>CM038143.1:498919848-500163579 GCA_021437245.1 Aegilops speltoides
GCTAAATTGCCTTGTAAATAGTCACTGTATTGATTTAACTCTCCAACCAGGTTCTGTTTCAAAACTCAATTTCCTATTCGCAGGTAACTGACAGGATCTATTCTGATGTCTCCATTTTGTTCTGTCATTTCAGGCAGCCTGCAATGCAAATCGGCTTACTAATGCTTATGAATAAGCTGGACAATTCTCAGAAAAATGGAAAAAGAACCCACTTGTCACGGGCTTACGGTAAACATCAATAGTAGCCTGATTCTAGTATAGCCAGAAGATATGTTGGCATCTGATATTTTGACATCACATGAATGTTCATACTTAATTTAGGCCTACCAAACAAAGCTTCCTCACAAGCATTTCATTATCTTTGGCACAAGGTCAGATTTCTCTGTGCATGTGTCTGTTACTTGGATCATATCCACAAGTACAGTTCTACTCAAGCAAGGGCTGCAAACAAACCTTTTTGCCCTGTTTGGAATGGATACTTTACTATGGATACCGATGCCAGGTTCTTATGCTGAATCTAGAAAATCTACCAGCAGTTAACTCCTTCTGAGATACGATGAAACTATCAAATCCATAGTAAAGTATCCAGTGAGCTTATTTTCTTTTACCTATCATTTACCAACACATAGGGTCTAATGTAGCACACACATTCAGCCCATTATCTCAAGATGTAAGTACTTCATTGAACTTTTCTGTAGTAGAACTGATAATCAAAATGGAAACTACATACCCTACATCAGTAGATAATAATAATAATATATATTCAGTAGGAATTAATTTTGTATAGTTAGGGCATCAAGAGCAAGACTGTGGAAATCGAGATAGTGATAAAGCTGTGAGCTGCTGAATTAGTGAAAGTAGCTGAAAACAGAGCCATTTTCTGATGGAGCAAGGTTCCAAAGGGAACCAGAGACTTGATGCATTGACACCAAAAGCTGATTGCAGGTGTCAATAGAACCACTGAAGTGTACCTTTTTTGATTTTGTATTCCTCAAAGCATCTGTCAGGAGTTTCTCCAGTTTTTCTAGCTTATTACCATCTGCGTCATCAGCATTGTTTTGAAGAGACCTGCAGGATTGCACGTAACCAGCTTAGGAAAAAACACAGTAAATTACATACTAGAAGAGATTATGAAAGGTCTCAAGGGCTACCAAGAAGCAATCTCTTTAAGCCTTGACTGTATGTTTGAAGGATCACCACCCTGGTGCAGAACCAAAAGATCATGTCAGAAATATGCAAGTATATAAACAATCATATAATTTGGCTATCCTGGATAAAAAATGGGGTAAACAGAATATAGATGGCTTATTTGGACAAACAAGTACTCCCTCTGTTCCAAAATAGATGATCCAACTTTGTACTAACTTTAGTACAAAGTTAGTACAAAGTTGAGTCATCTATTTTGGAACGGAGGGAGTAGCTACCAAGCAAGACTGTATTTGTATTCATTTTGCTGGCCCTATGCATAGGTGATATAATCGTTGATTACAAACACTTCATCATGCACATCATATTCCCATGAAAACTTCAGAAATGTAAACTGATTGAATGAACAGTATGATGCTTGGGAGTTATATATTCCACACCTAAACAAGCTGTAAGATATGCAATAAGAAAGCTACATAGATTATTTTACATTGTTGCTACTTGCATTGCCTCCATTCACGTTCGTTCCGGCTCCTGCAAATCTCTGATAGCGATCATATGTACCTTCTACGCTGAAAACAAATGCACCACATTAACGTTTGGAAACTCACTGTACTAAAGCTGTAAGACTCTGTCACGCGATTTTAAACAAAAATTCAAAGTACTGAGGAGAAACAGTAAAATAAAATTAATCACTTTCTCTTTTATAATTTCGTGAAGACCTTCATATAGGTCTTTCAAACAAAAATTTGGTGAAGACCTGCATGTAAGACTCTGAGAGGCAATAAAATTCTAAGTACTGAGGAGAAACAGTAAAATAAAATTCATCTCTTTCTCTTTTATAATTGGGTGAAGACCTGCATATTTTTTTCGAAAAGGAGGATGACCCCCGGCCTCTGCATCTGGGAGATGCATACGGCCATTTTATTGATTATTCTTGAGGACCTTACAAAGTATAACAACAATATGCCTGGATCCGCCATCTTGGCAGCATCTGCCGCTACTCCTATTCGAATGATGAAGGGGTGAAAGCTGGGCCACATACCCATACCTCTCACCTAAGCCTAACATCTAAAGCCGGAGGCCCCGACCGAGCCATCTGCCAGGTCCGGGGCTCAAACCGGTCTGACGCACTCAAATGTGTCGTCGCCGCCATCTTCCACTGGTCCATCTTCAGAGCAGATTGAGGTGACAACCTTGGCAGGTCCTCCGCCATCTACGCCACTATGACGCCAAACGACGACCTCCACCTACGCGAGACTTGGCAGGTCCCCCATCATTGACGCCACCATGATGCCAGACGACGACCTCCACCTACGCGACTCCACCTCCAAGCAACGGACATAAATCCATGCTAGGAAAGGGCCGCACCATCGCTGTCGCCCACCAGCCACAAGCGCCACCCAACCCCAAGGTTCCCAAAGCGGCGCCTTCAAGAAGGGAACGGCACCATGAGCGCCACTGCCGCCCAACAGAGTTAGGGCTTTCGCCCGGGAAACCTAGGGGAAGGTGAAGTGAGGAGATCAGTCCATACCGACGCCTCCAAGGAGGGAAATGGCGCCCTCGGCGTCACCGTCAGCCTTGACTGGTCATGGCCGGCGAGATTTCGCCGAACTAGATCTCCGCCACCATGACACCTCATGTCTGAACCGGCGACCAAGAGGAAGCGCGGCCCGACCAGGCTGGCCTGCACGCCGAACATGGGAGGAAGGGACGCGCCAGATCGCGCACACCGACCGCCACAGAAGCCGCCGCCGGCCGCCAACGACCACCGGATCCCGTCGCCCGCACAGCCGGGACACCAGATCCACCTCCCGCATGGCTGCTAGCTGGCCGCGCCTTGCCAATGGAGCCGCGGCTCTAGATCCGGGGTTCCCCACACATGAGCAGGGCAACAGAGGCCCCGCCGCCACCATCCTTGGCGCTCCGGGCTTGCCCGACGGCTGCCTCAGGCGGCGGCGAGGGAGGGAGGAGGGGAGGGGGTTAGGAGGAGGGCCGGCTAGGGTTGGGAGGAGGAGGCGGCTAGGGTTGGGTGAAGACCTGCATATAGGTTCATCATATCTCAACCTGTGCAAACAATAGCTACAGTGTAATTTCAGAAGCTTTTGTATCACTTCTCTCTTATGAAAGCCCCCTCCTTGGGCCCGAGTAAACCTGATCATGGACAGCCCGGCCCGAAAAACTGGTTGGGCCAGGTCAGGTTTGCCTTCTGGGACAGGTTTGGGCTTCATTTTACCACCCAAAAGAGTATTAAGGCTGGGCTCAGGCTTCCTTTTTCCTGATTTTCAGGCTGGGCTTGCACGCGCGTAGGCTAAAAAATAGTGTCCAAGTCGGGCTTTGGGCAACTTTTTAGGCCAGGCTTCGGGCTTGAAAAAATAAACTTTTCAGGCTTCGGGCCGGGCTCAGGCTTGTAGTTTAAGGACCGGGCTATTGCAAGCCCGGACCGGCCCGACGTATAATCAGGTTTAGGCCTGAGGTCTCTTTGCCTTCCCCTAGTCATTTTCTCCTCGGGGTTCTCCAAGCTTTTCTCCCAAGAGTTCCAGCCTTTGGGGGAGGTATTTGACCTAGAAATTGGGCCCCCGTCAACTAAAACTTCCATTGAGTTTGTCGCTAGGAACCATTATATAGATAGAATGGTAAGGTTGTTCATAAATACTACCTATGTACCGTAATGCAAGACGCTTTTGCAGTTCAATTTAAACCGCGAAAACATTTTATATGATGGGTCGGAGGGACTACCTTCTAAGCACGTAGGTAAGAACACATATAAGAGGAGAAATTACACCACATACATCCCTTTCGAACAACATTATTGTCTCCCTTTTAGACTTCAGAGTGTGTCATCTTCACAAGCCCTCGCTTGATATTTTTCTTTCGTCTCATAACATTTGTATCATTCTTGAGAAGGGCTAGAACAACTAGTAGAAAACTAGGACCCTCGATAAGATCAACCACTTAGCCACATAAGAGTTAGTTGATCTGGTGAGGTTGACCTAAGGTCAAGATGTTTTTCTTAGCCGCCTAAGAGAAGCCACTTTGCCTAACAGAAGCATAACCGAAAATATAGGGCTTCAATTCCCTGGTACAACCGTCGAACTTGTGACACACATAGGTTGTTGCTCTATGCACTCCATTCGTCATGGGTGCAATGCGACGAGCTCAAAATGGTGGTAGGCAATTCGAGCAAAAAAGAGGCATCTATCCTCATAGTGGGAGGGGTCTCTATACTCCAAGGAGGATTGGATGCCAAACTTAGCTTAGATCTCCAGGAAAGCCCCTACATAGCTCAAGAAATAGGCCTACATGATAACCATTATCTGACAAAATGGATGTTACAACTTCAAGATGCATCGCATCAAATATGTAGTTGAATACGTTCATATCCTCAATATTCTTACTTTAGTATGACGCACAACAAATATGCTGGCAAACACAAATACATCTACATCACCATAATGACCCTAATGACTCTAGACTTATTGGGAACCTTCTTCACAAGGGAAGCTCGTGGATTCCAACATCCCTGCCTAGGTCGTCCACACTAACATCGTGTGGTGCACCTCAAGGGCCTGAGCAACCACCATATTTGCAACTCTCAAATGGTGGTCATCACGCGATATGGTAATGGTTCCTACATAAGAAACATTAATGAGTACAAGCAAACCTTCTTGTGAAAGCGACCATCCCTAAAAGATCCATGGTGAAGTAATATGTAAGTCATTAACTTGCCCTGGAGAAGCTTCTCACCCTATAACAAGTAGAGACCGGATAAGTCTCCCAGTATAATTTCTTACCATGGCAAAGGAGCTCAAGGAAGAAAATGAGTAAAGAAAGATACACACAAGAGCTAGGAGCCTCATCATCATCGAAGGCCTAATTATAATTCTTGGGCCATAGTGGGGCAACGACACCCCAGAAGAATCGAAGAGGTGGACCTTGAGCCTCAATAAAGGGCGTGGGCCTAAAGAGAACAAACAGGACTATTGTCCATGCAGAGGATGATGACATAGCCAACACGAGTCTTCCCCTCAAAGCTTTCTTTTAAATGATGACAAAAAGTCAGGTCACTAAACATGGTGTCTTAGGATAGTCTTTTTTGTGGAGCACGTTGGCGTCCTTATAGATGCACATGTATGAAAGGTTCTCTATAAAGATCCTTCACAAATACCATGAAGACAGGTTGGCATAATTTGAGTTAGGGCAATACCACATGCCTTGGTAGAGCCCAAATCATGCCCTCAATCTGAGCACGGTGGAAATGCCGATTCTAAATGGGACGGGGCATACTTTATCATCAATCGGATAAAGGGGTACAACATGACTCATGTATATAAATGCCCACACCATCACACGTTTAAAGAGCTATATCTAGGCATGGGAGTATTGTGTAAGTAGTTATATTTCTTGGACCATAACATAGGTTGATCAAGAGGGGTTGCTCGTACCTGCTCTTAAAGAATAGATAAAAAACCATGGGTGTGCATTGTACAACTTGCTAGGAAGTCGAGTGCCACATTGATGTGTTTTCAAATGTCTCATTGTCTTGTGTTGACAATGAACATGGAAGATTCCCTAGGTTTTGAGCCTCGCCTGAATAGAGATCACTTTGCACTCCAAAAGCGTGAGAAGGACCACTTGAAAGGTGTAAAAGGATCGGTGCAAGAGCTTGTCCTCGGATGTGTAAACTCCACAGCACCGCTTGAAAGGTGTAAAAGGGTTGGTGCAAGAGCTTGTCCTCGGATGTGTACATTCCACGACACAAGAAAATTGTTGGATACCAATACATCATATGTTGTTGACTCATGAGATTTCTCTACATCACTCATTTGTGCAAATCCTAGATGAATGTGAGCCACAAGAAAAGCAAACCCACATGGAGACATTTTAACCACTTAAGGAAGGACTCATGAGTGTATTCCCCTGTGAGGGAAGCATCATTGCCATCATTGTCCATGAAGCGCCCTGTCAAGGGAGTGTATTTGAGAACACCCCAAGAGGAGCTATAAAGGGACAAGCTATGTGACAGATTCCACACTTAAGGGGTCAAGGATTACAATAAATTATTGTTGAAGCGACCATCAAGTTATGCATAGTTCTTTTGCATGAAACACTAGCTTAATCATATTGGAGAAGGTAGGCGAACTTGTGGGAACAATTTCATTGGAGTATGTTCTGGACCAAATCACCATCAAGAGCCGAGTGAAAGAAACATTTGATTTGAAACACTTCTAAGATTGGTGGGTTGTAAGAAGCCATGGGGAGTATTTCGCCACCCATCATAAAGTTGAAGATCCTTCAAGGGAAAGCCTCTCAAACGATCATCGTTAAAACTATTGATGCTATTGAAAGATTAGAAGAAAATTTGAACAAATGGGAAGCAACCAAGTTGGGTTTGCGTGAAAGTTTATGAGTGTACCACAATATCTTCTCTATGCCGTGAGATCGATTTCCATCTAAAATAGAGGGCAACCTCCCCTTTGTATCTCCTCTTGGTACCTCCTATGTTGGAAAAGCTCTTGAAATGAGCTGAGGATTCGCCTTTTCAAAGCGTTCGCTTTAGGATCTAACATAAACCTTCATCCCTGGGTTATCATTGTTAACAAACAAATGAAGCATGGGAGAACCTTTGAGCTGACACAATAGGATCGATCTATCACTCTTCCCTTTAACCTTTTGGAATACATACTACCATCATCTTTCTCTTCTACCTAGATGAGTGCAATATCTTGAGGGTTGTACGAGAACAATAACATATGATGCTAGAAGAAATGAACCCATGCCTTACATAACTCTCTAATGCAACGGGGTTACGTGATTAGAGAATCCTAGATTCCCATGTGGTCATACCAAGACTCAATGGACAAGAACTACGATGTCTTTAAAAACCTTTGACAAAACATGAGGGCCTTTTGACTGCTTGCTAGATGGCAACAAGAGGTGCCTCTTTAGCACCTTTTTAAGGCATGATTGTGGGGAGTGCTTGAATTGGGCTTGTCCTATCAAGGGATCCCATGTAACAAGCATCACAACTGTCCCAATATTTTACAAGTGGCCACCATTATTGTTGGTAGACTGTCTGTACTACATATTCATCAGTATAAGAGCGTTATATCTGATAAATTGAAGGGATACTTAATGTGCACCCCCCTGAATGGAATGGTGCAATTTTTATGCTCTTTTCCATACCTAGAGGTGAGCAATAAATGTTAAGTGCCTTTTAAGCCTCTTGACACAAATTTTAGAGCCCTTCGACTCAGAGACACCTCACAATACTAATGTTAAAACCTCCTTCAGTGCCACCTATCAAGGAGTGACATAGAGGTGCATTGCATATGTCAAGGACAATAATAGTAAAGGTGATGTATTTAGGTCTGTGATGCCACACTTGGATTGACACCTCGTGTCATTTAGGTAGATGAAGATACTGATGCTTTGCCGGTCTCTAGTGTCCCACAAACTTAGGGCTTCACCCGAGAGGCCAAGAAGATAAATGCAATTACGATAACTAAGTATGAGATGAAGAATCATCATGTTTAGCTCTAGGAATAGGATCTCCATGTTTCTGTAGGGGGGCTTACTAGTGGCGAGAAAAAACCTTGTCGCTCTTCATTCATGGCCGCACCAGGGCTCTCTAGCATGCTTGTCTACAATTGGACACGTGAAAGAGAAAAAGGACGAAGAAATTTTGTCCTAAAAGATAAATGCTAGCATGAGAAAATACACTAAAAGTACACCTAAAATAGCTAATGAGTTTTGGGGATTAATGTCGAGACAACCAAGGGATTAACTATATTAGTGAGTTTATTTCTGTGGGATTGGAGGAGAGGCATACCGGTCATTCGAGCTCGATTGCGCTGGTGGCGCTTCTTATCCAGACAAGGTCGAGGGCATCATCCTCTAGGTCAAGCACCTCTCTTATATGGGACTGGGCAACAGTACATGGGCCATGGGCCACTCATTCAACACTCCCTCTCAAGGGGGTGATGGATATTTGTCATTCCCATCTTGTCACACGCCATATTGCATTCTGTAGTTCCCAATCCTTTTGTCAAGCAATCCGTAATCTGTTTCCCTGAATTCACATGCTCTATCTTGATAACCCCAACATATAGCTTTTCTTTAATGAAGAATCTGTCTATTCTCACATGCTTAGTTCTATCCTGCAGTTGATCGCTCTCTAGCTTGATTGCTGATTTTTTATCGCACCACACATTTACACGCGTCTTCAATATCGTTCTTCAAATAATTTTTTCCACAACATGTCACTTAGCATTTGAGCCATAGCTCTATATTCGGCCTCCTCAGTCGACCTGGACACAACAACCTACCCCCTCTGTCGCATAATATAAGAACGTTTTTGACACTACACTAGTGTCAAAAACGTTCTTATTATGGGACGGAGGGAGTATTTCTTACTTTCCATGATACCAAGTTCCCACCAACAAAGACACGAAATCACGAGGTTGACCTATGATCATCTAGGCTACTTGCCCAATCTGCATCACAATACCCATCCACCAAGAGATGCATGTTACTCTCAAATAATAGTCCCCTTCAAATACCTTAGAATCATTTGCACTGCTTCAAGATGATCACTCCTAGGTTCATGCATGTATCTGATGACCACACTAACAAGAAAGGCAATGTCAGGGCGTGTATGACATAAGTACAATACCCTCCCAACTAATCTTTGATACCTCTCCTTATCCACTAGCTTGCCTGACTATGTTGTCACCTTTTCGTTTTGATCAATTGGGTTTGAGGCTGCCCGACATCCTGGCATTCCTACATCTCTTAGGAGATCTGAAGTATACTTCCTCTAAGATAGCACAATACCCTTGGCATAACTGACCACCTCTATGCCCATGAAGTATTTGGGTTGACCCAAATCTTTGACTTTAAAGGCCTTACCTAAACACTCCTTCAGCCTTACGCAAACGCTCAGGATAATGCTTCATAGGATGCATAATTTCTATTATCAATATCATCAAGCCGATATAATTCCTCTGGTATCCCTGCTTTTGCTCGAGTACCTTTTCTCAAAGCAGTTGGCAAATCAATCGACCCTTCTGTAGCCACGGACTCATGTTCAGTCTGATCCCCGTTAGAGGAGATTGAAATCACATCAGTACTACCCTGTTGTTCCGCCTGTGGGTTATCTAGTTTCTCCCCCCTGATGTGCAGCACCATCACCCCGCCTCCGTAAATACACCTTTAGTTATGGGTAATATAGTTGTTGCCCCTAATGTGCAACACCATCACCTCACTTTCGTGAATACACCTTTAGTTGCTCCTCTTGCTCTGTTGTCCACCTTGGCACGATAACAATATGGGTAGGAGCACCGCCTGCCTAGCTTGGCACCCCATCAGTCACAATCGGTCCTCCACTCGTGGGTGTTATCAGTTAATGAGACTGTTACTTGCTTTGTTGTATCGACATATCACCCTTAGTTGTTTGTTGCACCACTGAATCAACACCACCATAGCAACCACCGCTATCCCCTCTTGACCTATCACAGGAGGCTGGGTATGGTCAAGACTATCAAATAAGCCACTAAGATCAGTTTCCTCACCATAAATGCTTCAGATTCCCTATAGGTGACATCCATGCTCACAAAGGTCCTGCTTTTAGAAGGACTCCAACACTTGTAGCCTCGTGGTCAGAAGAATAACTCATGAAGATACACTTGATGACCTATGGATCCAATTTGCCCACAAATGGCCTATGATCCCTGACAAAGCAGACACAACCAAACAGCTTGGGAGGAACCAAAAAATCATTCTTTTCCAGAAGTAACTCAGAAGGTAACTTCATACCTAATACTCTCTATAATGTGCAATTGATCAGGTATATCGTAGTCATCACAACTTAAATCCACAAGAATTTCGGCACATTCATAGTAAACATCAATGATCAGGCAGCCTCCAAAATATTTCGATACTTCCTTTCTGCCACTCCATTATAAGGATGAGTGTCCAAACATGAGGATTAATGCAAAATTCCTTGCTCAAACAAGAAAGTCCCAAACACTTTGTTCACACACTAAGTGACATGATCGGTTTACTTGTACCCGAACATTGAGGTGATTTTTCACACATGCATAGAAATTCTTCAAGCATTGGAAAGTTTCATCTTTGTGAGACATCAAATAGACCCATGGCATACGTGAGTGGTAGTAAATAAAGGTCAGAAAATACTTTGCACCACTAACTGACACCATAGGATTTTTCCACACATTCAAGTGAGCAAGCATGAATGGGGATATACTACTAGGTCTCTTACTCACATAAGACGTCCTCGTGTGTTGTGCAAACTCACAGGCATCACATTTCAGCTTGTTATTATCTACTCCATTCGTTACATCAGGAACAACTTGCACATTTTATCAAGGATACATGCCCCATTCTACAGTGATGTTTCATCACCCAGGACTCTTTTTCTTCCACAGCTGTCGCAAACACCGAGTTGTCCATTTGACCAGGCCCCTCACAGTCATGTACCACAATCCCCTACACCTTATTCCAGTCCCAATCCCCCTTCCAGTCGGCCTATCTTGAATCAAGCGCATTCCTCTGTCTAGTGTTGCCCTATAGTCCACCTGGTCGATTAGAGCACTCAAAGACACAAGATTGACTAGGAAGGCTAGCACATGTAAGACTAAAGATTACTCAATGGTGGGGATACATTAAACTCCCAATACCCTTAATAGGGTACAATGTTCCTTCAACTGTACATATGGTGTTAGTTGGACATGGAGTATGCTGATCATATGACTAAAATTCCCTGAAGTCACCTGCAACATGTTGAAATGCACCAGAGTCTAGTACCCACTCTGCATCAGTTCTGTGAGCAGCATTGTGGGCTTTTCATTGTTGCCCTCATTTGTACAGATAAGATGAGCCAAACTTGGAAGGCTAGCTAGTATCCTCCTGGCTATCATGTTGTTCGATCTCACCCGTATGCTCCCCTTCCTGCATCACTTTGCCGAGGAAAAGCATCGAAGCAGACGCTTTTTGCCACATACTTGTTGCACATGTCCATAGCAAACCAACGCCCTTGGTTGCTGCCTCCCGCGGCTCACACCTACCTGACACATGTGTCCGCTTCCGTTCATGGTCTCCTACTAGCATTTCAGCTCCTTCGTGCCTTGCTCCTTCCTCTACGTCACACGAACATCCATAATCCGACCGCACTAAATCCATGACCTTGGTCTCCTCCACCAAGTCATTGAACATATCCATGACCGCACCACCTTTCATCTTCCTACCAGGCAACCACACACAATAGCTAGCCTTCCTCCTCAAATAGTTGTACGCAACAATAACACCTCCAACAAAAGCAGCATCAACAAAGGCACTAGCAGCTCCTACTCTAAACTCCAAGACAACAACAACATTCACTACCTCCTGCTCCTCCCCAATCAACTTCAGCTCCTCACCGCCTCCAAAACCACGACACCACCACCTCGTGCTCCTATGCCAACCAGCGGGAAGCCCAAAACCAAGAACAACAACAACCAACAAAAGGAAATTTGGAAATCCTCGTGACAAGGCACTGCCATCGTCGTGTCTCCTACACCACAACGCCCGCTCCTAGCACGCAACTTGTGCAGTTTCACGCCTCGCCCGAGCCATCACCACCGGCTTGGCCTTCTCTTCAAGCCTCATGCTCTGATACCATGTGGGATTGGAGGAGAGGCATACGAGTCAGTCGAGCTTGATTTCAATGTCGGTGCTTCTATTCACACAGCATCGAGAACCTCTCTTATATGGGCCCATGCCACCTAGGCCAACAGTACATGGGCATGGGCCACTCATTCAACAGTTTAACATTAGGTCACTATGCTAAGTGGAAAAAATTAATGACCCCTAAAATGAAGTTTGCTTAGAGCTCACTAGTTAGTATTATTCTAGTATTTTAGTGGATCCAAGATTCTAAATTGAATGTAAGGACAATAATACTATCAATAGGGGCACACACATTGGAAATAGGAATGAACACTTCCAAAATCTTGAAGCAATCCCCCACATTTTCCACCCTTATTATTGTTGAAGTGCATATGTGGCCTAGCCCTTTCCATTAGTTCAGACTTTTGGTTGTGTTGGCTAGTGCATGAAGCTTAACATGGTATCAAGGCCTAAGGTTTTGAGTTCAAGTCCTGGATTTCATAATTCATCAAAAAATTGTTGTTGCCCCCTTTGTATCCACGTATAGGCCTCTTGAGCTATACCTCTGAGTCTAGTCACGTGTTGGCTTCTCGCGTCACACATGAGAGGGGGTGTTGAAGTGTATATGTGGATTTCCTAGCCCTTTCCATCAGTTCGGATTTTTGGTTGCGTTGGCTAGTGCATGAAGCTTAACAATTATCTCATTTCAAACACTTTACACTCTCTTGGTACCTTCACACCAATCGGTCAAAACTATCGAACCTGGTGATTTGGGAGAGTTGTTGAGTGAACTAGCTGTTTCCAAAGTTTCTTTTTTGAACTACTTAGTCTTATCCATGCCTACTAGGCTCCACGTCATTTAGGCATATCTCTTCTAGGCCGGATATCACTGAGGTATTCTCTGTCCTCTACTTCTGAGCTAGCAAGTTTTCTCCAACTAGTGCAGTTCCACTATATCTCTAGCACATTTGAGCGGTGCTTTTTTGGAACCTCAATTTATGACCTAGTTGTTTTCCACCAAGCCATTTTCAAAGGGTGACGTGTTAGATCAAATGCCTCTAAGCAAGAGTTTTTCGGTATTTCAGACTGCCTCATCCTTTATGGCAACAACATGTTTTTTTTGAACGTCCAACACCTATGAATAATCATCATCCGGTATCTCCATGTAGTTTGCTTCCAAGTGCTATGGACATTTTTGGAGTTCTTCCCCCCCCCATTGTTCAATTTTTTTAACTTGTTTGGTGTTTTCAGTGTCATGTTCAGAACTTGCAGACGAGTTGCTTTTTGCATCCAATGACCAGATTTATGGGTTTCTACAAATATGAGTCCCTAACCCTTGAGTTGGGTGATGAAAATTGCGAAAGCTGAAACCCTTGATGAGAGAGCCCCTTTATATTGTGCTTCACCTCTCTTTCTCCAAATCTACCCTTTTGGTCCTCGAGAGAGACGAGAGAGAATCAATGTGTTGTTGAGATTAGTTTGGTACTCTTGTTGGAGAGCACGTCATATTGACCTAGTGCTTTGCTTGTTACTCTTGGAGGGTGCGTGTCCCCAAGATGTTTAGATCACTTGGAAGCCTTCAAGTTGTGGAGGAGCTACGATTTTGTAAGGCTCGAGATCACCTACTTCATGCGAAGATCTACCCCGAGTTAGGCTTGGACTTGGTGTTAATGGCCATGGCAGGATAGGTGGGCTTAGACCTTGGTGGTTGGAAAGGCGAGACCTTTGTGAAATTAGAATTCTGTGTTTGGTCCTAAAACAATGAAGATGTATGAATGTGCCAACAGTTCAAACCTTGGATACATCTTCATGTTTGCATGCCCTATCTCTTACCCCCCCCCCCCACTTCAAGTTTTGCTTCTGAATTTCTTTCTTAGAACTTACATGCACTAGAGTGTTGTAGGAAACTACTCTTATTAGGGTTAAAAATATGCCAAATCTTGCTAATTTTGATACTTGTATATTTACCCCTCCCCTCCAAATGCATAAACGACCCTACATACAACCCAAATGTTGAAGTTGCGTTGCGTGAGCATAACTAGGTCCAAGGTTTAGAAAATGTTCATCTACCAACATGGCAAGAACTTTCCTCATTGAGTTTTGTACACAATGGCACAATAGAACTACAGTTCTTGGGAACTAAGAACAAAATCATCTAAAGAAATCTCTAATAGATATGGTGGTTGATACACAAGGGAATAGAAAGGGGGCAACAACATCTAAGATATCATTGAATGCCCACTCATGAGCCAAGGTAGGAGTGTCCACATCTTGCAGAAATTGAATTCTTGTTTATATACCACCAGGCATTTGTTTGTTTTTAAGTCTGAAGGCTAATAGGTAGACTTTGCTTTTGAAAGGGAGCATTGTGACAATCCATGCACATTAGGATTTGGCTTGTGTTTAGCCCTCATAAACTAGGCCATTTTCCATGAGGATGTACCATTGTAAGGTAGTCTCACATTCCTCAAAAAATGTATAACTTAGTAGTATTACATCCAAAAAGAACATCTCACTCCACAAGGCCATCATAATCTATGGACTCGGGCTACCCACTGGCTCCTCTGATCGTCACCAACCTGTTAAGTGTTCACACTAGGTGACTGTAGAAGAGGGAGGGGCACCATGACGAGATGGGTAGCTACAACTCAGCAAACTCTCACCTTCTTGTAGCAAGGGTCATTGTGTATCCCTTGAGCATCCAAGGAAAGGATAGTAAAATACAAGAATTGGAACAAAACAAGGATTTGGCCAACTAGGTGACTTGATAAGAAACACACCATGCTCACATGAGTAACTACAAGTTAGGGGCTTTGAGGTGCTTTCAACATAGATATTTTGGACGCCACAATCATCAACAACAAAGAAGGTTTTAGCACCAAAGACATGAGAGTATTCAAGAGGTAATGAGTAAGAACACAAAAATGGGATGTGATAATAGATTCTACTTCTAGATAAAATCATTTGCTGGAGGGCCTAGCTGTAAGAATCAAGCTAGCCATAAGATACGATTCAAACTAAATAACCTAGATCAAGACATGAGTTTAACTGACACTACAATATACTCCAAGCAAATATAGGACGTAATGACCTAAAACTTGTTATATTCTTTAGTAACCTAAAACATCTTATATTTGTTTATAGGAGTACATGTCAAAACTAACAACCTAAATCAAGACATGAGTTAAATGACCAAAAGTAGACCTTTTTAAGCATCACAATGTCTCGTCAAATTGTCAATGGAAGTTTGGATGGAAGTCTAGATTGGATTATAAGAATATATTGGTAGCATTGCTAAGGCATTTCACCACAACAATATATCCTAAAAGTGAAATTTCTCCACATAAAAGGCTAAGTTTAGCTTTAAATATGTAGGCTTGGCGACAAAACCCAATAAAAGCTTTACTTTTGCAAATCAATAGATTCTACTTCATCTGCTTCTAAATATAAGCCTTTCTAGACATTTCAATATTAGACTACATACGAATGTATATAGACACATTTTAGAGTGTAGATTCACTCATTTGTGCTTCGTATGTAGTCCGCGTTGGAATCTCTAAAAAGGCTTATATTAGGAACAGAGGGAGTAAATACATTAAATATTTAACATTTAATTATGTTAAAAAGAAATTTCGTGAAGGGGGTGAACATTAGTGAATCACTATATATTATCTTATTGGAAATTTACTTTATGGTCAACGCTGAAAAAGATAGATACACTATTTCTTCGTATCTTCCTAGAAATTTGCTTTTTGTATGTACCACTAAAGTTAATCTCAACCAAGTAAACAAAACTCTTATGAAATTAAACTTCAAATATGAAAGGAGTTCACAATGAATTGCTAAAAGTAGCAATATTCAAGTGATATGCAAGTTTAAAATAGAACAATGGTTGGATAAATTCAAGTATATGTATATCAAACAATCATGCTAACAAATTATACTAGTAAAACATAGTAATTCTATATCATTGTAGGCACCATCACCACTATACGAAGCAAAGATCCTGTAACTCCAGTTGTTGCAGCAATTCCCACTTCAGAGAATATTTATCAAAGTAGAATTTCCTATGAAACCTTTTAAAACAGAGTCAGGCACAGAAATGCAAATGAACCTTCAAACTTTAGAAATCACAAGTAGCGTAGAAATCACCAGGCAACAATCATTGTCATGACATGATATTATAATACCCTCTTCGCACAAGGCATTACTTTACAAAAATTCTATTAAAGGTTGTGAAAATGACTCCAAAGTGAGATTCTATAAATAAATAATTTCTGATATATTGCTTAATTCTGATTCATAATGTAAAAGTTCACCTAAAATTCTGGACTAAATCTGCACTCTTACTTTCAAATTTAACAAAAACTATTCTAGATCTATATGTATTTGCGTGCACAATTTATTAAGAAAACATTCATGTTCTTTAGACACGAACCAAAACATATTGCAATATATATTATATTATGATGTATAAAGAATAACTACATATCATAATTAGACAAAATCAGCTAATTATCGTAGCGTCATCTATGCATTTGTTCAAACGGCGAGCGCAAACTTATAGTAGATAGAAATAGTACTTAGTGTAGACATCTTACAGGTAAACACCAGTTTTATTCAGCATAGGTGAATCGAATTGGATCATAGTAATGATATATCTACCGCATTGGATGTCTAGACAATATCTAAAATAAGATGCGAGATCATCCTATCCTTATAAATTGCACAGTACATAGACACTTTTGATACGGTGGCAAAGAGACAACGCCAAAGGTGAAGCATCATCATCTTTCCTCATCAGGTATGCCTACATAGACAAAAGTTTGATGTATAGGCTAAGACATGGCGCTAAAGGTGGAGTTGCAATAGAGGACTTATGTTGATACACTTTATTGCTAGCCCATGCCTTTTTACAATCCTAAATATTCACTATGGATGTTCATTATGAGTCTTTCCTAGAGAGAGAGAGAGAGAGAGAAAGAGAGAGAGAGAGAGAGGGGGGGGAGGGAGAGAGGGAGAGAGAGAAGATCCCCCGGGTTCTTGAATCCAAAATGCTTGGCCGTGCTACTTAAGATTAAAATTTTAACATAGTAATGGAGTTTTAGTCACGTAATCAAGAAAGAGAGGTCGAACCCGAGCATGAGCAATATCTTGAGGCAAAGGGAGTACTAACTACTAAACATTGTGAAGGTTCATTCGGTACGATCTTTATGTGCGAGTTTGGGAGTTGGCACATCCTGATAGGAGTGCCTAGGTCATGTCCAAACATGCATGAACCTATAGGGTTGCACACTTTAAGGATGGAGTTTAACTTGGATTAGGATCTGAATTAGATCAGGCATTGAGTCCTTATGAGCATTCAATGTATAAGTCCATTATGGGGACATCTACATAAGGAGAAGGGGCAAATGTTTTAGACTTGCCCAATTCAACACTTTCCAAGCAAAGCTGCCACTTCTCTGACGTCCGAAGTCACGAGTGGCGTTCCTCCTTGAACGCGTGGGTACCTTGGAGGTGTTGCAACTATGACGCTCGGACGAATCGTGTGAGGGAACGACAAGAACAAGACAATATAACTACACTACTTCGACCCGCTACATTGACTACTTCTGATACGGTTAAGCGTGTGTACTGGTAAATTCGTGATCTATAACTTATAGATTGTTCAATTGTGCAGTAGGATGTGTGGTATAAGATTATCTAGCCTGACCCATTTTCCTACAATGGTCTTAGAGATAATGTTCTTAACTTTTAGATTTGGGTTACATACATATGGTGATATATATGGAACACTTTTTTGGTATTGTTTGATGAAGTCAACTATACATGGTGTTTGTGGATGGATTCGTCCTCTGGTATACATGATAGTAATTTATGTTTGTGATACCATATAGCCCTACATGTCGGATTGACCATCGATGTAGACTATGAAATGTAAAATCAGTTGGTACACACGAAGATCAATATGATTGGTTGAATCAGAACAAAGATCATACCGGCTTATGGATTTGTCACTAATGTATCATGATCGTGCGATCGGGATCTACGTTAATTCCAAAGGGTCTTCGGTTTAAACACCATAGCCCATTGCGTGCGAAGATCAACTGGCTGGTCGAATCAGAACATATCGATATATGATGAAGTCCATAAATATGATTTACCTAGTGAAGAAAAGCATGGTCAAGGTATAGAGTGGATTTGTTATTTTTGTTGAGGTTTCGAGCGTTGTTCGAACCCACCATGTGATCTGCCAGTCAAACCCCGCTGATCGACAATTGACAGTCAAGATGTCGTGAGGGAGGGCACTACCCGTTCGACCTTTGCAAGGGTCTATGCCCCTCTGAAACCCTTTTGAAAGCACCTTTTATATCACATGAGATCCAATAAGAGTTGTTGATTTAGATAACACTAAATAATGTGATTCAATGAATAATTTGTTTTTGCAGGATTAATGTGTATAGTATGGCCCATTATGTATGTAATGCGTGTATGTAATTTTCCATGACTTGCATGTCATGAGTATATCACCCAGACTGGAGCCAAGGGACTATCATTAATTGTATTAACGACCTGCGTGTCGACTTGTGATGATTCCATAATGATATGTAATTTATTACTAACTGTTAGGAGTAACAACTCATATTAGTACTTGGTGGCACATCATACATGGAGCATGTAGATGGAGGTCATCTTGAAGAACAGAACCATAGCGATGGGGATCACCATAGGAAGGGTGCCATACTATATATCACAATCATGTGAATGTGGTGGATTTTATTCTTGTTTTTTACTCCTATGCATGTTATATGGTAGAAGTAGAATAAACCCTCACATAATAATAAGTAAAAACTAATTCTTCTCAGTTAAAAGTTACATCGTCACATCTACTCTAAATTAATGGTAGGTCTACAAAAGTAGGATGCCATTATCTTTCCTTAATTAGATGGTTCATGTCCAAAACTTACACACATAGCACTAGTTAACTTAACATGGTTGTCATAACAGTTAAGGCCGTTGGGACATAAAGGTTGGCGTAGAGGCATAGAGATGTCACCCGGTAACATGTGTCATATAGGGATATGTTAAGCAAGTTGATGTCATCTAGTAACATGTGTCATATAGGGATATGTTAGCAAGTTGTTGCTTACTGAATTCAGTTGTCTCCTAGTAGTGGTGCAAAAGGTCACTAGTAAACTAGTTAACCGCGGGTCGTGAGTCACTCAATATCAATAGAGGAATATTGATTTTAGTGGGAGTACATATTATTAATTTGTTTAATACAGTTAACTATTGTCTATCTGCGTCGTCGATCTTATGATCAACTGGAGGTCATGGAAGATAGTAGGGGGAGGGTGGTGCCCAAAAAGATCGCATTTACGATGAAAGGTGACACGATGGTTTTACCTAGATTCAAGCCCTAGATTGATGAAAGTCCAACATCATGCCTACTAAGATTCATTGATCAATGAGAGGATTAAAATGATGTAGATCAAATTTAAGAAAAGCAAGATTACGTGGATGTTGCTCTTGGAGTATGATGATCTTTGATGGAGGGCTGCTTGCTCCTTATATTGGTTAATGGGCGACAATCATAGCTATCTTTGGTGATACGGTACAATCAGGTGATGTCGCTGTTATGGGGAGTGTATCTCTCACAAATGTCAAATATCTCGCTTAGTGTACACATCCTTATCCCTTTGAAGTGCCAATTGGGCACAATGGGATGAAAGACCTGGGAGCCTTTAGACACCCTTTAGATTACTTGGTCCGTGTAGGCCCTTGAGGCATCCTATTCCGACTAGATTTTATGCATTCACCGACAAACCCCGCGAGTACATGAAATGAATTATTCTTATGCCTACTAGATAGGTCCCGAAAAGTATCATCCACTCCAACTTTCTGGGGCTTCTTCAAGGTTGGTTCAATGGAGTGGGGGCCTCAGTCTCTATGGATCCCTTTGTCATGCATGGTTCAACAGGTGTCCTGAATCATAACTTCGGTCTAATATCGAGACCAATGCCCGGAGATGGTATTCGAGGTTGGAAAACGAAGAGTGCTTCAACCACGACCAGCCTAGGTTGAGTCATTCCCGCCGCTTCCGTTCGCTAGCATGAATTTTGGATAGTGGAATTGGTGTTTTTTTATCTAAACTGTCACCGGTGCAACGATGGCTATAAGAACCCACGGGAGAGAATCTATTGTACCCCTTTGCCCTTAGGCTTCTCCACGCCCCCTTTCTCCTTGCCCCTTTGCCAGAAAGGTAATTGGGCCATGGACTATGTCGACTCTGAGCGGGAGGGAGCTACATGAGTTGGTGGACGGCCACCTCTTGTTGGAGCAGGAGGCCATACACTAGCGCTCTACCCTTGGGGGCCTTCTACTCAGAACAACCCCAACAAAGTGGTGGTATTTGAAAGCTTCCTCCAAGGATTTTTTTATCCCGCCATCTGCCTTCATTGGTATCTTGGCATTGTACCAAATCGAGCTTACCCACCTTGGTGCATCAGCCTTGACGTTGCTCGCAATCACCTCTACAAAGCTTGGCTTAGGGTAAATCTTCCAGCTCTAGAAAGCTGAAAAAATCTTTGACGATAGGGTTGTCAAGTATATATGTGGATTGCCATGCCCTTTCCATCAGTTCGGACTTGGAGCAACTAGTTGGAGCATTAATTTAATATGGTATCAGAGCAAAGAGGTCTCAAGTTAAAGACCTTGCCAACACATTATTAAAAGAAGATTTTACGGCCTACATAAATTCCATGTCCAAGGACTAATATAGTCTAGACGTGAGAGGGAGTGTTGAAATATATTACCTGCCTCTCTCTCTCCATCAGTTCAGACTTTTGGTTGCATTGGCTAGTGCATGAAGCTTAACAATACACACCTATGGCCAATCAGATAAGGGTGGAATCCCCTCCCCGTTTGGCTCGATGGCAGGAGCATATCAGGAACACGACCATTGCCGCTTGCCACCAGTCAAAACCAATGAGAGGTTTCTCTCTGGGAACTTTGGGTTTCCGAGGTACGAAACCTCTTAGGCTCGCAACTGAGGAAAAAGAGAGGCGATCCAGACCCCAGGAAGAACCCTTACGGCTGTAGTGGATGGATCACCCAACTAAAGATGGTTTGTCCCTTCTATTGGTTGATGCTCTTTTGTGGGTGGATCTTGTCGGTGGGAAACGACACCTATGGGATCACGAGGATCCCTTACTGCGATTCTTGGGCGCGAGGTTGTGAGAAGAAGCGACATTAGTAATCGGCAAGGATCGTTTACCCGTGTTGGACGCGAGAATCGTAAAACCTAGTCTGCTTTGGTGGATGTATTGAAAGTTCTTGAGCTCTTGAACTAGCTACGGTGGCTGCATGGTTCAAAGAGCGAATCCCTCTCGATCGCCATGGGCCTCCTTTTATAGTCGAAAGGGCTGCCACGGTGGCACGGGGAGGTGGAAAGGCCTCTGATGCTATGAGCTTATCGCTCGTATTCATGGGAGAAAGCGCATTTATCGTAGCCGGTGTCTTCTTGCTTTATCGGGGGCGGGGCGAGGCACGCCTCGTCGTCGCCGCTCCTCTCTCGACCGCGCATACGGCGGCGATGCATGCGGCGCCATGTAAGCGAGCAAGCGGTGAGGTGGCGCGATGGTGGAGCCTTCACGAATCGCATGCCGCCTTGAGCGTGTCTTGAGTTAACTGGAAGTTGCATGTTTTGCCACGCAGTGCACCTTGGTGGTTGGTGGCGGTTGCATGTGAGCAGCGGTGGAGACTTGGTTGGTGCGGGCCTAGCGGTGGCCCAGGCCGCATATGGCAAGGACCTTCTTGGGTGGCTTAGCAAGGACCTTCTTGGGTGGCGACAAGGGTCTTCAAATGTGTATATCGTCCCGGCAAGGATCTTGCCGGAGTCTTATGGGTTTCCTCGGCAAGAATCTTGTCGAGGATCGCCGCTTCAATCCTCATCGATCTTGAATATTCCTTGTCTTCACAAACATCGCATGCCACCATGGAGGTGCCTCCGAACCTTGGCCCAACGCAGTTAATGGTGTTAGAGACCGTGGGTTCGAGGTGGCTCACTCCATTTGGTGTGGGCGAGCCGCCCGGCAAGGTCTTGCCAGGCTCTTTGGCCGCTTACAGCAAGGGTCTCGCCGGAAAACCCGCTCCATCCATCCGCCTCTCTGTGGTCTCGGTCTTTGGCATTGCCACGATTGTTTACGTGTTTGTGGCTCGATTTCTGTCTCATACCTTAAGTGTGGTGGTGGGGCGGCTCATTGCCGTGCACAAATAAGGGGTACAAAGCGCCCTATTTTGGTACACCGACAGAGCCCCGAACTGGTCCACATAAGCTGACAGCGTTGTTGGCGAGCCCAGAATGGTGCTTGTGAGCGGGGGCGATTTTACCTCGGTAAAACTTTTTGTGTTGCCTTTCCCCATGACCCCTCATATGCAGCCGTAGCGCCTGCGGCGGGTCCAGCTCCTCGCGTCGAGTTCCCGCCCCTCACGTCATGTATCTTGGCGAGGTGAAGACCTTTTCCGTATCCACGGTAAGCGGAGGGCTCGCGCTCCATTTCAAGTTAATGGAAGCGCCTCCTCTCCGTCGAGTCTTTGGGCGCCGGGACTCGCGTAAGGTCTTTGCGTGGAAGCTCCTCGATGGCGAAGACTCTCCTCGGCGAGAGTGGCGAGGAGGACAGCGGCAACGACGACGAGCGAGCAGGCGGCGGGGCAGCGAGTCCGACTAAGCGTCGGTAGCGTCGCTCGGCGACTCTGGCGACCCATCATCCGTGTCGCCGGCTCACTGAACTTCTCGAGTCGTCTCCTTGGCGGTGGCTCGGGAGGCCGGAGAAAGCGAAGAGCGCAGTGGCGGGCCGTCAGCCGAATCTGTGGCACCAGCGCCTTCATCAGCGTGTGCAGTCCTGCCGCCTCGTCTTTCAGCTCTTCTCCCGTCATCATCATCACCAGCTTCCCTTCGAGGTGGCCACCGGGATGTTCTCCTGGCGCCTTATGCTACTCATACCTCGCCTAGGCGCCCCTTTTGCCCTTTTGCTTTCTTGTTTCATTTCCTGAGGAGAGGGACAAGAAAGGGATTACGAGCACCTTATCTTTTCTCAACTTGTAAGCCTACGAGCTTTATTTAGACCTAAAACCTGTAATCTCCCTGTTCATGTTTATGTTCCGTACTTACTATACCTGTATGGGACGTATTAATGGAAGAAGGGTGCTTGCCGGGTCTTATGTGTGCGTGTGAGCAAAGCCCATACTAGGGAACAAGTCCTTGTTATTTTTAATATAAGCATCGTTGCCCGCAGCAGGCCTTGCCGTTCCCCCACTTCATTCATCCATACTCACGCCTTTGGCGGAGGCAGGGACGAAGTGGGGGTGGGCCCTACACTTGCTTCCTTGCCGCCGCGGCTACAACCATATTCCGAACCAAGAAGCTCTTGGGTGATAGGAACGAGGGGAGCACGACAGCCTTGGAACAAAACGAGGTTCCATACGTCTCGAGTCTCACACGGAAATGCATGATAGGGGATGGGAAAACTTATTTGAATCTGCAGCCCCCGACAACCTTGACTTACAGTGGGTGGACCTCCGTGTCTTCTATCCTCGGCAAGCTCAGCTTGCCGGGCCTGGGGTGCTGGCTTGTTCTCTTCCTTCCACTTGGCTTGGCGGAAACATATCATGTACCCTGCGTACCAAAAAGGATGGATAGGAACAAAATGACGCAAACTCGACTTCTCGCCCGGTTAGTCGCCGCTAAGCACTATCGACCCTAAGCAGGGAGATACTCAATCTAGCATGCATGCTATGACTTAGGCGCCGATTAACCCGTTTATTTCGCTCGAGTCTGCGCTGGCTTTGTACAAAGGGTTACATGCCTTGCGGCAAGGCTTGTACAAAAGGTGGCTTGCCGAGAGGCGGCTGCCGCGCTATATGGGTAAAACTTGCGAAGATGCTCGATGTTCGAGAGTTGCTCAATGGAATGGCATCTTGGTCTCCAGTGACTCGCCGGGCACAGTGACTCGTGTTACGATAAGGGCCTTCCACTTCAGCGTCGACTTGTTGGAATTCTTGTATTGAACATGCGAAGAAGAACAAGGTCGCCTTCCTCAAAGCTCGGGCATGAACCTTGCGGCTATGGTAGAGGCGCAAGGCTTCTTTGTAGCGGTGCTCTCTCAATGACCGCCGGAGGCGATCTTCCTCAAGGAACGCTGCGTCATCTTGCCGCAATCGCTCTTGCTCAAGCTCATCATAAGCGAGCACTCGAGGCGGCCCGTATGTGAGTTCCGTGGGGAGAACTGCGCCTGCCCCGTAGACTAGGGCAAAGGCTGTCTAGCCGGTGGCTCGATTTGGCGTCGTTCGATCGACCAAAGAACCGTGTGACTCGTCGATCAGCGCCTTCCACTCTTGCTTGACTGTCGAAAGTCTTCGTTCTTAACCCTCGCGAGAACTTCACCATTTGCTCTCTGCTTGGCCATTGCCCGTGGGTGTGCCACGGAAGCAAAAGCAGAACCTTCTTCCGAGATCCTCAATGTCTTTGCTTGAAAGTGTGGCTTGTGAACTATGTGGCGTTGTCGGTGATGATCTGTTGGGTACCCCAAAGCGGCAAACTAGCTCCTTGAAGAACTTGATGGTGACCATGGCTGTCACCTTCCTCACGCTTCCACCTCTGGCCATTTTGTGAACTTGTCGATTACAGCGTACAAGTACTCAAAGCCCTGACGGCGACGAGGAAAGGGCCCAATATGTCGAGCCCCGGCCGAGAAGGGCGAGGAGAGAGGATGGTTTGAAGGGCTTGGGCTGGTTGATGAAGCTTCTTGAATGGGCCGACACGCTTCGCGCTTGGTCACTAGTGCCATCGCATCTGGAGGCGATGGACCGAAGAAACCTTCTTAGGAAAGCCTTGCGGCAAGGGCCCTTGACCTATGTGGGAGCCACATATGCCTCCATGTATCTCTCGCCAATAGCTCTAGTCCTTCCTCCCGGAGATGCACTTCAATTTCACCCATTCGGTCTTTTTACGTACAAGGCGTTGTCAGCCAATTGGTCTGAGAAGCGGAGCCGGCGGGCTACTCTCTCTACCTCTTCCTGCTCCTCATGAAGCTCTCCTATTTGGAGGAATCGGACGGTGTCTTTGCGCTCATGCGGGGCAGTGGCTCGATGACAAGGACCAAAGGCATCTCTTCTACCACGGGGCGGACGTCTCTCGGCCATGGCACGAGGCCTGCCGGTCGGTTGCCCATGGCGGGATCGGCATCCGCAATGACATCCTCGCCCGGTGTCCGGGAGCTTGGTGGGGAAGTACTTGCGGGGCCTAGCTTCCTCCGCTTATTACGCCCGGTTGATGGTTCGACCGATGGTTGAGTTAACGAAGCACAAAAGTACACGGTTCCACGGGTAGCTTTGAGGCGTGGCGCTTGACGGTGGTCAGCGATGTCGTTCTCCGTCAGGAACATGCTGCGCTTGTATACCATCAAAGCGCTCCTCTAGTTTCCTCGCTTCATCCACGTAAGCTTCCATCAGCGGGCTTTGATAATCTTTGTTGATCGCTGACGACAGTTGCGAATCACCTGACGATGAGCTTTTTGACTCTGAGGTCCACTGCGATCCGGAGACCGGCAAGCAAGCCCTCGTACTCGGCGGTGTTGTTAGTTGACATCTCCCGGGGAAAGTGCATTTGGATGACATACTTGAGGCGCTCTCCGGTGGGTGCGGCAAGCAGCACGCCAGCACCGGCGCCTTGCAGCGAAAAAGCCCCATCAAAGTACATGATCCAGTTGCGGCCCGTTTCCTTGCCGGGGAGAGTGGTCTCCTGTACCTCTTCGTCGGGCGTCGAGGTCCATTACGCAGCGAACTCCGCCAAGACTACTGCTCAATCGTCGAGGTGCTTTGAACTTTAAACCGAAACTTCGGCGGCTCGGGGCCCATTCCACGATCCTCGTTGCATCTGGGTTATCGATATCCGTTCTGCGGGAGGCGGGTTACCACGGTGATCTCGTGTGCTTGGAAGTAATGTGCTGACTTCCTCGAGGCCATAAGGAGGCGAAGAGCAATTTTACACACTGAGTACCTCGACCTAGCCCTGCAAGAGGGAGGCGGCAAATGGCGGGTGTTGCACCATTTTCTTCTTCTGCGCCACTTCACCTACTCGCGCGGGCCTGTCGCCTTGGCGTCGACCTCTACTAGGACTCGATCTTGCGGGACCGAGCCTGCCGGGAGGTTCGGCTCGACATCCGTTGATTACTGCCGCCTTGCTTGCCTCTTCGTCGACCTCTCTGCGCCGCGGTCTGGCGCTAACCACTGATTCGTTGCCGCTAGGTACTGCAACAAGCAGTTCTTGTGGTTTGGGCGCTGACCCGGCCTTTGGGGTAGAGGAGAAGTACTTTCAAATCTGCGGTGTTGCCTCGGCCTCGGGGTCCGCTCCATTGGGCCCGTCTTCTTCAAGATCTTGAAAAAGGGAAGGGCACGCTCTGCGGACTTGGAGATGAATCTGCTCATGGCGGCGGGCGTCGACGAAAGCTGTGTGGACCGCGGTGCGCTTCGACTTCTAACCGCGTTAGAAGGAGCCCCATCACGGCCCTACAGCCGTCCGCCACCTCCGCTAGCACCTCGTCGCGCATCTTGGCCTCTCTCATCATGTGGCGCATGGGACTCTTCCTAAGGCGGCGCCCGTGGTCGCTGACGAGGTGGTCTTTGCTTATCGCGCCGCGACACGAGAAAAGCGCGGCGTGGGCGCGGTGTTGGTGTCTTGGAAGTCGCCCGCGCCGCCGTCTGGCGGCGCGGCAGCGCCCTGGAGGGCCCGCGCGCTGGGGGCCCAACTCCGTCTCTGGAGCTCGCGACGCGCGTGGCTCGTCGCTGGCGTCTGAGCAGCGCCGCTCGCGAACTGGGTGCCGGGGTGATGTGGATGTTCGCGGGCAGCGCCACGGTTCTCTGCGGCCCGGCCCTTCTTGGTCCGCCGTGCAGGCGGTCCGGTCCCGAACGAACCGATCGCCGTGGTCGTCTTCTTCTTAGGACCACGACAATGAAGAAGCGCTAGGCGACTACTAGACGATTCTCACAATTGCGCCTCCCTACAGCGCGCCAAAGATGTCGGTGGGAAGCGACACCTATGGGATCATGAGGATCCTCTGCGGTTCGCGTGGTAGCGAGGTTGTGAAACGGCGGGATTAGTAATCGGCACAAGGATCGTTTACCCGGGTTAAGACGCGAGGAATCGTAAAACCCTAGTCACGCTTTGGTGGATGTATTGAAAGTTCTTGAGCTCTTGAACTAGCTACGGTGGCTGCATGGTTCAAAGAGCCAAATCCCTCTCGATCGCCATGAGCCTCCTTTTATAGCGAAAGGGCTGCCACGATGGCACAGGGAGGTGGAAAGGCCTCTGATGCTATGAGCTTATCGCTCGTATTACGGAGACAAGAGCGCATTTAATCGTAGCTTAGGTGTTTTCTTGCTTTATCGGGGGCGAGGCGAGGCATGTCCCGTCCGTCGCCGCTCCGCGCTCGCCGACCGTGCCACGGCGGTGATGCATGCGGCGCCATGTAAGCGAGCAGCGGTGAGGTGGCGCGGTGGTGGAGCCTTCATGAAGATCGCATGCCGCCTTGAGCGTGTCTTGAGTTAACTGGAAGGCGCATGTTGCCACGCATGTGCACCTTGACTGGTTGAGCTAGCATTTGCATGTGAGCAGCGGTGGAGACTTGGTTGGTCGCGAACTGGCGGTGGCCCTTGATGCCCTTGGCAAGGGCCTTCTAGGGTGGCAGGGAAGGGTCTTGCCGTGGTATTGTCGTCCCAAACAAGGATATTGCAGGGGTCTTGTGGGTTTCTCGGCAAGAATCTTGTCGAGGATCGTTGCCTTCAATCCTCATCGATCTTGAATATTCCTTGTCTTCACAAAGATCGCATGCCACCATGGAGGTGCCTCAGAGCCTGGCCCAACATAGTTGATGGTGTTGGAGACCGTGGGTTTGAGGTGGCTCACTCATTGGTGTGGGCGAGCCGCCCGACAAGGTCTTCTTAGGGCTCTTTGAGCTTCGCCCGACAAGGGTCTCGCCGGGAAACACCTTCGCCCATCTGCTCTCTGTGGTCTCGGTCTTTGGCGTTGCGTTGATTGTTTCTGTGTTTGTGGCTCTGATTTCCTGTCTCCGCCCTGCTTAAGTGTGGCCGTGGGCGCGACTCTGACTGCCCGTGCACAAATAAGGGGTACAAAAGAGCGCCCCTATTTTGGTACACCGACAATCTCAATCTTATTTTTCCTATGGGGCCCTAGCCTCAATGGATAGCCTTTTGTAGGCAATGCCCTTGTCATCCCTCTCACCATCCAACGGTGACATGCTCAACTGGTTTGACTTGGATAGCTGGGAGGCCCATCCAAGCGAGATGAGGACAACTTCTACGTGTAGGAGTTACGAGCATATCTTCCCGCCAAGGTGAACGAGACTAGACTGGACTCCGACGAAGAATTGCTTGCCATCCTTGCCATGCTATTGGGTGATATTTTGCTTGATTGGTTAAACGTTAACCTCCTCGTGTGTACACCTTTCTTTGTTGGGGTCTCGCAAGTCAAGGCGAGATAACGCCGACCAGAGGGGGTGTTGGACTTGAACTCTAAGTAGCTTCTATAAGAGCAAGATAACGCTCGGCTTGCCTCACACACCCACCTCTCGGAGCGTCGCCTGGTCGTGGCGTCAGGAGAAACTGAGTGGATGCCTCGCGTGCTTCGGTCGAGGAGGCATATTAGCTACAGGAAAAGCATTGTTACGGTGGAAGTTATCGTTTCCCATGGGAGGCACCTGTCACTATGGTCTTTATTCAACAACGATGGCAACTTCTTGTCTTGAGCGGGGTTGCAAATCATGCCCCCAAGGGACCTTGATGACCTTAGCAACCTGCGATAGATTTACAACTCATGTGTTGCCTCGATGTGTGAGATGGTGATGTGGGAAGTGCAGTCAGGAAATGAGAAAGCAGTTGTTGAAGTTTATCCCACGTAAGCAACAACTTCCTTGCACTCAATCCGTGGATAATAGGGGGCCTTGCCTAAGAGTTCCGAGGCATTGCTACTTCCCTTGTGTGGAGACTTGACCCTTAGTAACCATTGAGGATGTTCCGGCCTCTGAGCGGCTTAGGTTCAT
Source organism: Aegilops speltoides (assembly GCA_021437245.1). Taxonomy (NCBI): domain Eukaryota; kingdom Viridiplantae; phylum Streptophyta; class Magnoliopsida; order Poales; family Poaceae; genus Aegilops; species Aegilops speltoides. The sequence goes on from CM038143.1 coordinate 498,948,780, forward strand.
ACGGTCTTCACCTGTAACAACGAACGTACACCACAAAAATATCACAGAATTGAGGAAAACAATACCAAATTTCCTCCGCTTTCTGATTCTTGAGTTGACCATCGACCCTTTCTAGCTTTAGAACGCTTGGCTTAAAGGTGGAGTAATTTTAGGGTTGACGGTCGCATGGTCTCTCATCTCTGCTTGCTATACTTAATTTCATCTTTACAATGAGCTTGCATGCAATACATCTTACTATATCACTATTTGATACCTAAGGAGACCACGTTTCTATGTGAAGGCAGGAAAGAGGAATGAAGGTAGGGCACCATGGGGACTTCCTATTCCTTCCCGAATCTCGCGTAATGGCAATACCACAACAACCTTAGCATTTGCAAAAAAACACTTATCATGGCCATGCCCCAAGCAATATTGCCATGGTGAAAGCAGGTTCTTGATTTAATGTGAAGTGCAAAGATCACAAATACGAAACTTGGGTGTTTTGTCCAACAAGGGTCAGGTTGTCCCTATAAAGTCCATAAGGCCATCTCGGTCATCCACGGCCTGGGATGTCCTCCCTCTCTTATTTTCTAAGAACGGAACAAACATGTGGAAATGGGGGCGAAAGGCTAATCATGGAGGTTCAATTAGTCCCTTGCGACATGAATTCCCCTTTGCCATCTGCATTCCCTCTGGACACCCACAATATCTTGGTTATGACATACCTAGCTGTTTGCGGGGCGACTCATCATTGTCCTGTTGTCCTTGTAAGATGTCCTTGTGCTGAGACAAATTTCGTTGCAAGTACTACATTGGAATGAGGTGCAATCCATAAGAGGGTCAATCAGCAACCTTTTGACCGGCGAGGCCTAAGGCCTTACATCACGTGAATAGATAAAGGGGAAACTACTATTTGATGCCTTAGTTTTGCTAAGGGCCCTCTCGCTTTTATTACCTTTGCCCCGAGGTCTTCAAGTCTTCTTTTTCATCGAAGTTGACTCAGGGTCAAGTTTGGGTGCCGGGGTGATTCTTGAAGGTCCACCTGAGTCGATCTTCAGACACATCACTCATTCTTCGAGTGTATCGACATTCGTGGTCTCCATGCCGAGGTTCTTCTTATCGCAACCGGCGAAGGCCTTCATGCACCCCTAAACCATGATGACCCCATTAGGCGCAGGGATCTTCAGGCAAGGGTGCGCATAGTTGGGCATGACCATGAATTTGATGAGTGCGATTCATCCAAGTATGACATTGAATGTTGCCTTGAGATCCACAACATCAAAGAGCACCTTCCCATTGAGAAATTGTCAATGGTGTAGAGAGAAATGACAACGTAACATGTCTTATAGGTTGGGCAGAAGATCTACAGACTTACATAGAAGAACGGCCTATTCGGCTTGAATGATGACCTTGGGATTTATAGGTCGTCATGTGCTTAAGTGAGGGTGAAGCTAAGTGAACTCCTAGGTCGATGAGCACCTGGATGGCATTCTAGTTAGCGATCACTGGTGTGAGCACTAAATCTAAATGTCTGAGCTGAATTATGTTTCCGGGGTTGTCCTCTTGGTTGAAGGCGATGACGGTCTCCGACCATTGTTATCTGCTTTTGGGATGGGGATGATGGCCAACAATTGTCTTTCGATGACCTTGTACTACTTCCTAAACATGTCGAATGTCGAGCCCCGGAATATATGGTCTAGAATGTGTTTTGAAAGGTGTCGGTGTTGTTATCCGATATGTGTCAACCTTAGCGGTCGCCACCAGATGGCCTCTTTAACTAACGCTTCCACTCCGTGTTGAATTGCTTCGATGTAGGTGTAGAAATCTATGCATGTTCGTTAGATGCACGAGGCACCACTTGGCGAAGTCGCCCTTACTCCTTGGTGGGGGTTGGAAACTGGGTTGGGCTTGCCATTGAAAGCAACTAAAACATAGGTTTTCTTGGTGCCACCAGTTCATGTGTACTTCTTATCTTTATTTACAAGTGGTATGTGGTGCGATCCCAGCCTAGATGAGCCGAAGTGTTTTCTGGTGACGAGCTTTATGTCCTCTTCGACATCCACGACCGTCCATGCCAATTTGAGGAGAGATTTCGTCGACTACGAACTGCCTTTGGTTAGGTTGACAATGTAGGTGGTCGAAGCTACTCCCTTCCCCCAATGCTTGGATGAACGAGTAATCAAGAATCCATGTGATAGAATTTTGGGTCCTGAAAAAATGTTGGATGGAGTCCCACAGTGGAGCCTCATCTCCATGTCGTACATGTGACATAGTTTGTCCCATGAGTGGATTGATGATCGAGGGAGACGCGTTAGCCAATCTCTAATGGTCCCCTTAAGGATTTTCACAAAGGTATATGGATTTGTCTTAAGAAACTATTTAGGGGTTGGTGCTTCCATCAAATCGCTAGACGGAGTGGAAGCGGAAACCCTTCAACCACGACACAACCAAAATGTCTTCTGTCGGGGCTAGACATCCTTGAATTTGCTGCCTCGGTGATCGACTATGCCTAAAGGAGTCTGAACTGCTAGAGCTTCCTATAGAGCGATGAGAGGATGATGACCAGGACATCGCGTTCGATTGTTTAGCTTGTCCCTGGGTCGTAGGAGTTTTGGTCTACATACAGGGCAGGCTTGATGTGAGAACCACTCCTCCCACACGGATATTTTTCAAGAGGGAGCCTAAGGGACTCACGTGAACTCCTCTATGTGCTGGATCAGGGGGTGTAACAATCAACCACATGGCAATCTTATGTTCCCCATTTATAATTGAATGATTCTAAAAAGGGCCATGCTTCTTTGTTCCCCACCAAAGAGAGAGGGGGGGTACTTGACCTGCCAACATGTCACAGACTAAACATTGGCATGTGAATCTGCCTCCCAACCTTTTTCTATTTGAATGCATTGACTTTCTTGGATTTTCTTTAGATCTTTGGTGAATAACTTGGTAATTTGGCAAGCTCTCTCCCAAGAACCATGACTCTTTCTCAAAGACCATTTTGATCCCATGCAATTTCTTAGGGTTTATGTCTAACCCTAATGCCACCATATTAAAACCATGTTTCCTTTTTCTGGCCATTATAATGGAAACTTCTTTTCCTTCGCTCCTATGGTTCTCTAATCATTGTCATAGCCTATAGGATTATAAAGCCCACTCCCACAAAATAATTGTATTTCTTTTTGCAATATTTCTCTTTATTGAGTATTCCTTGTATGTCCATTATTGGCTCATAAAATTCAATGTATATTTCCATGCCTTCCAAAATTATTATTGATCCGAGAGAGAGAGAGAGAGAGAGAGAGAGAGAGAGAGAGAGAGTTCATCCTAGAATCTGCGATGGTACATAAACAGAGGGAAAACTCAAGCAGGATGTAGGGTATTACACCATCTCGACGGCCTTAACCTGGGTAAAATATGTCTTGGCTCAATGGTTTCTAGAGTGTTTTTAGCCCCGGGCCAAACATAAAAGGGGATCCCCATGATCTCCGGTATCGGCGAGTCCATCGTCATCTAGCGTGCCAAGTAGGGGGCTAAAGCTCCAGATCTGCTCAGATCATCTTTATCGACCATGTCCTCGTCCATGAAGAGACCGAAGCATTCTGACACGAATGATGGAGCCCTCCTAGGTGGTGACGCATAGAATAACAACTAGCTCTCTTTGGGCGTCCAACGGTTGTTGCATCACTGGAGAACTTCGGAGCATGTGACCCAGACATCCACGCTACAAATTGTGTGTCCTTCTACAGCACTCTCCTATTCGGAGGGGTCTACCTTGTGGTCTTGACTCTAGGAGATAACCCGGCAATTGGAATCACCCGTCACCAACCGATGCCAATAAGTCGTCGCATGTCAAAGAGACGTGTATCATCACACTCAGACATTGGGAAGGGCTCCCCATCGCTCCAGCCACCAAGCCCTGTGCTTGGTGGGATCAAGAGCCATCGCCGTAGACCCCGTCTCACAGTCACTGTTTCTATCCTGGCGTGTGACGAAGATCTTCGTGATGTCCTCAACCGTCCGAAGAGGGCACTTGCAAATGGTGCCTCGAGCAACACTTTGATTGGCATGCTCTCGTGGACTACCGCCGAGACGTCAAAGCCCTCACTAGTAATAGACATCAAGCCCACCATGACGCGGAGTGCGGCACTCGACACGGGGCGAACAAATGCCATCTCCACCACAGATGTAGCGGTGGCAACTGTCACGACGGTCAAGACGATGTTTCTATGTCATGAGATCCAGGTGTGCAACATGCATCCATGCCCGCTTCATGCCGCCAGCTCAAGCTGTTGGCACGAGAAGTTAATGTAGTTCTCCTGACCATCAAGACGTCCCGAGCTCTCAGGTGGTGAGAAACTCCAAGCATGTTCAGTCAAAAAGACCACCCCAAGAGCATGATGGGTGTGGGCCACCTCCCATTGGTGCCCCCTAACAATCTGTAGCATCAAGGTTACCAACTTGCTAGTGGATGGGAGCGTAGGCCTCAATATCATGTCACTCGCCATCCTCGAGAAGACGCAAGTGGGCCCCGGGCGTTTGCAACTAAGAAAACCATTCAGTAGTGTTATGCAGGGGATTACCATACCAATAGGACATGTATCTTTGATGGTCACCTTCGGCAACAAAGATAATTACCCAATGGAAAAAATATTCTTCGACGTCACCGAGCTTGATCTTCTGTACAACGACATCCTTAGGCACCCAACGCTCGCAAAGTCATGGCGATGTCAGATTATGCTTACCTCACCGTCAAGATGCCTGGGCCGCAAGGCCCGATAACGGTGTCGGCGCATGTCCAGAACTCAGCGCTTTGCACCCATTGGAGATAGAGATGATCATCCTGAATACTTGGGCCCGATCCAGAAGAACGCTAATCACTCCAATGACGGCGCCACCCCTATCAAGGAGATACCGCTCAACGATGACCCTACCAAAACCATTAAGGTCGAAGGCTACCTCGCTGCCAAATAGGAAATTGTGCTTGTCGCCTTCCTCCGAGCAAGCTCTGATGTGTTTGCATGTCAACCATCGAATATACTAGGGGTCCCCAGGAAGGTGATCGAGCACCCCTTATCAGCTTGTCATGGCGCATGTCATATATGGCAAAAGAAGCACAATCAACCACCCGGAGTGGAAGTGGAAGATCGGATCGGACTTCATCTGGGAGGTAATCCACTCGAGTGGAAGTGGATATACTTTAAAAGTCTTGCTTCATCAGGGAGGTGATCCACCCCAAGTGGCTTGCTAACCCTATTGTTGTCCCAAAAGCCAACGACAAGTAGAGGATGTGTGTGAACTTCAGCGACCTCAACAAAACTTGTCCTCAAGATCCTTTTCCGCTGCCTCGCATAGACCATATCCTTGACTCAACGACGGGATGTGACCTCTTAAGCTTTCTAGATGCTTATTTGGGTTATCATCAAATCTGCATGGCCAAAGCAGATGAAGAGAAACATCGTTCATTACCCCGGCAAGGACGTTTATGTTACGTTTGCATGTCTTTTAGACTGAAGGACACTAGTTCTACATATCAGTGGGCCATGTGCCTCACTCTGGAGTCCTAGAATGGCTGCATTGTCAAAGCTTACATCGATGACCTTGTTGTGAAAACCAAGGATCAGGCTACACTCCAGGACGAACTTGCGGAAACTTTCAACAACCTGCACCATAGGTGCATGAAGTTGGACCTCAACAATTTTGTATTTGAAGTATCTTCAGCAAAACTCTTGGGGTTCCTTGTCTCAAATAAGCGTATAAAATCCAACCCGAGAAGATCACTGTCATTGATCAGATGCGACCATCAATGCACCTCAAGGACGTGCATCGCCTCTCGGGTTGCATGGCGGCCTTGGAGAAATTCATCTTCAAGCTCGGGGTGTGTCGGGGGAATTACCCGCGGTTAGACCCAAAAGTCCAAGACATGAATCCGGCTAGACCAGAAGGCCCAAGCCTGGGTTATCGAGGAAACAACTTGGATCGACTCACTGTGAGCTGGGAGCCTGCACGGAACTCGGTCAGGAATATCAAGACCCAGCAAGGGAAGCAAGACCCTGCGGAGGAAGCATGACCCGGCGGAAGAGATTACGAGAGCCCTCACAGAGGCCAACTTTGACCGTTCGAATAAAGACCCGGACTAGTATCCGACTTGTAATACAAAAGAGACTAGTTGTAGTCCTACTAGGACTCTACATATAAGTCGGCCCCTTTAATTTATATAAGGAGGGGCAAGGCACCCCAAGAGGGACAATTCAAAATAGACAGACAAGTTTGGGGACAGACAAATTAGTAGCTCTCGAGATAGAGGTAGCGACAGAGCACCCTTGTATTCGAGATCATCATCATCATCAATAGCAATCAAGCAGGAAGTAGGACTTTACCTCCATCGTGAGGGGCCAAACCTGGGTAAACTCGCATCTCTCGATTCTGACCAACCCCGTTCAAGCCACCACCTAGTAGCAATGGCCTCACGACTTAGTTCTCTCGCGAGGACATATGCCGTGACAAAACCACAACTGGGAGCGAGGTCTCCCCTCTTCAAGCTTCTCAAGAAGTCAGGACCCTTTGGGTGGACCCCAGGGGTTGATCATGTGTTGCTCCAAAATCTTAAATTGTACCTCACTTCTTCAGCAGTCCTGGTGGCACCAAGACCCTAGGAACCGTTGCTGATGAACATCACGGCCACCCGCTAGGTCGCATGCACCATCTAGGTGGTGGAGTAGGAGGAGGCGTTGGGTCCAAGCACGAGACAGAATCCCTGAATTGATCAGCAACACCCCCTGCGACTGAGCCGGAGGACCTTGCATATCACAAGGAGACAATCATCGACGAGCAAACCTTGGAGCCTGAGCTCTCCTCCATTTCCATGTTGACGATCGATCCCGGGCTCTCATCAAATCTGGTGTCCGAGTCTGAGCCCCCCTCCTACTCGAGCCTGACGAGCGAGCTCAAACTCCTATCTAGCCCCGAGTCGATCAAAGAGAGATCGGACATGTGTTCTTAACTCTAGGGCATCTTGTGCAGCACACTGTCTACTTTGTCAGCAAAGACTTGCGCGATGCCAACTTGCGATGTCCACAGATCCAGAAGCTTCTTTATGTGATCCTGGTCGCGTCGAGGAAGTTGTGGCATTATTTTCAAGCCCACAAGGTGTCCGTCTTGACAGCCACGAGGTCATCGGCCATATCAAGGAATGGAAGATCGAGCTCGAGGAATTCGACCTTTATTTAATCAACTCCCATGTTGTCAAAAGTCGTGCCCTCGCCGACTTCATCACAGAATGGACGCCGGTGCCCGAAGACAAGGAGGGGGAACTATTTGCGGCTTCCGGTCACGGGAGGTATTGGACAATGTACTTTGACGGATACTTCACGGTCCTAGCCGTGGGGGTTGGAGTTGTTCTCACCTCTCTGACGGACGAGCTACTCAAGTATGTCATGCAACTCTTTTTTTACGGTTGCTACTAGTAACATGGCTGAATACAACGGACTATTTGCGGGCCTCCGAGTAGCAGCCTCTCTTGGAATATGGCACCTACTTGTTGAGGGTGACTCCCAGCTAGTCATCAACTAGGTGTACATACCAGTGCTCGGACCTACAAATGGCAGCGTACCTAGCCTAATCAAGGAACTTGAGCAACACTTCAATGGCCTGCAGATGCAGAACGTGAACCAGCTCACTGACCACATATCACGACTAGCCTCCCGTAGGGAGCCGGTCTTGGCTAAAACTTTTAAAGAAAGGCTCACCCGACCGTTTGTCTCGAACGTTGATCAAGATGAAGGAGCTTCCTCTCACTCCGGCGAGGTTGTCTCGAACGTTGATCAAGATGAAGGAGCTTCCTCTCACTCCGGCGAGGCTGCTCAGGTGACGCTTTCTGAGGGGAATCCTGTCACGAGAGCTCCCGATTAGAAACCACCACCCAGTGAGCACTCCCATCTGTTCTAAGGAACCCTCTTAGATCTCCGAGATTCAGGGTCACCTGAGAGAAAATATCCTTCCATAAGATAATGCCACTATAGAGAGGATCGACCGACAAGCAAAGTTTTACGCCCTGATGGATGGGGATCTTTATCGGCACACCACTGATCAGGTCCTCCTCAAATGCATTTCTCAAGAAGAAGGTCACGACCTGCTCGCGGACATCCATGGAGGCGAGTGCGGTACCCACACAACGTCACACACACTAGTCAGGAAGGCCCTTCGACAAGGCTTCTATAAGCTAATCGTTCCAAGACACCATCGAGCTGGTTTAAAGCTGTGAGGCATGTCAATTCCATGCAAAGCAAATTCATCAACCAACTCAGGCCCTTCAAAACATCCCCCTCTCATGGTATTAATGGTCTGGAAATTGGATATCTTGACCCTTCCCCCGAGCAGTCGAGGCCTACGTGTACCTTTACATTGTCGTCAACAAATTCACCAAATGGACTGAAGTTGTTCCCATCCTCAAGCTCACTGCAATCACGACAATCAAATTCTTCTGAGGAATCATGTGTTGCTTCGGGTTCCCAACCATATCATCGCTGATAATGGCACTCAATTCACCAATGCCACATTCACCGAGTACCGCAAGAAGCTTAGAATGAAGTTGTGCTTTGCTTCTCTCGCTCATCCACGCAGCAAAGGGCAAGCATAGCGAGCTGATGCGCTGATTTTGAAAGGTCTCAAAACTAGGATTTCAACAAACTTAAGAAAAGTGGCATGCAATGGGTCGAGGAGCTCTCTTCAACATTATGGTCAATTTGGATGGCCTCAAATAGAGTTCCGAGTGAAACACCTTTTGCCCTCGTCTATGGAGCGAGGTTGTCCTCCCGTCCGAGCTCACTTTCAGATCAGCTTGCGTCAAAGCCTATGTGGAAGATGAGCATCAAGAAAGGAGGATTGACAATGACAATCTCTTGAACGAGCTCTGATGCCTAACCATTGTTCCCACAACCTATTACTAGCAAGGACTCCGATGCTAGCACCAACGTCGTGCTCGATGCTGAGCACTCGAAGCGGGGGATCTCATCCTCCGTCTCGCCCAGATGCGAGAAGGGAAGAATAAGTTCTCGTCCATGTGAGAGGGCCCTTTCTTTGTGACTAGCCTTTCGCGACTAGGTTGCGGCCGGCTGGAAATAGAAGAAGGTGTACCGGTTCCAAATGTGTGGAATATCGAACGTCCACGCGGATTATTCCCATAAAAAGTTGAGTTGTGCTCGGTGCCACTTTTCCCCCGAGCACTATGCTCGGGGGCTCCTATGTGTTCATGTAAAATTTTGGTAAGATGAACGTCCCGAGCTTCTCTTGGCCCGACCTTCATGTTTAATATTTTTGTCATTGTCTTTTTGTATCCCGACCCCTTACCGCTTAGTATGCTCGTGTTCGGGAGAGTGGTGTGCATTTTGTTTGTTAGTTGGGGAAATTTAAGTTTTCACCATAAAGACGAGTGTCGACCTCGCGTCTAAAACTTGTACTAACCCTTGAAACTTGACAATTGCCCAAGCACCGAGTGATGAGGCAAGCATCTAGGTAACACAAAGTACACATCTATCAAAGGAGAAGTTCTTAACAAAAAGGTGTTTGCGGGGTCTCCACGAAGACCCGCAGACAGGTAATCGAATAGTAATACTCGCACATGACCCTGGACTTCCACACCAACAAGATGTGCTCTGACCCCAAAACATACAGAAATAACGAAAAGGTGAAGTCGCGTCGCCGACGACTCCCTCAGCGACTCCAGGCCTTGTCAATTCTCAAGGCTCGAGCTTCCTTCCTCTTAGAGCCTTATCTCGATGGATGGGCCTGGCTCCGACGGAAGAGCAGAAGGGTCTGGCTAAGGCAGAGATGCATCATTCGGCAATGCACCATAGATGCACGCCCAATGAGCGGCTTGCCTCGGGTCCAAGGATTTTGTCTCCTGCAATGCTCAACAGAAGATCTCCCATGAGGGCACCGAGGGCTCCAACGGTCCCGTCTTGGCGCGCTCCTCCAACTTGGTCTCGACGACAATTAGCGGTGCCAGAAGCTTCAGCTTGGCCTCGACCTGCTTCCGAAGCGCTTCAATCTCCTGGCTCGACGAACACCCCATTTGTGGATGGGCATAAGCGCGAGCACACGTTGTCTATACTTAGTGCATCGTCTTGCTCCAAGAAAATGGGGTGTCTCGAATCCGAACCGCTCTCACCAACTACAGAGACATCTGCAACGCCTCCATCCCTGTCAGCACGTCGGGTTGTGCCAACAAGAAGTTGTATAGCCTAAAATTTAGCTGGGAGGGAGAGGTGGCAGAGGGACATGCGGCGGACGCTGGCGGCTACTGGAGCGGCATGAAGCCATGGCGATAAAGCCAAGCAGCCTAGGATTAGAAGGAGAAAGAGGAAAGGATGCTGGGTCTACACAAGGGGGAAACCTTCTTATAGTCCTGGAGCCAGGATTATGTTTTTGCAATTAAGAGCATAACACGATTCCCATCACTCCGGCAATTGGGCCGCCACACGATAGCTTACTACACACAGGAGAATCCACGTGACGCCTCTGCTTTTCCGAGCAGTTAGCTGGCGTAGATGAAAGGATGTTTCCGTTTTCACGACACGCGGGAACCAAAGCGGCACCTCCACTTCCATAATCAAGGGCTGATGTTTGAGCCGACCCATCAAAGAAAAAGGCCCTTCCTCCAGTCTAGGTCCCTCCAGGCCTACTAAAGGGGGCCTAGCTCCATGTGTAAAACTTAAAGAAAGATAAAAAACAATGTCAGGGCCCTCTCAAGCACCAAGGCATTGGTTGCCACAAGGAATCTATAGATCCTCATTCGCGGGTCGTTTGAGGGGCCCGCAAGTTGGAAAAAGATCAAGTATATGCTTGATCGCTTCTCTTTGGGTTCTCCGCGAGATCAGAGGCATCGACATGCACATTAATAGCTATGCCTTCAAGCCTATGATAACCTATGGTTTATAGGTTTGATGATTCTGAACAGTAAGCCGGTTATCCAAACCGAGGTGACATGGCCTGCCGCGCATCAAGAGCTTGACAGTTGCAGGTCGCCTTTTTGACTATCAACCCGCTGGATGTAGCATGTCTCTTCGGCTGCTTGCAAGTGGGACATGGCAAATTGTGTACAGCTGGAGGGGCTCAGTTTGTCAATGCCACTGCCCTATCCTTCGATGGACCCGCATGGGCCATGCAGGCTGGGTCGCCCATGATTGTTTGTGGGATGGTTTGCAGCAAGCTATTGTCGTGCCGCAAGGCCCTATATAAGGGGAGGGCCAAAGTCGTGCAAAAGGTTCGCAACTTTGGAGAAGAGTAGCTAGGAAAAGAAGACTACCTTTCCATTACTCAGAGAGAGAGAGAAACAGAGAGAGAGAGAGTGTTCATCTTGTAATATGTGATACATAAATAGAGAAAAAACTTTGTGGCCTGAACTTGGGTTAAAAACTTTGTGTCTTGGTTTGAAGATGTATTGAGTGTTTTAGCCCCTGTCCAAACAAAGTAAGGGTTCTTCACGATCTCCGGTATTGGCGAGCCCGTCGTCGACACGACCTTACTATTCATCAAATAATGCTTTGTTATATAGCTTCACTTCCTGGAACACCATGGATGTCATTTCTTCGTGAAACTCACACATGAGTATATGGGTCGACTATGTAAGTTACAAAAGAACATATTTTTTGAAGAAAGATATCATTTTTCCGAATTTACTTCCATAAGGGCATTTCTAACCAATCCCCAATACGACCATGAGGGAGTAAAAATTTTGGTTTACTTACGGCGGACCTAGCCGATCCCCTAAAAACGTTAACGGGGTATATTATTTACTCCAACTCCCTATTCCCCCAAAGATTTCCCTAAATATACTCCGTCGTGCAGCGGCGGAGTAAAGCTCCTCTCGCCTCCTCACCGCTTTCCTCGACCATTGCTGCATTGATGACCTCCGAGCCGGACGGAATGGATAGCCACCCCTCACCTTGCCCGGCCGCGGCGTCGGCTTTTCCGAAAAAACCACCGCGCCCGTTGCGGTTGGGAAAAAAGCTTGGGTATGACAAAGAACCACCAGGTCCAAGCTCCACCTCCAACCGCGCCAATGGTGTCGGTGGCCATGGCGTCTCCGGCAACGGCACGCCGCCGTCTCGCTACACCTATCGGAGGCAAACAGGCTCGAAAGCCGACGGCGGCGGCGGTGGCACTCGCCGAGGCGACCGCCAAGAAGAAGATGAAGAAGACCGCGGCGCGCCGTCTAAAGCCTCGCCTCGGCGGCGGCCCGGTTGCCCTCGATTATGCGCTTTCCGGCGTGGCGGCGGCCCTGGCGGCGACAAAAATGCGTCGCCAAGTGCTCGATGAAATGTCAACAAGGTAAAAATAAAACCTCGCATCCCGTTGGTATTCGATAGTGATTGTTCGTGATCGGTAGTGATTGTTTATAGTGCTTGCTTTGACATTGTAGAGCGGAGATGAACACGGCCGAATTCCTCGCATCGTTTGAGTCCTCGGCCATCGTTGGCCTTGATGATCTCAACTCGTGGAGAAATCTTGGCCTCTCTTCAGAATGTTGGTGGTGGCCGAGGGGGTGGTGGTGATGGTGGCCGAGGGGGTGGTGGTGGTTGATTTCTTTGCCGAAGACGTTGTTTGAGTGGTGGTGGCCGAGAGGGTGGTGGTGCATTGCCAAAGATTGGCTCGATCCACAACATATACATGCTATGTTTGTGGTGATTTTGAATCAAACATCGTGTTTGAAGTGATGTCTTTTGGGTGAACTTCACATGTTTAAATTTGAAAGACACGGTGATGAAACTTTATGTATGACGATTATTGCTATCGATGCTTTAGTTTGATGGTTTTAAGATATGTATTGTGTAGAGATTGTGTTTGTGCGGTTAGTATACAAAACGGCCACAAATTTGATTTTACTCCGCTAAACTATAGGGGATCGGATAGGTGCGGCTACCGTTAGTGGAGTAAATTTTTACTCCACTAACTTTACTCCAACTTATACTCCACTAACTTTTAGGGGATTGGTTAGAAATAACCTAAGGAGTGCGTGTGAAACCATGTTCACCAAACCAACGTCCAACTATTATAAAAGTAATTAATATTGCTAACTCCTGATGACATGATTGTGCTAGTATATCACAACTACGGTCTTCAATTAGTGTTTTCAGAGTGTATGCGCATAAGCATGTGCCTTGTACTCGGTGTTTCTATTAAAGAATAGAATTGTTGGCTGTCTACTTCCAGTAATGATTTTCATGTTAAACTCAACGGGATAGGCCTGACGTTAACTTCCGTGCTTCCACTCTAGGCATCTGGCGACCGCGAATTTCGTCTCTTGTCAAGGAGGACGCACAAACAAAAATCGTAATCACCATGCGGGCGGCATGCGATGGTTCAGCATCCAGGAGCCAACAAAAGGCAACAGGCCAAGTGTCCTAGTTGGAAGAATACGAGCACGCGGTCCACGCCATTGGAGAAGCTTCCCCGGGTCAGTACAAGACCACGCTTTTCTCTCCAACGAAGCAAAAGCAGAACACCTGCCTCTGCCCCTGCTCATGCTCATGCTCATGCAAGGTCGTGGTACCAATACTAGCGCACAGATAAGAAACCAAGATGCTAAGCAGGTTCGTGCAAGGTGAAAAGCCTGCGGGAGATTGTCTCGAGCATCTGGCGTGCGCGCGCAGAGCAGCCGGCCGCTATGCTACTACGGGAGGCTAAGGGGAAAACAGATTGAAATCGGAGCAAATCTACCGAGCGCACGTCGCGGATTCTGTCGGGCGAATTGGAGCACTAGCATGGCGTAAATGGGTGCAGAGGAGTAAGTAATTTGAGCAGGTAAATAGGTGCGTGGCGGCGAGGGGAGGGCATGCACCTGGAGGTGGAGTACTCGTAGAGCTTCCCGGCGGGGGAGAAGACGAGCAGCGCGACCTCGGCGTCGCAGAGGACCGCGAGCTCGAACGCCTTCTTGAAGAGCCCCGCGCGGCGCTTGGAGAAGCGCACCTGCCGGCTCGTCCGGTCCTCGATCCGCCGCAGCTCCACACGCCCGCGCCGCGCCATCCCACCAGTCTCCTCCGGCCGCCGCTCGTCCCTCGCTCTGTTTTGTATCTCGGTGGTTGCTAGGGGTAACGGAGTGTGACGGGGCGGTGCGAGGCGGGGAGGGGAACTCTGACTCGGGTCCGCCACCGTGGGGGAGGAGGGGTGAACGGGACGGGTCGCGGGGGTGACATGGGGTCAAAATGTGCTTGACTGATCGCTGTACATCTCATACGGGGCGCTCTCGTGGACCTTTTATCTTGTGCTCCCAATCCAATCAGCTGCATGTCCCCACCAATGGGAATCGAGAACGTCGTTATCCCCTTGGGCTTTTTGCTACGCCTACGCGCACACAGTAACATTTATTCAGTTCCGCGAATCAACTTATGATTGAGTTGGTTAGGTGGGCGATGTATTATTAACCCATCGGTTCAATCGCAGTCTTTCGATTATTTTTGGATTTATTTTAGGATTTCCGTGACGACTTTCGGTGGGAGGAGATGTTCTGTCGACGACAAGCCTTCTGGTGACTTCAGTAAATCTCAAAATGATAAGTAAATTTCGATCTCCGGAGGTCTTTCATAGGGGTAGGGTGTGCGTGTGTGCGTTCATAGGGGTGAGTGTATGCGCGTGTATATGAGCGCTTGTGTCTGTACTTATGCTAAAAAAAACATTTATTCAGTTGCTTCACGTATAATATAATAATGGGATGACAGAGGAATATACACTTGTCCCACTTTTTAATGCACTCCACTCACGTGGGTGGTGTGTGTGTCAAGCGGAAAAAAGACGCTGAAAGGTGGGTCTAGAGATCCAATAGACGCTCTTTGCCTTATAAAACTCATCAATCGATCTTTTTTCTTTTTGAGGTGAACCTCATCAATCAATCAATGAAATGGAGAGCGCACCGCACCCACCGGGCCAGGTAACCTTAGTAAAACTCCCGATTAGGAATGCGGGGGATGAACCTGACCGTTGGGCTTTGAAACAGGGACGCGCGGTACATATCCACTGCTGCACGACCCGCTGCTGACTGTTCCCGTCCTCATCCACCCGGCTCCACGCTGTAAAAGAGACAGTGACTCACTGAGCCAGGCTGGAGTGTGTGGCCGCGGAGGGCTCCAGCTAGGACGTACGGCGCCGGCCTACCCGAATATCTGCACTGATCCTGGTGAGGCCCAATTAGCCGAAAGTAGTTAAAATTCGCGAGGATAAGGATACCGCGGAGGGCAAGGATTTGTTGTGGCTCGCGTGGTCATCAGCTTTTTCTTTTCTTTCAGCGTTGTCGCTGGGTGCGAGCGCGACTGAAAGCATGGCGAATTTGCCTTGCTGTGTTGATAGCGAGGCAGGAGAAATTTGCATGTACTCGTACTTCATATCGCGACTCGAAATCCTATTCACCGTTGGTTGATTGACCCGTCCCTTCCTCGACCGTCCGATTGCGAGTGAGACTCGGCCGTCGTCTTCCTCTTGTCATCCCCTCGCGCATGCACGTCCTCTCCGAACTCATGTCTGACCTGAGACTCGCCGTGGTAGCACAAGACTTCGGCAACGCTGTCGCTCTGAATCATAGCGTTGACCGGTGTCGTTGTACCACCGGTTGTGCCCGTTCGTAGCGTGATGCTGACCGTCACCGCACATACAGCCCCGCCCCGCGCCCACAGCTCCGTCGTAACATCCCTGGGTAATACCCTAACCAAAATAATTAATTGTTATTTTATTTTGCAACCATCATGTCCTGATGCATCACTTCACTCTGTATTCTGAAATAAATGACAAAAATGTCAAACCTCCAAAACTAAGTTGTTTTCCAAAATAATATTCTTAGGGTTTCATTAAACCCATGTTCCTTTTTTACCATAGACACTGAGATAGAGCTCCAAACTTTGCATGTGACCTTCTAATTATACTAGCACGCAAAGACGCGGCGGCACGCCGCACCCATGGTGAAGCCTGTGTGTGCATTTGTGTTGTTTTTATTTTAAAATGAGAGAAGGGGTGGCAGTAGGTTTGAGGGCAAGCTGATTGCGTAGAAAATCCATTCTCATGATGCGAACAAGATGCTTAATGCTCACAACACGCTTGTGCAACAGAAGGTACTAACACGACTGTCGGGGGTTGGGTGCGACATATGCCAAAGGATGGCTTATCATGGTGGGAGCGAGTAGAACGTCGCCAGTGCTTGGAAGCGGGATGAGGCGTAGACACGAACCCGGCGCACTTTACCCAGGTTTAGGGCTCTCCTAGGAGATAACACCCCTAGTCCTGCTCTGCGGGGTCTCCGCATGATCACTAAGGCACTAGTGACTACAAATGTTCTCCTAGAGCTGTATGCTAGAGGTAGAAGAAGGCAAGGCTTGCTCCCTTCTCCCTCTATGTATGAGTCTAGTTCTAACAGGTTGGGAGCCCTTTGCATTGGTGCCCTGAGGTATTATATAGGCCTACCTTCAGGGGTACAATGGTAATCTGGCCGGGTGTAGGGCCCGGTGGTCAGTGTCTCTCAGTCGGCTTCTCATTGCTGGTCTTTGGGGGCCGCCGCCTGGTGGGCCCTGGCTGATGCGGTCTGCACGGAGCCGACAGTGCCTCCACCGCTAAGCGGAGTGCAGTCGGTGGTGATTCATTGTAGCCGCAATGCTAATGATGCATGCTTGGTCGGGGGAGGGGCGTGACTACAGTCCCGTCGTCTGGTGGGAGATCACTGTAGCCTCACCGTGTCTCGTGTTGTTAATTGCGCATGGGCCTCGAGGAGGATCGATCGATTGCCCGGCCGGATCCTTAGGTCCGACCGTCGCTATGCCGCTTCAGACCCTCGGCGCCTTGTAGGGCCCGCCGCCTGCAAGCCATACCGACAGGCCGTCGTGGGAGCAGGACCTGCCTGACAGGGGTTACATCAAGGGTGGAGTGGCAACAGTGCCGCGTCGTGCGGAGATCTCCACCTGGACGGGGCACTGTGGCCATGCCAAGCCCTGGATACGGGGGTGATGGGCTACACTGTAGCCTCACCCTGTCTTGTCTTTTTAGTGGGGGGCGCAGACTCACGAGGCGTCGTGGGGGCTTCTTGCCGAGCCGCCTCTCGAGGCCGCCGCTAGGAGTCGCCCGTCTTGGTGCCGTCTTCGCATGCCTGCCGTCTTTCCGGTGGCCGTTTGAGCCACCGCCGCCAAAGGCGGCGCTCGAGGCTCGTGGGCGCCGCCGCCCAATGTCTTGAAAGGTTCAGGGACTCGGGTTAGGCTACCCGTGGCCCATTACTCCGACAGTAGCCCCCGAAGCTGGTGAGGTGTCGCGGCTGATAAGTCGAGAAGTCTCAGCAGTTTCCTTCTCCGCCGTGCTCTTGCTAAATGCTTGGTCCGCCTCCTGGCGTGCCGGCTGCCGAGAGCCGACATGACCAGGCAGGCTCGTTTGATAATTTCGAAATGCCAAGGCAGGAACTAGGTAACGTGCTTGCTAAGCCTCCAGGCTGCCGCCGGCTGCAAGTATGCCACACGGCGCCTGCTAGCCCGGCCAGCCTGCCAGCCCACGCTCACGATGGGACGTGACAGCGGGTCGGGCCGCCACCACTAGGCATCGGCGCGCGGGTGGATGCACTGCGGCCGAGGCGCGCGGTTGCGATTCCAAGGGGAGTTACTGCGCAGTAACTTTGCAAAATAAACGCGGGGTCGTGGGCGCAGTTAATCCCACGATCCCACGCCCCGCCTCCTCAACTTTGTAGCCAGAGGGCTATAAGTAGGGGGAGGAGGGGGAGCGGCGGAGGACGTGCGCCCTCCCCTCGCATCTCCATTTTCACCTTCTTCCTTCTCTGCTGCCGCTGCATCTCCGCGCTCCGCCGAGGTGCCGCCGCAGCTCGCCGCCGTCAGGCTCCTTCGCCCCAAGCTTCTTTCTTGATCCCGCTTGGAATCCATGGCGCGCGAGAAGGGAGGGGACTGGGACGACTCGGTGGTGATCGGCGACCACCTCACCTTCTTCCGGGCCACACGTCAATTGCCCCGCGCGAGCTTCGTCAAGGTGCGTGTGCAGCCGAAAAATGAAATCTCGCCGGCGCCGCAAGGAAACGAGCGAGTTGTCTTCCGCTCGCACTTCCTCCGCGGCTTTGGCCTGCCGGCGAGCGGATTCTTCCGCTCCTTCATGGAGTTCTACCATCTCCAGCCGCATCACCTAACGCCCAACACCGTGACGTTTTTGTCTGCCTTCGTCATGGCATGCGAGGGCTACCTCGGCATCCTCCCCACCATCGAGCTGTGGGGAGCCTTCTTCTACACCAAGCTGGGAACCTCCGCTAAGGAGAAGGCGGCCCAATGCGGTGCCTTCTCCGCGGTGCGCCGGCCATCGGTGAAGAACGCCTTCCCCGTCATCAAGCTGTCACAGTCGGTGAAACTGTGGCAGAAATCATATTTCTATGTGGAGAACGTCGACCCGGCAATCGACTTCATCAACTTGTCGCCCTACGAAGCCGGCCCTCCGGCTGAACCTCGGGCCAACTGGGGCTACAAGCCGAAGCCCGTGTCAACCGACGCCACCGCCGCCATCAACCGGCTCTGAGTGCTGACGGAGGCGGAGGGCCTCATGGCGTCCGACTTGTTGGTCGCCTTTGTCGAGTGCCGGGTTCTCCCGCTCCAAGGCCAGCCTCATCTGATCTGTCGGATGAGCGGGCACCGTGACCCGAGCCGGATGTGCACAAGGGACATGCTGACTGCCGATGTGGCCCGGATGGTGAATGAGATCGCCGACCTCAAGCTGTCGGAGGGGTCTTGGTGGTTTGGCAAGCGGCCATACTCCTACGCCAACCCGCCGCCTGCTATAAGTTCTTTAGCTCTTTCTTTTTAGTACTTGCCTTGGTCTTGATCCTGGTCTTGAGCAGTCGATCTTTTGGATGTAGATCTACATGTCTCCGGCGACGGCCGCCGTCATGGGGCCGGGTGGAAACTACCAGCCAGACCGGGAGGTAAGCGACGTGGACGACCCCGACTTGGGGGCGGCCTCCTTGGAGGACAACGCTGTAGGCGGTGGCGACGGAGCAGGCGGCTCCAAAGAAGGGGGCGGCATCGAGACTTGGCCCGACGATGATGATGAGGAAGACGAGCCGCGCCCCATGCAAGGCGCCGGCAAAGCGGGCGCAGGCCCCTCCGCCAAGCCGACTACTCGAGGCGGCACGCGTAAGCGAAAGCAGGGCGCCGTCTTGTTTGGCAGCAAGAAGGCCAAGAACCCGGCCATCGCGACCAGGCGGAAGGAGGCCACAACGAAGGTGGCCAAGTTTCAGAAGCTCCCGAAGGTGCCTCCCATGGTGTCGGCGTAAGTATCTTTTCTTGTGCGTTTCCTTTCTTGCTGATTCTGTCTAAGCTTCCTTGCTTTATTTTTCTTGACTTAGAGCCCCGCTCTCCCTTGAGAAGTCGACCGCCGCCTCTGTCATTAGGTCGGCGGAGACCTCCACCACCACCCGGCGAATCGACCCGGCCGCCGACCTCCGGGAGGCGTAGGAGCGAAACGCGCAGGAGGCGCGTGAGGAGCAGGAAGCCGCCCGCCTGCAGAAGGCAGAGGCAGACAAGGCGGAGCCTGCCGCGCTGAAGAAGCTGGTGGAGGCTGAGGCTGATGTCGCAGGGAAGAAACGGCTTGAAGAAGC
Organism: Aegilops speltoides; assembly: GCA_021437245.1. Classification (NCBI taxonomy): domain Eukaryota; kingdom Viridiplantae; phylum Streptophyta; class Magnoliopsida; order Poales; family Poaceae; genus Aegilops; species Aegilops speltoides. The sequence goes on from CM038143.1 coordinate 498,968,368, forward strand.
CGCGCGCCGCCAGGAGCTGCTATTCGTTGTTCCCTTGAACTCCGCGCCGCCTCCGCCAGAGTTCACGACACCGACTAGGGGAGTCGGCGATGCCTGTCCATAGAGAGGGAAGGCGGCGATGTCGTCATGCCGGACGTGGTCGTGCCTCCGCCACCGCCATCTGGAGGGGCGTGAGATAAGCAGCCGGCCGCCCCGCCGGCGTCACCAACCAGAAACGAGGTGGTGACGAGCCCGACTCCTGAGGCCCACACACCCATGCGCCGCCGCCTCGCGAAGGCGGCCTCAGCGCCACGACCGCTAGAAACCGGCGCCGCGAGCTCATCAGTCCCGGACACCGAGGCGACCAGCGCTGCACCCACCGGTTGGGTGTGTGGAGGTGGGACGGGAACCTTAAACCAGGCGATCCTTGACGTCCAGGCCAAACTCCGAGCCGAGGCTGATGCTCTCAAGCGGTGCAACGAGGCGTTCCTAGATTCGCGAGTGGCCATTCGGGTGTGCTTCTTGCTTCTTCATCTTTGGTCCTTGTATTTCTCGGTGAAGCGCGGCAGCCCTCCTCGGGTGTTAATCCCAGTATTGGGCGGCTGCCAAAGCGGCGGTTGAACTTTAATTTGCAAGCTCCGAGTGCTAACTTCATCTGATATCCTCGTTGCAAGATTATCATAACCTTCACGCGGCCACCTTTAACTCCAGCGTCCGAGAGTTGGACCAGCAGACCGCCAACTTGTCAGAAAGCCGGAGTAAGTCTTCATTTTCTTTCTCTCATGAGGCTGGCTGGCGCACCTGGCCTGTAGTCCCCGAGATTGGACGATCGCTAAGCGATCGGGCGGATCTTGATATCGTCTCAACGTATCTACTTTTCCAAACACTTTTGCCCTTGTTTTGGACTCTAACTTGCATGATTTGAATGAAACTAACCCAGAATGACGTTGTTTTCAGCAGAACTTCCATGGTGTTGTTTATTGTGCAGTAAACAAAAGTTCTCGGAATGACCTGAAAATCCATGGAGATAAGTTTTGGAAAATATAAAAAATACTGGCGAAAGAATCAAGGCAAGGGGGCCCACAACCTGGCCACGAGGGTGGGGGGCGCGCTCTCCCCCTGGGCGCACCCCCTGTCTCATGGGCCCCATGATGCTCCACCGACCTCAACTCCAACTCCATATATTCCGTTTGGCAGAGAAAAAAATCAGAGAGAAAGGTTCGTCACGTTTTACGATACGGAGCCGCCGCCAAGCCCTAATCTCTCTTGGGAGGGCTGATCTGGAGTCCGTTTGGGGCTCCGGAGAGGGGGATTCGTCGCCGTTGTCATCATCAACCATCCTCCATCACCAATTTCATGATGCTCACCGCCGTGCGTGAGTAATTCCATGGTAGGCTTCTTTGGGCGGTGATGGGTTGGATGGGATTTACCATGTAATCAAGTTAGTTTTGTTAGGGTTTGATCCTAGTATCCACTATGTTACGAGATTGATGTTGCTATGACTTTGCTATGCTTAATGCTTGTCACTAGGGCCCGAGTGCCATGATTTCAGATCTGAACCTATTATGTTTTCATGAATATATGTGAGTTCTTGATCCTATCTTTCAAGTCTATAGTCACCTATTATGTGTTATGATCCGACAACCCCGAAGTGACAAAAATCGGGATACTTCTCGGTGATGACCATAGTTTGAGGAGTTCATGTATTCACTATGTGCTAATGCTTTGTTCTGGTTCTCTATTAAAAGGAGGCCTTAATATCCCTTAGTTTCCACTAGGACCCCCCGCCACGGGAGGGTAGGACAAAAGATGTCATGCAAGTTCTTTTCCATAAGCACGTATGACTATATTGAATACATGCCTACATTGATGAAGCTGGAGCTAGTTACGTGCCACCCTATGTTATAGCTATTACATGAGGAATCGCATCCGACATAATCATCCATCACGATCCAATGCCTCGAGCATTTCACATATTGTGCTTCGCTTATTTACTTTTCCGTTACTCTTGTTACAACTACTACAAAACTATTATCTTTACTTTTGCCTTTCGTTACCATTACTATCATACTACTTTGCTACTAAATACTTTCTGCAGATACTAAGTTATCCGGTGTGGTTGAATTGACAACTCAACTGCTAATACTTAAGAATATTCTTTGGCTCCCCTTGTGTCGAATCAATAAATTTGGGTTGAATACTCTACCCTCGAAAAGTCATTGCGATCCCCTACACTTGTGGGTTATCAAGACTAATTTAAGGCGCCGTTGCCGGGGAGCATAGCTCTATTCTTTGAGTCACTTGGGATTTATATCTGCTGGTCACTATGAGGAACTTGAAAAACGAAAGAACTAAGATTTTGCCCTCAACTACGAGGGGAGGTAAGGAACTGCCATCTAGCTCTGCACTAGATTCTCCTTCTGTTATTAGTAAGCTTGCGACACCTAAACCTGCTACTGCTTTGAATTCTGATATATCACATGTTATTGATGATGCCACTTTTGCTATGCATGATACTTATGATGAAACTACTTCTATGCGTGATACTACCATGCCATTAGGTGAATTTCTTGATGAACAACTTGCTAGGGTTAGAGAGAATGAAATTATTCAAGATGCTATTATTGATGATAGTGATGATGGAAGTTCTCCCCCTAACTATGAATTACCTATTGTTCCTGAGGGTTATGTTATGAATGAGGAAGCTGCTAAAGCTATTTTCGCTTGCAAATATAAATATGATCTTAAGAAATTATTAGCTAAATGGAAGCAGACAATCTCTTAATGCTAGAATGAAATCGACCACCTTTTGCTACTTCACCTCTACGTATTCTTGATAAGGATTATGAATTCTCTGTTGATCTGAAATAATTACTTTGCTTGAATCGATCCTTTTATGGCCTTGAATCAAACTGTTGTGGCACATCTTACCAAGTTAAATGATATAGCCACCTGTTTACTAATGATGAGAAGTCTTGCTATTATTATATCCTTAAGATATTTTGTTCTCATTAAAGGGTGATGCTAAGACTTGGTTTAATTCTCTTGATCCTGGTTGTGTCGTAGTCCCGGGATATGATTTATTACTTCTCGCTAAATATTTCCTGCTCATAAGAAACAAGCTTCCTTGTGGGAAATATATAATTTTGTGCAAATCAAAGAAGAGAGTCTCCCACAAGCTTGGGGAGGCTTCTCCGATTATAATGCTTTGCTGATCACCCTCTTAAGAAAAATGAAATACTTGATATCTTTTATAATGGACTAATCGATGCTTCCAAGGACTACGGATAGTTGTCTTTGGTTGTGTTTTCGAGGAAAGAACGGCCGACCAAGCTGAATTACTATTGAATAATATGTTGACTCTGAAAATAATTGGACTCTCCACGAGCCAATTCACGAGGCAATTCTGAACCAATTGAGCCAACTCTGAGCCTATTCCTAAACCTACTCCGAAGAAGAGGGGTGTTCTATTTCTCAGTCCTGAAGATATGCAAGAGGCAAAGAAATCAATGAAAGAAAAGGCATTAAAGCTGAAGATGTTAAGAATTTACCACCTATTGAAGAAATACATGGTCTTAATATACCGCGTGTTGAAGAAACACATTGTCTTGATAACCCGACACAGGTAGTAAAGGTAAATTCTCTCTATAGATATGATAAAGTTGAAATCCCGTCTACTAAATTTCATAGCCCATGCTTAGATGAATTTGATAAACCTTAAGAAAACCAAAAAAAGTTAGTTAGTTTAATTTCCATGCTTGTAGTAGAAATTAAAATGAAAATCCAAAAATATTTCTCGTTTTTCTTCTTGCTTGTTGGGAGCTTTCCCGTGTAATAGTTTTATTTTCTTTTCTTTCCTTTGGGGGTCGAGAGTAGAAGATCATATTGAAAATGTTTAGTGGCTCTCATATGCATGATTGTTTATTTAACTTAGAGCCCATATTACTTTGTCTTCTCTCTTGAGTTGAATGCTTGTAGATTCCAGCTTAGTCCAATGCACGTGCACTATTATTATTATACACATCGTTCGTTCGTGTGCAAGTGAAAGGCAATAATGACGATATATGATGGACTGATTGAGATGAGAAAAGCTGGCATGAACTCGACCTCTCTTGTTTTTGTAAATATGATGAGTTCATCGTTCTTGATTCAGCTTATTATGAAGTAAACATATTTGCAATGACCTTTAGAGATTATAGTTGCTTGTGCCATGCTTGATTAGCTATGAGTTATAATGGTTTACCTTGCGTGCCAACATGCCATTAAAATGATTGTGATGTAGTATGATAGGGATGGTATCCTCCTTTGAATGAATTGAGGACTCGACTTGGCAATGTTTACGCATGCAGTTGAAACAAATCAACATAGCCTTCATGATATTTACGTTCATGGTAGATTATATCCTACTCATGCTTGTACTTGGTGTGAATTAATTTTAATGCACGTTCATGACTGTTGTGGCTCTCTTAGTTGGTTGCTTCCCAGTCTTTTGCTAGCCTTCACCTGTACTAAACGGGAATACTGCTTGTGCATCCAAACTCCTTAAACCCCAAAGTTATTCCATATGAGTCCACCATACCTTCCTATATGCGGTATCTACCTGCCGTTCCAAGTAAATTTGTATGTGCCAAACTCCAGACCTTCAAATGAAATTCTGTTTTGTATGCTCGAGCAGCTCATGTTACAACTAGGGCTGCCTGTATCTTCCATGCTAGGTGGGTTATTCTCACAAGGAGTGGACTCCACTCCTCATTCACGAGAAAATGGCGCTAACTGGGATGCCCAGTCCCATGATCCAAAAAGATCAAAGCAAATCAATATAATTAAACAAAACTCCTCCAGGGCTGTTGTTAGTTGGAGGCACTCGTTGTTTCGAGCAAGCCATGGATTGATGCTTGTTGGTGGTGGGGGAGTATAAACTTTTACCATTCTATTTGGGAACCGCCTATAATGCATGTAGTATGGAAGATATAGCCATTGATACGTCCATTTTGCATCATGCTTTTATATCGATATTTATCGCATTATGGGCTGTTATTTCAGGATATCTCAAAATACTTATGGCTATTCTCTCTTGTCTTACAAGGTTTACCATGAAGAGGGGGAATGCCGGCAGCTGGAATTCTGGCTGGAAAAGGAGCAAATATTGGAGACCTATTCTACGCAACTCCAAAAGTCCTGAAACTCCACGGAATATCTTAAAATAAATAAAGAAAAATCGTCGCCAAAGATGAAGGCCGGGGCCCCTCACGCTCACGAGGGTGGGGGCGCCCCTCCCCCGGGCGCGCCACCCTACCTCGTGGGCCCCTGGTGGCTCTCGGCGCCCATCTTCTCCTATATGAAGTCTTCCGATGAGAAAAAATCGAAGCAACCTTTGGGACGAGACTCACGCCACGAGGCGGAACCTTGGCGGAACCAATCTAGGGCTCCGGCAGGCATTCTCGCCGAGGGACACTTCCCTCAGGGAGGAAATCATCACCATTGCCATCACCAACGCTCCTCTCATCGGGAGAGGGCAATCTCCATCAACATCTTCATCAGCACCATCTCATCTCCAAACCCTACTTCATCTCTTGTATCCAATTCTTGTCTCCAAGTCCGGGATTGGTGCTAGTAGGTTGCTAGTAGTGTTGATTACTCCTTGTAGTTGATGCTAGTTGGTTTATTTGGTGGAAGATCATATGTTCAGATCCTTTATGCACAATATTACCCCTCTAATTATGAACATGAGTATGCTTTGTGAGTAGTTAGGTTTGTTCCTGAGGACAAGGGAGAAGTCTTGCTATTAGTACTCATGTGAATTTGGTATTCGTTCGATATTTTGATAAGTTGTATGTTGTCTAACCTCTAGTGGTGTTATGTGAACGTCGACTACATAACACTTCACCATTGTTTGGGCCTAGAGGAAGGCATTGGGAAGTAATAAGTAGATGATGGGTTGCTAGAGTGACAGAAGCTTAAACCCTAGTTTATGTGTTGCTTCGTAAGGAGCTGATTTGGATCCATATGTTTCATGCTATGGTTAGGTTTACCTTAATACTTTTGTTGTAGTTGCGGATGCTTGCAATAGAGGTTAATCATAAGTGGGATGCTTGTCCAATTAAGGGCAGTACCCAAGCACCGGTCCACCCACATATCAAATTATCAAAGTACCGAACGCGAATCATATGAGCGTGATGAAACCTAGCTTGACGATATTCCCATGTGTCCTTGTGAGCGCTTTTCCTATTATAAGAGTTTGTTCTGGCTTGTCCTTTGCTACAAAAGGATTGGGACACCTTGCTGCACTTTATTTACTTTTATTACTTGTTGCTCGTTACAATTTATCTTATCACAAAACTATCTGTTATCACTTATTTCAGTACTTGCAGAGAATACCTTGCTGAAAACCACTTATCATTTCCTTCTGCTCCTCGTTGGGTTCGACACTCTTACTTATCGAAAGGACTATGATAGATACCCTATACTTGTGGGTCATCAAGACTCTTTTCTGGCGCCGTTGCCGGGGAGTGTAGCTCCTTTGGTAAGGAAAAATTTATATAGTGTGCTGAAATTTTCTGTCACTTGTTACTATGGAAAGTGAATCTCTGAGGGGCTTGTTCGGGGTATCTTCACCCCATCCAGTAGAGCAAAGAGTTGGTCCTCAACCTACTGAATCTATTGAAAATGAAACTCCTTTTGAATTTCCTTCGGGTATTATGGAAAAACTGCTGGCTAATACTTTTACAGGAGATGGAACAAAGGATCCCGACGAGCATCTACGCTATGTGGATGATATTTGTGGATTATTGAAGCTTGCAGGTATACCCGATGATGTTGTTAAGAAGAAGGCTTTCCCTTTATCTTTGGAGGGAGACGCATTGACATGGTATAGGCTATGTGATGATACGAGATCATGGAACTATAAAAGAGTGATATTGGAATTTCATCAAAAGTATTACCCTATGCATCTTGTTCATCGTGATCGCAATTATATATATAATTTTTGGCCTCGCGAAGGAGAAAGCATCGCTCAAGCTTGGGGGAGGCTTAAATCAATGTTATATTCTTGCCCCAATCATGAGCTTCCAAGAGAAATAATTATGCAAAGTTTTTATGCTCGGCTTTCTCATAATAATCAAACCATGCTCGATACTTCTTGTGCTGGCTCCTTTATGATGAAGACTATTGAATTCAGATGGAATTTATTGGATAGAATTAAATGCAACTCTGAAGATTGGGACGTCGACGAAGGTACGGAGTCAGGTATGACACCTAAGTTTGATTGTGTTAAATCTTTTATGGATACCGATATTTTCCGTAAGTTTAACACTAAATATGGACTTGACTCCGAGATAGTAGCTTCTTTCTGTGAATCTTTTGCTACTTATGTTGATCTCCCCAAGGAGAAGTGGTTTAAATATCATCCTCCCATAGAAGTAAAAGTAGCTGCACCTTTTAAAGTTGAAGAAGAGACTATCACTTATAATGATCCTATTGTTCCCACCTCTTATGTTGAGAAACCACCTTTCCCTGTTAGAGTAAAGGACCACGCTAAAGCTTCAACTATTGTTCGTAAAAGCAATACTAGAACTTATACACCTCCTGAGCAAGTCAAAGTAGAACCTAATATTGCTATTGTTAAAGATCTCTTGTCTGATAATATTGATGGGCATGTCGTTCAATTCTCTGGTGAAACTGCTAGAATTGCTAAACCCTGTGATAGAGATAAACATAGACCTGTGGTAGGCGTGGCTATTATTTCTGTTAAAATAGGAGACCATTGTTATCATGGCTTATTTGATATGGGTGCTAGTGCTAGTGTTATACACATTGACTTATATAAAGAAATTATGCATGATATCGCACCTGCTGAGTTAGAAGATATTGATGTTACAATTAAAGTTGCCAACAGAGATACTATATCTGCAATGGGAATTGTTAGAGATGTTGAAGTCTTGTGTGGAAAAACCAAATATCCTGTTGATTTCCTTGTTCTTGGTTCTCCACAAGATAGCTTTTGTCCCATTATTTTTGGTAGACCCTTCTTGAATACTGTTAATGCTACAATAGACTGCGAAAAGAATGTTGTTACTGTTGGCTTGGATGATATGGTTCATGAGTTTAATTTCTCTAAATTTAGTAAACAACATCGTGAGGAAGAATTGCCTAGTAAGGATGAAATTATTGGTCTTGCTTCTATTGCCGTACCTCCTAGTGATCCTTTAGAACACTATTTGCTAGACCATGAAAATGAGATGTTCATGAATGAAAGAAGGGAAATAGATGAAGTATTCTTTAAATAGGAACCTATTCTGCAACACAATTTGCCTGTTGAAATCCTAGGGGATCCTCCTCCACCCAAGAGTGATCCCGTGTTTGAGCTCAAACCGTTGCCTGATAATCTTAAATATGCTTATCTTGATGAAAAGAAAATATATCCTGTTATTATTAGTGCTAACCTTTCAGAGCATGAAGAAGAAAGATTATTGAAAACTCTGAAGAAGCACCGTGCTCCTATTGGATATACTCTTGATGATCTTAAGGGCATTAGTCCCACTCTATGTCAACATAAAATAAATTTGGAAGCGGATGCCAAACCAGTTCGTGATCCTCAACGATGTTTGAATCCTAAAATGAAAGAAGTGGTAAGAAAAGAAATCCTCAAGCTTCTGGAGGCAGGTATAATTTATCCCGTTGCTGATAGTCAGTGGGTAAGTCCTGTCCATTGTGTCCCTAAGAAGGGAGGTATTACTGTTGTCCCTAATGATAAAGATGAATTGATCCCGCAAAGAATTATCACAGGTTATAGGATGGTAATTGATTTCCGCAAGTTAAATAAAGCTACTAAGAAAGATCATTACCCCTTACCTTTTATTGATCAAATGCTAGAAAGATTATGCAAACATAAACATTATTGCTTTCTAGATGGTTATTCTGGTTTCTGTCAAATACCTGTGTCGGCTAAAGATCAATCAAAGACTACTTTTACATGCCCTTTTGGTACTTTTGCTTATAGACATATGCGTTTTGGTTTATGTAATGCACCTGCTGCCTTTCAAAGATGCATGATGGCTATATTCTCTGACTTTTGTGAAAAGATTTGTGAGGTTTTCATGGACGTCTTTTCCGTCTATGGTTCCTCTTTTGACGATTGCTTGAGCAATCTTGATCGAGTTTTGCAGAGATGTGAAGAAACTAATCTTGTCTTGAATTGGGGAAAGTGCCACTTTATGGTTAATGAAGGTATTGTCTTGGGGCACAAAGTTTCTGAAAGAGGTATTGAAGTTGATAAAGCCAAGGTTGATGCTATTGAAAAGATGCCATGTCCCAAGGACATCAAAGGTATAAGAAGTTTCCTTGGTCACGCTGGATTTTATAGGAGGTTCATTAAGGACTTCTCAAAAATCTCTCGGCCTCTGACTAATTTATTACAAAAAGATGTACCATTTGTCTTTGATGATGATTGTGTAGAAGCATTTGAAATACTTAAGAAAGCATTAGTCTCTGCACCTATTGTTCAGCCACCTGATTGGAATTTACCCTTTGAAGTTATGTGTGATGCTAGTGATTATGCTGTAGGTGCTGTTCTAGGGAAAAGAGTTGATAAGAAATTCAATGTTATCCATTATGCTAGTAAGACTCTAGACAATGCTCAAATAAATTATGCTACTACCGAAAAGGAACTTTAGCAGTTGTATTTGCTTGTGATAAATTTAGTCCCTATATTGTTGATTCTAAAGTAACTATTCACACTGATCATGCTGCTATTAAATATCTTGTGGAAAAGAAAGATGCAAAACCTAGACTTATTAGATGGGTTCTCTTGCTACAAGAATTTGATTTACATATTGTGAATAGAAAAGGAGCCGAGAACCCCGTTGCAGACAACTTGTCTAGGTTAGAGAATGTTCTTGATGACCCACTACCTATTTATGATAGCTTTCCTGATGAACAATTAAATGTCATAAGCACTTCTCGTAGCACTCCATGGTATGCTGATTATGCTAATTATATTGTTGCTAAATTTATACCACCTAGCTTCACATACCAACAAAAGAAAAAGTTCTTTTATGATTTGAGACATTACTTTTGGGTGATCCACATCTTTATAAAGGAGTAGATGGTGTTATTAGACGTTGTGTAGCTGCGCATGAATAGGAACAGATCCTACGCAAGTGTCACTCCGAAGCTTATGGAGGACACCACGCTGGAGATAGAACTGCACATAAGGTATTGCAATCTGGTTTTTATTGACCTACTCTCTTCAAGGATGCCCGTAAGTTTGTTTTGTCTTGTGATGAATGTCAAAGAATTGGTAATATTAGTAGACGTCAAGAAATGCCTATGAATTATTCACTTGTTATTGAACCATTTGATGTTTGGGGCTTTGATTATATGTGACCTTTTCCTGCCTCTAATGGATATACACATATTTTAGTTCTTTGTTGATTACGTTACTAAGTGGGTAGAAGCTATTCCAACTAGTAGTCTGATCATAACACTTCTATTAATATGCTTAAGGAAGTTATTTTTCCGAGGTTTGGAGTCCCTAGATATTTAATGGTGATGGTGGTTCACACTTTATTCATGGTGCTTTCCATAAAATGCTTGCTAAATATGGCGTTAATCATAGAATTGCATCTCCATATCACCTGCATCTAGTGGTCAAGTAGAATTGAGTAATAGAGAGCTCAAATTAATTTTGCAAAAGACATTAATAGGTCTAGAAAGAATTGGTCCAAGAAACTTGATGATGCGTTATGGGCCTATAGAACTGCATATAAGAATCCTATGGGTATGTCTCCGTATAAAATGGTTTATGGAAAAGCATGTCACTTACCTCTCGAATTAGAACATAAGGCATATTGGGCTATTAAAGAGCTCAACTATGATTTCAAACTTGCCTGTGAGAAGAGGTTATTTGATATTAGCTCACTTGATGAATGGAGAACCCAAGCCTATGAAAATGCCAAGTTATTTAAAGAAAAAGTTAAAAGATGGCATGACAAAAGGATACAAAAGCGTGAGTTTAATGTAGGTGATTATGTATTACTATACTACTCAGATTTTTTGCAGGAAAACTTCTCTCCAAATGGGAAGGTCCTTACGTTATCGAGGAGGTCTATCATTCCGGTGCCATAAAAATCAACAACTTCGCAGGCACAAATCCGAAGGTGGTAAATGGTCAAAGAATCAAACATTATATCTCAGGTAATCCCATAAATGTTGAAACCAATATTATTGAAACCGTAACCCCGGAGGAATACATAAGGGACGTTCCAGACTCCGAAAATGAATAGGTATGTGGTACGGTAAGTAAACCGACCCCAAAATAATTTTTAAAGCAATATTTCTCCGTTTTGGAATATTTAGAAAAATAGAAAAATAAGTAGCAGTCCGGGGAGGACACGAGGCCTCCACGAGGGTGGAGGGCGCGCCCTATCCCCCCTGGGCGCGCCCCCCCTACCTCGTGAGCACCTCGTGTGCCCTCCGGACTCCGTTTTCTTGCATGATACGTATTTTGATTGGTAAAAATTCATTATATATTCTCCCGAAGGTTTTGATGACCGTATCACGCAAATATCCTCTATTTTCGTTTTGAACTGTTTCCATTGCAGATTTGAGGATTCCGGAGACTCGATCATCCTTCTATGAGGGCGAGCCTATGCCATGGAAGGTGGATGACAAGCTTCCATCATCAACAACACCTCCACCGCCAACAACAAAGAAGGAGATATAATCACATGGGTATGGGCACTCCCCTTGGCAACTGCCAAGCTTGGGGGAGGTGCCTCGGTATCGTATCACCATCACAACTCCTATCTTTACCGTTTTTCTTAGTTCGATCCTATTAGTAGTATCTTGATTTAGTAGAATAAAGTCATGGCACGATCTAGTTTTGAGTTTTGCTTTATGATCCCTCTATGCAATCGAGTCCGTGAGCTATACATAATAAAGATTAGTGTTGAGTCAAGGGCTTGATTACTTTGCCATGATCTTGGGTGAATAAAGAAAAGAATAAAAAGAAACAAAGAGTTCATATTGATCTTATTGAGAGTAATGACTTCACATAAAAAGAGTATGATGATTGAAAGTTGTTGGGAGTTGGCAAATATAGCTTTGCTCATCGTTGCAATTAATAGGAAGTAATAAGGAGAGAGAGAGGTTTCACATATAGATATATTATCATTGACATCTTTTATGATTGGGAGCACTCATTAAAATATGACATGCTAAAGAGTTGATGTTGGACAAGGAAGACAACATAATGAGTTATGTTTTCTTACATCTGAGATAAAGTATGTTGTCATGGTTCCTCTAACATGTGGAGCTTGCCTTTCCCCCTCATGTTAGCCAAATTCTTAGCACCATGTAGAGATACTACCTGTGCTTCCAAATACCCTTAAAACCAGTTTAGCCATGAGAGTCCACCATATCTACCTATGGATTGAGTAAGATCCTTCAAGTAAGTTGTCATCGGTGCAAGCAATAAAAATTGCTCTTTAAATATGCATGACTTATTAGTGCAGAGAAATAAGCTTTGTACGAACTTGTTGTGGACGCAATAAAAGCGACAGACTGCATAATAAAGGTTCACATACAAGGGGCAATATAAAGTGACGTTCGTTTGCATTAAGATTTTGTGCATCCAACCATAAAAGCGCATGGCAACCTCTGCTTCCCTCTGCGAAGGGCCTATCTTTTATTATTATCCTCTACTTTATGCAAGAGTCACGGTGATCTTCACCTTTCCTTTTTCATTTTATCCTTTGGCAAGCTCGGCATGTTGGAAAGAACATGATATATATATATCTAATTGGATGTGGGGGAGCATGAATTATTATTGTTGACATTACCCTTGAGGTAAAAGGTTGTGGGGCAAAACTACAAGCCCCTATCTTTCTCTGTGTCCGGTTAAAACTCCGTAACCACAAGTATTGCGTGAGTGTTAGCAATTATGAAGGACTAAGTGATAGTTGAGTATGTGGACTTGCTTTTAAGCTCTGACATAGACTCTTTCCGATGTTACGATAAATTGCAATTGCTTCAATGACTGAGGGTATAATTTGTTGGTCCTCAATAAGGTTTATGATTCATACTTTGGCTTTGTGAAAAGATCATCACTTGAACATAAGTAATCATATGACAAATCTATATATGTTGCTGTTATGAAAATAATCATGATGCCTTCATATCCGTATTTTATTTTTATCGACGCCTCTACTTCTAAACATGAGGACATATTTATTGTTATCGGCTTTTCGCTTGAGGACAAGCGAGGACTAAGCTTGGGGGAGTTGATACGTCCATTTTGCGTCATGCTTTTATATCGATATTTATCGCATTATGGGCTGTTATTTCACGATATGTCACAATACTTATGGCTATTCTCTCTTATCTTACAAGGTTTACCATGAAGAGGGGGAATGCCGGCAGCTGGAATTCTAGCTGGAAAAGGAGCAAATATTGGAGACCTATTCTGCGCAACTCCAAAAGTCCTGAAACTCCATAGAATATCTTAAAATAAATAAAGAAAAACCGTTGCCAAAGATGAAGGCCAGGGGCCCACTCCCTACTCATGAGGGTGGGGGGCGCGCCCCTCCCCCTGGGCGCGCCACCCTACCTCGTGGGCCCCCTGGTGCCTCTCCGATGCCCATCTTCTCCTATATGAAGTCTTTCGATGAGAAAAAAAATTCAAAAGCAACCTTTCGGGACGAGACTCCGCCGCCACAAGGCGGAACCTTGGCGGAACCAATCCAGGGCTCCGGCAGAGCTGTTCTGCTGGGGACACTTCCCTCCGGGAGGGGGAAATCATCACCATCGTCATCACCAACGCTCCTCTCATCGGGAGAGGGAAATCTCCATCAACATCTTCATCAGCACCATCTCATCTCCAAACCCTACTTCATCTCTTGTATCCAATTCTTGTCTCCAAGTCCGGGATTGGTGCTAGTAGGTTGCTAGTAGTGTTGATTACTCCTTGTAGTTGATGCTAGTTGGTTTATTTGGTGGAAGATCATATGTTCAGATCCTTTATGCACATTATTACCCCTCTGATTTTGAACATGAGTATGCTTTGTGAGTAGTTACGTTTGTTCCTGAGGACAAGGGAGAAGTCTTGCTATTAGTAGTCATGCGAATTTGGTATTCGTTCGATATTTTGATAAGTTGTATGTTGTCTAACCTCTAGTGGTGTTATGTGAACGTCGACTACATAACACTTCACCATTGTTTGGGCCTAGAGGAAGGCATTGGGAAGTAATAAGTAGATGATGGGTTGCTAGAGTGACAGAAGCTTAAACCCTAGTTTATGCGTTGCTTCGTAAGGGGCTGATTTGGATCCATATGTTTCATGCCATGGTTAGGTTTACCTTAATACTTTTGTTGTAGTTGCGGATGCTTGCAATAGAGGTTAATCATAAGTGGGATGCTTGTCCAAGTATGGGCAGTATCCAAGCACCGGTCCACCCACATATCAAATTATCAAAGTGCCGAATGCGAATCATATGAGCGTGATGAAACCTAGCTTGACGATATTCCCATGTGTCCTCGGGAGCGCTTTTCCTATTATAAGAGTTTGTTCCGGCTTGTCCTTTGCTACAAAAGGATTGGGCCACCTTGCTGCACTTTATTTACTTTTGTTACTTGTTGCTCGTTACAATTTATCTTACCACAAAACTATCTGTTATTGCTTATTTCAGTACTTGCAGAGAATACCTTGCTGAAAACCGCTTATCATTTCCTTCTGCTCCTCATTGGGTTCGACACTCTTACTTATCGAAAGGACTACGATAGATCCCCTATACTTGTGGGTCATTAGCCATCTCATAGTTGTTGCGTTGACAGTGAAAGTATGCCACTCAAAATGTTATTCATCTCTATTTTAAAATCGAGCTCTGGCACCTCTACAAATCCCTGCTTCCCTCTGTGAAGGGTCTATCTATTTACTTTTATGTTGAGTCATCACCTTCTTATTAAAAAGCACCCGCTGGAGAGCACACTGTCATTTGCATTCATTACTATTAGGTTATATTGGGTATGACTTCACTGGATCTCCTTTACCATGAATTACAATGTTTAGTCAGTCCTTGATCTTTAAAGGTGCTCTGCATTTATGTTTTGCGGTCTCAGAAAGGGCTAGCAAGATACCATCTTGTTATATCATATTATGATTGTTCTGAGAAAGTGTTGTCATTCGAGTTTTATTATTATTGCTCGCTAGCTGATTATGCCATTGATATGAGTAATTGTGAGACCTAAGTGTTACTGTGAGTATGGTTAGTTCATAATACTTGCTAAAAACTTGAATGCTGGCTTTACATATTTACAACAACAAGAGCAAACAGAGTTTGTGAAAGTTTTTCTTTATCACTTTCAGTTTATCAACTGAATTGCTTGAGGACAAGCAAATGTTTAAGCTTGGGGGAGTTGATACGCCTCCAACGTATCTACTTTTCCAAACACTTTTGCCCTTGTTTTGGACTCTAACTTGCATGATTTGAATGAAACTAACCCGGACTGACGCTATTTTCAGCAGAACTGCCATGGTGTTGTTTATTGTGCAGAAAACAAAAGTTCTCGGAATGACCTGAAAATCCACGGAGATAAGTTTTGGAAAATATAAAAAATACTGGCGAAAGAATCAAGGCTAGGGGGCCCACACCCTGTCCACGAGGGTGGGGGCGCGCCCTCCCCCTGGGCGCGCTCCCCTGTCTCGTGGGCCCCCTAATGCTCCACCGACCTCAACTCCAACTCCATATATTCCGTTTCACGGAGAAAAAATCAGAGAGAAAGTTTCATCGCGTTTTACGATATGGAGCTGCCGCCAAGCCCTAATATCTCTCGGAGGGCAGATCTGGAGTCCGTTCGGCGCTCCGGAGAGGGGGGATTCGTCGCCGTCGTCATCATCAACCATCCTCCATCACCAATTTCATGATGCTCATCGCCGTGCATGAGTAATTCCATCGTAGGCTTGATGGACGGTGATGGGTTGGATGGGATTTACCATGTAATCAAGTTAGTTTTGTTAGGGTTTGATCCCTAGTATCCACTATGTTCTGAGATTGATGTTGCTATGACTTTTCTATGCTTAATGCTTGTCACTAGGTCCCGAGTGCCATGAGAACCCTGAAGTGACAATAATCGGGATACTTCTCGGTGATGACCATAGTTTGAGGAGTTCATGTATTCACTATGTGCTAATGCTTTGTTCCGGTTCTCTATTAAAAGGAGGCCTTAATATTCCTTAGTTTCCACTAGGACCCCGCTGCCACGGGAGGGTAGGACAAAAGATGTCATGCAAGTTCTTTTCCATAAGCACGTATGACTATATTCGGAATACATGCCTACATTGATGAACTGGAGCTAGTTCTGTGTCACCCTATGTTATAGCTATTACATGAGGAATCGCATCCGACATAATCATCCATCACTGATCCAATGCCTACGAGCTTTTCACATATTGTGCTTCGCTTATTTACTTTTCCGTTGCTACTATTACAACTACTACCAAACTATTATCTTTACTTTTGCCACTTTTACCATTACTATCATACTACTTTGCTACTAAATACTTTGCTGCAGATACTAAGTTATCCAGGTGTGGTTAAATTGACAACTCAACTGCTAATACTTAAGAATATTCTTTGGCTCCCCTTGTGTCGAATCAATAAATTTGGGTTGAATACTCTACCCTCGAAAGCTGTTGCGATCCCCTACACTTGTGGGTTATCAAGACTAATTTAAAGGCATTCTTGGGAGCATAGCTCTATTCTTTGAGTCACTTGGGATTTAGGTCTGCTGGTCACTATGAGGAACTTGAAAGATGAAAGAACTACGATTTTGCCCTCAACTACGAGGGGAGGTAAGGAAATGCCATCTAGCTCTGCACTAGATTCTCCTTCTGTTATTAGTAAGGTTGCGACACCTAAACACCGCTATCGCTTTGAATTACGATATGTCGCATGTTTTGATGATGCCATACGCTATGCATGATACTTATGATGAAACTACTTCTGTGCGTGATACTACTGTGCCATTAGGTGAATTTCTTGATGAACAACTTGCTAGGGTTAGAGAGAATTAAATTTTTGAAAATGCTATTATTGATGATAAGGATGATGAAAGTTCTCCCCCTGATTATGAATTACCTGTTGTTCCTGAGGGTTATGTTATGAATGAGGAAGCTGCTAGAGCTATTTTTGCTTGCAAAGATAGATATGATCTTAAGAAATTATTAGCTAAATGGAAGCAGCAATCTCTTAATGCTAGAATGAAACTTGACCCTGCTTTTGCTACTTCACCTATCTGTGTTACTAATAAGGATTATGAATTCTCTGTTGATCCTGAAATAATTACTTTGGTTGAATCTGATCCTTGTTATGGCCTTGAATCTAAAACTGTTGTGGCACATCTTACCAAGTTAAATGATATAGCCACCCTGTTTACTAATGATGAGAAGTCTCGCTATTATTATATCCTTAAGATATTCCCGTTCTCATTAAAGGTTGATGCTAAGACTTGGTTTAATTCTCTTGATCCTGGTTGTGTGCGTAGTCCCCAGGATATGATTTATTACTTCTCTACTAAATATTTCCCTGCTCATAAGAAACAAGCTGCCTTGCGGGGAATATATAATTTTGTGCAAATCAAAGAAGAGAGTCTCCCACAAGCTTGGGGGAGGCTTCTCCGATTACTTAATGCTTTGCCTGATCATCCTCTTAAGAAAAACGAAATACTTGATATCTTTTATAATGGACTAACCGATGCTTCCAAGGACTACTTGGATAGTTGTGCTGGTTGGAAAGCAGAGAAGATACGCTAGAGGTTGGAGCGGACGGTCAGCCTCAGCTTGACTGCGCCTCAAACAATGAACCGTGCTAGAGCGCGCCGACTGCTGCTCGAGGCGACCAAGCAGGGACCGACCAGCCGCCCACTCCACCAACCGGCACCACCGACTCCGCCATCCAGCCGGACCCCTCTGTTGCTCCCTAGGCCGTCGACTTTCATTTTTCCTTGTTATCAGTCTTGACAAACTTTGTTAAATTTGCAGAATTCCACCCGCAGGGCGTATTTCAAACTCTGTTGAATGCTGGCCAATGTGCCTTTTGTCATGTAAATATTCTTCGACACAAGCTGTGTTTCTTGCTGAGTTCTGACTTTTTCTTGCTTTCCGCTCCTTGCCTTTTTTCCTTTGCCGCCCTCCCTTTGCTGCCCTCTTGCCAGCCAAACAACCGCTCTGCGGACTACGACTGAGTCAAGTACTTAGCTTCTTTTGGGAGGGCAAGTACTTAGCCGACTGGAGTGTTGGCAAGGTAAGTAGAAGCCGGCCGACCGGCTGCTCAGCAGCCGGTCGATGAGGCAGGATGCCGGCCTAGACTACGTGCGCACTTTGTTTCCTTAGCCATTTTTCGTGTGGACACCATTTCTGCAACCCCTGCCCGCCGGACAGTCGCTCTGCGAGCTGCGGCTTCTGGCGCAGAGAAGGTTCAGTGTAACACACTACTTGTCCATTCAGAGAAGCGGCACATAGTAGAAGGTGGCGAGCCCCCGGGCCGACCAGTCGAACCTGGTGCCAGGCGGAATAATTAAATAAAACATTCATTGGCATAATACTTATCATATAGATAAAAGAGGGTAGTCCCCGAACTCTTCTCGGGGGACCCGGAGTCTTCATACTTAATATAAAAGGTAGCATGGTACATACTGCATTAACTGTAAAATCTTCGGCGGAGGTTTGCATTCCATGGCCTCTCTGTCACCTTGCCGGAGTCGTTTCTCTTGCGTGCTCTGGGCTTCTCAGCGTCGATCAGGTAGTAGGAATCGTTGCCCAAAACATTGTTGATGATGAAAGGGCCTTCCCAAGGTGCCGAGAGCTTGTGCTGGCCGGTTGTTCCCTGTATCAGCTGGAGTCCCTCTTGGAAGGATCTTGGCTTGACCTTCCGATTGTAATATCAGCGCAGACTCTGCTGGTAGATGGTATACCGGCTGAGCGCCAACGACAGGCTTTCTTGCAGCAGATCAACGCCGTCTTCTCGTGCTTCTTTTGCCTCCTCTTCACTGTACATGGTGACTCGAGGGGAGTCAAATTCTATGTCTATCGAGATGACCGCTTCAGCACCGTAGACGAGGAAGAAAGGCGTGAAGCCGGTTGATTTGTTTGGAGTTGTGCGCAGGCTCCAGAGGATAGCCAGCAGCTCATCGAGCCAGCAGCCGGCCGAACGCTCTAGAGGCTCGACCAGTCGGGGCTTGATGCCGGACAAAATGAGGCCGTTTGCTCGCTCCACTTGGTCGTTTGACTGCGGATGGGCAACGGATGCTAAGTCCAGTCGGATGTCCCGCATCACGCAGAAACGAGCCAAAGCGCCTTTGGCAAAGTTTGTGCCGTTGTTGGTGATGATGCTGTGTGGTATGCCATACCGAATTGGTGTTGTCCATGATGAAAGTCATAGCAGTCGACCCATTCAACTTCTTGATTGGCTTTGCTTCTATCCACTTGGTGAATTTGTCCACGGCGACAAGCAGATGAGTCATGCCGCCGCGGGCTGTCTTGAATGGTCCCACCATGTCCAGCCTCCAGACGTCAAAGGGCCAGGCAATGGGAATGGTCTTGAGTGCAGAGGACGGCAGATGTGGCTTGGAATGGAACTTCTGGCACCCTTTACATTTCTGGACCAAGTCTTTGACTTCTTCTAGAGCAGTCGACCAGAAAAAACCATGGTGGAAAGCTTTGGCAACAAGTGATCTTGAAGCCGTGTGGTGACCACATTCACCTTGGTGGATATCTTTGAGGATTTCTTGGCCTTTGTCTGGCTCTACGCAACGCTGGTACACACCAGTGACACTGCGCCTCACTGGTTCTCTGTTGACAATGGTGTATGCTGCTACCTGACGTTGCACTTGTCGGGTCGAGATCTCATCAGTCGGCAGCTCTTTGTTCACCAGATAGTTGAGGATGGGCTGAGCCCATGAAGGTGTTGCTATTTCTTCGACTGCCAGAACTGCAATTTGCACGAGGGCGGTTGGGCCGGGAGGCGGCGGGATGGAGTCGGCTGCGCTTGCTGAGTCAGAGAATTTCTGGCTGATCTTTGTAGTCCGGGCCGGGTGCGCGACTCTGCGATCCCGAGCGGCTCGCCGGAGTCCTTGTTGGCTCTTTGGAGTCCTCAAGTCGGATCAAGCGCTTGAGGAGGAGCCGCACGAAGATGGTCGATTTGGCGGACGGCTTGAGACGGTTTGAGGAGGCGCCAGAGGGCGGCCTTGGTGGTATCGCTTCTTTGGGTGGAGCCGATCCGTGCCAAGGCATCTGCTTGATCATTGTCATTTCTTGGCACATGGAGGAACTCGCACCCTTCAAAGTATCCTTGAGTTCTTTGTGACGAGAAGCGGTAGCAGCATATTGCATCCTTGGCGTCCCAGTCGCCCGACGACTGCTGGACCACCAAGTCGGAATCACCATAGCACAGGATCTGGCGAATGACGAGTTCCTTGGCAAGCCGGAGCCCATGTATAAGTGCTTCGTATTCAGCTACGTTGTTGGAGGCGGCAAAGTGAATTTGCAGCACATATCCGAGCTTTTCGCCTTTGGGAGAGGTGAGGACGATTCCGGCTCCCAAACAGGTGCGCATCTTGGAACCATCGAAGTGCATCTGCTAATGGGTGGAGTCCGGCGCTGGCGGCAGGTACTGGGTCTCGGCCCAGTCGACGAGGAAGTCGGCCAGTGCTTATGACTTCATGGTGGTGTGAGGCTTGTAGTAGATGGTGTAGGGGGCCAAATCTATGGCCCATTTGGCTACTTGGCTCGAAGCATCTCGGCTTCCAATGATCTCGGCAAGCGGAGCAGTGCAGGCAACAATGATTGGGTGCTCCTGAAAGTATGGCTTCAGCTTCTTGGCAGCAAAATGCACACCGTAGCACATTATCTGATAGTGGGGGTAGTTCTGCTTGGAGGCGGACAACACTTCACTCAGGTAATACACCGGCCTCTGGACTGGTAGTGCTCTGCCTTCTTCCTTGCGCTCCACAACTATGACTGTGCTGACCACCTGACTGGTAGCGGCGATGTAGAGAAGCATGGGCTCCTTAGCAGTCGGAGCCGCCACGACAGGCGGAGTGGTCAACATCTTCTTGAGCTAGAGAAAAGCTTCGTCCGCCTTGTCATTCCACTCGAAAAAAGTGGTCTTCTTCATGAACTGGTACAGGGGAAGAGCCTTCTCGCCCAGCCGACTGATGAAACGGCTAATGGATGCCAAGTAGCTGGTGAATTTTTTTATGTCCAACAGTCGGGTGGGCACCTCCATCTTCTCGATGGCCTTGATCTTCACAGGGTTGCACTCTATGCTGCGCTCCGAGACCAGGAAGCCAAGAAGCTGGCCGGCTGGTACTCCAAAGACGCATTTCTCTGGGCTGAGCTTGATTTGAAATTAGTGCAAGTTTTCAAAGGTTTCCTTGAGGTCTTCTAGCAGTGTGCCACGCTTCTCTGTCTTCACCACCACATCGTCCACGTAGACGTGGGCGTTTCTGACGAGTTTCTTGAGGAGACATTTCTGCATGCAACGCTGAAATGTGGCGCCGACATTTCTTAAGACGAATGTCATGGTCAGGTAGCAGAAGGCTCCGAATGGTGTGATGAAGGCGGTCTTCAGCCTGTCGGTTGGGTTCAGCTTGATTTGGTGATACCCTGAGTATGCATCCAGAAAACTCAACATCTCACATCCGGCTGTGGAGTCTATCACTTGGTCAATTCTTGGCAAAGAAAAGGGATCTTTGGGGCAAGCTTTGTTGAGACTGGTATAAGCAATGCACATGCGCCACTGCTTATTCTTCTTTAGCATGAGGACTGGGTTGGCTAACCATTTTGGGAAGAACACTTCCATGATGAAGCCGGTAGCTAGAAGTCGGGCTATCTCTTCTCCAACGACTCTTCTCTTCTCTTCTGACAAGCGGCGCAAGGGCTGCCTGACCGGCTTGGCATCAGGTCGGACATGTAGCTTGTTCTCGGCGAAATCCGTCGGAACACCCGGCATGTCCTTCGGAGACCATGCAAAGATGTCCCGATTCTCATGGAGGAAATCGACGAGCTCGCTTTCCTATTTGCTGTCAAGGTTTGCACCTAGGACAGCGTGCCTCTCCGGGTGCTCCGGGTCCAATGGTATCTTCTTTGTTTCCTTTGCCGGTTTGAACGAGCCCTTAGCTTCCGACTTTTCTGCTGCAATCACGAGGGACTCGGCTAGCCGGCTGCTGTCTGCCACACAAGCAGATGACTTCTTGTAGTCTTCGACTACGGTTAGGATTCCCTTGGTACTTGGCATCTTCATCTTGAGGTATGCATAGTGGGGGACCGCCATGAACTTGGCCAGAGCAGGCCGGCCAAGTAGCGCATGATAGGGGCTCTCTAGGTCCACCACCTCAAACCAGGCTGGCTCTCAGCGGAAGTGATCTTTGTCTTCGAAGAGAACGTCAATCTAGGTCTTGCCGATTGGTGAGCAAGAAAGGCCAGGAACTATGCCATGGAACACAGTCAGGCTGGGCTGAAGCTGCTTCTGCTTGATTCCCAACTTCTCCATAGTGTCACGGTATAGAATATTGATGCTGCTACCGCCATCTATTAGGACTCGGGAGAAACGAGCAGCCCGCCTCTCTATTGCGAAGGTGGCGTCTAAGACCAAGCCATAAGAACCAGGAGAGGGCATCATCTCCGGGTGGTCAGCTTTGTTCCAACTGATAGGCTTCTCAGACCAGTGCATGAACTCTGGGGTCTCTGTTGCTACTGCATGTACTTATTGCTGCCATTGCCGTTTGCTGCGCTTATCGTCGGCCACACTGGTGAACATGACATAAGCTCCATGCTCCTTAGGATACTCATCTTGTATGACTCCGACTGGTCGAGCCGCCGGCTGCTGGGGTGGAGGAGGCGGTGGGTCGGTAGGCAGAGGAGGCAGGAGTCCATCACCCTTGGCGATTCTGGTGAGCCAATGGCATTTTCGAGTAGTGTGGTTGGATGGCTTTGCGGTGCTGTGGAACTTGCAGGGTGCATCGAGAGTCTGCTGGTACGAGAAGGCGGGCAACTAGTTGGGCTTGCCGCCCTTCTAACGCTTGGGTGGAGGCTGCCCTTCCGGCTGTTGGTCTTCGACTGTCACTACTTGCCGGCTTGTGGAAGCCGGCTACGTGTCCTTGCACTTGTTGTCATTCTGTTGCTGACGCCGACTGGTGTTGCCAGCCAGAGTCCGAATCTTGAGGATCCACTTTGCCAGATGCGTCGACTTGGATCTCCGCCTTCATGGAGGAGTCGGCCATGGCGTACTTGTCTGCTATGATTAGCAGTTCGTCAAGGGTCGCCGGCTCGTTGCAGAGAAGTCAGTGCTTGAGGAGGGTGCCTTCTCGGCACCTGGCAGTGAAGTATTCGATGGCCTGCACCTCGTGCACACCCTTGCAAGAGTTGCGCAGCTCGGCCCAACGCATGAGGTAGTCGCGAGCTGATTTGCTGGGGCCTTGGACGCGCAAGGAGAGCTGGCAGGGCTTGGGAGGCCGCTTGTCCGTGCTAGTGAAGTTAGGGATGAAGGCTTCGGTGAAATCAACCCAGCTGTTGATGCTGCGGGGCTTTAGGCTGTTCAGCCATGTCCAGGTTGTGCCCTGGAGGATGAGCCGGACGTACTTCACAACAACATGCTTGTTGCCGTTCGCTATGCTGACGGCTGTGGAGTAGTCGACCAGCCAGTCTTCCGGCTTCACGGAGCCGGTGTACTTGGGCGTATCTCTTGGAAGCGTGAGCCCTTTAGGGAAGGGCCCATCTCGAATTCGAGGGCCAAAACAGGGCGGACCCAAGGCAACTTCTTCTTCTAGCGCCAGGGATCGATTGAGGCGGTCGATCCGGTGGCGGGCGTCGTTCTCTCCGACTCCGTCCCGGCGGTCAAGGCGGTCGCAGAGTGTCGAGTGCGTGACAGGCGGCGGGGTGGGATATCTCTCCCCGCGAGGCGGAGAAGGAGGTGGGTTGCCTCATCGCTCCACGGCTCGGGGGCGGCCTTCTACATCATGCTCGATGGTCAGGTGAGTCCGACTGCGGCTAGCAGTCGACTCCTTATCTTTTCGCTCGCGGGCGCCGCCTGCAGTCGGCGTCCGGGATGTCACACCGTGATCCCGGCGAGGAGGCGGATCGTCGTTTCGCCGGTCGGGCGCTTCAGTGCTGCAGCCGGCCTCTTGCTGCTCGGCGGACGCGTCAAGGAGCTGCTAGACGCGCTCCGTCATGTGGCGACGCTCGTCGCCCTCGAGCTTGTCTAGCTCGTCTGCCGCCGCCTGGGCAGCTCATATGTTCTCCGCGGGCATGGCGTAGACGGGACGATATATCTCGAACATGCTGGCAATGGTTGCGCCGCGCTATCGGATCACGCCGATGCGGCTAGGCCCACCAGGAGCCGGCGTGCCGCCGATGACACGGTCCATCTCACGTTGGTAGGCCTCCGAAAGGCGTCTCATGCTGGCCAGCCTGTTGGCACTTTCGACGAGCTGGACGCGGCGTGCTTCCAGCGTCTCGGCGTCGACGTCTTCTGGGATGGGCACAGACAGGTCTTGCAACGCTGCATCGAGTGGGTCTCGAGCAACTCTGTCCGAATGCTCGCCATGGCTAATGACAAGCACCTCTGTGACGGTGCTCGAGCCGCTGTGCTCGCGAGGAAGCGGCTCATCGTAGACCGCCACATTGGTGGGGAACGCGTCAAGCGACGCCGTGTCGGAGTCGACAAGCATCGGGTCGGTGGAGCCGACCGACTCCAATTCCACAGCAGGCTCACTGACGACGTGGAGCTGGTCAAGGAGGCCGACGAGGCGGCTCTCGGGACAATATGTGTCCATGTCAAACGCGGGCTCGTCGGAGAGGCGAATCTCGCCAACCAAATTGGCGAGGCGGCTCGCCGCGCAGGCGACCTCCGCGCCGTGGAGCGCATCAGTGCAGATGCCGTCGGGCGTGCTGGGCTGGCTGCGTTCACCAGGAAGGAACAAGGTTCCCGTCCAGAATAGGTCTCCGGACGACGGTGCACCTCGCCCCATGGTGGGCGCCAAATGTCGGGGGCTGGGTGCGACATATGCCAAAGGATGGCTTATCATGGTGGGAGTAGAACATTGTCTGTGTCAAAACTGGCGGATCTCGAGCAGGGGGTTCCGATCTGTGCGTCTAAGGCTAATGGTAACAGGAGGCAAGGGAGACGATGTTTTACCCAGGTTCGGGCCCTGTCGATGGAGGTAAAACCCTACTTCCTGCTTGATTGATCTTGATGATATGAGTATTACAAGAGTTGATCTACCACTAGATCGTAGAGGCCGAACCCTAGAAGCTAGCCTATGATGATTATGATTGTTCTATCTCTAAGGACTACACCCTCCGGTTTATATAGACACCGGAGGGGGCTAAGGTTTACACAGAGTCGGTTACACAGAAGGGAAATCTATTATCCGTATTGCCAAGCTTGTCTTCCACGCAAAGGAGAGTCCCATCCGGACACGGAACGAAGTCTTGAGTCTTGTTTCTTCACGGTCCAACAATCCGGCCAAAGTATATAGTCCAGCTGGCCGGATACCCCCTAATCCAGACTCCTCGGTAGCCCTGAACCGAGGCTTCAATGACGATGAGTCCGTAGCCGATTTGTCTTGAATTGCAAAGCGGGTTCCATCTCGAATACTCCAAAGTAATTACCAAACACTTAAATCGTGTCCGGATCTGCAAGATGGTCTTCACATACCACCATAGAGAGAACGATATTCCACAAATGTAATCTGCTGACAACTTCAGACAACATGACATGACACTACGGTCGAGTCATTATTCGAACCGTTTGCCCACAACCAGCCACATCGCATATTGTGAGGCCGTTTCCTCCGCACGTCTTGTCGAAGCAGAGATCATGTCCCCTTATCATAGGATTGTCATTAACACGGGCACGGGTAGCCCAACCGCACCGCTAATCACGGCAAGTGGGGAACGAGCGGGTTCCACTAGGCAAGTGGGGAGGCGCAAAAGCTTTTACCACCTCTATAAAGAGATAAGGTCTCTTCCTCTTTACCCACGCCTTTCCCTTCCGCTAGTCCATTCCCCTTTGCTCGAGCCCTAGCGCCCAAGCACTCTTCTTCTCCACCAAAGAGAGGTTCTCCGAAGATGTTCGGATCCGGAGCAGGAGGCAAATGGATGGCCTATACCATCCGGGAGAGGGATATCAAAAAGCTCTGAGAGGCCGGGTACCTGGCCATGAAAATTGGCCACCGTCTTCCACCGGCGGGACAGATCGTCCCCACTCTAGAGCCCCACGAGAGGGTCGTGTTCCTTCCTCATTTTGTCCGCGGGCTCGGGTTTCCCCTTCACCCATTTGTTTGCGGCATCATGTATTATTACGGGATTGATTTTCATGATCTATCCCCCAATTCTTTCCTTAACATCTCGACGTTCATCGTCGTGTGTGAGGCCTTTCTTCGTATTTCGCCCCACTTCGGCTTATGGTTGAAGATCTTCAACGTGAAGCCCAAGGTGGTGAATGGCGAGCACGCCAAGTGCGGCGGAGACATGGTGAGCAAGATGCCCAAGGTCACATGGCCGACGGGCGCCTTCAATGATTCCGTTAAGGAGTGGCAGCAGCAGTGGTTCTATAGCATCGAACCGCGCGGTAAAAAGTGGGCCGCTGCTCCTGAATTCAGGTCCGGAGCCCCATTGCGGCTCACGTCCTGGCCTGAGAAGGGCATGAATTGGTCCTCATCCGGCGAGTATCCGTTGCTCCAAACAGCGTCAGGCGTGGTCGATAAGGATGTCAAACTTCGTCGACATAGTCCGGTGATGTTAGTTACTTTGGTTCTCCCTGCTAGCGTCGAGCACGAAATTTGTGGGAATCTGACCCAGCCGAGCACGGACCCTCACGGGAGCTCTACGGATCCTCCACAAGGACATCTGGAAGGTGCTCTTCAAGTCCGGCAAACCATGGTCGGGCTCCGCCGAGGACCCTGGTATCAACTATCCCTCTCTGAGTGCAGTAAGTCATTGCTATGCTCTGTCCATCCATGTTTTAGTGGCATGTCGAGGAGGCGCTTTTATCATGCTTTCTACAATAATCCCAGAATGGACAAAAAGGTGGGCGGATACACCGTCCGGCCCATTGCCGAGGAAGGCTGGCGGGACCTCTTGACGAAGATCTTTGGTCCCAACGCCTTATGAGGCGCCGAAGAAAGAGGCCTCCAAGAAGGTCAAGAAGACCCGGAGCAGCCTCCATCGCCGCGACGCTTTGGACACAAAATCCAAGACTCCAGCGACCATCCCTCCACCAAAGATGAAGAGGAGGAGGAAGAAGACGAGTCCTCCATAGGGGAAGGGAAGAAAAGGACGGCTTCCTCATCCCTGGAGGCCGAATCGCCAAAGAGGGGGAAAGGTTCCCTCCTAGAGGCGTCCACCACGGCAGCCAATAGCAGCCCGGAGTGGGATCCCAGGGCCCAACCCCTGGTAAAGTCGTGAGTACACGAAATCCAAACACGCCTACGTGCCCGAGGTCATTAGGATGTATTATTTTAACTATCGCCATTCTTTGTGCAACCCGGCGAGGTCCCCCACCGGACAGTCCTCATCGGAGGATTCGCTGAGCTCAGATTCCTTGGAGAGCGAGATGCCTCTAGAGTCCCCTTCCCCGAAGCCTAGGCACGACACCGAGGTGTCGTCTCAGCAGGACCGGACCAGGGAGGGCATATCTCTGGGGCCGGATACACGGGAGCAGTGGTTCCCATGATCATCGACGGCGGGGGCGATCTTAGATTCGGCCCGTAGCCAGACACGGTCCTGGAGATCTTTAAAGCTCCAGGATCGGGCGAGCAGCCCCCCTCGGGGTGGGAGGCAAGCCCGCTTCGCCAGCAACCTCTGTCGAGGCGGAGTTTCCGGGCGGACTATCGACAACGCTAAAGAGTGTGTCCATCATCGATGAGCATCGCGCCCTCATGGATGCGGTGATTGAAAAGATTCAGTCCGCCGAGAGTGGACTGAATGAATCCTGCCTTAGCCTTATAAAAGGCTTTGAGGTATGTTTTTGGAAACCTTTAAAGATTGTCATGGTATGAGTAGTAGCCCCTGATGCATTGTTCGGTGAAAGAGAGAGAGAGAGAGAGAGAGAGAGAGAGAGAGCCGGACAGGGGATCAAATTTCCACTTCGCAGGAGACTTAGTTAATGACGTATATCCCTTGGTTTGAAAACATGCGTCTGTAGTGACGAACACCTCTCATAATGCGGAGGTGTCCGGACTAAAGCAGAGTCTGGAATGGGCCGAAGAAGAATTTGGCCGCATTAAGAAGCAGTTGGAGGACAAGCAAGGTATGTGAAAACCTTTTGCTAAGTTGAACACGAACGAGTAGTTGTGCCTGATGAAAATATTTGTATTGTATGCTCTAGGGCGAAAGTGCGAAATTGAGGCCTCAAGAAGGCTGTGGTGAAGCCGACAAGAAGGCCGCCGCAGAGCAGGCTCTGCGCGAGAAGCACGAGGCGAGGGTCATTGAAGCTGAGCGAGAGCTGCAGGAGGCCGTGAAGAAAAGCGAGACCTTGGAGCAGAGTCTAACAGGAAAAGAATCTGAACTCGCCCAGGATCTCCAGGCCGCAGATGATGCTCAGGAAGAAGCCCGAGGTGCTCTGAAGGACATTCAAGAGGCAAGAAGGGTTGCAACTGGTAAGGCTTTTTGTACTCAAAGCATTTTTTACGTAGTAATGGGAGGAAATCTAAGCGATGAACTGAATTCTTGTTTCTCCAGGGGCGTTTGCAGACCTGCCAAGCAGCATATCTGATGCTGCCCAGTTCTACCGATCTGAGGAGAAGAAGTCTGCGGAGAAGCATTTCTGGTCGTAGTATTTGGCGCCGAATTATCCGGTACCCTTTATCGATCAGATGAAACAGCTGGTCGAACTGCACCAGGCGGCCGAACTAGCCATGAAGGACTTAGTTGTCCTGTTGTGGCCTGCGGAGCCAATTCCAAGCAGTTACTTCAGACTCGTGAAGCAGATTGTTGGTGCTTGCCCTCGGCTCGAACTCATTAACCGATCGGTTTGTATAGAGGTGCCGCATGGCATTTGCCGTCTTGAAGGTGCATCGGGGAAGCTTGATCTTTGAAGTTGATGACCGAGGACCACGGAGGGTAAGGAGCATCATAAGCCCGAATTATACTATGAAGGTGTCCTGAAAGGAGCCCGCCTTGTGGCGGATCAGTGTACCAAAGACACTATATTTCCCTGAAGGCAGCCATGCCGTCCTTTGTAATGCGGGATAATGGCACCGCTATTATTTATTGCCTGTTATATGAACGTTTGTTCTTCCTGTGCGGCCGTTTAGTGTATATAAATCCTGAGAGTTGGCTGTCGTCGTCGCCCTTTACGTAAAAATGCGGGGGTGTTCGGGACATACCTGAACACTCTTTATCCCATTGTTGGGTCCTTTAAGGAGGTGTTCATCACCACGAACCAGGCAATCAGACTATAGGGCTTTATCACTCTCACTTAGCCATAGGAATTCGAGTTTGGTAGGCGCAACCCCTGGTATTCGGAAGACCGTACGAGGGGCTCTAACGGCGCCTGATCAAAAAACCGATCCGTCGCACTCTGCATTTATTATGGCATTGTGCGGAATAAATCTTCAAAGATTTTATAACCACTTGAGCAGCTGACCAGCTTTCACCATATCATGACAGTCAGTTTTCGGCTTTCTCTACTGAGGTGCTTGTCCGGTAGAACCGAGACACAATCGCAGTAGTTCTCCCAGCGCTACCTTAGCCGATAGAGCGGAATGTAAGGTACCAAAACATGGGAGCCGGGCAAACCCAACTAATGACCCAAGACATGATTCGGAGCTGATGCATATAGTGCTATAAGTTCGGGGTGCCGAGCGACCGAAAAGGTGGCCGGACTTTGTTGCCATATTATGAGTACTATGAAGCCCCTGGCATAGTAGGGGCATAACACGATGTACGGTTGCCGTTTATGACAAAAAAGGCATCAATGAGGAACGACGGCCGGTAAGTGTTATTTAAGTCTACGCATTGTAGTAGAGTGACATGTCTATGCATATGAGTACGGTTTATGCTTGTGAAAAGAGGTGTTTTGGCAGAACCTGTCGTGGCCGGACTGGAGGAGGCTACGTGTGGATCCGAAGTGTATCCGGACTGTCTCCTTGGGGGTACATATGTGTTCCCGCCTTGTGCGTCCGAGCTAATTCCATGTCGCCAGTCCTGTTCTGCGCAAAAGTCAGGTTGTAAAGACAAATGCCTAGGGGCAGTTGCATGTCACATGGTGGTTGAACCGAGGGTGTCTGGTCGGAGCCTGGTCAAGCTAGGTTATCATGCCGTAAAGTGGCTCGGACTCCTCTATTGGTGTCCGGTTGGTTGGCTGCCAAATTGAAGTTTCGATAAACGGGCTCAACTCGCTATCTCGGCGGTGGTATAATTTCCACTCTTAGGGTAGAGTTCAGCTTTGCCCATAATTGTGACCATGTCACGTGGGTTTGTCCTGATGTTTTACCGCGTTGAGTCTAGCCAATGTGGTTCGTCCCAATAGTATATTGTAGTTACTATATAAGGGGACAATGCCAAAGACTTATTCTTCGGCATGGTATTTGTTTGGTTATCCGAAGACAACCTCCAGGGTGGTGGGCCTGTAAAACTTGGCCTTTGCCTCTGGGTTGGCTTCTTTTAGAATATGTTGTTAATGGGTTTGATCCTCGAGCGGTCAATACCTATCTGGTAAGTTTTGTCCTGGCGCAACGAGTTTGGGCTGCTGTTTATGCCCGTAGGGGCTCGTGTGGGATGGAACCCACAAATTATTAGGTTGATAGTAAGTGCAATTAAGTTGCTATGGTTGGTATTGTCCGGACGGTCGATGTGATCGAAGATGGTCGGCCGTATTTTTGTACTGTGGGGGATCTTCCATTGACCTCGCCATGTTTGGTGGTATGAGTTTCTCGTTGTTTGAGACCTCCTTTCATTGTTTCCGCCGCCCGACCGGCCGTTTTGTTTTGAGGATCCAGCATTCTCTATTGGTATGCTCGGCCGCCACTCTAGGGGTACCATGAATTTGACATGGTTGGTCGAGTATGTTGCTTGGGCCGAATGGGCCTGAGCTATTCTGTTTCTGCTGACCGGACTGGGGGTCGCGGAATTCGGCACCAACTCCCTTGTCTTGATCGCCGTCATAATTTTTGTGACGCTTATGTCTGTTTCGTCGAGGTTTATGGATGTTGCCTCGCGTTTCCTACGTATTGCCCCGGACCGTGGTATATTGGTGTCGGGGTGTGGGCTTTAGGTCCTCCTTGGGTTGAGGTAGCGAATTGTGCTTTGTGTACCTTTTGGCGGGGCGGTCGAGTCTGTATTCCTAGATTGCCAGGACCTTGATCCATATGTTTGTGAGCAAATCTTGGTCAGCTTTGAGCTGCTATCACTACAAAAAAGGACACATCCGTGACATTTTGGGCCGAACAATTTTTTTTTCTGTCATACATATGACACTTCTATGACGAGAATTGTGACAAAACCTGGTATCATCATAGATGTGGTGGGCTCCTACATCTATGACAAAAAATCATGACAGAAAATGGGCTTTTCGTCCTGGGCGGGCCGGAGACGCAGCTGCATGACATTCTTTGGGCCGTCCATGACGGAAAAAACCGTGGTAGAAGCGAGGGGGAGGAAAATTTCGGGGAGTTGCCGGTTACGGTGGGAGGTCGGGGGCGGAGCAATGCGCGTTTCTCTCGTACGTACGCGCGTGTGTGCGAGGCGTTGGCTCTAACTGAAGCCGAGCGAGGCGTTGGGCTCTAAATGAGCCCGAGCGATTACTGCAGCGACGCTCTGGCGTTCTTGAACTGGCGATCGATCGATGGCTGTTGGCGAACCCGATGGGCGATTCGCCGCTCTGCTACTACGTAAAGCCGATCGATGCCTCTAGGTGAGCGATGAGTGTTGTGGGGGGGGTTGGATGAGCAAGTGGCGGTGGCGTTGCCTCTGGATGAGCGGGGAACCCGTGGTGTGGAGGCTGGATGAACAATATCGATGGAGAGGTGGCCGTGGAGGGTGGTTGAACGGGACCCGTGGTGTGGAGGCTGGATGAGCAGATGAGCGGTGGAGGGTGCCCGTGGAGGGGTGGTTGAGCGATGGCGGTGGAGTAAGCGCGGTGGAGGCTGGATGAGCAGAGCCCGTGGAGGCTGGAGGAGGTCGGCGGTAGCCGTGGAGGCTCGAGAAGGTCGGCGGTGGAGATGAACGATATCCGATGGAGTCCGTTTTGCGATGCCACACCCTCCCCGTTTGACCGTAGTGCTCCAACACAAGTCCGCTTTCGTCCGTTTTGCGATCGCCACACCCTCCCGATCAACAGGACCCCCGTTTAGACCGTCGGAGGTCCGTTTCGTCCATTTTGCTGTACGCCACACCCCTCCTGATCAACAACACCCTCGTTTCGAGCGTGGAGGTCCGTTTCCTCCGTTTTGCGGTACGCCAGGCCTCGTTTCCATCGCCTGTTCCGTCCAAACCGGTTGGCTCCCACGCGTTCCGTTGCCTCCCGATGAACACGACGCATTCCGTTGCATCCCCATGAACACGACGCATTCCGTTGCCTCCCCATGAACACGACGACGACGCTGTTTCTCCGTTCCGACCCAGCCATGTACGTATGCCCGAGTAGGCGTTTGAGACCCTGCCCATATGTACGTACGTGGCCGTATTTTCTTTCTTGCACCCTCGCCGCTGTACGGATGTGTACATGCTACGTGCACGCCTCTACTACGACACGTGCACGCCTCTACTACGACACGTGCGCGCCTCTACATCGACTAGTATGTACGTACACGTTCGCGACCAGAATGACAGCGGTACATACGCCCGACCAGGTGGGTCGGTATCGAGACACTTCCTTGTCTGCGAAGATGTAGCTGGTGGGTCCCGCGGTCGGCGAATCATTTTTTGCGGACGAACTTCCTTGCATGCGAAGATGTAGCTGGTGGGTCCCGGCGATCGGCGAATCATTTTTGCCCGGACGCACATCCTTGCATGCGAAGGTGTAGCTGAGTGGGTCCCGATGGTCGGGGGAAAGGTTTTTTGCGAAATATGGTGGCCCGTCCGGTGGGTCCCATTGTCGGTGGAGGAATAATTATTTTGCGGCGTAATAAGGAGGCACTTCCTTGCTGCGGCCGTGGACCCGGTATCGGCCTCTCCACGTCTGATCCACGTCCGATGGAAGCCGTTCCTTGACCACGTTGACCACGCCACGCCGAGAAGCACCAGGGCGGGGACGCGGCGAGGCCTTGGAAGGGGACGACGCGGGCCGAGGAAAACAGCGGCGATGGATGCCCACGCGTGAAAGTACGAGGTTCACTGGTTCCCTTGATGTGAGGCTGCCGTCGCCGCGAGAATAACGAGGGTGTGGATGAGTAGAGGATGGCACGGCGGCGGTGGGAGTAGTAAGGCGATTAGGCCTCCACCGCATCGGTACCCCACGGGAGGCGAGAAGCACGAGGCACGACCGGCGCTGGTTTGGTAATTTGGAGCAAGAAGACCAGAGGTTGAAGAAGCACTATGGCGTTGGATGGACATCATACGGTCCTTTGGAGCTAGAATCGTGCATATTGACTAAGTTGACAAAGCCCTCCGTCCCGTCAACTTAGTAGGCCCTAAGTCGACTGCCACTATCTTTGGGTCCCGGCTAATGTGGGGAGTATTCATTTTTTGTGCATAATAAGGAGGCACTTCCTTGCGTGCGAAGATATATTTGGTAGGTCCGAAATTTGTCGGTATGGCGGTAACATTTTTTCGCGAAATCTGAGGCCCTTCGGCGGGTCCACGATGTCGGTGGGACGAATCATTATTTTACACGTAATAAGGAGGCATTTCCTTGCATGAGGCCATGGACCCGGTATCGGCCTCTCCACGTCTGATCCGCCAGATGCATGTCGATGCGTTGACCATGTTGACGAGCCGCACCGAGAGCACCAGATGCGGTGGGCGGCGAGGCCTAGGAAGGAGCGACACGGAGGCGGGGAAGACTCAGCAGCTGTTTGCCACGCGGAGGGTAGTCTGTTGAACGAGGGTTCTTGGTTCGTCGGCGTCGCGGAGAATAACGGCAGTGTGGGTGAGTGGAGGGATGGCTAGGCCGATCATGGGAATGCGGTGGGGCGGTGAGGCTGCTGCTGGCTTATAGCCGGCCTTGAGGAGGAGAAGCGAGCAGTCCCGCTGACGCTTGTATGGATGTTTGGGCGAGCAGAAGAGCAGAGATTGAAGAAGCACGACGGCCGTTGGATGGCCATCAAACAGTACTGCTTGTGCGTCAACCTTTTTTTAGGAAAGCCTCAAATCTGTGGAAAATAGCATATAGCCCATCTGCCATTATTTCTAATAATTTATAGCCCATTTGCTAATTCTTAAGGTTTTTTTGGAGCCCATATTATTTTTGTTAGCATTACAGCCCATATTGTGGCCACAGTTAAAAAATTATACGAAATTTTGCATATTTCGGTGCGGTCCGAACTGTTTTTAATCCCGAAATTTCGACTCACATTTAAACTGATTTTAAAACTAAATGTATATCAATATAAAATCCAACAAATTCTCCGCGCATAAAAATTAATGTAATTTAAAATCTCAAAATGAAAAAAAAGATATTTGAAACTAATTGCCGCTTTGATGTGTTTTAAAAATGTTCAGCCCATTTCTCATTACTGATGGGCCATTTTCTCGGCCAACCGAATGAAAGCTCTCCTCGTCTTGAAAGATTAGCAGCCCAACAGGCTTGACAAAGCGACTTACTTGGCAAATCACAAAAAACTGGGCTGTGGCCATGGACCCCGGTATCGGCCTCTCCACGTCTGATACTCTTAGATGGAAGTCGTTCCTTGACCACGTTGACCATCTTTGCTGGAGAGAACCACGGCGGTGGGCGACAATGAGCCTAGGAAGGGACAACGCGAGCCGGGAAGACGCGGCGATGGAAGCCCCGCGGAGAGGAGCACGAGGTTCACTTGGTTCGGCGCGGTGTGAGGCTGCCGTCGCCCATGAGGCAGGCCAGTGGTGGGAATAGTAGAGGCGGTGAGTCCTCCGCGGCGGCCTGACCCGACCACGGAGGCAGGAGCATGAACACGACCGGCGTTGGTTTATGCGGTGGAGCAAGAAGACCAGAGGTTGAAGAAGCACTCTGACCGTTGTATGGACATCGTCACGGTTACTAGAGCTAGAATCGTTCATATTGACTAAGTTGACAAAGCCCTTCGTCCCGTCAACTTAGTAGGCCCTAAGTCAGCCTCCCACCAAGGTGGGTCCCAGCTAGCGGGGAGTATTCATTTTTGGTTCGTAATAAGGAGGCACTTCGGTGGGTCGAGTGACAACTGGGGGGCGTTTTTTTGCGAAATCGGTGGCCGTCGGGTGGGTCCCAGCGATCGAGAAGCAAACGTTTTTTTCCGCAAAATACGGTGGACCGTCCAGTTGGTCCCTTCTGTGAGTTGGAGGAATCATTATTTTCCGCATAATAAGGAGGCACTTACTTGCTGCGGCCGTGGACCCAGCTGAGACTCTCAACGTAGAGTATACTTCCGATGGAAGTCATTCCTTGACCATGTTGACCTCGCCGCGTTCCGTTGCATGCATGCGTCCATGGGCGTGTGCTACATCTCGAGCTTGCGTTGGTTTTCCCCGAAGAGGAGAGGATGATGCAGCACAGTAGCGTAAGTATTTCCCTAAGTTTTTGAGGACCAAGGTATCAATCCAGTAGGAGGTCACGCGCAAGTCCCTCGTACCTGCACAAAACGATAGCTACTCACAACCAACACGATTAGGGGTTGTCAATCCCTTCATGGTCACTTACGAGAGTGAGATCTGATAGAGATAATATTTTTGGTATTTTTGGTATAAAGATGCAAAGTAGAAAGTAAAGGCAAAGCAAGTAAATAAAGTGATGGAGATTAATATGATGAGAATAGACCCGGGGGCCATAGGTTTCACTAGTGGCTTCTCTCAAGAGCATAAGTATTCTACGGTGGGTGAACAAATTACTGTTGAGCAATTGATAGAATTGAGCATAGTTATGAGGTTATCTAGGTATGATCATGTATATAGGCATCACGTCCGAGACAAGTAGACCGAAACGATTCTCCATCTACTACTATTACTTCACTCATCGACCGCTATCCAGCATGCATCTAGAGTATTAAGTTAAAAAGCAGTAGCTTAAGCAAGATGACATGATGTAGAGGAATAAATTCATGCAATATGATAAATACCCCATCTTGTTATCCTCGTGGCAACAATACAATACATGCCTTGCAACCCTTTACATCCTTTGGGTAAGGATACGCAAGATTGAACCCAAAGCCATGCACTTCTCCCATTGCAAGAACTACCAATCTAGTTGGCCAAACCAAACGGATAATTCGAAGAGACTTGCAAAGATAACTCAATCATACATAAAATAATTCAGAGAAGATTCAAATATTATTCATAGATAAGCTGGATCATAAACCCACAATTCATCGGTCTCAACAAACACACCACAAAAAGAAGATTACATCGAATAGATCTCCACGAGAGAGGGGGAGAACATTGTATTGAGATCCAAAAAGGGAGAAGAAGCCATCTAGCTACTAGCTATGGACCCGAAGGTCTGAAGTAAACTACTCACACTTCATCGGAGGGGCTATGGTGTTGATGTAGAAGCCCTCCATGGTAGATGTCCTCTCCGGCGGAGCTCCGGAACAGGCCCCAAGATGGGATCTCGTGGATACAGGAAGGTACGGCGCATGAATTGGGTTTTTGGCTCCCTCTCTGGTCTATTGGGGGTACGTAGGTATATATAGGAGGAAGGAGTACGTCGGTGGAGCGTCAGGGGCCCACGAGGTAGGTGGGCGCGCCCAGGGGGGCGCCCTCCACCCTCGTGACCACCTCTGGTGCTTCTTGGAGTAGGGTCCAAGTCTCCTGGATCACGTTCGGTGAGAAGATCACGTTCTCGAAGGTTTCATTCCGTTTGGACTCCGTTTGATATTCTGTTTCTTCGAAATACTGAAAAAGATAAAAATAGCAATTTTGGGCTGGGCCTCCGGTTAATAGGTTAGTCCCAAAAATAATATAAAAGTGGAAAATAAATCCCATTATAGTCCAAAACAATAGATAAAGTAGCATGGAGCAATCAAAAATTATAGATACGTTGGAGCGTATCATGCATCTAAGCTTAATTCCTTTCGTCCTCGAGTAGGTAAATGATAAAAGAGAATTTTTGATGCGGAGTGATACTTTGGCATAATTTCAATGTAAATCTTCTTAATCATGGTATGAATATTCAGATCCGAAAGGTTCAAGACAAAAGTTCATATTGACATAGAAATAATAATACTTCAAGCATACTAATCAAAGTAATCATGTCTTCTCAAAATAGCATGGCAAAAGAAAGTTCATCCCTACAAAATCATATAGTTGGGCTATGCTTCATTTTCGTCACACAAAGATGTTCCCAACTTCTATACCCCCGATGACAAGCCAAGAAATTGTTTCATACTTAAATAATCTCAAACTTTTTCAACCTTCACGCAATACCTGAGCGTGAGCAATGGATATAGCACTATGAGTGGAGTAGAATATGATGATGGGGATTGTGTGGAGAAGGCAAAAAAGGAGAAAGTCTCACATAAACGAGGCTAACCAATGAGCTATGGAGATGCCCATCGATTGATGTTAATGCAAGGAGTAGGGATTGCCATGCAATGGATGCACTAGAGCTATGAATGCTCAACAAAAGAAAACTAGTGGGTGTGCATCCAACTTGCTTGCTCATGAAGACCTAGGGCATTTTGAGGAAGCCTATCGTAGGAATATACAAGACAAGTTCTATAATGGAAAATTCCCACTAGTATGAACAAGACAACTTATGAGACTCACTATATGAAAAACATGGTGCTACTTTGAAGCACAATATATGAGACTCACTACATGAAGAGCAAGGTGCTACTTTGAAGCACAAGTGTGAAAAAAGAGATAGTAGCATTGCCCCTTTTATATTTTTTTGGGCCTTTCTTTTTTCTTTTTGGCCTTTCTCCTTTTTTTGGGCAATACTCTAATAATGATGATCATCACACTTCTATTGATTACAACATAAGGATTACAACTCGATACTAGAACAAGATATGACTCTATATAAATGCCTTTGGCGGTGTACCGGGATGGTGCAATGAATCAAGAGTGACATGTATGAAAAATAATGCATGGTGGCTTTGCCACAAATACGATGTCAACTACATGATCATGCAATGGCAATATTACACAAGTAAAGTATGTCATGATGATGATGAATGGAACGGTGGAAAGTTGCATGGCAATATATCTCGGAATGGCTATGGAAATGCCATGATAGGTAGGTATGGTGCCTGTTTTGAGGAAGATAAAAAGGAGGTTTATGTGTGATAGAGCGTATCATATCATGAGGTTTGGATGCACCGACGAAGTTTGCGCCAACTCTCAAGGTGAGAAAGGGCAATGCACGGTACCGAAGAGGCTAGCAAAGGCGGAAAGGTAAAAGTTCGTATGATCCATGGACTCAAGATTAGTCAAAAGAACTCATATAATTATTGCAAAAATTTAGAAGCCATCAAAAATCAAGTACTACGCACATGCTCCTAGGGGGATAGATTGGTATGAAAAGACCATCGCTCGTCCCCGACCGCCACTCATAAGGATGCACAAGCCAGGTACACTTCATGTTTCAAATTTGTTACACAACTTTAACCATACGTGCATGCTACGGGATTTGCTAACTTCAACACAAGAATTTCTCAAATTCACAACTATTCAACTAGCACGACTTTGATATTGTCACCTCCATATCTCAAAACAATTATCAAGCATCAAACTTATCTTAGTATTCAACGCACTCAAAAGAAAGTTTCACATATCTTGAATACCAAGTATATTATCATTAAGCAAATTACCATGCTATTAACGACTCTCAAAATAATCTAAGTGAAGCATGAGAGACCAAGTTTCATTAAAACAAATCAACCACCATGCTCTAAAAGATCTAAGTGAAGCACTAGAGCAAAAATTATCACGCTCAAAAGGATATAAGTGAAGCACTATGAGCAAAACTATCAAGCTCAAAAGATATAAGTGAAGAACATAGAGTATTCTAACATATTTCAATTCATGTATGGCTCTCTCAAAAGGTGTGTACAGCAAGGATGATTGTGGTAAACTAACAAGCAAAGACACAAATAATACAAGACGCTCCAAGCAAAACACATATCATGTTGGTGAATAAAAATATAGCTCCAAGTAAATTACCGATGGAAGTGGACGAAAGAGGGGATGCCTTCCGGGGCATCCCCAAGCTTTGACTTTTTGGTGTCCTTGGATTATCTTGGGGCTGGCATGGGCATCCCCAATCTTAGGCTCTTTCCACTCCTTGTTCCGTAGTCCATCAAAAGAATTCACCCAAAACTTGAAAACTTCACAACACAAAACTCAACAGAAATCTCGTGAGCTCCGTTAGAGAAAGAAAACAAAAGACTACTTCAAGGTACTGTAATGAACTCATTATTTATTTATATTGGTGTTAAACCTACTGTATTCCAACTTCTATATGGATCATAAACTATTTTATTAGCCATAGATTCATGAAAATAAGCAAACAACACACGAAAAACAGAATCAGTCAAAAACAGAACAGTCTGTAGCAATCTGTAACTAACGCAAACTTCGGGAACTCTAAAACTTCTACAAAAATAGGAAGTCCTGGACAATATGTTTATTGATCATCAGCAAAAAGAATAAATGCAAAATCACGTTCCTGTGATTTATCATAACTAAATTCGTGAGCGCAAAGTTTCTGTTTTTCAGCAGAATCAAATCAACTATCATCGTAGGTTATCCTATAGGTCCTACTTGGCACAAACACTAATTTAAACATAAAACCACATCCAAACAGAAGGTAGATGGATTATTTATTCCTAAACAGAAGCAAAAACAAAAAACACAAAATAAAATTGGGTTGCCTCCCAACAGGCGCTATCGTTTAACGCCCTTAGCTAGGCATAAAAGCAAGGATAGATTTAGGTATTGCCATCTTTGGTAGGCAATCCATAAGTGGCTCTCTTAATAGATTCATACGGTAATTTTATTTTCTTTCTAGGGAAGTGTTCCATACCCTTCTTTAAGGGAAATTGGAATCTAATATTCCCTTCCTTCATATCAATAATTGCACCAATCGTTCTAAGGAAAGGGCTACCAAGAATAATAGGACATGAGGGATTGCAATCTATATCAAGAACGATAAAATCTATGGGCACATAATTACTATTTCCAACAATGAGCACATCATTAATTCTTCCCATAGGTTTTTTAATAGTGGAATCCGCAAGATGCAAGTTTAGAGAGCAATCATCAAAATCACGGAAATCTAGCAAATCGCATAAAGTTTTGGGAATAGTAGAGACACTAGCACCCCAATCACACAAAGCATGAAACTCATAATTTTTAATTTTAATTTTAATGGTAGGTTCCCACTCATCATTGAGTTTTCTAGGGATATAAACTTTCAACTCAAGCTTTTCTTCATAAGATTGCATTAAGGCATCAACAATGTGTTCGGTAAAAGCCTTATTTTGACTATAAACACGAGGAGAATTTAGCACAGATTGCAACAAGGAAATACAATCAATCAAAGAGCAATTTTCATAATTAAATTCCTTGAGATCCAAAATAGCGGGTTTAGCAATATCTTGATTTTTATTTCTTTCAATCCCACTTTTATCAATTTCATCATCAAGATCCAAAAACTCAGAATTCTTAGAACGCCTTCTAGGTAAAGGAAGATCATATTCAGTTTCATCAAGATTCATATTGCAAAACAAAGATTTGATAGGGGACACATCAATAACTTTTAGATCTTCATCTTGATTTTCATAGGAATTAGAAGAACATGCTTTAATAAAGGCATATTTGGAAGCACGCAACCTAGCGGTTCTTTCTTTGCACTCATCAATGGAAATTCTCATGGCTTTGAGAGACTCATTGATATCATGCTTAGGAGGAATAGATCTAAGCTTTAAAGAATCAATCTCGAGAGAAATTCTATCAACGTTCCAAGCCATATAATCAACTTTAAGCAATTTCTCTTCAAACAAAGCATTAAAATTCTTTTGTGAATTCATAAACTCTTTAACACTACTCTCAAATTCAGAGGGCATCTTATTAAAATTTCCATAAGAGTTGTTGTAGGAATTTCCATAATTATTATAAGGATTACTAGGATAAGGCCTAGAATTAAAATTCCCTCTATACGCGTTGTTACCAAAACTATTCCTACCAATAAAATTCACATCCATAGATTCATTATTATTCTCAAGCAAAGTAGATAAAGGCATATTATTGGGATCAGAAGAAACACTCTTAGCAAAAAAAATTCCTAAGTTCATCCATATTTTCACTCAAAACATTGATTTCTTCTATAGCATGCACCTTTTTATTAGTAGATCTTTCAGTATGCCATTGAGAATAATTAACCATAATATTATCTAGGAGTTTAGTAGCATCTCCTAAAGTGATTTCCATAAAAGTGCCTCCCGCGGCCGAATCTAAAAGATTTCTAGAAGCAAAATTCAATCCAGCATAAATTTTTTGTATAATCATCCACAAGTTCAAACCATGAGTAGGACAATTACGTAGCATTAATTTCATTCTCTCCAAATCTTGTGCAACATGTTCATGATCAAGTTGCTTAAAATTCATAATATCGTTTCTAAGAGAGATAATCTTAGCGGGAGGAAAATACTTAGAGATAAAAGCATCTTTGCACTTGTTCCAAGAATCAATACTGTTTTTAGGCAAAGATGAAAACCACTCTTTAGCACGATCTCTAAGCGAAAAAGGAAATAGCTTCAATTTAACGACATCATTATCGACATCTTTTTTCTTTTGCATATCACATAAATCAACGAAGCTATTCAGATGAGTTGCGGCATCTTCACTAGGAAGGCCGGCGAATTGATCTTTCATAACAAGATTCAACAAAGCGGTATTGATTTCACAAGATTGATATTGACAAGAGGAGCAATCGAGTGCTAAGGAAATCATTATTATTGGTATTGGTGAAGTCACACAATTTGGTGGCATCTTGAGCCATCACGACAAGCAAGCAAACTAACACACGAGCAAACAAAAGGGCGGCGAAAAGGCAGCGGAAGAGAGGAGGAAATTGGGAAAGAGAGGGCAAAAAAAGCGGCAAGGGTGAAGTGGGGAGAGGAAAAGCGAGAGGCAAATGGCAAATAATGTAATGCGAGAGATA
The DNA here is from genome assembly GCA_021437245.1 of Aegilops speltoides. Taxonomy (NCBI): domain Eukaryota; kingdom Viridiplantae; phylum Streptophyta; class Magnoliopsida; order Poales; family Poaceae; genus Aegilops; species Aegilops speltoides. The sequence continues at coordinate 499,010,619 of CM038143.1, forward strand.
GGGATTGTGATGGGTACTTGGTATGTTAACTTTTGCATAAGCCTCCCGATAACGGCGCGCGAAATCCTTCTTGCTCGTCTCGAGCTTGCGTTGGTTTTCCCGAAGAGGAGAGGATGATGCAGCCAAGATGGCGTAAGTATTTCCCTCGGTTTTGAGAACCAAGGTATCAATCCGATTAGGAGGTCACGCGCAAGTCCCTCGTACTGCACAAAGCGATAGGTACTCGCAACCAACGCGATTAGGGGTTGTCAATCCCTTCACGGTCACTTACAAGAGTGAGATCTGATAGAGATAATATTTTTGGTATAAAGATGCAAAGTAGAAAGTAAAGGCAAAGCAAGTAAATAAAGTGATGGAGATTAATATGATGAGAATAGACCCGGGGGCCATAGGTTTCACTAGTGGCTTCTCTCAAGAGCATAAGTATTCTACAGTGGGTGAACAAATTAATGTTGAGCAATTGACAGAATTGAGCATAGTTATGAGATTATCTAGGTATGATCATGTATATAGGCATCACGTCCGAGACAAGTAGACCGAAACGATTCTGCATCTACTACCATTACTTCACTCATCGACCGCTATCCAGCATGCATCTAGAGTATTAAGTTAAAAATAGAGTAACGCCTTAAGCAAGATGGCATGATGTAGAGGAATAAATTCATGCAATATGATAAATACCCCATCTTGTTATCCTCGATGGCAACAATACAATACGTGCCTTGCAACCCTTTACATCCTTTGGTAAGGACACATAAGATTGAACCCAAAGCCTGCACTTCTCCCATTGCAAGAACTATCAATCTAGTTGGCCAAACCAAACGGATAATTCGAATAGACTTGCAAAGATAACTCAATCATACATAAAGAATTCAGAGAAGATTCAAATATTATTCATAGATAAGCTGGATCATAAGCCCACAATTCATCATTCTCAACAAACACACCGCAAAAAGAAGATTACATCGAATAGATCTCCACGAGAGAGGGGGAGAACATTGTATTGAGATCCAAAAAGATAGAAGAAGCCATCTAGCTACTAGCTATGGACCCGAAGATCTGAAGTAAACTACTCACACTTCATCGGAGGGGTTATGGTGTTGATGTAGAAGCCCTCCGTGGTAGATGCCCACTCCGTGAACTCCTAACAGCCCCAAGATGGGATCTCGTGGATCAGGAAGGTCTGACGGTGGAATTAGGTTTTGGCTCCTCTCGGTCTATTGAAGTGCGTACGAGGTATATATAGGAGGAAGAATACGTCGGTGGAGCGTCAGGGGGGCCACGAGGTAGGGGGCGCGCGGGGGGCGCCCTCCACCCTCGTGACCGCCTCTGGCGCTTCTTGGAGTAGGGTCCAAGTCTCCTGGATCACGTTCGGTGAGAAGATCATGTTCCCGAAGGTTTCATTCCGTTTGGACTCCGTTTGATATTCTGTTTCTTCAAAATACTGAAAAAGGCAAAAAACAGCAATTCTGGGCTGGGCCTCTGGTTAATAGGTTAGTCCCAAAAATAATATAAAAGTGGAAAATAAAGCCCATTATAGTCTAAAACAATAGATATAGTAGCATGGAGCAATCAAAAATTATAGATACGTTGGAGACGTATCAGCGTGGTGCGTCCCCACTGTCAGCCTCTCACGTACAGTCATCTTCCGATGACTCTCGGTTGTTGACCACGTTGACCACACCGTGCCAAGCGCACCCAGACTAGAACGACCCAGAGATGGGGAAGACGGGGCAGTGGAGTCGCAGATGGAGAGGAGTGGGAAACTTCACTGGTTCGTGTCTTGGCGGCCAGACAGCAGTGCTGCCCACGGGAGGCAGGAGCAAACGAGAGGTTGAAGAAGGAGCACGGCTGTTGGATTAACACCCAACGGTCCAGCTGCTAGAATCATTTGTTGATTAAGTTGACAAAGCCGTGCGTACACGTCCGCTTAGCAGGCCCACAAGTCAGTCACCAAATCTGATGGGTCCGAGCTGTCAACGGGATGAATAATTTTTTCGCAAAACAAGGAGGCACTTTCTTCCGTGTGAAGATATAGCGGTGGGCCCATTGTCGGTGGAGAGAAACATTTTTCAGCTTAATAAGGAGGAACTTTCCTTGCGTGCGACCATGGACCTCGTGGGTCCCGGCCGTCGAGCTCTCCACATCTGATCCTCTTCCGATGACTCTCGTTTGTTGACCACGCCACACGAACACACGAGGCGGTGGGCGACGGCGAGGCCCGAGAGGAACGACTCGGAGATGGGAAAAGCGCGCGGTGGAGTCGCAGATTGAGAGGAGGAGAAGGGTTATAACTGGTTGTTGCAATTCATATCAAACTTAGGTTCACAGGACACGTTCATATTCATAGCCAACATTCACTATCAACAACACAAAAGATTCATATATACACAAGCTCGGCATATCTATGCATCCAAATGATTGATAGATCACACGACAATATTCATACATAATTCACAAAAGATTCATATATACACATGTTCAGTATGTTTATGCATCCAAATGATTGAGATCACAGCCAATATGATCCATGGACGAACTTTAATTACCTAGGGTACAGATTGGTAAATGGTGTTCAATCAGAGGTACTTCTTGCTAAAATTAGTTCTTGTGCGAGTAAACTTTCGAGTACATAAGAAGCAACCTGAGACAATCTGAACTTTGCTTGTAGGTTTATCCTCAAATAGTGGCCTCGTCGACGGAGGTTTGAGCAACTTGGCCACTACTTTCATCCAAATAGTTCTTGGCTCATCTTGGTCTGTATCTCACCAAAATTCTACATTGCGAGACGGAAAGGAGGCGGTTGAGAAAATGAACCACCCAAATTTTTGTGCAGTTCAAGCTGAAATGGAGCATCCTTGGCGTGCGATCGATTAAGTCCCAGATGAATATCGCGTCAACCAACATGCGGAATCTTTAGACTCCATGCCATATAGTTCGCTACCATATGTGCCGATAACCAAAAGGCACAAGTTGGGACCAAAGACTGGACTGCGTTTTTTGGGCTATGCACCAAGCAATATTTTTGGCGTTCACTCTCCTAATACTTGGAGTTTGACAATTGGTTGGCGCCGGTTGATACTCGAATGAATATAGGCACTTCTTGTCAACATCGATGCTTGTCTGAGTGAACTTTGGAGTACATAGCAGCAGCATGAGTACTGTCCATCGATCATTTTGTGCGAGTTCTCTGAAATCACCCGATGTAATGATTTGCTGCGAGTTCGGGCTCCAAATTACTCCTTTATGAAATCGGCAAACAGTAGCACAATACCAAATTACCAATACATATGCGAGGCACAATAATCAAGATAAAGACCGGTACCAACTTTGTGTGAGGTAGCATATCAATTACTATTTCCTTTGGTGGAAGCGAGATAAGCCAAGCGGTCGACGACAAAGGAAGAAAGCAAGCGGAGATTAGCGGTGACAGGAAAGGACAGAAGTTGTCGAGGCAATGAAGCACCCAAAGTTTTTGTGCAGTTCCACCAAAATCGAGCATCCCTATTGGCACATATATTGAGAGAGTGAGATTACTGTAATAGTGGGACTAGTTGATGAAACATACACTAACAAATAGAAGCACCCTCATTATCTTAATGGGTAAAGTTAGCAATATAGTAGTGTTGCTTAAAGAGAGGTATTAGTTTATTTAATCAGTGCCAATTAGCTCAACTCAACACTCAAAGCATTGCCATTTATCATAGGTTGCAAAACTTAAAAGTGCAAAGATAAAGGAGTTTCTCATGACGATGTACGATACAAATAGAGATGATGACAAACTAATATGGATGAAGGCCTTAGGCCCGTACCAACTGAGAAAAAAGCTTATTCATGTAGTCCCATAAGAGATGATAAAGCACTCACTTTGGAATCACACAATAGTATATATTTTGTGCACTTCAAATGTATGGTTGAAATCACTCTTGTTTACCAAAGTCTGAGATTATATCGAAGATTATTAAGAACTTCAGCAGAGTTAAAGCAATTGGTGGGATACAATTCATTGTATTGTCTTGTGTAGTTCCACTAAAATGTATGATTGGCACAACATGATCCCTGTTTCCACAAGTAGGAACAAGGTGAAGCCCTGATTAGCTTAGTGAGAAAGGATAGGAAGACATTAGCATATTACTCAAACAGCAGCATCAAATTCATCATGGACAATACGCAAAACATTGCCTCATTGAACCAATGGCAATAAATTAACATGCAAAACAATAGCACTATTATGTCATGACACTAATAATATTCCCTTCCTGCTCCACCACATGATTCACCTCCATAGACAAACATTCACACGTACATGATTCAGCATAGGGTCCTACTAAAGATTTGTTTAACTCAACAGGAAAATTAGGCGATAATAAATTAGTGGTACTTAAGTGCTCCTAATTAATTAAGTGAGACAGCGAGAAGTGGAAGGGCTCCTGGAGGATCGTCTCACATGTAAGGTAGTCGTTGCGGAGCCCTTGAATAGCCCCGTGAGGCCTCGGCTTGACAAGATCGCCTTAGCCTTTGTTTATTCTTCTTCTTCTTCCTCTTCATGCTATATTTCTCTTTCCCTCACCAGTTGGTGAAACCAAGTACATGATTGGCCTTCTAATTCAGAATTGGTTTTGTCGGTGAGGAGTACAAGTGTACTAGTAAAAACAACATTATTTTCTCATGGCAGTCGGAAAATAGAGATGAACACATGCATTAAATATCATTCTTACCTAAAGGAAGGTTATGGCGCCAATATGGATGATGAGGATTGGAACACAGATCTCCCTTTGTGCAGTTCCACCAAAATGAACCAACTATTCCATCTGACATTCCAGTTAAATAGCACAAAAGTCACTTCTTTTAAGAAGAGTTTTGTGCAGTGCACCAAAAGGTCACAACAGCAACCAGGTGAATTGGATAGCCCTGTTTGCACAAAAAGGCACAGAGGAAACAATCAGAGTCTTAGACAATTACAAGCAAAAACATTTGGCTAAACTTGTCAGAGTCTCAAACAATTACAGGCAAAAACAGTGGCACAGCTTCATTCTTACTAGGGACATTATATTAAGAACAGCTAAGGCTACGTTCGGTTCATAGGTTTGGTGCAGGATTTTCGTAGGAACTCAATTCTTACCGTATTCTTTCCCTTCCAACCGTTCGGAACACGGGAAAGGTGAATAGTGTTTCATAGGAAAGCTGGTCTGGTAGTACTGATTCCATCGGATTAGAAACATCCACGCGTTGCTCATTTTTTGGCGAAGCCGAGGCGGCGCTTCGCTGCCATGCGTTAGACGAGTTGCTATCTTTGTGTTTGCGGAATAAAAAATCAACCTATGTGTGGTGCGTGAGGTGAGGACAAGAGTAGTCCTTTGTGCACTGAATAAACAAATAGCATCTCATCTTGCCAAGCATGCTACTCTAAAAAACAAATCTGTACATTTAAGTAGTACATCCGAACACATTCTCTTGAGAGTTTCCTCCGGTTCATTGTTCCATAGTTTTATACCTACATTCCTTTCCTATTCCTCTATTTTCATCAAGACCTATGTTTTCTGCCTTTCTTCGGCCGGAGCCTAAATATTTGGTATAAGGGCATGGGGACGGTGGGTGCACCAGTGATCTGACACCATGTCACGTAAACAGGGCATAAAGTGGTGATTCATAGTTTGTTGCCACGAGAAACAAACATCCAAGAAACATATCTGGGTTGGTCCCATTTTTGTTCCTCTAGCCACCTACTCCTATGTGTGGATAGCAAATCAGTCTGGTCATACCACTTGTGTACAGCGTTAGCCCTATATTTCCCTTTTCAACCAAGAGACCGGTTGGATGACGATCTGTACTACTTTCATCCCTTTCCTTCTGTTTGTACCAAGTCCGATGTACATACTAAATTCCCCACCCCACTTTATTTCAATGACAAGTATTTTGGACGGAGGAGTACAAGATTTGACTCCATGAAGTAGCTTTACCTCTAACAATAGAAGAAGAAAAAAGGTGACGTTGGACCATCCGATCGAGAGGGGCTGAGAGGTAGAAAATGATGCACATGCAGCGACGTAGCGAGCTGGGGAAGTAGAGCTAAGGAGGTTTCGAACGAAGATATACCTGAAGGTCGTCGGGATGTGGATAGGTGGGCGACGGGAGGCCGGATCCGCCAACAGGCAACGACGAAGGGATCGGAGGACCTCCCGCGCCGGTGCTCGGCCAGAGATAACGGTGAGGCCGGCAGTGGGTCTCCTCCCTCCTCCCCTTCACCGGCGGAGGGGGATACATCCGGATCTGTAACCAGCGGTGAGGATAGAAAGCCAGTGTTTTTTGAAGGGAGAAAGACAGGGTTACCACCCCTATCTTGTTTAGATCTGGAGAGGATGAGAGTGTGTGAATAGAGCAGCCCTAGCAAGCAAGCGTGGAGGCTCCGGCCTATATATAAGTAGTGGGGTAGTTTTCCTTTTTCACTCCATCAAAAGAATCGTTTAAAATTGTGTACTATACTACATGCCAGGTCGCGGTTTTTTTAGTTGTTGATTGTTTTTTGAGATAGCTACCCGCTTGTTCCAAGTGGTATTACGGTGTGCCAGGTCGCACTATGTATCATTCAAGTCTGGTAGTACTACAAGTCCCTCCATTAAATGAAGAACCACCCCCTCGTAAAAATTGTGAACAAGCCCACAACTAAAATTAGCGGAAACATGGGTTGCCCCAACATGCATTATTATTTATATTTTCTACTCCCTCCGTTCCTAAATATAAGTCTTTTTTATTAGCCACACCTAAGACAAGAATTTTTTTCTTAGCAGTGATTTTTTGTGACAATCCAAACAGCCCTGTGTTATTTTGTGACATGCATGAAGATTTGGTTAGTTAAATTTATAGTCAAAATTTGGCAAGGTGCATCAAATCAACACATGCAAGTATCAAAAGGAAAGTCATGACATGCATGCATGCGTTTTACTCCCTCCGTTTACAAATATAAGTCTTTTTAGAGATTGCAACAAGTGACTACTCCCTCCATTCCTAAATGTAAGTCTTTTTAGGGATTCCACTACAAACTACATACATATGTATATAGACATATTTTAGAGTGTAGATTCACTCATTTTGTTTCGTATGTACTCCAGTTCATAGTGAAATCTCTAAAAAGACTTATATTTTGGAACGGAGGGAGTACATACGAAGCAGAATATGTCTACTCCTACATACGAAGTAGCCCATTTGAAATGTGTAAAAAGAGTTTTATCGAATGAAGTGCTTTGATGTGTCGCGTCAACTCGTACAAGCCCGAGAAATTTGATTACTCGGCGCCCTCCCCTCATGGTGAGCTCGGTGCTTTGCTGCACTTTGCCTTTGGCTGCATGATAGGTGGGACAACCACTGTTGGGCCCACTGTCATGGACACAAAAGCAGGAGCGATAAAGTAAAGCTTCGCTACGCTATCCCTCCCGCACAAGGTGGGCGGACATGCAGTGATGGATTTGATCTTTGTAGAAGTAGGAGTAACATCATTTTTCGTCTTCTCGAAGAGGCGAAGAGCCAAGTGCACACCGAACGTGGCAGTTGCGAATGCTCGCGTGGTGCAGTTCCTTGGAGTACTAGCCAGGCTCTTGCATGAGACAAAATTGCTATTGTTTAACAATTAAACTCCGTTATCCATTGGTTGATACTCATTCTGCATAGGTCCATGCACTTAGCACCGTTTCCTCCTGGGGTCACCAATGTTTATTTGCTAATTAATAACATTCCATGCAATGAACTAGCCATTACAAGTCATTAAAAGCATGCACACCTCTCATCTCTTATTGGTTGATACGTATGTCAAGAAACAAGAAACAAGGTAGAAGTTAATGCACCGCACCAAAGTCTTTTGGGACTATTTGGTTTTCGTAAGATGACTTACACACCTATACGGAGGGAGTAGTATAGACCTGTAAGCTGAAAAGGAGTATTTGCCTTTCTAGAGATTTCAACAAGTGACTAGACTTCGGCTAAAAAAGAACAAGTGAATAGACTACACCGTGTGCAGTACCCCCTCCCCTCCAGTTTATAGGGATCAAATCTCAAATCTCATGAACCAAGGCATTTTGCGATTGGAGGAATGTATCTCGTACTTTAAAAAACTACCCTAATTAAACTCATGCATTAATTCCGTAGTTCTCTCGTTTTCCTCTCCGCCTTGGTCGCGGTGCACAATATTGAAGCTAGCCATAGTGGGAGTAACTTAGGTAGTAACTTAACACATCCCAAGACAATTTTGCTTATGTGGCAAGTATTTAATGAGGAAAGAGGTGCTTGTGGTAACATAATATGTTACTATAACATAGCGCTTTCCAAGGCAAAATGAGTCTATGAGATAATAAATGAAGCAATCTATGATACTACTACTATGTTACTTTGCACTATGGAGGTAGTAACTTACACCAGTGTCATATGCATGACACTAGTCTAAGTTACTCCCCACTATGGCCAGCCTGAGAGAGTGCTTTGATACGTTTTAGTCTCATGACTAAAAGTAGTGGGACTAAAACTTGTTAGCCTCATCCATGCTTGGATCCAAATACTAAAGAGACTAAAATCAAGTTAATGACATTTCAAAGCATCCGGGCCGCGTGCCATCCACCAAATCACAATGAGGTGCTACTGTCGAGACTCACCTGTCACCCCGGTGTGGCCATCATGACCCATCATATCACAAAACCCACACCTTTACCAGCAGTGGTAAGGTGGCCTCCAAGTTGGACTGGACGAAGCAACCATCATTTCATTGGGCAGCTCGTTCAAGCCCTTTCTTCCCTTTCTTGAAGAAAACCTCACTCCGGGCTACTCATACGCCATTTTCTTCTCTACCAAGCGAAGGAAAGGTGGGCGAATCGATTATCTGCTATATTTTCATTCCAATAATCTTCTTTTTGCGAAGCATCGACCGATTCTCATCCTATTCTTTTCCCATTTTCATTGCGATTGTGGTTTCCTTTCGATTGCTTTTTGTTTGTCGAGTTCATTGATGGATCACGGAGCACTAGGCAAAGAGTTGCGGTGGACAACCCTCGGAGACAGTGATCTCCGAAGCGAGCACCGACCAACGAGTTGACCATGTTGGCGGGCCAACCCATGTGAGACGAAGAACTCCAAGAAACAAGCAGCGGCCAAAGAGTTGAGGGCGTTGGCGGACGAACTCCTCAAAAAAGTTGGAAGAACAGCAAAGGCCCCACCATGCCTAGCCCAGAGCTTTGATTGCCACCTATGTGAGGCTCAAGACCGAGTTTGAGGAGATAGTCGCCGTTGAAGCAGTATTCCCAGCAAGGTGATGGCCCCCATCGAGGGCGAGAGATGGCCCGGAGGGATGAGATCCCGGTGAGCTGCACAAGGTAAAAAGTAATTGCTTATTACCATAGTTGTGGTTTTTGATTATTTGCAATTTGCTTGCTTTTTGATTATTTGCAATGTGCTTGCTAATATGTTAGTGTTGTGCAGGTGCCGGTGGTTGTCCTTGATGATTCCGATGTCGTGGCCCGTCCAGTTTGCATCGCCCCGGAGATTGATTCCGATACCACTGTCCATCCTGTGGACATCGCCCCAGAGATCGATTCTGATGTCGTGGTCAGTCCTGTGGACATCGCCCCAGAAATCGATTCCCATGCCACTATCCGTGCTGTGGTCATTGCCCGAGAGATCGATGCCAAGAAATAGTTGGTCGCGCTAATCCTTCAGGGTAGTTTGCATTGCCTTGTTTTAATTACCAGAACGATGCGTGTTATCAAACCATCTTAGGGCTAGTGCACTGTCTTGTGTGGGCGGATCTTGCTACTTTTGTTTGATAGTGAATCATGCGATGAATCATGCGAACCCTCTCTGAGTTATGGAAACAGATGTATCCTCACCAGCTTTTGATGTAATATATGGCATGCTTAGATGTAAGTTTGAACTGTTTATCATATTAGCAGGGCTTGTTTGATGATTCTTGGTGTTAGTAGGCTAGCTCTCATGCGAGCTATAGTACTTGCAAAACACTCACCGAAGAAAGCGTTGGGGCTGATGAGCTCGTGGTACGCTTATACTTATCCCTCGTTGATCGACCAATAGCCCTAGCTCCTAAAATTGTAGGCTTAGCGATCGATCAGACAATAGTCGACATACATTCAGGCCTCATTTGGTTCATAGGGTAGGAAAACCGTAGCAAAAGTACAGAGAACGTGCAACACAAAATCATAGCAGTGCAGAGACGTACTCCCTCCGTTCCAAAATAGAGGACCTAGGCAGGCTAGTTTGGCCTAGTGGGTTTCAGTGATATGACGTGGTATAGAGCCGTCCAGTCTTTGCGTGTCGTAGCAGTACTGCGGGTATAGTAAGTTTTCTTGAAGAAGCGGAATTCAACGAAGTCATGATGGTTCCTTCGTCCGAACAACTTACGGTGGGAAAGGTTGGGCCTACGATATGACCGGGGTAGACCAGGATAATTTTGTGCATGGCAGGTGGACCAGGATGGTCGACGTCCCACATGTCGGCGAAGGAAAGTATTCTTTCCGATATAGAGGACGAGAAACGAGTATTCACTGTTTATTTTTTATGAAAGCTATTGTCTCCACAATTACTTCTTGACTTTGTCAATGCCTCTCTCTCCTCCACATAAGCGGGGAATACTTGCTATGCATGCAGCGGGCAGTGGCATCTTGAGGGCAGGCGGTGAGGCGGGCTCGAGGCGGTCGGACTCAAAGCATGGCCCACCTCACATTATCACCATATATTTCTTGGAGTCCGTGCACGGTGGCGGCGATCTCTTCTCCCTCCCGTTTCTCTCTTCTCGGCCGGCCTTCATGAGCGATTAGATTTCGGCTATCGACGGTTTATTCAATTATGGTCCCACATGTCAGTGAAATTGCAAGACAACGCGTGTCGGTGTCAAAACTGGTGGATCTCGGGTAGGGGGTCCCGAACTGCGCGTCTAGGCGGATGGTAACAGGAGACAAGGGACACGATGTTTTTACCCAGGTTCGGGCCCTCTCGGTGGAGGTAAAACCCTACTCCTGCTTGATTAATATTGATGATATGGGTAGTACAAGAGTAGATCTACCACGAGATCAAGGAGGCTAAACCCTAGAAGCTAGCCTATGGTATGATTGTTGTTCGTCCTACGGACTAAAACCCTCCGGTTTATATAGACAGGAGAGGGCTAGGGTTACAGTCGATTACAATGGTAGGAGATCTACATATCCGTATCGCCAAGCTTGCCTTCCATGCCAAGGAAAGTTCCATCCAGACACGGGACAAAGTCTTCAATCTTGTATCTTCATAGTCTTGGAGTCCGGCCAACGGTGATAGTTCGGCTATCCGGACACCCCCTAGTCCAGGACTCCCTCAGTAGCCCCCGAACCAGGCTTCAATGACAACGAGTCCGGCGCGCATATTGTCTTCGGCATTGCAAGGCGGGTTCTCCTCCAAATTCCATGTGCTTGCGAATGGTGTCGGCTTCTTATAAATGCTGCGCTTCTTGGCTTCCACGTCCAATAATGGCCATCCTCCACGTGTCGTATGAATGCGAAAAGCCAGGGTATTTTTACACTTTACCTCCTAGCTGCGCGAATGAGCTGCCTATAAAGAGAGGCGAGGATCTAGATCCGAATCACACCATCCTCCTTCATGAGTATTCATCGAGCGCCTCGACAAAAATCCACTCCATCATGGGACGATCGATGCGGCTATTCCTCTCGTGCTCCAGTCCTCGGCCGGGAGATTGGGGAGATGCTCGATCCCGCATAGTGAGTGGTGGCGCTCCAAGCCGAGGATTTCTTCCCCCAGCCTTTATGGTTCCGGTTCGAGCCGGACTTGCCACTTACAAGGGCGGAAAGCAAGCAGAGAGCGTCCCCAATCCCTCCAAAGGAGAGCGGGTATGCTTCATCCCTTATCTAATAAGGGGACTCGGATTTCCCATACATCCGTTTCTCCGGGGGCTCCTGGAGTTCTATGAGCTCCAGCTCCACCACCTTACGCCTGCCTCCATCCTGCACATCGCGGGCTTCGTGGCCCTTTGCGAGCTGTTCTTGGGCGTCGAGGCCCATTTTTCGCTGTTGAAGAGATTATTTTGCCTCGTACCCCGTTCTCACGAGGGGTCGATATATCAAGTGGGCGGAGCCGAACTATGGCGCATCGCCGGGACCGGATATCTATCCGGAACCCCAAAGAAGGCCTCCGAAGACTGGCCTTCGGAATGGTTTTATATGGAAGACGCCCCGCTACCGGACCCAGTTTGGATCGGCCTCCCGGAGTTCAGCAACGCTCCTCTGAAGAAACGCCTGAGTTGGAGCCCGCGGAGTCCTCAATGGGAGAATTATAGGGACGTTCAATATCTGATGGGCCGAATAAGGTTATTGGCTCATTCCGGATTGACCATGATTGGGGTCATGGCCACATGCATTATGCGAGGCGTGCAGCCGCTCCAGTATAGGGGCCACCCCATGTGGGATTTCAACGGGGAGGATGATGCCACCCGCCATGGCCGCAAGGGGCCGGGATCGGTCGCCGGTCTGGTGAAGATCCTATCCGGCCTATACAAAGGGGAGAAGGAGGACTTCCTCCGTGCTAGTCCATTTAATGGATTTTCCATGAACAACCCTCGGAGCTGTGTAAGCGGACGTTTGTCTATCCGATCCATATTCCCAAAGTTAAGTGTCTCACTTTGTGATTTCGACGCAGGAACTGCGCCGGGCCGTAGAGGATATACACAGCCTGGCTCCACAACCCGAGGATCCGGAACGATCCCTCGATCCGGCCTCCGAAGAGGATCTGGACATAAAGGTGGAGCTGATCGATGGTGTATTCCACCAACTTAGCATTGACAATGCTTTGGTTGCCATTACGGCCGACTACCCCGGAATATCTCCGGTTTCCCAGGTAACTGTGACCGGAGTCCTGATACCATTACTCATCCATGCTTATCTCTGACCACCGTATACCAATGGTGTTCCGCAGGAGGTGCCTTCGAGGCGGGAAGTCGAACCCGCGCCGGCCCAGCAGGCGGAAGAGAAGTGCGGCGCGAATCGAGACGTCGCCGCAACGGTATGGCGCGCCACCATGTTTCCGGGAAAGATTCCCGGAAGGCATAATGCCTTCGTGGTTTTTCGGAGAAAAAGCGCTCGCGGACTGTGTGCGAGAGATTGCCAATCAAACCTCCGCCGCCATGCTCCAACGCCAGGTCGGAGGGGAGGCGAGCGCAAGGCGCGCATCGGGTGCTCCTCCAATGGAGGGCGCCCGACAGTTATCGCCACCAGATCTGAGGTGGAGAGCGCCATGAATCACAGCGCCGCCGGACAATTCTTCGTGATGCATGCTTCTCCCGGGCGTTAAATGCCTTTAATTGGAAGATCGCACCTCCGTGCTGCTCAAGATGGTCTAGCGAGCCACGGAGCGGTATGTAAAAGACATCTGGGTGAGAATTTTGTGATTATATATGCGGTGGCCGAGACTTAAAATAGTTAGAATAACTGATTTAAGGATCATTTGTTATCTGAGGATCTTACGGAGAAGAATACCCACCTGTCCCGGGAGCTTCAAGAGTGCAAGGCCCAACTTGAGGCGCACTAGCCGCCGAGGGGAGCCACGAGACCCCTCGGTAATATATACTTGAAAGATAAGTAGTTTGTGAAGTCGGCGTGTGTATAAGTCTGACAATAATATTGCTGATGGCGCCGGACTAGATCCGGACAAGCAACAGCTACTACGCCAGCTGATGGCCGGCGATAAGGTGCTTACAAGGGTGCGGCAAGAGAAGAATAAGCTCCAAGATGCCAACACCCAGCTGGGCGAGGAACTAAAAGATGTCGGGCCGGTATGCGACTCCGTGAAGGAGAATCGGCGGCTTTGTCGCGACATTTATAGTAAGTGCTTGAGCAAACTTTTGAAAAGAAGAGTTCGACGAGGAAGTCGATTGGCGAAATATATGCGTAGGCGTGCTCACGGTGCGTCTGCGGAGAAATGCCGGTTCAACGGGTGACCTACTTCCCGAGCTGCTGCAACTTCACGGACGAGTTTGGCAGGTGACGAGCGGAGTCACCCAGGCCTTGTGGCCATCCATGTCCCTACCCGAAGGTCTTGGATAGCTCGCAGAGAAGCTTCAGGGAGCACGGCGGCGCTTCCGGTTGTAGAAGATATCAGCCTGCCATCAAGGCGCCAGGGAGGCCTGGGCCATGGTGAAGACACGGTATGCGACGGCTGACCCAAACCACATGGCCGAGGTCGGACCTATGGGGCCCGATGGGAAGGAGATCCCTGTGAGCTTAGTGTACGACCAAGTAGAGTTGGCCGCAAAGTATTCACAGTGGGACTATAAACTAGACAGTTTATTAGATGGTATCGAAGAGGAATACCATCAGTCAGCTTGACTATGTAATTTAAAATGACATGAAAAATGCCTTCTAGCCGGATTGTAGATCGTTTGTCATTGCGGACCTTTTCGCTTCAACCTCGGGACCCGACAGTCCGGAGTGTGTCCGAATACCCTCATGGTTATGTAAAAAACCGGGGCATGCATGGAAACAAGGCGTAGGGGTCATTAGTGCTTTATCAGACAAGTGCCCAACTAGTTATGTTATATTACATGGTTAGTAAGAAACATCTTCCAGGGAGAATAGTTCTGTTAGGGGTTCCTTTCCCTGGGAGGCATGCCCTCAAGTGCATGTCCGGACTGCAAAAAAAAAGCAGAAAAGCATCTGGGGGCAGATAAATAAATAGGTAAGAAATCATCTTTCAATTCACCGACCGAATATTCCCTTAAGAACGCTAGCTTTCGGCTTCACCCAGTCGAGGTACACATCCGGTGACCGGCAAGAATAATCGCAGAGGTGCTCCTTTACCTCCTAGCCGAGCAATCGGGAATGTAGGGGTAAGCACAGAGCCGAAGCAACCCAGCAGCCAAAACTTAAGTTATATCGATGCATATAATGGTGAATAAAAGGTACATGCGGAAGTGTGACACATGTGTTGGGTATAAAGCCCGTATAAAAAGCACATTAAAGAAGCCCCCTGTATAATGAGTGCGAGTAGCACATCAAGTGTGTCTGTAACAATGCTGTGAGCGAGCCACCGAAGGCCCGTGAGAAAAAAGGGGGAGAAAAATAAAAGACAGTTAAAGTATAAAATATAGGCGGGGAGACGAACTCGAGTCCGGCGCTAGGCGTAGAATCTCGGAGGCGGGCTGCGTTCCATGGATTTGGCTCGAGTCGGTTATCCGATGTGTTTCGCAGACGGTGCGCTCCGCCGTCGGGACTTGGTCGATGATGAAGGACCTTCCCATTTGGGCTTGAGTTTGTCCTTTTTCTTGTCCGCGGCGTAGAACTAGTTCGCCAACATTGTAGGTTTTGGCCCGTATACGTGCTTTGATATCTTGAACCTCTTGTTGATAGAATGTGGAGCGAGCTTTTGCCACGTCACGCTCCTCCTCTAAGGCGTCCAAACTGTCCTATCGATCCAGCTCGGCTTCTCTTTCTTCGTACATGCGCCTTGGTGAGTCATGAATTATGTCGCAGGCAAACGCCTCTGCGCCGTATACCATAAAAATGGTGTGAATCCGGTAGTGCGGTTCGGCGTGGTCCGCAGCCCCAGTCTGGTCGAGCTCCTCTACCCAGTGCGTGTTAGATTCCTTAAGGGACCGCACTAGTCTGGGTTTGATGCCGCTCATGATTAGACCATTTGCTTGTTCGACTTGACCGTTAGTTTGAGGGTGATAGACTGAAGCGTAGTTGAGCTTGATGCCCATGTTTTTGCACCAGAGTTTGACCTCGTCGGCCGTGAAGTTCGTGCCGTTATCAGTGATGATGCTGTGGGGGACGCCGTAACGGTGTACTACCCCTGATATGAAGTCTATCACGGGTCCAGATCCGGCCGTCTTAACTGGCTTGGCCTCTATCCATTTGGTGAATTTATCCACCATGACCAATAGGTATTTTTGCATGTGGGTTCCTCCTTTAAGGGGTCCAACCATGTCAAGTCCCCAGACCGCAAACGGCTAGGTGATGGGTATAGTTTTCAGGGTGGTGGGATGCATGTGGCTTTGATTAGCAAAGAGCTGGCAACCGACGCATCGTTGGACTAAATCCTGAGCGTCTGCCCGGGCCGTTGGCCAATAAAATCCTATACGGAAGGCCTTGCTTACAAGGGCCCGAGCTGCAGCGTGGTGCCCACTGAGTCCGACATGAATTTCAGCCAGAAGATTTCGCCATTCCTCTTCGGAGATACACCTTTGAAGGACTCCGGTTGTGCTTTTCTTATAGAGCTCTCCCTCATGGACCTTATAGGCTTTAGACCACCGTACTATGCAGCGGGCCTCGTTTTGGTCCTCGGGAAGTTCCTGCCTAGTTAAGTAAGCTAGGAATGGCTCGGTCCACGGGGCAATGACTGCCATTATTTAAATGGGCTGAAGGTGTTATTTCATTGGCGAGAACCACCGATTGTGTCAGAATGTGCGGTGTCGGGCGGTGCGGTTGGGTCCGGATTGTTGTTTCCGGACTCCCCTTCCCATAGTATGGATGGCTTGAAAAGCCGTTCCAGGAAGATGTTGGGAGGTACAGCACTGCGCTTTGCGCCGATGCGTGCCAATACGTCCGCCGCTTGATTATTATCCCGGGCTATATGGTGAAATTCAAGCCCTTCAAATCGAGCTGACATTTTCAGAACGACGTTACGGTAAGCTGCCATTTTCGGATCCTTGGCGTCGAAGTCTCCATTTATTTGGGATATCGTGAGGTTCGAATCCCCTCGCACCTCTAGGCGTTTAATGCCCATGGAGACCGCCATCCCGGAGGCCATGTAGAAGGGCCTCGTATTCGGCTGCGTTGTTGTAGTCCGTGTACATTATCTGGAGTACGTATTGGACTGTGTCTCCGGTTGGGGACGTCAGGACAACGCCAGCCCCCAGGCCGACTAACATTTTGGAGCCGTCGAAGTGCATGATCCAATTAGAGTATGCACCGTACTCTTTAGGGAGTTCGGCTTCAGTCCATTCAGTGATGAAGTCGGCCAAAACTTGCGACTTGATAGCTCGCCGTGGTTTATAGGTGTCGAATGGTAGGAGCTCGATGGCCCATTTTGCAATCCTGCCAGTTGCGTCGCGGTTGTTTATAATGTCATTAAGAGGTACTTCGGAGGCTACTGTTATCGAACACTCTTGAAAGTAGTGTCGTAGCTTCCGGGATGCCATGAACATTGTGTACACTATCTTTTGATAATGTGGATACCGGGACTTGCATGGAGTTAGGACAGTGGATATGTAGTACACTGGTTTTTGGAGAGGGAACTTGTGTCCGTCTGTTTCTCGTTCGACGACGAGCACCGCGCTTACAACTTGATGTGTTGCCGCGATATATAATAACATCGGTTCGCCCACATTGGGCGCGGCCAGGACCGGATTTGTTGCCAGTATGGCTTTGATTTCTTCGAGTCCGGCTGTGGCGGCATCGGTCCACTCAAAGTGTTTGGAGCGCCGGAGGAGGCGATAAAGGGGTAATGCCTTTTCTCCTAAGCGGGAGATAAAGCGGCTTAAAGCCGCCACACATCCAGTCAATTTTTGTATTTGTTTGAGGTCCTTTGGGGTATCCAATTGTGACAGATCTCGTATCTTGGCTGGGTTTTCTTCTATTCCTCTCCCGGATACAATGAAGCCCAAGAGCTTTCCAGCTGGTACGCTGAAAACGCATTTTTCCGGATTGAGCTTAATGTCGTATGTTCAGAGACTGTCGAATGTGAGTCTCAAGTCGTCTACTAGAGTTTCGACAGGCTTGGATTTGACGACCACATCATCTACATATGCCTCAACTGTCTTGCCGATCTGGTTTGCTAGACATGTCTGAATCATGCGCTGATATGTTGCGCCGGCGTTTTTGAGCCCGAAGGGCATTGTGTTGAAGCAGAATGGTCCGTATGGAGTGATGAATGCCGTTGCGGCTTGGTCTGGCTCCGCCATCTTGATTTGGTGGTAGCCGTAGTATGCGTCGAGGAAGCACAATGAATCATGCCCTGCGGTAGCGTTCATGATTTGATCGATGCGTGGGAGGGGGAATGGATCCTTTGGGCAAGCCTTATTAAGGTCTTTGAAGTCGACACATAGGCGCCAGGATTTATCCTTCTTTGGTACCATCACAAGGTTTGCTAGCCAGTCCGGATGTTTTATGTCTCTGATGAATCCGGCTTCCAATAGTTTGGCTAGCTCCTCTCCCATTGCCTGTCTTTTCGGTTCGGAAAATCGCCGAAGAGTCTGTTTGACTGGCTTGAATCCTTTTAGGATATTTAGGTTGTGCTCGGCCAGCCGTCGTGGGATTCCTGGCATGTCTGAAGGGTGCCAGGCAAAAATTTCCCAATTTTCCCATAGGAATTCTCGTAATGCGGCGTCTACATCAGGGTTTAATTGTGCCCCAATGGAGGCCGTCTTTGTGGGGTCCGTCGGATGGACCTGGAATTTGACTATTTCGTCTGCTAGCTTAAAAGATGTGGACTTGGATCTTTTGTCAAGTATCACGTCATCCCTGTTCACCGTGGAGCGCAGCACTGTGAGTTCCTCGGCCGCTAGGGCTTCAGATAGCGCCTCTAGGGCTAGTGCGGCCGTTTTATTTTTGGCTCGGAGCGCTACATCCGGATCACTAGCAAAGGTGATGATTCCGTTGGACCTGGGCATTTTGAGCTTCATGTACCCGTAATGGGGTATAGCTTGGAAAATTGTGAATGCCTCTCGTCCTAATAAAGCGTGACATCCGCTACTGAACGGGGCCACTTGGAACATGACCTCCTCGGACCTGTAGTTGTCCGGTGAGCCGAACACCACATCCAGTGTGATTTTTCCTGTGCAGCATGCTTCCCGACTAGGGATTATTCCTCTGAAGGTTGTGCTGCTTCACTCAATGCGGCTCCAGTCTACTTCCATTTTTCAAAGGGTTTCCTCGGAAATGAGGTTTAATCCGCTGCCGCCATGCATGAGTACCTTAGTAAGGCGAAAGCCGTCCACTATTGGACTGAGGACCAATGCGGCTGGTGCTCGGGCTGTTGAATTTAGGTTAAATCATTTGGCGTTAAAGGTAATAGCCGTGTCACTCCATGGATTTATTGTTGCTACTTGGTAGACTTTGGCGAGGCTGCGGAGTGTTCGTTTCTGCATATTATTTGATGCGAAAGTCTCGAAGACTATTAATACCGTGCTGGTATTGCTAGGCTAGTTCTCTGGAGCTAGAAGCTCTTTGCCACTTTTGGCCACCTGCCATAGTATCCAACATGCTCGAAGGCTATGTGTTGGAGTGGCGCCCTCTGTACTATGGATTTTGCAGGGTCCGCTGAGCCATCCCTCTAGTACGGTTCCGTGCACTTTAGGGGTTTTTTGCTCTTTGGTTTTTAACCCAGGTGCCTGAATATGATGCACCCTTTTATTTCGGAATAGGGTTGTATTCGGAGCCGAATTGTCCCAAAATTTGGTTTCAGTTTTCCAGGCACTCTCCATCGCACAGTACTTTCGTACTATGGACGCCAAGTCAGCGAAGCATGTAATTTCACGACGACTTATGGCGTTCATGATTCCCTTGTCCGTGCAATTATTGCAGAAAATTGAAATTGCGCTTTCCTCTCGGTAGTCCTTTATCCTGTCCATAACCAGGAGGAATCTGGCCCAGTAATGGTGTACTGTTTCAGTGGGCTCTTGCCGGATTCGGGATAAATCGCTTATGTTTGGGTGGGCGGGTGGTTTTGGATTGGGAACCCCGTCCAATCTAAGACTTAAGGGCCGAAAGGTTTCCAAACCTGGAAGCTTGGGTTTTTGGGTATTGTCCAATGAATCCCACCAGCTGCCTGACTTTAGGTTCAGGATTTGATCGACATCCGTCCCTCCGCGGGAATCCGGCATGGAGGGGTTAGGAATCTGGACATAACTAGTCCTTAATATAGAAGAAGAGTCGCCGCACTGTTCCTCCACCACAGCGACGTGGTGGGTAGCCTGGGGAGAGTTGATCTCTCTCAAATCGGTTTTAGGCCCGATCTGCTCGTAGTCTGTAGCGACTCCTAGGGCAGCGATGCGATCCAAGAGCTCGTTTAAGGAGGAGAGCTCCATTGGATCTAGCTGCTCGGCGAGTTTAGAGTTGACGTGAAGATTGCTTTTGATGACCCGAGAAGTCATCGTCAAGACAATGACGAGCAGGCGGTCATGAGAAACCGCCTAGGCGGAGAGTTTGGCCAATGGCCAAAGCTCCTTCACTCACTGATGCCGTCTTTAAAGGCGGGACAAGTTATCCTTCTGATGGCGGCGACGGAGAGGAACTCTCAATGAAAGCACCAATGTCGGTGTCAAAACGGCGGATCTCGGGTAGGGGTCCCGAACGTGCGTCTAGGCGGATGGTAACGAGGAGACAAGGGACACGATGTATTTACCGAGTTGGGCCCTCTCGGTGGAGGTAAAACCCTACTCCTGCTTGATTAATATTGATGATATGGGTAGTACAAGAGTAGATCTACCACGAGATCAAGGAGGCTAAACCCTAGAAGCTAGCCTATGGTATGATTGTTGTTCGTCCTATGGACTAAAACCCTCTGGTTTATATAGACACCGGAGAGGGCTAGGGTTACATAGAGTCGGTTACAATGGTAGGAGATCTACATATCCTTATCGCCAAGCTTGCCTTCCACGCCAAGGAAAGTTCCATCCGGACACGGGACAAAGTCTTCAATCTTGTATCTTCATAGTCTTGGAGTCCGGACGACGGTGATAGTTCGGCTATCCGGACACCCCCTAGTCCAGGACTCCCTCAACGCGTGTCCCCTTTGGCGAGCGGCGTGCGAGCCGAACAGTCGGGGTTGCGACGCGTACGAGTCGTAAGTGTGCCGCCTTTTCTTTTAGAACTTGTGAAGCGTAACATTTTTGCACGATCGATCGATAGAAATCCAGAACAAAATGACGAGGGCGGTGCTTTCCCGCTTGTTAGGCGGGCTAGTTTGAGTGATATGACATGCTACAGTGTCGTCCACTTGCTCCATTTTTATGTAAGCAAGAGTTTATACTCGTATGCGGGAGGAGTGCGAAACACCGCGGATCTTATTTTGATCGAGGGATAACTGTTCCCTGCCAAATAATGGAGGATTGTTAGCGATTATAGCATGATAGTTAGGGCATCTCCAGCGCTGGCCCACAAATTTACACCGGCATCTGTCCGAGGACACTTATGGATGCCATCCAATGCTGCCCGCATACCTTTCGACAACTATATGAACTAGCCGGACGAAATTCGTGCAAACAAAGCAAATTTCCAATTAACCGGATGAAATTCTTTACATTTCGAAAACTTTTCCTACAAACTGGACAAAATTCATTACATATTTCGCACGAACCGTACTAAACCTACTGTAAACCTAATCTAAACGATCACCAGCGCCCGACCACCAAGTCCAGCCATGAACCCGAGAAAGCCGGCCATTGCCTTTGCCTCCTCCTCATCCGCCTCGATAACCTCCTACTCCAGTCGGAGCACAAGGTTATGAAGATTTCCACCTCCACATCGCCGTCAAGCGGCTATCGGCCGCCGATGTTTACCCCACCAAGCTTGGCGTCGACTGAGTGGAGTAGTGGTGGCCTTCCCGGGACCAGAGCGGCGGCGACCTACCATGTACTACTCTTCCTCGGCTGCCGCTGCGCGCCACAAGTCGGGCGCCAACCGCCGTGGTCGTGGCGGCGAGGGCGGCTTTGAAGTGCGGCGATCTCTTCGTTTGCTCTGCGATAGTACGTCGAAGAGAGCTTTGGAGCGCACCCGGGCGGGCCGTGATGTCCCTCGTCGCTCCTGCGACAATCGTCCAAGAAAACGGGCGCCATGAGGCCATGGTTGAAGTGGTTCCGCGAAGGAAGGACCAGAGGAGAATAAGTGTGGGTCTTTGGCTATGGGGCTGGGGCTCAAGTTAATATAAGCGGCGAATGGCATTGAGCGGCGGCGCAGATGGACAAGCTGGCGCGGAGTAGGTTCGTCAGAGTGAATGTTGGCGCTACTTTGTGACGAGATGCGTTTGGGTGAGTGACATGTGGGCCCAACGGGCGTCTGGCCCGCATGTCAGTGACACACCAATTGCACCTACAGTTAAGTCCAGTGAATGCGGCATTGACATTCTGCAGAGACGGTGACCATTTCAAAGCATGCGGATTGTTTAAGCTCGTCGACCATACAAATACGGAGCTATATCTTTGAGCCAAAGAACCGTATAATCACCATATCTAAGTATACAATGATCAAAGTGAGCTATCAAGACAAGTTCGATGACCACCAATGCATTTTACTCGGTAATAAATGACTAGGATTGAAGGGGAATCCTAATTTGCTTCGTCTTCTGTCCTTGAGCTCTTGATAAAACAATGCACTATCGATTATCCGCCCCTCCACCCCGAGCTCTCACCAAGCGTCGTTCATGCCACCGCCCGACACTAACGGTAAGGCAGCGATGGCATCCATGCGCCGAGTTCCTCGCCGCCACTAACGCACACAAAATGGTAGGGAAGCAATGGCATCCCGCCGTGCGAGTTCATCGCCGCTCGCGACCTCACAACTATGTGGGAGGAATTTGAAGATGCCAAGGCTGAATGGGTGGTAGAGCAAGAAGCGCCAAAGCCGCCTGAGAGGGAGCGGAAAAGTCGAAAACACTCAAGAAAGAGAGGCCCGCCGCGCAAGAAAGAAAAGGGCCTTGCAGCGCTGCTGCGGAGAGGTCGGAGGAGATCCAAGCACGGTGGGGTGTCCCCGACAAAGCGGGAAGGAGAACAACGGCGTCGCCACATGTGAGAAGTAGTAGTCTTGGTAGTTAGTGTGTGTGTGCGTGTGCGAGTACGAGCATGTACCAGTACTACTAGCTACTCTTGTAGTTTTTAGAGCAAATTACCAATTACATTAGCCTAGACTAAGTGGAAAAATTCCTATCCTATGCATCGGATGGCATCTCTTTCTCTATAGGAATTGAGATGCATGTCATCTCACTTCCTATGATTTTCATATTCCTATCCTATGAGCGAAAGGAGGCCTCTGTTGGAGTAAATATGTAGCTAGCGGTATGGCTGGTGCGAAGAGATTTCTTCAAGCGGAATTCAACGAAGTCATGATGGTTCCTTCGGCCGAGCAACTTCAAAGTGGGAAGTGGGCCTGTGATTTGATGGCTCATTAGTCATTGTTACTGCGGCGCGACGACCTGGGTGACTCTCTCTTGGAGTTCTGCGTAGGGAGTCCTGGACTAGGGGGTGTCCGGATAGCCGAACTATCATCATTGGCCGGACTCCAAGACTATGAAGATACAAGATTGAAGACTTCGTCCCGTGTCCGGATGGGACTTTCCTTGGCATGGAAGGAAAGCTTGGCGATACGGATATGTAGATCTCCTACCATTGTAACTGACTCTATGTAACCCTAGCCCTCTTCGGTGTCTATATAAACCAGAGGGTTTTAGTCCGTAAGGCGAACAACAATCATACCATAGGCTAGTTTCTAGGGTTTAGCCTCCTTGATCTCGTGGTAGATCTACTCTTGTACTACCCATATCATCAATATTAATCAACCAGGAGTAGGGTTTTACCTCCACCGAGAGGGCCCGAACCTGGGTAAAAACATCGTGTCCCTTGTCTCCTATTAACATCGCCTAGACGCATAGTTCGGGACCCCCTACCCGAGATCCGCCGGTTTTGACACCGACGTTGGTGCTTTCATTGAGAGTTCCTCTGTGTCGTCACCTATAGGTCCGATGGCTCCTTCGATCATCAACAACAATGCGGTCCAGGGTGAGACTTTTATCCCTGGACAGATCTTCGTATTCGGCGGCTTCGCACTGTGGGCCAATTCACTTGGCCATCTGGAGCAGATCGAAAGCTACGCCCCTGGCCATCACGTCTGATTCGGAAGTTTGAACTATACGGCCGACATCGGCGGAGACTTGATCTTTGACGGATTCGAGCCACAGCTGAGCGCGCCGCACTGTCACGATGGGCATGATTTAACTCTGCTGCCGGACAGTGCCCTGGAGGCCGCACAAGAGTCCGCTCCAACCCTTAGCTCGGAGCCGACTGCACCGATCGAGGATGGGTGGCTGGACACCGCCTCGGGGGCTGCTACCTCTACGGAGATGGAGCCGAATACCGACCCTGTCCCTTGTAAGCCTTGTGACTCCAAGGTGCCGGACTCCTCTACGGACCCCGAGCCTTCCGCGCCCCGGCCAATCGAATCCGATTGGGCACCGATCATAGAGTTCACCGCTGCGGACATCTTTCAGCACTCGCCTTTCGGCGACATCCTGAATTCGCTAAAGTGTCTCTCTTTATCAGGAGAGTCTTGGCCGGATTATGGCCAGGACGGTTGGGATGCGGACGACGAAGAAATTCAAAGCCCACCCACCACACACTTCGTAGACACTGTCGATGACTTAACTGACATGCTAGATTTCGACTCCGAAGACATCGACGGTATGGACGACGATGCCGGAGACGACCAAGAACCAGCGCCTACAGGGCACTGGAAAGCCACCTCGTCATACGACATATACATGGTGGACATCCCAAAGGATGGGAATGGCGATGGAACAACGGAGGATGACCCCTCCAAAAAACAGCCTAAGCGCCGGCGTCAGCGGCGCTGCTCCAAATCCCGTCACAGCAAGAATGGAGATTCCAGCAGCGGAGATAATACCACCCCGGACAGTGCCGAAGACAACCCCCTCCAGCAAGATTCAGCACAGGAGGATGAAGAAGCCAGCCCTCGTGAGAGAGTGGCAGACAAAGAGGTAGAGGACGATAATTACATGCCTTCCTCCGGAGACGAAGCAAGCCTCGACGACGACGAATTTGTCGTGCCCGAGGATCCCGTCGAACAAGAGCATTTTAAACGCAGGCTTATGGCCACGGCAAGCAGCCTCAAGAAAAAGCAACAACAACTTAGAGCTGACCAAGATTTGCTAGCCGACAGATGGACTGAAGTCCTCACGGACGAAGAGTATGAACTCGAACGCCCCTCCAAAAGCTACCCCAAACACAAGTTGCTGCCCCGATTAGAGGAGGAGGCACATAAACCTACATCACCAGTGCACTATACGGCCGACCGGCCACCTCGTGGCTGCGGCAGAGAGGCCTCTAGGCCCTCCATTAAAGCCATACCCCGGCGTCGCTCGAAAAGTACAAAGTCACGGGGGAACGCGCCGGACTTGCGAGACATATTGGAGGATAAGGCAAGACAAACAAGATCGATCTACGATAGCGTGGGCGCCCCACGATATGCGATGACAACTGTCACGCCGGATACAGCAATTCCGGCCGGGCCGAACACAGTAGACAAAGCTCGATTGAGCTGCGTCGTGATATAGCACAATATAGAGGCGCCGCACACCCACTATGCTTCACAGACGAACTAATGGATCATCAAACCCCCGAAGGTTTCAAACCCGTAAACATTGAATCCTATGACAGCACAACTGATCCCGCGGTTTGGATCGAGGATTATCTCCTTCATATTCACATGGCCCGCGGTGATGATCTCCACGCCATCAAATACCTCCCACTCAAGCTTAAAGGACCAGCTCGACATTGGCTCAACAGCCTGCTAGCAGAATCAATTGGGTGTTGGGAGGACCTGGAAGCGGCATTCCTTAATAACTTCCAGGGCACATATGTGCGACCACCAGACGCCGATGACCTAAGCCACATAATTCAGCAGCAGCATTTAATCGGCCGGACAATTACGGACACGGTTCTTAACCAAGAAAAATCAAATCGTCGACTGTCCGGATGCAGAGGCCCTTGCTGCCTTCAAACATAACATCCACGACGAATGGCTTGCCCGGCACCTAGGACAGGAAATGCCGAAATCAATGGCAGCCCTCACATCACTCATGACCCGCTTCTGTGCGGGAGAAGACAACTAGCTAGCTGCGCAGAATAACCTAACCAAAAACTCGTAGTTCGGATACCAAAGACAGCAATGGCAGGTCGCGTCGCAATAAGCACAAGCGCCGTATTAACAGCAATAATACTGAAGATACGGCAGTCAACGCCAGATTCAGAGGCTCTAAACCCGGTCAGCGGAAAAAGCCATTCAAAAGAACAACTCCGGGCCCGTCCAATTTGGACCGGATACTCGATCGCTCGTGCCAGATACACGGTACCCCTGAAAAGCCAACTAATCACACCAACAGAGATTGTTGGGTGTTCAAACAGGCAGGCAAGCTAATCGCCGAAGGCAACGACAAGGGGCCGCATTGCGATGACGAGGAGGAGACACGGCCACGGAACAATAGAGGACAGAAGGGTTTCCCCCCACAAGTGCGGACGGTGAACATGATATACGCAACCCACATACCCAAAAGGGAGCAGAAGCGTGCCCTCAGGGACGTATACGCGATGGAGCCAGTCGCCCCAAAGTTCAATCCATGGTCCTCCTGCCCGATCACCTTTCATCGAAGGGACCACCCCACCAGCATCCTCCATGGCGGATTCGCCGCATTGGTGTTAGACCCAATCGTCGATGGATTTCACCTCAGTAGAGTCCTGATGGACGGCGGCAGCAGCCTGAACCTACTTTACCAGGATACAGTGCGCAAGATGGGCATAGTCCCCTCAAGGATTAAACCCACAAAGACAACCTTCAAAGGCGTCATACCAGGTGTAGAGGCCAATTATGCGAGCTCGATTACACTTGAAGTGGTCTTCGGATCCCGGATAACTTCGAAGCGAGGAGTTAATCTTGACATAGTCCCGTTCAGCGGCTATCATGCACTGCTCGGACGAACCGCATTTGCAAAGTTCAATGCGGTGCCGCAGCCGTAGAAGGAGGCACAGAGACCCCCTCCGGTAACACATTATTTCAAGAAGATAAGCGGTGTGCGGCGTCATTTAATAATCGACAATGGTATTGCGGATGTTGCGGACTTGATCCGGACAAGCAACAGCCATCAAGGCGGTGAAGGCCGACGAGAGGTGCTTACGAAGGTGCAAGCAGAGAGGAACAAACTCGGGATGCCCACACCCAGCTGGGAGAAGAGCTAAAGGGTGTTCGGGCCGAGCTGTCTGGCTCCGTGAAGGAGAATCAGCGGCTTCGTCGCGGCATCTATAGTAAGTGCTTGAGCGAACTCCTCTGAAAAGAAGAGTTCGGCGAGGAAGTCAATTGACAGAAATATGTCTGTAGGTGTGCTCACAGGTCGCCTTGCGGAGGAAATGCCCGGTTCAACGGGTGACCAACTTCCCGAGCTGGTGCAACTGCTCAAACATGTTCGGCAGGCAATGAGGGCGTCGTCCAGGCCTTATGGTCGTCCCACTCCCTACCCGAGGGCCTTGGAGAGCTTGCGGAGAAGCTTCAGGGAGCGCGACAGCGCTTCCGTTTATGGAAAATATCGGCCTGCCGTCAAGGTGCCAGGGAGGCCTGGGCCATGGTGAAGACGTGGTACAAGAAGGCGGATCCCAACCACATGGCCGAGGTCGGACCTATGGGGCCCGATGGGAAGGAGATCCCTGTGAGCTTAGTGTACGGCCAAGTAGAGTTGGCCGCTAAGTATTCCTAACCGGATCATAAATTAGACAGCCTGTTAGACGGGATTGAGGAGGAGTACAGTCAATCGATTTGACGATGTATTTAAAATGACATGTAAAATGCCTTCTAGCCGGATTGTAGATCGTTTGTCTTTGCAGACCTTTTCGCTTCAACCTCGGGACCCTAGAGTCCGGAGTGTGTCCGAATACCTTCTCGGTTATGAAAGAACCGGGGCATGCATGGAGACCATGCATAGGGGTCATTAGTGCTTTATCAGACAAGTGCCCAACTAGTTATGTTATCTTACATGGTTAGTAAGAAACATCTTCCAGGGAGAATAGTTCCGTTAAGGGTTCCTTTCTCGGGAGGCATGCCCTAAAGTGCATGTCCGGACCGTAAAAGAGCAGGAAAACATCCGGGGCAGATAAATAAATGTGTAAAAATCATCTTTCAAGTCACCGACCGAATATTCCCTTTAGAACGCTAGCTTCGGCTTCACCAGTCGAGGTACACATCCGGTGACCGGCAAGAATAATCGCAGAGGTGCTCCTTTACCTCCTAGCGAAAAATCGGGAACGTGAGGGGTAAGCACAGAGCCGAGCAACCCAGCTTGGCCAAAACTTAAGTCATATCGATGCATATAATGGTGAATAAAAGGTACATGTGGAAGTTTGACACATGTGCTGGGCATGAAGCCCATATAAGTAAGCTTCTGTTAAAGAAGCCCCAGGTATAATGAGTGCGGGTAGCACATCAAGTGTGTGCGAACAATGCGCAAATAGGCCCTCAAGGGCTTTATGAAAAAGGTGAGAGAATAGAGAGAAACAAAAGACAGCTGAAGTGTGAAAAAGTGGACGGAGGAAGGAGACGAACTCTTAGTCCGGCGCTAGGCGTAGAATCTTCGGAAGCGGGCTGCATTCCATGTGTTCGGCTCGAGTCGGTTGTCCGATGCATTCCGCAGACGGTATGCTCCGCCGGTCAGGACTTGGTCGATGATGAAGGGACCTTCCCATTTGGGCTTGAGTTTGTCCTTTTTCTTGTCCGGCAGGCGTAGAACTAGTTCGCCAACATTGTAAGTTTTAGCCCGTACTTCTCTGCTTTGGTATCTTCGAGCCTGCTGCTGATAGAATGCGGAAAGGGCCTTTGCCACATCGCGTTCCTCCTCCAATGTGTCCAAGCTGTCCTGCTGATCCAGCTCGGCTTCTCTTTCTTCGTACATGCGCACTCGAGGTGAGTCATGAATTATGTCGCAGGGCAAAACTGCCTCTGCGCCGTATACCATAAAGAATGGTGTGAATCCGGTAGTACGGTTTGGTGTGGTCCGCAGCCCCCAGAGTACGGAGTCAAGCTCCTCTACCCAGTGCGTGTTAGATTCCGTAAGGGACCGCACTAGTCTGGGCTTGATGCCGCTCATTATCAGACCATTTGCTCGCTCAATTTGACCGTTAGTTTGAGGATGATAGACTGAAGCGTAATCGAGCTTAATGCCCATATTTTTGCACTAGAGTTTGACCTCGTCGGCCATGAAGTTCATGCTGTTATCGGTAATGATGCTATGGGGGACGTCATAACGGTGTACTACCCCGGATATGAAGTCTATCACTGGTCCGGATTCTACCGTTTTAACTGGCTTGGCCTCTATCCATTTGGTGAATTTGTCCACCATGACCAATAGGTACTTTTGCTTGTGGGTTCCCCCTTTAAGGGGTCCAACCGTGTCAAGCCCCCAGACCGTGAACGGCCAGGTAATGGGTATAGTTTTGATGGCGGTGGGTGGCATATGGCTCTGATTAGCAAAGAGCTGACAACCGACGCATCTTTGGACTAAGTCCTGAGCATCTGCCCGGGCCGTCGGCCAATAAAATCCTATACGGAAGGCCTTACCTACAAGGGCCGGGCTGCAGCGTGGTGTCCGCCTAGTCCGGGCGTGAATTTCAGCGAAGATTTCGCCCTTCCTCTTGGAGATGCACCTTTGAAGGACTCGGTTGTGCTTTTCTTATAAAGTTCTCCTCATGGACCTTGTAGGCTTTAGATCGCCGAACTATGCAATGGGCCTCATTTTGGTCTTGGGAAGTTCTGCCTAATTAAGTAGGCTAGGAATGGGTCTGTCCACGGGCAATTACCGCCATTATTTCGTGGGTGAAGGTGTTATTTCATCGGTGAACCGCCGATTATGTCGATTATTACGTATTGGGTGGCGCGGTTGTTTCCGGGTTGTTATTTCCGGACTCCTCTTCCCATAGTACGGATGTATTAAAGAGCCATTCCAGGAAGATGTTTGGAGGGACAGCGTCGCGTTTCGCGCCGATGCGTGCCAACACATCGGCTGCTTGGTTATTATCCCGGGCTACGTGGTGGAATTCGAGTCCTTCGAACCGAGCTGACATTTTTAGGACAGCGTTACGATAGGCTGCCATTTTCGGATCCTTGGCGTCAAAGTCTCCATTTACTTGGGATATTGCAAGGTTTGAATCCCCGCACACCTCTAGGCGTTGGATACCCATGAAGATTGCCATCCGAAGACCATGTAGGAGGGCCTCGTATTCGGCTGCATTGTTGGAGTCCGTGTACATTATCTGAAGTACGTATTGGACTGTGTATCCGGTTGGGGACGTCGAGACGACGCCAAATTTCAAGCCGCCAACATTTTGGAGCCGTCGAAATACATAATCCAATGGAGTATGCGCCGTACTCTTTAGGGAGTTCGGCTTCGGTCCATTCAGCGATGAAGTCAGCCAAGACTTGCGACTTTATAGCACACCGAGGTTTATAAGTTATATCGAATGATAAGAGCTCAATGGCCCATTTTGCAATCCTGCCCGTCGCGTCGCGGTTGTTTATAATGTCATTGAGGGGCACTTCGGAGGCCACTGTTATCGAACACTCTTGAAAGTAGTGTCGGAGCTTCCGGGATGCCATGAACACCGCGTACGCTATCTTTTGATAATGCGGGTACCGGGACTTGCAGGGAGTTAAGATAGTGGATACGTAGTACACTGGTTTTTTAAGAGGGAATTTATGCCCTTTTGTTTCTCGTTCGACGATGAGCACCGCGCTTACAACTTGATGTGTTGCCGCGATATATAACAACATTGGTTCGCCCAGGACCAGATTTGTTGCCAATATGGCTTTTATTTCTTCGAGTCTTCAGTGGCAAAATCCGTCCACTCGAAGTGTTCGGTGCGCCTGAGGAGACGATAGAGGGGCAATGCCTTTTCTCCCAAACGGGAGATGAAGCGGCTTAGAGCCGCCATGCATCCAGTCAATTTTTGTATTTGTTTGAGGTCTTTTGGAATATCCAGCAGTGACAGAGCTCGGATCTTGGCCGGGTTTGCTTCAATTGCTCTACCGGATACAATGAAGCCCAGGAGCTTTCCAGCTGGTACGCCGAAAACGCATTTTTCCGGATTTAGCTTAATGTCATATGCTCGGTGGTTGTCGAATGTGAGCCTCGAATCGTCTACTAGAGTTTCGACGTGTTTGGTTTTGACGACTACGTCGTCTACGTATGCCTCTACTATTTTGCCGATCTGGGTAGCCAGACATGTCTGAATCATGCGCTGATATGTTGCGCCGGCGTTTTTGAGTCCGAAGGGCATCGTGTTGAAGCAGAATGGTCCGTATGGAGTAATGAATGCCGTTTCGGCTTGGTCCGCCTCCGCCATCTTGATTTGATGGTAGCCGAAGTATGTGTCAAGGAAGCACAATGAATCGTGCCCTGCAGTAGCATCGATTATTTGGTCGATGCGGGGAAGGGGGAAAGGATCCTTTGGGAAGGCCTTGTTGAGGTCTTTAAAATCGACTACGAGGCGCCGAGATTTGTCCTTCTTTGGTACCATTACCGGGTTTGCTAGCCATCCGGATGTTTGATGTATCGATGAATCCGGCTTCGATGAGTTTGGCTAGCTCTTCTCCCATTGCCTGTCTTTTGGGTTCGAAAATCGCCAAGAGCCTGTTTGGTGGCTTGAATCTTTTAGGATGTTTAGGGCGTGTTTCGCCAATCTGCTTGGGATTCTGGCATATCTGAAGGGTGCCAGCAAAGATGTCCCAATTTTCTCGAAGGAATTCTCGAAGTGCGGCGTCTACATAAGGGTTCAACTGTGCCCCGATGGAGGCCGTCTTTGTTGGGTCTGTTGGATGGACCTAGAATTTGACTATTTCGTCCGCTGGTTTAAAGGAGGTGGACTTGGATCTCTTATCGAGTATCACATCATCCCTATTCACCGTGAGCGCAGCAAGTTGAGTTGCTCGCCGCTAGGGCTTGGATAGTGCCTCGTGGCTAATGCGGCTGTCTTGTTTTCGCGCGCGAGTCTTTGTGTCCGGATCATCGACGAGAGTGATTATTCCGCCGGCGGGCATCTTAAGCTTCATGTACCCGTAATGGGGTATGGCTTGAAAAATTGTGAATGCCTCTCGTCCTAATATAGCGTGATATCCGCTGCTGAACGGGGCTACTTGGAACGTGATCTCTTCGGACCTCTAATTGTCCGGCGAGCTGAACACCACATCAAGTGTGATTTTTCTTTGCAGCGTGCTTCCGGCTAGGGATTATTCCTCTAAAGGTTGTGCTGCTTCGCTCAATGCGGCTCGAGTCTATTTCCATTTTTGAAAAGTTTCCTCGTAGATGAGGTTTAATCATTGCCGCCATCCATGAGTACCTTGGTAAGGCGAAAGCCGCCCACTATTGGACCGAGGACCAATGCGGCTGGTGCTTGGGCTGTTCGAATTTAGGTTCGTCATTGGCGTTGAAGGTGATGGCCGTGTCGCTCCATGGATTTGTTGTTGCTACTTGGTAGACTTGGCGAGGCTACGGATTGTTCGCTTCCGCATATTATTTGATGCGGAAGTCTCAAAGACTGCTGACACCGCACTAGTAATTGTTAGAGTGGTTCTCGGGGTTAGAAGCTCTTCGCCACTTTTGGCCACCGCATGAGATCCAACATGCTCGAAGGCTATGTGTTGGAGTGGCGCCTTCATCCGTGAATTTTACAGGTCCATTGAGCCACCCCTCGAAGACGGTTCCATGCCCTTTATGGGGGTTTTGCTTTTTGGTTTTTGTACCTAGTGCCTGAGTATGATGCACCCTTTTGTTTCGGACTAGGGTTGTATTCGGAGCCGGATTGTCCCAAAACTTAGTTCCGGTTTTCCGAAAACTCTCCATCGCACAGTACTTGCGTACTATGGACGCCAGGTCGGCGAATCGTGTAATTTCACGACGACTTACGGCGTTCAAGATTCCCTTGTCCGTGCAATTATTGAAGAAAATTGAAATTGCGTTTTCCTCACGGCAGTCTTTTATCCTGTCCATAACCAGGAGGAATCTGGCCCAGTAATGATGTACTGTTTCAGCGGGCTCTTGCCGGATTTGAGATAGATCGCATATGCTTGGGTGGGTGAGTGGAATTGAGTCGGAACCCTACCCATCTCGAGGCTCAATGGCCAGAAAGTTTCCAAATTTGGAAGCTTGGATTGCTGGACGTTGTCCAACGAGTCTGGTCCGATGTCTGACTTTAGGTTCAGTGCTTGATCGACGTCCGTCCCTCCACGGAAATCCGGCATGGAGGGTTCGGGAGTCCGGACATAACTAGTTTTCAATGTAGAAGAAGAATTGCCGCGTTGTTCCTCTACCACAACAACGTGGTGGGTAACCTGGGGAGAGTTAATCTCTCTCAGATCGGTTTTAAGCCCAATCGATTGTAGTCAGAAGCGACTCGAGCGGCGATCAGCGATCCAAGAGCTCGTTACGGACAAGAGCTCTATTGATCCAGCTGCTCGGCGAATTCGAGTCGACGTGAAGATTGCTTTTGATGACCCGAGAGGTCATCGTCAAGCGATGGCGAACAGCGGTCATGAGAAAACCACCTAGCGGATAGTTTGGCGGCGGCCGTGGCTCCTTTGATGATGATACCGTCTTTAAAGACGGGAAGAGGCATCCTTCCTGATCGCAACGGCACAGAGGAACTCTCAATGAAAGCACCAATGTTGGTGTCAAAACCAGCGGATCTCGGGTAGGGGGTCCCGAACTGTGCGTCTAGGCAGATGGTAACCGGAGACAAGGGACACGATGTTTTTACCCAGGTTCGGGCCCTCTCGATGGAGGTAAAACCCTACTCCTGGTTGATTAATATTGATGATATGGGTAGTACAAGAGTGGATCTACCACGAGATCAAGGAGGCTAAACCCTAGAAGCTAGCCTATGGTATGATTGTTGTAATGGTTGTTCGTCCTACGGACTAAACCCCTTTGGTTTATATAGACACCGGAGAGGGCTAGGGTTACACAGAGTCGGTTACAATGGTAGGAGATCTACATATCCGTATTGCCAAGCTTGCCTTCCACGCCAAGGAAAGTCCCATCCGGACACGGGACGAAGTCTTCAATCTTGTGTCTTCATAGTCTTGGAGCCCGGCCAATGATGATAGTCCGGCTATCCGAACACCCCCTAGTCCAGGACTCCCTCAATGAGGCTTTCAGTCATTTTGCCCATGTGGTATGATTTGCATGTCTCAAGTGATTCAAAATCAAGTGAGTCCAAACGGTCCATCTACATGGACTTTCTTCATGTGTATATACCAATAGACATGGTCCACATGTCTCAATCTTTTCAAAAACGAGTGAGTCCAAAGATCCATCAGCATGGAGCTTCTTAATGCGTTTTATACCAATATGACTCAAATGGCAGTGCCACAAGTAGGTGGCCCTATATCATTACTATCTTATATCTTTTGGCATAAACCTGTGTATCACTACGATCGAGATTCAATAAACCATTCATTTTAGGTGCAAGACCATTGAAGGTATTATTCAAATAAACAGAGTAACCATTATTCTCCTTAAATGAATAACCGTATTGCGATAAACATAATCCAATCATGTCTATGCTCAATGCAACCACCAAATAAAAATTATTTAGGTTTAACACCAATCTCGATGGTAGAGGGAGTATGCGATGCTTGATCACATCAACCTTGGAAACACTTCCAAACCATATCATCATCTCGCCTTTAGCTAGTCTCCGTTTATTCCGTAGCCTTTTATTTCGAGTTACTAACACTTAGCAACTGAACCGGTATCTATTACCATGGTGCTACTAGGAGTACTAGTAAAGTACACATCAATATAATGTATATCCAATATACTTCATCGACCTTGCCACCTTCTCATCTACCAAGTATCTAGGGTAGTTACGCTTGATTGATTCCCCTCATTATAGAAGCACTTAGTCTCGGGTTTGGGTTCAACCTTGGGTTTCTTCACTAGAGCAGCAACTGATTTTCCATTTCATGAAGTATCCCTTCTTGCCCTTGCCCTTCTTGAAACTAGTGGTTTCACTAACCATCAACAATTGATGCTCCTTCTTGATATCTACTTTCGCGGTGTCAAACATTGCGAATATTTCAAGGATCATCATATCTATCCCTGATATGTTATAGTTCATCACGAAGCTCTAGCAGCTTGGTAGCAATGACTTTGGAGAAACATCACTATTTCATCTGGAAGATTAACTCCCACTCGATTCAAGTGATTGTTGTACTTAGACAATCTAAGCACAAGCTCAATGATTGAGCTTTTCTCCCTTAGTTTGCAGGCTAAGAAACTCGTCGGAGGTCTTATACCTCTTGACGTGGGCACGAGCCTGAAATCCCAGTTTCAGCCCTCGAAACATCTCATATGTTCCGCAACGTTTCGAAATCGTCTTCGGTGCCTCAATTCTAAACCGTTTAACATTACTGAACTATCACGTAGCTATCGAAATGTGTATGTCAGATGTTTGCAACATCCACAGACGACGTTTGAAGTTCAGCACACCGAGCGCTGCATTAAGGACATAAGACTTCTACGTAGCAATGAGGACAATCCTCAGTTTATGGACCCAGTCTGCATAATTGCTACTATCAACTTTCAACTAAATTTTCTCTAGGAACATATCTAAAATAGTAGAACTGAAGCGTATGCAATGACATAATTTGCAAAAACCTTTTGACTATGTTCATGATAATTTAGTTCATCTGGTTAGTTAATGAACTCCCACTTAGATAGACATCCCTCTAGTCATCTAAGTGATACATGATCCGAGTCGACTAGGCCGTGTCCGATCATCACGTGAGACGGACTAGTCATCATCGGTGAACATCTTCATGTTGATCGTATCTACTATACGACTCATGTTTGACCTTTCGGTCTCTTGTATTCCGAGGCCATGTCTGTACAAGCTAGGCTCGACAAGTCAACCTAAGTGTTTTGCATGTGTAAATCTGGCTTACACCCATTGTATGTGAACGCTAGAATCTATCACACCCGATCATCACGTAGTGCTTCGAAACAACAAACTTTCGCAACGGTGCACAGTTAGGGGGAACACTTTCTTGAACTTATTATGAGGGATCATCTTATTTACTACCGTCGTTCTAAGCAAATAAGATGCATAAACATGATAAACATCACATGCAATCAAATAGTGACATGATATGCCCAATATCATTTTGCTCCTTTTGATCTCCATCTTCGGGGCTCCATGATCATCATCGTCACCGGCATGACACGATGATCTCCATCATCGTGTCTCCATGAAGTTGTCTCGCCAACTGATTACTTCTACTACTATAGCTAACGGTTTAGCAATGAAGTAAAGTAATTACATGGCGTTATTCAGTGACACGCAGGTCATACAATCATTAAAGACAACTCCTATGGCTCCTGCCGGTTGTCATACTTATCGACATGCAAGTCGTGATTCCTATTACAAGAATATGATCAATCTCATACATCACATATATTTCCTTCATCACATCCTTCTTGGCCATATCACATCACACAGCATATGCTGCAAAAAAACTTAGACGTCCTCTAATTGTTGTTGCAAGTTTTTACGTGGCTGCTATAAGTTTCTAGCAAGAATGTTTCTTACCTACGCCAAAACCACAACGTGATATGCCAATTGCTATTTACCCTTCATAAGGACCCTTTTCATCGAATCCGATCCGACTAAAGTGGGAGAGACTGGCACCCGCTAGCCACCTTATGCAACAAGTGCATGTCAGTCGGTGGAACCTGTCTCACGTAAGTGTACGTGTAAGGTCGGTCCGGGCCACTTCATCCCACAATACCGTCGAAACAAGATAGGACTAGTAACAATAAGCATATTGAACAAAACCAACGCCCACAATTACTTGTGTTCTACTCATGCATAGAATCTACGCAATAGACCTAGCTCATGATGCCACTGTTGGGGAATGTAGCAGAAATTCAAAATTTTCTACGCATCACCAAGATCAATCTACGGAGATACTAGCAACGAGAGATAGGGGAGTGCATCTTCATACCCTTGAAGATCTCTAAGTGAAAGCGTTACAAGAACGCGGTCGGTGGAGTCGTTCACGAAGCGATTCAGATCGCGGCCGAATCCGATCTAAGCACCGAACAATGGTGCCTCCGCGTTCAACAAGCGTACAGCCTAGGGACGTCTCCTCCTTCTTGATCTAGCAAGGGGAGAGGAGAAGTTGAGGGAAAACTCTGACAGCACGACGGCATGATGGTGCTGGAGCTCGTGGTTCTCCGGTAGGGGCTTCGCCAAGCACTACGGAGGAGGAGGAGGTGTTGGAGGAGGGAGAGGGCTGTGCTAGGGGAAGGGTGCAGATGCCCTCTCTCTCCCTCATTATATATAGGGGGAAGGGAGGAGGGGGAGGCGCCCTAGGGTTCCCTAGGGGAGGGGCGGCGGCCACAGGGGAAACCCTAGATGGGTTTGGGCGCCCCCACCCCCAAGGAAACTTGCCCCCCAAGTCGGGAGGGGCGGCTGCCCTAGAGGTGGCGCCCCCACCTCTCCTGGTTACATGAGATGGGGTGGACGGGGCGCTCAGCCCCTTAGTGGGCTGACGTGCCCTCTCCCCTTGGCCCATAAGGCCCCCCAACGCTTGCCGGGGCCTCCGAAACCCCTTTCGGACACGTTGGTCATCACCTGGTACCCCCGGAACAATTCCGGACTCCAATACCCTTCGTCCAATATACCGATCTTCACCTCCGGACCATTCCGGAGCTCCTCATCATGTCCGGGATCTTATCCGAGACTCCGAGCAACCTTCGGTAAACACATACTATTTCCCATAACAACTCCAGCGTCACCGAACCTTAAGTGTGTAGACCCTACGGGTTCGGGAACCATGCAGACATGACCGAGATGTTCTCCGGTCAATAGCCAACAGCAGGATCTGGATACCCATGTTGGCTCCCACATGTTTGTAACGCCCTCGATGCGGATATATCTCCCACGTGTCGAAGCACGACTTAGAGGCATAACCGCATTGAAAGCAATGTCGCAAGTGAGGTAATCTTCACACAACCCATGAAATACATAAGGGAAAGAGATACATAGTTGGCTTACAATCGCCACTTCACACAATTACATGAATAAAGCATTACATCATCCAGATACAATCAAGGTCCGACTACGGAACCAAAATAAAAGAAGAACCCCAAATGCGATAAAGGTCCCCGATCGACCCCAACTGGGCTCCACTCTTGATCAACTAGAACGAAACAACACAAAGGGCAAGATCTTCATCGAGCTCCTCCTTGAGCTTGGTTCGTCACCGCTTTCGGTAACATAGGCACCGCAAACTGGTTTTGAAGTATCCGTGAGCCATGAGGACTCAGCAATCCCATTACCATGGGTATCAAGACTAGCAAAGCTTAATGGGAAAGGAAGGGGTAAAGTGGTGAGGTTGCAAAGAGCGACTAAGCATATATGGTGGCTAACATACGCAAATGAGAGCGAGAAGAGAAACAAAGGAACGGTCATGAAGCTAGCAATGATCAAGAGGTGATCTGAACACCTACTTACGCCAAACATAACCCGAAACCGTGTTCACTTCCGGACTCCGAGAAGAGACCATCACGGCTACACACTCGGTTGATGCATTTTAATTCGGATCTGGTGTCAAGTTATCTACAACCGGACATTAACAAATTCCCATCGCCACATAATCGCGGGCATGGCTCTCGAAAGTTTATACCTGCAGGGTGTCCCAACTTAGCCCATGACAAGCTCTCGCGATCAACGAAGGAATAGACCTTCTCCCGGAAGACCCGATCAGTCTCGGAATCCGGTACATCAAGACATTTCGACAATGGTAAAACAAGACCAACAAAGCCGCCCGATCGCCGACAATCCCGATAGGAGCTGCACATATCTCGTTCTCGTGGCAACACCGGATGAGGCATCCACGAGTAAAACCAGACCTCGAGTTGCCCGAGGGGCCCCATGATCTACTCGGTTCAGACCAGCACTTACACAAGCACTGGCCTGGGGGGGCTAAAATAAAGATGACCCTTGGGTTGGCCGGCCCAAGGGAAGGGTATAGGTGGTGAGGCAAATGGTAAAACCAACGTTGGGCCTTGATGGACAAGTTTTATTCAAAGCGAACTGTCAGGGGGGTCCCATAAATCACCCGACCGCGTTAGGAATGCAAAATCGGGGAACGTAACACCGGTATGACGGAAACTAGGGCGGCAAGAGTGGAACAAAACACCAGGCATAAGGCCGAGCCTTCCACCCTTTACCAAATATATAGATGCATTAATAATATAAGAGATATTGTGATATCCCAACATAACCCTGTCCACCATGGAGAAATCTTCAACTTCACCTGCAACTAGCAACGCTATAAGAGGGGCTGAGCAAAGCGGTAACATAGCCAAACAACGGTTTGCATAGGAAAGGTGTCAAAGGTTAGAGGTTCATGGCAATATGGGATGGCTGGACAAACAGGTAATAGGTAGCGCGGCATAGCGAAAGAACGAGGCAACTAGCATAGCAATGATAGTAGTGAGATCCAGGGTAGCGGTCATCTTGCCTGAAATCCCGCTAGGAAGAAGAACGAGTCCATGAAGAAGACGAACGGGCTTAGTCGAACGAATCCTCACAACTCCGAAACGAAACCGAAGCTAACGAGAGATGCAACCCGGAAAGAAGCAAGCAACATGGTAAACACACAAGCATAATCATGGCATGATGCACAATCAAGTATGATGCATGTCCGGTTTAATGAGGCATGGCATGGCAAAGTGCAACAAACAATACTACAAGTTAAGTGGAGCTCAATATGCAACGAGTTGCATATTGACGGAACACCACATCAATTATTTAGTTCTCTCTTGTTTAAGCTACTCATCAATATTAAATGTTGTTAAACATTGCAAGGAGTGAAGCATAATGAAACTACCTAACTAGGCAAGTTTAAATGAGGCCGGAACAACAAACAACAATTCCAGAAAATCCCCGTATGCATATTTTAGATACGACTGTTCTGTCCTAAACCATATTTTATTTTTGTTAAATAGGAAAATAAAGTGCACCATGATAATCAATGCATTTTTCCACCCCATTTACATATAAAGTTTATTAAATTTGGAGCTACGGTTATTTAGTTATGAATTAAATCATTTTAACATGGCATTGGAGCAAATTTAAACAAACATCATTTTAAACATTTTAAACATGGATGAAAGTGGCATATTATTAATCTACACAAAGTTCTAAGCATTTTACATGTTAAAATCATTTTAATCCAATGCACAGTTTAAGAGTTATTAAATGCATGAAATCTAGGGGTTTTCTGCAAATCTGTTAATTCACTGGATAAATAGCAAATTCGCAGGTCAGGAAAAAAACGTACGCGGGCCGAATCTGTTTGGCCCAACAGAATGGAAAAAAAAGGAGGCGCTGGGGCCTCACCCATGGGCTTCGGCCCGGCTGGAGGAGAGGCCTGGCAGAGGGCGCTGGGCCGAAGCAGGGAAGGGCGACGCGGTCAACGGGGTGAGCGGGCGAGCTGCTCGTTCGATGCAGGGGAGGCTGCGGGCGGCGCCTGGAGGTAGCAGGGGAGTGGCAGTGGCGAACTTGGCGCGGGATGGTGGCCTCCGGCGGCGCGTGGATGGCGGGGACGGCGAGATCCGGCGGTCCGCGGCCGGATCTGACGCGAAACAGCAGCGGTGGTGGACTCGAGGTAGAGCACGGGCGTCCATGGCGTCGGTCCCTGTGAAGAGACAGAGAGGGTGAGACAAGAGAGAGATAGTGCGAACGAGGGGGAGAAGGAGAGGAAAAGGGAAGGGCAGAGGGGCGGCCTGGCGAGAGGTGGTTCGCGGCGTTGGTCACGGGCTCGGCGAGGGAGGTGGTCCTGGACGAGGAGGAGGCTGCGGCCTCGAACGCTTGCGGGCGCAGGGGCGCGTGAAGCGGGCGGTTGAAGGCAGCTGGAGGTCGGTGGCGATGCAGGTTGGGGACGAGGAGGCTCTGGACGGCGATGAGGCGGCGCTGGTCTTGCAGGTGAGGAGGGATCGAGGCGCAGAGGGCATCGGGCAGGAGAAGGAGGGGCGCTCGATGGTGGTCCTTGACGGCGGCGGAACGGCTGGCAGCGCTCCAGCGGCTTGGTCGCCGGCAGCGTGACGGACGAGGACGGCGGGGTTCGGGACTGGTGTTGGAGACGAGCGGGACAAGGGCCTCGGGCCAGGAGGCAGAGGCGCACGGGGCTCGTGGGAGGTGGAGGCGACGGCGGGTTGGTTGGCTGCGGGGCTTCTCTGATCGATGGGTTGGATCGGGCAGGGGATCCCGATGAGGATTTTTGGATCGAGGACGAACCCGAGGAAGGTGGAGGCTGCGAAGGGATTTGGATCAGGTGCGGGAGGATCCCGAGGGAGAGGAGTGGCGGCAGGAGGATGGGGATGGGACAGCCGGCCTAGGTTTTAGGGTTAGACTATTTATATATAGCATGTGGATAGATTAGGGGTATTTGGTCCCTCCGATTAAATCGGACGGTTCCGGAAAAATGTGCTAGGGAGACCAAACAAAGAAAACGGAGATATTTTGTAGATGTTTGGGGATGATCCGGATCCAACGGTGATGACTGCCCGGGTCGGGTTCGGGGAAGTATCGGACGCGCGCGTGAGGGGGCTGCGAGCTGGCAAGAGAGGTTAGGTGGTCACGGTCAAGAGGGAAGCAAAACCCGGTTGGTCTGGAATGGTCAGCGCGGGCAAGGCGATCTGAGGGAAGGTGATGAAGGCAAAGGGAGAAACGGCAACGACGAACGAATGCAAGTTTTAAAATATGACGGCAACAGAGTGTCGATGCAATGCGAATGATGCGATGATGAAATGCAAGACATGAACAAAATGCAAAACGAAAGACAAAACCCAACCACGGAGAAAAATAATATATCGCATCTCCGAAAAAGGCAAGAGTGGGAGTTACGAATATGGAAAGTTGCATCCGGGGCGTTACAACACTCCACCACTACGAGAGGATCTCGTCCCGAGATCTAGGATGGCACCGGAGGGAAACGGAAGAGGAAGAGAAGAGGTAAACTAAATTGCTTCTTTGACGAACGAGTAAAACCATGAACCTTGAGAGGTTGAGAAATTTAAAAGAAACAATACAATAGAGATGAACGAGATTGCAAACAATCCCGTTAGAAAAGAGGAAGAAGGGACATAACGAGAACTTGAAGGTTGCAAAGACATGAACCAAGAGTTTAATGGACAAGATAGAATTCGAAACCACTCCGGTTACAACAAGATGAGAGAGGAAGAATTCGGTCAACACTCCGGTAGAACATGGAAGGAATAGAACATGAACTTGAGAAGATGGGATGATACTTGATGAAATCAACAACACACTGCTTCCGGAATTGAAAGAATGGCACAAGGGGTAAGAAACATTACAAACCGCACTCCGGTTGAGAAGGGAGGCAAAACTTGATAAGATGAGAGAACTCGAATGAAAACACGACACTCCGGCTAAACGGATAAGCAAGGAAAATTACATGATATTTACAAAATGAGATGATGGGTCGAAGAGAGTAACATCACAATGGCTCTGGAACAAAAGAATAGAAGATAGATCACTGGAATAACAGAATGTAGGAGAAAATGCAAACTTCTGCCACAAATGGGCTCGGAAAGCACCCTTCCAATAAGGTTATAACGGAGTTGTTGGAAAACCCACAACGAAAATAATAAGCTTGTGGCAGGCTTATGAAAACATCTCAAAATTATGAGGTGAGCTTCTGCCACCAACGGAAACAAATGATTCGATTGATATCAACAAGGAGACGAGAAACTTATTTTACCGGGAGGACAAATCAAGAACTTGGGTCATTTATAAGCACCATAAATAGCAACAATCCTTAGGGAAAGATTTAGGTGGAATATAACCCAAGATAACTCCAATGAAGAGACTGATGGATTTAAAATACCTCATTCTTGACAACAATATGAATCATGAAACATGAAGGAAATTGTCAAGAGTGACATAACACCACCTCAAAAGATAAGATAGAAGGAATTGCACTTTGGAATGCAAGACGGAGAATACTTGAGCTTCTCAAAACAAAACAAGTGTTGGGCACCCTGTTTAATTTTGAGTATAGCTTGGCGGATCATAACTTCAAGAGAAATCTTGAAGAACAACTGAAGAATGAAAAGAATCCTTGAGGAACCACCATGAAGAAACTCCGGTATTAAAAGGATGGTGGAAAGAAGGAGAAGTTGAAAACACAAGGTGAAGCCTTGCAATGATTTAGAATGAGCTTCGCGACGGTAATGCGGAAAACTTGGAACTCCGGAAAAGAAAAGATGAAGCATCTCGAACCGAGAATGTGATATGATGACCAACTCTGGAAAGAAAGATGAATCACTTATAATCAAGAATTTATTCATCAAGAACAAACTCTGAAGGAACGGATTAATCACTTGGATGAAATAAGAATAAGATTTATTGTATGCTTATCCTTCACCAATTAAATTGATGACAATCAACGGATTTGGCATACTACTTATTCCCGAAGAAAGGATTAAGAGAGATATGGCGTAAACTTGAGAAAAGTCTTCAACGATCCATCGGTAGGATTTGAAAACAACGAATGAATTGATAAGATAATGAAGGAAGTGAAATCTTGAACGAACCACCGTATGAATTGAAAATGAAAGTAGCAAAGGCACAATTCATCGGGAAGAATTGGAAAACGAATGAAGATATTTGAGGGAATTTAGATACATGAGAACTAAGAGAACATGAACTGATTAGAGGATATTTGAACGAATCACCGGTAAGATTCGGAGAATGATAGCTACACGCTGAGAATAAAGAATTATGACATGATGGCCTTCGGAAGAAAGAAATGGAAACAACTCATGAAATGCTCCGGATGGTAAGAAAAGAATTGTCACAATCAAAACAATTATGAGGATAGCATGAAGCTAGAACCATGAATATTTAAGAGAATGGACCAAGATTTAAGAGAAATCCTTCTTCGGTCTTCAAATGATGAGAATGACAACGAGAAACACCACCAAGAATTATTGAGGCACACCGGAAGAATCAAAAGCGAAGAGGTTGAGCCAACTATGAAAAGAATTTGAAAGATCTTGGAGAAAAGCATTTGGTGATGATAACTCATTCTTACGCCAAACTTGGAGAAGAATTTAGGATAGCTCGGGAAAATAGAAGAGTCGGGTAATATCCAGGAAAAGACCTGTGGGTTAGGGCCCACTCAAAAGAACACCGTTGAAAAAATTTTAAAAGAGATGTTGCACCGGTTGAATTAAATGACTTGAATGAGATACCAATCTCGAAAGAGCTTGAATGAATGCAGAGTGGAAACACGAATCTTCGAGATATCTTGAGCACTCCGGAATAACAAATAGCGAGAAGTAGAATGATAATGAGGTGCACCGGTATGAGAAAGCATTAGAAACAAGGAAAGGAATATGATGGATATCGAAAGGTTGAATAGGATCCACCGGAGAAGAAACAACAATGAAGGATGATGAACTTGAAGTTGTTGAGCATCTTCATGGGAAATCACCGGATAAGAACATTGATTGAAAAGAATGAAGAGACTTCACATGAATAAATGGATACTTGATTAAGAAATCTGTGTCCTTGAAGAAAAAGGGTGGGAGGGTGGGAAAACAAAGGCAACTTGGAGACGGATGAAACAAACACCGTTGAGAAGAAATGATAATCGGTCTTGCTGATGTTGAAGTGATCGGATCCACTTGAAGAGAAACACGCCGGTTGAAAAGGATTGACATGACAATCTCGATTGTCGAGAAGGATTGGTATTCACATCGGGGTATGGAATCAACACTTGACATTGAAGCAACTCGAATACCACAACTCAAAACAAAAACAAAGGACTGGCTTGCAGAATAAGCCGGAAACAAACATATGATAGAGATTTACCCAATCCCATATCATGCATCTGTCAAAAAGATATTCTAGGAGCTACTTGAATTCCCACCTATAAACTCCCGAAACTTTCTGGTTATGCAATCTGGTGTTGGGGATACAGGGGAAGCAATATATCTCACCCAAACTAACAATACCTACATCCAAGTTGTATCCATCCGTCAACACATAACCAAGAAACCTTCGGAAATCGTGTACCTCAACCTTCGAAAAGCATCCGTTATACGAGTCATGGCAATACTCCCGTACTCACCTCAAGACTAGGTTATCGGGTTATCTCACC
This sequence comes from Aegilops speltoides, assembly GCA_021437245.1. NCBI lineage: Eukaryota > Viridiplantae > Streptophyta > Magnoliopsida > Poales > Poaceae > Aegilops > Aegilops speltoides. Next base: position 499,055,612 of record CM038143.1, read on the forward strand.
AACAAGCGCATAAAAGAGATTTTCGATGTCGTACTAAACTCGGTATTCCGAACTACAACGATAAAATTATGACGAGAACACCTCGAGCTCAACTCCCAGGACACTTCCACTAAACCCCGACAGAGGCACCAAGACAATGTTCTCATCATAAAACCATCGAACGATGCCAAAATACCCACGTGATCCTAAAAATTTTTTAGTGAAATTTGAGAAGAGAAGAGTCAAAACTCGTACGGGAGACCTCACCAGAGCGACGAAGGACCGAGGAGTAAAAAGAATTCCTAACTCTCCGATATATATAATCCTAAATGACTCAAAAGATTTTTCTAGACACAACTCGCCGCTAAAAGCGATCAAGCGGTGGGGCTCCTAGGGTCGGGAAGGCTCGATTACCAACTTGTAACGCCTCGATGCGGCTATATCTCCCACGTGTCGAAGCACGACTTAGAGGCATAACCGCATTGAAAGCAATGTCGCAAGTGAGGTAATCTTCACACAACCCATGAAATACATAAGGAAAGAGATACATAGTTGGCTTACAATCGCCACTTCACACAATTACATGAATAAAGCATTACATCATCCAGATACAATCAAGGTCCGACTACGAACCAAAATTAAAGAAGAACCCCAAATGCGATAAAGGTCCCCGATCGACCCTAACTGGGCTCCACTATCGATCAACTAGAACGAAACAACACAAAGGGCAAGATCTTCATCGAGCTCCTCCTTGAGCTTGGTTGCGCCATCCGCTTTCGGTAACATAAGCACCGCAAACTGGTTTTGAAGTATCCGTGAGCCACGAGGACTCAAGCAATCCCATTACCATGGGTATCAAGACTAGCAAAGCTTAATGGGAAAGGAAGGGGTAAAGTGGTGAGGTTGCAGCAGCGACTAAGCATATATGGTGGCTAACATACGCAAATGAGAGCGAGAAGAGAAACAAAGGAACGGTCGTGAAGCTAGCATCGATCAAGAGGTGATCCCGAACACCTACTTACGCCAAACATAACCCGAAACCGTGTTCACTTCCGGACTCCACCGAGAAGAGATCATCACGGCTACACACTCGGTTGATGCATTTTAATTCGGATCCGTGTCAAGTTATCTACAACCGACATTAACAAATTCCCATCGCCACATAACCGCAGGCACGGCTCTCGAAAGTTTATACCTGCAGGGGTGTCCCAACTTAGCCCATGACAAGCTCTCGCGATCAACGAAGGAATAGACCTTCTCCCAGGAAGACCCGATTAGTCTCGGAATCCCGGTACATCAAGACATTCGACAATGGTAAAACAAGACCAGCAAAGCCGCCCGATGCGCCGACAATCCCGATAGGAGCTGCACATATCTCGCTCGAGGCAACACCGATGAGACATCCTAAGAGTAAAACCAGACCTTGAGTTGCCCCGAGGGGGCCCCACGATCTACCGGTTCGGACCAGCACTTAGACAAGCACCGCCCGGGGCTAAAGAAAGATGACCCTTGGGTTGGCCGACCCAAGGGAAGGGTATAGGTGGTGAGGCAAATGGTAAAACCAAAGTTGGGCCTTGCTGGACAAGTTTTATTCAAAGCGAACTGTCAGGGGGGTCCCATAAATCACCCGACGCGTTAGGAACGCAAAATCCGGGAACATAACACCGTATGACGGAAACTAGGGCGGCAAGAGTGGAACAAAACACCGTGCATAAGGCCGAGCCTTCCACCCTTTACCAAATATATAGATGCATTAATAATATAAGAGATATTGTGATATCCCAACATAACCCTGCCCACCATGGAGAAATCTTCAACTTCACCGCAACTAGCAATGCTATAAGAGGGCTGAGCAAAGCGGTAACATAGCCAAACAACGGTTTGCATAGGAAAGGTGTCAAAGGTTAGAGGTTCATGGCAATATGGGATGGCTGGACAAACAGTAATAGGTAGCGCAAACATAGCGAAGAACGAGGCAACTAGCATAGCAATGATAGTAGTGAGATCCAGGGTAGCGGTCATCTTGCCTGAAATCCTGCTAGGAAGAAGAACGAGTCCATGAAGAAGACGAACGGGCGTAGTCGAATGAATCCTCACAACTCCAGAACGAAACCGAAGCTAATGAGAGATGCAACCCGGAAAGAAGCAAGCAACATGGTAAACACACAAGCATAATCATGGCATGATGCACAATCAAGTATGATGCATGTCCGGTTTAATGAGGCATGGCATGGCAAAGTGCAACAAACAATACTACAAGTTAAGTGGAGCTCAATATGCAACGAGTTGCATATTGACGGAACACCACATCAATTATTTAGTTCTCTCTTGTTTAAGCTACTCATCAATATTAAATGTTGTTAAACATGGCAAGGAGTGAAGCATAATGAAACTACCTAACTAGGCAAGTTTAAATGAGGCCGGAACAACAAACAACAATTCCAGAAAATCCCCATATGCATATTTTAGATTCGGTACTGTTCTGTCCTAAACCATATTTTATTGTTGTTAAACAGGCAAATAAAGTGCACCATGATAATCTATGCATTTTTCCACCCCATTTACATATAAAGTTTATTAAATTTGGAGCTACAGTTATTTAGTTATGAATTAAATCATTTTAACATGGCATTGGAGCGAATTTAAACAAACATCATTTTAAACATTTTAAACATGGATGAAAGTGGCATATTATTAATCTACACAAAATTCTAAGCATTTTACATGTTAAAATAATTTTAATCCGATGCACAGTTTAAGAGTTATTAAATGCATGAAATCTAGGGGTTTTCTGCAAATCTGTTAATTCACTGGATAAATAGCAAATTCGCAGGTCGGGAAAAAAACGTACGCGAGCCGAATCTGTTTGGCCCAACAGAATGGAAAAAAAGGAGGCGCTGGGGCCTCACCCATGGGCTTCGGCCCGGCTGGAGGAGAGGCCTGGCAGGGGGCGCTGGACCGAAGCGGGGAAGGGCGACGCGGTCAACGGGGTGAGCGGGCGAGCTGCTCGTTCGATGCAGGGGAGGCTGCGGGCGGCGCCTGGAGGTAGCAGGGGAGCGGCAGTGGCGAACTTGGCGCGGGATGGTGGCCTCCGGTGGCGCGTGGATGGCGGGGACGGCGAGATCCGGCGGTCCGCGGCCGGATCTGACGCGAAACAGCAGCGGTGGTGGACTCGAGGTAGAGCACGGGCGTCCATGGCGTCGGTCCCTGTGAAGAGACAGAGAGGGTGAGACAAGAGAGAGATAGTGCGAACGAGGGGGAGAAGGAGAGGAAAAGGGAAGGGCAGAGGGGCGGCCAGGCAGAGGTGGTTCTGGCGGCGTTCAGTCGGGCTCCGGCGAGGGGAGGTGGTCCTGGACGAGGAGGAGGCTGCGGCCTCAACGCTATGGGCGCAGGGCGCGTTGGCGGGCGGTTGAAGGCAGCCTGGAGGTCGGTGGCGGCGCAGGTTGGGGACGAGGAGGCTCTGGACGGCGACGAGGCGGCGCTGGTCTTGCAGGTGAGGAGGGATCGAGGCGCAGAGGGCATCGGGCAGGAGAAGGAGGGGCGCTCGATGGTGGTCCTTGACGGCGGCGGAAGGGCTGGCAACGCTCCAGCGGCTTGGTCGCCGGCGGCGTGACGGACGAGGACGACGGGGTTCGGGACTGGTGTTGGAGACGAGCGGGACAAGGGCCTCGGGCCAGGAGGCAGAGGCGCACGGGGCTCGTGGGAGGTGGAGGCGACGGCGGGTTGGTTGGCTGCGGGGCTTCTCTGATCGATGGGTTGGATCGGGCAGGGGATCCCGATGAGGATTTTTGGATCGAGGACGAACCCGAGGAAGGTGGAGGCTGCGAAGGGATTTGGATCAGGTGCGGGAGCATCCCGAGGGAGAGGAGTGGCGGCCGGAGGATGGGGATGGGACAGCCGGCCTAGGTTTTAGGGTTAGACTATTTATATATAGCATGTGGATAGATTAGGGGTATTTGGTCCCTCCGATTAAATCGGACGGTTCCGGAAAAATATGCTAGGGAGACCAAACAAAGAAAACGGAGATATTTTGTAGATGTTTGGGGATGATCCGGATCCAACGGTGATGACTGCCCGGGTCGGGTTCGAGGAAGTATCGGACGCGCGCGTGAGGGGGCTGCGAGCTGGCAAGAGAGGTTAGGTGGTCACGGTCAAGAGGGAAGCAAAACCCGGTTGGTCTGGAACGGTCAGCGCGGGCAAGGCGATCTGAGGGAAGGTGATGAAGGCAAAGGGAGAAACGGCAACGACGAACAAATGCAAGTTTTAAAATATGACGGCAACAGAGTGTCGATGCAATGCGAATGATGCGATGATGAAATGCAAGACATGAACAAAATGCAAAACGAAAGACAAAACCCAACCACGGAGAAAAATAATATATCGCATCTCCGAAAAAGGCAAGAGTTGGAGTTACGAATATGGAAAGTTGCATCCGGGGCGTTACAATGTTCCACGATGATCTCGTCGGATGAACCACGATGTCAAGGATTCAAGCAATCCCGTATGCAATTCCCTTTGTCAATCGGTATTTTACTTGCCTGAGATTCGATCGTCGGTATCCGAATACCTCGTTCAATCTCGTTACCGGCAAGTCACTTTACTCGTTCCATAATGCATGATCCCGTGACTAACTACTTAGTCACATTGAGCTCATTATGATGATGCATTACCGAGTGGGCCCAGAGATACCTCTCCGTCATACGGAGTGACAAATCTCAGTCTCGATTCGTGCCAACCCAACAGACACTTTCAGAGATACCCGTAGTGCACCTTTATAGCTACCCAGTTACGTTGTGACGTTTGGTACACCCAAAGCACTCCTACGGTATCAGGGAGTTACACAATCTCATGGTCTAAGGAAATGATACTTGACATTAGAAAAGCTTTAGCAAACGAACTACACGATCTTGTGCTATGCTTAGGATTGGGTCTCGTCCATCACATCATTCTCCTAATGATGTGATCCCGTTATCAATTACATCCAATGTCCATGGTCAGGAAACCATGACCATCTATTGATCATCGATCTACTCAACTAGAGGCTCACTAGGGACATGTTGTGGTCTATGTATTCACACATGTATTACGGTTTCCAGTTAATACAATTATAGCTTGAACAATAGACAATTATCATGAACAAGGAAATACAATAATAACCATTTTATTATTGCCTCTAGGGCATATTTCCAACAGGGTGGGGCTACAGTCCCGCCGTCTAGTGGGAGATCACTGTAGCCTCATCGTGTCTCGTCTGGTTAATTGCGCACGGGCCTCGAGGGAGGATCGAACTGCCTTCCAGAAGATGGACCCCCTTGGGTCCGACTCGTCAGGCTATGCCGCCTTCTGGGCCCTCGCTACCTGGTAGGGCCGCCATACCGACAGTCCGTCGTGGGAGCAGGCCCCGCCTGATAGGGGTGACGTCAAGGGTGGAGTGGCAACAATGCCGCGTCGTGCGGAGATCTCCGCCTGTACGGGGCACTGTGGCCACGCTAAGCCCTGGATACGGGGGTGATGGGCTACACTGTAGCCTCACCCTGTCTTGTCTTCTTAATGGGGGCGCAGACTCTGAGGGTGTTGTGGGCCGCCTGCTAGGAGCCGGCCTCTCTGGAGGCCGCCTGCTAGGAGTCGGCCCGTCTTGGTGCCATCTTCTGGTACTTGGCCGTCTGCTGGCAGCCGGCCGTTTGAGCCAGCCGGCCACCAGAAGGCGGTGCTTCATTCTGGAGGCTCGTGGGGCGCTGCCGGCCCAATGTCTAGAAAGGTTCAGGGACTCGGGTTAGGCTACCTGTGGCCCTTTACTCCGACAACGGCCTACTTAGTTCAATGGGCATAGATGCATATCTGCATCTTGGTTCATATTTACATAACAGAAGGTGCATGGTATGACTTTTTGATAGAAGTATATTAGAGAGGTGGTCTACTTCTCCTTTTAGTAGCTCCACTTTCATGGGTGGTTGCTGCAGGGAACATCTCTTTTGTTGTAGGCGTGCATACAGTTCGACACAATTCTGTCATGTTTTTAATAAAATGTGGGGTGGCGCCCTGACGGTGGGAGACGCGGTGTTTGTGGGTAGAGTGTGCATCTTAGGTGCGTTCGGACAGCCATGGACACGCGGCTAACTTGGTTGCGGGTGGTTGACAGAGCTAGGGTGCGACGGAGGGTTGTGAGAGTCGGGGTATATCACTTGCTCAGTCCTTTGATGTCTACTACACAACCTTCTTCTTGTAGACGTTGTTGGGCCTGCAAGTGCACAGGTTTGTAGGACAGTAGCAAATTTCCCTCAAGTGGATGACCTAAGGTTTATCAATCCGTAGGAGGCGTAGGATGAAGATGGTCTCTCTCAAGCAACCCTGCAACCAAATAACAAAGAGTCTCTTGTGTCCCCAACACACCCAATACAATGGTAAATTGTATAGGTGCACTAGTTCGGCGAAGAGATGGTGATACAAGTGCAAAATAGATAGTAGATATAGGTTTTTGTAATCTGAAATAATAAAAACAGCAAGGTAACTCAAGATAAAAGTGAGCGTAAACGGTATTGCAATGATAGGAAACAAGGCCTAGGGTTCATACTTTCACTAGTGTAAGTTCTCTCAACAATAATAACATAGATAGAACATATGACAAGCCCTCAACATGCAACAAAGAGTCACTCCAAAGCCACTAATAGCGGAGAACAAATGTAGAGATTATGGTCGGGTACGAAACCACCACAAAGTTATTCTTTCGGATCGATCTATAAAAGAATTCGTACTAGAATAACACCTTAAGACACAAATCAACCAAAACCCTAATGTCACCTAGATATTCCATTGTCACCTCAAGTATCCGTGGGCATGATTATACGATATGCGTCACACAATCTCAGATTCATCCAACCAACATAAAAGTACTTCAAAGAGTGCCCCAAAACTACTACCGGAGAGTCAAGAACGTGTGCCAACCGCTATGCATAGGTTCCCAAGTGTCACAAAACCCGCAAGTTGATCACCAAAACAAACATCAAGTGGCACATGATATCCCATTGTCACCACAGATAATCACGGCAAGACATACATCAAGTGTTCTCATAAAGACTCAATCCGATAAAATAACTTCAAAGGGGAAACTCAATTCATCACAAGAGAGTAGAGGGGGAGAAACATCATAAGATCCAACTACAATAGCAAAGCTCGGGATACATCAAGATCGTGCCATAGAGGAACACGAGAGAGAACATGAGAGAGAGAGATCAAACACACAGCTACTAGTACATACCCTCAGCCCCGAGGGTGAACTACTCCCTCCTCGTCATGGATAGCACCGCGATGATGAAGATGGCCTCCGGTGATGGGATCCTCCGCAGGTGCCTAATAGGGTCCCGATTGGTTTTTGGTGGCTACAGAGGCTTGCGGCGGCGGAACTCCCGATCTATTTTCTGTTCTGGAAGTTTTAGGGTATATTGGTATATATAGGAGGAAGAAATACGTCAGGGGAGCCACGAGGGCCCCATGAGGGTGGAGGGCGCGCCCAGGGGGGTGGGCGCGCCCCCCTACCTCGTGCCTTCCTCCTTTCTTTCTTGACGTGGACTCCAAGTCTCCCGGGTTGCGTTCCTTCCAAAAATAACTTCTCCAGTTGATTTCATTCCGTTTTTACTCCGTCTGATGTTCCTTTTCCTCGAAACACTGAAATAGGCATAAAACAACAAATCTGGGTTGGGCCTCCGGTTAATAGGTTAGTCCCAAAAATAATATAAAAGTGGATAATAAAGCGTAATATTGCCAAAAACAGTAGATAAAGTAGCATGGAGCAATAAAAAATTATAGATACGTTGGAGACGTATCATCCTTCTACTGGTTGATGGTGGCTATGTCCATTGACATCATATCCTTCCTAAAGGCTCTGGTGCAACATTCTCACTCCTTCTGGCTTGCTCCGGGTGAAAACTTGATCTACGGGATCGGGAGGTGGCTGCTATCCATGGTTGTAACCTTCTGGAAGGCACCGTTTTGGAGTCTTGGCTTCGTCGTTGTCCGTCTCACCTCTCTGTTGTGGATTCTCATGGTGGAGGTCTCCGTCGGCTCCAAACGGTCTTCTTTGCACATCTGTAGTTTGCTTGGTAGTTGGTGGTGTGGTTTGTCGGTGCCAGGCGCCTTTGTAGCCTTGGGTGTGGTGTTGTGTGAGGTGGTGGCGTCCGTTTGTATCAATATGCCCGGGTGTAATGCGGTGACGGTTGCTTTATAATATAAAGCGGGGAAAGCCCTTTTTCATTATTACGCTGGGCCTTGTGCGGTAAATCAATAGGAGCAGTAAAAAAGTAAAAACAAATACAGAGGAACACGTGTCAGCACATGGAGAGCCCTGCCCTACAGCGAGAGGCGCCGCGTTCGTGGGCGAAGTGTGCATCTCAGATATGGGCGAGCAGCCATGCCCATGCGACTGGCTTGGTTGCGGGTGGTTGACGAAGCTAGGGTGGGATGGAGGGTTGTGAGCATCGGGGTACATCACTTGCCCAGTCCTTTTACTGGGCGACGGTGGCAGTGTCCATTGACATCGTATCCTTTCTAAAGGCTTTGTCTTGGCGTTCTTGTAAGTGCATCTAGTGCCACCCTTAGTTGGTTTTGGAGTATTGGTGACAAATGTGGTTGAGGGACTAATGTGTTTTTGAGAATTGCAGGACAACACAGGTAGAAGTCCCTCATTGATTCGGTTTACCTACCAGAGATGACCCCTAAAAATGTGTGAAGACATTGAAGACAATGGTGGTTCGTGAAGACATTCACGTCGAAGATAATGACGTGTGAAGACATTCACTTGAAGACAATGAAGTGCGAAGACATAGTTTCTTAGTTTCATTTTCTTCTTACTTGAGTCATAGGAACCACCGTATCGTTAAGTGTTGGGGAGTGTTGCATGGAAAACAAAAACGTTCTACGCACACGCAATGATCTATCCATGGAGATGCATAACAATGAGAGGGAAGAGTGTATCTAGGTACCCTCGTAGACCGTAAGCGGAAGCGTTTCACAATGCGGTTGATGTAGTCAAACTTTCTTCGTGATCCAACCACTCGAGTACCGAACGTACAACACCTCCGCGTTCACCATACGTTCAACTCAGTGACATCCGCGCCTTCTTGATCCAGCAAGACGGCGGGTAGTGGATGAGTTCCGACAGCACGATGGCATGGTGACGGTGATGATGAAGTGATCTCCACAGGGCTTCGCCTAAGCACTACGAAAATATGACTGGGGGTGTAAACGGTGGAGGGAGGCGCCGCAGACGGCTAACCAATTATCTGTTCTGTGCTAGGCGCCCCTTCCCACATATATATATAGGTGGGAGGGGGGAGGAGCAGCCAAGGGGGGCTCCCAAGTAGGAGGAATCCTACTTGGGGTCTCTCCTAAGCCGTGCCCCCTTTCCTTATTTGGAGCGCGGGAGGAAGGAAGGAGGAGGTGGCGCCCCCCTTCCCCTTTCCTTTCTCTCCCGAGGAGGGAAAGGCAGGAGGGGCCACCCCTCCCATTTCCTTCCCCTTAGGGCCGACCAGCCATGGGAGGGGCGCACTAGCCCCCTTGTGGGCTGGTCCGTCCCCTCCCTTGGCCAATAAGGCCCATATTTTGTCGGGGGGCGGAACCCCTTCCGGTGACACAATTCCTTCCCGGTACGTCCCGAAACACTTCCCATATGCAAATACCATCGTCCTATATATCAATCTTTACCTCTTGACCATTCCGAGACTCCTCATCATGTCCGTGATCTCATTCGGGACTCCGAACAACATTCGGTCACCAAAACATATAACTCATATAACACTATATCATCAGCGAACATTAAGCGTGCGGACCCTACGGATTCGAGAACTATGTAGACATGACCGAGACACCTCTCCGGTCAATAACCAATAGCGGAACCTGGATGCCCATATTGGCTCCTACATATTCTACGAAAATCTTTAGCGTCGAACCGTGATGACAACATACATAATTCCTTTTGTCCATCGGTATGTTCCTTGCCCAAGATTTGATCTTTGGTATCTCTATACCTAGTTCAATCTCGTTACCAACAAGTCTCTTTACTCGTTATGTAATACAACATGTCGTAACTCACTCATTAGTCATTTTCTTGGAAGGCTTCTTAAGATGTGTATTACCGAGAGGGCCCAGAGATACCTCTCCGATACTCGGTGACAAATCCTAATCTCGATCTATGCCAACTCAACAAACACCTTCAAAGATACCTGTAGAGCATCTTTATTATCACCGAATTATGTTGTGATGTTTGATATCACAAAAAGTATTTCTCCGGTGTTCGGGAGTTGCATAATCTCATAGTCGAAGGAATATGTATTTGTCATGAAGAAAGCAATAGCAATAAACTGAACGATCAATATGCTAAGCTAACAGATGGGTCTTGTCCATCACATCATTCTCCTAATGATGTGATCCCGTTATCAAATGACAATAGATGTCTATGGTTAGGAAACCTTTACCATATTTGATCAACGAGCTAGTCTAGTAGAGGCTTACCAGGGACACGGTATTTGTTCATGTATTGACACATGTATTTAAGTTTCCGATCAATGCAATTCTATCATGAATAATAAACCTTTATCATGAATAAGGAAACATAAAATAACAACTTTATTATTGCCTCTAGGGCATTTTTCCTTCATTAAGTGGGGTGAAAGTGAACAAAGTCAGAAGATTGACGTGATGCTCAACCAAAATCCTATGTCTCCGAGTGAAGACAATGAGAGCAAATCTTATCCAGAGTTGGATGAGTCAGCTTTTCTTGTAGCCCAAACCAACCTGCCGCGTGTGTTTGAAATCCGACCGTTGGACACGTGTCAGTTCCTTAGTGACCAAGGGTCATTTTGGACATATCATGTCGAGTTGCTTCATGGCTATAAATAGCCCACCCCCTACACCATAAATTGGTGGCTGCCTAGAGTTAGTGTACAACTTTTGTCGTTTGAGAGCAACCCACCTCCGAAGCCTTTGAGAGAGAGATCCTTGCGAGGACAAAGCCCAAACACCCAGAGCCAAAGAGTGTAAGGCATCACTGAAGTCTTTCTGTCTACGTGACCTAAAGACTTGTTACACTTGAGGGTTGTGTATCCTCCAGCCGGTTAGGCGTCACGTTATGAGAATCCAAGAGTCATTGTGGATTGCCGATGAATGGAGTCTGTGAAGGTTTGGAAGTCTTCCTTAAAGACTTACCAGAGTGATTGGGCGAGGACTAAGTGTCCTTAGCTCAAGGGGAATAAGGTGAAGACGTGGTCTTCTGTGTTGAATCTCAGCCTCCCTAACCAGACGTACAGTTGTCACAGCAACTGGAACTAGTCTACCAAATCCTTGTGTTCATCAAGCTACTAGTTCTATCACTTTCCTTTACTTACCATTTAGCTTCATGAAGCCATTGCTTAGTTGCCCTGTTTCGCTTCACTGTATGAAGACAATCTCTCTGATTGCATAATTGGCTTCATACTGTCTTCGTATTCCAATCTGTTCTACCTAACTGCTATTTGTCTTCGTGCTTTCATTGTATTGCTTATTTGACTATGGCGTGTCTAGTGTAGTTTATCTTCCGCTACATATCATATAGGTTCATTTTGGTTGTGTCTTCGAAGACATTGTGTCTTTGAAGAATTTCATAAAAATCACCTATTCACATCCCTCTAGTCGATAACTAGGACTTTCAATTGATTAGAGCTAGGTGCTCTCTTGCTCTATGTGATTCTGTTTAACCACCTGGAGTTTTAGCTATGTCGAATGCAGGGATAATCAAAGTGTCCGTTGTGTGCCCTGTCTTTGATGGCACTGATTACCCCTACTAGAAGAATAAGATGCGCATGCATCTTGAAGCCATTAACATTGATCTCTGGTATGTTATCAAGACTAGTGTCCCCAAAGTCGGTGAAGGCGTCACTATTGCTGATGTCAAGAGATTCGCGCAACTAGACTCAACTGCCAAGAAAATCATCTGTGGTCATCTGACCAAAGGGCGGTATAGCCGTGTGAGTGCGCTAGAAACTGCGAAGCTAGTCTGGGACTGGCTGTCCAAGGTCAAACAAGGTGTCTCAACCCAGAGAGACTCAAGAATAGATGTGCTTCACAATCTCTTCAACCGATTCAAGAGGAATGACAATGAGAATGTCCAGCTCACTTTGGACCGCCTCACTGATATCACAAATGAGCTTTGCGGACTTGGCGCGACAGAGATCACCAAGCATGAAATTGTGAATAACCTACTGAGATCACTTGACAACTCATTTGACACTTTGGCCTTGATGATCCAAGAATGTCCCGACTTTAGAGATCTTGATCCATCTAACATACTTGATAGGCTCAACACACATGAATTCCAGCTGTCTGAGAAGAGAGATATCTATGGTTCCAACTATGACCGATCTCGTGCCTTGAAGGCAAAGGCCGTATCCTCATCTGAAGAAGAATCTGACTACAGTTCTGAATATCCTAAAGACATTGGCAGAGAGCTAGCAATGCTTGTTAGGAAGTTCCGGAAGTTATCCAAGAAGAATCGTTTTGGAAAGTCTTCAAGATCCAGATCAAAGAATGATGAGGCTTCCTCTCGTGACTACAAGAAGATAACATGCCATAAAAGCAAGAAGCCAGGCCACTGCATATCTGAATGTCCTCAATGGGATAAGGAAGCAAAGAAAAAAAAGAAGAGCAAGGAATATGACTCTAACGACAAGAAGAAGAAGAAACCCTCAAAGTCTTCATCATACAAGAAGAGCTCATATGGCAAGGCTTGTGCATTCATTGGCAAGGAGATCGATTCAGAGGAGGAGTTTGCTTCTGAGGAGGTGGAGGTGGAGTCTGAGGAGGAGTCTGATTCAGGCATGGCAAGCCTGGCTCTAGCTTTGGCATTCATCGCCAAGTCCATCTTCAACATTGAAGACAATGGTCATGCCGCTGACACTAAAGTTGATGATGAGGACGACTCTACTCCAAGCTACTGCTTCATGGCACGAGGTGCCAAGGTAAACTCCCGCGATGCTTACTTTTAGACCTCAAGTGAAGATGACTCTGAATGTGAATCCAAATCCAACCATAAGACTGTTGCTAAAATTGCAACTGAACAACAAACTGCTATGGAAGACATTCAAAAATTGCTAGACAAAAGCTATGACTTGTTGGACGAGGAAATGGTTCGAACCCAATCCTTAATCGAAGAAATCAAAAATCTTCGCATTAAGTACGAGGAACTTGAAAGTTGTCATGAAACCCTCTTAGCTACTCATGAGAAGCTTTCCTATGATTATCTCCAAAGGAAGCAAGATCTAGAGAACTGAGAGCGTCTCATGAAGATCTTCAAAAGGAAAATGATTCACTACTTGCTCAACGATCAGTTTCGCTCAGGAAGATTTTGTTCCACCTTGTTTAAAATTCCTTGAGCGTGACAAAGCTATCTCTATTGTTGAATGTTCTACTGCTTCTAAAGTTGCAATATCTTCAACTGTTGATGTCGTAACTAACCCTCTTGTGAAGATACCATTGCTATTGCTGATGATAATACCATTTGAAGACATTACTTGAAACAGGCATGTACAAAAGCCTCAAAGGGCATTAGACACTCTATGATGTCCTCAACAAACCGATTCTGAACCGAAACCCTAGGAAAGAGGGTGTTGGTTTCGAGAGAAAAATGAATGATGATGTTCTTACTGGAAGCCTGAGCAGTACCCAAAACCACATGGGTTGCTGCAAAGGGTCCTTCGGTAGATCCATCTACTTTATCTGGCTTCACTTGTGCTAACCCCATTATCATTGATGAGTCCTTTGACTACAACTATAAGCTGTTTAAGAATCAGAATGGTGAAGAGTTTGCTAGGTTTATTGGGACTAATTGCAGGAACGGTCCACCTATGAAGAAGATCTGGGTCCCTAAAAGTTGTCTTGAGAAGCTTCTCGTGAATGTCATCATGACACCACCAGGGAAGAAGACAAACCCGAGACCAAAGGCTTCATATAGACAGAGGACCTCCCAAGGTCACCCTAACACCAATATTTTGCAGGGAAACCATCATCGGACGCATGAATATGAGTGTTTTTCTTCAAAACGCTATGTTCACAAAACAAAGAACTTTTCTACACATTCTTACGAGTATTATTCACCTCCTGCAAAACTATTTGTTAGGGCTCCAAAGCCAAAGTTCTCAGATGCTGCACTTAGACTCATTGCTTCTAAGCCACACCTTAAGATGTTGGTGGTTAAGAAGAATTAACTTCTCTTGCAGGGAAAGGTCTCTAGCCGGAAATCATTGACTTCGGAAGGCAATGCTTGTTGGGAAACGTAGCATGCAATTTCAAAAAAAATCCTACGCTCACGCAAGATCTATCTAGGAGATGGATAGCAACGAGAGGGGGAGAGTGTCTACATACCCTCATAGACCGAAAGCAGAAGCGTTTGCTTAACATGGTTGATGTAGTCAAACGTCTTCTCGTTCTGACCTATCGAGTACCGAACGTATGGCACCTCTGAGTTCTGCACACGTTCAGCGTGATGACGTCGCTCGAGCTCTTGATCCAGCAGAGGGTCGAGGAAGTAGATGAGTTCCGTTAGCACGATGGCGTGGTGACGGTGATGGTGATGTGATCTGCGCAGCGCTTCGCCTAAGCACCGCAAGAATATGACTGGAGGCGTAAAATGTGGAGGGGCGCGCCGCACACGGCTTGGAGAAATTGGTGTGTTCTAGGGGCGCCCCCCGTATATAAAGGAGGGAGGGAGAGGAGGCTGGCCCTAGGCGCGCCCCAAGTGGGAGGAGTCCCACTTGGGCTCCTAGTAGGATTCAGCCCCCTTCCATTTATCAGAGGGGGAAAGGGGGAAGGAGAGGGAGTAGGAGAAGGAAAGGGGGCGCCGCCCCCTTCCCTAGTCCAATTCGGCGTCCTTCCCTAAGGGGGGTGCGCCACCCCTTTGTGGGCTGGCGTGCCTCCCTCCTATGGCCCATATGGCCCGTATCTTCCTCCCCCCCCGGGGGGGTCCTGTAACCCATTCGGTACTCCGATATGTACCCGATACATTTCGGAACCCTTTCGGTGTCTGAATACTACCTTCTAATGATCTCATCCGGGACTCCGACCAACCTTTGGTCACCAAAACATATGGCTCATTTTGTATGCTCAGCTTCAGAGTCCCGGATGATAATCATACTGAAGGCCTGGAGCAGTGGGTGGTACCATAATAGGCCATCTGACAGTCACAAAGTCACCTCGATTGTAGGCGAGGCCTTGGTGGAGGAACAGCGTCATCAAAAGTGATTGGTTGCACAATATTGTCAGTTGGAGCATTGGCTTCGGGCTCCACATTGTCTTCAACCATGACAGTGTCATTGGCTTCAGTGGTGTTGTTGGTGGCAGCCACATTGGTTTCAACCTCCGTCTCTTCAACGACAGGAGGGTCTGGCAGTAGCACATTCTCTTCTTGTAGGACTGGATCACTAGCAGGGGGAGTAACATGTCTCTCTTCTTCTTTCTCTTCATCGGCTGATGCAGCCGGAATGTCTTCAGTAGCTTTGGGTTCAGACTCATGAGCAGTCGCAGAAGGGATGGCATCTGGGAACACTTGACGTGCTACTGAGCTAGTGGGTTGCACATCCTCTTCTAGAACGCTATACATGGATGCATGAGACCTTGGACCTTTGCAAAGCCTTCTGAAGGAAGGCAACGCCTGTGGTGAAGGAATTGTGAAATCAATGTCTTCTGGACTTTCTTGATTAGTCTAAAGCACCGGAGTGGTGACTTGAACTGTTGGAGTGCGCTGATCAGCTTCATCATCCAAGGGCATATCTTGAGTGATTGGCGTCATGGGACGGGGAGTCAGAGGATGGCTAATACTGATCAATTCACTGCTCGTTAGACCAGGCGATGATACCACGGGATTAGATTCAATCTGAGGAAGGACTTCATCATCTTCAACATGGTCAGTGTCTTCAGCTGCGATGGGATCAGTAGCTAGAATTTCTTCATTTTCAGGAGCCTCTGTGGAAGCATGCTCATGGACCTAGACAGCGCTCGCGATTGGCAGAGGCAGGTAGAGCAACAGAGATTGGTTCGATGACCAGCGGTTCTTGGGAAGAGACACGCTCTTTGCGTGAAGACTTTGAAGCTTTAGTCTTCAGCTTCTTCTTGGAGGGAGTAGCATTAGGGGCTTCATGGAGATTTCTCTTCCAGGCTTCAGCCTCAGCTTGCCATGTTTTCTTCTACTCAGAAGCTGCTGAGGGGACCTTTGGCTTCGAGCCAGTCATGCTAGCAGGGAAGACAATGATTGGTTGTCCCTGCCTTGGAGCGTTGGGATTAGCTTTAGCAGATTTCTTGTTCTTCTTAGTAGCAACCTTGGAGTCGATGCCTGGACGCCCAAGTGCCTTTATCTTCCTAGCTTCATTGTGCGCTTGCACACACTTCTGCACATAGTACTTCATGCGCTCGCGTGAGCCTTTGGCTTCTTCACGCTTCTTGTTGAACTGGTCCTTGAGGTCATGCATCATCTGCTTGAAGTTTTGCACATTAGCAACACTAAGCCTGGCCATGTGCTTCTTGAACTGTTCCTTCTCATAGTCAATCTTGTTGTTCAGCTCAATAATTTTCTGAGCAATGGCAAGTTCGTTGGCAATGGTTCCTTGAAAAGTGACACTGATGTCCATTGGCTGCTGCAAATCATCAATGTTGATGTTCTGATTCTTGAACCATTCATCAATGAAGTTGTTGAGAACGTCAGCATCGAACAGAGGTAGATCCTGGAAGATCTCAGCCTCCTGTTTGCTCTTGATCAACTGTTCCAGAGCCTCATCAGCAAGATCTTCATCACTTGACAGATCAATGGTGTGGTTTTCATTTCGCAGAACGGCAGCAGAAGTGAGTGCCTGCCAGAGACCTTCTTGAGCTTTGGCTTCTTGGTTCGCTTGGAGATGCGGGACTGGTCTTCAGACTTCACACTTGTTTCAGGTGGTGCAGTTTTCAATGACTTCATAGACGAAGCTTTTGGAGCAGTAGAGGGTTTTGAAGCCTTTGACTTCTTCTTCTGCTTCGGTGGTGCAGTAGCATCTTCAGCAGATTGCTCCACTGTGGCCCTTTGTGCAGCAATGTGTGCTAGCAGCCCATCGAAGCCATTAAAAGGATCAATTCTGTTCTCATTGGCTTCACGGGTGCCATCAGACCTTGGAGCTAACGGACCAGGGTTGAAGTCGAGTCCGAACTCCTTCTTGTTCTTAATGGCAAACTCCTTGGCAAACTGGAAGTTGCACTTGAAGAGATCATCATCACGACACCATTAAAGAGATGATGGGTTGGCATCGTCTGGTTGAGGTCCTTAGACCATGCATGAATAGAACTCCAGAGCAATAGCTTCAGGCTTTGTCTTTGGTGCCAAGTTCTTGTAAAGAATATCGCCCCACGGGCGCGTAATAGCATTCTTCTCTACATAATCAGGTGTGACAAAGTTATACTTAAACCACTGCTCAGCCCAATATCTACGGATCCATTGGATTATGTTCTTGCGCAGAGTGTAGTTCTCTTCAGGTTCAGATTTGTAAAGCTCATACAGATCTGGGGGCAGGTCCAGTGCAGTATTGCCACGGCATTGCCTGCTGCCTTTTCTCGTAGATTTTTCAGTAGTCATAGTATTCAGATGGAGAGGCTTCAGAACATTGAAAGGCTTCCGACGACTTGTCAGACAAGAACTGGCTTCAGGAGATTCAATGTGTCCCTGTAAGAATTTTGCAAATGAATGCAGACTATGAGAACCAAGGGATTGTCCCACGGACATGTACCTGTGACAACATTAGAGATGTGAGGGAAGGGGAAGAGGTCATATGCTTTCTCAGAAGATTTTTAAGATAAATCAGTTAGAAGACATTGACCTCACAGTGTGAAGACATTCACTTATTTGAAGTGAGTTGGTTCCAGATTTGTACGAATACAAGAATAAGTACAGGTGAGGAATCTAACTAGTTGTGAAGCATAAGTGAATATACTTTGCAAGATATGAGATTCAGAAACATAAAGATCCAGATTTGGAAGTGCAGAGACCACTTTTGGGTGAAGTGGATGGATTTGACAGATCGAAAAAGCAGCAAAAAGCGAGTTTTATTTACCACTTGAAGAACTGCTAGACGGGGCAGAATGGATGCCGAGCAATCCAATCTCCAGTGCGCTAACTTGGCAACAGAAGACACCTACGGAGGCGGCGGAGAAGGTGAGGTCCGCGGCCGGCATGAGGACAACATCGAAGAGGTCGTGACAGCTAAGTGCTTTGTCTGCGACGTCGACTCGAGCTAACGGTGGCGCTAGGGTTTGAGTGAGATGGTGAGGTGGAAGAGGAGATAATGATCGCGTGGGTGAGTATTTACAAGGAGGAGGGCGGTGCAGCGCAATTACGCAGGTGCCCCTGGCGGTTCACATCTAATGGAAACGTGGCATGCATGCAACTTATCTAGAGTAGAACCATGTTTCCACACACGCCTTGATTGTCGGGTGGTCGTTCTGGCTTCTCCATTTTTCAGGCAAAAGACAAGGCATTAAAAATAGTTTTAAATGTGTGTCTCTGTAGCGACCACGATCCAAATGGACCGAAGTCTCTATGCATCAGTGTCATCCCTGGATTGGTAATGCTGACACACACAGTACTCGAGGAATTTATAACAAAGTTCAATCACACACTTATTACATAGAGTCCTCATAAAGAGTATGATTACACCAAAAATATCATGGTTGAAGGCCATCTAAACTAATTAACTGCGGAAGCTTCGAAGCTAAATGAGTCCATCAACTCCAACGGCATAGCTGAGTGCAAAACAACGACCTATCGCACCTTATTCATCGTCTGAGTAGTCTGCAACATGAGACGTTGCAGCCGTGTAGGTCAGCGCATTGAATATGCTGGCAGAGTTACACTGTAAAGCAATGAAATGCAAGAACTATATCTACATGCAATATTCGGCTGGTGGAGGCTCTAAGTTTATGATTTTGCATAAAGCTAGTTTTTTCCTACAACAACGGAACAAATTTATTTAACTACTCCCAAGTTGCCCAATATTTGAGAAGGTAACCCCAACTCAAATTCCAATTAAAAATATCATCATTAAACCCAATCAATTAGTTAAAGAGTGATGAGATCAACATTAATAATTCAAGTACCAGATACTCAAGATGTCCATAACCGAGGACACGGCTAACCATGATTAGTTTATACACTCTACAGATGTTTGCGCACTTTTCCCCACAAGACTCGACCGCATCCATGATCGGATGATCGAGACATAGTCTTTCTGAAGCACTTACTCTCTACTCCGGGCGGACTGGAACATCTGCTAGTCCACCTCTTCAAGAGCTCACGCAACTTACTCAACTATGCCAGAGCCAATAATGGCTTGTGGCTGCACACAAAATTTTCCAGGCATGAAATATCATCTGATCCCTTTGAGCCTGGCTGGTGAACCGAAGTAAAAATCACACGGGTACTCCGGGATTTCCTTAAATAGACAACACTGGGTTCCCCAGGTGCCTCAACCAATCCACCCAGATGTGTATTAAAGTTTCCACCTTAATGTTATCCAAGATTAATAACTCTAAGAACTTCCATGTGAATCACGATCCAATCCCCGTTTACAAGCATGGCTAAGCAATAACAAAACATAACGTATATTCCCAGGGTGATCGAAAGGTATTAGGTTCCTACCTCAAGCACTACAACCAAACCACATGTTCCCAATCGTACTCATGCAAGTATTTGAGGGGTAATACTAATGCATAGTAAAAACTGGGTATAGAAGAGTATGATCAAAGTGTAACTTGCCTTGCTGACGATTTGCAAACTCTAGAGATTCGTAGTAAAAAAGCTTCACACTCCGGGTAATCTAGTGTAGACAAACAGTAGCATACATAAGCAATCACTGAAATGAAACAACGAGAAAATCGAGAAAAGATCCAAATCAAACACGAAACAAGCAAACGGCTTAGACTAAAAAAAGTAAAACCTAACAGCATTATTATCATGTGGATTAGATCTTAACAGTAGGTACAAATGATTAGCTACGATTTTCAAAAACAAATAACTCAAACGGAGAAACGAAACTCAAAATACGAACGAAACAAGATCGTTTACTAATCTGAACTAAAGTCAAATTTTTCAGGGTCAAAAATCATGTTCAAGTTGGTTAACTAGAAAGAAAAGAGCGATACGAAGACTTTGGGGCTGGTTTCATCTAATTTGGATAAACGAGTAAAAAAGTTATGCTAGTTTTAAGATCAGGGGCTAAATCGCAAGAAAACTATTCACGGATAAGTCCCTGGCCGAAAATAAACTAAAAGAGAAAAACTACGGCGCGAATGTTCGCTAACAGAACTAATCCAACGAAAACCGTCCGTTAAAACGAATGAACGAACGTTAATTAAGTAAACTTAAAAAAATAAACCAATCTAAACCGTAAAAAAGGGAAAAGACCGAACAGTTTTATACTGTTAGCCGAGGTTTGACCGACGGAGAGATCCGGCAAGTTCTCTGGGCGGGCGAGGCGGCTGCAGCAATGGCCGAGGGCTGCGACGGCGGGCGAGAGGTGTCTTGGGCAATGGGGCGGCGGCGGCGGAGGCGGCGGAGCGGCTCTGGCGTGGCGGCGGCGTGGGGTGGAGAGGCGGTGGCGGGCGATATATAAAGGCCTGAGGGCTCCTCGACTTGGAGGCGAGTTTGGCTGGCGTGGCCGACCGGACTGGGCGAGTCCAGCTCTCGACTGGCTGAGGAAGGCGCGGCGCTTCTTTGAACAGTGGGCCTTCGGCCTAGTTCGACCCCGAAAGTTTTTTTTAAAAAAAAATTGCTGCGAAGGAAAAATCCTTAATAAATATAAAAAAATCTAAAAATTCCAGAATCAATTTTCACTGTCCAAACCTAATATTTAGGACAACATGAACATTTTTCTGGACTAAAATGTAATTTTTTTTCTAATTCACATAAAATAGCAAATAAAATATCAATAAATATTAATTTGATTTTAAAATTCTTTCTCCAATATTTCTCTTAGGTTGAAGAAGTCATATTATCTTCTCTCATTTGTTTTTAATATTGGAAATAATTGGAGAGAAAATAATAAAATCAAATTGATCCTCGTTTCAAAGTTGAAGTAAATTCAAATATGAATTTTTGTGAAACCTCCAACTCTCCCCTTGTGTCCTTGACTTGCTTAAGATTTCTAGGATCACAACAAAATGCAAGAATAAATATGATATGCATATGATGATCTATGTATAACCTCCAAATAGAAAATTAGGATGTTACAAACCTACACCCCTTAAGAAAAATCTCCCCTCGAGATTCGGGTTGGTTAGCAAAAATGTTTGGGTGGTCCTTGCGGAGATCTTCTTCTCACTCCCAAGTGGCTTCCTCCTCGGTATGGTGGCTCCACTGAGCTTTGCAAAACTTGATAACTTTGCTGCGAGTAACTCGACTGGAAAACTCAAGAATCTTGACTGGCTTCTCTTCATAGGTTAAATCACTATCTAACAGAATTGCTTCCAGTGGCACTGTATCTCTTAAAGGAATATCGGCCATCTCTGCGTGGCACTTCAACTGGGAAACGTGAAACACATCATGAACTCCTGACAATCCTTCTGGCAATTCCAGCTTGTATGCAACTTCTCCCATGCATTCCCAAACTTTGTATGGTCCCACAAAACATGGCGCTAGCTTTCCCTTGACTCCAAAACGTTTGACTCCTCGAAGTGGGGACACACGAAGATATGCTATGTATCCGACTTCATAAACTATCTCCTTGCGTTTAGTATCCGCATACCTCTTCTGCTTGGACTGGTCTACCTTGACTCTGTCGCGAATCAACTTAACCTTCTCTTCAGAGTCTTTGATTAAGTCTTGTCTGAACTACTGTCAATATCCAACTTCATCCCATGATAACAGTGTCCTGCACCTCCTTCCGTACAAGGCTTCGAAAGGGGCCATCTTCAAACTTGCTTGATAACTATTGTTATAAGAGAACTCTGCATATGGCAAATTGTCATCCCAGCTAGATCCATAATCTAGCGCACAAGCTCTCAACATGTCTTCCAGAATCTGATTGACTCTCTCAGTCTGTCCATCCATCTATGGATGAAAGGATGTACTGAACTCTATCCTGGCACCCAAAGTTTCATGCAACTGATTCCAAAACTTTGAAGTAACCTGGGTTCCTCTATCTGATACAACGGTCCTCGGAACTCCATGCAGACATACGATCCAGGTCATGTATATCTCTGCCAACTTAGCACTCGTATAAGTTGTCTTCGCTGGGTTGAAATGAGCTACTTTCGTCAAACGACCGACTACAACCCAGATGGAGTCATAGCCTGAATGAGTCCTAGGTAATCCGGTGATAAATCCATGCCAAGTTTATCCCACTTCGATTCGGGTATCAGCAACAGCTGTAGCAATCCGGGTGGCTTCTGATGCTCTGCCTTGACTCTCTGACATACATCACATACTGCTACATACTTGGCAATATCCTTCTTCATTCCTGTCCACCATAAACTTTCCTTCAAATCCAGATACATCTTGGTGTTGCCTGGGTGAATCGAGTACAACGAATCATGGGCATCCTGCAGAATCAACTTCATGATCTCGGGGTCATTAGGCACATATACACGATCTTCAAACCATAAAATGCCGTGCTCATCCTCACGAAATCCTTTAGCTTTTCCTTTACTGATCCTTTCCTTTATCTCAGCAATCTCCTTGCCAGTCTTCTAGGCTTCTCTGGTCTTACCCAAAAAAGTGGATTGAATTTCCAATGCTGCAACATAACCTCTCGGAACTATCTCCAAGCATAGCTCTCGAAGGTAAACTGCTAACTCCTTTGGTAATCCTCCAGTTATTAGCATGTTAACACAACTCTTGCAGCTCAACGCATCGACATTTGCCATTCGTGGATGATAATGCAATCTCATGTCGTAATCCTTTATGAGCTCCAACCATCTCCTTTGCCTGAGATTTAACTCTTTCTTTGTGAAGATGTATTTCAAACTCTTATGATCCGTGTATACATCACAATGGTTTTGTCTCCATGTCTTAAGCACATGCACTACGGCTGCTAACTCCAAATCATGCGTAGCATAATTAAACTCATGAGGTTGAAGCTATCGTGAGGCATATGAAACAACTCTTCCTTCCTACATAAGGACACTTCCAAGTCCTCGACGTGAAGCGTCGCAATATGCTTGGAAATCCTTACGTTGGTCTGGGAGAATCAGCACTGGCGCTGTAACCAAACATTTGCTCAACTCCTGAAAACTGGCCTCACAATCCTCAGTCTAGTTAAACTTGGTGTCTTTCTTCAATAACTCCGTCATGGGTTTTGAAATCTTGGAGAAATTCTCGATAAATCTCCGGTAATAACCTGCAAGTCCAAGAAAACTTCTGATATCTCCAACTGATGTGGGTGCCAACCATTTAGTGACAGAAGCAACCTTGGTCGGGTCTACTGCTATTCCTTATCCGGATATAACATGTCTGAGAAATCCAACTTCCTTTAACCAAAACTCACATTTGCTGAACTTGGCATACAACTGATGTTCTCTGAGCTTCTCAAGAACCAAACGCAAATGTTCCTTACGCTCTTCTTCATTCCTCGAGTATATCAATATATCATCAATGAATACCATGATGAACTTATCCAAAAACTCCGTAAACACTTTGTTCATCATACTCATGAAATAGGCAGGGGTGTTAGTCAAGCCAAATGACATAACTGTATACTCATATAACCCATACCTTGTGGTAAAGGCTGTCTTAGGTATATCCTGCTCTCGCATCTTTGAACTGGTGATAACTCGATCGAAGATCGATCTTGGAGAAAACTTTAGCTCCTTGCAACTAGTCAAACAAATCATTGATCATCGGCAGAGGGTATTTGTTCTTGATCGTCACCTCATTCAGCACATGATAATCAACAACCATCCTCAAAGATCCATCCTTCTTCTCCACTAGAAGCACTGGGGCTCCCCAAGGTGATGAACTTGGTTGAGTGTAACCTTTCTCCAGTAACTCCTTAATCTACTTCTTAATTTCCTCCAGATCTTTTGCGGGCATCCGATACGGTCTCTTTGATATTGGTCCGGTGTCTAGCAATAGCTCAATCAAAAACTCAATGTCTCGATCCAGTGGCATGCCTGGTAACTCTTCCGTAAATATGTCGGGAAAATCCTTCACCACTGGTACTTCCACCTGAACAACTCCTGATAAGTAATTCACCTGAGTTCTCGTCGGCGCATGCCGGGATACGTACTTGATCCTCTTTCCTTCTGGGTGGTGAGAAGAATTGATTTACACGCGCAATCGATGTTTCCCTCAAACTTGGATAGCCAATCCATGCCTAGTATCACATCCAATCCTTGTGACTCCAGAACAATCAGGTCGGTGGGGAAAACATGTCTACCTATGGTTACTGGCAATATACTCTGCTCCTGGGGAACTTACTAACAAAGGTGACTTAAGGGCTACGGTTGGTAATTTATTCTTATCCACAAATCCCCTTGATATGTATGAACTCACCAGTATCGAAAAGAACAAGTGATGTAAATGCATTAATCAAAAACTTACCGACAACTACATCGGGTTGATCCTCAATATCCTCCACACTAACGTGGTTCACGTGACCTTTGGTGAAGGGGTTGGGCTTCTTCGCGGAACCTCCATTGCCATTTCCATTCTTTGCTTCAAGACATTCAGTGGCATAATGTCCGGTCTTCTGGCACTTAAAACAAGTATTGTGGCTGTCGGTGTCAAAACCGGCGGATCTCGGGTAGGGGGTCCCGAACTGTGCGTCTAGGCGGATGGTAACAAGAGACGAGGGACACAATGTTTTTACCCATGTTCGGGCCCTCTCGATGGAGGTAAAACCCTACGTCCTGCTTGATTAATATTGATGATATGGGTAGTACAAGAGTAGATCTACCACGAGATCAAGGAGGCTAAACCCTAGAAGCTAGCCTATGGTATGATTGTTGAGATGTAATGTTGTGTCCTATGGACTAAAGCCCTCCAGTTTATATAGACACCAGAGAGGCTAGGGTTACACAGAGTCGGTTACAATGGTAGGAGATCTACATATCCGTATTGCCAAGCTTGCCTTCCACGCCAAGGAAAGTACCTTCCGGACACGAGCCGGAGTCTTCAATCTTCTATCTTCGTAGTATGGGAGTCCGGCGGATATTGATAGTCCAGCTATTCGCACACCCCTAGTCCAGACTCCTCAAGAGTCCCCGAACTAGTCTTCATGACGATAAGTCCGGCGTGCATAATGTTCGGCATTGCAAGGCGGGTTCCTCCCTTGAATAATCCGGAGAAGATAATGAACACCAGGATAGTGTCCGGCTCTGCAAAATAAATTCCACATTCCAAACATAGAGAGAATAAAACATATACACTGATTCAATCTGCTGACGTATTATGCGGCGTGACATCACACCGCCACCAAGCCCTTGTTTGAATTACTATACCACCTCAAACACGCTCAGCTAAGCGGTTTTTTGGCACGCCCCGTCAAGCAGTAGATCGTGTTCCCCTTATTCCGGATTCTCATCAATACGTGCGTAGTAACCCAACCGCGCCATTGATGGTGGCGCTTGGGAGATAAGCGAGTTTTACCAGGCCGGTGAGGGACGCATAGTTTTGTCCGCCTATATATAAGGGATAAGGATTTACCTTCTCACCTATGCCTCCTTCCTCCTTTGCTTATCCGTCCCTGCGAACTCAAGCTCCAACGCCCAAGCTCGCACATCTCACCTTGACCCTTCTCCGAATATGTCCGGAGGGGGAGGCAAATGGATGGCCTCCACCGCCAAGGGGGAGGACTTCACCAAGCTGCGCGACGCCGGATACCTTTCCAGCGACATCGCGCATCGGCTACCCGACGCGGGGCAGCTCATCCCTACCCCAGGGCCTCATGAGAGGGTCGTCTTCCTTCCCCACTTCCTCCGCGGACTGGGCTTCCCGCTCCATCCATTCGTCCAGGGGCTCTTGTTTCACTACGGCCTGGATTTCCACGATCTGGCGCCGAACTTCGTCCTCAACATCTCGGCGTTTATCGTCGTGTGCGAGGCCTTTCTCGCATCCGCCCCACTTCGCATGTGGCTCAAGACCTTCAACGCTGTCAAGGTTGTGAAGGGGACGCAAGCGAAGGCGGAGGCGCCATGCTGGGCAAACTGCCCAACGTCCCTTGGCTAGAAGGAACCTTCGTGGACTCCGTCAAGGGGTGGCAGTCGGGGTGGTTCTACATCACCGAGCCGCGCGAGCCTACATGGGCGGCGGCCCCCGAATTTAGATCTGGAATCCCCACGCAGCTGACCTCCTGGAAAGAGAAGGGCTTGCGTTATTAATGAAAGAAGGTCTGCTAATAAAGCGGACTGATACAAATAGTGCGGTAAGCAAGGGATTTGGACTAAATTAACATGTCCCTCTCGCAGATAAGCTGCAGACTTGGTGTATGTAATCGAATTTAATGCTCGTAATGGAGACCACCGAGTGTTCATCGCAGCCTTCTTTAATCCTCGATCGTTGCATCGTGAGTTCGGCAAGTTCGCCGCCGGACAGGCTTTCGTTAATGGAGTCCTCAGATACGCAAAAGAAGAAAAGATAAAAAATAAAGCCAAGGGGGCGATCGATGAGCCTGGTGTGGTCGAGCCGCACTCTTTGGTCCTTGTGGTTAAGCCCTCCCCGCGCCCATGGAATCTCCAAAGTGTAATGATGTACGCGAGTGTTATTCTTGTGATCATGCGCTGGCAAGGGTTGGGGCCGCATTACTCTGCGATGCTCGATCGCGCCAGTGGTCTTGGTTAGTGTTGCTCGGCGCGCTTTGATGTATCCGCTTTTTAACCGCGGACTAGAGAATTGCCGAGGAGGCTGCTCAGATTTCCGCCACGAGAGCGCTGTATGTTCCTCCGTTCGAGGAGCGCCCGTATTCCCATTGACCGTAATGACTCCACGAGGGCCCGCATCTTGAGCTTTAGGTATGCATAATGCGGCACGCGCTGAATTTTACAACGCGTTCGTCCGAGCAGGCATGATAGCCGCCACTGAACGGGACTATATCAAGATTAACTCTTCGCTCGAAATTATCCGGGATCCAAGACCACTTCAGCAGGACCGAGCTCGCATAGTTGGCTTCCACTCGGATGACACCTTTAAAGGTTGTCTTAGTAGGTTTGATCCTGGATGGGTCTATGCCCATTTTGCGACCGTGTCCCGATAAAGCAGTTCAGTTGCCGCCGCCATCCATCGAGGACTCTTGTGAGGTGAAATCCATCAACGATTGGGTCTAAGACCACGCGCGAATCCGCCATGGCTTATGCTGGTCGGATGGTCTCGCCGATCGAAAGTGATCGGACAGAGGATCATGGATTGAACTTCGGGCGATCGCTCCATCGCATAGACGTCCGTAGTACACGCTTCCTCTCCCTCTTGGGTATATGGGTCGCGTAAATCATATTCACCGTCCGCATTTGTGGGGAAACCTTCGTCCTCTATTGTTCGGGCGGGGTCTCTTCCTCGTCGCCGCTATTTAGCCCCTTGTCATTGTGTTCGCAATTAACTTGCCAGCCTGCTTGAACACCCAACAATCTCTATTGGTGTGATTAGCTGGCTTTTCGGGGTGCCATGTATCCGCATGAGCGGTCGAGTATTCGGTCCAGATTGACGGACCCGAGTTGTTCTTTAAATGGCTTCTTCCGCTGACCGGTTTGAGCCTCGAATCCGCATTGACCGCCGATCCTCTTTGTCGCCGCCGCACGCGTGTTTGTTTTGATTCGACGTGACTGCCGTTGTTGTCCTTAGTGTCCGGACCGCAGAATTTTTGCGGAGATTGTTGTGCGGGCTAGCTAGCTGTCCTCTCCGCACAAAAGCGGGTCATTAACGGCGTGAGGGCTGCCATGGATTTCGGCTTCTCCTGCCCCAGGTGCCGGGCTAGCCATTCGTCCCGGATGTTATGTTTGAAGGCTGCAAGGGCCTCCGCATCCGGACAGTCGATGATTTGACTTTTCTTCGTCAAGAACCGTGTCCAGAATTGTCTGGCCGATTCATCTGGCTGCTGAATAATGTGGCTTAGGTCATCGGCGTCTGGTGGTCGCACATATGTACCTTGGAAGTTATCCAGGAACGCGGCCTCCAGGTCTTCCCAACACCCAATTGACTCTGCGGGTAGGCTGTTAAGCCAATGCCGAGCTGGTCCTTTAAGCTTGAGTGGGAGATATTTGATGGCATGGAGATCGTCGCCGCGGGCCATATGGATGTGGAGAAGATAATCTTCAATCCACACCGCTGGGTCTGTTGTACCATCGTAAGATTCGATATTTACGGTTTAAACCCTTCGGGATCTCGATGATCCATTACTTCATCGGTGAAGCATAACGGGTGTCTGGCGCCCAGATTGAGCAATATCACGACGCAGCTCGAGGGAGCGCTGTCTACTATGTTCGCCCGGCGGCGTTATGTCCGCGCGACGGTATTCGTTAGGGTCGAGGGGCCCACGTGATCCATAGATGGATCTGGATTGTCTTGCTTTGTCCTCCAATATGTCTTGCAAGTCCGGCGCGTTCCCTTTTAGCTTCGTACTCTTGGATCGATGCCGGGGTACGGTCTTGGATGGGGGCCTGAATGCCTCTCTGTCGCGGCCACGGGGTGGTCGGTCAGCCATGTCGTGCGCTGGTGATGAAGGTATGTATGCTTCCTCCTCTAACCGGGGGAGCAGCTTGCGTCTTGGGTAACTTTTGGAGGGGAGTTCGAGTTTATACTCTTCAGCCGTGAGGACCTCAGTCCATCGATCGGCTAGCAGATCTTGATCAGCTTGGAGCTCTTGCTGCTTTTTCTTTAGGCTATTTGCCGTGGCTATGAGCCTGCGCTTGAAGCGCTCTTGTTCGACGGGATCCTCGGTGCAGCGAATTCATCATCGTTGAGGCTTGCTTCGTCTTGGAGGGAGGCATATAGTTATCATCCTCAACCCTTCGCCTCGCCGCCTGTCGTGAGGGCTTGAGCCCGTCCTCCTGCGCCGAGTCTTGCAGAGGGGATCGCCTTCGGCACTCTTCGAGTGTTATTATCTCCGTGCGGAATCTCCATTTTTGTTGTGGCGGGATTTAGAGCGGCGCCGCTGACGCCGGCGTTTGGGCTGCTTCTTTAGAGAATCTTCCTCCGCTGCTTTTTCGCCATCCCCTTCTTTTGGGGTATCCACCATGTAGACGTCATATGACGAGGTGGCCTTCCAGTGCCCCGTGGGTGCTGGGTCTGATAAATCTCCGCATCGCCGTCCATAGCGCCGATGTCATCGAGTCAAGTCTAGCATGTCGGTTAAATCTTCGACAAAGTGGCTATAAAGTGGGTGGTGGGTGGGCTCAATTTCTTCGCCGTCGAACTCCAACCGCCGCCATAGTCCGCCAGATTCTCCGATAGCGAGAGATGCTTCAGAGAATTCAGGATATCGCCAAAAGGCGAGTCTTTGGAAGATGTCCGCGCTGTGAATTCCATAACCGCGCCTAATCCGTTTAATTGGTAGGGGCGCGGAGGCTCGAGTCCGGCGAGGAGTCCGGTGCCTCGGGATCACGAAGTTTCGCAGGGACAAGATTGGTATTCGCCCATCACCGTGGATGTTGAAGCCCTGTGGTGGCGTCTATCCACCGGCCCTCGACATGGGCAACCGGCTCCGGGCTAGTGGCCGGAGCGGATCTGAGTGCGGCCACCAAAGCACTGTCCGGCGGCAGAGCTAGATCAAGCCCATCGTCATAGTGCGGCGTGCTTGGCTGTGGCTCGAGTCCGTCGAAGATCAAGTCTCCGCGGTCATCGGCCGTGAAGTTCAAGCTTCCGAATCTGACCTGACGGCCAGGGGCGTAGCTTTCGATCTGCTCCAGATGGCCAAGAGAATTGGCCCGCAGTGCAAAGCCGCTGAATACAAAGATCTGTCCGGGGAGAAAAGTCTCACCCTGGACAGCGTTGATTGTTGAAGATGCCATCGAGCCAATCGGTGACGACACAGAGGAACTCTCAATGAAAGCACCAATGTCGGTGTCAAACCGGCGGATCTCGGTAGGGGGTCCCGAACTGTGCGCCTAGGCGGATGGTAACAAGAGACGAGGGACACAATGTTTTTACCTGTGTTGGGCCCTCTCGATGGAGGTAAAACCCTACGCCCCGCTTGATTAATATTGATGATATGGGTAGTACAAGAGTAGATCTACCACGAGATCAAGGAGGCTAAACCCTAGAAGCTAGCCTATGGTATGATTGTTGAGATGTAATGTTGTGTCCTACGGACTAAAGCCCTCCGGTTTATATAGACACCGGAGAGGCTAGGGTTACACAGAGTCACTTGCAATGGTAGGAGATCTACATATCCGTATTGCCAAGCTTGCCTTCCACGCCAAGGAAAGTACCTTCCGGACACGAGCCGGAGTCTTCAATCTTCTATCTTCGTAGTATGGGAGTCCGGCGGATATTGATAGTCCAGCTATCCGGACACCCCCTAGTCCAGGACTCCCTCAGTGGCTCAGATCCATCTTGGTTGGCGTTGCGGGGTTGGAACAGTTCTGGCTGCTACTTCCTCCATTCCCATTGCCATTCTTGGGGTCACTATGGTTGTGCGAGCTTGCTCCATTGTGCGTATGTCCTCCATGGTTATGGCCTCCGTGGTTGTGGGTATGTCCTCCCGAGTACGGGGAATAGTGGGGCTTCTGCTGAGCTCTATAAGTGTACCTCCCCTGTCCATACTTCCTCTTGCGATTATCAATCTGTTGCTGCTTGCCTTCAATCATGAGGGCCCTGTCTACCAACTCCTGGTAGTTGTTGAAAGTTGCCACCATCAAGTGCATGCTCAGCTCATGGTTGAGTCCCTCTAAAAACTTCTCCTGCTTAGAGGCATCAGTGGCTACATCATCTGGAGCATAGCGTGCTAACTTGCTAAACTCATCCACATACTAGCCCACTATACGCCCTCCTTGCGCAAGTTGCGAAACTTGCGCTTCTTCATGCTCATAGCTCCTGCTGAAACATGAGCAGTATGGAAAGCCTGTTGAAACTGATCCCATGTAACTGTATTAATGGGGTAAGTGGTGGTGAAATTATCCCACCAAGATGATGCGGGTCCATCAAGCTGATGTGCGGCAAAACACGCTCTCTCCGAATCTGTGCATCCTGCAGTGGTCGGCCCTCTTCCAATCTTGCGGAGCCAATCATCTGCAACTATCAGCTCAGTGCTCCGACGGATTCAACCTTAGAAAACGGGCTAGGTGGTCAATAGGGGGTGGTGGTGGTGTGTTGTTGTTACTGTTGTTGTTGTTGTTGTTGCCTTGGTTCTGGTTCCGAACTAGTATCTGCATCAAGGCATTCTGCTGCTGAATCAACTGGGTGAGCTGCGGTGGAAATGCAAACCCATTGTCACGTCTCGGAGGCATCTGATGGTTAGAAGCTGTGAGAAGACAGAATAGAATGGAGGTCTAAGAGAGACTCACTACCCATATGCTCATGAGACAAACACAATCAATTCATTTCATTCAATAGCACACAAGATTCACACAAACGATCTAACATATGAATACAAACTCGATCGTTGCTAACTACTTGGAGGTACTGCTACTAGTTACATGGTGGTCATCTAGAAATTTTTATCAAAGGAAGACTCTGTAATATCTGCTCCAGCTTCGTCAATGTAGTCGTCTTCACTATCATCATTTGCATCACTACCTGTGTTTGTAAGTGCATCTAGTGCCCCTTAGTGATTTTGTTGTATTGAAGACTTATAGGTTAAGGGACTAATATGTTTGTGAGCGTACACAGGCTCTATAAGTCAATGACTCTATAAGTCAATGAGGAGTTTGATATTTACAGTGAAAGTCGACCCCTAAAAATAAATGTCTTCGGCTGAAGACTTTGGTTCTCCTGAAGACTTTGAAAGTGAAGAAATTGGTGTGATCTGAAGACTTCGATATTCATGCGAGGAATCTGAAGCGTGAAGACTTTTGTTTTTGTAGTTTCATTTTCTTTTTCTTGAGTCATAGGAAACACCGTACTGTTAAAGGGGGTTGAGGTAATACTAAGGAAACTAATTTCCAAGTTATGCTCATCTCAAAATCCTACACGTACCCAATCCTTCGAGTGAAGACATTGGAAATCTCATATCGTTCATCAATTTTTCAAAGGATGAGACGAAGGTCTTCGATCTCGAGGAATTTGTTCGGCCGAGGAGTTAGGAATTGCCAGGCGGATTGCCTACACAGTGAGGAACATGATAGCCTTGAGGAATTCAAATCTCAAATATCCGACTGTTGCTGAGCCGTGCGCCAGCTATTCCAAAATATCCTACCACCTAACGATCATATCAGCCAAGGGAATTTATGTCTTATCATGTCGGGCTGCTCCCTAGGCTATAAATAGCCGCCCCCTACAACCACTAGCTGGTTGGCTGCTCCGACAGAAACTGACACTTGTCATTTGAGAGCATCCCATCCTCTGAGGACTTTGAGCGAAAATCATCAAGTGAGGAAAACCCAAACCTACAAACCCCAAAGTGATTGAGCATCACTGAAGAGATTGTTCATGTGTGGAACCGACGCTTGTTACCTTTGAGGACTGTGTATTCTCCAAACGGTTAGGCGTCATGGTCTGAGCATCCAAGAGGAATTGTGGATTGCCGAGTGACCAAGTCTGTGAAGGTTTGGAAGTCACCTGTGAAGACTTACCACTACTGTTGGGCGAGGTCTGTGTGACCTTATCTCAAGGAGAATACGGTGAGTACTGTGTGTCCGGGACTGTGTGTCCTCGAGTTTAAATACTCAGCCGCTCCAACCAGATGTACAACTGTCACAGCAGTTGGAACTGGTCCACCAAATCATTGTCTTCACCAAGCCAATGGTTCTATTTCCTCAACCCTTTCATTTCTCGCTTATGTGTTGATGTACCGATCATTATCGTTTGAAGACTTTGATCAAGACTTTCTAATTCCTCAATCCTATTTCTTCAGTCTGTTTGTCTTCATCCTGCTTATCCTGTGTTTACGCTTTCTGTACTCTATGTTTGTCTTTCATTTCATCATGATGACTATGATGTTACTCTGATTTGCTTATACCTGAGTACTTATTCCGCTGCAAGTAGTCCTTCGCTTAGGAATTTCCTCACCCTGAAATTCCTCAATGAAGAATTCATAAAAATCGCATTTTCACCCCCCCCTCTAGTCCACGTAACGCACTTTTAATTGGTATCAAAGCGAGGTACTCCCTTGTTCTGTGTGATTTTGGTTTAACCACCTGGAGTTTTAGTTATGTCGACTACAGGTATGATCAAGGTCTCGGCTAGGTTTCCTACGGACTACCCCTACTGGAAGAACAAGATGCGTATGCATCTTGAGGCAATTGATAACGATCTCTGGTACGTTGTCGAAAATGGCGTTCCCTCAGTCACTCCGTCTCTGAATGCTACTGATGTGAAGAGATTCAAGCAACTCGATTCTCAAGCAAAGAATATCATATGTGGCCATTTGAGCAAAGGTTAGTACGGCAGAGTGAGTGCACTCGAAACTGCTAAGCTGATTTGGGACAGGCTGTCCAAGGTCAACGAAGGAGTCTCAACTCAACGTGACTCCCGAGTTGATGTTCTTCGCAATCTCTCCAACCGCTTCAAAAGACTCGACAACGAAAATGTTCAGCAAACCTTCGATCGCCTCACTGGCATCTCAAATGAGCTTCAAGCACTTGGTGCCACTAATATCACCAATCATGAGGTGGTGAAGAAATTGCTGAGATCACTTGACACCTCATTTCATACCCTCGCACCGATGATTCAAGAACGAGCTGATTACAAGTCACTTGATCCCGCTGATATCCTCGAGAGGCTAAACACTCATGAGTTCCAGCTTGCTGAGAAGAGAGATCTCTATGGACCGAGCTACGGAAGATCACGTGCACTGAAGGCCAAGGTAGTATCTGAGTCCGAAGCTGAGGATTCTGGAAGCAGCCTTGGTGATCCTGAAGAATTGAGCCAGGAGCTAGCAATGCTCGTGAGGAAATTCCAGATGTTCTCTGGCCGCGACCGTTTTGGAAAGTCTTCAAGGAATGATGATTCCACGTCCCATGATTACAAAAAGAGAACTTTCCACAAATGCAAGAAACCTGGTCACTACATGTCTGATTGTCCTCTGTGGGAAAAGGAATCAAAGAAGAAGAAGTACAAAGATGACGATTCTGATGACTCAAAGAAGAAGAAGAAATCTTCAAAGTCTTCATCATCAAAATCCTCAAAGTCTTCATCTGATAAGAAGAGAAGTTCCAAGAAGGCCCGGGCATTCATTGGCAAGGAAATGGACTCTGAAGTGGAATCTGAGGATAATGTGGAAGAGGGGAATCGAGGAATCGACTGTGTGGCTAGCCTAGCCCTCACATCGCTACGCCGCAAGTCCATCTTCAACACTGAAGAAAATGACTTCCCCGACTCTGGTGACACGGGCAACGATGACTATGCTCCCACCTATTGCTTCATGGCAAAAGGTGCCAAGGTACTCAAACATTCCCCCTCTGACTCTAGTGAGGATGAATCTGATGACAATCTTAAGCCTAGCTATTCAAAACTTGCAAAAATTGTTGTTAAACAACAGAAGGCTTTAGAAAAGATTCAAAATCAACTAGACGGAAGCGATGACCTGTCGGGTGAGGAATTGAATTGAACTAAGACTCTGACAGATAATCTTCAGAGACTTCAAACTTGGTTTGACAGCCTTCAACATCATCATAACACTCTCTTAACTGATCATGAAAAGCTTTCTCATGAATTTCTTCAGAGAAAGCAAGATCTTGGGAAGTTAAAAGCGAGTTATGAAGATCTTCAGAAGGAAAATGATTCATTGCTTGCTCAACAGATCAGTTCTGCTCAGGAAGAATTTATTCCACCATGTCTTAAATGCATTGAGCGTGAATCTGCTAATTCATCACCTGAATGTTCAAATGCTTCTCTAGCTGCAAATTCTTCAACTGTCTCTATGGTTACAAATTCCTCATCTGAGGATACCACATGTATCACTAACGATAATACAGGGCTGAAGGAATTGTATGTGACAGGCATTTACAAAAGCCTCAAAGGGCATCAGACTCTATGTGATGTGCTCAAAAAGCAGATCTTGAACAGGAACCCTAGGAAAGAGGGTATTGCCTTTGAGAGGAAACTCAATGCTGATGGGACCTACTGGAAACCTGAGAAATACCCCAAAATCTCATGGGTTGATGCGAAAGGACCTCCTGTAGATCCATGCACTTTATCTGGCTTTTCCTCTGATTCTTCATATTCCTCTGATGAGTCATTTGACTCCAACTATAAACTGTTCAAGAATCAGAACGGTGAAGTATTTGCTCGATATGTTGGAACTAACTGCAGGAATGGTCCCCCTATGAAGAAAATCTAGGTTCCTAAAAGGTTCCTTGAAAATCTTCTGGTGAATGTCATCATGACACCACCCATGAAGAATAGGAACCCCATATCAAATTATTCATATGGATCAAAACCTTCACATGGATCCAAGTCCTCATATGGACCAAATTTCTCATGTGGATCAAATTCCACACGCGGATCAAAATCCTCATATGAACATCATCGTGCTAACACTTCTGTTTAACAGGGAAAGTCTAAGGGCCATGAATATGTGCATCATTCTTCAAACCGTTATGTTCATAAGTCCTCGAAGAATTTCTCTTCTTATTCATATGCTTATCCTAATCACTCTTCTGTGAAATGAAGTGCACTGGCCTCAAAGCCATCATTTTCTTATGGAGCTCGCAGAATGATGAACTCTTTGTCACCCCTCCAGATGTGGGCAGTGAAGAAAAAGAACTAATCTCTTATGCAGGGTCAGGTCTCTAGACGAACTTATTCGTCTGAAGAATTTGTTGGAGACCTAAATGTGCTTGAAAGGACGCAAGCTAATCATGAAGAAATGAATATTCATTTCTCACGTCCTCATATTGCTATATCTGTTACTGTTGATGAAATTGATATCATATTCTTCACTGATGAAGTATATGGGTTCATAAGTTGCACTAATTCATCTGCAGGATGAACAACCCGAAGCTATTGAGTGGGTCCTCGACAGTGGATGTACAAATCACATGACTGGTGATAGGAGCTTGTTGATGGACACTGATTTGTCACCATCTCATCTGAAGCATAACACCTACGCTGACAAAGGCAAAAGCAAGGTATTGGGTCTAGGTAAGGTTGCAATCTCAAAGGATAAACACATGGACAAAGTCATGCTTGTTGATTCCTTAGGTTTTAATCTTATGTCTGTCTCAATGCTTTGTGATCTTGATATGGTTGTTGTCTTTGGCAAATTTCGTTGCCTCCTACTAATGGAATCTGACAACTCGAAAGTATTCGAAGGCTTTAGGAAAGGAGACTTGTATATTGTTGATTCCTCTACAGGACCACAACCTGCCACATGTCTACTTGCAAAAGCTTCAGAATGATGGTCAT
Source organism: Aegilops speltoides (assembly GCA_021437245.1). Classification (NCBI taxonomy): domain Eukaryota; kingdom Viridiplantae; phylum Streptophyta; class Magnoliopsida; order Poales; family Poaceae; genus Aegilops; species Aegilops speltoides. Next base: position 499,092,057 of record CM038143.1, read on the forward strand.
GGCATCGACGACTTGGTCATGCTGGGATGAGGAACTTGCATACACTCGCGAAGAAGAAGCACGTCATTGGCATCGAGGGTGTCAAATTCCTCAAATATCATCTTTGTGGAGCTTGTGAGGCTGGAAAGATCACCAGACCCAAGCATCCCTCGAAGACTATCATGACCATCTCTCGTCCCTTTGAATTACTTCATATGGATCTATTTTGCCCTACTCATTATTCCATGTTCACTAGTTCTGCATTATTATATGGCTTTGTCATAGTTGATTACTATTCTCGTTACACATGGGTGCATATCATCACTTACAAAAATGAAGTGCAGGAAGTCTTCAGACGATTTTCCTCAAGGGCTTCCACTAACTTCAGTGTGAAGATCAAGCATATCAGGAGTGAAAATGGATCCGAGTTCAAGACCACTGGCCTCGATGAATATCTCGATATGCTTGGTATTACTCACAAATTGTCTATTCCTTATACTCCTCAGCAGAATGGCGTCGTGGAGCGCAAGAACAGGACTCTTGTTGAGATGGCCCGCACTATGCTTGATGAATACAAGACGCCTCAGCATTTCAGGCCTGAAGCCATTGATACTGTGTGCCACATCATCAACAGGGTATACCTTCACAAATTCTTCAAAAAGACCTCATATGAACTCATCACTGACAAGAAACCCAATGTAAGTTATTTCAAAGTCTTCGGTGCTAAATGCTGGATTAGAGATCCTCACCATCACTCTAAATTTGCACCGAAAGCACATGAGGGTTTTATGCTTGGTTCTGGAAAGGACTCGCGACACCTACTGAGTCTTCAACATCAATCATCACAAGGTTGTTGAAACTGTAGATGTGCGGTTCGATGAAACTAATGGCTCGCAAAGAGAGCACCTACCTCCTGTGCTAGATGAAATGTCACATGAGGAATCCATCAAGTTCAAAGCTACTGAGGATGTCATCCCTACCGAAGAATCTGCAGAAGAAGTCATTCCTGATTGTGAAGAAAATCATGATGGTGCTGCTGAAGAAACTGGTCCTAAAGAAACTGCTGGGCCTAAGCAAAGTCATCAACCCGCACATCCTTGCATTGCAAACGAAGTGCAAGTTGAGAAGATCATCGATGACATTCGTGCACCAGGTCCCCTCACGCGCTCAAAAGCTTCACATTTATCTAACTTTGTGGGCATTTTGCATTTATCTCTATCACAGAGCCCACTAACGTGGATGAAGCATTCATGGAATCCGAGTGGATTCAAGCCATGCAAGATGAATTGCATCAATTCGAGCTCAACCATGTGTGGGAGCTTGTCAAGCGACCAGACCCACACAAGCACAACATCATCAGTACCAAATGGATCTACCGCAACAAACAAGACGAAAATGGCGTCGTGGTGAGGAATAAGGCTCGTCTTGTAGCTCAAGGCTACATACGGGTTGAAGGAATTGATTTCGGTGAAACTTTTGCACCTGTTGCTACACTTGAGGCTATTCGCATATTGCTTGCTTATGCTAACCATCATAATATCATCTTACAACAAATGGATGTGAAAAGTGCATTCCTCAATGGTAAGATTGAGGAAGAAGTATATGTTTCTCAACCACCAGGTTTTGAGGATCCAAAATTTCCAGATCACGTCTACAGGCTCAACAAGGCCCTCTATGGACTCAAGCAAGCACCTCGGGCGTGTGATGAATTTGCCTATATGATGAGTGAAGAATATCAAATGTCTATGATGGGAGAATTGAAATTCTTCTTAGGTCTTCAGATTCGTCAACAATACAATGGCATATTCATATCTTAGGAGAAATACCTCAATGATGTGTTGAGAAAATTCGGCATGCAACACTGCAAAGGCGTCAAAATTCGTATGCCCACAAATGGCCATCTATGCACTGATGAAAATGGTAAAGACTTCGATCAAAAGGTATACCGCTCCATGATTGGCTCTTTATTGTACCTATGTGCATCTAGGCCGGATATTATACTTAGTGTTTTCATGTGTGCCCGATTTCAAGCAACACCGAAGAAATCATACCATAAGGCTGTGAAGCATATTCTTCGATATCTAGCTCACACACCAACACTTGGATTATGGTATCCCAAGGGCTCTTCCTTTGACCTCATTGGATATTCAGACTCTGAATATGATGGCGATCGGGTGGACCGCAAGTCAACATCAGGCACATGTCATTTCCTCGAACGATCCTTGGTACGTTGATCCTCGAAAAAGCAGAACTGCGTATCACTCTCCACTACAGAAGCTGAGTACATTGTTGCTGGATCTTGCTGTGCTCAACCACTATGGATGAAGCAAACACTCAAGGACTATGGCATCAACGTGAAGAATGTGCCACTCTACTGTGACAATGAGAGTGGTAACAAGATTTCTCACAACCCAGTTCGGCACTCGAAGACAGAGCACATCCAGATTCATCATCATTCTCTTTGTGACCATGTGTTGAAGGGCGACATCTCCATCGACCATGCAAGTACTGAAGACCAGCTGGCTGATATCTTCGCAAAGCCCTTGGATGAGAAGAGATTTAGCAAGTTGCGGTGTGAGCTAAATATCCTAGAATCTTCAAATGTTCTTTGAAAAGGACACACATCCTAACACTTATGCTGACTTGATGACTTAGATGTGCAACACATGAAGTAACATTTTTCTTCAATTAATGAAGACTAACCCTCTAAGTGTGAAGAAATTAATGAAGAAATTGATTCTCAGAACCCTACGAGAGTTGTATGAGGTGTCTGAAATCAGCTTTCTTATACGGTGGGTTACGCCACCAACCAAAATTGAAAATCCTCAATTTGAGTTTTTCTTCATTTTTTGAAATTCCTCAGTTTTTCAAACTCTTCAACTTTGCATTGTCTTCACTCTTTCTGTCATTGTTCTTCATTTGACTATATATGAGTTTATGTCCTCTACAGCATTCACTTATTGCTAATTCTTCAAGTTGACTTTTCTGCTAAGTGAATGTGATCGGACCCTTCCCCCTCTATGCTAAACTCAACCCAGTCTATGCACAAATTCTTCATGTGCATTCTATTTGAAACTCGTTCAAATTCTTCATTGTGTCCTTGTCGGCTGAAGAAATTGCGAAGGACACTTTAAATATTATTATCTGAATTTTTCTGCTTTTGCCGCTCAAACCGTTACGCATTCCACGGTGTCGTGGAACTGTCACGGCAGATGTCCTAGTGAAAGGACTTAGTCGTCGAGCCATCGCAACTACGAAGCTTGAAGGGGTTAATCGGGACAAAGGACACGAGGTTTATACTCGTTCGGCCCCTTACGATGAAGGTAAAAACCTACGATTCAGTTTTGAGTGGGATTGCTTATGTCTCGATAACCAGGGAGCGAATGACCTAGCTCTCGAGTTGATGTTACTTGCCCTGAACCGCCACCAGGCCTTCCCTTTATATACAGAGGTCGATGCCCAGTGGCTCTACAGAGTCTCGGCCGGCTCATAAACAGTGTCCGGCTCAGTCTCTTAACTATTCTTGCCTTACAATACAAGTCACGCATACATGGCGGTGTTGGGGAACGTAGTAATTTCAAAAAATTTCCTACGCACACGCAAGATCATGGTGATGCATAGCAACGAAAGGGGAGAGTGCTGTCTATGTACCCTCATAGACCGAAGCGGAAGCATTGACGCAACGTAGAGGAAGTAGTCGTACGTCCTCCCGGTCCAACCGATCCAAGCACCGTTACTCCGGCGGCTCCGAGTTCTTGACACGCTGCACAGCTTGATGACGCACTCGATCTCCAATCCAAAGAGAGGCCCGAGGGGAGTTCCACAAGACGACGGCGCAGGACGATCTTGATGTTCTCTGCCGCAGGCTTCGCCTAAGCACCGCTACAATATGATCGAGGTGTAATATCGTGAGGGGGCATGCACACGGCTAAGGAACGATCAATGATCAACTTAGGTGTCCATGGGGTGCCCCTGCCTCAGATATAAAGGAGTGGAGGAGGGAGGGCTGCCCTCTACTATGGCGCGCTTAGGGGAGTCCTACTCCCACCGAGTAGGATTCCCTTTCCTAGTCCAACTAGGAACCCATCCATGTAGTAGGAGTAGGAGGGAAGGAAAGGGAAGAGAGAAGGAGAAGGAAGGAAGGGGGCGCCCTCTCTAGTCCCATTCGGACTAGTCCAAGGGGAGGGTGCGCCACCCTTTTGGCCCTTTCTCTCCTTTCCTGTCCCGCCCAATGAGGCCCAATACGTATTCCCGTAATCTCCAGACTCGAAAAATACCGAATCACTCGGAACCTTTTCGAACTCCGAATATAGTCGTCCAATATATCGATCTTTACGCCTCGACCATTTAGAGACTCCTCGTCATGTCCCCGATCTCATCCGGGACTAACTCCTTCGGTACATCAAAACTCATAAACTCATAATATAACTATCATCGAAACCTTGCGTGCGGACCCTACGGTTCGAGAACAACGAGACATGACCGAGACACGCTCGCTCAATAACCAATAGCGGACCTGGATGCCCATATTGGTTCCTACATATTCTACGAAGATCTTTATCGGTCGATCAAGATAACAACATACGTTGTTCCCTTTGTCATCGGTATGTTACTTGCCCGAGATTCGATCGTCGGTATCCAATACCTAGTTCAATCTCGCTACCGCAAGTCTCTTTACTCGCTCCGTAATACATCATCTCACAACTAACTCATTAGTTGAAATGCTTGCAAGGCTTAAGTGATGTGTATTATCGAGAGGGCCCAGAGATACCTCTCCGACATTCGGAGTGACAAATCCTAATCTCAAATACGCCAACTCAACAAGTACCTTCGAGACACCAGAGAGCACCTTTATAATCACCCATTACGTTGTGACGCTTGGTAGCACACAAAGTGTTCCTCCGTAAACGGAGTTGCATAATCTCATAGTCATAGGAACATGTATAAGTCATGAAGAAAGCAATAGCAACATACTAAACGATCGGGTGCTAAGCTAACGGAATGGGTCATGTCAATCGATCATTCAACTAATGATGTGATCCCGTTAATCAAATAACAACTCCTTGTCCATGGTTAGGAAACATAACCATCTTTGATTAACAAGCTAGTCAAGTAGAGGCATACTAGTGACACTGCTTGTCTATATATTCACACATGTATTATGTTTCTCGTTAATACAATTCTAGCATGAATAATAAACATTTATCATGATATAAGGAAATAAATAATAACTTTATTATTGCCTCTAGGGCATATTTCCTTCAGCCTCCCACTTGCACTAGAGTCAATAATCTAGATCACATCACCATGTGATTCACATCGATAGTTCACATCATCATGTGATTAACACCCATAGTTCACATCGCCATGTGACCAACATCCAAAGGGTTTACTAGATTCAGTAATCTAGGTCACATCGCTATGTGATTAACACCCAAAGAGTACTTAGGTGTGATCATGTTTTGCTTGTGAGAGAATCTTAGTCAACGGGTCTTTCACATTCAGATCCGCTATGTATTTTGCAATTTTTATGTCTACAATGCTCGCACGGAGCTACTCTAGCTAATTGCTCCCACTTTCAATATGTATCTAGATCGAGACTTAGAGTCATCCAGATCGGTGTCAAAACTTGCATCGACGTAACGCCATTTACCTAACCTTTTATCACTTCCATAATCGAGAAACATATCCTTATTCCACGACGGATAATTTTGACCGCTGTCCGATGATCTACTCCTACATCACTATTGTACTCCCTTGCCAAACTCAGTGCAGGCAGGTATACAATAGATCCGTACACAAAGATGGCATACTTTATAGAACCTATGGCCAAGGCATAGGGAATGACTTTCATTCTCTTTCTATCTTCCGTCGTGGTCGGGTTTTGAGTCTTACTCAATTTCACACCTTGTAACACAGCAAGAACTCTTTCTTTGATCTGCTCCATTTTGAACTACTTCAAAATCTTGTCAAGGTATGTACTCATTGAAAAAACTTATCAGCCGTCTTGATCTATCTCTATAGATCTTGATGCTCAATATGTATGTCGGGGGTTGGGCGCGACATATGCCAACGGGTGGCTTATCATGGTGGGGGCGAGTAGAACGCCGCCGGTGCTCGAAACGGATGAGGCGAAGACATGCACGCCGCTAATCTTACCCAGCTTCGGCTCTCCGAGGAGATAACACCCCTACTGCTGCTCTGCAGGGTCTCCGCATGATCACTATGGGGTGATAGTACAATGGTGCTCCTCGAGCTGTGTGGAGGCGGGAAGGAGCAAGGCTAGCTCTTTCCCTTCGCGCTATGTGTCTAAAAACTATCCAGGGCCGAACCCTTTGCATGGGTGCCCCGGGGGGTTTATATAGGCCTACCGCCCGGGGGTACAATGGTAATCTGACCGGGCGTGGTCCCCGACCGTCGGCTCTCTTGCAGCCGCCCTCCCTCACGGCTTAGGGTCTGGCCGATCGGGCGGGTCCTCTGACAGCAGTAACACTGCGGCGCTTTTGATGACGCAGCTTGGTCATGGGGTCGTGGGAACAAGGTGTCGGTAGAGCTAAGGTAGGGGTACCTCAAGACTTCAACTTGTGCACGGGCGGTTGCAGCTTCCGCGCAGTGGTTTACCACGTGCTCGCCAAGACCTTCCCGCTCCATGTCAAACCATTCAAAGACGAAGTATACAAGACAGAAGATTGAGACCCGCAAGCGGAGCTTGCCGGAAGGCCGCTCTGTGCTCAAGGTCACCTCACTCACGAAGGCCCCGCAAGAGGAGCTTGCCAGAAGACTAGGAGATTACATCATGGAGGACACGCCGGGCGCTTATATGCGCCTGGCGAGGGCCCGGGAGCGATAAGTTACAGAGTCCGACAAGCTCCCGGGCCCGCAAGTCAAGACCCCGCAAGGTACTTGCGGGAGAGTTGCGCCAGTGTGCTGGGCCCAGCTCATCGCCCACGCGCCGCCTCGGGCCTTTCCAGGACGCTGGCGGATGGCTGTGCAGCCCGGGGACACGGTGGCACTCCACGGTGGTGGATCCATCGCCGCGGGCGACGGAGACACAAGGGCGGAGCTTTTGGGGTCGACGGCGACGGGCATTAAATGCCCTTGTCCCCATCACAAAGTAGGTAGTGACCACTGCTCACGACCGTAGCTCCATTGTTCCCGCACTATTCCAACTACCATCTCTTTTACTTTTTACCCTTTTTCTCCCACGCTGACACCGCTTGCGACCCTTGCACTATAAAAGGAGGCCCATGCACAACGTGGAGGGGTTCAAACCTTGCAACTCTCGCCGGTGTAGCTGCCATCAGAGCTCTTCAAGCTCCCGAGCTCAATACAATCAAGCAGGAGTAGGGTTTTACGCGTTCTCCGCGTCCGAACTCGGTAAAACTGCCCGCTGCTCGCCACGATCTGCTCTTCGCTCCCTCCGCCTCGCACCGCATGCATAAGGGGCCCGTCCCATAGGTGTTCGTGGCGGCGCTTCGACATCTTTGGCGCCAGTAGGGGCGCCGAGGTTGTGCGGACCTGATCCGCGCTCACGCTGGCGCGTTCTTCATCAACCTCTCCGCCATCAGCAACTTCATCAACAATTGCGCCATGGCCCCAAGAAGAAGGCTTCGAGGTTGCAGGTTGCTCGCGTTTCATCCGCCCACCGGAGCCAACGGTGGGCGGAGGAGACGCTGCCGAAGGGTGGTCGCCGGCGAGGACACTCGGGCGCCACCGATCCAAGGACAAGACGGATGACCGCGCCGTCTCCGTGGACACGCCCAGGCCCATCTCAAGACACGACAACCCAGCAGCGCTGCACCACGGAGGTGGTATCCGCCGCCGGGCAAGGACACACCGAGGCTCGCGGACGCCCGACCACCGTCCGTCACAGCAAAGCGGCGGCGCCGGGCAGGACCTCGCCTTCTAACGCTGTTAGAGTCCGAGCATATCCCGCCTCGCGCCGCCGCTTCGCTTCCTCCACTCCGCAGAAGCGCCGCAAGGGCGAATCGCTGCTCGACTTCTCCAACGCGGACAAGGTCAAGATCGAGGGCTACCATCCAGAGCTCGACGCCGCCAACAACGATTACTTCACAGCCGGCGACTCGCTGCCGCGCAAGCTAAGAAGACGAAGGCCGACGGCGACAAGACCGCCGGGGTACAACCACTGCACTCCCGCCGCAGAAGTTAAAGACGCCGCTTCGCCGTAATAACGCCGACGACGGCTCCACGGCATCGCCGGATCCGCTGGCTCGCCGGGATCAACGCCAGTCTCGACGCATCGGGCGATAGAAGACGCCGACCATTATCGAAGCGCCGCCGAGAAGCTCGGGCGATAATCAGACCAGAGCTGGGAACGCTGCCGACGCAGCGCGCCGGTGAACCAGTGCAACTTGTCAGACGCTGCAGCTGCTTCGCGTTCACCCGCGAAGCGCGGGCGCATCCAAAGGCTCCAAAGACGAAGAATTTCAAGCCCGACGCATCGAGAAGTACGACGGCAAGACGCACCTCGGAATTCCTCGCTGTTCACACCATCGCGTGCAGCTGCCGGGGCGGACGAGAAGATTTCGGCGAACTACTTCCGCCAGGCTTAAGCTTAACGCTCGTTTGGCTTATGCACTTGCCGGAAGGCTCCATTTCTTCTGGGCAGACCTTGCCATCAGTTTGTTGGCGCCTTCATCGGGCGGCCACAAGCCCCACGCCAGAGAGCGATTCCACATTTTGGCCTGTATGAAGGAGAATCCTCGCAAGTATATCCAACGCTTCACCAGTGCAGCACAACATCCTCGATGTCCACCGCCATGTTATCGCTGCTCCACCGTAACGCGCGAATCGCCGATGCGTGAAGAGATGGCGGCGACCAAGATTCGGGATGTCACGAGCTCTATGCTCGCCGAGCAGGCAAGACGCTGAAGAGGGGAGGAGACTCCCCGGGGAGGATGCTGGCGCAGGAGGAAGCGACAGCGATGACGCCGCCCCGGCAAAGAAGAGACGGCGGCGGAACAACCAAAAGAAGAACAAGAAAGAGGTGCTTGCCATCGAGAAGTCCGGCAAGGAGGCTCCCGCCAAGCAAACACAGCTGGCGACTCGGCAAGGAGCTGCCCTCAGAGCGCAAATGACAAGGTGACGGCTCCGGCAAGCAATATCAGAATTCACCGCACTAAGGGCCACGATCTCTCCAATCGCAAGCTGCCGAGTATCTCGCCGAGCAGCAAAAAGCTGAGTACGAGAGGCGCGACAAGGAGAAGGCCCAAGGTGGCGGAGGAGAACCGAGCAAGAAGCGCCGCTCAATGGTCGGGAGGACGCCGCGGCAAGGCCAAGCGGCGGCAAGGTGATCAACCTCCCGGGCCGCGACAAGGATGAAGAAGACGACGACGAAGACATGGAGGATGAGGATAACAGCGAAAGCAGGAGTTCCGAAGGCCACGGAGGTCCTGCAGGCCGACGGTGGCGCCTCTCAGACACCTCCCACCGCCAGCCAAAGCAAGGTGCGTGAGGTGAATGCAGCGGAGCCGCCCGTGAGTCGCAAGCAGTCCTCAAATGGTCCAACACGCCCATCATTTTTGATCTTGAGGATCACCCCGACCGCACCACCGCGGTCGGGTGCTTGCCGATGCTGGTCTCGCCCACCATCCGCAACCTCAAGGTCACCAAAATGTTGGTTGACGGCGGGCTGGGCTGAACTTGATCTCCTCTCGCTGTGATCAAGAAACTCCAAATTTCAGATGGCGAGCTCAAGAGACCGGTTCTTTCCAAGGAATCAACCCAGACGGAGTAAGCCCAAGGGAAAGATCACTCGCCGTGACCTTTGGCGGGAGCTCAATTTCAGGATCGAGCGATCACTTTCGACGTCGCCGATATTCCGTTGCATACAATGGAATACTCGCCGCCCCGCCTCGCCAAGTTCATGGCAGCTTCCCGTTATGCTTAACGTACTCAAGATGCCGGGCCGATAAGCGCCATCACCGTCCACAACGACAAGAAGGATGCGCTTGTTCGCGCCGACAAGATCTACTGGTGCGGCAGCTGCGGCCGATAAGTATACACTTGCCGCTGAAGCTCCCGGGGAAGAAGACGAAGACCAAGTCCGCAAGTGCTCGGGGCCCACTCCGCAACCGCACCTCTTCGAGTGCGCGCGCCGCCGAGGACGCCGCCGAGCTCCACCGCAAGAGTAAAAGGGAATGGCCGCCCACCGCAACCAAGAAGGTGTCCGCTATGAGGACGGCACCGGTGGTACCTTCACCATCGCGCCACACTTGACAAAGAATAGGAAAGGCCATGCTGCTTTTCCTGCGGGCGAATGTCGATGTGTTTGCATGGCAACCATCCGACATCCCCGTGTTCCTGTGAAGGTGATTGAGCACAAGCTTGCTGTTTGCCCTCGCGCGCGCCCATCAAGCAAAAAGTGAGGAAGCAAGCCGTGGAGCGCCAAGAATTCATCAACGAAGAAATCAAGAAGCTAGAGGCAGCAGGCCTAGTTAGAGGTGGATCCATCCGACGTGGTTAGCAAACCCACCGCCGTGGTGCAAGGCCAATGGGAAATGGAGGCTGTGTATAGACTTCACCTATGTAAATAAAGCATGTCCCAAGGATCCATTCCCTTGCCGCCAAGATTGACCAGATTGTTGACTCCACCGCCGGATGTGAGCTACTCGCTTTCTTGATGCATACCAGTTATCACCGATCTTTATGGCCAAAGAGGATGAAGAGAAGACTGCATTTATCACTCCATGTGGCACTTATTGCTTCATACGCATGCCATTTGGATCAAGAATGCAGGATCAACATTTGCAAGGGTAGTGTATATGCTTTTGAGCCACGATCCACGTAAATGTAGAGGCTTACATGGATGATATCGTGGTGAAGAGCAAGAGCAAGGATACGCTGATTCAAGATTTGGAAGAAACATTTCGAACTCGCGCAAGATACAGTTTCAAGTTGAACCCCGAGAAGTGCGCCTTTGGAGTTCCTCCGCAAACTTCTCGGTTCTTTGTGTCACAGAGGGGATTGAAGCCAACCCCGACAAGATTAAAGCCATTGAGCAGATCAAGCCCCGGCGAGTTAAGGATGTCAAGGCTTGCAGGTTGTGTGGCTGCCCTCAAGAGGTTCATTTCGGTTCGCAGAACGCGCCTCTACCTTTCTTCAAAATCTTGAAGAAGACAGTCCCATGAAGTGGACTCGAAGCGGAGGCAGCGCAAGCAGGATTTGAACGGTACCTATCCTCCACCCCAATACTTGTCGCACCTAGACCACAGGAGAAGTTGTTGTTGTACTCTAGCGGCAACCAACCAGGTGGTTAGTGCTGCTAGTAGCGGAGAGGAGTCCGACGAGGAGGCTACACCACCGCAAGCGAGTCCAAATGACAAGTGGGGGCTGCTCCGACAAGCTCCGCCCCGACAAGGACAACTCACAGGAACAGGATGAGGTGCGGAAGAAGATGGTGCAGGCCCAAAGGTATTTTGTAAGTTCCTCTCCGTGGGGCTAGATCAAGATACGTGTGCAAAGTTGCTTTTGCCTCCTCACGGCCTCGAGAAAGCTGCGCCATTACTTCCGTGCACACGAGATAACAAAGGGTCACTCGCTTTCACTGAAGAGGATATTGCACAACCCGTAAGCAACAGTGGATCGTTGAGTGGGCACTCGAGCTGTCGAGCTTTGGACTCAAGCTTGAAAGTACTTCAACCATACAGAGCCGAGCTTTGGCAGAATTATAGCAGAGTGGACCCCAACGCCCGATGAAGAAGTCCAAGAAACAAGTACACCCGCATAAGAAGCGACAAGTGAATGGGTAATGAACTTTGATGGTGCCTTCTCTGCAAGGCGCCGGTGCCGCATGGTACTCATCGCTACCACCGGAGAGCACCTCAAGTATGTCATCCAGATGCACTTCCTAAGGAGCAAGCGACAAACAACACCGCTAAATATGAAGGTTTGCTCGCCGCCTCGTGGATTGCGCCGAACTTGGGATCGTGAAGTTGATTGTGCGGGAGATTCTCGGTTGGTGGTCCGCAAGTTAACAAGAGCTATCGAGCCCTTGATGGAAGCTTATGTCGATGAAGTGAGGAAGCTTGAGGAGCGCTTTGAAGGTTTGCAGATGGAGCACGCCCCGAGAGCTCGTAATGAAATCGCAGATGGCCTTCCAAAGTGTGCTTCATGAAGTTACTGTGGAACCGGGACCTTCTTGCTCAAGCTGACTCAACCATCCGCCACGCCCATCAATTGGGCAGTCCAAGAAGAGAAAGTTGGTCTCCGGCGACTACTTGCCGGGCTGGTCTCCCCGAGGCCGCCGCCAAGGTCCCCAAGATCAACGACTGTAACGCCGAGGAACAGTTTGTCCTCGCAGATCCTCGGATCTCAGACAGCTTGAAGTAGTGTTCCCGACAAGCCTCGCCCATGAGCTTGCCGGGACCTTCAGCCCGTAGAGAGCCAGAGGTTCTGCCAGAGAAGCCGAGGTTCCGCAGCGCCCTCATGCCTTTAGTCCTGCCGCTGAGCCCCAAGCTCCGCATGGGCGCAACAGATCGTCTGCTTTTTGCAGATCGAGAGCTTTCGACGACCTGAAGAAATAGAAAAGCTAAGTCGTCTGAAGCTTTTGTGCAGAGCACTCTTAGTTCCATGCTTTTTATGTTATGTTCTCGTATGCTCGCCCTTTGTACGCAATACCAGGCGCGGAGGAACCTACCGTGTGATAGCCGCACCTTATCTTGTTTTCGAGCACGCCAACGATTTAAGTGAGCTGCGACAAGTGTCGCGCCTTGTTTCGCCGAGTCCGCTCAGCAAGCTAAGTGCGCGGCGACTAGTCAGCGGCAAGGTTGCTTGCCGGTAAGACCTTGGCCAGCGGGCTGCTTCGAAGTTCAAGACTAGCGCCATGGCAAGGGCACCTTGCCGCAAGTTCCCTAGAAGCGAGGGTAAAAGCGCACAAAGGGTGTAAAGTAGAGGGTGTAACGTAGCAAGCCCCGCCGTGAAGATGCCCTTCAGATGAGAAACTTGCGCGGAGGAGCCAACTCGCGGCTGAGTTATGCTCGATTTGTTTTAGTTCCGCTTCAACAACTCGAGCGCACTCAGCTGCCCGAGAAGGTTTTTGTCAAGAAAACACCGCCAAAGGCCGGGCTGATGTTCCGACTAGCAAGTGTGTTAGCACCGAAAGTTCCCTAGCAGCGAGAGTATAAACATACGTAAGGGCAAGGCACGCATCAGACAAAGTCGCAGTAAAGGATTTATATACATATACATGTAAATAATGAAACTGCTATGCATCTATCTCAGCTATTTTCATGGCTAAAATTACAGCAACAAGGAGAAACCAGAGAGCACACCAGCACCTGGATTTTGGTGGAGCCAGAGTTGTCGGGGCTGCGAAAGTTAAGATTCCTTCCCGCCGGATAATAGCACCAAAAGATGCGGAATCGATAAGTTTTTCATCCTCGTCATGCATCCTCTCATGGACCGGGAAAGCGGGTTGCGCCCTTGAACGAAAGCGTGTCTTGTAAAACCCGGCGCTGAGGAGTTGTGTCGTGGTTTGGCTATACTTTTGGTTTGTTTCCGAGTCCGCCAACAAACACAAGTGCGCGTGAATCGCCCGCAAGGTTGCTTGTCGAAGCAACACCGCCAGCTGGGCCGATGTCCCGTGACTCAGAAGCGTGTTCAGGCCAAGCAAGCTCCCCGAGAGCGCAGGATGGGAAACATACAAGGCACGAAGTCAAGTAAAAGACTGTCCGACAAGCTGCCTCTTTTCATTAAAAACATCCTAGTTTAGTACAAGTCCATAGAGGATGAAAAACATGATAGAGAGGATTACATATTTTAAATATAACTAAGGCCCAAGGGCTTACAAATTAGAAGATAAGATGCCCGTAATTCCTCTCCTGCTTTCTCTGCTCAAGAGTTAGGTCAAGGAGGACCCGCAAGAGAAGCTTGCCTGAAGGGCAAAAGGAGCCTAGGAGAGCTACGGCGCCAGAAGACACCAAGAGAACTTCCTGGGCCGCCAGAGCTTGGCGGAGACGGAGGCGCCGGAGGCAGAGCTTGAAGACGAGGTGGTGGGACGCCAAGACGCCGACGAGGGCCTCGCCAGATTCGATTTGACGGCCTTGCCGCCCCCCTCTTCCTTCTTCCGCAGCCTCCTCACGCCAGCCGCCCAAGGAGACGGCCCCGGAGTTAAGGCGTCGGCACCCGGATGATGGGGTCGCCGGTGGCGCGCGAGGCAGCATCCGACGCCTAGTCGACCCGCCATCTCGCCATCGCCGCTGTCGCCTCCCTCCTCGCCACTCGCCGAGGAGGACCTTCGCTATCGGAGGAGCTGTCCACACAAAGATCTCGCCGGGTCCCGAATTCCAAGACCTTGACGGCGAGAAGGTCGCCTCCATTAACTTGAAATGGAGGGTAAACCCCGCCGCAAGCCGTGGATGCGGCGAACGCCTTCCACCTCGATCGGTACATCACGCCGGCTGGGGACACGACACTCACTCGAAAGTGCCGCTGATCCCACAGCCCCTCATGCGCAACTCCATCACTCGGGCGGATCCGTTCCATCGCACATGAACGGGCCGCAGCCGGAGGCGGCGACGGGCGCCCAAGACAGCTTGATGAAGAACTCCTGTGGATCGCTCCAAAGATGGACCGCCGAGGAAAGGAGCCACCGGAGGAGACGGGGGAGGCACATCGCCACGACCGCCTCTCCCGACCGCCCGACCACGCCTGCCTCGCTCACAAGCCCGCCTCCTCCTCGTGCGGGCTCCGCCGCCACGGGTGCGGATAGGAGAAGTGCGCTGCCCGAGGCGACTCGCGCCACCGCTGAAGAACTAGGATTTCTCCTTCCATGGCGTAAAGAAGAACGGAAGTCAAGACGAAGGGAGAAGAGGAAGTGTGAGACCATTGTGTTCCCCTTCCGCCCCTTTTAAAGGGCGAGGTGGGGCTCAACCGCCTGCCCGCCAATCGGGAAGCGAGGAGGGCAGAGGAGCGGGCCGACTCGCCATCTCCGCCCATGACGGCTCGGCCTCCCACTTCGCCGCCACGACCCCCCCATGCATGAGGGCCATGGCTAAAAGCGGGCCGAGCGACGGGTGAAGTGACTCGCCTCGCACCACGCATCACGGGGTGGATGCCCTAAAGATCAAGACGCCGCCCACGCCTTCCCACGACGCCGCAATCGACGCGTGCTGCTACGAGGGATGCGCAGATGCGGAAGTGGATTCGGCGCCGTGGGTCAAGGCAGGTATGCCTGCACTGCTTTTGGGCCTGGCCCAACAGCACTCTCGCACCGTGGTGTGGCCCAGCCCTGGGGCTCTGCCGGTGAGCTAAGGTAGGGGTACTCAAGACTTAACTTGTGCACGGGCGTTGCAAGTTTCCCCGGCAGTGGTTTACCACGTGCTCGGCCAAGACCTTCCCGCCCATGTCAAACCATTCAATGATGAAGTATACAAGACAGAAGATCGAGACCCCGGCAAGCGGAGCTTGCCGGAAGGCCGCTCTGTGCTCAAGGTCACCTCACTCACGCAAGGCCCCGCAAGAGGAGCTTGCCAGAAGACTAGGAGATTACATCATGGAGGACACGCCGGGCGCTTATAGGCCCCGTGAGGGCCCGGGAGCGAGGTTACAGAGTCCGACAAGCTCCCGGCCCGGCAGTCAAGACCCGGCAAGGTACTTGCCGGGAGAGTTGCGCTGTGCCTGCGGCCCAGCCATCGGCCCACGCTGCCGCCTGGGCCTTTCCAGGACGCGGGCGGATGGTCTGCAGCCTGGGGACACGGTGGCACTCCACGGTGGTGGATCCATCGCTGCGGTGACGGAGACACAAGGGCGGAGCTTTTGGGGTCGACGGCGACGGGCATTAAATGCCCTTGTCCCCCATTGTCAAAGTAGGTAGCGACCACTGTTCACGCACTGTAGCTCCACTGTTCCCGCACTATTCCAACTACCATCTCTTTTACGCTTTTACCCTTTTTCTCCTACATTGACACTGTCAGCGACCCCTTGCACTATAAAAGGAGGCCCATGCACAACGTGGGGGGTTCAAACCTTCGCAACTCTCGTGTTCGTGTAGCTGCCATCAGAGCTCTTCAAGCCCCCGAGCTCAATACAATCAAGCAGAGTAGGTTTTACGCTGCTCGCGTCCGAACCTCGGGTAAAACTGCCCGCTGCTCATGCCATGATCCGCTTCGTGCTCCCTCCGCCTCGCACTGCACAAACAAGGCTCCGGTCCCATAGGTGTTCGTGGCGGCAGCTTCCCGACACAAGCAGGCCGCTCTGTCAGCGATCACCGCCGCCATTCCCCGCCCAACTGGTTTATGGCTTAGGGGCCTGGCCGGGAGGCGGCCGACTGGGAGGCCGACTCCGAGGGCCGCCTTCGACTCTCCGCCGCCTTCCGCTATCTCACCGACGGGGCCCGGCGATTGGGCCGATTTCGGCCATCAGGCACAAAGGCTCGCACTGTGGTCGAGGAAACAGGAGGCATGGCACAAAGGCCGCTACCACCGAGATCTCCGTGACGCTGCTCATCTGTAGCCATGCCTTCTTCCTGTGAGTCCGAGGGGACAGCCACGACGGGCTGTACCTCGTGATCGGTCTTCGTGATAGTCGCTGGGTCGACTCTCATAGTCGGCCCTTGAGAGGTCGCAAGCCCGAGTCGGCTTATTCCAGAGTCGCCATCCGAGGGCTCGCTTTGAAGGTCGCCACCGACTCGCCTTCAAGGTCGCTCGCTGACTCGCCTCTCGAAGGTCGCCACTGACTCGCCTTCTCGGCGGTCGCTCACTGACTCGGCCTTCGAAGGTCGCCACCGACTCGCTCGCTCAAGGTCGCCACCGACTTCGCCCGAGGGGCACGGCCTGCCCCGATGTCTTGAAAGATCTTGGGTCCCGGTTAGCCTACCCATGGCCCATTATCTCGACAAGAGTCCTCGGCCGGGCGGCCGGCGGGCGCCGTGGGCTTCGCGTTTCAGCCTCGCAGCGCCGACTCGAGATTCGACCGCCGCGCCACGGGCCGCCTTCCTCGAGTCGGCCTGGCCCGTGAGGGGCCGCCACTCGCAAGTCGTGGCGGGAAACCGGCGGCGTATAGGCTACGCTTCCCTGCCATTTATGAGACGGTCCTATCGCGTGAAGCCACGTGGAGGCGAGTAGCCCGCCAGCCCCACGCTGGACGGACGGGCCGCCAGTGGGCTACCATTACCGCGGCGGCCCGAGCGATCCGCCGCGGCCGAGGGCGGCAGCATCCCCACGCGGTTACCGCGGCAAGAATTTCGGTAAGGGAGCGATCGTGGCCGGGGTCATGGGCGCATTAATCCCACGCCGCCTCGCTTTCAGCCCACGGGCTATAATAGGCTGAGGGGGAGCGGCGCATAGCACGCGCACTCTCCCCGCCTTCTGCTTTTTCTTCTTCCTTCGCCTGCCCGCCGCTTTTCCTTGCCGACGATGAGCTCCGCCAAGGCTTCGCCAAGGCCCGCGAAGTGGGCTGGCTTCGACGTGGATGCGGAGGACATCGAAGTTCTTCGCTGACCCGCCTCCCCGAGCACGGATTTGGTGCAGCCATCCGCGCCGCGGGAGAATCCGCCCGCCTACGCGCGGGCGAAGCGGGTCATCTTCCGCCGCACCTCTCGCGCTGGATGGTTCCCGCGAGCGGGTTCTCCGCTGCCTTGAGTTGTACAACTTGCAGCCGCACTACCTCACCCGAATGCGGTGGTGCTTCTCCGCCGCCCCCGCGGCGAGGGCTACATCGGCGCTCTCCCACCCTCGAGCCGTGGGGAGTTCTTCTCATCGGCTCGGTGACCAGTTGCCGGCACGCCAAGCAGCAGCGGCACGTGCATATCGCGACACGGCGACGACGGCCGACAACCCCTTTCCGCCCATCCGCCGGTGAAGTCGGTGAAGATGTGGCGAAGACGCATTTCTACGGAAGAACGCCGCCACCGACGGCGACCGGGTCAACTTGTCGCCTTCAACTCCGAATACCGACTAGCGGGCCGCTTAGCTGGTCCCATCGGACGGTCGCCGCTTTCCGTAGTCGGGCGCCGGGCGCGCCCAGTCATGACGTAAGCGGAGGGGCTCGCCGCCCGATCTCCTCGCCGCTTGCGTGGCACGCCGCATTTCCGCCTAAGGCCGGCCCCACCTCATCTGCCGATGAGCGGCCGCACGATCCGAGCCGCTGTGCACCAAAGACATGCCGCTGAGAAGTGGCGAACATGGTGAACCTCATCACCCACTGCAAGTTCACCGACGAGTGGCAGTTCGGCAAGGAGCCGTACTCGCGCGACAACCCTCCGCCAGTGGTAAGTTGTTTCCGTCTGTACTTCGATCTCGCTTGTATCCGACTTCGAGCTCTGATCTTGTTGGCACCTTTGAGCAGAATCCTCTCACGG
The DNA here is from genome assembly GCA_021437245.1 of Aegilops speltoides. NCBI lineage: Eukaryota > Viridiplantae > Streptophyta > Magnoliopsida > Poales > Poaceae > Aegilops > Aegilops speltoides. The sequence continues at coordinate 499,110,355 of CM038143.1, forward strand.
CGCCCGCTGCCGGCGCCCTGAGAGAGCCGCGTGAGTACGCCCTCAATCATGAGGTCACGACATCGACGACCCCGATTTGGGGGCTGGCGCTGAGGCCGACGCCGGGCGCGGAGAGGAGGAAGACGGCGGCTCGCACTGGCCGGGTGACTTCGGCCGATCGCCCGAGGGCGACATCGACGCTGAAGTCGCCCCGCCGCCAGCCAAGAGCTGGCCCTCCATCCAAAGCCGGGCGCAAAGAGGCGCCACGCTGGCCGAAAGTGCCCTGCGGCAGTCGGCTCAAGAAGCCAGGAAACCGCCACACTAAGCGAGAAGAGGCGGCCATGAAGCCAACCGCCCGAAGGAAGTGAAGAGGTCAGCCGCTTGTTTCTTCAGAAGTCCCTTACTTTTGTTTTTTTTCTCGACTTTTGCTTGAATTGCTCGATTCCCCCTTCTTCTCTAGCGCTCTCTCCCTTGAGAGAGTCGCTGTGCCTCCGCCATGGGGGTCGGGGCGACGCCCTCCAACACACGGCGGTTGATCCCGCCGCCGACCTCCGAGAGGCGACGGCGCTGAACGCGCAGGAGAAGCGCTGGAGGAGGAGGACGAGCGCTGGAGAAGGCGCAGGCCGAGAAGGCGGCCGCCAACGCCAGCGCATTCGATGAGGCTGCCGCGCCGCGCCGCAGCAAAAACGGGATGCCGAGGCGGCTGCTCGCCGCCAGGCGGCGATGTTCGCCCCTCCGCTGTTGCCGCTGCCGCCGCCTCGAATTCACGGGCAGACCGGGAGGTCGGCACCGCCAACCTCTCGCAGAGGAAGGTGGCGACGCCGGCTCGACACCCGCCGCTTCGCCACCTCCGCCGCCTGCTCAGGCCGCACGGAAGAAGCTTGACTCCGCAGGATCCGCCGATCGCGGATGACGCCGACGCGCAGCTGCTTTTCCAGTCGCCGCGTCGACACGCCGCTGGTCGAGAGGACGAAGGCCGCTGGCTCGAGATCGACGCCGCTGCATGGCGAACTCGATGCCGAAGCTTCCAGCGTTGCCCACCGGCCGGTGCGCGAAGGCGCACTCGCCTGGCTGAACCAGCGCTTCGACGCTCACCAAGTTGCGCAAAGAAGGCGGCCTCCAACTTACACCAAGACGCACTGCCCCGCGGACCTCCGTCCGTATGCTTCGCTTTTCCTTTTTCGCTCTTCTTGTCTTTTTCGGGCGCGCCAACAGCACTCCATCGGGTGTAGTCCCCGAGTTCGAGTCGGCCGCCGAGCAAAGCGTTCGAACCTTCTGCGAGTTCAAGGCTGACTTTGCTTTGCCGCCTTGCAGAGTATCACAACCTCCGCCACTGCCTTCAACCACAACGTTGAGGAGCTGAGGAAGCGGATCACGATCCGCGGAGAGTCGAGGTGAGCGGATTCTTCTTTTTTCGCTGGGCGCGCCGGGCGCACTCCGCTGGTTGTAGTCCCCGAGATTCGGCTGATCACGAGCCGGGCCGGATCTCTCGGGCGACCTTCCTTCTTTTTTCTCCGCATAAGGCGCTACGCTGCTGCTGGTTGTAGTCCCTCGAGATTCGGCCGATCGCTGAAATGGGCCGATCTCCCCGCGACCTTCCTTGTTCGACGATGCTTTATCTTTCTTTTGACTTCAGACGCTAATGCCGCCTTCAAGGGCAGCCGGATGAGGCCAATGCCGCTTCGCCGCGCTTAAGGAGGAGGAGGCAAGCTTGTCCAAGAGCGCGACCTTCTCGGGCGATGCAGCTGGCCGAAAGGTATGACCTCGCTTCGAAAGCACAGAGGACGCCAAGTCGCGGAGGAGGCCCTTCTAGCCGAAGTTCGCGATGGAGCGGCCGCTCGACCGACCGGAGGCGATGCGACCTCCGCCATCACGCGCTCGAGGACATCATCGATGGTAACTCCTGGCTTTCTTTTTGGTCTTTCGACTCAGGTTTAACCGCCTTCCGGTTTTTTTCCGATTGTTTCTTTTCTTGTTTTCGCGCATTTCTTCCCCTGCCACTGCAGTCCGCCCCTCCAGCCATCGAGGCGGATCGGGAGGAGCGGAGGGCGCAGGCGGCGATCGCTGCTAACGCTTCGAACCATTGACGAGCAGCTCTTGAGCATCGGGCTCGCCGCCCCCGCCACCGCTTGATGCGCCGCTTTCAACGCGCCGGGCGCCAAGTCGCTTCCGCCTCGGGCCGGAGGTGCCGGGCTTTCGACCCGCTACCGGACGGGCCGACTGGCCGAGGTCACCGCCGGTCGCTGAAGCTTGAAGGCTCTCAGCCCGCGCCGAGCACGCCGGCCCCGGAGTTCGCTGGGGTGGTACTGGCTAGACCTCGACCGCCTGCTGCGTTTCCGGCCGAGGCCCAGCCGAGTTGGGGGTCGGAAGGCGCCTGCCGATGCTGCTGGGCGGCTATCGCTGAGTACATGGACACCAGCTGTCTTTGTGCTCGAAAGGATCACGACGGCGAGGAGGTTCCGCCGAGTGGTTCGATGCACCAGAGTACGAGGAGGACTCAAGGAGGTAATCGGCTCCAGCCCGAGGGGAGGGCGAGCCTGAGGACGGAGGCGAGGAAGAGGCGCGAACACGGCAGCGGCCAGCCTCAGCTTGATCAAGGCCCAAAGAACGAGCCCTGAAGGACCAGCGACTGCCGGCTGAAGGCGACCAAGCCGAGACCGCCACCGACCGCCTCGCCTGACGCCGGACGCCGCCTGCCCTCCGCCCCGAGGCCGCCTCAGAGTGTATCAGCTTTACTCCGTTTTTTTGTTTTTAAAAAACTTGTCGGGCTATGTAACAATTCCACCATGGGTGTATTCGCCAAGGGCCTTATGTAAATATTTATCACCTCCGCCTTTCCTTGCTTTTGGCTCTTTTAGACTTTTTTCTTGCCGCTTCCTTCGTTGCCGCTTGCCGACCGGGCAGCCGCTCAGGATGTCACTGGGTCAAGCGCCAGCTACTTTAGGAGGCAAGTACTTAGTTGTTTAGAGTGCCGTAGCAAGTTTGGCTGGAAATCGGCCGGCCGACTCTCAAAGTCGGTCGTCCTTAATAAAGGTTGAAACCATGAGCCGACTGCTCGTGAGTCGACTTAGTAGGGGGAAACTGGGAGCCGGCTTGGGCTATGCGAGCTCTTAAGTCCTTAGTCGTTATGTGTGGCCGCTTTTCCATCTCCCCTGCTTCATCGACAGCCGCTCATGAGCCGCTGCTTTCTCAGAGGAGACGGCTTTGAGCGCAACACATTACTTGTCCGACTGTGGAGCATTTCATAGCATATGGTGAGTCCTCGGACGACTAGTCGGACCCGTGCCGCATAATATGATAAAAAGGAGGAAGCGCTTTGAAGCGAGACCCATATCATACAGATAATCAAAGGCAGTCCCCGAGCTCGCCTCGGGGCCTAAGGTCTTAGTACTTAATACAAAGGGGGTAGCGGATACATATCAGATCAATCAGAAAATCTTCAAGAAGATTTATGCCCACGGCGCCTATTTCTTTTGCCGGAGTCGCCTTCTGGCGTGCTCGAGGCTTCGAAAGGCCGATCAAGTAGTAGGCATCGCTTCCAGCACCTTGTCGATGATGAAGGATTCTTTCCTGGCGCCGCTAACTTAGGCCGCCGGTTGTTCTCTCGAATCAGCCGAGCACAAGGTCGCCTCTTGAATGATCTTGGCTTGACCTTTGCGTTGTAGTATCGCCTCGCACTCGCCGGTAGATGCTGGACCGGCCGAGTGCCAACAGCCGCCCTCTTCCAAAGAGGTCGACGCCGCCTTGGCGCGTTTCTTCAGCCTCTTCGTGTACATAGAGACTCGCGGAGAGTCGAATTGTATATCCGCCTGGATGACGCTTTGGCAATCAGAGATTTGAGGAAGAACGGCGTGAAGCCGTTGATCTGCTCGGTGTTGTGCGCAGACTCGAAGACGGAAGGCAGCTCTTCCACCCAACAGCCGCCGAGCGCTTTGAGTGGTTCGACCAATCGAGGCTTGATGCCGGATAGATGAGGCCGCTGGTCCGCTTCCACCTGGCCGCTTGATCGTGGATGGGCAACGGACGCCAGGTCCGGCCGGATGCCTCATAGGCCGTCGCAGTAAACGAGCCAAGGCGCCTTTTGGCGAAATTGGTGTCGCTGTTCGTGATGATGCTATGCGGTATGCCGCATCGCACCGTGATGTCGGCAATGAAGGTCACCGCTGGGGCCCATTTAATTTCTTGATGGGCTTTGCTTCTACCCACTTGGTGAACTTGTCCACCGCGACGAGCAAATGAGTCGCCGCCGGCCGCCTTGAAAGGTCCCACCATGTCTAAGCCCCAAACTGCAAGGGCCAGCGATGGGGATTGTCTTCGCAGTAAGCCGGGTCAAGGGGCTTGGAGCGAACACCGCACCCTTGCACTTTTGGACTAGTTCTTTAGCTTCTTCCAGGCAGCCGGCCAAAGAAACTGCAGGTTGAAAGGCTTTGGCCACGAGCGCCTCGAGGCCGCATGGTGACCACACTCGCCTCGATGGATGTCTTTGAGGATCGCTCTGCCTTGTTTCGATTCTACGCAGCGCCAGGACACCAAAGGACGCCAGGCCCGACTAACTCTCTCGCTGACTATGGTGTAGGCTGTCAGCCGGGCGTTGTACTTGCCGAGCCAGTAGTCTCATCTCGCAGCAACTCCTTGTCGACTAGGAACTTGAGGATGGCTGCATACCATGAAGGTGCGCTTATCTTCGATTGCCACCACAATGACTTGGACAAGGGTGGCTGGCTGAGGCGGCGGTTGGATTTCTGCCACTTGCTGAATTGAGGGAATCTCTAGGTCGATCGCGCAGTCCTCGGCCGATCGGGCGCAGTCCCCGGCTGATCGGGCGAATCCTCGCCGATCGGGCGCAGCCCCGGCCGACCGGGCGCAGTCCCCGGCCGACTGCGTGGCTTTTTGAGTTCGCTTGTCGGGTCTTGGAGTCGGATCCGACTATCTCCGGGGAGCCGCACGAAAATGGAGTCGGACTCGTGAAGGCTTGATAGACGGCTTGAGGAGGCGCTGGCGGGCGATGCCGAAGGTATCGTCGCCAGTGGAGTCGACTCGCGCCAATGCATCCGCTGATCATTGTCGCTTGGTACGTGGAGGAATTCAGATCCTTCAAAATATCCGCCGAGCTGCTGCACCAAGAAGCGTGAAGCTTGCCATGTTTATGCCCTGGCGCCCCTGGCCACGGATGACCGCCGAACCACCAAGTCGAGTCGCCATAGCACAGATCCGTGAATGCCGAAGTTCTTGGCAAGCCGGAGCCCATGGACGAGTGCTTCATATTCGGCGACGTTGTTGGAGGCGCGGCGGATTTGCAAAGACGATTTGAGCTTGTCGCCTTTGGGGAGGTGAGGACGACGCTGCCCGAGGCCGGAGCACATCTTGGAGCCGCCGAAATGCGCCGCCAATGAGTAGAGTCAAGCAGCGGTAAGTATCGAGTCTCGCCCACCGACGAGGAAGTCGGCCAACGTCATGATTTGATGGCGGTGCGAGGTTGGTAGTAGATCGTAGGAGCTAGATCGATAGCCCACTTGTCCACTCGGCCGAAGCATCTCGATTCGATGATCTCGGCGAGGGGCGGTGCAAACCACAAGTGATTGGATGCTCTTGAAAGTAGGGTTCAGCTTCTTGGCGGCAAAATGCACGCCAGAAAGCACATCTTCCGGTAGTGAGGGTAGTTCTCGCTTGAGGTCGACAGATTCGCCAGTAATATATCGGTTCGACCGAGCGCTTTGCCTTCCTCCTTGCGCCGACATAATAATCAGGTTGACTACCCTACTGGTGGCGGCGATGTATAAGAGCATGGGCTCTTTGGGAGTCGGAGCCCAAAGACAGGGGAGTCACCAAAGATCTTCTTCGCTTGGAGAAATGCCTCATCCGCCTTTGTGGTTCCACTCGAAAAGTGGTCTTCTTCATCGCTTGATACAATGGCGTAGCCGCCCAACCGATCGATGAATTGGCTTATTAGCCAAGCACCCGTGAACTTTTGCACATCCAACAATGGGCCGGGTACCTCCATCCTCTATGGCCTTGATCTTCACAGGTTGCACTTATTCGCTGCTCGAGACCGTAAAACCAAGGAGTTGGCCGCTGGGACTCCAACACGCATTTCTCCGGGTTGAGCTTGATCTGAATCGGCGCAGATTCTCAAAGGTCTCTTTAAGATCCTCTAGCAGCGCCCCACGCTTCTTCGCCTTTACCACCACATCATCTACATAAACATGGGCATTCTCGCCGAAGTTGCTTGAGGAGGCATTTCGCATGCAACGCTGAAAGGTGGCGCCGCATTCCTCAAGCCTAACGCTATCGCCTGCAGCGTATGGCTCCAAACGGCGTGATGAATGCGGTCTTCGCCCGTTCACCTGATTCAGCTTTGATCCGTGATATCCTCGAGTATGCATCCAAGAAGCTCAACAGCTCGTGATCCGCCGTGGAGTCTATCACCGATCAATCATTGGCAGAGCAAACGGGTCCTTCGGCAGTGCTTTGTTGAGGCTTGGTGTAGTCGATGCACATCCGCCATCGCTTGTTTTTTCTCCAAAGACTAGTACGGGTTAGCCAACCACCCAAAAAACACTCCATGATGAAGCCGCCGCCAGGAGCCGGGCCATCTCTTCTCCCACTACTCTTTCTTCTTCCGACAGCGGTGCAAGGGCTGCCCGACCGCTTCACATCCGCCCGACATGTAGCTTGTGCTCAGCGAATCCGCTGTACACCCGGCATGTCCTTGGGGACCACGCCAAGATGTCCCGATTCTCACGGAGGAAATCGACGAAGCTCGCTTTTCCTATTTGCCGCCGAGGCCGCGCCCATGACAGCAGCTTCTCGGTGCTCCGGTCCAAGGGTATCTTCTTGGTTTCTTTAGCCGCTTGAATGATCCTTCGCCCGACTCCATGGGGTCAGCGACATCTCCGCTGCTTCCCAGCCATCGCCACGACACGATCAAGGAGCCGCTTCGCCGCGATCACCAGGACTCGCCACCGACCGCTTCTCGGCCAAGACAAGCGACGACTTCTTGTAGTCGCCGCAATGGTCGATCCCTGGAGGTCGGCATCTTCATCTTGAGGTAGGCGAGGGCAACCGCCATGAATTTGGCCAGGCAGGCCGCCCTAGCAGAGCGTGGTACAGTTTCCAAATCCACCACTCAACCAGATCGCTCTCTGCTGAAGTGATCTTTGTCTCCAAGAGGACGCTCTATCGTGATCTTGCCAATCGGCTAACAGGAGAGGCCGGTACGCATTCCATGGAACACGGTGCGTTGCTCGCAGCTGCCTCCGCCGATTCCGAAGCTTCTCCATGGTATCCTTGTATGTGATGTTTATGCTGCCTGCTCCGCTCATCAGACCCATGAGAAACGGGCGCCCGCTTGTCGGTTAAGGTTGCTCCGAGAACTAACATGAAGAGCCCGACCGCATCATCTTCGGTGATATGCCCGAGTCCAAATTGGATAGGCTTTGACCAATGCATGAACTCGGGGCTTCGCCGCCATCGCTGACTTCTTTGTCATTGTTTGCGATGCTGCGCCGATCATCCGCCAGACCGGTGAACACTACGATGCTCCATGCTCTTCTGAACTGTTTTGACCAAGGCTGACGGGCCGAGCCGCGGCCGCGGAGGCGGGCGGCGTGCCCTGCAGGCGGCGGAGGGGCGAGGCCGTCTCCCTTGGCGATCCTGACAAGCCAGTGGCACTTTCTGGTGGTGTGGTTCGACGGCTTCGCACCGCTGTGAAACTTGCAAGGACCATCCAGAGTCTGCTCATAAGATAAAGCTGGCAACCAATTGGACTTGCCGCCCTTCTGTCGCTTGGCCGGAGGCTGCCCTCCGCTGCCGATCCTCCAGCAGCTGCGACCGCCGATCGCTGGAAGTCGGCCGGGGGCTTTGGCGCTTGTTGTCGTTCGCAGCTGCTGGCCGGCCGGGCGCCTCCACCACCGGGCGCTCGAGCCTGGGAGTCACCTTGCCACCAAGGCTGACTTGGATCTCCGCCTTCATAGAGGAGTCGGCCGTATGCATTTGTCTCGCATGATCAGCAGTCTGTCGAGGGTTTCGGCCTGCCGCAGAGGAGCTTGTGCTTGAGGAGGGTGCCCTCGCACCCGGCCGTAAGTACTCAATGGCCTGCACTCGCACGCCGCAGGAGTTTCGAGCTCGCCTCAACAAGGTGAGATAATCGCGCCGATTCTTCGGGCCTTGCACGCGACAAGGAGAGCTGGCGCTGCTTGGGAGGTCGCTGTATGCGCTGGTGAAGGCGAATGAAGGCTTCAGTGAAGTCGACCCAGCTGTTGATGCTGCGGGGCTTCAGTTGTTCAGCCATGTCCGCCGCGCTCGGAGCATGAGGGGAACATACTTACGGCGACCGCTTGTTGCCGCTGGCGCGCGCCGACGCCATGGAGTAGTCTATCGCCAGCCCCGCTTCACGGAGCCGTGTACTTGGGCGGTGTCGAGGGAGCGTGAACCCTTTGGGGAAAGGCTCGCTTCGGCGCGGGCCCAAAGCAAGGCGGACCCAGCTCGCCTTCTTCTTCTAACGCCAGGATCTGTGGAGTCGGTCGATCCGTGGCGGGCATCGTTTTTCCGACTCCTCTCGCTTGGCCGAGGCGATCTCCGAGAGTCGGATGCTCAACAGCGGCGGAGAGACTCGCCGCTCTCTTCGGGCGGGGAGGCAGACATCGCCTCGCCGCTTCCATCGCCTGGGCGCCATCTTGGTCACGCCGATGGAGATGCGAAGTCCGCCAGGCTCGCAGCCGCTCTTTCTTTTGCTTCGCGACTTTCGCCACGGGCGTCGGGAGGTCGCGCTTTGATCTCGGCGAGGGGTAAGTCGCCATTGTGTCGCTGCTGCATGTTGGCGCGCCGCCGCCGCTTTTGCGCAGAACCGCCGAGGAGCTGCTGGACTCGCCCGCACATTACACGGCGCCGCCGCCGAGGTACCTTAGTTTTTCGGTCGCCGCTGGGCGGCGCTGGATGTTCTCCGCAGGGTGGCGACACGGGCGCTTCACTCCAACAGATCGGGCGATGGCCGCTAGGCCGCCGCCTCGACCATTCTAAGACGGCTCGCCCAGCCGGAGCCGGTGAGCCGCCTACAAGACGGTCCATCTCAAGGCTGGTATGCTTCGGACAAGCGCCTCATGCTTGCTAACTTTTGGCACCTTCAATGATCTGAAGGCGGCGTTTTTCCAAAGATCTTCGCGTCCGCTGCCTTCTTCGAGGGGCGCGACAAGTCTCGCAGGGCCGCAGCAGCGGGTCCGGGTTTACACCGAGTGCTCGCCGGGCCGGCGACGAGCACCTCCGTGACGGCGCTTCCGCCGCCTCCTCGCACGGAAGCGCTCGTCAGAAACCACCACGCTGGTGGGGAAGGTATCGCGATACGGGCGCCGGAGTCGACCAAAGATCGGGTCGGAGGAGCTTCACGGACTCCAAGTTCACGGGCGGCCCGCCGCGACTTGAAGTTGGTCGAGGAGGCCCGCGAGAAGGTTCTCGGGCCACCGCCGCCCGCGCCGCATCGTTCGCTTGAGAGGCGCACTCGCCGATGAGTTCGGCGAGGCCGCCGCGCGCGCAAAGCGGCTTCGCGCCAGCCAGCGCTGCCGATGCACTCCATCCGGCGAGCCGGGCTGGCTGCGCCACCAGGAGGAAGAGGGTTCCCGCCCGTAACAGATCTCCGGACGACGGTGCACTCGCCCCACGGTGGGTGCCAAATGTCGGGTTACGCGACATATGCCAACGGGTGGCTTATCATGGTGGGGGCGAGTAGAACGTCGCCGTGCTCGGAAACGGATGAGGCGAAGACATGCACGCCGCGAATCTTACCCAGCTTCGGGGCTCTCAGGAGATAACACCCTTATCGCTGCTCATGGGTCTCCGTGATGATCACTATGGGGTGATAGTACAATGGTGCTCCTCGAGCTGTGTGGAGGCGGAAGGAGCAAGGCTAGCTCTTTCCTTCGCGCTATGTGTCTAAAACTATCCAGGCCTAACCTTGCATGGGTGCCCGGGGTTTATAGGCCTACCCTCGGGGTACAATGGTAATCTGACCAGGCGTGGCCCCTAGTCGCTGGGCTCTTCTTGCAGCCGCCCTCCCCGCCGCTCGGGGCCCGCCGATCGGCGGGTCTCATGGACAGCGTAACACCATGTAGCGCTTTGATGACGCAGCTTGGTCATGGGGTCGTGGGAACAGTGCCGCCGTCCGTCAGCGATCACCGCCGCCATTCCCTGGCCCAATCTGTTTATGGCTTTAGGGCCTCGGGCCGGAGGCGGCCGACTGGGAGGCCGACTCGTGAGGGCCGTCTTCGGCTCTCCGCCGCCTTCCGCTATCTCACCGACGGGGCCCGCGATTTCGGGCCAGATTTCGCCATCATCGGGGCACAAGGCTCGTGCATCGTGGTTGAGGTCAAGGAGGCATGGCACAAAGGCCGCCACCGGAGATCTCCCCGTGACGCGCTCATCAGAGCCATGCCTTCTTCCCTGAGTCCGAGGGGACAGCCACGACGGGCTGTACCTCTGATCGTCTTCGTGATAAGTCGCGGGCCGACTCTCATAGTCGCCCCTTGAGAGGTCGCAAGCCCGAGTCGGCTTGTTCCAGAGTCGCCATCCGAGGGCTCGCTTCTTCAAGGTCGCCACTGACTCGGCCTCTCGGTCGCCACTGGGACTCGGCCTCTCGGTCGCCACTGACTCTCGCTCTCGGTCGCCTCACTGACTCGGGCTCTTCAAGGTCGCCACCGACTCGCCTGCTCAAGGTCGCCACTGACTCGGCCTGAGGGGCACGGCCTGCCCCGATGTCTTGAAAGATCTTGGGTCCTGGGTCAGCCTACCCATGGCCCATTACTCCGACAATGTAAGTAGCTTCACCGAGGTCTTTCTTTGAAAAACTCCTTTCAAACACTCCTTTATGCTTTGCGAATAATTCTAAATTATTTTCGATCTACAATATGTCATTCACATATACTTATCGAAATGTCAGAGTGCTCCCACTCACTTTCTAGTAAATACAGCTTCATCGTAAGTCCATATAAAACTATATGCTTTGATCAACTTATCGAAAGCGATATTCCAACTCGAGATGCTTGCACCAGTCCATAGACGGATCATTGAGCTTGCACATTTTGTTAGCACCTTTAGAATTGACAAAACCTTCTAGTTGCATCATATACAACTCTTCTTTAATAAATCCATTAAGGAATGCAGTTTTGACATCCATTTGCTAGATTTCATAAATGTGGCAATTGCTAACATGATTCGCACAGACTTAAGCATCGATACGAAAGTGAGAAAATCTCGTCAGATTCAACACCTTTGAACTTTGTTGAAAACCTTTTGCAACAAGTCGAGCTTAGTGGATAGTAACACTACTATCGTTGTCCGCCTTCCTCTTGAAGATCCATTTATTTAACATGGCTTGCCGATCATCGAGCAAGTCAATCAAAGTCCATACTTTGTTCTCATACATGGATTATATCTCAGATTTTATGGCCTCGAGCCATTTCGCGGAATCTGGGCTCATCATCGCTTCCTCATAGTTTGTAGGTTTGTCATGGTCAAGTAACATGACCTCCAGAACAGGATTACCATACCACTCTGGTGCGGATCTCAATCTGTTTTACCTACGAGGTTCGGTAGTAACTTGATCTGAAGTTACATGATCATCATCATTAGCTTCCTCACTAATTGGTGTAGTAGTCACAGGAACAAATTTCTGTGATGAACAACTTTCCAATAAGGGAGAAGGTACAAATTACCTTATCAAGCTCTACTTTCCTCCCACTCACTTCTTTCGAGAGAAACTCCTTCTCCGAAAGGATCCATTTTAGCAACGAATAACTTGCCTTCGGATCTGTGATAGAAGGTGTACCCAATAGTTACCTTTGGGTATTCTATGAAGACGCACTTCTCCGATTTGGGTTCGAGCTTATTAGGATGAAACTTTTTCACATAAGCATCGCAGCCCCAAACTTTAAGAAACAACAGCTTAGGTTTCTCGCTAAACCATAGTTCATACGGTGTCGCCTCAACGGATTTAGATGGTGCCCTATTTTAAAACGTGAATGCAGCTGTCTCTAATGCATAACCCCAAAACGATAGTGGTAAAGAGACATCATAGATTGCACCATATCAAATAAAGTGTGGTTACGACGTTCGGACACACCATAACGATTGTGAAACTATTCCACATTGTTTTAATTGAAGACCAAACTTGTAACTCAAATATTTGTCTCCGCGATCAGATCGTAGAAACCTTATTTTCTTGTCATGATGATTTTTCCACTTCACTCTGAAATTCTTTGAACCTTTCAACTATTTCAGACTTATGTTTCATCAAGTAGATATACCCATATCTGCTCAAATCATCTGTGAAGGTCGAAAATAACGATACCCGCCATGAGCCTTAACACTCATTGGATTGCATACATCAAGATGTATTATTTCCAATAACTCAGCTTGCTCGCTCCATTGCTCCGAGAAGGAGTCTTAGTCATCTTGCCCATGAGGCATGGTTCGCAAGCATCAAGTGATTCATAATCAAGTGATTCCAAAATCCCATCAAGATGGAGTTTCTTCATGCGCTTTACACCTATATGACCTAAACGGCAAGCCACAAATAAGTTGCACTATCATTATTAACTTTGCATCTTTTGATTTCAATATTATGAATATGTGTATCACTACGATCGAGATCCAATGAACCATTTTCATTGGTGTGTAACCATATAAGGTTTTATTCATGTAAACAGTAACAACAGTTTATTCTCTTACTTAAATGAATAACCGTATTGCAATAAACACGATCAAATCATATTCATGCTCAACGCAAACACCAAATAACATTTATTTAGGTTCAACACTAATCCCAAAAGTAAAGGAGGTGCGATGATGATCATATCAATCTTGAAACTACTTTCAACACACATCGTCACTTCACCCTTAACTAGTTTCGCTTATTCTCGCAACTCCTGCTTAGAGTTACTACTCTTAGCAACCTAACCAGTACCAAATACCGAGGGGTTGCTATAAACACTAGTAAAGTACACATCAATAACATCTATATCAAATATACCTTTGTTCACTTTCCCATCCTTCTTATCCACCAAATACTTGGGGTAGTTCGCTTCCAAAGGACCAGTCCCTTTGCAGAGAAGCACTTAGTCTCGTGCTTAGGTCCAGACTTGGGCTTCTTCACTTGAGCAGAACTTGCTTGCCGCTCTTCTTGAAGTTCCCTTCTATCCCTTTGCCCTTTCTTGAAACTAGTGGTCTTGTTAACCATCAACACTTGATGTTCTTTCTTGATTTCTACCTTCATCGATTTCATCATCATGAAAAACTCGAATCATTTTCATCATCCCTTGCATACTATAGTTCATCACGAAGTTCTACTAACTTGGTGATGGTGACTAGAGAATTCTGTCAATCACTATCTTATCCGGAAGATTAACTCCCACTTGATTCAAGCGATTGTAGTACCTGCATAATCTGAGCACATGCTCACTAGTTGAGCGATTCTCCTCCATCTTTTAGCCATAGAACTTGTTGGAGACTTCATATCTCTCAACTCGGTATTTGCTAGAAATATTAACTTCAATTCCTCGAACATCTCATATGGTCCATGATGTTTAAAACATCTTTGAAGTCCCGATTCTAAGCCATAAAGCATGGTGCACAAACTATCAAGTAGTCATCATATTGAGCTAGCCAAACGCTCATAACATCTCGTGATCCGCTTCCCGCAATAGGTCTGCTACCTAGCGTGCATTAAGGACATAATTCTTACGGCAGCAATGAGGATAAACCTCGATCACGGATCCAATCCGCATCATTGCTACTAACATTTTTCAACACAATTTTCTAGGAACATATCAAAATAAACATATGAAAGCAACAACGCAAGCTATTGATCTTACAACATAATTTGCAAAATACTACCAGGACTAAGTTCATGATAAATTTAAGTTCAATTAATCATATTACTTAAGAACTCCCACTTAGACAGACATCTCTCTAGTCATCTAAGTGATCACGTGATCCAAATCAACTAAACCATAACCGATCATCACGTGAGATGGAGTAGTTTTCAATGGTGAACATCTTATGTTGATCATATCTACTATATGATTCACGCCGACCTTTCGGTCTCCGTGTTCCGAGGCCATATCTCGCATATGCTAGGCTCGCCACGCTTAACCCGAGTATTCTGCGGTGCAAAACTGGCTTGCACCCCTGTAGATGGACGAGAGCTTATCACACCCGATCATCACGTGGTGTCCGGGCACGCATTTAACTTTGGCAACGGTGCATACTCGTGGAGAACACTTCTTGATAATTTTAGTGAGAGATCATCTTAAAATGCTACCGTCAATCAAAGCAAGATAAGATGCATAAAAGATAAACATCACATGCAATCAATATAAGTGATATGATATGGCCATCATCTTCTTGTGCTTGTGATTCCATCTCCAAGCACCATCATGATCACCATTGTCACCGGCGCGACACCTTGATCTCCATCGTAGCATCGTTGTCGCTACGCCATCTATTGCTTCTACGACTATTGCTACCGCTTAGTGATAAAGTAAAGCAATTATGTATGCTTGCATTTCATACAATAAAGCGACACCATATGGCTCCTCGCCATTGTCGATAACTTCGTTACAAAACATGATCATCTCATACAATAAAATATAGCATCATGTCTTGGCCATATCACATCACAACATGCCCTGCAAAAACAAGTTAGACGCCCTCTACTTTGTTGTTGCATGTTTTACGTGGCTGCTACGGGCTTAAGCAAGAACCATCTCACCTACGCATCAAAACCACAACGATAGTTTGTCAAGTTGATGCTGTTTTAACCTTCGCAAGGACCGGGCGCCGCCACACTCGGTTCAACTAAAGTTGGAGAAACCGACACCTGCTAGTCACCTGTGTGCAAAGCACGGCGGTAAAACCAGTCTCGCAGAAGCGTCGCAGTAATGTCGGTCCGGCCGCTTCATCCAACAATACCGCCAACCAAAGTATGACATGCTGGTAAGCAATATGACTTATATCGCCCACAACTCACTTGTGTTCTACTCTGCATATAACATCAAACCATAAAAAGCTAGGCTCGATGCCACTGCTGGGGAACGAGTAATTTCAAAAAATCCTACGCACACGCAAGATCATGGTGATGCATAGCAACGAGAGGGAGAGTGTTGTCTACGCACTCAGAGACCAAGCGAAGCGCTGACGCAACGTAGAGGAAGTAGTCGACGCCCTCCCGGTCCAACCGATCCAAGCACCGCATTCGCACCTCCGAAGTTCTTGACACGCAGACAGCTCGATGACGCACCTCGATCTCCAATCCAAGAGAGGCCCGAGGGGAGTTCCACAAGACGACGGCGTGCAGTGACGATCTTGATGTTCTCTCGTCAGCAGGCTTCGCCTAAGCACCGCCACAATATGATCGAGGTGTAATATCGTGGAGGGGGCACGCGACACGGCTAAGGAACGATCAATGATCAACTTAGGTGTCCATGGGGTGCCCCCGCCCTCAGATATAAAGGAGTGGAGGAGGGAGGCTGGCCTCTACTATGGCGCTTTAGGGGAGTCCTACTCCCACCGGAGTAGGATTCCCTTTCCTAGTCCAACTAGGAACCCTTCCATGTAGTAGGAGTAGGAGGGAAGGAAAGGGAAGAGAGAAGGAGAAGGAAGGAAGGGGCGCCTCTCTAGTCCAATTCGGGCTAGTCCAAGGAGGGTGCGCCACCCTTTGGCCCTTTCTCCTTTCCCGTATGGCCCAATGAGGCCCAATACGTATTCCCGTAATCTCCCAGATTCAAAAATACCCAATCACTCGAACCTTCCGAACTCCGAATATATTCGTCCAATATATCGATCTTTACGCCTCGACCATTTCGAGACTCCTCGTCATGTCCCCGATCTCATCCGGACTCAACTCCTTTGGTACATCAAAACTCATAAACTCATAATATAATCACATCAAACCTTAAGCGCATGGACCTATGGTTCGAGAACAATGTAGACATGACCGAGACACGTCTCCGTCAATAACCAATAGCGGGACCTGATGCCCATATTGGTTCCTACATATTCTACGAAGATCTTTATCGGTCGACCGCATAACAACATACGTTGTTCCTTTGTCATCGGTATGTTACTTGCCCGAGATTCGATCGTCGGTATCCAATACCTAGTTCAATCTCGCATGTGCAAGTCTCTTTACTCGCTCCGTAATACATCATCTCACAACTAACTCATTAGTTGAAATGCTTGCAAGGCTTAAGTGATGTGTATTACCGAGAGGGCCCAGAGATACCTCTCCGACATTCGGAGTGACAAATCCTAATCTCAAATACGCCAACTCAACAAGTACCTTCGAGACACCAGAGCACCTTTATAATCACCCGCCACGCTAGACGCTTGGTAGCACACAAAGTGTTCCTCCGTAAACGGAGTTGCATAATCTCATAGTCATAGGAACATGTATAAGTCATGAAGAAAGCAATAACAACATACTAAACGATTGGGTGCTAAGCTAACAGAATGGGTCATGTCAATCAGATCATTCAACTAATGATGTGATCCCGTTAATCAAATAACAACTCCTTGTCAATGGTTAGGAAACATAACCATCTTTGATTAACAAGCTAGTCAAGTAGAGGCATACTAGTGACACTCTGTTTGTCTATATATTCACACATGTATTATGTTTCCGGTTAATACAATTCTAGCATGAATAATAAACATTTATCATGATATAAGGAAATAAATAATAACTTTATTATTGCCTCTAGGGCATATTTCCTTCAGGCGGCTTATTACTACGGGCCTTAAGTCGCCTCCGGGCCTTGGGACTTTAACTAAACCGCCATCTATATCCTGGGTCTTGTGCTTCAAGAATATTTGCAAGTATGACCCGGCCCCTCCTTGGCGGGTCATACCAATAGTTATATCCCCAACATTAGGCCCTAGATTGATTTGAACTAGTTTCTTGTCAATCTTCGACACTTACAGAAAAAATCTTCTGCCTTTATGGAATTTTTGTAACCCACCATGACGTCATCTTCTAGATTTGTGGTAACCCGCCATGACGTCACCTATCATAAAAGCGCGTTTTATCCAATGTATCCCAACGGATCTTTGTCTTGATGACCATCCCGAAAATCGAGGTGTCCATGTAGTTGGATAACTCATGTTTTAGGCCTCCTCGTTTTTCGCGCTCTTTAGTGGCCCTTCCTTATAAATAGACCCGAGTAGGTCTTTTTTCATTCTTCCCATTCTGCATCTTCTTCCTCTCGCCCCCATCTGTCACTGGAGCTCCATCGCCGTCGCCACAGCGCACCTCGTCTCCGTCGATCTTGGCCGCTGCATCGACTTAAACTTGACCAGAGAACGACAGCATCCTTTCCTCTGCAGATCTTCCGCATTAAGTGTTCCCCTTTCTGCACCATAGATCCATACTAGGGCTAGCATGTTCTTCTGTACTACGTGAAGTTCATCTGACTTCTTGTGTTCCATCTGCTATGGCTTCCTTCGATCCAAAAAACCGCATAGATCCTAGGCGGTACGTGTTCCGCATCCATTTTGGGCACCAGTAGATCTCCTTTCCATGTAAGAAAACACCATTATAGCGCATGAACTCCTCCGCGCCCTTTTTTAGGTCTAGTAAATTTTCTTTTCTGAACATCTGTTTGATCCAAAATAACAGCTGCAAATTGTGAAATCTGTTTGTACAGCACTTACGCAAAATCTGCACTTGTTATATTTATCTAGTCATGGTGACTCTTCCGCCGGCCTTAATTAATAACTTAAACCATCCTTGGTGGTTTAAATAGTCTTGACGGCTTATATAGCCTATGGGGCTTAAACAACCATGTCATGGTTATCCTTATACCATTAGGCCCCTTCGTAAGCCGCCATCTTGAATATGCACAGTAATATATTTTTCCTGCCCGGCTTGAATTTGAACCAGCACTTTTACTTTGTCGTAGGCTTTCAATCAGAATGGCACCAAAGGCCCCTACCTCCTGCAACTGGGTTAAATCCATTGTCACTGACAGCACCTTGGATGATTTTGTGAAAACCGGCTATCTGTCGAAGAAAGAAGTCATGCCTTATCGTGCTCCTAACCCGGAGGAAGAATTTCCTCAACCCAAAGACGAAGAGGTTGTTTTCACAGATCATATGAACTGGGGATTTACCCCTCCTGGCTCAAAATTCTTTAGGGACGTGCTGAATTTCTTTGATCTCCACCCACAAGACATCGGACCCAATTCTGTGTCTAATATCTGCAATTTCCAAGTATTCAGCGAAGTATACCTTGGAGAAGAACCCAATTTGCTGCTCTTCAGAGAACTGTTTTATTTGAACCGCCAGAATGAGTGCGCTAGCGGTCAGAGCTTAGAGCTAGGCGGTGTCTCGATCCAGCGCCGTAGAGATGTGATATTCCCTTACGCCAACCCGCCGAGCCACCCCAAAGACTGGAATATGACATGGTTTTACTGCAAATATATCTCTCGCTGATGAAAACCTTCCGCTCTTGCCAGGTTCTTCGCCTTGGGCCCAACCATCATCTCGCTCGACAAGATTACAGCCACGAACGTAAATCACTTGCTCCTACTTTGGCCAAGATCAAGGCTCTTCTAGGAATGGGTTGATGTGCATTGACTGGTCCGGTTTGGCTCGCTCAAGGGTTATTCCGCTGAGCCAGACCGCTTGATGTGCGAATACACTGGCACCAAGAATGATCCTCTGCGTCACAGCCCTGATGATGTCATTGACGACATGACCAAGTCTCTTCTGAACAAGAGCCTGGCAGATTGCGGCAAGGTGGGCCTAGCCCCCTTCTGCAAAGCTAAACCGGCTCCAAAGGTAAACCGCCCATGTGAAATGACTACTTTAATTTCTTAATGTTTCACCCATACTCATGCATATGCTAATCTTTGCAGGCGGGTGATAAATTTTGGAAAGTCAAATATGATCATGAAGCTACCAAGAAAGCTAGAAAAGAGAAGAAAACCGCCAAGAAAGAAGTTGCCAATAGGAAGGGCAAGAAAGCCACCGCTTCTGACCTGCTTTGGCTAGCGGACTATTCTGAGTCGGAGGTAGCCCTTGATTCCCTTGGCTCATTTTTAACCATCTTATTAACACTGATTATCAGCAAGAGGACACAGGAGCAAGCTGTAACAAGGCCGATGAGGTAACTATCCTTTCCTCCGACTCCAAGCCTTTGCCAAGACGGAAAATCCGCAGAGTGACCCGGAAAGTAAGGTTTTCTCATCCTTTAGCTCATCACGATCCTCAAATTTTTGAAGCTGCAAATTCACGAGAGCCGAGGCGCACCTGCATCAGCAAGGATGCGGAG
Source organism: Aegilops speltoides (assembly GCA_021437245.1). Taxonomy (NCBI): domain Eukaryota; kingdom Viridiplantae; phylum Streptophyta; class Magnoliopsida; order Poales; family Poaceae; genus Aegilops; species Aegilops speltoides. The sequence goes on from CM038143.1 coordinate 499,129,652, forward strand.
CTCTCCTCCGACTTACCAAACACTCCAAGGAAGCACCGGAATGAGGTCACTTATGTTTTAAATAGATTTTACACCTTGGCAGGTCTCTTTCGTCAACCACTCAATTCTTCTGACTGGATTACCAGACACTTCCTTCCTCCCATGAAGTCACTACAATCCAACCCGCCGCCTTCAAGATCGCACTGTGGTATGATGACCCGCTCATCTTGTATTTATTTTAATCCCTTGCATCTGTACTAACCTTTATTTTGATGCACTGGTCAAGCCAAACCCAGCAAAAGGGTTAGGAAAAATAAACCAGCTGAAGATACAGTTGCAGCCGTGCCGGACTCGACCACTCATGAGCCGCCATCTTAGCCAACTCAAGATACCAACTCCTGCTACTGACCTGCCCACTGGACGAGCCGTCGACGAATCAGAGAATCCAAATGCCCCTAGCTCGGTCAGGACTGATGAGCCTCAACATGGTGAAGTTGAGATCACCAGAACCGGCTTTGTTGAACCGGCAAGGCCGACTGTACTGGCCAAGTGCCCCGCCAAGGAAGAACTTCTGGACCACCATCGGGTCAAATTGGATGTTGCAAACTATGCTCATATGAGTATTGGAGACATCTTTTCTGGCTACATGAGCCAAGTGCACAAAATTTAAACCTCGAGATTGATATGGTGAAGCAGATGTACCAAAAATTCGAGGTATAACCCGTTCTGTTTTGTTCATTAATCTTTACTATGCTAGCCCCCAAGTCTACTGCTTATGATGCTTATGCTGTAGACTTTGAAACAAACTTAATAATATTAGTAACATAAATGAAAGAAACATGTAAGAGTTCCGGCTTACTATGTAGTCCCCAAGGGGCGGCTTAACCAATATGGTTGAGCCGGTCCTTATATAAAAAATTCTTACGGCTCCCTGAATAGCAATATGCATTAGCCCCCAAGTGCCAAGTATTATTGCTTGCAAAATGCTTGGGACTTACTCTTATGAATCGCCGTCTTATGAACCGCCATTGAAAATGAAATTCTTCGGTAACATTAGCCCCCAAGTGCCAAGTGTTTTTGCTGGCAAAAGACTTGGGACTTTAACATTACATAAAAATTGGCTTGATTTTGACTCTGTATTTGTATAGGCCGCCACGAGCCAACTCGAATCCGAGGTGAATGATCTGAAGAGCCGCCTTGAGTACCAAGAGACGGAAATCGAAAAGGCCGACACCAAGTTCAAATTCAGTGTTTCTGAACAAGAAAAACTGAAGAAAGAATTTGAAAATGAAAAGAAAGCCTGGGTTGATGAAAAGACTGCACTGATTAACCGAGCTGAAAAAGTAGAGGCGGCTCTAGAAGAAGTCACTGGTGAATTAACCGGTTTAAAGCGGCATGTCTCTCAAATGGTCTCAGCGATCTTTGGTAAGTCGCCCTGCAAGTGTTTAAATATCTAAACCTTTCAGTTGATCATAAAACTAGAATTAACTCACCTGATCACGTTTATGCAGGCTCTAGAAGCTCAGACTTGAACCAAGACATGCTAATCAAATTGAAGGCAGTGTACACTTTGGTGGAGCAATTTACACCAGGTCTCAACGTGCATTAGCTACAGTGGCTTTGTCGAATGAAGTGTCAATTCTCCTGGAAGAGGTCTTGAAGAAGCTTTTCGTGCTCCCTCAGTGGTTCAATGAACTGAGGCGGTCAGCTGCAAGAGCCGGAGCGGTAAATGCTTTAAGCCGGGCCAAGGCTTGGCTACTAGAGCTAGACCCGGCCGACATTGCCACTAGCTACCCAAGCTTAAAGGAGGATGGCACCCCGTTTGAAGAAAATGACTTCACTGCCTGCGTAAAGGAGATACGCCCCATGGCTGCACTTATAGCGAATGAAGTAGATCTTACCAAATACCAGGCGGGTTATGATGAAGAAAACCGGAGAATTCCAACGCCTCATTATGAAGTGACCAGTCTGATCTCCCCACTCCGTAAGTACACCTTCGTTCCTGAAGTTGACCCGGCCGACCTTGTTGATTCTGAAGCTGAATTGGAAGCTTTGAACAACATTGACTGGTCATCGTCAACCTTCCAGGAAAGGGAGCAGGGCAAAGACGCGGAGAGGGCTAACCCGGACGCTTCAGGCCAATCATGAAGGTGAACCTGCCGTGGCGGCTCATACCTGGGATGTACTTAAAAAACAATGTGAATTATTTGGACTCAGGGAGTCCTGTAATAGGATAGAAATAACTTTATTTTGGCCGTGCCATCATGCATGTTTTAATGCTTAACGCCATTAAATCGTCGTGTTATATCCATCTGTGTTACTTTTCATCTGCTTACTGTATGCTTGATCAGACTTTTTTAACTGTCCTGCATATGAAAACAGACTGCAAAATCCCTTGGCAGCTTACCACCAGGCGGGTCAAAAGGACTTAAGAAGAGTCATAGATTAGCTTGTTCTAAAAAACACAACTATGATCTTATACCTATGACTTCTTAAATTTGCACCGCCGGCTTATATGACCCGGTCGGTAACGGTGATAACCCAGTCTTTGGACACCCAAAATTTCAAAGGTATAATGATGCTTATGTACTGGCGACTCATCAATTGATACTAAACCGGGTCAAAAGCTACCATACTTAAACTTGTAAACCTCAGAAAAAGTCTCAAGTCAAATAAAGGGTGTTTCCAAAGAAAACTTAAACCGAAATAGAATATATAAAATTTCAAGGCTGCTGATTCGAATACGATCAATAAACCATTCCAGAGGGGTTAAGCTAGGATTCGAATACGATCATGTAGCCCCCCAGTGGCTTTGGCATTGCGTCGATCAAGAGGGTACCGGCAGATGTGTTCTCTTCGGTTCGAATACGACCTATGTTTGAACAAGAAGCCCCCTAGTGACCATGAGAGTTTTTTAACGACTCTGATTCGAATACTATCAAAGTTGGTTCCCAAAAGGGGTTAAGCTATGATTCGAATACGATCAGGAAGCCCCCTAGTGAGCTCGACAGTGTGCCAATCAAAAGGGTATCGAGAGTTGTGTTCTCTTTGGTCCGAATACGACCTATGTTTGAACAGGAAGCCCCCTAATGATCATAAGTTTTAACAGCTAGATTCGAATACGATTGTAAGCCGGATCATTTTGGTTAAGCTGGATCAAATGTGATCAGCCCCCAAGTGATAATGTGAGAAAATAATGACAATAACAATGACAAATTTACCTTGGGGGAAGGTAAAAAGGACAGAGGTCCTGCTTTATTATTTATTATAATATATACATTGTCAAAATATGTACATCAGGAGAGCCTATGGCTCAAGTGTAGTAGGGACGAAGATGAGCGATATTCCACGGCCGGCGGGTCTCTTCCTCCGACTTATGTGAGTCTTTGCGCTCTCGAACATCGATAAGGTAATATGACCCGTTGTTCAAGTTCTTGCTGACCACAAAGAGCCCTTCCCAAGGTGGGGATAGCTTGTTGCATCAGTTTGATCCTGGATGAGCCAGAGCACTAAATCACCTTCCTGAAAAGCTCTGGACTTAACCCGACGGCTGTGATATCGGAGCAAGTCTTGTTGGTAAATCGCCGAACAAGCTGCTGCCAAGTCCCACTGTTCATCTAACAGGTCAAGAGCATCCTGATGTGCCTATTCATTGTCCGCTTCAACATAAGCCGCCACGCCACAAGTAGTCATGACGAATGTCACTAGGAGAATCGCCTCACCAGAGACCATGAAGAAAGGTGTATAACCCGTAGATCTATTAGGAGTAGTGTTAATGCTCCATAACACAGAGGGTAACTCCTCAACCCAGCAACCCGGTGTCCGCTGCAAAGGGACCAAAAGCCAGGGCTTGATTCCCTTCAAGATCTCCTGATTGGCTCTCTCGGCTTGACCGTTGGAATGGGGGTGAGCCACTAATGAATCATCAAGCCGAATATGCTCACGTTGACAAAATTCTTCCATGGCGCCTTTAGACAGATTAGTGCCATTGTCATTTATAATGCTGCTTGGAAAGCCGAAGCGAAATATCACCTTCTTCATGAATTGAACTGTTGTAGCTGCATCACACTTACTGACTGGCTCTACCTCAACCCACTTTGTAAATTTATCAACCGCCACCAAGAGGTGGGTCTTTTTATCTTTAGATCTTTTAAAGGCCCAACCATGTCAAGCCCCCAGACTGCAAATGGCCATGTAATTGGAATCATCCTCAATTTTTGAGCCGGCACATGAGCCCGTCTTGAGAACTTCTGACTACCATCACATTTACTGACCAAGTCCTCTGCATCAGCATGAGCCGTCAGCCAGTAGAATCCATGACGGAAAGCCTTAGCCCTCACGAGGGATTTTGATCTGGCGTGATGACCACAATCCCCTTCATGAATCTCACGAAGAATTTCTTGGCCTTCGTCAGAAGAGAAGCAACGCTGAAACGCCCCTGTAACACTGCGATGATGCAACTCGCCATTGACAATCGTCATAGACTTAGACCCCTGGGTTATCTGCCTGGCCAAGGTTTCATCCTCAGGCAACTCGCCCTGAGTCATGTAAGCCAGATATGGCACCATCCAATCTGGAATGACATGAAGAGCCGCCACCAATTGTGCTTCCAGGTTAGGAACAACCAAGTCTTCCTCTGTGGGTAGCCTGGTAGAAGGGTTATGCAGAATATCCAAGAAAGTATTAGGCGACACCGGCTTACACTGAGATCCTAGCCGGCTTAAAGCATCAGCCGCCTCGTTCTTTCTGTGGTCAATGTGCTCCACCTAATAACTCTTGAAGTGTCCCACAATTGCATCAACTTCACGGCAATAAGCCGCCATGAGAGGATCCTTAGAATCCCACTTGCCTGACACCTGCTGAGCCACCAGATCTGAGTCGCCGAAACACCTTACCCGGCTTAAGCTCATCTCCTTAGCCATCCAGAGACCATGGAGTAAGGCTTCATACTCAGCTGCATTGTTAGTATAGGGAAACATCAAACGTAGCACATAACAAAATTTGTCACCTCGAGGGGAAGTCAAAACAACTCCAGCCCCCGAGCCCTCCAATTGCTTGGACCCGTCAAAATGAATTGTCCAATACGTGTTGTCTGGCTTTTCTTCAGGAATCTGCAGCTCTATCCAATCGTTGATGAAATCCACTAGTGCTTGAGATTTAATAGCTGTGTGTGGCACATACTTTAAGCCATGAGGCCCAAGCTCAATGGCCCACTTGGCGACTCGTCCTGTGGCCTCTCTATTTTGAATGATATCCCCCAAAGGAGCAGAACTAACCACAGTGATGGGGTGGCCTAAGAAGTATTTCTTAAGCTTCCGGCTTGCCATGAACACCCCATAAACGAGCTTCTGCCAATGCGGATATGGTTGCTTGGACTCAATAAGCACCTCGCTGATGTAGTAAACCGGCCGTTGAACCGGGTGTTCCTTGCCAGCCTCCTTGCACTCCACCATGATGGTCATGCTGACGGCACGTGGGTTAGCAGCCACATATAATAACAAGGGATGCTTATCAATGGGAGCAGCAAGAACTAGCGGCTCAGCCAGCTGTCTCTTTAGATCTTCAAAAGCAGCATTGGCAGCATCACTCCAGGTGAAGTTATCTGTCTTCTTCATCATTTGATACAGTGGTATGGCCTTCTGACCTAACCAGCTTAAAGCAGCGATACAACCCGCCAAATGCTGAACGTCATTGATACACACTGGTTTGGCCAGAGAGGTGATGGCCTTGATCTTCTCCGGGTTAGCCTTGATGCCCCTGTTAGAAACCAGAAAACCCAAAAGCTTGCCTGGAGGCACACCAAAAACACACTTGGCCGGGTTAAGCATCATCTTGTAAACCCGAAGATTGTCAAAGGTTTCCTTAAGATCATCAATCAAGGTCTCCTTCTCTCTGGATTTCACCACTATGTCATCCACATAAGCATGAACATTGCGCCCAATTTGATTATGAAGACAATTCTGCACACATCGCTGGTAAGTCGCCTGGGCACTCTTGAGCCCAAAAGGAATTGGTACATAGCAGAAGGCTCCAAATGGAGTAATGAAAGCCTGTCGGATTTTGGGTTCCGGCAGACCCTTGAGGTTCAAACTCTAGGGTGCGCACGAAGATCTTTCCCCTACTAGCTCACGTCTCGAGGCCTCGCAAGGAATCTAGGCTAGAAAGAAGAACACACAAGGGACACGAGGTTTATACTGGTTCAGGCCACCATTGTGTTGTAATACCCTACTCCAGTGTGTGGTGTGGTGGATTTCCTCAGGGGCTGATGATGAACAATACAAAGGGAGAACAGCCTCGCGAGGGGCTGTTCTTGAGCTGGTGCGGTGAACTGCTTGGGTGAGTTCAGTCGCTTCTCTCTCCCTTTCTCTCTGGTCGATCCGTCCCTCTCTGCCTTGTGGTGGCTAGCCCTATTTATAGAGGGAGGCCCTGGGCCTCTTCCCAAATAATGAGCGGGAAGGGCGCCAACAATTGGCCATTTTGAAGGGAACATCTAGTACACTTATCCTGACTAAAGTTGGTCTTCGACTGCCAAATAATCTGGCGGTGACGCCATCCTGGGCTCCACGGTGACTTCCATCCTATCGTTCTGCTGGTCTTGGTCTTGTTGCACCGAAACGGTAACCTTTGCCTAATGCCTTGGCCTGTGCTTGCCCCCTTTGCACCAAAGGGGAAACAAGGACACTGCATAGGCCGGCGCTCGCCTGGCGCCCGCCTGGTCTTGGTCGTCATGGCTTGCATCACAGGCTCCTCGCGAGGTGTCCTGCCTTGATCTCTCCGCCTCCTCGCGAGCCTGCCTGGTGAGGCTACTCCTGAGGAAGTTTCCTATCGTCCGCCCCGCGAGGCTTGGCCCCTCGCGAGGGTCTTGAGCTTGAGCTGATGAAGCAGGGCTGCACTGGGCCCCCACTTGAGCCACGCCGCAGGCCGCAGGCAGGCAAGTCTAGAACACCGATAGTAGCCCCCGGACCCAAGGCGCGCCCGGACTTGGCTTAGCAGAGAAGCGAAGGGGCAAGTGCGAAGCACCGCGGGCCCCAAAAGCCTGCGGCCTTGAGCGTTGTGTGGCGATCGATTGGACGTGGGCGTCTCCGCTTCCCCACGACGCCTCGGCAACCGCACGACTTGACAAGTCCCTGCATTCAAAAATGGATCATGATTACCTGCGATCGTGGTGGCCAACGGTTGGCCTTCTCCGGCTATAAGTACGGAACGGCGCGAGCCCTTCCAGTCCATCCCTTCCTGCTACTCCTTTTCTTCTTCTTCCTCGCCCTTGCTCCACCTTATGCCAATGGCACCAATCCACCGGTTTTCTACAGAAGAGAAGGGAAAGGCCCCCGAGAGGGTCCCGACCCGCTTCCGCCGAAGAAGCAGCTAGTCCTCTGCCGCCGAGACGAGGGCGCTCGGCAGGAGGCATCGAGGCCCTGGTACGAGCGGCCGCCGCCTGGGTTCCCGCTGCCCTTGTACGCCTGCATCGAGGGCCCTGGAGAAGAAGGCGTCGAGCAACACCAATGGTGTCGCCGCCGACGCCGGCGAGTCACGACGGTGCGCGTCGTTCCTCCTGGAGTCCATGCCGAGGGCTCCTCTTGCGAGCTTGTGCTTCATGCCGCCATGCCTCCTTGATCTTGGATTCACCTTCCTCCCTCCTTCACCTTCAAGATCCCGCCGAGGGGGCCTCGGGAGCTCTGGCTGCAACACCCCTGCGACCGGGGCGGAGGTCGAGGTTGTTGCCCCGGGCAAGGTCTTCCTAACCCGCGGCTGGGGCGAGATCGCCCGGGTCTGCCGGACAGGGGGCGCCCACGTAATCCACCTCGAATACGATGGCGCCTCCTTGATGTTCTTCAAGGTCTTCGATGCGGAAGGACGCCGGCTGGAATGCTGCCCCAAGGAAGGCGGCCGGAGCATCGGAGTGGCGAGGACCAGGCCTGCCAACCGCTTCCCCAGCAGCTCCTCAGGCAGCAGCAGAGGAGCCGGAGGGTCCAGCGACTCCGCCGAGCTTCACATGACTCCGAAGACGAGCGACAACAGCTACGAGCCCCTGAGCTCGCGTCGCGCCCGGAGCAGGGCAGCTGCATCAGGCTGCCGATGCAACTGATCTGGATGGGGTTGGCGCCGGCGCCTGACAGCCCATTGTTGATGATGGCGTCTTCTGCGGAGGCGCGCGTAGTTAGCGTTCCTTAGGATTAGCACCTTTTGTTCCCTGCGAGGAATCGAAGTACCACCCCGCGGGGGTATGTAAGGCGCTGGCCATGTCTTTTGTGAATATTATATCTTTATTATGAATCGATGCGAGATGCTTGTCTTGTCCCAGCTTGGCTCCCCCTTTCTTTCCTCATGAGGGCTTGGTGCTCTACGCCGACAGGTCCCGGTCCCCAGGCAAGCTTCAGCCGTCGCTGGTATGCCAGGTCGCGATGCCGTGGTCAAGGCCAGGAGGTGAGCGGCCCAAGGTCCAGTAAGAGCCCCTGAGTCGCGATGCTCAGGAGGTCCCGTTTAGCGCTCAAGCAGCCTCAGATGGGCAAGAAAGGTAGGCAGCGTTGCCGTGATAGAGCTGCACTAGGCGAGGGTTTAGCGCTGAGTCGGTTCAGTTTTTGCGTGACTTATCTGGTAGGTTTGGAGTGGTTTTCGGCTAAGTGTCAGGTCTGCGTGGCGGCAGCAGAGGAGGTGTTGCTGGGTTAGGTCCTCGTGAGCTTCTTCCCTCTCCCCCGCACTTTCCTTCATGCTCTACGTCCTCAGGTCCCGGGCCTCGAGCGAGCTCAGCCGCCGCTGGTATGACAGGTCGCGATGCCGTGGGTCAAGGCCAAGGGGTGAGGGCTGGAGAGCCAGTAAGAGCCCTTGAGTTGCGATGCTCAGGCGCCCCCCTTTTAACGTGCAAGCGTATCATGCCGGAGATAAGGAGAGAAAGCTCGCGACGTCCCCAGCGTTGCTTCTGGAGCGGGTCCTTCATACCAATCACGAGGGGAAACAAGGTCTGTTGTTATGGTTGCCAGCCAACCATTGGTCGCTCCAAGGGAGTGATTGGGGCACTGAGGGCCTGGTGAGGTGGCGCCTTGCAGGGCTGCCGCGGCCAGAGCTCAGCCACTCGGATTTCTCGGCGTTGCAGGGATGGACCCGTACGCAAGTGTTGTGCCAAAGCGAGCGGCTCCAAAGGTAGGTGTCAATTGAGCAGGCGATTAGGTCAAGCATTTTAAGCACGAAGGAGCAAATCCATTTAGATAGATGCGGAAAAAGCAAATGCCACTGGGTCAGGCCCGAGTAGCTTGGGCATAATGCAGCCCGAGGGGCGCCCCCAACAAGGTAAGCAAAGAACATGAGCAAAACGGATACATGCCGCAGGGACGGACCCACGTGACCTGGGAATGATGCAGCCCTGTGGGCGCTCCCAGCTGAAAATGGAACTTTGAAAGATGTCACCTGATACCGTTGGAGATGAAGTGATGCTGAAGTAGTGGACGATGCGTGGTGAGGAGGTCGACCCTCATGAGCTCCCGGGACTAGGAGCCCCGGGAGGCTCCAGGGGCTTGGGTGGATCTTCGAGGACCATCTCCATCTCCGCCAGGACCGCACAATGCCTGACCTCCTGAGCCTCTAGAATGCTCCTCCTCAGGCGCTGATGAGCAGCGGCCGCGTCCAGCAGGCCGAAAGGCATGCAGACGTAGCTGTGAGGTGGACCCTCGCAACACCCCACGCGTGAAGGCCGAGGCGCCTCGAGACGCTGCCTCGCTTGAGCCTCTGCACGCCGACAGACATGCAGCCCGCCATCCTCGCCTGGATGGGGGGCTGCGGCGGGTAGGCGGCGGCTTCCGCGCATGACTCTTGACTCTTTTATCTCCTGAGTGTTTCTCGCGATGAACTCCTGAGGGTTTGGCCCTTCTTGCCTCATACATTCCTGAGGGAAGCGTGCTTTGAAGCACGCCTCCAAGTGGTGCCCAAGCGCCTCCCTCATGACTTTGGCAAAGTCGGTGGCTCTCCAAGAAAGAGCCCCAGAGCCCTGCCCGAGGAGGGCGCCGGGCGCGCTTTCCTATGCAACAGAGGGTGGCGCCCCCTGAACGGGCACGAATCCTGATGCAATGCCTCCGGAGGTGCCTGCCTCGTGAGGGTTTGGGCCAGGTAAAGCCTTCTTCTTCTTGGGGACCGCCTCGGGAAGTCTTCCGCTCCTGTGATCTGGGTCTTCGATTGCCGAGGCTTGAAAGGCACGCTCAAGAGAACACACTGCATCCCTTTCCTCACAAGGTACTGTGATGACTCCACCGCTTCCCGGCATCTTGAGGACATTGTAGCCGTGGTGAGTCACTGCCACGAACTTGGCCAGGGCTGGGTACCCAAGGATGGCATTGTATGGTAGACGAATGTGGGTGACGTCGAAGTCAATGAGCTCGGTGCGGTAGTTGTTGCGCTGCCCAAAGGTGACTGGAAGGCGAACCTGCCCTATCGGAACAGTGGAACCATCAGTGACTCCTGAGAAAGGCTTGGTCGGCTGAAGCTGATCATATGGCACTTGGAGATTGTTGAATGTCTTGACAGACAGGATGTTGAGTCCTGCTCGGCCATCGATGAGGGTCCTGGTGACTTGCACATTGCTGATGACTAGGGAGCAAAGCATCGGGAGGACCCCGGCCGTTGCTGCGCACTTGAGCTGATCCGCTGAGCTGAACGTGATAGCGCACGCAGACCACCTGAGAGGGTGCGTGGCCTCAAGCTTGGGGAGGACTGCATTCACCTCGTGAGCAAACTTCTTGAAGATGCGTTGTGAGGCTGGGGCCTGGGCGCCGCCCAAGATGCAAGCAATTGCGCGCGGCTCCTGGAAGCCCCTGATAACCCACAAGTATAGGGGATCGCAACAGCTTTCGAGGGTAGAGTATTCAACCCAAATTTATTGATTCGACACAAGGGGAGCCAGAGAATATTCTTGAGTATTAGCAGTTGAGTTGTCAATTCAACCACACCTGGATAACTTAGTATCTGCAGCAAAGTGTTTAGTAGCAAAAGTGGTATGATAATAATAGTAACGGTAGCAAAAGTAAAGATAAATGTTTTTGGGTTTTTGTAGTAGTTGTAACAAGAGCAACGAAAAGTAAATAAGCTAAGAACAATATATGAAAAGCTCAGAGGCAATGGATCGCTGATGGATAATTATGCCGATGCGATTCCTCATGCAATAGTTATAACATAGGGTGATATAGAACTAGCTCTAGTTCATCAATGTAATGTAGGCATGTATTCAGTAAATAGTCATACGTGCTTATGGAAAAGAACTTGCATGACATCTTTGACCTACCCTCCCCTGCAGCGGGTCCTTACGGAAACTAAGGGATATTAAGGCCTCCTTTAATAGAGAACCGAACAAAGCATTAGCACATAGTGAATACATGAACTCCTCAAACTATGGTCATCACCGAGAAGTATCCCGATTATTGTCACTTCGGGTTGTCGGATCATAACACATAATAGATGACTATAGACTTGCAAGATAGGATCAAGAACACACATATATTCATGAAAACATAATAGGTTCAGATCTGAAATCATGGCACTCGGCCCTAGTGACGTGCATTAAGCATAGCAAAGTCATAGCAACATCAATCTCGAACATAGTGGATACTAGGATCAAACCCTAACAAAACTAACTTGATTATATGGTAAATCTCATCCAACCCATCAACGCCCAAAGAAGCTTCACGATGGAATTACTCACGCACGGCGGTGAGCCTCATGAAATTGGTGATGGAGGATGGTTGATGATGACGACGGCGATGAATCCCCCTCTCCGGAGCCCCAAACGGACTCCAGATCAGCCCTCCCGAGAGAGATTAGGGCTTGGCGGCGGCTCCATGTCGTAAAACGCGATGAAACTTTCTCCTTTATTTTTTTCTCCCCAAACGTGAATATATGGAGTTGGAGTTGAGATCGGTGGAGGTCCAGGGGGCCCACGAGATAGGAGGCCGCGCCCTAGGGGGGCACCCCCTGCCTCATGGACAGGCTGTGGGCCCCTCGCATTAATTCTTTCGCCAAAAATTCTTATTAATTCCAAAAGGTGCCTCCGTGGATTTCCAGGACATTCCGAGAACTTTTCTTTTCTACACATAAAACAACATCATGGTAGTTCTGCTGAAAACAGCGTCAGTCCGGGTTAGTTTCATTCAAACCATGCAAGTTAGAGTCCAAAACAAGGGAAAAAGTGTTTGGAAAAGTAGATACGTTGGAGACGTATCAGCCCCTAGCCCCCTCGTCCTGATGCTGGTCCTCATTCCTCCTTGGCGGTGGTGGCAGAGCTGGGAGGCATGCGTTTCCATGCGGGCGATCCTCACGAGGCTGATCCCTCCAACCTCCCTTGCGAGGCTGGTCCTGCCAACGGTCCTCGCGAGGTCAGTCACGCCACCCTTGGCGAGGGCCACGGTCTTCCCATCGTCTCCACCTCTTCCTCCTCCACGGCCATAGCCCCGGTCGTTGCGCTCGGGGCGTCGGCGATACGCCCATCTCGCACGGCCCTGAGCTCTTGGTATTCGTTGGTGTTGTGGGTGTGGAGGTCGTGGTACACGCAGTACCGTCTACCCTTGGATGACTCAGGCTGATCCCTGCCTTGCTCGGTGTCTGGCTCTGCTACGAGCATGGCAGCTCCCTTACGCTGCACGTCCTTGACCTTGGGCTTCTTCACTTCTGGATCGGCAGCCGGAAGCTCGAGGAGGGAGAGGCGCTCTTCCTCAACCCTGGCGCACTTGGTCGCCAAGTTGAACAGCTCCAGGGATGTGCACAGGTCTTCATGGATTGCTAGCTCCTCTTTCATCTTGATGTCGCACGCCATCGGAGAAGGCTGAGATGATGGCTTCCTCAGTCACCCTGGGGATCTTGAGGCGAGCGTTGTTGAAGCGCTAAATGTACTTCTGCAGGGTCTCTCCTGGCTGTTGCTTGATTTGGCGCAGGTAACTCATGGCCGGAGGCCGGTCGCGAGTGCCTTGGAAGTTGGCGATGAAGCGAAAAGCATCTCGCCCCTGTGAGGAGATCGTGCTGTGAGCTGTGTTCAGAGCCAAAAGGGCACCGCCCTGAGCGCCATGGGAAACCAATTCGCCATGACCTTTTCGTCCCTGTTGGCGGCTTCAATGCCTAGCTCGTAGAGCTGTAGGAACTCCGCGGGCTCCGTAGTGCCGTCGTAGCGAGGGGGCAGGTCAGGCTTGAACTTGTCTGGCCAAGCGACGCTGCGTAGCTCGGGGGTGAAGGCGCGGCAGCCTGCGGTGGCCATTGGAGCCCTTTGCTGGTGCTGGGCTTGATCCTGGAAATTCCCACGCACCGCTGCTTAGAGCAGCGCGGGGTCTTGACGTGGTGGTGCAGGGATGCGGTCATGGCGCACCGGTGCTGGGAGCAAGCGGGCACCTTCTTGGGGACGAGGAATTTCTTGGCAACTCCTTTCTTGCCGCGCAGGTGCCAGACGTGGAGGGTCTCGTCCTGGGGTCGCGCGCCTTGGAGCCAGGGTGCCTTCTTGGGGAGGAGGTGGCGGAGGCACCTCCTGATCCTTGCCTCCTCCGCAGGATGGAGGGCGAGGCAGTGAGAGAGATGGCAAAGGAGATCCCCCTGCGGCGCTGACGAGCTCGGTGATGCGGGCGAGCCATTCCTTGTAGAGGTCGTCAACGGGACGGTAGTGCAGGAGCTCACGCGCCAGGAGCAGCACAGCGTGCGCGTCTGTGGGGGCGCAACGGGCGTGGGACGACGAACCGGCTGGAGTCAGCGACGGGGTGGCGGTGCAGCCTTCCCACTGCACCAAAGGATGCAGGGACTAGGCCTGCTGCTCATTTCCCGTCGGGCCAGTGGCGGCGTTGGTGGCAGGCAATGGGGGCGACCGCCGACGGGCGCCGTCTGGGCGACGCGAGAGGCGAGAGCAGCCCGACGCTCGGCGCGAGCCCGCCGAGCGTCAGCCATGGACACGACGGAAGATCACACGCGAACAGCGGAAGAAAGATTCCGGCGCACCCCTACCTGGCGCGCCAAATGTCGGATTTCGGGTTTCGGCACACCCCTGAGGTTCGAACTCTAGGGTGTGCACGAAGATCTTTCCCCTACCAGCTCACGTCTCGAGGCCTCGCAAGGAATCTAGGCTAGAAATAAGAACACACAAGGGACATGAGGTTTATACTGGTTCAGGCCACCATTGTGGTGTAATACCCTACTCTAGTGTGTGGTGTGGTGGATTGCCTCAGGGGCTGATGATGAACAATACAAAGGGAGAACAGCCTCGCGAGGGGCTGTTCTTGAGCTGGTGCGATGAACTGCTTGGGTAAGTTCAGTCGCTTCTCTCTCCCTTTCTCTCTGGTCGATCCGTCCCTCTTTGCCCTGTGGTGGCTAGCTCTATTTATAGAGGGAGGCCCTGGGCCTCTTCCCAAATAATGAGCGGGAAGGGTGCCAACAATTGGCCATTTTGAAGGGGAACATCTAGTACACTTATTCTGACTAAAGTTGTTCTTTAACTGCCAAAGACTCTGGCGGTGACGCCGTCCTGGGCTCCACGATGACTTCCATCCTGCCGTTCTGCTGGTCTTGGTCTTGTTGCACCGAAACGGTAACCGTTGCCTGATGCCTTGGCTTGTGCTTGCCCCCTTTGCACCAAAGGGGAAACAAGGAAACTGCGCAGGCCAGCGCCCGCCTGGTCTCGGTCGTCATGGCTTGCATCACAAGCTCCTCGCGAGGTGCCCTGCTTTGATCTCTCCGCCTCCTCGCAAGCCTGCCTGGTGAGCCTGCTCCTGAGGAAGCTTCCTGTAGTCCGCCCTGCGAGGCTTGGCCCCTCGCATGGGTCTTGAGCTTGAGCTGATGAAGCTGGGCTGCACTGGGCCCCCACTTGAGCCACGCCGCAGGCCGCAGGCAGGCAAGTCTGGGGACCCCCGTTCCCAGAACGCCGACAAAGCCGTCTTCTCCTGGTCCTTAACTGCCATCTTGATCTAATGATAACCAGAGTAAGCATCCAAAAAAACTCAAACGCTCACAACCCGCTGTAGCATCAATGATTTTATCAATACGAGGGAGAGCAAAAGGATCAGCTGGACAAGCCTTGTTTAAACTGTAATCCACACACATACGCCAAGTGTCGCTTTTATTAAGCACAAGCACCGAAGTTAGCCAACCACTCGATGAAACACTTCGATGATGAACCCAGCTGCTAAGAGCCGGGCTACCTCCTCACCAATGGCCTTCCGCCTCTCCTCATTGAACCGCCGAAGAAACTGCTTGACCGGCTTAAACTTTGGATCAATATTAAGAGTGTGCTCAGTGAGTTATCTCGGTACACCTGGCATGTCAGAAGGTTTCCATGCAAAAATGTCCCGGTTCTCACAGATGAACTCGATGAGCGCGCTTTCCTATTTGGATCCAAATTAGCACTGATACTGAACTGTTTGGATGAGTCACCTGGAACAAAATCAACAAGCTTAGTATCATCGGCCGACTTAAACTTCATGACCGGCTCATGTTCCGTGGTTGGCTTCTTTAAAGACGTCATATCCGCCGGGTCAACATTGTCCTTGTAGAATTTTAACTCTTCTGTCGCACAGACCGACTCAGCATAAGCCGCGTCACCTTCTTCACATTCCAAGGCTACCTTCCGGCTCCCATGCACCGTAATGGTTCCCTTATGTCCCGGCATCTTGAGCTGCAAATACACATAACACGGCCGTGCCATGAATTTGGCATAAGCTGGCCGCCCAAACAGAGCATGATATGGGCTCTTGATCTTGACTACTTCAAACGTCAATTTCTTGGCCCTGGAGTCATATACATCCCCAAAGGCTACCTCCAATTCGATCTTACCGACGGGATACGCCGATTTATCAGGCACGACTCCATGGAAGACAGTGTTGGACTGCTTAAGGCTCTTATCAGTTAGCCCCATGCGACGGAAGGTCTCATAATAGAGGATATTGATGTTGCTGCTTCCATCCATGAGTACCTTGGTGAATTTATATCCACCCACCTGAGGGGCCACAACCAAGGCTAAGTGACCCGGATTATCAACCCGGGGAGGGTGATCCTCCCTACTCCATAGAATAGGCTGCTCAGGCCATCTCAAATAACGAGGAACTGCCGGCTCAACAGCATTCACGGCCCTCTTATGAAGCTTCTTGTCACGTTTGCATAAACTGGTGGTAAACACATGATATTGCCCACTATTCAGCTGCTTTGGATTGCTCTGGTATCCGCCTTGCTGCTGTTGCTGACCACCCTGGCCAGATTGTTGGTTATATCCACTCTGACTGCCTTGAGAATTTTGAAAATTGGGGTTTGAACCACCACCCGGGCCATGAAAACTGCCGCTGCCTGAGCCGCCACCCTGCCCATTGTTACCATCAAACATGTTGGAATTTTTTAAAGCCTTCATGATCGTACAGTCCTTCAATAGATGGGTAGCCGGCTTCTGTTGGGTGTCGTGTCTCGGACAGGGCTCGTTCAATAATTGCTCAAGTGTGGGGCCTGACCCGCCAGACCGGGGAGGTGGCCTCTCCTTGCGTCGTTGGTTGTTACCCTGCGCACTAGTGTTAGCCACAAAATCCAAACTACTGTCAGCCTTACGTTTATTACCTCCTTGATTTGCCGGGTTGTGCTGAGAGCCCTTGCCATTGCCATTCTTCTTTCCCTTCCCTATCTCGTCATCATCAGACTCAGGATCCTTGGTACTATCAGAGTCGGCGTACTTGACCAGAGCCGCCATCAGTGTGCCCATATCATTACAATCGCGCTTGAGCCGCCCCAGCTTTTGTTTTAGAGGCAAAAAACGGCAATTTTTTCCAACATTAAGACTGCAGAGCCGGCATCCATCTTATCAGATGAATGTATTATGGCTTTAACCCGGCGCAACCAATGGGTTGTAGACTCGCCCTCCTCTTGCTTGAAATTCATCAAATCCACAATTGACATGGGCTGCTTGCACGTATCCTTGAAGTTCTGGATGAACCGGGCCTTTAGCTCCGCCCATGAACTGATTGAATTAGGTGGCAGGCCTTTCAACCAAGTGCGGGCGGTCCCATCCAACATCATGGTAAAGTACTTGGACATCGCAGCATCACTGACCTCCAGTAACTCCATAGCCATCTCATAACTTTCGATCCATCCCCTGGGCTGTAAGTCTGCCGTGTAGTTCGGCACCTTCCTAGGTCCCTTAAAATCCTTGGGCAAACGCTCGTTACGCAGAGCTGGCACTAGACAGGGGACTCCTACGGTCCTGGTGGCCACACCTGCCTTGATAGAAGTCGTTGGATAAACCGGATACGACTGGTAAGCCGTCAGCTGAGCCGCCTGCTCAGCTGCCTGCTGAGCCGCCGCTCGTTTAGCCTCTTGACGTATTCTGTCTTGATCTACCAAGTTAAAGGCCTCATGGCGTGCCAGGTCATGCCCACCTTGCAGGTTACGGCGCCGGACGTTGCTTGAAACGGCCATTGAATCCATGTGCCTGCTATAACTCGGGCTTCGGCTTGGGCGAGGAGTTGAATGGATCATGTCCCGGCTGTATGAGTATGCCTCCTGTTGGGCTAAGGCCGTCTGAAGAAGCTCTCTGATCCGGCGGGTTTCAACTGCCACCACAGAGTCGCATCAACTGGAAGAGCCGCCAACCGTGCCGCCGCCGCTATCATGTTCTCCAACGGGTTAGAATAGTGACCCGGAGGTGTTGGTACATACTGAGGTTGAGCCGTGTTTACGCGGGGAGGTCCCATCACCTGCGGTTGAACTGGCGTGCCGTCCCCGGGTGTTGCACCACGGTCTTCCCCCGTACGCGGGGAGAGCCGCAGCGGGTTACTAGGCCCTGCCCCAGGTGTGTGAAAGAGGTTTCGAGGATCATAAACCGGGGGGAGTCGAGACTGAGTCTTCTGATGTCTTCTCCTCATGACCTCATTAGACGCATTCTGATCTTGCGTGAGCCGGAAAGTCTGTGCCTGAATCCGCTGAGCCTGAACATCCAGAGCTGCCCGCTCTACGGTTATCTTGACATCTTCCGCTGCTAGGTCTTCCTTATCATGCACCATATCCAATTTTAATTGTGCCACCTCTGCATCATGACGAGCTTCTTCCGCCGGGTTGACCACGGCGGTTAACAGAGTGGTCAGCTTATATGTGAGATCCATCAACACCTCAGTCGACGAGTGCACAGGGCCTCCTGCCCCGGCTGCTGCTGACCCGGAGGCCACGGCTGCTGCAGTTGTGTAATCTCGGATAGGTTGTGTGCCGGCCATGAAGATCCCAACCCTGCTCGGCGGCTTGAAGCAATCCGGAATATTGCTGCCATCGGAATATCCCCCAAGACCGCCATCTTGCAGCTGATACAACGAATCTGTCTCACCTGTGGATGACCCGCCATTAGAGTAGATGGTCATCTCACCACCAGATGCAGATCCTTCCGAGATACCTTCATGGATGCATCCCACGAAGGCAAGCTTCACGGCAGGCGGAGCCCCGGTGGGTCTCGCACACTGAGCCGTCTCGACGAGGTCAATGCAGATGTCCGGCTCACGGCCCGGCTCGCCGATATTGCCGATGAAGACGTGAATTCCGCCAAAGGGGACCCGATACCCGTACTCAATTGAGCCAGCGTCGGGGCCCCAGCCTGCGTCGTCGATGTAGAGCTTGCGCGACGACTCTTGGTCATTCGGCCCATAGCGTATCCTTTTAGCCCTTCGAAGCTGCCCTTCAAGAACTTGAATCAACCGTGCGCTGGCCCCACGGTGGGCGCCAACTGTCGTGGTATTGTCACGGCAGATGTCCTAGTAAAATGACTTAGTCATGGAGCCATCGCAACTAGGAAGCTTGAAGGGGTTAATCGCGACAAAGGACACGAGGTTTATACTGGTTCGGCCCCTTACGATGAAGGTAAAAGCCTACGATCCAGTTTTGAGTGGGATTGCTTATGTCTCGATAACCAGGGAGTGAATCGCTTGACCTAGCTCTCGAGTTGATGTTACTTGCCCTGAACCGCCGTCGGGTCACCCCTTTATATACAGAGGTCGACACCCAGCGGCTCTACAGAGTCCCGGCCGGCTCATAAACAGTGTCCGGCTCGGTCTCTTAACTATTCTTGCCTTACAATACAAGTCACGCATACATGGCTGCTTATTACTACGGGCCTTAAGTCGCCTCCGGGCCTTGGGCCTTTAACTAAACCGCCATCTATATCCTGGGTCTTGTGCTTCAAGAATATTTGCAAGTATGACCCGGCCCCTCCTGGGCAGGTCATACCAATAGTTATATCCCCAACACACGGTATACTTATCTATTCACCCACGATCTCACACGATCTCCACCTCTCAGTACGTGGGTGACACATGTCGCGCGAATGAGAAGGGTCAGGGGCACGTTCGTCCAAATTCTTCGGACGAACAGTTATTCACCTCAGCTATAAATACCCCCTTCCCTTCCTCATTTCACTTTTACTCCGCTCGACCTCACTCCCTCGCTCGAGTTTCTCAAGCCCTAGCGTCGCCGCTACCTCCATCGCCACCGGTGAGGAAGAGCTTCACTGCCTCGACCTCGTCGCCGTCGTACTCGCGCCGGCCGCGGAAATCTTCCCTCCGCCGCCGCCATAGACGTCTTCCTCCGCCAAGTTAGGGCATGGAAGATCAAGCCGACGAACTTCCAAATCTACTCTTCCAATTCGTCGTGTTCTTCATCAAGGGTAATTAAAACTTAATTTTACCTCACTTATTCTACTGATGATTTTCATCAAATCTTCAAAAGGTGTTTATTCTTCAACCTCCACACTCTAAACACCTAGCACAAATCTTCAGTTCTTGATATGTTTCTCTAAGTGACGTTTTTCTTCATGATTCCTCAATTGTGTGAATCTCACGATCCACACAACTCTGGAACCTAAGACAAAGAACGCTTAGTGAAATTCTTCAAGACACATCGGGTCAATTTCCTCAAACTTGTTCAATTTTACAAAACCTTCTGAGAACGCATATGACCTCTCCAAATTATTCGCACCTATACTCTGTTCACAGGTACACATGTCTGCTGCTGAATCACTAGGTTCTCATCAACTTAACTCATTTGCAGTGTTCGTCGAAGAAAAGCTGCATACTTCTTCAGAGAACTCGATTGTGAAAATTCCTCAGCTGAAGAAAATGGCAGATGGTAAAAGGCCTCAGAAAGGAGGAAAGAAGCTTGAAGTTAATACTGCTTTTGAGATCCCTGTGGATATCTATGCAGGGTACTGCACACCTGATGAGGCAACTCGTGGCAAGGAGATGAAGAATGAGTGCAAAGTGCGCATTCAGAGGATTCAAAGAAGATGGGCAAGAGAGTGGAGGGAGTACAGGTATGTCACTCCCAAATGCATGAAGAAATTCACTCTTAACCATCCATGCTCAAGACCTCCTCTGGCACCTGGCCAAAGAGCTGATCCAACCTTAAACATGGTGAGGATTATGTTGATGAATGGGCCAGGCGGCAAGCTAAGTTGGCCAAGCAGGCCAAAGAAGCAGTGAAGAAATTTACTGAGGATTCTACTGTTGCTGCCGCTGCTGAGGCTTATTCAAGTAAGAAGGCTATGCCAAAGAAGCCAGCCAAGAAACCACCTTCCTCAGCAATGCCCTCACTGCCAAGTTCTTCTTCAATGCCCTCACGGCCAATCTCCTCAGTGCCACCAAGGCAAATTCCTCAACCTGCCCCAGTTCCTCAAGCTGCACAAATTCCTCGGGCTTCAAAACCCTCAGCTCCTCCGGCAAAGTCCTCAGCACATGTGCATCTCGACACGTGCCAAAGTACCACTGGCATATCAATTGCCTCAGGAGCTTCCGCAAGTTCTTCAGCTCATCCTTCATCAACCGGTCCCACTCTGCTGAAGACCAAGGCCACTGCTAGACGAGGCACTAGACCTAGTCCTCACAAGAAGCAGGTGGTCTTTCAAACTCCGTCTGCTGATGATGAAGAATTAGCTGATATCATCAAGGACCGATAACAACGGGCCGCTAGAGCCAAAGGGAGTGTTGTGCCCCTTCTACTGGATCCGAAGAAGATCCTCGATTTCATCGATCTCTGGGACAAAGATCCCAATGCTCCAATGCCAGAGTTGGGCCTCACTCCTGGACAAAGTCACATGGTGATGACGTTCATTGCTGAAGAAAAGTGGAAGTATGACACAGCCAGAGTGGCTAAGAAAGCGCAATACAAGAAGCAGCGCTATCTAAAGGACAATGTCCTCAGTCTTTCGCCTAAGCAGCTCATTGCACTGCAAGCTGACATCAAAAAGCTCAGCGATAAATTTGACGCCTACAAGGCTGAATGGCAGGGTGCCAAGGTCAGATTCGTCAAGCTGACAAAGAAATTCACTTCAAGTGCTGCTACTCCTATATAGATTGAAGTCACTCAGGCTGAAGCATCTGCTCAAGCAACTGAAGGAATTGCCAACACCACTGATGAAAATCAGGTTGCTAATGAAACTGCAAGCACCAGGGCTGCTGAAGAAATTCCAGCTTCTGAAGAAACTGCCAGGGCAACCACTAGTGTTGTGCCTGAAGAATCTGCCATGCCAGCTGAAGACTCTGTTGCTGCGCCTGAAGAAATTGATCCAACTCCCACTGCTCCGCCTGCACCAACACCAAGCCCAGTTCTTCCTTCTGCTCTGGAAGTGAAGAAAATCAAAGCTGCAGAGCGTGCTGCTCTGAAGAAGAGGAAAGCATCGGCTACCACAGAATCTTCGACCCCAAGAAGGCGAAGCTTTTGACAAGTTCAATGGACAATCCCATTGGTGTTGTTCCTCTTGCAAGCATGCCATCAAAGGAACTTGTTCCTTATGGTCAAGAATATTGGATTCCAGATGAATCTGCTGAAGAAGATCCCTCTGCTGCTTCCACAAAGCAGATGGATGAAGAAATTGAAGTTGAGACTTTCACTTCAACTCCTCAGGTATCATCGCCAACGCCTCAGTTTACTGCTGAAGAGGCCAGCATTGAAGAAATGGAAGTGGATGAGGATGTGGACATTGGCTGCACCACTCCAGTGATGAACGATGATTTTTGGGATAGTCAACACCCCAACTCTCCTCTGTTCACACCACTACAGCAAATTCCTCAGTCCCCAGCACCAATAGAAGTTCAGATGGGCTCTGAAGAAATTCATGCCACCCCTTCCATTCATGAAGAGATTGCAGCCACTAGTGCTGATGAAAATGGTGCTGAAGAAATGGAGGCCCGGGCTGCTACTGAAGCTGAAGATATTCCTTAGCCTGTGGCTCCAGAAATTAACATTCCACAAGTTATTCTTCAGATCACTAACACTCCTCAGCCACAGTCGAACAATCGATTCTCCAAAACTCCGAAGTTCAAGGTTGATGCCTTCTTCAATGAGCATGTATTCTTCACAGACTACAATCCCTATGATTCTGCTCGCCTGAGGAGGAAGCGCTTCTAGACAGCTAGTCAAGCAAACTTCTATTCTTTAATATTGTTCAACAAGGACAAAGTCTTTGACCATGAGCATATTCCTCACTTGGATATGGAATCACTGCCTTGATTCACGCCAGTCCTCGCTGCCATTCATGATGTCAGCCTGCTCAATTTCTGCACTAACATATGCGATTGGAATGAAGAACTCATTCTTCAATTCTATGCGATGTTGGACATCACAGGCAATGCTGAAGATGTGAACTCATGGGTGTTGGACTGGATGACAGAGAACACACACTATAAGGCACCGGCCACTGAATTGCTTCATGTCATGCCTGTCAGTCCTCCCCCAGAAGGTGCACGTCTCATCTACTCTGAAACTGGGTTGTCAGATCATTTCATGCAAGTGTTGATGAAGCCATTGAAGCCTGGACAAGCCTCAAGGACCAAATTCCTTGTGAAGGAATTGCAATATGTGCCAAGGACAGTGTATCGCATTCTGACAAAGACATTGAGCCCAATCAAAGGCCACGACTCGAATGATGAAGAAGTCGTTGGCATCATGAAGAATCTGCTTTTCAACATCATGCACGGTATTCCCGTGAACTATCATGATTTCTTCATGAAGACTTTGGCAAACGTTGCGATGTCCCCATTTGAGTTGAAGCCTTACGCTCCCTGGATTATGAGATTCCTCATATCAAAGTCTTCACTCAACTACAAAGCTGGTACACTCAACCATGGCAGCTTCTTGCCCCCAATTGAAGTCTTTAAGCGAACATTTTCCTCAGCTGATGAAAAGGGCAAGGCCACTGCTATTATTGATGACGGCATTCGACCATTGGATGGATAGTTTCGCAAAGCTGCTTCATACTCCACCAATGATGACTCTGCTACTCATGATTCTGCCGCTAATGCCTCAAAGCAAAGTCCTCAGGCAATAGCTCCAAGGGTGATGACTGATCGTGAGCTTCTCCTCAGTCTTCATCAAAAGGTGGATCACAATCACAAATGGGTAAAACATCAGTTTGGTTCAATTCTTCACAACATGACTGCCACATATAATTCAGTGAAGAAGAACCATTACTACCTTAATGAAGTGTTTGATCGTGCCTGGGCTATTCTGTCTCATCTCTATGGTGATGAGGATCTCAAGCAGATGGGCTTCAAGCAGGACTTCGACTGGGCTAAGCCTCCACCAAAGAAATTCAAGAAAGTTGCAGTTCCTTCTCTAGTGCCCAGTTCATATTCCTCATCCCGTGATACTGACAACAATGAAGATCTGGACGACACTGCGGCAGGCCCTTCTCCAACAAATGACCCCAACAACACTGACACTCCTCCATCGACTTCGTGAAGAAATTCTTCAGGGACGTTAGTCCTCACTTTTCATCCCTTTTGGTCATTTGATGACAAAGGGGAGTAAATTTGAGTTAGTCTTCAAGCGGGGTATCTATATATATGGGCGTTTTTTTGTTAAGTTGCAACTCTCACTCTTCTGAAGCTTTTATTGATTGAGTTGTAAACTTAAGTCCGATGGTGACCTGATACTTTTGCTCTATCTTTCTGCATGCTATTTCCTCATTAATGTTATGCACGCATGCTGGATTACATCAGTCACCATATTTCATTATGCATTTAAAATTATTCATTCTATATGTTAAATGCGTGTATGAATTACAAGATATAGGGGGAGATCTCCATGATTCTACTATTCAAATGTGCATTGCTTCAAAAGCAAATACCTCATTATGCACATCTTCAGGGGGAGTTCTTCTATATCTTGCAATCAAATTCCTCAATTTTGAGTACTTGCAATTCATATGTTTATCCCTGTTGAAAACTTAACCTATATTGTCATTAATCACCAAAGAGGGGGAGATTGTAAGTGCATCTAGTGTCCCCTAGTGATTTTGGTGTATTGAAGACTTCTAGGTTAAGGGACTAATATCTTTGTGAGTGTACACGGGCTCTATAAGTCAATGAGGAGTTTGATATTTACAATGAAAGTCGACCCCTAAAAATGAATGTCTTTGGTTGTAGACTTTGGTTCCCTGAAGACTTTGGAAGTGAAGAAATTGGTGTGATCTGAAGACTTCGATATTCATGCGAGGAATCTGAAGCATGAAGACTTTTGTTTTCGCAGTTTCATTTTCTCTTTCTTGAGTCATAACCGTACTGTTAAAGGGGGTCGAGGTAATACTAAGGAAACTAATTTCCAAGTGATGCTCATCTCAAAATCCTACGCCTACCCAATCCTTCGAGTGAAGCCATTGAATATCTCATATCAGTTCAGTCAATTTCTTTAGTGACAGAGACGAAGATCTTCTGATCTCTGAGGAATTTGTTCTGACTGAGGAGTTAGGAATTCGCCAGTGCGGATTGCCTACACAGTGAGGAACATGATAGCCTTGAGGAATTCAAACCTCAAATATCCGACCGTTGCTGAGCCACGCGCCAGCTATTCCAAAATATCCTACCACCTAACAGTCATATCAGCCAAGGGCATTTATGTCTGATCATGTCGGGCTGCTCGCTAGGCTATAAATAGCCGCCCCCTACAACCACTAGCTGGTTGGCTGCTCCGAGAGAAACTGACACTTATCATTTGAGAGCATCCCATCCTCCGAGGACTTTGAGCAAAAATCATCAAGTGAGGAAAACCCAAACCCCAAACCCAAACCTACAAACCCCAAAGTGATTGAGCATCACTGAAGAGATTGTTCCTGTGTGAAACCGACGCTTATTACCTTTGAGGACTGTGTATCCTCCAGACGGTTAAGCGTCATGGTCTGAGCATTCAAGAGGAATTGTGGATTGCCGAGTGACCAAGTTTGTGAAGGTTTGCAAGTCACCTGTGAAGACTTACCACTACTGTTGGGCGAGGTCTATGTGATCTTAGCTCAATTAGAATACGGTGAGGACTGTGTGTCCGGGACTGTGTGTCCTCGAGTTTAAATACTCAGCCGCTCCAACCAGACGTACAACTGTCACAGCAGTTGGAACTGGTCTACCAAATCATTGTCTACACCAAGCCAACTGGTTCTATTTCCTTAACCCTTTCATTTCCTCAGTTATGTGTTGATGTACCTGATCATTACTATTTGAAGACTTTGACTGAAGACTTTCTCTAATTCCTCAATCCTATTTCTTCAGTCTGTTTGTCTTCATCCTGCTTATCCTGTGTTTACGCTTTCTGTACTCCATGTTTGTCTTTCATTTCATCATGATGACTATGTTGTTACTCTATTTTGCTTATACCTGAGTACTTATTCCGCTGCAAGTATTTCTTCGCTTAGGAATTTCCTCACCCCGAAGTTCCTCAATGAAGAATTCATAAAAATCACCTATTCACCCCCTCTAGTCGGTGTAACACACTTTTAGTGTCGGTGTTGTCCAGGATGATGTAGTCCTCCGAACGGATCTCCTTTGCTGGTTCTTGGTTGTGATTCTCCACTGGTAGTCCTAGCTTCCTCTTCAGGTCTTCATGCTTCTCTAGTAGTACGGCAATCTCTTCCTCATATCCATCACGTGTAAACTTGAGTTCCTCTTCTAGCTCATTATTCTTCTTCATCAGCTTCTTGATCTTCTTCATATGGATAATTTGTTGATTCTCTTGTCGACGAATATGATCTCCCATCTCTTGAATGTAGGCTGCAATTGATCCATCCCTCCTGGTACGAATCATCTCCCGTTCTTCATCTCGGCGGCCACATATTTGATAAATGGTGTTCTCCAGCTCCTTGTGATACAACTCACATATGCGTCCAAAAGTGATATGGGCTGCCATGCTCTTTCCTAAACTCCAGCTTGGTGCATCCAGGTAGAAATCAATAGGCTCCGTTGTTGGTGCAAAAGTCCTCCCAGGTACCCAGACTTTGATCTTCCAACGCTCCTATTCTGGTAGAGTTGTAGAGAAAGTCCCCGTGAAGCTTGGTAGTCCAGTGATCAGGTACTTAGTGACTTCCTTCAAGTGTCGTGTCAGGACTCTGACTCAAAGTCACATCGATCTAGCCTGTAACACCTCATATCACTTTGCGGCCTCACGCACGGTATTCCCACGGGTGTCGCCTTACCTTTGCCCGGGACCGTTTGCGCCTTTTGGCACACGTATATGATAGTGTCGCTAGCATCCATATGATAAGGAGCCCGGGTTGACATGGCTAGTCGTAAACCCAAAGTGGCACAGACTTACAGGACAGCATCCATGACCCAAAGATCGAACGTGTCGGTCATCGCCGCGAGTGAGTTTCGGCTGTAGCACTAGGCTAGCAGACTCGTAAACCGGCTGTAGCGGGCTAACAGACTCGGTACTCAACGCGTGACATTTCCCCGAAGGGACAGACACAGGAACGAAGAAGGACACATGCCGGCCAGCCTAAGTGTTCCAGAGCAGTAGCAAGCTACCATGGCTCGGTGGAAACACTAGGAGACATTTCCCGGCAAGAGAGGCTACTAAAGATAAACAACTAGATAGTCAGATCCCACACATACCAAGCATTTCAATAACATACACACAATATGCTCGATATGTGCAAATACAACATGGCATCACAACATGACTCTACGACTCAAGTATTTATTCATTAGGCTCCGAGGAGCGAGATATTACAAACATGGGTCTCACGACCCAACATTCAGAGCATACAAATCAAAGCACAAGCGGAAGCTAACATGTCTGAGTACAGACATCTACAAATGAAAAAGGCTTGAAAGCCTGACTATCTGCCAGATCCTGCCGAGGGCACAAGATCGTAGCTGAGGTATCAAGCTAAACGTCGAAGTCCACGCGGAACTACTAGCGAGACCGAGGTCTCTCTGCAAAAACATAAAATAGGCAAACGTGAGTACAAATGTACCCAGCAAGACTTACATCAGAACTAACTACATATGCATCATTATCAACAAAGGGGATGGTGGAGTTTAACAGCAGCAAGCCAGCTTTGACTCGGTGGCTATCCTGAACTACGACTTCAAATAACTCTTCTGAGGTGGCGCACACGAGTCCACATATTCACCATATCAATACACCACTATGGATCCGCTCCGTCTCCCTACGAGAACGCCATCCATAGCACTCACACTTATCTTGCGTATTTTAGAGTATCCACTTTCACTGTCTATGAACTGTTATAGGTAACCCAGAAGTCCATTACCGCGGACACGGCTATTCGAATAGATCATATTAACCCTGCAGGGGTGTACTTCTTCACACACGCTCTCACCACTTACCGCCGTTTACACGACATGTACTCGGCAACCTTCAAGCGGAAGCCCAACGTGGGTGTCGGCCACGGCCTACCTAAACACTCAAGTCCCTAGTCCAGGTTTATCGCCTATTCGGGTTCCATCCATGAGGAGATCCGCCAAGTTTCGCCACAGCCCCAAACGATGTGTACAGGTTCCGTGACACCAAACGGGCGCCGGTTTACTGCCACGTGTTTACCGTGATCACAGCCCACCCCTACGGTCAGCGCCAAGCACGGCCTCCAAAGATACTACAAACACCGTAAACTACTTGCAACTCCCGGACAGAGGACAAGGGTGATTAAGAAGCCGAGAGGGTCCATTGGTTTCGGGCCCAATGCGTGGTAGTAGCTGAATCATGGATCACAAACACGTAACTCAGTTCCTCGAGGACGGCTGCAATGAGACAACCCACCATGTACTCCTACATGGCCTCTCACCGCTACCTTTACCAAATCGTGTTCACACACTTAGCTCACACACAAGAGGACATGTTCACACACCTCCGATTCATCCTCGATGAATCGGACCCGACTCAACTCTAAGCAAGAGTGCATGACAACCAAACATGAATGAGTAGGCACAACAGGCTCAAACAACTCCTACTCATGCTAGTGGGTTTCATCTATTTACCGTGGAATGACAGTCATGCAAAGGATAAGGGGTTCAGCTACCGCAGCAAGTAACAGATGAATTGTTGTTGTCCTAATGCAGTAAAAGAGAGCAGGAGCGAGAGAGTAGGATTGTATCGGAATGAACAAGGGGGTTTTGCTTGCCTGGCACTTCTGAAGATATTATAGCTCTTCATCGGTGTCATCGATCTCATCGTCGAAACCACGTCTATCGAGAGGGGACAAATACCGGCAACACAGAAGGAAACAAAATCAATGCAATGCACAATATGATGCATGATCATGACATGGCAATATGATGTGATTTGAGCTAATGCAACTAGCAACAGATTAAATGGAGTTGGTTTGAATACAAGATTCAAATTCAAACTCCATATGTAGATATTCATATGCCATTATTTGATTTGACCTAAACAGTGAACAAAGGTTGTTCTAACATGCATGAAAATGGTACAGATGGATAGATTGGATTTTTCTGATCATTTTTCATATATAATTTATTTCATTTCGAGCTACGGTTGATTTTATATAAATTTTAGAAGTTTAGGCAATTTTCTGGATTTTCCTGATTTATTTTAAAACCAGAAAATGATTTATTGCGTCAGCATTAGGTCATGCTGACCTCAGCAGGTCAACAGGCGGGTCCAGGTCAAACCTGACCAGTGGGGTCCACACGTCAGTGGCTAACTAACTAATCTAAATTAATTAGTGTTAAACTACTACTAACTAAAATTGTCAGTGGAGTAATTAAACTTAACTAAAAATTAAACTAGGATTAGCTGGGGCCCTGGGCCCACTTGTCAGCGACCCAAGGGAGGTCAGACTGGGGTCAAACCCGGGTCAGCGGGGTCAAACCCACCGGCGGCTTGACGCCGGCGAGGCCAGATGCGGCGGCGGGCTTCGGATTTGGTCCTCCGTCGACCAAATCGGCAGCGGAGATGCGCTACGCGTAGCTGGGGAGCTACCGCATCCACTGGTGCGAGTGCTTGGACACGGGGACGCCGGAAACGACGCCGGCGAGCTCGACAGCGGCGGCCGGAGTTCGGCTGTGCACGGGGCCGCGGTTGCAGCGAGCAAACGTGTGGACTAAAGTGCGGGCGAGGCACTACGCGGTGCGGCGGACGTGATTGGCACATTGGCGCGACCAAATGGTCACCGGAGCAACGCCGGCGACAAGCTCTTGCGGCGGAGCATCTCGGCTCCGGTGGAGGAGGCGGTTAGAGGGCGCAAACGACGCAAAGAAGAGGGGGAGACGGCGTAGAAGCTCACGGCGGTTCGGGCGAGGCGGTCGGCGAGCTCGGAGACGGTCCGGAGTAGTCGGGAAGGCAAGGGGGATCTCCGGCGGCCGGGGATGAAGACGACGTCGATGGAGGCGCTCCAGGGCCTCCCGAGGCGCGTCTATTGGCGGAGGGGTAGCCGGCGACGTGGTGGAGCTTTTGGGCACGACGGAGGGGCGAGGGATCGGCGGTAGCTACGGCAACGGTGGTCGGTGGCGACGGCAGCGCTCGGCCGCGTGCAGGGAGAGAGCAGAGGAGGGGAAGGGCGTTCGGGAGAGAGTGAGAGGGGACGGGGTGCGTGGCGTCTCGCAGAGGCGTCCAGGCGTCGAGGTGGAGCGGCAAGCAGGAGGTGGCCGGGGCGCGTGGCCGCGCGCACGGGGCACACGCCCGGCGTCCTTCTGTCGCGAGGAAGACGACAGGGGGAGGCTAGTGGGCTGGGCTGGCCAGCTGGGCCAGCCAGGTGGGCTGTGGTGGGTGCCAGGTAAGAAGCCCAGGTGCGTCTCTCTCTGTTTTATTTTCTTTTTTTCTATTTCTGCTATTTTGTTTTGGTTTAGTAATAAAGCTAAACCATTTCATAAAATCTCGAAATAGTTATGGGTGCTTCTCAATTATTTCATGACCCTCAGCAATTTCCAACATTTTTGGAGCATCTAAAATATTTATAGCATTTAAATAGCCCCAATTCAAATATGTTTGAATTAATTCAAAGTCCAAATATGTCCTGCAAAAATGTGAACCATTTTTGGTAGATGCTTCCACCTTGATCCGTAAATGATGAACATTTTAAAGGGCATTTTGAAATCATTGAAAAATATTTTGGTTGAACCTTTTTGAATTCCTCTTTGATGCTAGGGTTTGAACAATCCCCATTTCAGGTTTAAATGAAATTTAAACATGATGCAACACTCTAATGCATGCACTAGGCATTGTCAGAACTAGGGATGTGACAGCTCACCCCCACTAAAACAAGAATTTCGTCCCGAGATTCAAGCGTAGGGTAAGATGAAAGGGGAGCGCAAACTAATATAATCTTCACGATCCAGGTTGCACTTCAAATGAACGTTGATTCGTTCACCATCATTGTCTCGAAGTCTTGCTCTGAGAACTCCATCCCACATGACAACAAGTAGAAAGGGAAAACTCTAGTAGGATCGATCTTCTCGAAGATCAAACAACTTAGGATCAGCTCACGGGGTGAGTCATAAAAACATCTCGCAAGATGAGATACAAGGCACACATCTAGAGGAATGGAGTGGAATAGATGACGAGGGTTCACTAGGTAGACAACAATTCCACACCTAAGAGGGTGGTGAACGGTTGTCAACGTAGCGAGAGTTTGAGTTGCCATGATACCACAGCGAGACATTTTAGAGGAAGGCAACTCGTGGATATATCCCCTTAAGTGGCAAAAGAATTACCTTTGATTCAGAGATCATTGAAATTCTTTATACCAGCCTAAGGCAATTCACAATCGATCAATTGAAGGAGTCCGAAAAAATGACATTCTCGGGCCAGAATGGATGATGTGGATTACCTTGTTGAAAACAACGCAAAGGATGATTTTAGTAACTGGGGAGTAACTCAACAGTAGAGAGTGATTCCACTGTTTGAGAAGTTATAGCATAACCGAGGAAGCTGAGAGCAAACCCAGTTAGTGCCGATGATAACACCTTCTCAGATTTCACCTTGGCGGGGCCAAGGGAAAAAATCTGGATGATTGACCGAGAGGCATTTAGCACTCCGCTACTAATGTTCTCCTTGATGTGCTAGTGCAACCCATTAACTAAAATGGTTTGGTACCCAGAACATCAGGTAAACGGTCGGACTTCGGGAGCTCAAGATTCCATAAGGAACAACTACTAGAATAAATTCTACGGGATCCTTATGGGGAGGTGGCCAACTTCTTCAATCAAGATATTACAATAACAGGTCTTCCGGCTGGGTGTGTTGGCCACGACATTCACTTTACCGGTTACAGAGAGACCAATATTATAATTCTTGGGAAACGTTCCAACCATCATATCTGCCTGAGATTCAGATCTGGTTGGTGTCCGGATATTCTAGACTCTTCAAGTTTAGAAAGAAAAAAGAAAGTTTGCAACACAAACCGACGAGATGACGTTGCGAGATTCTCGGGAATGACTACGATAGCAAGCTCCAAAACATGAGCTGGTTCTGCTACAAACCTGTGAACAAGCTGTCCAAGACAAGATGATCACGTAGTAGTCCTATAATGAAACACTATCGAGTTTAGGTTAGGATCCATCATCAAGGATTTCAAGTCTTCTGTGGCGCTAGACTTCTTTTTCTTGAACAAATCAATCAGTGGCTTGGTGTGCTAGGAATACATATAGAATGAAGGTTGCAAGTCTTCGAACCACAGAATACTTCGCACGTATGCATGAATGACTTGGGATGATTCCAAAGGAAGCAACATTGTCTTTCTCGAATCCACGGCGGCAACTTGCATCAAATGCACATGAACCAGAGGAAGTCACTTCTTACATCCGAACATATGCTTCATGAGCTAGCATGAACAAATGCTTTCAAAATTTTCCAACACTAGCTTAATGTTCAACAAAATTATGGAGAAGACAAGGATGTTGTCGATGGGCTCAACAACGATTCATCCAGACTCCCATGGAGATGGAATTCCATAACTATGTGAACAAGGTGATAGTATTGGTCAGACCCAAAAGACATAATGGTGTATGCTCGAGGAAAATCCACGAGTAAGACAACATTACGAACATCGTTGGTTCTGATTTGATTTGGGAATAGCCCACACTCAAATCAAAGTTTTTGGCAAGACAATAGCTCCAGCAACTAGTCTCAAGGATCAATTGATGAAGATATCATCTTTCTTCAACACACACAAAAAGATATCCCTTAACATGAGCTAAGTCGAACAAGCTTTTATCTTCCAACTCTCCAAGTTGTTGTTTTAGCTTAACTAACTAGCTCAGGGGTATGCAACACAGATTCTTGGAGAAGGGGTGGTTTATATGAAACCAACTTGATCACGAACTCAACATAGCAGTCAGGTGACAACCTGGTAATACTTCCGAGAAGATATTCGGAAAATCACGAACCACCGATATGTTACTAAGCTCGAGAACAATCTTGCTTCTCAGGGCAAGACGATATGATCGTATAAGTAAGGATTGACACTATCCCAACTCATTGAACAAAAAGTGCACCGGGAATAGGGACTAGGCAGCACAATCAACCTTAGGGTGACGATTCAATAATCAACACACTAAGAATGAGGTTATCGTCCATTTAACTACCAAGCAACGGAGTTGCTAGCAGTATTGATTTCACACACCACGATTCACTTGTCGGCATTCCGGTTACAATAACACAGAAAACCGAGGAGTGAACAATGATGGCAAGAAGTATTATTGCGTCAAGAATTCATAAGAGGTAGTGCAATTCTCATGATATTCTTAATATAAAGATAAAAATACTCCAAGGTAGAACAGAACAAAGCTGGATTGGCATTTTGATCTATGGAATACAACTGCTTTGACCCAATCCTGGATATGGATCAGGCACTGGAGTTTGTTTCTCCTAGTCATTCTGGAATAGAATGGCTTGACGGACCACAGAAGTAAAAGGCATCGATGAACACGAATGCACGACTACTCCTGACTATCAATCGATAGACGAAGGTCAGTATACAACTAAAGGGGGACAACTCAAAGGAACGTATGATTTTCTGAGTTGTAGATGCATAGATTAGTATGTCGAACCAAGTTCAACATTTTTCTTCCAGATAACCCATGCAGAGAAGGTAGGACTGGCAGAGTCACAATTGTGAATGGAGAACTCCTCAAGAGCACTCTTGTTGTGATCTTTTGACCCAACAAACTTCTGCCATAAGTGGTTCATAGTATTTGGAAGAAGGAAATACCACGGACCTCGAGGACTATCGCAAGGTTACTAATATCCTAAAGGAACTAGCAACACTATCAACATTAGGTAAGTGGGGTGAATCTCGGGTTCAAAACCCAGAAATAGAATACCTACGAACTAAATGGCATCACGGGATGCTTTCGAGAATGTTGGCCAGAATGATCACACTGGGAACACATAACATAGCTAAATTACTAGGTGACTCCCTAAAACACCTAGGGTCATAATAATAATTCCAACATATATGTCGAGGCAATAGAATACCTCAACTCAGCAATTAGTGTGATTAACCTGGCCCAAAGGAACATCAAACCAGAAGGAAAGGGTTTGCAAGTGCATCAGATTGTTTAGAAACCTGGGATGACTCGGACAGCATAACGGCTGTAAATGCTCAAAAGATTCGAGACATACTATAAAAAGGGTGGCATAGCCACTCTGAAGCACAATATCAAGGTTTCGAGATCAACAGTTATGAACATACGGAAGTAGTAAAACTGAACTGAGATTTGAAACTAACAATTCTATAAGTCTATGGATTAGTAACACGTCATCTCGATAGATAGATGAGAAGCCTAGTTCTTAATCCCGAGAAGAGAATAGGATGACTCGGATCGAAGGCCATGAGGTATAAGGAGTAAAAAGAGCCTTACGCTCCCATCCCACAATCAATTCCCTACATATAACTAAAGCATTTCTAGACTCAACTTCACCAGTTTGGCTTGGTAATCCTCACAGCATCAAAGCTCGATACCAAAGCTGTCAGACCCGACTCAATGTCACATCGATCTAGCCTGTAACACCTCATATCACTTTGCGGCCTCACGCACGGTATTCCCACGGTGTCGCCTTACCTTTGCCAGACCGCTTATGCCTTTTGGCACACGATATGATAGTGTCGCTAGCATCCATATGATAAGGAGCCCGGCCGACATGGCTAGTCGTAAACCCAAAGTGGCACAGACTTACAGGACAGCATCCATGACCCAAAGATCGAACGTGTCGGTCATCACGAGTGAGTTCCGGCTGTAGCACTAGGCTAGCAGGACTCGTAAACCGGCAGTAGCGGGCTAACAGGACTCGGTACTCAACGCGTGACATTTCCGAAGGGATGCATACAGAACGAAGAAGGACACATGCCGGCCAGCCTAAGTGTTCCAGAGCAGTAGCAAGCTACCATGGCTCGGTGGAAACACTAGGAGACATTTCCCGGCAAGAGAGGCTACTAAAGATAAACAACTAGATAGTCAGATCCCACACATACCAAGCATTTCAATAACATACAAACAATATGCTCGATATGTGCAAATACAACATGGCATCACAACATGACTCTACGACTCAAGTATTTATTCATTAGGCTCCGAGGAGCGAGATATTACAAACATGGGTCTCACGACCCAACATTGAGAGCATACAAATCAAAGCACAAGCGAAGCTAACATGTCCGAGTAGTAGACATCTACAAATGAAAAAGGCTTGAAAGCCTGACTATCTGCCAGATCCTGCCGAGGGCACAAGATCGTAGCTGAGGTATCAAGCTAAATGTCAAGTCCACGCGGAACTTCTAGCGAGACCGAGGTCTCTCTCGCAAAAACATAAAATAGGCAAATGTGAGTACAAATGTACCCAAAGAAGACTTACATCGAACTAACTACATATGCATCATTATCAACAAAGGGATGGTGGAGTTTAACAGCAGCAAGCCAGCTTTGACTCGGTGGCTATCCCGAACTACGATCGCAAATAACTCTTTTGAGGTGGCGCACGAGTCCACATATTCACCATATCAATACACCACTATGGATCCGCTCCGTCTCCCTACGAGAACGCCATCCATAGCACTCACACTTATCTTGCGTATTTTAGAGTATCCACTTTCACTGTCTATGAACTGTTATAGGTAACCCAGAAGTCCATTACCGCGGACACGGCTATTCGAATAGATCATATTAACCCTGCAGGGGTGTACTTCTTCACACACGCTCTCACCACTTACCGCCGTTTACACGACATGTACTCGGCAACCTTCAAGCGGAAGCCCAACGTGGGTGTCGGCCACGGCCTACCTAAACACTCAAGTCCCTAGTCCAGGTTTATCGCCTATTCGGGTTCCATCCATGAGGAGATCCGGCCGAAGTTTCGCTCACAGCCCCAAACGATGTGTACAGGGTTCCGTGACACCAAACGGGCGCCCGGTTTACCCGGCCACGTGCCTACCGCATCACAGCCCACCCCTACGGTCAGCGCTGCGCACGGCCTCCAAAGATACTACAAACACCGAACTACTTGCAACTCCCGGACAGAGGACAAGGGTGATTAAGAAGCCGAGAGGGTCCATTGGTTTCGGGCCCAATGCGTGGTAGTAGCTGAATCATGGATCACAAACACGTAACTCAGTTCACGAGGACGGCTGCAATGAGACAACCCACCATGTACTCCTACATGGCCTCTCACCGCTACCTTTACCAAATCGTGTTCACACACTTAGCTCACACACAAGAGGACATGTTCACACACCTCGATTCATCCTCGATGAATCGACCCGACTCAACTCTAAGCGAAGCAGTGCATGACAACCAAACATGAATGAGTAGGCACAACAGGCTCAAACAACTCCTACTCATGCTAGTGGGTTTCATCTATTTCTTGTGGAATGACAGTCATGCAAAGGATAAGGGTTCAGCTACCGCAGCAAAAACAGATGAATCGTTGTTGTCCTAATGCAGAAAAGAGAGCAGGAGCGAGAGAGTAGGATTGTATCGGAATGAACAAGGGGTTTTGCTTGCTCGGCACTTCTGAAGATATTATAGCTCTTCATCGGTGTCATCGATCTCATCGTCGAAACCACGTCTATCGAGAGGGACAAATACCGCAACACGTATGAAACACAATCAATGCAATGCACAATATGATGCATGATCATGACATGGCAATATGATGTGATTTGAGCTAATGCAACTAGCAAGATTAAATGGAGTTGGTTTGAATACAAGATTCAAATTCAAACTCCATATGTAGATATTCATATGCCATTATTTGATTTGACCTAAACAGTGAACAAAAGTTGTTCTAACATGCATGAAAATGGTACAGATGGATAGATTGGATTTTTCTGATCATTTTTCATATATAATTTATTTCATTTCGAGCTACGGTTGATTTTATATGAATTTTAGAAGTTTAGGCAATTTTCTGGATTTTCCTGATTTATTTTAAAACCAGAAAATGATTTATTGCGTCAAGATTAGGTCATCTTGACCTCAGCAGGTCAACAAAGGGTCCAGGTTAAACCTAACCAGTGGGGTCCACACGTCAGTGGCTAACTAACTAATCTAAATTAATTAGTGTTAAACTACTACTAACTAAAATTGTCAGTGGAGTAATTAAACTTAACTAAAAATTAAACTAGGATTAGCTGGGGCCCTGGGCCCACTTGTCAGCGACCCAGGGGAGGTCAGACTGGGGTCAAACCCAGGTCAGCGGGGTCAAACCCACCGGCGGCTTGACGCCGGCGAGGCCAGATGCGGCGGCGGGCTTCGGGTTTGGTCCTCCGTCGACCAAATCGATGGCGGAGATGCGCTACGCGTAGCTGGGGAGCTACCGCATCCACTGGTGCGAGTGCTTGGACACGGGGACGCCGGAAACGACGCCGGCGAGCTCGACAGCGGCGGCCGGAGTTCGGCTGTGCACGGGGCCGCGGTTGCAGCGAGCAAACGTGTGGACTAAAGCGCGGGCGAGGCACTACGCGGTGCGGCGGACGTGATTGGCACATTGGCGCGACCAAATGGTCACCGGAGCAACGCCGGCGACAAGCTCTTGCGGCGGAGCATCTCGGCTCCGGTGGAGGAGGCGGTTAGAGGGCGCAAACGACGCAAAGAAGAGGGGGAGACGGCGTAGAAGCTCACGGCGGTTCGGGCGAGGCGGTCGGCGAGCTCGGAGACGGTCCGGAGTAGTCGGGGCGGCAAGGGGGATCTCCGGCGGCCGGGGATGAAGACGACGTCGATGGAGGCGCTCCAGGGCCTCCCGAGGCGCGTCGATTGGCGGAGGGGTAGCCGGCGACGTGGTGGAGCTTTTGGGCACGACGGAGGGGCGAGGGATCGGCGGTAGCTACGGCAACGGTGGTCGGTGGCGGCAGCGGCCTTCGGCGCGTCGAGGAGAGAGCAGAGGAGGAAGGGCGTTCGGGAGAGAGTGAGAGGGGACGGGTGCGTGGCGTCTCGCAGAGGCGCCCCAGCGCCGAGGTGGAGCGGCAAGGAGGTGGCGGGTGGCGTGGCAGCACAAGACGGGCACACGCCCGGCGCCCTTCGTCATCGCGAGGAAGACGACAGGGGAGGCTAGTGGGCTGGGCTGGCCACTGGGCCAGCCAGTGGGCTGTGGTGGGTGCTGTAAGAAGCCCAGTCGTCTCTCTGCTTTTATTTTCTTTTTCTATTTTCGCTATTTTGTTTTGGTTTAGTAATAAAGCTAAACCATTTCATAAAATCCGGAAATAGTTATGGGTGCTTTCTGAATTATTTGGTGACCTCAGCAATTTCCAACATTTTTGGAGCATCTAAAATATTTATAGCATTTAAATAGCCCCAATTCAAATATGTTTGAATTAATTCAAAGTCCAATATGTCCTGCAAAAATGTGAACCATTTTTGGTAGATGCTTCCACCTTGATCCAGAAATGATGAACATTTTTAAAGGGCATTTTGAAATCATTGAAAAATATTTTGGTTGAACCTTTTTGAATTCCTCTTTGATGCTAGGGTTTGAACAATCCCCATTTCAGGTTTAAATGAAATTTAAACATGATGCAACACTCTAATGCATGCACTAGGCATTGTCAGAACTAGGGATGTGACATGTCGTCCGAAAGGGGTGTCGTCATCCAGCTGAGTGAACTTGTTCCTGGGATCCGACATCTATAGAGTAGAAATATAGGAGAATTAGAAATGAGCAAAGAAGATAAATCATGTGGCTTATCCTAGGGGTCACATCCTATAGTCAGCATGTGATCTGATACCATCTTGTAGCGACCACGATCCGAATGGACCGAAGTCTCTGTGCATCAGTGTCATCCCTGGATCGGTGATGCTGACATGCACAATACTCGAGGAATTTATAACAAAGTTCAGTCACACACTTATGTCATAGAGTCCTCATAAAGAGTATGATTACACAAGAAATATCATGGCTGAAGGCCATCTAAACTAATTAACTGCAAAAGCTTCAAAGGTAAATGAGTCCATCAACTCCAACGGCATAGCTGAGTGCAAAACAACGACCTATCACACCTTATTCATCGTTTGAGTAGTCTGCAACATGAGACGTTGCAGCCATGTAGGTTAACACATTGAACATGCTGCAGAGTTACACTGTAAAGCAATGAAATGCAAGAATATCTACATGCAATATTTGGCTAGTGGAGGCTCTAAGTTTATGATTTTGCATAAAGCTAGTTTTTCCCTACAACAAAGGAATAAATTTATTTAACTACTCCCAAGTTACCCAATATTTGAGAAGGTAACCCCAATTCAAATCCCAATTAAAAACATCATCATTAAACCCAATCAATTAGTTAAAGAGTGATGAGATCAAATTAATAATTCAAGTACCAGATACTCAAGATGTCCATAACCGGGGACACGGCTAACCATGATTAGTTTGTACACTTTACAGATGTTTGCACACTTTTCCCTACAAGACTCGACCGCATCCATGATCGGATGATCGAGACATAGTCTTTCTAAAGCACTTACTCTCTACTCCGGGCGGACCGGAACATCTGCTAGTCCACCTCTTCAAGAGCCCACGCAACTTATTCAACTATGCCAGAGCCAATAAGGGCTTGTGGCTGCACACAAAAGTTTCTAGGCATGAAATATCATATGATCCCTTTGAGCCTGGGTGGCGAACCGAAGGAAAAATTACACGGGTACTCCGGGATTTCCTTAAATAGACAACACTGGGTTCCCCGGGTGCCTCAACCAATCCACCCAGATGTGTATTAAAGTTGCCACCTTAATGTTATCCAAGATTAATAACTCTCGAAACTTCCATGTGAATCACGATCCAATCCCCGTCTACGAGCATGGCTAAGCAATAACAAGACATAACATATATTCCCGGGGTGATCGAAAGGTATTAGGTTCCTACCTCAAGCACTACAACCAAACCACATGTTCCCAATCCTACTCATGCAAATATTTGAGGGGCAATACTAATGCACAGTAAAAACTGGGTATAGAAGAGTATGATCAAAGTGTAACTTGTCTTGCTGACGATCTGCAAACTCTAGAGATTCGTAGTAACAAGCTTCGCACTCTGGGTAATCTAGCATAGACAAACAGTAGCATACATAAGCAATCACTCAAACGAAACAACGAGAAAACCGAGAAAAGATCCAAATCAAACATGAAAAAGCAAACAGCTTAGACTAACAAAAAGTAAAACCTAACAGCATTATTATCATGTGGATTAGATCTTAACTGTAGGTACAAGTGATTAGCTACGATTTGCAAAAAGAAATAACTCAAACGGAGAAACAAGATCATTTACTAATTTGAACTAAAGTCAAATTTATTAGTGTAAAAATCATGTTCAAGTTGGTTAACTGGAAAGAACAGAATGATACAAAGACTTAGGCGCTGGTTTCATCTAATCTATCTATTATATATAAAAGGTATTTGATGGGTTAACCAGAAAAAGAGAAATAATCTAGAAATTACGAGAATAATTAGGAACATCTGGTCGTTGATTTGGTGGACCACTAACTTTAAATAGATAATTAACGGACTAGATAAGAACTGAGAAAAAAAGAAACTAGGAAGAAAAAAATACAGGCCTCCGCATGGCCGGATCCAATCTTGAAATCTCCTCATTTAAGCCTTAGAAGAAAAAAAGAAATAGGCCTCCGCATCCAAATCTCTTATTTATAGAAGTTGCTAAAAAGTGGAGAACGCAACCCCATAAAAATAGCATGTCCAGATCCTAAAAAAAGATGCAAGTCCAGATCCTAAAAATATATGCATGTCCACGTCCTATCGTGCTACTCCATCTCCCCATCGCATGTCCAGATCCTAAAAAAAATGCAAGTGCAGATCCTAAAAAAGAAATGCATGTCCACATAATATCATACTACTCCATATCTCCATCCATACACAAAAAAAAAAAAAGAAACATCCCTTCATTCAATTTTATATGTCATCACTGTTATTTGATCTGAACCATCAATTTACTTTTCTTTTTGCGGGTAACCATCAATTTCCATTTATTCCCATGGGCGCTCCCAGTCTTACACCAAGGTAAAAAAAAACTAGAAAAATAAACCCTACTCATCCTCTAATGTTGCTGCCGCGCTCTCATGATTGTCCGTGATGTGATCTCTCTAGCGAGGCTCTTGGTCTGGGAGAATACTCCACTTCATCCTCATCCGGGTGAGGCTGCTCGCCGATACTTTTGGCTACGGCTGGAGGCATCCAACGAGATGTACGAGATGTACGTGCAAGTATACGTATTTTGCTTGCTTGAATTTTGTGACTGGCCAGAAACAGACGCACTTCAACTCAACATCTGCAGGTCAGCAGATAACGTAAATTAATTGGTGGGCTAATCTTCATGCACATTACAAGTTTTAGATTGATGGTCTAATCCTTCAGGCACACTGGAAGTTTCAGATCGGTTAGCTACTCCTTCATGCACATAGTAAGTTTCAGGTTAACAAATATATGCATGAACATCAGCGTCATCGGCCAAGTTGACTTGCAGCATGCACACAGACATCTGATTGAGCTATGCATCCGGACGTACATATAGTAATAGCTAGCACATGTGTTCCTTCCGATTGCAGTCTCTATTTCTTTGATATAGTATATATAATAGAATGTATGATCTCTATATTTGTATGCCATAGTCAGGAGACCCAATAGTACAAGATCATGGTTGTGCCTCCGGGGTGCATGACTACCGCACTACAAACATAGTGCATCTGCAACTCACGTAGATACTTGATTCCTCAAATTCATCGGGTCTTTAGTGACATTTAATATATGTAGCCGGTTTAGCTACTAAAAACATAAATTCCCTCCAGTAAAATAGCTAGAAGTGATCAACACATGTTATCATCATTTTCCTGCCATGTTGTAGCCAGAACTTATGCATGAAAAGAAAGGAAGATTAAAAAATATGTTGATTTGTGGCTGGAGTACTTCCACCCTTTTTTGTTGAGATTTACTCCACAGCGGGCCTTGATTGACTATGGTGCCTCATGGTATGCAACCTTTTTCACACGTGCATGTGAGAGATGGGACAAGGAAGAGTGAGCGAAGGATAACACGTGACAAATAAAATACCAGACAAGTATTGTGTGTTGTACCACGACTCAAGGTCTACACAAGGAGACAAGG
Source organism: Aegilops speltoides (assembly GCA_021437245.1). Lineage (NCBI taxonomy): Eukaryota > Viridiplantae > Streptophyta > Magnoliopsida > Poales > Poaceae > Aegilops > Aegilops speltoides. The sequence continues at coordinate 499,171,432 of CM038143.1, forward strand.
TTCCTTGAGGAGACCCTTCGGCAGTCATGGAGTTTCCACATTATCGAACAATGGTGTGGACAGAGGAGATGGAGTTAATGCGTGGTGTTGTTGTTTGAGGTGATGACGCTTCACTAACATGGGATCCATCTTAGCCTTGATTTTAAATTAGCAACAAGGGTAGAAAGTTTGATGGTCTCTTCTTTGTTGAACTTTATGGCTAGGTGTGATCTTCATCAATATTATTATTTAGTGTTTGTAGATCTAATGGAGATATAGCCAGAGTATCCTTCTGGGAGAAATGTAAACTACAACTTGTAGAGGTTTATGGATGCATTTTGGTTTTGCACTATAAATTAATGTGCCTTATTGAGCACGTACATGAGTGTTGTTGACCAATGTTTTGTAGTCCTAGAACATAGATCATATAAACACAGCTCATGCACTAATATATAACATCAATTTGTTAAGGCATTAATCAGCTCATGAGTCACAAGATAAAATATAACATGAACTTTTTGATGTTTAGAGAGGTAGAACATGGGTTGAGATACATATGAGTGTCTTAGAGATGTCATCCTATACTATTAAATAGTCATCATTGTTGGCCATATGGGTTCCAGGACGTACTCAATCTACTATATGCCTTATTCAGTTGCAACTTAGTGTTCAAAATTTAGTGACTTATTTATTTCATCTGGCATGCAAGAAATTGTGTTGAAACCAATATTTACATCAACAATATTAAATCCATTTATTGAGTAACTTAAAGTTGAGCTGGCTTCTCCAACTCCAACAACATTCCAGAGATATTGCAAGTTTGTCGACACTCGAGCGCAACATCCACTCAATCATGTGCACCTGTATTATGTGTGGGAATGCAGAAGAGTTGCACCTAAGTATAATCCTCACTTGTATAACTCATGTCATATATTAGCTGAGGGAACTACAATGCAAAATGCCAAATACGAGTACGAAAGTGAATAGGTCTTTCAAATGTCATATAGCCTGTTAAATAAAATAATAATTCGCCATTGTTAACATAGCACCGTTTATCTGTATCATCACATCTTCATGTAATATGTATTAAAGCACACTATAATTAAATTTTGGTATACTCAGAATTCTCACGAGAAATATATCCATTGTTTTATCATTTGTACTAATGCAAAATTGCATAGAAAATCCAAATTCAAATTTGGTTCTTAATATGTTTTTAAATTATAAATATAATTCCCACAATTTTAAATAAAAAAGGTAACAGTCAATATATAAAGAGAGAGATAAGCTAAATTTTATAAAAACACTAATTACGCAATCGTTGATCTTGCGAATCCTCTATTAACTAAAGGACCAAAACCATAGTTCTTCGTTTTCATAATTAATATGTAAACAAGTCACTGCGTATGATCATCATAACTATACGTAAATCTACAAGAACATAGGCCAATACCAAAATGTAATTATAGTTGCACCCGAACGGATCAACGATAGATAAGTTCTAAATATCGAGCTATTGACACATCTTAGTTATTGTACAAAAGAAAATTTTAGATGACTATGGAAAATTAAAATTTCTAGCCTTTCTCAAGGATTATTGTTTTCAATTATACTGCATTATTTTTTGAGATAACAATCACACTGCCCACAACATTTTACAGACAGATTTATTTCCTTGAAAATATTAGAACTATGTGAGATTTTTAGGTTTGAATGAAAAAAAATCATGCGCCAAATAATATAATCATGGTATTAAGCTTTTTAAATTTCTAGCCCGCGCATCGAGCGGGCCACTTTGCTAGTATGGATAAACGAGTAAAAAGTTACGCTAGTTTTAAGATCAGGGGCTAAATTGCAAGAAAACTATTCACGGATAAGTCCTTGGCCGAAAATAAACTAAAAAGAAAAAAACTACGGCGCGAACGTTCGCTAACAGAACTAATCCGTAGTGCTTACCCAGGTTCGGGCCCTCTTAATGGAGGTAAAACCTTACTCCTGCTTGATTATATTCGAGGGTATAGGGGTTACAAGAGTTGATCTACCACGAGATCAATTCGGCTAACCCTAGATAGCTAGCCTAGCAATGTTATGATCCTGCCTCCGATCTACCCTCTGGTTTATATAGACACCGGAAGGGCTTAGGGTTGTACAAAGTCGGTTTTACAGAAAGGAATAAGATATCCGGACACCTATACTTGCCATCCACGCATACGAGAGTCCCCACCAGACACGAGAGATAATCTTCTGTCTTGTATCTTGACAGCCCACCAGTGCGGCCCACATCCATAAACCAGACACCAGAGGACCCCTTAATCCAGGACTCCCACAGTCTCTGCGAGGCGGCGAGCCCTCTTTTTTTTGTGTCCTTGGTCGCCGCTGCCTTTTTACGAGTAGTACTCAACCTGACGAACACGAAAGACTTAATTATGAGGATGAAGGTAGAGTAATTTTCAGCTAGGTAGTTCCCCTTTTTATAACCTAGTACTAGCACTAGCACTAAAACCTGCATAGTGGGAACACTTTCAGGTTTGATGCGTACTACTACGTGTGTCCATTGTAATCTGTGCCAAAGTTTGACCATAAATTTAACTAACAAAATATTCATGCATGTCATAAAAAATAATGTTCAAATACGAATCCAACGATATAATTTTATTAACATGCACTAACATTTCATCAGTTAAATCGTTGGTAAAATATTAGCATAAGTTACAAAGAGGACTAATAAACCAGGATGGAGGTAGTAGGTGTGAGCAGGTTTGCACTTAATTATAGCATGGTAGTACTACTTTGGAATTTGATGAGAACAAGCTAAAGATTAATTGGTTGTTTTGGTTTCGAGGCCCGAAACGGCTCCCGATGAGTTTCGTGGAACATAAATTTCAAGTATTACTGCTCAATGCGGTCGCACAAGTCAGTGATGTAACTGGTCGTACATGTCAGACCAAGCCGATGTGTGTCCCTTAGGTGATATGCGGGTCCGACCAACTGTCTGTTGGTGCAACCGACCGTAAGTATTACGCGATGGAGACTTCCGGTTGTGGCTTTGGGTGATTGTCATGACCAAGCATTCAAAAACTAGTGATAAATTGATACGTCTCCAATGTATCTATAGTTTTTGATTGCTCCATGCTACTTTATCTACTGTTTTGGACTATATTGGGCTTTATTTTCCACTTTTATATTACTTTTGGGACTAACCTATTAACCGGAGGCCCAGCCCAGAATTGCTGTTTTTTGCCTTTTTTTAGTATTTCGAAGAAACAGAATATCAAACGGAGTCCAAACGGAATGAAACCTTCGGGATCGTGAATTTCCAACCGAACATGATCCAGGAGACTTGGACCCTACTCCAAGAAGTCTCCGAGGAGGTCACGAGGGTGGAGGGCGCCCCCTGGGTGCGCCCCCTACCCCGTGGGCCCCTCGGAGCTCCACCGACGTACTCCTTCCTCCTATATATACCTACGTATCCCCGAACGATCAGAACAGGAGCAAAAAACCTAATTCCACCGCCGCAACCTTCAGATCCACGAGATCCCATCTTGGGGCCTGTTAGGAGCTCACGAGGGGGCATCCACCACGGAGGGCTTCTACATCATCACCATAGCCCCTCCGATGAAGTGTGAGTAGTTTACTTCAGACCTTCGGGTCCATAGCTAGTAGCTAGATGGCTTCTTCTTTCTTTTTGGATCTCAATACAATGTTCTCCCCCTCTCTCGTGGAGATCTATTCGATGTAATCTTCTTTTTGCGGTGTGTTTGTTGAGAACGATGAATTGTGGGTTTATGATCTAGTATTATCTATGGAAAATATTTGATTCTTCTCTGAATTCTTTTATGTATGATTGAGTTATCTTTGCAAGTCTCTTCGAATTATCTTTTTGGTTTGGCCAACTAGATTGGTAGTTCTTGCAATGGGAGAAGTGCTTAGCTTTGGGTTCAATCTTGTGGTGTCCTTACTTAGTGACAGAAAGAGTTGCAAGGCACGTATTGTATTGTTGCCATCGAGGATAACAAGATGGGGTTTTTATCATATTGCATGAATTTATCCCTCTACATCATGTCATCTTGCTTACGGCGTTACTCTGTTTTTACTTAATACTCTAGATGCATGCTGGATAGCGGTCGATGAGTGGAGTAATAGTAGTAGATGCAGAATCATTTTGATCTACTTGTTTTGGATGTGATGCCTATATACATGATCATTGCCTAGATATACTCATAACTATGCTCAATTCTGTCAATTGCTCAACAGTAATTTGTTCAACCACCGTAGAATACTTATGCTCTTGAGAGAAGCCACTAGTGAAACCTATGGGCCCCGGGTCTATTCTCATCATATCAATCTATATCACTTTATTTACTTGCTTTGTTTTTACTTTGCCTTTACTTTTACTTTGCATCTATCTATCAAAAATACCAAAAATATTATCTCTATCAGATCTCACTCTTGTAAGTGACCGTGAAGGGATTGACAACCCCTAAGCGTTGGTTGCGAGTTGCTATCGTTTTGTGTAGATACGAGGGACTTGTGCGTGGTCTCCTACTGGATTGATACCTTGGTTCTCAAAAATTGAGGGAAATACTTACGCTACTTTACTGCATCATCCTCTCCTCTTCGGGGAAATCCAACGCAGTGCTCAAGAGGTAGCAAGAAGAATTTCTGGCGCCGTTGCCGAGGAGGCTTACGCAAGCAAGTCAACCATACCAAGTACCCATCGCAATCCCTATCTCTCGCATTACATTATTTGCCATTTGCCTCTCGTTTTCCTCTCCCCCACTTCACCCTTGCCGTTTTATTTGCCCTCTCTTTCCCGTTTGCCTTTTTCCCGTCGCTTTTCTGTTTGCTTGTGTGTTGGATTACTTGTTGCCATGGCACAAGATAATACCAAATTGTATGATTTCTCGAATACCAATAATAATGATTTCCTTTGTACTCTGATTGCTCCTCTTAATAATGATGAGTCTTGTGAAATCAACACCGCTTTGTTGAATCTTGTTATGAAAGATCAATTCGCCGGCCTTCCTAGTGAAGATGCCGCTACTCACCTAAACAATTTTGTTGATTTGTGTGATATGCAAAAGAAGAAAGATACGGATAACAATATTGTCAAATTGAAGTTATTTCTGTATTCACTTAGAGATCGCGCCAAAGTTTGGTTTTCATCTTTGCCTAAAAATAGTATTGATTCTTGGAACAAGTGCAAAGATGCTTTTATCTCTAAGTATTTTCCTCCTGCAAAGATTATCACTCTTAGGAACGATATCATGAATTTTAAACAACTTGATCATGAGCATGTTGCCCAATCTTGGGAAAGAATAAAATTAATGCTTCGCAATTGCCCTACTCATGGTTTGAATTTATGGATGATCATACAAAAATTTTATGCCGGATTGAATTTTGCTTCTAGAAATCTTTTAGATTCGGCTGCGGGAGGCACTTTTATGGAAATTACGTTAGGGGATGCTACCAAATTGGTTGATAATATTATGGCTAATTATCCTCAATGGCACACCGAAAGATCTTCTAGTAAAAAAGTGCATGCTATAGAAGAAATCAATGTTTTGAGTGAAAAGATGGATGAACTTATGAAGATGTTTGCTCCTAAAAATACTCCTCTTGATCCCAATGATATGCCTTTATCTACTTTGCTTGAGAATAATAATGAATCTATGGATGTGAATTTTGTTGGTAGGAATAGTTTTGGAAACAACGCTTATAGAGGGAATTTTAATCCTAGGCCTTATCCTAGTAATCCTTCTAATAATTATGGAAATTCCTACAATAACTCTTATGGAAATTTTAATAAGATGCCCTCTGAATTTGAGAGTAGTGTTAAAGAGTTTATGAATTCACAAAAGAATTTTAATGCTTTGCTTGAAGAGAAATTGCTTAAAGTTGATGATTTGGCTAGGAACGTTGATAGAATTTCTCTTGAAATTGATTCTTTAAAGCTTAGATCTATTCCTCCTAAGCATGATATCCATGAGTCTCTCAAAGCCATGAGAATTTCCATTGATGAGTGCAAGGAAAGAACCGCTAGGATGCGTGCTTCCAAAGATGCCTTTATTAAAGCGTGTTCTTACAATCCCTATGAAAATCAAGATGAAGATCTAAAAGTTATTGATGTGTCCCCCATTAAATCTTTGCTTTGCAATATGAATATTGATGAATCTGAAGATTATCTTCCTTTACCTAGAAGGCGTTCTAAGAATTCGGAGTTTCTAGATCTTGATGATGAAATTGATGAAAGTGGGATTGAAATAAATAAAAACCGTGATGTTGCTAAACCCACTATTTTGGATCTCAAGGAATTTAATTATGAAAATTGCTCTTTGATTGGTTGTATTTCTTTGTTGCAATCCGTGCTAGATTCTCCTCATGCTTATAGTCAAAATAAGGTCTTTACCGAACATATTGTTGATGCCTCGATGCAATCTTATGAAGAAAAACTTGAGTTGGAAGTTTCTATCCCTAGAAAACTCTATGATGAGTGGTAACCTACTATTAAAATTAAAATTAAAGATTTTGAGTTTCATGCTTTGTGTGATTTGGGTGCTAATGTCTCTACTATCCCCAAAACTTTATGTGATTTGCTAGATTTCCGTGATTTTGATGATTGCTCTCTAAACTTGCATCTTGCGGATTCCACTATTAAAAAGCCTATGGGAAGAATTAATGATGTTCTTATTGTTGCAAATAGGATTATGTTCCTGTAGATTCTATCGTTCTTGACATAGATTGCAATCCTTCATGTCCTATTATTCTTGGTAGACCTTTCCTTAGAACGATTGGTGCAATTATTGATATGAAGGAATGGAATATTAGATTCCAATTTCCCTTAAAGAAGGGTATGGAACACTTCCCTAGAAAGAAAATAAAATTACCATATGAATCTATCATGAGAGCCACTTATGGATTGCCTACCAAAGATGGCAATACCTAGATCTATCCTTGCTTTTATGCCTAGCTAAAGGCGTTAAACGATAGCGCTTGTTGGGAGGCAACCCAATTTATTTTTTTTTTGCTTTTGCTTCTGTTTAGGAATAAATAATCCATCTACCTTCTGTTTAGATGTGGTTTTATGTTTTAATTAGTGTTTGTGCCAAGTAGGACCTATAGGATAACCTACGATGATAGTTGATTTGATTCTGCTGAAAGACAGAAACTTTGCGTGCACAAATTTAGTTATGATAAATCACAGGAACGTGTTTTTGCGTTGATTCTTTTTGCTGATGATCAATAAACAAATTGTGCAGGACTTTCTATTGTGGTAGAAGTTTTAGAGTTCCAGAAGTTTGCGTTAGTTACAGATTGCTACAGACTGTTCTGTTTTTGACAGATTCTGTTTTTCGTGTGTTGTTTGCTTATTTTGATGAATCTATGGCTAATAAATTAGTTTATAAACCATAGAGAAGTTGGAATAAAGTAGGTTTAACACCAATATAAATAAATAAGGAGTTCATTACAGTACCTTGAATTAGTCTTTTGTTTTCTTTCTCTAACGGAGCTCACGAGATTTCTGTTGAGTTTTGTGTTGTGAAGTTTTCAAGTTTTGGGTGAATTCTTTTGATGGATTATGGAACAAGGAGTGGAAAGATCCTAAGATTGGGGATGCCCATGGAACCCCCAAGATAATCCAAGGACACCAAAAAGTCAAAGCTTGGGGATGCCCCGGAAGGCATCCCCTCTTTCGTCCACTTCCATCGGTAATTTACTTGGAGCTATATTTTTATTCACCAACATGATATGTGTTTTGCTTGGAGTGTCTTGTATTATTTGTGTATTTGATTGTTAGTTTATTACAATCATCCTTGCTGTACACACCTTTTGAGAGAGCCATACATGAATTGGAATTTGTTAGAATACTCTATGTGCTTCACTTATATCTTTTGAGCGTGATAATTTTTGCTCTAGTGCTTCACTTATATCTTTTAGAGCAAGGTGGTGGATTTGTTTCAAAGAAACTATTGATCTCTCATGCTTCACTTAGATTATTTTGGGAGTCATTGATAGCATGGTAATTCTCTTAATGTTAATATACTTAGTGTTCAAGACATGTGAAACTTTCTTTTGAGTAAATTGAATACTAAATATAAGTTTGCTGCTTGATAATTGTTTTGAGATATGGAGGTAATAATATCAAAGTCGTGCTAGTTGATAATTGTGAAATTGAGAAATACTTGTGTTGAAATTGCGAGTCCCATAGCATGCACGTATTGGTAAAGTTGTGTAACAAATTTGAAACATGAAGTGTACCTGGCTTGTGCATCCTTATGAGTGCGGTCGGGGACGAGCGATGGTCTTTTCCTACCAATCTATCCCCTAGGAGCATGCGCGTAGTACTTGAATTTTTTGATGGCTTCTAAATTTTTTGCAATAAGTATATGAGTTCTTTTGACTAATGTTGAGTTCATGCATTATACGCACTCTCACCTTTCCACCTTTGCTAGCCTCTTCGGTAACGTGCATTGCCCTTTCTCACCTTGAGAGTTGGTGCAAACTTCGCCGGTGCATCCAAACCCCGTGATACGATTCGCTCTATCACACATAAACCTCCTTATATCTTCCTCAAAACAGCCACCATACCTACCTATCATGGCATTTCCATAGCCATTCCGAGATATATTGCCATGCAACTTCCATCATCATCATCATGACATACATTACTTTTGTCATATTGCCATTGCATGATCATGTAGTTGACATTGTATTTGTGGCAAGGCCACCATGCATTATTTTCCATACGTATCACTCTTGATTCATTGCACCATCCCGGTACACCGCCGGAGGCATTCATATAGAGTCATATCTTGTTCTAAGTTTCGAGTTGTAATTGTTGAGTTGTAAGAAAAATAAAAGTGTGATGATCATCATTATTAGAGCATTGTCCCAAGTGAGGAAAGGATGATGGAGACTATGATTCCCCCATAAGTCGGGATGAGACTCCGGACGAAAAAAAAGAGGCCATAAAAAAAGAGAAAGGCCCAAACAAAAAAAGAGAAGAGAGAAAAAGAGAGAAGGGACAATGCTACTATCCTTTTACCACACTTGTGCTTCAAAGTAGCACCTTGTTCTTCATATAGTGAGTCTCATATATTGTGCTTCGAAGTAGCACCAAGATCTTCATGATAGTGAGTCTCATAAGTTGTCTTTTTATACTAGTGGGAATTTTTTTCATTATAGAACTTGGCTTGTATATTCCAATGATGGGCTTCCTCAAAATGCCCTAGGTCTTCGTGAGCTAGCGAGTTGGATGCACACCCACTAGTTTTCTTTTGTTGAGCATTCATAGCTCTAGTGCATCCGTTGCATGGCAATCCCTACTCCTCATGTTGACATCAATTGATGGGCATCTCCATAGCCCGTCGATTAGCCTCGTCAATGTGAGACCTTCTCCCTTTTGTCTTCTCCACACAATCCCCATCATCATATTCTATTCCACCCATAGTGCTATATCCATGGCTCGCGCTCATGTATTGCGTGAAAGTTTAAAAAGTTTGAGATTATTTAAGTATGAAACAATTTCTTGGCTTGTCATCGGGGGTATAGAAGTTGGGAACATCTTTGTGTGACGAAAATGAAGCATAGCCTAACCATATGATTTTGTAGGGATGAACTTTCTTTGGCCTTGTTATTTTGAGAAGACATGATTGCTTTGATTAGTATGCTTGAAGTATTATTATTTTTGTGTCAATATGAACTTTTGTCTTGAATCTTTCGGATCTGAATATTCCTATCACAATTAAGAAGATTTACATTGAAATTATGCCAAAGTATCACTCCGCATCAAAAATTCTTTTTTATCATTTACCTACTCGAGGACGAGCAGGAATTAAGCTTGGGGATGCCTAATACGTCTCCAACATATCTATAATTTTTGATTGCTCCATGCTACTGTATCTACTGTTTTGGACTATATTGGGCTTTATTTTCCACTTCTATATTACTTTTGGGACTAACCTATTAACCGGAGGCCCAGCCCAGAATTGCTGTTTTTTCCCTTTTTCAGTATTTCGAAGAAACAGAATATCAAATGGAGTCCAAACGGAATGAAACCTTCGGGATCGTGATTTCCAACCGAACGGGATCTAGGATACTTGGACCCTACTCCAAGAAGTCTCCGAGGAGGTCACGAGGGTGGAGGGCGCCCCCCTAGGCGCTCCCCCTACCTCGTGGGCCCCTCGGAGCTCCACCGACGTACTCCTTCCTCCTATATATACCTACGTATCCCCGAACGATCAGAACAGGAGCAAAAAACCTAATTCCACCGCCGCAACCTTACAGATCCACGAGATCCCATCTTGGGGCCTGTTAGGAGCTCACGGGGGGGCATCCACCACGGAGGGCTTCTACATCATCACCATAGCCCCTCCGATGAAGTGTGAGTAGTTTACTTCAGACCTTCCGGTCCATAGCTAGTAGCTAGATGGCTTCTTCTCTCTTTTTGGTTCTCAATACAATGTTCTCCCCCTCTCTCGTGGAGATCTATTTGATGTAATCTTCTTTTTACGGTGTGTTTGTTGAGATCGATGAATTGTGGGTTTATGATCCAGTATTATCCATGGAAAATATTTGATTCTTATCTGAATTATTTTATGTATGATTGAGTTATCTTTGCAAGTCTCTTCGAATTATCTTTTTGGTTTGGCCAACTAGATTGGTAGTTCTTGCAATGGGAGAAGTGCTTAGCTTTGGGTTCAATCTTGCGGTGTCCTTACTCGAAGGATGTAAAGAGTTGCAAGGCACGTATTGTATTGTTGCCATCGAGGATAACAAGATGGGTTTTTATCATATTGCATGAATTTATCCTCTACATCATGTCATCTTGCTTACGGCGTTACTCTGCTTTTTACTTAATACTCTAGATGCATCTTTGGATAGTGGTCGATGAGTGGAGTAATAGTAGTAGATGCAGAATCGTTTGGATCTACTTTTTTGGATGTGATGCCTATATACATGATCATTGCCTAGATATACTCATAACTATGCTCAATTCTGTCAATTGCTCAACAGTAATTTGTTCACCCACCGTAGAATACTTATGTTCTTGAGAGAAGCCACTAGTGAAACCTATGGCCCCCGGGTCTATTCTCATCATATCAATCTATATCACTTTATTTACTTGCTTTGTTTTTACTTTGCCTTTACTTTTACTTTGCATCTATCTATCAAAAATACCAAAAATATTATCTCTATCAGATCTCACTCTCGTAAGTGACCGTGAAGAGATTGACAACCCCTAAGCGTTGGTTGTGAGTTGCTATCGTTTTGTGTAGGTAAGAGGGACTTGTGCGTGGTCTCCTACTGGATTGATACCTTGGTTCTCAAAAACTGAGGGAAATACTTATGCTACTTTACTGCATCATCCTCTCCTCTTCGGGGAAATCCAACGCAGTGCTCAAGAGGTAGCATAAATCATTACCATCTTTTTCCAAATGACCAAGTATTTTTACAGGAATATAATACATATAGATGGAGAGATCGTTGGTTGCAAACCGACATGGCGTTGCAAGTTCACTGCAGCAGCAACCGAGTAGGTCACTGCATCGCTGGCGGGGAAGGAGTGCAGCTCACCTCGCCTATGATGCGTGCCCAGCAGCGCCGCCACAGCTGGTCTCGGGATTTGGCTTCTCCTACCGCCCATTCGAACACTTGCACCGGCTGCTCATGCCATTTCGTAAGCATGCATGTTGTTTCCTCCGCAGTCAACTCCGTAAATATGATCTCTGCCATTAGCCCCAGCTCGAAATAAACATGCCACTGCTAGAAGCTGACATACCTCAGCATCTCTCCCCTGAGATCGACTTGCGCATCCGCCTTGTGCTTTGCCGGGCGCAGCTCCTTCGAACTTGTCTCCAATCGATGAGAAGCTTCCTCGATCCGATTTGCCCTTCCTGCCCACCACCTGAAATGCAGCCTTGGCATGTCCTACGGCGCCACCGATCTGTGATTCCAAAGCAATGGATCCCCTCTGGAACACATGTGGGTTTCTCTCAAAGGTGGCAGTGCTGGGGGCCGCAACGAGAGGGCAGCCCGCGGGGTCCTGGGATCTAAGGGATTATCCATGGAGGGATCCGGTGGGCGAGGCGTGGAGGCGAGCGTAGGCGCTGGGAGAGCCCTACGAGGCTAAGATAAACATAGTACAGCTCCACTCCGTCCATATTTAAATACTCCCTCCGTTTCTTTTCAGTTGGCATATAAGATTTGGTCAAAGTCAAACTTTGTAAAGTTTGAATAGTTTTATAGAAAAAATTATTAGCATGTCCGATACTAAAATTATATGTTATTTCATCATGCATCTAATATTATTGATTTCATAGTGGGGATGTTGATATCTTTTCCTACAAAGCTCGTCAGATTATACAAAGTTTGACCTTGATCGAATCTTATATGCAAACTAAAAAAACGAAGGGAGTAGTACAAAGGCCATCAACAGTAACCCATGCAAAAAATTGATCATCCTACCTACGTCCTGGTTTATTGGCCCCCTTTTTATTTTGTACCAATTTTTGACCAAAAAATTAACTAACAAAGTTCAAGCACTACAACCAAAGTTTATATTTTTGCACTGCACAAACCAAACAAGCAATCTAATCATCCTAACGGTAAATCTTGGCACATTATTTTTATAGTACAAAGGATTTGTACAAGGGGATAATTATTTTTGTTAAAAAGTTTCTATAATCAAGGTTCACAAAGTTTCCATGGGCATGAACAAAGTTCAAGGCTAGCTCCCACTTTAACAATGCTCATCTTTCTCACTTTCGCTTTTCTTATTGAAAAGTTTTAGGTTCCCCTCTATATTTTTTTGTTTTTATAAGATTTTTAAAAGCACACAACAGAAAAAATGACTCTCTAAAACTTTCGGGTTGTCTCCCTGGCAGAGCTTTCTTTAAAGCCATTAAGCTAGGCATATAGTGCTCAAGTAATGGATCCACCTGAATCCCAAGGTATATCAAACCCAATTTTAATTAACAATGATTTGTGGTTTAGCAGTGAGCACAAAGTAACATATATCATGCACAAACAAAGTCTAACTCTCTTCCTATGCCTCAACATGTCATAAAAGAACAATTCAAGCACATGAAGTAAAGGCCAGTGCATACTATAAACAGTTTCTTGGAATTTTATCGTATTGGAAACATAGAGAGGCGGAGATGTAGTTCCTCTCTCATAATAATTGCAAGTAGGATCAGCAAGCACATGCATATTATATTTATCAAAATCATCATGTGCAAGTAGAACGCAACCCATCAATATAGTCCTTAATAAGCGCAAACTACTCCGATATAGTGTAGTTGGGAGAATTCAAAAAGATAATAGGACTATCATGCGTGGGTGCAATAGCAACAATTTCATTCTTAACCTAAGGAGCTATAGCAAGTTCATCTACATAAGCATAATACATGATGGCACCATGGGCACAAGCATAGCAAGCATCAAGTTCATCAAAAAGGGATATTTCAAACGAATCCAAGGGATCATAGCAATCATCCTTCGGTAAGCATGAAGAAAATTAAACAATGTACGATGAAGAGTTACTCTCATTAGAAGGGCACGGGTAGCTAATCTTCTCTTCCTCCTTTTGTTATTCACTCTCCTCGTCATCTTTTTCATCTAATGAGCTCACAGTGTCATCTATTTTGTCTTCCATAGATTCCTACAAAATATTAGTCTCTTCTTGAACAGGGGAGACTTTCTCAATAAAATGCATCAATATCGGAATTATATTCATAATTCTCATTTCAATATTTAAGTTAAGCATAATTTTCAGGTCTGTAAACATCATCATCATAATTTTCACACCTTTCAAACAAAGATTCAATTTCACAAGCACCCTTAAAAGCAACGAATTCTTCTATTCGTTCCACATTAGAGTAATCATATATACCATTAGCATAAGAAGCCAAGGTTTTATTATAATTAAATTAACATGAAAAGAGAAGGTTTGGAGCCTTCATCCTAGCACTACTGGCTGTTGGATATCATCTACAATGCACCGGATTTTGCCACATGTACAATCTAGAAGACTCCATGGTTGAACTTAAGCATAATGCACAAACCTCAAAACACAAGCACATCTCCTTTGTTCTAGAATCTTCCGTATCATAATTGGCCAAAAAAATTCTATATGAATTACCATTATTTGTTTTTTAGTTTATGCTTTTGCAACGCACAATTCCATTAATCTTAACATATAATAGCTTTTTTATAAAAACTGATTGATTTTGAATGAGATGAACTATAAGAATTAAACGAGCATCTACATCATGCATATATGTCTCAAAGCTTACATGCTATAATGTGGTATCTATTTACAATTTCGTTGCCAAATCTCATGCATGCAATGCACGTGTACCTTACTAGTCTAAATGGTGTTTGTGTGTGTTGTGCGTGTTAAACACATTGTACCTAGTATCATATATGGTTTAGATTCCTAACATCGAGCTAGAGCATACATGTAATATGATTTGAATTCAACATAAAATGGATACATATATTTGAATTTGAGATCGTATGTAAATGTAGTTTGTATTTATATAGGAATTTACTACTCCTATATTCATGTAATGTGTTGTGAAGATAAAATTTAGATGGTAGTATAACTAACCCGAGTACAATACCATTCAAACAGGGAAAATGTACTCAAATTTAGTCCATATGCTAGACAACACGAATTGTTTTTTTATTGTTGAGGGAAGTGCAAATTGTTTTGGTACTGTACACATTATGTTTATTGTCCCGATTTTTTTAGATTTTTTGTTATTGTATTTGAATGCATTTCTGGTAATATAGTAAAACAGGACATGGCTCTCTCTAGTGATGAGGTGTGAATTGTCTTTTTTGTACACGTTAAGCTTGTTCTCTCGAAATTTCAAGCCGCGCCTTGTTATGCCAAAATTTCAAGCTAGCATCTCTATCTATCGTGCTGCGAAACTCCCGCCTCTTCAACCCGCGCCTTATTACCCCAAAATATTTAAGATATATCTTTGTCTCGTTGTGCTCCGAAAACTCCCTCCATCTCAACCCGCGCCTTGCTATCCCAAAATTACAACGGGCGAGAAAACTCCCACCTCCTGTGAAATCCTGACACGCGAAATGCCCATGATACCCCTGAACCGAAAGAACCGCCTAGCTCAAATCGGTGTGGGTACTTTCGTAACTTACCCCACATTTTGGACAAGCGCGTCCCTAAGCCATGGTACCCCCCTCCCATCCCATCTGCCGACCCATTCGTACACCGAGGCCGCGAAAACCCGCAAAGCCCCACACCCTCCTCCGTCCGCGACCCAGCCGGAGCCTCTTCCCCAACGACGTTGTGCAGAGCAACACCTCAACGTCCCTCATCCATCGCACCGGATGTGGATCCTTCGTCGATCTCGTTGTCCTGCCGGTTCAGCCACCCCGTCCTCCACCTCCAAGGAGCTGCCACGACATTCCCCTCCTCTTTTGTGCCACCTCCATTCCCACACCGCCGTCTTCACCTGCACCAGCGGAAGTGCAGCATCATCACCGATTCCTTAGATGAAGCTGAGGCCTAATCGGCGCCACCAAAGAGGTTCTACACTAATCACCGCATTTTCTTTTTTGTTCGATCTCACGGTGCTGCCGGCGCTCGATCCCAAGCCGACATGGCACGGCTCCATCAACGGTGGCATCGCCGGCCACTTCCTCCACGACGTCGCTCCCACGCCGACAAAGTCCACATTAGTAGGAGCTGCTGGTGCTTTGGCTCTCGCTCGCGCTGCTGCTCTGCTCTTGCTATCAGTCCCCTGCCTGGTCTACTCTTGCTCGCGTTGCTGCTCTCGCTCTTGCTCTTGCTTGCGCTGCTACTCTTGCTCTTGCTCTTGCTTCTTGCTTTGCTCTACTCTTTGCGACGCTTCTGCTGCTGCTGAGCGAGAGATCCTACTCTCCCTCGAGCCCCTGCAGCTGCTACCCGAGATGCTGCTACATGACGAGATGCCCCGGCTCTCGCATGCACTGCTGCTCCGGACGATGCTGCTGCTACTGCTTTTCTGCTACTATCGCGTTCAGTTTTGATAGTAAAATTCAGTTTCGACATCAAAATTCAGTTTTGACAGTTAAATTCAGTTTCGGTAGTTAAGTTCATAGATGAGCGGCTGATGTATTTTACATCTAGCACTTTGTGGTTATGTATTTTACGTCATCTATTGGAGATGCTATTAGAATTCCACTCAGGTTAATGTTGTCTCTCTTGTCCTGCTTCAGCCTCGCTGTCGTACAACTCACCAGAGCTGCTCCAACGATGAAACCCTCCATCATAGTGGAGCAATACCCCGGTCTCCATCTCCATACGCCTAAGATCTTCTTTCCCTCCTCCGACAGCCAAATCAGCCGGAGCATGCTCACCGACCAACCCAATCACGCCGAGATCGACATGGCTTCGCCAAAGAGGTTGTACACTTGTTGTATCGCTTTTTTACTCTACATGTTATATATATTGTCCACTCAGCACACGTAGTAACGTGAAATACGATTAGTTTCTCATACTATATGACAAGCAGTGAGGTACCAAGCAACTTAGCTATCCGTGATGGACTCTCTTGAACGCCATCATCATTTATCTTTGCGCGTTTGAGCTGTGCATTTGTAGATGGTCCTAGGAGTTGAGCTAGTAGGGCAGTGGCCTGGGTCGAAAGTAGTAGAAGTAGCACAAAACATTTTTTTAGTGTAGGCTTTTCCCTGCACAAGCCTGCCTACTAGAATCGCCACTGCTTGAAAGGAAAAGTGAAGGAAAACATAGGAATTGGAAAGTTTCATATGATACTACTATTGATACATTTGGTTTAAAGGAATGGAGCAAAGGAAAACTGTAGGATTTGATTTAGTGTCTCCTTGAAAGAAAAAACCGTAGGAATTTTAATATCCACTTGTCCTCCTTTTCAAATTCCTATTCATGAAGTACAAGACTAAGAGATAGTAGCATAATCGCATTATAACCATACATTTTCTTGTGGTTTGACTTAATCTCCCCATGCTTCTTTGCATCCTATGATCTTCCAATTCTTGTGAACCAAACACCCAGATTGGCAGAAATCCTGTGTTCTTAAATTCTCTATTTTGCACGTGCATTCCTATCCTATTCCCATGTATTTCCTATCCCTGCATTGTTAGAATCCTCAAATTCAAATTCAAATAAGCTTGGTTCTTTGTAATGGTTTTGGGATATGACGATATCATATGTGAGTCATGTTGATGAGTAATTATGCTTTAGTAAGAATATTAGTGTTACGGTTTGTGATTCCTTATGTAAGCATGAAAGTCAATAGTTATGCAATGAAAATTACATCCTACTTGTGGTGCATTATTCGGTGTTAGTTATGCTTAATGCTCACTTATGAGATTTTTCATTTCTTGGTTGGACGCTTCTCAATCTTTTTGCTAGCCTTCATTTGCACTAAGTATGGTCACTACTTGTGCATCCAAAACCCTTTAAACTAGTTTTGCCATATGAGTCCACTATGCCTACCTATATGCTGTATTTCCGTGCCGTTGTAAGAAAATTTGTATGTGCCATCTCTAATTTTCAAAAAAATATTCTATTTTGTGTGCCCATACCGCTCGTGAGGCAGTGAGGGGTGGCCGCTATTTTCCATGCTAGATGTGTTAATCTCACGATGAGTGTTTATTCACTTGTCATTGCACGAGAGTACGACAAAGGTATTAGCGATGCCCAGTCCCTAAATGAAAAATGAATTTACTTTATGTTGTCAAATAATAAATTCCTTGGAAAGTGTTGGTATGGAGGGCACCCATGGATACGATTAGCCATGGAAAGTGAAAGTATGGTGGAAAAAGGAATAAACTTTATTTTCTGTTTGGGAACCGCCTATGATATATCTAGTATGGAAAGTGCTGGGAACTCTAAGTGGTTTTCGTTGGTGGGAAAAGTATGCCTCCCAAAATGTTTTTACCTCTCAATTTTCGCTTTGAGCTATGGCACCTCTACAAATCCCTACTTCCCGCCGAGTAGGGCCTTTAATTTACTTTATGCAATTTTTAATTTTTACTTGAGTCTCCATCTTCTCTTATAAAGCCCAACTAAGGGGCACTATGATCGTACTTGAGCATTGGGTATAGCTAGTATTCGAGTGTTTTTCATGAATGGATCAATGATTGAGCATAATGGGGTAGGGATAACTTGCTTTAGTCACTACAAAAAAAGACACGTCCATGACATTTTAGGCCGAACGATTTTTTTTTCGGTCATGCTTATGACACTTCTATGACGATAATTGTGAAAAAAAAACGGTATCATCGTAGATGTGCTGGGCTCCTACTTCTATGACAAAAAATCATGACAAAAAATGAGCTTTTCGTCCTGGGCGGGTCGGAGACGCAGCTGCATGACATTCTTTGGGCCGTCCATGACGGAAAAAACCATGGTAGAAGCGAGGGCGAGGAAAATATCGGGGAGTTCCCGGTTATGGTGGGTGGTCGGGACCGAGCGATGCACGGAGGGATTGCAGGTTTCTCTCATACACGTACGCGCGTGGGTGCGAGGCGTTGGGCTCTAACTGAACCTGGGCAAGGCGTTCGCCTACTGAACCCAAGCGATTGCACTATCTAATGTTATTGAACCCGAGCGATCGATCGATCCCTGGCTGTTAACTGAACCCAATCGAGCGATTGCTTCGCTACTGCAGCTAACTGAAGCCGATCGACCTGCTGCCTCTTGATGAACAATGAGTGTTGTTGGGGGTTGGATGAATAGTTCCTAATGGGGGTGGATGAACAGGACCCCGTGGTAGTAGAGGTCATTGCCGCTGGATGAACAGGACCCCGGTCGAGCCGGTTAGGGGTGGACGAACAAGACCTCAGGAGGGCTGGTTGAAAAGTAGCCGGTGGAGGGCTGGATGAACAGTAGCCCATGGAGGGGTGGTTGAACAGTAGCCGGTGGAGGCTGGATGAACAGGAGCCCATGGATGAACAGTAGCTGGTGGAGGCAGGAGGGAGACGCCGTGGATGAACAGTTGCAGGTGGAGGCTGGAGGAGGTCGATGATGGATGAATAGTAGCCCATGGAAAATGGAGCGAGGCAGTAGACGGTGGATGAACAATAGCCCGTGGAGTCCCGTTTTGCGGTACGCCACACCCCTCCCGATGAACAGGACCCCCATTTTGAACATAGGAGGTCGAAGAGATGTCTGTTTCCTCCGTTTTGCGGTACACCACACCCCTCCCGATTAACAGGACCCCGTTTTGACCGTAGGAGGTCGAAGAGAAGTCCGTTCCTCCGTTTTGTAGTATGCCACACCCCTCTCAGTGAACAGGATCCCGTTTCGACCGTAGGCGGTCGAACAGAAGGCCATTTCCTCCGTTCTACGGTACGCTAGGCCTCGTTTCGGTTGTTTCGTCCAAGCCGGTTGGCTCCCGATGAACATGACGCATTTTGTTGCCTCCCGATGAACACGACGATGCAGTTTCTCTGTTCCGACCCAGCTGGTTGGCTGCCGATGACCAGGATGCCGTCGTTGCGCTCCGCTGCCTCTCCATGTACACGAGCCCTGGCCCTACGTATGCGCGAGTAGCCGTTCAAGACCCCGCCCGTATGTATCGTACGTGGTGTATTTACTTTCTTGCACCCTCGTTGTACATATGTGTACACAATATTGACGGGACTGTGTCACATGCTACGTCCGTGCCTCTACTACAACACGTGCCCTTCCTTACTCAGCCATGGTTCATCGCTGCAGCCAGAAGACAGACCGATCAACCAGTATGTGCGTACACGTTCGCGACCAGAATGCCAACGCTACGGACGCTTCGACCAGGTGGGTCCCGACTGTCAGGGAGGATAAGAAGGCACTTCCTTGCGTGTGAAGTTATTATCATTTACCTAATCGAGGACGAGCAGGAATTAAGATTGGGGATGCTAATACGTCTCCAACGTATCTGTAATTTTTGGTTGTTCCATGTTGTTATATTATCATTCTTGGATGTTTTACAATCATTTTATATCATTTTTTGGTACTAACCTATTGACATAGTGCCCACTGCTAGTTGTTGTTTTTTGTTTGTTTTTACATCGAAGGAAATCAATACCAAGCGGAGTCCGAACGCAGTGAAAGTTTTTGTGGGTTTTTTCTGGACCAGAAGACACCTGTTGGGCCAAAGAAGTACCAGAGGGGTGCTCCGAGGGGAGCACAACCCACCAGCCCAGGCGCGCCCAAGCGGGCTGTGCCCACCTCGGTGGCCTCCCGCACCGCCTCTTTGCTCTATAAATACCCCAATATTCCAGAAACCCTAGGGGAGTCGACGAAAAAATACCAGCCGCCGCAAGTTCCAGAAACACCAGATCCAATCTAGACACCATCACGGAGGGGTTCATCATCCTCATTGGTGCCTCTCCGATGATGCGTGAGTAGTTCATTGTAGACCTACGGGTTCGTAGTTCGTAGCTAGATGGCTTTCTCTCTCTCTTGTTTGATTCTCAATACAATGTCTCTTGGAGATCCATATGATGTAACTCTTTTTGCGGTGTGTTTGTTGGGATCCGACGAACTTTGAGTTTATGATCAGATCTATGTTTTTATCCATGAAAGTTATTTGAGTTATCTTTGATCTCTTGTATGCATGATTCCTTATAGCCTCGTATTTCTTCTCGGAGATTTGGGTTTTATTTGGCTAACTTGATCTATTTATCTTGCAATGGGAAGAGGTGCTTTGTAATGGGTTCGATCTTACGGTGCTTGATCCCAGTGATAGAAGGGGAACCGACATGTATGTATCGTTGCTATTAACGATAACAAGATGGGGTCAATTTCTACATAAATAAATCTTGTCTACATCATGTCATCGTTCTTATTGCATTACTCCGTTTTTCCATGAACTTAATACACTAGATGCATGCTGGATAGCGGTCGATGTGTGGAGTAATAGTAGTAGATGCAGGCAGGAGTCGGTCTACTAATCTTGGACATGATGCCTATTTAATGATCATTGCCTGGATATCGTCATGAGTATTTGAAGTTCTATCAATTGCCCAACAGTAATTTGTTTATCCACCGTTTGCTATTTTTCTCGAGAGAAGCCACTAGTGAAACCTACGGCCCCCGGGTCTCTTCTTTAATATATTTGCCTTCGGGATCTATTTTCATTTGCTTTTATTTTCAGATCTATTAAAACCAAAAATACAAAATACTTTGTTGCACTTTATTTTATTTGCGATCTATTTATCCAATCTATTACAACTTTCTCCCATCCACTTGCCAATTTTTGGCGTCGTTACCCGAAAGGGATTGACAACCCCTTTAACACGCCGGGTTGCGAGTATTTGTTATTTGTGTGCAGGAGTTATTTATGTTGTGTTGCGTGGTTTACCTACTGGTTTGATAACCTTGGTCTCATCACCGAGGGAAATACCTATCGCCGCTGTGCTGCATCATCCCTTCCTCTTTGGGGAAATACCGATGTAGTTCTATAAGACATCAGTTGCATTATTCGGTGTTAGTTATGTTAAATGCTCGTTTATGATCTTTTTGTTTTTTGCTTGGTTGCTTCTCAATCTATTTGCTAGACTTTCCTTGCACTAAGTGGGAATAGTACTTGTGCATCCAAACTCCTTAAACCAAGTTGTGCCAATGAGTCCACCATACCTACCTATATGCAGTATTTCCATGGCTTTCCAAGTAAATTTGTATGTGCCAACTCTAATTTTCAAAATAAATTTCCTTTTGTGTGCCCGTACCACTCATGAAGCGGTAGGGGGTGGCCAATAGTTTTCCATGCTAGATGTGTTATTCTCAAGATGAGTGTTTATTTACTTGTCATTGCACAAGAGTATCACCGATAATAGGGATGCACAATCCCGAAATGAACAAGAATTTACTTATGTTATCAATAATAAATTCCTTGGAAAGTGTTGGTATGGAAGGCACCCGTGGATATGGCTAGCCATGGATTATGAAAAAATGGTGGAAAAAGGAATATTATGTTTGGGAACTGCCTATGATGTATCTAGCATGGAAAGTATTGGGAATTCTCGGTCGTTTTTGTTGACGGGAATAGCATGCCTCCCAAAATATTTTATCTCTCAATTTAAGCTTTCAGCTCTAGCACCTCTACAAATCTATGCTTCCATCTATGAAGGGCCTATCTATATACTTTATGCAATTTTTATTTTTATTTTGAGTCTCCATCTTCTCTTACAAAGTACCAATTAGGGAACACTATGATCATACTTGTGCATTGGATCTAGCTAAATTTGAGTGTGTTTCATGAATGGATCAATGATTGAGCATAATGGGCTTGGGATAGCTTTCTAGTGTTAATATTTTGAAAGACATGGTTGCTTGTTGATATGCTTGATTGTTGATGTCTTCATGTCAATTATAGACTATTGCTTTGAATCATCTAAAAGTCCAAATGTCCATGCTACAAAAGAAAAAAAATATGTGATAAATATGATGGGTAGCATTCCACATCAAAAATTATGTTTTTATCATTTACCAACTCGAGGATGAGCAGGAATTAAGCTTGGGGATGCTGATACATCTCCAACATATCTATAATTTTTATTGTTCCATGCTATTGAAGTATCATTATTGGATGTTTTATATTCATTTACTAGCAAGTTCATATCATTTTTTGGGACTAACCTATTGACATAGTGCCCGGTGCTAGTTGTTGTTTTCTGCTTGTTTTTTACTTTGCGAAATATCAATACCAAACGAAATCCAAATGCCACGATACTTTTTGGAGATTTTTTTCTGGACAAAAGACACCCAGGGAGCCAAAGAGGTGCACCAGAGGAGGCCCGTGGGGCCCACTAGGCACCAGGGCATGCCAGAAGGCCCAAGCGCGCCCTGGTGGGTAGTGGGGCCCATGGGAGGCTTCTCCATCGACTATCAGCTCTATAAATACTCTAAAATCCCCAAAACCCCAAGGGAGTCGACGAAACACAATTCCAGCCATTGCAAGTTTCAGAACTACGAGATCCAATCTAGTGGCCTTTTTCGGCACTCTGCCGGAGGGGCCAACGATCACGGAGGGGTTCTTCATCAACACCCTTGCCCCTCCGCTGATGCGCGAGTAGTTTACCATAGACCTTCGGGTCCGTAGGTAGTAGCTAGATGGTCTTTTCTCTCTTTTTGAGCTTCAATACAATGTTCTCCTCGATGTTCTTGGAGATCTATTTGATGTAATGACTTTTTGCTGTGTGTTTGTAGGGATCCGATGAATTGTGAGTTTATGATCAGATCTATCCATGAATATCATTTGAGTCTTTGCTGAACTCTTTTATGCATGATTGTTATAGCCTCGTATTTCTTCTTAGAAACTTCGGTTTGGCCAACTAGATTGATTTTTCTTGCAATGGGAAGAGGTGCTTTGTGATGGGTTCGATCTTGCGGTGCTCAATCTCAGTAACAGAAGGAGACATGACACGCATGTATCGTTGCCATTAAGGATAAAAAGATGGGGTTTATTCCTACATGAATAGATCTTGTCTACATCATGTCATCGTTCTTAATGCTCTACTCTGTTTCCATGAACTTAATACACTAGATGCATGATGGATAGCGGTAGATGTGTCGAGTAATAGTAGTAGATGCAGACAGGAGTCGGTCTACTAATCTTGGACGCGATGCCTATATACATGCTCATTGCCTTGGGTATCGTCATAATTATTCGCTCTTCTGTCAATTGCCCAACAACAATTTGTTTACCCACCGTATGCTATTTTCACGAGAGAAGCCTCTAGTGAAATCTACGACCCCCGGTTCTATTTCCTATCATATTCTTTTCAGATCTATTAATCCTAAAATCCCAAAATATTTTGCTGCACTTTTTCTTGACTTATTTTATTTTGTGTTTTTGCTAGATCTATTTATCCAATCTCATACAATTTAATCTATCTCAATACCGAGGAGGGATAGACAACCCCTCTTACGCGTTGGGTTGCAAGGTTTTGTTATTTGTCTGCAGGTATCATTTACATAGCGTTGCTTGGTTCTCCTACTGGATTGATATCCTTGGTTTCATAACTGAGGGAAATACTTACCGTTGCTGTGCTGCATCATCCGCTCCTCTTCGGGGAATTACCAACGCAGATACAAGTAATCAATGTGCAACAACTATTTCAGATTCATAACCATGAAAAGGATCATATTCTACCAAAGTAATAAGTTCAGGATCAATAGATAATTCATAATCATTATTTGTAACAAAAATATGAGAACTTGCGAATTTAGGACCATATTTCATCATTTGGTTCATGGCCTTTTCTTTAAGTTTAGCCATTAAATCTGCAATATTGTCCCTATTCTCACAAGCAAGAAATTCTGTAGCAATCTCCTCATCAATAGTGTATCCTTCACGTACATCAAACATTTTAGTTCTTGTAGGAGTACTAGGTGTGGCAGGTGATTCATTTTTCATCAATTTTAGATTCTTTAGCTTTTGCAATATGAGCATCAAGTAATTCACCAAGTGGCATAGATTTACCAAGCAAAGTAGAAGCATCATCACAAGTATCATCAATAGGAGGAGCAATGTCTATTAATTGTGGCATATTAGATTGAATAGCAGGTGGTGGTGTCACAAGTTGACTTAAAATAGTAGGTGAATCAAGTGTAGAGCTACTTGGCCGTTCCTTACCTCCCCTCGTCTTAGAGGGCGTGATCTTGGTCTTTGAGTCTCTCAGATTCTTCATGGTGAATATAAATTGCAGCAAATACTTAACTCCCAGGTGAACTTAATAAATAGAGTTATGCTCCCCGGTAATGCCGCCAAAAAATAGTCTTGATGACACACAAGTATAGAGGATCGCAATAGTCTTTGAGGTTAGTATTTCGCCCAAATTTATTGATTCGACACAAGGGGAGCCAAATAATATTTATAAGCCTTAGCAGTTGAGTTGTCAATTAAACCACACATGAGAAGTTGTTTCTCTGCAGCAAAATATTAGTAGCAGAGTAATATGATAGTTTTGATAGCAGTGGTAACGGTAGCAATAGTAGTAACAACGATTTTGTAGCGGTTGGAACAACAACAGAAGTAGTGATTCAAGCAAGCCAATATTATGATAAAGCGTATGCATGGAGTAGCGATGGATATTTGGACAACATTCATCATGTAACAGTCACAACCTAGAGCGATGCACAATAGATCCAATTCATCAAACATATGTAGGCATTCATTCCGGTATATAGGCATACGTGCTTCTAATAAGAACTTGTACGACATCTTTTGTCCTACCCTCCTGTGGCAGCGGGGTCCTAATGGAAATCTAAGGGCAATTAAGGCGCTCCTATTAATAGAGAATCGGAACAAAGCATTAACACATAGTGAATACATGAACTCCTCAGATTACCGTCATTTCCGAAGAGTATCCCAATTATTGTCACCTCGGGATCTACGGTTCAGAACAATAACAGGTGCATATAACTTGTAGATAGGATCGAGAACTCAGATATATTCATGAAAACCTAATAGGTTCAGATCTAAAATCATGGCACTCGGGTCCTAGTGACAAGCATTAAGCATAGCAAAGTCATAGCAACATCAATCTTAGAACTTAGTGGATACTAGGGATCAAGCCCTAACAAATTGACTCGATTACATGACGAATCTCATCCATCTCCATCTACCTCTAGTATGTCTACGATGAAATTACTCACTCCGGGTGGTGAGAGTTAATGATGGCGGCGATGATTTGCCCTCTCCGGAGCCCCGAACGAACTCAAGATCATGCCTCCTGGTGAAGACATGAGGTGGCAGCGGCGCCGTATCATAAAATGCGATGAAGCTTTCTCTCTATTTTTTTCTCGGGAAGATGGTACTTATGGACTTGAAGGTATGGTAAACGGAAACTCGTGAGGCCCACAAGCTCATATGGCACGCCCCTAAGGGTGGGCGCCCCCTGAGCTTGTGGCTTTGTGGTGACCCCCGTCTGATAGTTACTTGCGCCAGTATTTATATTCCAAAATAATTTTCCGTAAAATTTCGTCCAATTCTGAGAACTTTTTATTTCTGCATAAAAACAACACCAAAGTAGTTATGCTCAAAACAACTTCAGTTTGGGTTATTTTCTTTCAAATCATGAAAGTTAGAGTCCAAAATAAGATAAAAGTGTTTGGAAAAATCGATACGTTGGAGACGTATCACCTTTGTGGCCCCCACATCCAACTCCTTTCTTTGTCAAGTAATCGACAACTAGATGCCAACACTTCAGAAAATCTCCATCGTCCTCACAAATAATGGGTTATCTACATACTTCTGGAAGGACTCCTGGTTGACTCCGAACCCACTAGCTTTGAAATTTCCGTGCATTTTTTCGCATTCCACCAAACCACTTGTCACAGTAGCAAACACTACGCAGTATGGCTTAGAGTCTAACCTGCAAGTATGTCTAACCTCTGCCGCCACACAAGAATTGGGTGCTTTACTGTCGGTTTTGTAGGAATCCATGAAGTCGCCCCAACGAGACAATCGCTTCCTGATTGGGGGCAAGGCATTTTCAACAAAGCAAGCCTATGACAGCATTCTTCGGGAGGAAGACATCGACACAAATGCAGCTGCAATTTGGACATCCATGGTTTCAAACAAGATCAAAGTCTTCGCATGGCTCCTCTTCCGTGGCCGCCTCAACACCAAGGCCAACCTGGCACATAAACACATTGTCACTTCTGTTCAATACCCCGGGTGCAATCACTACCGTGAAGACACAAGTCCTCTATTCATTTAGTGCTCTCTCTCAGACAGGATTTGGCAACGTCTTGGGTTGTCCTGCTACTCCCCCCCCCCCCCCCAGCAATACACAATATCTTTGGGAAGTCCCTTCACCCAATGGGGTTGCACCACATGCATGGCCTTTTATTCCTTTAGCCATCCTATGGAAAATTTGGGAGGCGCGAAACGCCAAAGACTTCCGACAACATTGACCTTCAACCCTCCTCCTCGATGCAACATATTATTGACCACATTGACCTATGGTTGCATCGCCTCTTTAAGACTACAGATAAGGAGGTTGTCTTCTCATGGCGTCCTCGCGTGTAAACATGGTTGTGTAATTGTTGTGACACTACGAATGTTTTGGCTACTCTTTGAGTATGTGGCGTACAAGCAAATTTCTCCAGCTGATTTCTATCAACACCGCACAGCAAAGCAAATTCTTCGTGCTTTCATGTGTCACCATCACAGCTGCACCCAGCAACGGCGCTGGGACTGTTTCCGGATCCCATCTCCAACGTTTTTTTTTTTTTGTCATTTCGCAAAAAAAGAAAAGAAAAGCGGCTGCTGGTGAGGACCACGCGAGGCACAGCAACCCTTGCCCTCGACGGTATCCTCGTCCTCGCAAAATTAACTAGTTTCGGCTACGTACCCATGGCCCGCGCAGATATGTCGGCAGGCCGAGCAGGCAGATATTTCGATCGAGCGCGTCCTAGCTGGAGCGCTCCGCGTCCACACATTCCAACATGGCTCGGCCCGTTCTTTTACAGCGTGGAGCCCGGGTGGATAAGGATGGGAGGAAGCGGTCGTGCAGCCGCAGCAGTAATTGTACCGCGCCCCCGTCCCTGTTCGTTTGAAACGGTCTCGTTCATCCCCCGCATTCCCAATCTGGAATTTACTAAGGTTGCCTGCCTCATGGTCATGGTGCGGTGCGCTCTCTACCTCTGGATTAGTGAATTTTATAAGCACAACAGTGTGTCTTGGATTCTCTCTGTTGGACACCAAACATGAGTTGAGTGGATTGAGAAATATCAGTATCATGCAATTTTTAATTCGGATAAATTTACATAAAGTATTGTTAGAACGTATTGTTAGGCCGACGAAATGTATATCCGTCAGTCAGTCGTGTGCGTGCAGCAATATGCCCGCAGCAGAAAGGCCCAGGGGATAGCGACGTTCTCGATTCCATATGGGGGACAGGCAGCTGCTTGGGAGCCCAAGATAAGGGGCCACGAGAGAGCCCCGTCTGAGGTGTACAGCAATCCGTCAATCACATGGAAGATGGAACCCACGTCACCCCACGACCCGTCCCTCTCACGCCGCCTCCTCTCCCCCACGGTGGCCCGAGTCGGAGTTCCCCTCTCTGCCTCGCCCCGCGCCCGCCACACTCCCAGACCCCTACCAACCAGGAAGCGAGAACAGAGAGAGGCGAGCGGCGGCCGGAGGAGGAGGAGGAGGCTAGCTTTCCCGGCGGAAGATGGCGCGGCGCGGGCGTGTGGAGCTGCGGCGGATCGAGGACCGGACGAGCCGCCAGGTGCGCTTCTCCAAGCGCCGCTCGGGGCTCTTCAAGAAGGCCTTCGAGCTCTCGCTCCTCTGCGACGCCGAGGTCTCGCTGCTCGTCTTCTCCCCCGCCGGAAAGCTCTACGAGTACGCCTCCTCCAGGTGCACGCCCGCCGCCACGCACTTTTTTTTACTTACTCCTCTGCAAAGCTAGTACTCTGAATTCGCCTGATAGAATCCGCGGACCGGGGCGTGCGCTCGGTCGATTTTCTACGATTTCCCCTTAGCTTAACGGTAGCAGACGGCTGCTCTGCGGGGCGCACGCCATATGCTTGAGACAATCCCCGGCAGGCTTTCCACCTTGCACGAACCTGCCTAGTGCACTGCTAGTATTGGTACCACCACCTTGCATGAGCATGAGCAGGTGTGTTCTGCTTTTGAGATGGCGTTTTGCTTCGTTCGAGGGAAAAGCGTGGTATTGACGTATTGTACTGCGCCGGCGAAGCTTCTCTAGTGGCGTCCTCGCAGAAAAAAAAAAGGTTCTCTAATGACACTTGAGCCTGTTGCCTTTTGTTGGCTCCTGCCTGGTCAACCAACGCGTGCTGCCCGCATGGTGATTAAGATTTTTGTTTGTGCGTCCTCTTTGACCGGTGACGAATTTTCCATCGCCAGATGCCGACAGTGGAAGCACAGGAAGCCCGCAAAACGCGTTTGCAGTTTGCGGAAAAACGTCTTTGCGGGCCGGTGTGGACGGTCGCAGAGGCAGACCCCCCAAACGGACCCGTATAAAAAGATATTCGCGGAATATACATTTTTACAGGTCGGCTTTGCGGGGTCTGCTCTTGCGCCGCTGCATCCCGCATCCCACCGGTCCGCAAAAATATCAATACCACACCATAATTATCAATATCAACACAAT
Source organism: Aegilops speltoides (assembly GCA_021437245.1). NCBI lineage: Eukaryota > Viridiplantae > Streptophyta > Magnoliopsida > Poales > Poaceae > Aegilops > Aegilops speltoides. The sequence continues at coordinate 499,200,526 of CM038143.1, forward strand.
ACAACAATCGTCCACATTACAAATAATTATTCAATCACCGAATACAAATACAAATAATTCAATACAAAACTTGTCTCGAATACAAATACAAATACAAATGAATGGAAAAATGAGTTTGCTACTGTCCAGCCCTTCGCCGATGGTGCTTAATGAGATCCTCCTGAAGCTGGAAGTGGGTGTTTGCATTTTCAATCTCCTTGTATGTTTGAAGAAAAGCTCTAATGCGGTTAGGGTCTAGCTGGTTTGACACGGCTGCCCACATTGTCGTAGAAGAATTTCAAGTTCATGCCTCTCTCATCTTCGAGAATCATGTTGTGAAGAATAACACAACATGTCATGATGTTCTTCAAGGTCCGCTTGTCCCAAAAACGAGCAGGACCACAAACAATGGCAAACCTAGATTGCAAAACCCCGAATGCTCTTTCAATGTCTTTTTGGGCTGCCTCTTGCACTCTTGCGAACTCACATTGTTTTTTAGTTTTGGGTTTCTTTGATGCTCTTGACAAATGTGCACCAAGGAGGGTATATACCATCTGCAAGATAGTACCCTTTTGTGTATTCATGCCCATTGATAGTGTAGTTGCAAGCAGGAGCATCACCACTAGCAAGCCTAGCAAACAAATAAGACCGTTGCAACACATTGATATCATTGAGAGTGCCCGGCATACCAAAGAAGCAATGCCAAATTCATAAATCCTCGGATGTTATGGCCTCTAGTACAATTGTTGCATCACGAGACTTGCCACAATACATTCCCTGCCATGCCTTCGGGCAATTTTTCCATGTCCAATGCATACAATCAATGCTACCTAGCATGCCAGGCCAACCTCTCCTCTCATTAGATGCCATCAATTTCTTTGTGTCATCCTCGTTCGGTGCCCAAAGATATTCGGGACCAAAGACACGGACGATCACTTTGGCAAATCTACGCACCGACTCAATTGTTGTATCTTCACCAGTGCGAAGATACCCATCGGCATAATCAGCCGGAACGCCATACGCAATCACTGGCATAGCTGTCGAGATTTTCTGATATGCACTAAATTCCTTCAAGCCCGCAACATTTCTTCGTTGCGTAAAATACCGACAATTGGCCTCGCAAGCTTGAACAATTCTAACAAAGAGGGATCGGCGCATTCGGTACCTTCTCTAGAAGAGGTGCGGTGGATACGTTGGATTCTCCGCGAAATAGTCTTGCATCAACATCTCGTTCCCGAGATGGCGATTCCGAGGAATGCAAAGACGCCCGACGATCGATCCTCACCGCATCTTTCGGTTCTCGTCTTTGAGCTCCTTGACGGCAAGAGCCATCACCAATGTTTGCTGCCGAAAGTTTGAGAGCATCATCTCAACATCCGAGTCGTCCGAATCCGAGAGCAGAAACTTCTCGCACGGGCTCAATTCCATCTACATGAACGAGAAGCACACGCCGCGTCAACCAACCGGGCTCAATTCCATCGACACGAAGCACAAAAAAACACTAACCGGCGGCGACGAGGGGCGTCTCGAGGGCGGTCGATCCCTGGCGGCGACAGCGATGAGGGGCGGCTCTTCTCGCCTGATCCGCTGGGGCGGTGCGGCCTAGCTGTGGTGAAGGGTGCAAAAGGCCCCTCCGGCGAGATTCCGCCCGCAGAATTGGCCGAAATCGGCGGCGGCGGACGGGCGGAACCTGTGGTGGGCGCGGTGGAAGGAGGTGCGGAAAGGGGCGTGGGCTGAAATGTCCCTCCCGCCAAATGCTTCAATGCGATACGGGGCACCGCAGGGGCGAGGCGGAAACCCACGAATATGTGGGTTGGTGCCGAGTTTTTGCCGCGCCCCTCAAAAAAAATTTGCGGGTCGGACGCGTTTGCGGGGTCTGTTCGGGCGGGATTTTTCGCGCCGACCCGCATTTTGGCGGCTATTTTGTGGGTCGGGGCCTTTTGTGGGGTCTGCTAGAGTTGCTCTAACGTCAAGCCTATAATGATGAGTTTAATAACACATGAAAAGTCGTTACCGGAAGTATACACGCAACTTTTTATTCTTTATTTTGAAACACCGAGGATAAGTGGATAAGTAGATGCGTATGCACATTCATACCCACTCTTTAAAACACATCTTTTTGTCGAAAAACTTTTGATCTATTCATCAAACATTATGACAGTACAAAGAAGACAAGTAGTAACAATAATTATAACTATGCTCGTAGATCACCTAGCGACAACTACAAGCACTGGAGCGAGTCAAAGGCGTGCACCTTGTTGTAGTAGATAGTTGAGAAATCGTCGTCCTAAGACTCCAGAGGACCAGCTCACCAGAACACGAACTGCCGCCTATGAAGAGAAGTAAAGATTGGAAGGATACAACCAGAGACACATGAACACAAACGAACAAAGACTGGTCCACGCAGATCCACTAAAGACAAACATCGACTGAATCCCATGAGATCCATCGTATACACACCTCCACACGCCCTCCGACGATGTGGACGCACTGCGGTGACGGGGGCTAGGCAGGGAGAACATTATTCCATCTTAAGGGAGTCACCGTCGCGCGCCCTCCTGAGCAGGACATAAACCTAAACAAACTAAAAAAACACCTAAAACAAAGCATAGAAACACCTACTCCAATAGGTAAAATTGCAGGACCACTGGTCATCTGCTTTGTGTGGTGTAACCAAAACATAATTCTGCATAGAACAAAATTTGTCAAAGACAACTAACATATAAAAAATCATACCTAAGTCCAATCCATTGCAAACACAATAGCTAGGGTGTGGACATATGCGGTCACTAACTGGCCTGATTTATTTTGTATCCACCAATGATCTTCTTATGTGGTGGCATTGCCCACAAAACCTACCGCTGGCTAACCGCTTGTTCATTTTAAGCAGCACGGCTAAAAAACTAATCTACATATGGAAAACATGGTTAACTGATTTCAAATCGAATGCAAGCAAACTTGATCATTAATAAGTAATCTGATGACTTAGTTAACCTTAAAATACGATGACTAGTGCAATGAAGAAGTCATTTGCACATACTCCAATCTTATTAGTTGTTTTGTGCAATGCAACTAAAAGGTAATACACCCTGTAAAAAAGGGCAGCCCGGTGCATGTAGCTCTCGCTTGCGCGGGATCCGCGGAAGGGTCCGACCACTTTGGGTCTATAGTACGCAACCTTCCCCTACATTTCTACAAGAGGCTGTTTTCAGGACGAACAAGTGACAAGGCAACAACTTAATCGCTGCGCCAAGGCTCCCCTTCTAAAAGATAATACACCCAGTGATATACATAAATGTTAAGATCATAAATATGATATTTATTTGTTTGATGTATTTTGTCGAGAAGATCATACCCGACTTAGGCAGTGGTGTTATGAGGACAGACATCATTCAAATTTGTCTAGATCATGTTTGTCATTTCCCCGAGTGTCCTCTCAATTGCTCAAGGGAAAGAAATACATTTTGCTAACTCTCCCGACTTCTCCAAGAAGCATGTGGCAGAGGCAAACCTAATGGACTATGTTGGTTTCTTCTATTGTTGTGATCCAACAAAATCTTTCTCTCGAAACCTCAAATCCATAGCCAATTTTTGTGTGGAATGGAACTAAAATGAATATCTGTTTTAAGAGAATACATGTCATTTAGTTTTCAACTAGAGTGGTAATTAATTTAGAGATACATAGAACATTCAAATAACAACATAATGAATCTTAATTTCCTACATCAAAGACATAACTGCATTGACTAGCATGTTAAACTATAACTTCCATCATCTGTCTATAGGCTAGTGCAACACCATTAGAATAATTTAACTCTAAATCTTGAACAAACTTCTATAAGTAGCAACTAACAATACAAAAAATCTATAAGCATACATCAACTAAACCTACGAAAATGCATTGTCATGAAGGTTGGTAACACTTGGGAGTTACGCTACCGTACTGGACCTGCCACCGCTACGGGTGAGCGGATTTGATGCCCCCTTACCCATGGATGGGCCGTTCTGCCACTATGCTGCCATGAATCGGTGGAGGAATAGGTTATCGACGATCACCAGTGAAGAAGTGCAAAAAATCTGGCATGCTAAGCGAGGTGAACGTTGCGAGGTGGTGCTAGTGTTTTGCACTGGATCGTGGAAGGGAAGGAAATTGGATGAAAAATGACTAACATGGTGCATGAGAACCCGTTCACAAAGGGAAGGGAAAGGTTGTGGCCCGAGGTACTCACAAACCTCATACAGTCTCTAGAGGGAAACTATCTGCGCTGGTGTGAAATTAGAGGAGGTTTTGTAGTGCTAACCGCCTCCAATCTTTCATGCAAGCGGTTTCAAAATTCTAACCACCCCCGGCATCCCTATAACAAGAATAACTACCATCTGTGGGGTATTATGGGTCGCTTCGATCTCTTGGGCCACAAGCCCTTTCGGGGGCCGGTGCTAATGCTCATTGAAAGGATCGATGCGGTCGACTGGAAGGGTGGGGCATGAATAGGAGATGACAAATTTTAAGCTTAATTGCCAATTTTAGAGAACTGCGGATAAAGTAGGATCTCTAGGTATGGAACTAGATGAACACAACCTACATGACAAGCAGGCTGAAAGCAAATTAAGCTATCTAACAAACTAATTAGCAAGCCCACAAGCAAACAAAACAAAGGAAAGTGTGGGAAAGATTAACCACAAGTGAGTCAGGACAGCGGATTTTATCTCGCAGTTCACACTTCCTTGGGTAAGTGCTAATCTCTATTGGAGAGGTGCCAAGAATGAAGGCTCTGAAACACCACCGGGTGGCTCACCATATTCTCCTCGAGCACCCTAACCGATAAGCCTTGAATCACTTAGGATTGGTCTTAAAGGCGGCTGCCACATCTTTACATACGTCTCTGGAGCACAAAACACGCAAGGAATTTTCCATATGAATCACTGCCACCTAGGCACCGAAGCTCCAAGAGTAAAAAAGTGTTGGTGAACTAGTTGGGGAAACACAAATCGGTTTGGTGAAAGTGCAGATCGAGTGAACTTCTTCCAATCCTAAGTAATCAAGTGTTTTGGGGGGGAGGGAATGGATGATATCAAGCTTTTAGGGTTTTGGGAATGCTGGAGCAACTTGAAAAATGGTTAGATTGAGAGGTGGAAGAAGGGGGCTTTCATACCTACCCCCTCCCCCTAGGTCAAAAGAGCCATTGCCCTGCTGGGGCCTCCGGGTACATGAGGCTAAGGCCTAGGCACCTGTACTACTCAGAGGTGAAATACCTCGAGACGATCGGGCACCTGGAGTATGAGGACTCTGGGCACCCGGAGTATGAGGACTCTGGGTACCCGGAGTATGCAGAGAGGTTGCCCTCCCCCCTGGCACCTGGGCCAACCAGAGGCACATGTTTTTTTCTTGGGTTACTTCGGGCACTAGGGTCGAGGACCCCGGGTACCCGGACTATCTGGCATATGCATTATTAACCTTGGTTTTACCCTAATTTCGATGAAGGCTAGGGGGATGAAATGTATATGATGATATGGATTTCCCCAACACTCTCAACATCATAACCCCTCTTAATAGTGTGGCTTTCCTACGACTAATAAACCGGAAAACTTCAGAGCCTTTGTAAACCTTTGCCTTTTTCTCCTTTTGAAATACAAGGTCACTGATGTTCGTAGACGATCACCAAGAATCCAGTGTCCTGAGATAATCTTGACAAACGACATTAGATCCCACTAATCTATTTCTCAACACCGAAACAGTAATTGAGAGACAATGCACCTTCATCAATTTTGGTACTAGCGCTGAGACGGAAAAAAATCTAACATTTTGTTGCAAAAAACAATTAGAGCAAGCCCAACCCCCCAAGCACCATTGTGTCACCTACTTCAGGGAAAATGCCAAAATTTTCACTCCATCTCTTTCGCGACTCACCTCCTTGAAATACAATTCCCCTTCCCACCCCATTTCCTCCCTACATGCTATGAATAGTGGGGTTCCTCCCTTTCCCCAAAACACCAATTGCCATGAATAATCCTGCCCGCCACCAACCGTCAGAGTTTGACATCAACTACATGGACACCTGTCGGAGTTTGCCATCGGCCATCAAGGCCACCTGGCGAAGTTAACTTGAGATTTTACGAAGTTCATCGGAGCCGCCATCAATCACCAAACCCTATTTGGAGTTTGTTGTTCGTCGTTCGCCATTTTTTCTTTTATCTTTTTTAATTTGATAAAGAGAAAAACAAGAGATATGGAGGCGATTAGAGGGGCGATTGTTTGAGTGCAAAACAAAGGGGTCGCGAAAGTAAGGAGTCACCCCCCTCTAGAAGGGGTTTAGAGGACGTATTTTGGAGAGGTAGGTGGTCTTGCTCTTAGAGCTCATTTTGTATGGTGCTAAATGAACTTGTTTTGAAAAGTAGCTATAAAATCACGAAGCTTGCAAGCGAACAAGAGAGTAGACAATAATTGTCTAGCCAATGAGGTTCATCAATGTAGAGTGAGTCACAAGCCTACAAAAATAGTAGCCATGCATCAGGCATTCGTTAAATTGTAAATTTTTGATACAAAATTTTTGTATCGAATATTTAAAGAAAATAACAAGAGCATATAAAATTGCTTGTTTCATTTCACTTCTTGTTTGGTTGATACACCATGGTAAACTAATTCCATAACATGTTTTGAAAAGGTCGCGTAAAAACTACAAGCCAACCAATAAAATATGCCAAAACTACTTATGCAAATAGGATTAACATGACTCAATCTCAAGGCAAATACACTAAGTGACATGAGAATATCTTTTGATACCACATTCTTTTGTGATACCACACTTAAGTCACCACAGTGCTGCCATGCGGCAGTAACACGTAAGATGTAGTATCACTAGATATTCACTTAGTCACGAATCTCAAAATAGTATCCGTTTAGTTGCAATACACTAATATGATTAAATCAGATTGGAAGTTGTTTAAGAAATGGAGACTCTTCAACAGTGACTTTATTAAATTATATATGCTATTTTTTGCTTAGTTCCAATTACTAAAATGTCACTAGTTGGACTTATTTTCAAATTTACTACGAGCAAGTAGGTGCGGAAGTGAGCAAAAGTTGGTTAGTCAAATATATCAATAGAAAAACTCATTAGCCAAATGAGGTCATCATAATCCACGACACTGCCAATTTGCCATGAGGTCCTTCATGTAAAATTACTTTTCTATACACATATATCAAACTTTAGTATAGGGTACTCCTCTCCTTTAGTTCATTTTGTATATCTTTGTTCTTAACTTCATAAGTTTGGTTAACTTATTAAAAACTGCAACAATTGTCAGATACCTTTAATGAGCAACTTAATATGCAATGAGCCCATAGAGTAAGGTTTGAACTATGAAATATTCCATTTGCAAACACGCAAAAATACTATTGATCAAATACATTGGACAATAATGCAAAATATTTGCAAATAGTAAGAGAACCTTTTAGTTAACATAAGAGTAGTAAACACAATGAGCTTAATCTGACATATAGTCGCCATCTAGCAAGTTTTGCCATGATTGACAAACACCCCCTGAACCCATTTTTGACATAGACGTTTACGTAACGGAGTTCTATGTTAGAGGTCCAGAAGGATTCGGTGCACGGTCTAACTTGGATCATAATCTGAATTAGGCTCCAACCCCGAAGGTTAGAAATAAATCACTCATCTCTCTCTCTCTCTCATTTCTCACAACACTTACAATTCCACGAGCCATTTGGTGACTTGTTGCCTCACATAGCTAAAGTCTTTTTCATTTTGGTGTTGCAATGACTGCAACAGATTGGGTGTTCCCCTTATTTATAGTTGTAAGAAACCAATACAGAACCACCATCACACCAGCATTGCATTGTCGATTGATCGGGAGACGATTGTCAAGACCAATTGCTCCTTGTCCTCATCAACCTCGTTGGACACGAGCCCTCGCGTTCAGCATGCCCCATGCATCATTGCTCTCATGTGGTACTTTATCCTCATTGTATCAAAGCGATAATCATCTTCCCCCACATAAAAGCATGTCGTAGGAGCCGGAGCCGGACCCTCGATGGGGCCAATTCACCACATGGCAGGTGAAGCCGTCACGGGCCCGCGAGAAACAAGGGCAATGGGAAAAGAAGAAGGAAGGGGGAAGATTGTGCCCTTTCCCCCATGACGGCCAACCTTTTATAGGCGGGCGAGAACTCAATCGCCGGCCCCGAAGCAACGATCCGCCTTTTATAGGCGAACGAGAACCCAACCACCGCCTCAAAGCAACGCTACAAGACAAGACTTGAAGCAACTCCTCATAAAGGATACATGAAATCAACTAGTTATGGGTGCACCTACCAGGCGATTTGCTTTCTCCGAGTGCAGCAAATCGCCACCCTGCCCGCAAGATCGACATTGAACTAAAGGATCTTGACAACATAGGATCCCCGACTCTCCCAAGGGAGGCCCCTCTCGCCTTATGAAGACTAATACAAGCCAAAACCTCAGGCTAGCATGGTTGGGCCTCGGAAGCGAGGTCCCTAGCCGATACTCCTCGGGTGCACAGCCGAAATAGCCATTTGAGGCGATGGAGGTTGAAGGTCAAGTTACTGCGACCCTCCCTCCCAAATTCCCACAACCACATTGATGCCTTGATATAGTATGAGCCTATTTGGCAGCGCATACCATATTTGTGGGAAGATGCCCCCATGTCACACTCCAAAGGAATGTGGGATACGACCAACAAATAGGCCAAGATCCCGTACCACCATGGATGAATTCACAAAGGAGGCCCCCGAAAGGAAAAGCCCCAAATTTGGTACCCATACCTAAAGGCCTTGTAACCTCAAGACAAGGACGGGTCGACCTCGGATTCCTGAGATGAGCTCCTTCCTAAAGGATAGGTAAGGTGGGAACAAGGACAAGGGGATACCCCAGACAAGAGGCGGGTGGCGGGAGATCCTCTAAAGAAAAGTCGAAGACAAGGACATCCCTGCCCTGCTACCTCTAGCGCTTAAGGAAATCCTGACAAGCCCCAAGTAACCTACACAGGAGATCACCCGACACTTGGGCTACTGATAAGGCCAGAACGCAAGGATGACAGGGCTCGGCTCTTGATACCATGGATGACCTTTTCCGGGATGGCGGTCCCCTCCTCCTAAATAAAGAGGACTCCCGCCTCACTCTGCCCCGAAAGGAGCCAAGATGATGCTACCTGAGTAGTCGACCCTGGGCCCATCCTAGGGACCATAATGTAACGCTAGCCCCACCGATATATAAGCCGGGAGCTGGGGACCTGTGAAGGGGATGAGCCTTCTTTTATAAGAAGCTTTCTTGTAATCATGAGAGAGATAACTTGCTAGAATAGAGAAAAATAACAAAGGCAAGAGTAGGGTATTACCTCCCTCAAGGAGGGCTCGAACCTGGGTAAGTCCTCTCTAACGTCCCATTTACCATTTATCCGAACAATCTTGCCACCTGCTCTACGTCGCTGCCGGAAGGAAACTCCAATAGACTTTAACCCTGCTCCCGAGTTGGTTGTGAAACTGCTCGTCAAGGGGCTTGCCACCGGATCTCCTACCGAGCTTTTCTATTGCTCGGACGACCCTTTCTCATGATGGTTTTTGTGGCAAAGAAGGCCAAAGCCAGGAACAAGGGGAAGAGTAGCCAAAAGAAACGCCGATGATCGTTCGCATCAGAAGGGTTGGTGACCTTGGAGACCGTGTCATCAATCCATAAGGAGCAGTCTAATAAGCAAAAAGTGTTGATGGGTCGCGGAGGCCATGTAGCCCGAGATCATTTTTGGGCTAGATAAGGTGTCGGATGGTCAAGTTCCCCATCAGCTGACGGGGAACAAAGAAGCATGGACCTTCATCCATTTATGAAAAGCTATGGAGTGGAAGGGTCCGTCCCCCTAGCCCCCTCATGAATACAGTCGGCCAAGAACCCCTATTGTAGCTCTCCAACTCCCACCATGGGGCTAGGCCGACTTCGACAAGTGGTGCCTCGTGCATTAAATACACAAGCATAATCTCAAGAATTTTGTACCTACATCAAGGTAGTTCACACGGAGTGAAGCGTTTCAAAAAGAGGCCAACAGTTGGCGATCACTAAGGTGGACACATAATTAGGTGACAACACCAACCCTTTCTTGGACCACATTCTGGACCATATATTCAGGAGGCTCGGCCTCCTACGTGTCTAGGAAGCAATACAAGGTTGTCGAAATGCAGTTGTTAGCCATCATTGACATCCCAAAAGAAGCTACCAAATGATCGGACACCGCCATCATCTTTGATCAAGAGAACAACCCCGAAAACTCAATTCAGTCCAGGTGTTTCCCTTTAGTCTCACTCAAGTGATAGCTAAAGAAATCTTCACCCATGTGCTCATTGACGGAAGGATTTCACTTAGCATCACTTTCAATTGCGCACTGGACGACCTATAAATGCCAAGGTCGTCAATCAAGCTGGGTAGGCAATTCTTCAAATGAAGTGTGTGGATCTTCTGCTGAACCTATCAGCCATATTAACTTGGCCATTTCATTCACCATTGTGCGCAGTTTCCTCACTGAGAAGGTGCTCCTCGATTTCGTGGACTTCAACACAACATTCAACCACATACTTGGACGGCTAACACTCAAATTCATGGTCATGCCCAACTATGCATACTCTTGCCTCAAGATCCTTGTGCCGAATGGGGTCATCATGGTCTAGGGATGCATGAAGGTCGTCATCGGTTGCGATAAGAAGAGCCTTGACATGGCGACTAAGGATCTTGATACACTCGAAGATTGAGTGGTGTAACTCAAGGTCGGCTCAGGTGGACCTCATGGAATCAAACCTGGCCCTGAGTCAACTATGATGAAATAGAAGATTTGAAGGCCTTGGGACAGAGTTAATAAAATCAAACACACCCTTAGAACAACTAAGGCATAGTTTTCTGTCACCAGGGCACCGCCTTCATACTCATGTCTGACATGGTCAAGACCCAAGTCTATTTTTCTGCCGAACTCTAGTGCAGATTCCATTGTGTGTTGAGTAATTGTGAAGCTTGGTTGAACATGCTGAACAGTACCAACACGATAATTATTTGGTCCCGTTAGCAAAAATGCAAGTAAGGAGTTGGAGTTGATTGTCGAACGTTTTCCAGATTCTAATATATGCTAGTGGGGTTGAGAGTTGAATAATGAGGAGTGGAGTTGAGAATTCAGAGGAGCAAAGGGTTGCCGAACAGGTTCTTAATTGGGAGGACATTAACTTTACTTAATATTATGTGAGGGGCCATTCTACTTCTACCATTTAACATGCATATGAGTAAAGTAACATGAATAAATCCACCTAACATTCTTGTGGTGATCTCCATCGCCATGGTTCCTCTTCTCCATGATGATCTCCATCTGTATCGTCCATGTACAATGTGCCTCCAAGTACTAATACAAGGTGTTACCCTAGCAGTTAGTAATAAATTACATAGCAAAATGGATTCATCACAAGTCGACACACACGTCGTTAATACAATTAATGATAGCTCATTGGCTTTAGCCTAGGTGACGCACTCGTGACTCGCAGGTCATGGAAAATACACACATGCATCACATACATAATGGGCCATACCATACACATCAATCCTGCAAAAACAAATTATGCATAGAATCACATTATATCGTATTACGAGAATCCACAACTCTTTAGGGCGTTCTACAATATTAAAGGAGTTTTCAAAAGTGGTTCAGAGGGGCATCGACCCTGACCATCCAACAACACATGCATATCCTCTTGATTAAATACTCCTTGTACCAATTCCATGCCTTGATAATAATAAAATACAATAGATTTATCAAACACAATTATCCCAATTACTCATGGTAATAAAATCTAGTCAATAAATTATCTAAAAGGACCCGTTACCCATGGAAAGACCCCATAGTGTCCTTTCATGAGGTATATTTATCATTGAAAAAGGCTTGGGCTAGCGAGAGTGTGTCAAAATAAGGCCTCTCTCGGTGCTCGACATTTGGTGCCATCTCTTAGACTTTCACATCAATTTTTTGTCTACATAGGCATGATGAGGAGGATGATGATGTTTCATCTCGTGCGTCGTTTTCTTTGCCTCCATATCAAATTTGTCTATGTAATGGGTAACTAATAAGGAGAGGATGATGTCGGATATCATCTTAAGATATTGTCTAGATATTCAATGCGGTACATAGATCATTTCTATCATCCAATTAGATTCGTGTAAGCTCAGTAAAAAGTGGTGTTTACCTATAAGATGCCTACACTAAGCATAAAGTGGTGTTATAATTTTGTGCTTAGCATTTGAGCAAATGGATAGATGATGCTATGATACTTGACTAGCTTTGCTAAATATGACATGTAGTTACTCTTTATACACTATAATATATATTGTAAAATGTTTTGGTGCATGTCTAATGAACAGGTATATTTTCTACATGCAAATACATGTAGATTTGGAAGAATTTTTTGAAGTAAGAGTTGTTGATTTAGAACATAATTTGTATCGAGTAAACTTTACATCATGAATTGAAAATTATTTGACCTTGTTAGTACTTCTTTTATGGAATAGATGTCACTTTGTATTCATTTCAAAACCTTTTATGGAAATTGTTGAAAAGGAACGTCTTGCGCAAAGATGTATTACAATAGCATGTAATGATCTGAATGTTGGTTGGTGATTTCTAAAGTTTGATGGTTCATTTGCATTTCTTGGCCTAACTTGGTTTTAAAAGGTGTCATAGGAAATTCTACGTGATAAATATTCTCTCAAGTGGAAATTGCTGCAGCAACTGGATTTACAGGAACTTTGCTTCGTATGGTGTTGATAGTGCCTACAATGATATAAAATTATCATGTTATACCAATATTCTTTGTTCGCATGATTCTTTCATATATAGACACTTGAATTTGTTCGAACAATTTTATTTTGTAAACTAGCATTTCAAGTGAATATTGCAATTTTTAGTACTTCAGTGTGAACTCCTTTCATATTTGAAGTTTAATTTCGTAAGATTTTCTTTTTTACTTGGTTGAAAATAACTTTAGCGATACATACAAAATTTTAATATATTCTACTGTTGACGTATGAATGTATTGCCTAGTCTCTTCTATCAGATCGGTCTTTTGGTTGCATTGGCTAAAGCATGCACTTCTACGTGGTATCAGAGCTAAAGGTCTTGAGTTCAAGTCCTGGCTTTTGCAATTTATTAAAAATTGCTGGTACCCCCCTTTGTCTCCACGTAGAGGCCCCTTGAGTCATACGTGAGTTTCGCGCACCGTCACTCTCTTCCGGTTGCACGTGTTGACTTGTCGTCCCCATCACACGTGAGAGGGGGTGTTAAAATATATGTGGATTGCAGTAGCCCTTTCCATCAGTTCGGACTTTTGGTTACGTCGGCTAGCGCACGAAGCTTAACATGGTATCAGAGCCAAGAGGTCTTGAGTTCAAGACCCGACTGGCGCAATTAAATTGCAGCCCATTTTCGGTCCACGTTTAGGCCTGAGGGAGCCACACGTGATGGGGAGTGTTGATGTATGAATGTATTGCCTAGTCTCTTCCATTAGATCGATCTTTTGGTTGCATTGCCTAGAGCATGCACTTCTACATCTACCTTATAAAGAGTCACCCGAGTGTATCTATGCTTTTCAATGTTAGCCATAAAGTAAAATTTAATAATATATGAAGAATTAGCTATTCTATGAAAGATAATATATGTGTTGCACTATTTCACCCCCTTCACCAAATTTCCTCTTAATATAATTAAGTTTTAATTTTTTCATGTATTTCTGTGCATTCATAAAAATACGAAACTATTGATTAGGAAAGATAAAGCTTTTATTGGGTTTTGTCCCCAAGCCTGCATATTTAAAGCTAAACTTTAGATTTTTATATGGAGAAGTTTCACTATTAGGATATATTATGTTGATGAAATGCTATGGTTTTGCTTAGCAATTCTAATATATATATTCTTATAATCTAATGTAGAATTCGATCCAAACTTCAGTCGGTAACTTGACGAGACATTGTAATGTTTAAGAGGGTGTACTTTTGGTCATTTAACTCGTCTTGATTTAGGTTGTTAGTTCGACTCGTATCTTGTGGCAAACTTCATTGTTACACCAAGCCCCTCCACCAAATGATTTTGTCTCGAAGTAGAACCCATTGTCACATCTCATATTTGTGTTCTTACTCCTTTCATCTTGAATATCTCATGTCTTTGACACTAGAATCCTTTTTGTTGTTGATGATTGTGGCGTCCAAAATATATGTGATGAAACCACCTCAAAGCCCCCATGTTATGGTCACCCATGTCATCATGGTACCCTTCCTCTTCTCAAGTCATCTAGTTTTGCCATAATACTTGCTTTGTCCTAATTCTTATACTTTGATGCCCTCTCCTTCAATGCTCAAGGGATCCACAATGAAGTGTGGTACAATAAGGTGAAGGGGTCCTGAGTTGCAGCTACCCACCTCGTGGTAGTCTCCCCCTCTTCTCTAGTATCCTAGTGTGCAGATTCACCAGGTTGTCTGGGCACACCTCCAAGTGACAATCGAAGGATCCAATGGGCAACATGAGTCCATAGGTTACGAGGGCCTTGGGGAGTGAGATGGTTTTTGGTGTAATACTACTTCAGATATATGTTTTTGAGGAACTTGCTTTATCCTCATGGAAAATGGCCTAGTTTATGAGGGCTAAACCCAACTCAAGTCCTAATGGGTATGGATTGACATAATGCTTCCTTTCTGAAGAAAACTTTGCCTATTAGCAATAAGACTTACAAACAAACAAATGCTTGGAGGTATATAAAAAGGAATTTAATTTCTGCAAAATGTGGACACTACTACCTTGGCTCATGAGGGGATGTGCCAGGCTATCTTACAAGATGTTGCCCCCTTGCCACTTTTTGTGTGTATCAACCGCCATGCCCATTGGCGATTTCTTTAGGTGTATTTGTTCTTAATTCCTAAGGTCATAGTTCTATTGTGCCATTATGTACAAAACTTGATGGAGGGAAGTTTTCCTTGCCATGTTGGCAGATGAACATTGTCTCAACTTGAACCTAGTTCCGCACACGCAACACAAGCTATAACATTTGGGCTGTATGTAGGATCATTTATGTATCTAAGGGAGTAATGCAGAAGCAAAACTTGCAACAAGTAAAGGGGGCAAGAGATAGGGCTTCCAAACACAAAGATGTATCTTAAGGGTTGGAATATTGGTGCAATCATCATATGCCACGTTGGTAGATGATCAAACACCGAGTCCTAAGATCACAAAGGTCTTGATTTCCAACCGCCAAGGTCTAAGCCCACCTATCGCCATGACCATGGACACCCAGTCCAAGCTAGCTCGAGGTAGGTCTCCACATGGAGTAGGCGATCTCTGGCATTGTACAAACCATTGGCTCCTCCACAACTTGAAGGCTTTGGGGTGTCATCATGGACTGTGTACATAAGAATCAGTATGGTTTTATAAAGTCTAAAACTATTCAAGACTATTTATCCTGGACTTTGGAATATCTGCAACAGTGCACCAGTCTAAGAGACCCATTGTGATATTAAAGCTTGATTTTGATAAGGCATTTGACACAGTTGAAGATGAGGCCATCCTCCAAATCCTTCAAGCTCGGGGTTTTGATCTCAGGTGGATCTCATGGATTAAGAAGTTTCTAGCTTCTGAAACCTCATCAATACTACTTATTGGTGTACCTGGTGTGTGACGTATGAATGCATAGCCCACATTTCTCCATCAGCTTGAGCTTTTGGGTGAACTGGCCGGTGCGTGCAGTTTTACATGGTATCGAAGCCAAGTGGCCTTGAGTTCAAGACCCGGTTGGTGCAATTAAATTGCAGCCCACATTCGGTCCACGTTTAGGCCTGAGGGAGTCATACCCAAGAGGGAGCGTTGACGTGTAAATGCATAGCCACCTTTCTCCATCAGCATGAGCGTTTAGGTGAACTGGCTGGTGCGTGCAGTTCTACACCTGGAAGGCATTTTAAGTATCATAGAGGGGTCAGACAGGGAGATCCTCTGCCCCCCTTCTTTTTGTGCTTGCTCCTGATTTATTGCAGTCTATCGTAAACATGATGCTTTAAAGGGGTGAGCTTCATCTCCCCATACCATGCCATGACAAGGAGTTCCGCATAATTCAATATGCTGATGAAACACCTTTAGTCCCACTTTTGGCTTTGAAGAAAATGCTAGCTACATTGGCCGAATCTACTTGCCTAGCAGTTAGTTATCATAAATCTCCATTACTGCCAATTAATATTAATGAAGAGGAGGCTTCTAGGCTTGCTGGAGCTTTTGGTTACAAACTAGGAAAGCTGTCTTTTACTTATCTAGGTGTCTCTGCGGGCACTACTTGGCCTAGGATTTTGGAGTTGCTGCCTTTGGTTGATTGTATGGAGAGGAGGTTGACTGCAAGCTCATCCTTCTTAGACCAGGGTAGCAGATTGCAACTGCTTAATTCTGCCATGTCCTCCATGCCTATATTCTTGCCTGGTTCTTACTGGTGGAAGGACATTCTCAATTTGGTTGATGGTTCAGGAATATCATGGGGGTAAAAGTAAACAAAGGTGACGCCATACTTTCTGGAATGATTTCTAGCAGCGCTCTAGGCCTGTTATTCGTTTACAACAAAGCTTCTAGAGACTTTTCTCTTATGCTAAAGATCCTTACATCACAGTGAAGGAGGTTTTGGAATGTGATGACATTTTATCATTGTTTCATCTACCCCTGTCTGATGCTGCTTATCAGGAATTGCATGACACATATGCTATCCTCTCTGAATAGGCAACCATATAACAATGATGTTTGGCTTTGGAGAAACCATGATAAGGCTTTTACACCTAAAAGGTACTATGATTTGGTTCATTCTCCAATTATTTCCAATCCCATCCTGTTGTGGATTTGCAAAAATTGGTGCACCATGAAGATCAAAATGTTTGCATGGATGATGATAATGGAGAGGTTAAATACTAAGGACATGTTGCAAAGAAGGCCCTGGAATATACTGGTGGTACTGATTGCAATCTTTGCCCAACACATGCCAGAGAGGACAGAGATCATTTGTTCTTCATGTGTAATTTCATTATGAGGATCTGGAATTATCTACAAGTCAGTTGGCCTGGTGGAAATGATATGTGTGCTATTTCTAACTAGGCCAGGAAGGAGTTTGCAAAGCCTTTTTTGCTGACGTTGTTTTTACTGCATGTTGGAATATTTGGATTATCAGAAATGGCAAAATATTAAGGAATGGAAGGCGTTCCTTTGCTAAATGGAGAGTTGGTTTCACCAAAGATATCTCGCTTCTCGCCTATAGGATTAAAGCCAGATACAAGGAAGAGTTGATTACATGGAAGAGTTGATTATATGGGTATCTCACTTACCCCCTTATTAGAAGAGACAAGTACCTTTGTAACTAGTGTTTTTTCATTTTTCGGGCAATGCCCTTGATGTTGGTGTGCATGACCTAGGATGTCCCATTGGACTCCACGAACTTCCCTCGTGATGAAGGTGCCCAATAATTCTAGTCATTAGGGTCATTATAGTGATGTAGATGTGTTTGTGTTTGATAAAATATTTGTCATGAGTTATACTGAAGTAGGAAATTTAAGGATATCAACATATTCAACCGCATATTTGATGTGATGCATCTTCAGTTGTATACTTGTAGCACCCATTAGGCATAATGGCCATCATGTAGGCCTACTTCTCGAGCTATGTAGAGGCTTTCGTGGAGGCCTAAGCTAATTTTGGTGCCTGATCCACCTCGGAGTATAGAGACCCCTCCCACTACAAGGATAGATGCCTCCCTTTTGCTCGAATCGCCTATCACCATCTTTGAGCTCATCGCATTGAATCCACGATGAACTGAGTCGGTAGTTCGATAATCTAGACTGGCTCTTTTTCATGACACAAACCTATGTGTCACAACTTCGATAATTGTACCAAGTAATGCCCTATGCCCTATAGTATGGATTATGCTTCTGTTAGGAAAGTGACTTTTCTGGTGGTCTTGGCCTATAAGAAATTATTGGTCTCTTTTGTTAAGAATGGAAATAAGGGCATCCTTACTGTCTTAGCTCTCCAGATCAACTATCTCTTAGGTGGCTAAGAGGGAGGTCTTGTTGAGGTTCCTGTTTTTTTTCTAGTTCTAGCGATTCACGAAGAATGATGCAAATGTTATGGAACGAAAGAAAAATATCGAGCGAGGGCTTGTGAAGATGATACACTCTGAAATCTAAAAGGAAGATAATAATATTGTTCGGGGATGTATAGTGGTTCCTAGCTACAAACTCGACGAAAATTTAGCTAAAGGGGGCAACTAGTACTATACTGGTTGGGTATTGTACTCTAGGTCAAACACCTTGTGATATCCTGTCTTAATACCAATGGTAGACTACTCATATCAACAAGGTGCACCTTCTTTTTGGAAGCTTATCTCCAAAGAACCTTCAGACAAAGTGTGCTTGGCACGGGGTAATTTGAGGTCGATCGGCCGCTAAGTTCTTCCCCGGTGAGCACAAGTGAGGACAAAGTACGCGGGAAAGACTACTTGTGGGGCCAGTACAGATCCCACCTGGCATAACGGCCGGGACCAGTGACGGTTGCCAAGGTGTTACAAATGGTATCAGAGCTGGCCTTGCGGCTACACAAGTGTGTGTGGCTCAGGGGCACGGGCATGTGTGGCCTGTCATGGCACACGACATGTCACATGTGCTGGAACGGAACGGATAGACCATGCCAAAGAGAACAGTCGTTGCTAGGCCGATGAGGATGTCGATTCCTTTGAGTGAGGGTGTTGTGACATCCGCGCTTAATATGAATGATAGACTACGCATATCAACAAGGTGCACCTTCTTTTCCGGAAGCTCATCTCCAAAGAACCTCTAGATTAAGCATGACTGAAGACTAGTGTTGAGCATGGGAAGTTCTTTCGGGGTGAGCATGACCAACTGGGAAGTTCTTTCGGGGTGAGCATGAGTGAACACAAAGTGCGTAGAAAAGACTAGTGTTGGTCTGTGGGTCCATCTAGATACCGCCAGACATAATGACCAGGAACCGGTGGTAGCGGCGAGAGCGTTACACACCTCGCCCAAAGGCCCAAACTCTTGAGATAAGACCTTGGAGAACCCCGAGGAGACAACGTCTTTGGGGAGTTAAAGAGCCCTCAGGCCCAAGGAGGGGTGATTCAGTCCGAGGAGTGAATTCTCCACCTATGTATACCTAACCCTACTACTACAATATTTCATACCACTTTACAAACCCCCTTAAGAGAATTGTCATGTCAAATATTGAATCTGCTAACACCTCAAATATAAACAGCAGGAAATAGTTGTTTTTTTGTTTACATAATTAAAAAAAAATGGGAAACAAAAAAAAACTACTAGAACTACATGTTGTTTCATATGACTCAAAAAATATAACAATGACTCTTATATTTGTAATAATCTCGACAAATACCCTAAAACTGAATGTTCATTGGCAAATATTCGTTGATCCCTACATATAGTATACTTTGAGTCATCTGAAAAACACTAACATTACTTTGAGTCGTCTGAAAAGTCACTAACTAAACATTTAGTTATTCCTCACAAATAAAGATGTAGGTCGTTCAGCGTTCAGTCCTTTCTATTATGTCACTTCAATGAATTTAACACGCCTAACCGTAACAAACATGCCTAAATTCATCAACTCCATCATCTCAATGGTATCAACGTCACTTCACTCGTCCCTAGAATTGGTGTCCTCATCCTGACAGCACTGCACTGAAAGGGAAACAAACAGGCTAAGAAAAAGGCCTAAATATATCTCAGCTTTTGTTTCCTTAAAAAAACAAGTGCCCAAAAGCAGCTTGTTTTATAAGAAGAGAAATTTCTGAACTTCTATTGTTTGCACAGGTAAAAGATATGATGAACCTATATGCAGGTCAAATTATTAAAGAGAAAGAGATTACTTATATTTCACTGTTTCTCCTCAGTTCTTAGAATTTTTGTTTGAACAGTCTTTCAGCTTTATTACAGTGAGTTTCCCAACGTTAATGCGCTACATTTGTTTTCAGCATAGAAGCTACATATGATCGCTATCAGAGATTTGCAGGACCCGGATTGAACGTGAATGGAGGCGATGCAAGTAGCAATAATGTAAATTAATCTATATAGTTTTTCTTATTGCATATCTTAGAGCCTGTTTAGGTGTAAAGTATGTAACTGCCAAGCATCATACTGTGGATTCAATCAGTCTATATTTCTGAAGTTTCCATGGAAATATCCTGAGCATGATGAAGCATTTGTAATCAAGATTATGTCACCTATGCACAGGACCAGCAAAATGAATACAAATATGGATTATTTTTGGTAGCTACTAGTTTATCCAAATAAGCCATCTATATTCTATAACCTAAGACTAGGTTGTACTTACATCATTTTGTATCCAGGGTAGTCAAATCATATGATTGTTTATATACTTACATATCTCTGACATGATATTTTGGTTCTGAACCAGGACGGTGATCCTTCAAATATACAGTCAAGGCTTGAAGAGATCGCTTCCTGGTAGCCATTGAGACCTTTCATAATCTCTCCTGGTATGTTATTTACTGTGTTTTTTCCTAAGCTGGTTATGTGCAATTCTGCAGGTCTCTTCAAAACAATGCTGATGACTCCGATGCCTCTAAGCTGGAGAAACTGGGGAAACTCCTGTCAGATGCTTTGAGGAATACAAAATCCAAGAAGGTACACTTCAGTGTCTGTAGACACCTGTAATCAACTTTTGTGTCAATGCATCAAGTCTCTGGTTCCTGTTGGACCCTTGCTCCATCAGAAAAATGGCTCTGCTTTCAGCTATTTTCACCAAGGGCCCTCTTTCACTAATTCAGCAGTTACTGCTTCATCACTATCTTGGTTTCCCGAGTCTTGCTCTTGATGCTCTAACTAGACATAATTAATTCCTCTCGGTTTCTTAAAGGAAATATTTTTCTCCTACTGAGTATATATTGTTATTATCTACTGGTGTAGGGTAAGTAGTTTCCATTTTGATAATCAATTCTACTACAGAAAAGATCAATCAAGTACTTGCATCTTGAGATAGTAGGCTGAATGTGTGTGTTATATTAGTTCCTATGTGTTGGTAAATGATAGGTAGAGCAAAAAGAGCTCACTGGATACTTTACTATGCATGTGACTGCCTATGATGGTTTCATCATAACTCAGAAGGAATAAACTGCTAGTAGATTTTCTAAATTCAGCTAAGGACCTGATTGGAATGGATGTATGTGTGGGTATCGGTATTGTCAGGATCATAAATTATGCAGGTCTGGATAAAAGCGCCAGGTTACATTAAGCTCAGTCTAGAAACAGGGGAGAAGGCGTCAAGTCTAGTATTCTTCGACTTCCAAAGAGTAATGTTAATCGGACAGTCAGGAACGTTTAGATCCAACGGCCAGAAGCCATGTGGGCAAAAGTACCTTTCCTTGTTTCAATTCATTTCAGTCTTGTAGTCGCCTCTTCCAGTAAACTGTAGCTGAGACTACCTGTGATTCACCACACAAGTTCTTTATAATCTTATGTTACCTGCATTTACTTTTCCCTGTACTATAACCCTAGCTTAGCCGCCTCAATCTTTCGATCCCCATTCCTCTTTTTCGGTCAGGACAATTCCCAAATTCCCCTACCAACCTACCATTATCCTGACAGGTATTTAGTTCAAACTGGTGCCCACACAAAAGTTAGATCCATTCCAAACAGGGCATAAAGGTTTGTGTGCTACAGCCCTTGATTGTGTAGAACTGTACTTGTGGATAGTATAATCCAAGCAACAGACACACGCATGCATAGAGAAATCTGACCTCGTGCTGAAGATAATGAAATCCTTGTGAGGAATTTTGTTTTAGTAGGCCAGTGACAAGTGGGTTCCTATTCAATTTTTCTGAGAATTTTCTAGCTTATTCCATAGCATTAGTAAGACGGTCTGTATTGCAGGCTGCCTGAAACGACAGACAAAATGGAGACATCAGTATGGAGATCTCCTGTCAGTTACCTGTAAACAGGAAATTAGGTGCTGAAACAGAACCTGGTTGGAGAGTTAAATCTATACAATGGCTATTTACAAGGCAATATAGTTGATAAATTTAAACAAGACAAAATGTAGGCATCTAAATTGATCGTCTGAATCCATGTACAAAGAGTATTTACAAGCTTTGCTTATTTTCTGCAGATGTTAGCGCAACAAAATAGCGGCGCAAGCACGAGTGCGAGCGGCAAGAACTCCAATGGCCCTAGGGGACAGGAGGGAGGAAGGACTTGAGCAGTCAAGTACTGTGCCTGCATTCTGTACAAGGAATGCTCTGCTGCAGATGCAACACTCTTCCCCAGTTGTTGGGTATGAAAGAGTTTTCAGGGCTGCAGCTTGTATGACTTAAGGTAGAAGGGTGCAAATTCAATAAAAGGTTGCTTTGTGCCTCGTTCGGACTGTGTGATATATTTATGCGAACCTATCAATCTGTTGTCAACAAGTGCTGTTATTATCTGGAACGGAATGATCTCTGTCTCAAAAAAAAAAAAAAAAAACTGAATGAGAAATCAGTTTTGCGGATGCACTTTATATAACGGAATGCAGATGTTTCATTGGTGAGGATCATATTCATGTCTAACCGCAGAGACAGATGTTGTATTTCCGTTAAGCAATTAATGAAAAGGGGCATTGCCCGGTAGGGAAAAGAAATATTTCAGGTGTGCATTTATGCAAAGTGTCAGGCTTGTTTGTGATTCCACGGTGCCGACGCAGTTAAGCAAAAATTGAAAAGGGGCATTGCCCGGTAGGGGGAAAAAATCATATTCAGGTGTGCATTTAAGCAAAGTGTCAGTCTTGTTTGTGATTCCATGGTGCCGACGCCGATGTGGGAAAAATATACATGTTTTGTTTTGTTTTCGAGACACAAGTAAGAATATATAAAAAAAACTGGGAAAAAAATTGGAATGGCAATTTATTTTAGGCGTCCTTAGTGAGAATTATATTCCAGACATTCGGCCCCAGCAGGAGTCGAACTCTGGTTGCTGGGTGCACCACCGCAACCCTAGCTAACCATTGGGCTACTCCCCATTCTCATCGTCCTGATGTTATTGTTTGCTAAATCTGTAAATGTTGTACGCCCTTATATTAGTTGACCGTGTTAGCATCATGGAATGGAAGAATACGAGCGAAACACACCTGACACGCGGTGCGCCTCAGATGAAGGGCCAGGCCCCCACGTAGGACGCGAACGCCCATCCGGCCTCTAGCTAGCTAGTGTAGGTCACCGCCGTCCGGCGCCGAAAGTGGAGGCACGCCCACCCCAACGGAGCTACTACAAACGTCCTCCTCCCTCCTGCCCTCGGGCTCGCACGCCCGCCGTCGCTCATGTTAGAGTTGACCCCCCCTGTACATTCCAATAGATAGATAAGCTGTGGTATATAATAAATCAGCCAAAGCAGCAAGAACAACTCGAGCGCACGCATTGAGCCATGCAATGCAGCCCTCGAAAAAGGGCTGTCGTCCAAAACAGGGGCAGATCGAGGAGGAGAAACTCCAAAGGAAGCAACAGCAAAATGGAATGGCGGGAGAGAGACAGAGGAAGCAGAGCAGCGGCCAAAGAGGCGACGCGGCACGAACCTGCTTGCATCTGCATGGCCGCAGACGAACAGGCCCGAGGCGCGCACGGCACCGGCACCGCCACCAGCGCGAGAGGGGCACACGGCGCGCGTCCCTTCTCTCCTCGGTCGCTCTCCGCGCCGCGCGCGTAGTAATAAGCAGCCTCGGGCATCGCGCTGTTCGCTGCCCACGCGCACCCACGTGCGTGGCAGGTGCAAGAGGCATACGTTTCGACCGGCCAGAGAGTCACTGTGCTACGTCCGTCCCATATCGTGCATGCCCTCGGGTCACTAAATGACAGGCCTTTCACCAAAGAGGCCGCCTACCTTTGCAAGGCGGGCGAAGGCGGCAGCTGACCCTTGGGCTGTGCCCGGGGTCAAGCAGCTGATCCTGGTTTTTTTTTTTGAGCCGTAGCTGCTCCTCGTAGGAGTACACTGGACTGGACAGGTACCGAGGCCAACTCCACCGCACGACCCTAAATCTTACCCTATTTTGTCCGGATTTTGTCCGTATACGGTAGAAATAGGGAGAACAAACGCCGGACAGAGGCCGGACAAACTCGCTGCACCCACCGCTGCTACCTCATATTTTGTCCGGATTTGTCCGTGGTGGGTGCAAGTGGTGGGCCAGGTACAGAAAAGGAGAGAGTGACAGGTGGGGCAAGGGCGGACACAGGCGGACGACGAGGACACGAAGACGTCCGCTTTGGCCCCAAACCGAGAGCAACTTTGGTCTGGAAATGGGGCAAAAGCGGACACAGACCGGACGAAACGTACGTCCGTATGCTCCCATGCGTTGGGTCGTTCGGTTTGTCCATTTTACTTCAAACGGACACAAACGGACAATTTGGGGTAAATTTGGGTCACACGATGGAGTTGGCCTGAGAATGAATGCGGAGAGAAGCAAGCAAGGGTGAACCGCGGGAATCTTTGGCATGTTCTACGAAGTTCTGGGCCGGCCAGCCGGCCATACTAGACGACAGAAGAGCCTCGAAAAAGGATGGCGCAGAGCAGCAACGAGTGACGGCAGGAAAGCACGAGAAGAGCTTAATTAGCAATGAGCCAAAAGTAGAGTACGTAATTAGCAGGAGGAGTACTAATTCACAGTGAGCGAGCGAGAGAGAAGGCGACGTCCGGCTCCGGCAACACGCCTGATCGGCCTGCATGCGTCGCCACCTGCGCCCTGCGGAACAACGGAATGCCGGAGCCCATGGCGCGGACGTGCTTTGCATCCTAGGCAGCGCGCGTGCGGCGGCGGCCGGAGCCCAAGCTGGTCGGAATGGGATGTCATCCGGTTCATCTGCCAGCGCGCGGGACTGGATCGCCGGCATTACTTCAACGTCTGCTTGGCCATCTAGCTGGCACCCAGGACGACGACGGCCACCACACCGCACTGCGCCTCTCTCCACCTTCCTCCCGGCGCCTCCCCAGCGACCCACGGACGCACCGTCCTCCGTCGGTCCCCCCACTTACCGCGGACGTCGAACCAACCTCGACCCGCCGCCCGGCATTGCAACCCGATCAAGCTCATCGCTCTCCACGAACGCACACATGCTCTACAATATGAGATCCGTCCCAGCTTTTTTCTTCTGCTGCTGCTGCAAGTGATTGTAATCCCGGACTGCATCTAGATAGATCAGCAAGTTGACGAACCGATGGTGGCAAACCATGCAAGAAGAACACAATCTCGATGGATCTCCAAGAAATCAAGGCAAAGACATGAACGAACCTAGGCAAAAACGAAAGTAGGCAAGAGCAGAGCAAACTGGAATGGGAGGAGGTGACAAAAAGCAAGGCGGCAAGAAAACCATCAACAACAGGGAGGAGAAGATATTTTGCTTACCACTCAGCCGGCGACGCCTGGAGGCATGCGGTTTGTGCGCAGCGCAGGTCCCCGGAGGAACGGAGTGGGGGTGCGCGTCGCCATTTGGCTGCCTCCCGGTCGCTGCCTCCAATTGGAGAGAGAGAGGCAGGCCTTGGCGTAGTACCAAGGAGTGGGGTAGTACAACGTCGCGGCACAGCCCGGACGAAGGCAAACACGCGCCGGCGTGTCGACGCACCATTGGCCAGCGGCTCCTGACGCCTCTCTAAAGGAACAAACTATGAGGAGTCACCACGGTGCCGTGTGCAGGCACGCGAGGTACGCGGGGTTGGGAGTTTGTCGCTGGGGCACGCGGCGGCTCGTGGGGCGGTCCGTGCAATGCATCGAGTAGCTGCTAGTGGGGCTAGTGACCGGGGCTGGAAGCGACGTCCTTCGTCCAATCGCGCAGCAACGGGAGGCGGTTCGTGTTTTGACCCTTTTTATTTTTATGAAAGTTAGTCTGAGGCCAACTCCAGCGCGCGACCCCATCCTGTCCGGGTGCGTCCGTTTGGAGCAACACGAACAAACCAGACGACCCAGCGCACGGGCACAAACGGACTTTTGTCCGTTTTCTGTCCGCTTTTGACTCATCACCGACCCAAGTTTTCGCCGCTTTGGGGTGAAACGGACAGTGGGCGGACGGGCAAGACGCGCGCGCGTGTCCTATCCTGGCCCGCCCGTCGGTGGCACAAAGCAAAACCCTCCCCGCGCCCCAAACCCTCCCACGTCCCGGCCCCCACCCTCCCCCGTCCATGGCCGACGCCCCGCCGAATTCCGGCGGCCTGGCCGTCGATCCGCCCGGAAAGGTGAAGAAGAAGGCGGCCAAGGGTCCAAGGAAGCCACGGTCGGAATGCACACCGGAGGAGCTCGCCAAGATGGACGCGGAATCGACGAAAAGGAGGAACCGGAGGGCGGCCGTCAAGGGCAAGACCGCCGCGACCAAGTTCACAACCGAGCGCGATGCGGTGGAGGGCACACGGCGCAAGGCCGAGGTCGACGAGAAGGAGGCCATCGTCAACAAAGCGCGCGCCCTCCTAATGCTTGGCCTTTCCGTCCGTGGGGTTTCTGCGCGCGGCGTCGGCCCGGTGAAAGCTGAGCTCGTCGGTCGCCGAGCCTCAAGATCGCGTCGCCGACATCGCGGACCACGCCTATGTCGCCCGGCTTCCCCCCGCCAAGGCACGATGGCCAGACCCGTTTTTCGGGCTCGCCGAACGTTGACCCTAGTTTATAAAAAATTCGGGATCTGACCATTTTGCTACCGTCAGGGTCCATGGATACAAGTGATTGATCATACACAAATAATCATAGAGACAGACATGCAAGCACACATTAAGCATAGTATGATCAAACACATGATCACACAAGAATCTCACGAGCATAACACACAAGTAGCATAAATAGCAACAACCAACCAAAGTAGCAACGCAAATAAGAACCAGCAAAGAAGCAAAAGACTCTCTCTCTCTCTCTCGAAGCCTATGATCTATACACTTTCTCCCCTTTGGCAACAAGTTACCAAAAAGTTTGAAAACGTATAGTGCTATGCGGCACTCTAGGCCCGATCTCCGGGAGCTCCTGAAGGGGTCTTCTGGCTTGTAGCACCAGTGTGCGTAAACGGCGTTGAGAGGAGTCCATCTGCAAATGCTTCAACTGATGTTTGTGGAGCTGGTAGAGTAGATACTGGAGGAGCAACAGTGGCTGTGGTGGCAGGAGCAGAATGAGTAGGTCTCAAGTCTGCAACTGGCTCAGGAGAAGACCTTTGTGCCCTAGGCACTGATTGGAATCTGTCTATAGTGGGTCTGTCATCATTGTCCTCAACATCATCCCTCAGCTTCTCAACTATAGTCTGAATCTCTGTGACCTTCACATCTAGGTCATACATCTTGCGCTCAAAAATCCTCTCTAAGCCCTCCTGATTCTTAGCCAAGTTGGCCAGACTCTTCTCAATCCTCAGGGTGGCCTCTAGCAAATATGTGAGCTGATGTTGTTTGGTCTTGAGATTCACAATTGATGCATCTGGAGCACTTGCTGCCTTTGCTGCTTTTGCAGCCTTTGCCTTCTCAATCTTCTCCTGGGCCTCAGCAGATGTAGGATGTGATGCATCCGTGACAACTTCATTGTCCTCAAAATCAGGCCTAAGAGGTAGATGCTCTTTTTCAAGTAGATATGTCCCAGTTCCAACTTTGGAATTAATCAACATCTGAATATGTGGAGCATATCCATAAGACCTTTTCTGGTCAGCTGTTGTCCTCTTGACTGACTCAACTATTAAGCTCTTGAGCTGGAACTTTTGGGGAACATCAAATAGGTGTAGCAAGTTGATGGAATGACCACGTATCATTCTGTGATCTCGTGACTTGGGCAACAAAGTATGCCTCAAGATGGTGTTCATGGTGGTCAGTCCAGCAAGCTGGTAGTAGATTGATCCAAGTTTGTGAGTTTCCAATGATGCATCTAGAATAGGCTTGTACAGGTTTGCCATAGAGTTGTGATCCTTTCTGGGTTTGCTATACGCATCAAGATCATCTTCATCTTCCTGTGGAGCATTGATGAGCTCAGCCCACTCAGAGATAGATGACTGGTATCTGGTGCCCTCAGTCATCCACACTATCTTCCCATCTGGATAGAAGTGTGCAGTCGAATAAAAAGCATAATCATCTCATCATTCCACTTGGTGAGCTTCTGTCCAACAAAATCATCAACTTCATTCAGCCTGAAGCTCTCATGTACATGAGGAAAATAATCTTCATTTTCATCGACAATAAACCCATTTCATGTCACATACAATGGGCTTCTTATCCTGCAACACAGTCTCATAGAAGTCCTGCTATTCTCTGGTATGAAAACGATAGTCAACAGTAGTCCACCTCCTCGTGGCATATGGATCATTCTTTATCCATTGTCTCAGACCTGCATCCTTTCTTAGCTTCATGTTTTCAGCCACTAGATGATCATCATTATGTCTGGAATCTTTGGCTTCAGTTTCTTGAGCATTGGTGGATCTTCACCCTCTTAGACCTCAGGCACTGGGGCCTTGTTCTTCTCAGTTGCTGATATGTTTCTGGTGGATCTCTTTGGAGTTGTGGGCTTGGGTGCTTGAGCTGGAGCTTTGGGCTTGGGCTTGGAGGGAGCAGCAGCAGACATCATAGCATCACTCATGAGCTTTTTTGTCTTGGCAGGGGGTGCTTCTGCTTGCTCTTCCTCCTCATCATCATCACTTCTTATCATAGAAGGTCTTCCAAGCACTCTAGCAGTTGTAGTTCTGGCCCTCTTCTTCTTCTTTCCAGCTCTAGCCTCATCATCAGATTGTTCAACAGTGAATTGCATTGTCTCTTGAGTTCGAACTTTTCTAGACTTTGACATTGAATTCCTCCTGGCAGGTGCTTTCTTTTGAATACCAGGCTTGGTGGTGGCAGCTGTAGTATATTCCTTCTTAAGCACTTTCTTCTTGGAAGTTACCTCTTCCTCAACAAGAAAATCTTCATCCTCACTGTCAGAATTTTTCTTCTTTCTTTCTCTGGTAGCAGCTTTTGGCAAGTTGCTAGGAGTGCTTCTATTGCCATCATCATAGCTGTTGCTGGGACTAGTGCCCTGACTGAGGTTGACCTGTTCCTGTGATCTGTTCTGACTATCACTGGCCTCAGACATCTCTGCAAACTGACCCTGTGAATAGATGGATATGGGTAGAGTGGATGAGCATCACAAAAGACAGCTGGTTTTTGCAAAAATATAGACAAAATCTTAACTTTAATTTTCTACAGGAAGCATTTCAGAGCTACTAATATGATAATCTCGATGACACCGAAGCACTTAACAGAGTCTAAACATGCAATTTCGGTCAGACTGAGTTGCATTTCGGTGACTCCGAGATGCTAGGGTTTCACTAAGAGATTGCTTTCGGTCTCTCCGATTAGTACATTTCGGTCAGACCGAGTTGTACTTTGCGCAATGGCCAGGGCCAATCGGTGGGACCGAAAACTTCATTTTGGTCGGTCCGAGATGAGTTCGGCGGAAACCTAACCCTAAGATTTTGCATCAAATCTAATCTAGAGGATTTTTTGTGTGGATAGGAAGATTTCAGTCGTGGCAAGAATACATGCATTAACTTTGTGCATTGAATCGGATGAAGAATTTGCAGAAAGGGGTCGAACCATACCCTAACTTGGTGATGGCTCGCTACGGCGACAACGGCGGAGGTGATTCTCGTTGACGGTGGCGGAGACCTACGATGACGGCGCACAGGTGGAGACGGCAACGATCCGAAGACCAAGAGCGGCAGCAATGGGGGGGGGGGGCTCGAGTGTTTGAAGAAATTTTCCAACGTCGGGCCATGGAGTATAAATACCCATTAGCTATCGATGGCTCCGAGTGGAACGGTTCAGTGGCATTGGGATGCAAAACTGCTTGCAGTTGCTGCAACTCGGTGAGATCGAATAGTTGGTAATCGATGGCACCGAAGTGAAAACCTAGATCAATCTAGTGGTTTTGGTGGGACCGAATATGAGTCTGTTGGTCCGACCGAAATTCACTAGAAGGTCTTGGAAGTCAGCCCTTGACAGATCGGTTGCTCCGAGTGCTCCTGACCCGAAGGTCCGAAAAAAGACTTACACATAACTCCTGGACAAACACCTGCAACTGGCATTTTCCTTCATCTTTAGTATAATATTTCCAAGATGGAAAGATACGCACATACGATTTAACAACATCAAATGCGATAAATGCTAAACTACGACTGGCTGGTTGTGCTTCCTCCACATGAATAGGCGTACTAACTGGTGGAGTTGGGGTTCACCGTGATAGTACTGGCCCTTTGGGCTTGGAGCTGCCTTACTAACTGCTCTTGTTTGGGAGCTCTGTGGTGGAGATGGTCTTTGTGTCAACAGGAACTGGGTTACTATCATTTGGGGTTGGGGTTAGATTGGGTGAAGCTGGTTCTCATCCATCGTAGTAGGGGTACAATCTGAGAGTTTGGGTTATGTGTGGTAGGGCTGGTTCTTGTGCATGTACAACCGGGTGCTATCTCCACCAAGAGGTAGCACTGTTTTATTTGAAGACAGTGTTTTATCCCGCTGATATGGCATCACCGCTCCAATTCAAATGGGTGATAAGCAGAAACATAGTTGAATGTACGAGACATTGTATGAGAGACAGATGCAATAGATAGTGTGGAAAAAAGAGGGCATGAAATAGTTGGCATGTATATTGTTTAACTAAAACGGATAGCATGACATAATTTCACATATATGATGTCTATCTAAACTGGACAGCATAGCATAACATAATTCAAAGATATGATGAATAACTAAACAAGATCGCATGACATAATTCACCTACATGTTATCTAAGTAATCAGGATCGCATCATTTAATTCACATATGTGATTTATATGCTAAACAGAGGGCATTCGATATGATGTCTGAACTAAGAACATGGTGTTGAATATTGTGTATATGATGTCTAAACTATGCAATGAAAGACACCGTATGCATGATATGAGCAGTATAACCATGCCAAGTTAGAGCATACACCTCAGTAGGGGAATAAGACTGGTCACCTGTCTCTGCATCCATCTCTGAGGAGCTATCGGGACCCAACAAGAGATCTGCTTCGACATGTAGCACTGTCTGCTCTGAAGGCCTTGTTTTCACTCCAGATTTTTCCATCTCCCACCCAAATGGCTGATTCACAGGAAGAGTAGTTTAATGTACAAACATTGTCGACAAATGGAATGTAATGAAGAAGAGGATGGGCAAGATATCATTCAAATATATGATGCCTGGTTAAACAGGATGGCATTGCACATTTCACATATATTATGGGTGGCTAAAAGACATGAGACTGCATAATTCCCATATATGATATAGAAACTAAACAGGTGCATTACAGAACATGTCTAAACTAAGCAGATGACATATATGATGTCAAAAGTAGGCACTGCAAGGCAACATATGCATGATATGACTAACATCATCATGCCAAGGTAGAGCAAACACCTTGGGGGTAAATAGGAGTGGTCGGTGATTATGCGAATCCGCCTCGAGCAGATATCTTCCTCGGATTACAACTGGAGAGGGTGGGGAGGGTTTGCCATTGAACCCACCATGGAGCGATGTCTGCATGACATTGTATTGCCGCGCAAAATCCTTCTCTTTTTCTCTACATGTTCAGCATGACTGTGTACAATATCTGACATGCATACGAAAAAATATGGTGAGATTATGTAAGGAGAGCATGCAGAAATTTAGAGTGATGGTAACAACCGGTGGATGGATCCAAAATAATGATATCGGTGATGATTGCTTTAAATTAATAAAAAGACAGATGATGATTGCTTTACTATTTGTTTCCCACCCAAGATGAACAACATAGGCATACCCTAGGTGAACCAGATATTAGACAGACATACTATTCATTGCTGCCTCGATATGTGCCCCACAACTAATTTAGAACTCAAGTTTGAACATGAATTTGGACTGAGTTGGGAGTCCAAGAGCTGAACAGACGATAAAGTAGCGAGTAAGTTTAAGCAATGCATAAGATAAGCGAAACAAAAGAGTGCGACCTCTCTTGTGGACCCGTGTACTCCTCGGGTTCATCTGCTGAGTCGATGATGGTGATCTTGTTGGGGTGGGTGCCGCGGCGAGGAAGGAGATCTGAGGCGGCGAAAGATTGTCAGGAGTCGTGATGTTTGGTTTGGTGGATGCTTCTGTCAATGGAGCAGCTCAGGTGAGATGGACGATGTCGCGGCAGGAGCAGGACAAACCACACAAAGTTCCCTTTGACACATACCTGTAACTGAAGTAATTCTGTAAGGGCTCATTTGGCTTGCATGATTCTTAAAATGCAGGGATAGGAAAAACACCGGAATAGGATAGGAAAATGCACATGGTAAACAGAGCATTTGTAAACACATGATTTCTGTCAACTTGGGTTTTTTCGTTTACAGGAATTGGAAGAGCAGAGGAATGCAAAGAAACATGGCCAAAATAAAGAGAAACCATATGAAAGCGTGTACAGTTAGAATGTTATTCTGACAATAATGCACTTGGTCTTGTTTTCATGCATAGGATTTTGAAAAGTAGGTCCAGGTGGATGTTTTGCTTCATTCCTTTCAACAAAATGCATGAATAATTGAATAGTAGAGTGCCATTGGAAAATTCCCTATTGCTATGTTTTTCCGTTGAACCAAAATAGCCCTAATGGATCGACGTGAATGTATAGTAATAAGTGATGCAACAAGTGTACAAGCTCTTTGTCGTAGCCGTGTCGACCTCAGCATCATTGGGTTGGTCGCTGAAGCTATTGAGGCAGAGGTGGCTGTCGAAGGTGTGGAGGAAGATCTGAGGAATCTGTAGACGGCGTCCAGGGCACTGCTCTGTTGTGATGGATCGTTCTGTCGTTGGAGCAGCTCCGGTGAGCCGTGAAGGCGTCGAGGCTGAAGCAAGCGGAAGACAGACATCGTCAATCTCAAGTGGGATTCTAATAGCATCTCCAATAGATGATGAAAAATGGATGTAAAATTAACATCATCAAAAAACACCTGACTACAACAGATGAGGTAAAAACTGTTGACTCTGAACTTAACTGTCGAAACTGAAATTTACTGTGGAATCTGAATGCTACTGTCGAAACTGAATGCAATGGTAGTAGAGAGGCACTTGCCATGTAGTTTAGGGAGGGCCTGCAGTTCATCTTCAACCTGCACACCCCTGAGCGGCCTGCCACCACCGGCCGAACCCCCGGCCCCAGCGCCACCTCACTGCCCCGAAACAACTCGCCACTGCCGCCCCGGCCAGCCCTCTAGGCCCCCGCCCCACCCTGAACCCTAAGATAGATAGTTGGGTACCTCTCCGGCGAGCCCCCGTCCCCGCGCGGGTGGTTCTTCCTTAACTCCCATGAGCCCCCAATCCTGAAAATCAATCGACCCAAAAGTCGATTCATCGATGAAGTGTGGCTTAATCGGAGAAGAGCAAGAAGACGAAGCGAGGGGAGAGCAGCAGCAGCAGGCTGGGCGAAGCGAGCGATCGAGCGAGAGCTGGAGCAGCAGCAGAAGCGAAGCGAAGCGGCGAAGCGAGCAAGCAGCAGCAGATCCGGTGGTATGGACGCCGCCGCCGAAGGGCCTCGGTGGGGAGAGCTGTGGAGATGTCGCCATGGCGCCGGCTTCAAGGTAGCCACTCCATGGGGGTGCGGGATGGAGCACCATCGGTGCCGGGAGGTCGAGTTAAAGAGAAGGTGCGATGCGATGAGTGTACAACCTCTTTGGTGGCGCCGAGTAGGCCTCGGCTTCGTCCGAGGAGTCGGTGAGGATGTTGCGGTTCCGATGGAGCAGGTTAAGGCGGCGATGTGGGGATGGAGCAGCCGCGATAGATGAGGCGATCGTCGGAGCAGCTCCTTGGAGGTGGAGGACGGGGCGGCTGAACCTGCGGGACAGCGAGATGGACGACGGATCCTCATCTAGGGAGGTGGACGAGGGACGTCGAGCTGTTGTGGTGGATGACATCGTCGGGGAAGAGGCTCCGGCTGGGCAGCGGTGACGTGGCGGACAGAGGAGGGTGGGGTTTCGCTGCTGGAGCGGAGAGGTTATGGCGGCCTGGGATTTCGAATGGCGAAAAGGGGGCGATGGGAGGGGGTGAAGCATGACTTAGGGACGCGCTTGTCCAAAATGTAGGGTGTGTTACAAAAGTACCCCCACCGATTTGAACTAGCGGCCCTTTCGGCTCAGGGTTAGAAGGGGGATTTCGCGTGTTGGGACTTGGCAGCTGGAGGGAGTTTTCGCGCGCATTGTAATTTCGGGATAGCAAGGCGCGGGTTGTGAAGGTGCCAGTTTTGGGAGCACGATATCTGAATTTTCGGGATATAACAAGACGCGGGTTGAATTTTAGGGGCAAGCCTAACGTGTAGTAATATTGTACTTGTACGTACCAAATCAATTCACACTTCCCTCAACCAACAAGAAAACGAAAAAAATAAAACTATTCACACCACACAAAGAGAGAGTCTTGCCCCGTTTTACTATACAAATGCTATTCAAAGCTACTCCCTCCTTCCATCTATATAGGGCCTAATGCGTTTTTTGATGCTAACTTTGACAAAATATTAGAGCAATGATATATGACATGCAACTTACACAAAGCACACCGTTAACTTCGTCTGTGAAAGGTTCTTTCAATGATATAATTTTCACATTGTGCATGTCATGTACTATTAATCTTGTCAATAGTCAAAGGCGGTCTTAAAAATCTCATTACGCCCTATATAGATGGAAGGAGGGAGTATGAATCCATGTTATGTCCGATTAATTTTTTTCGCTTGCTGTATAATGCATCTAACCTAGTCATACCAACATTTTAGTGCATTCCAAATGTCTATACTACCGCTGCAATTCGAACTAAATTTGAATTCGTTTCTCTATTTCAATAAGAATCTACAATCATGATTGTTGCCAACTTCAACCATCATTTGTGTATTACCTTAATAACACACCACATGATTACTATAGAGATAGATATGAACTATGTGTACTACATGAACTCGAATTCTATTTTTTGAATACACTTGATGTTGATTCCAAATAATAGTACATTTGATGTACTAACTATATATTCATAATCTAAACCATGTTCCATACGTACACCGTGTTTATCACACAAAGTATAGTGCCACGCCCCCTACATTATGACAAGTATTTAGACCTGAGTTGCAAAAGCCACACATTAGCCCAGATTATAATCAATGTTCTACATTATGATATATTCTTCAAGTATTCGTATCCACCTTTTTATAATGAATTATGATCTTTGTTCGCCTTTTACACCTTCACGATCCTCTTCTATTTGTAGCTAGCTAGAGCTAACTTTCTATCGTGCATGCACACGCCCGCCCCCTCACACACCCTTAGCATCCCCTCCATCACGCACGTTCATTATTTCTCTTTAGGTCGTCCACCAGCGGTGTGTGTAGGCCCCCGGCTCCTTCTTTTTGGCACACACCGGTCGATATACCTCTCTAGCCAAGTGTGCCTACAACAAACACATATATACTTCCCTCTTCTCTTCTCACCGTCCATGCCCCTATATGTCCAATACGATTCCACGCAGGTGCACACTCCCGCCCCTTTTTTCATTAATCGCATGCTCGCACACTCCTCCCCCTTGACATGGTAGGCCTCTCGCACCACCTCCTAGCCACACCCTCTCCCCCTGTCTGCCTCTTCGGACCTTATTTGCTTCCAACACATGCAGGCGTGTATATGAACTGATCTCCCTACATATAGCCAGGTCGACTATAATTCGTTTTCACCAAGCACCGATACACTTACCTCGCTAGTTATGTCTCTCCTTTTCTCGGACACACGACGGTTGATCTTCCCATGTAGTTACACATGCTTACCACAACCATATCTTCTTCCCTCATCATCCTTGAATACCTCCCGACCTGTCTCTCACACGCACGTGCATACACAGACAGACATCCCCCGCCCTCTCTTATTGATATTGCACTCATACCCTCCGTTTGTCTAGCAGGCCTCTCCCACCATTTGTGAGACGCCACTCCACCACCAACCCTCCGACGCTCTACCTTTGTCCTTTTCCCAACCTTATTACTCTGCTACACATATCCATGGATGTCGATTGATCTCCCTCAATACATAGCTAGGTCTCTCTCCTTCCCCACACATATACTAGTCGACCGGTCTCTACCCCCCCCCACACACCGATAGTCGAACATTGTAGGTAGGTATCCATGCCATGGAGAAGAACTGCACCTCTGCCCTCTCAAATACTAGTAGGCCAGCCGCCCTGTATCTTTGACGTGGGCAAACACAAATTCGATGGCACTCTTTATCGATCGCGCAGCCACACACTTCATCCCTGTTTTCAATTTTATCGATAGCTCATGTCCATGACTCCGTTTCACACACATTGCATATGTTACGTTTTTCTGATTGAGATATCATCAACACATTGCCTCCGTTTCGCACAAACCATCTCTCTCACACCCACCCACGTACGTACCTGCACCTAAAGAAGAAGTGCACGCAGGACACACGTAATCACGTCTCGTTCCCGGCCACACCCGCACAGGTACACGGTGGAGTTCATTTCTGTACGAAAAGGCAGCCCACGTGATAATTTGACGCGTGTAGCGGTTGTTTACTCGAAGGAGGGTCGGGTACCACGCCTAGAATATAAAACGATTGCCGTGGGGAAAATGGAAAAATGGGTTTGTCTCTTGTGAGTCTCGTCACACAATCTCACACAAGGCCGCCGTGGCCTCTCTCTCTCAGCGTTGGTCAGTGATCCGGCCGCATCCCGTCCGCCGGCGTAAAGGGAGGATGTGCATCATCTCTCTGTTCGACGGTGTTGAGGCAGCTCGTCCCGATCTGCGGTACCCACCGTTCTCTCTGACCAAGCTCCGGCGCGGTAGGGCCTTTGCCACTTGCTCGCTGCCGCAGTATGGGCAGATCCCGGCCGCCGGCGCCCTCCTAGTAACATCCCGACGACCCTCAGGTACAGCTTCCTCCGGCCTTGCTCCACTGCCCATCTTCCCACATTGCTGCATGTGGATCTTCTTTAGTTGTTTGCTTAAATTGTATCTCGGCCGGCGTACTTTCCATCTTGCAATCTCGTCCTCAAACCATTTTTGATAAACCACCATGTGCTATCTTTCCCTTTTTACATGGAACATGCTTCTTTTTTGTCGGTGTATGTGTCTTCAACTCGTGTTATTGGGCAGTAATTGTTTCCTTTCGACCTCCTTTTGCAAACAGGGCTATCCATTTTAACCTCGTTGCTATTGTGACCTTTTGGTGAACTGCACAAATCACTTTTCTGAAGAGTGTTTTGTGCATTTCCACCAAAATGTCACACGGGCAACGTTTTTACATTTCTGTGGGACTGCGGAAAGGGAGATTGGTTTTGCTATCCTCCTCATCCAACTCCGTGCCTAATCTTCTCCAACAAGAAGTTAGTCCTAAAGAGAGATCGTAGAGGTGATCGGCTTCTATTTATGTGTGTTATGTTCACCATCTAGTTCCACTATTATTGTAATCACACTGACTGGATATCTTTGCAAACAGGGATGGTCTGCCCGATTTTAGTGGAGCTACACAAAATGATCGGATTGTGGTGTCCTTCATACACCTATTTTTTGGCTACAGAGTTGGGTGAAACTAGTTGCCAAGCAATGAACACTGTGCCAAGGAAATGGAGCCATGCCTACGAACAACATCGATCAATTATATTTTTTTCTTTATTTGTACACCTTCTCACAACTTTGTCTTCAGTTGTGATGTGAATATTGGCGCTGATCTGCGAACCATTGAGATGCATTAGCCATGGTAGTTTCATTTGTATTTGATGGAATGTTGTAACGAGATAATCTCGAGGCAAGACACATGAATCCTATGTTGAAACCTTTTTTCTCTGGGAACGAGAGTTGAAACCTTCATAGCATCACAAAGAAAATTTCATCAAAATTATCGTCCATATAAACAAATCTGAAGGATTGATAGCAATGCCGAAACAATTCAACCGTTTTGCCGACATGTTGGACATCCTTAATCCGCTCCACCGCCATGCAGCAATATTGAGTGCACAACACAACTTCGGGAAAGATTCACCTGGTCATTGCGCCGTAGTAGTAATGACTAGTGAGCGATCAAATCACGAGCCCCACCTTCACCACGAGAAGTTGCTCGGACGAAGCAACCATCATTTCTCTGTTCCTTGAATCATTTGGTACTCCCATATTCCCACAAGTAATAAGTTGCTTGGGTGAATCAACCATCACTATATCCGCTCACGTGTGATGACCACAGGAGCTATCCATTCAGATTGCATGTTAAAAAAATAAAGGTCGATAACTAATGCGGCAAACTTTCAAAAAAAAAAAACTAATGCGGCACCTCGGGCCAACGCGGCCAAATCGCATTTTGCAT
The DNA here is from genome assembly GCA_021437245.1 of Aegilops speltoides. NCBI lineage: Eukaryota > Viridiplantae > Streptophyta > Magnoliopsida > Poales > Poaceae > Aegilops > Aegilops speltoides. The sequence goes on from CM038143.1 coordinate 499,238,933, forward strand.
GAGAAATTACACACCATGTTTTGTTGACATGTGGTCCCGTTCCAACATATCAGTGAGACGATGGCGAGTAGTAGGAGTATTTTCGAACCGACGTGTAGGCCGGGGCGCCCCTTCGTGAACCGTGGCAAACTGGCAACCGTCCACCGACTCTTCGCCTTTCCCTCTCGATTTGGAACTGTTGTCGCACGCTCTTCCTCTCCCTCCTCCATTTTCCTCCAGCCCTTCACGCTTTCTTCTGCCATTGTTCGATCGTCTTCTCCGTGGAGGGAACATGACGGAAATGACCTCGTTATTCTTGCCCGGATCTGAAAGATGACGTGGTGGAGGAACTCATTGATCGGTGCGACGTCGTCACCTCGGCTAGCATGGCAGGTTCCTTCAAGCTCATTCTTGACTCAACTAATAACATCATTACAAGGAACCCAAGAGTCAAGGAACGGTTTGATCTCCCCTATCTTCTTTGCCGTGACCCTGATGACTGGCACCGTCACGACGGAGGCCTCGCCTTGTGCAAGTTGATGCCGCTTGATAATGATACGTATGATGTTAAGATGCCATCGCTTGAGGGCAAGGCTTGGGCAGGCACAAATGGAGATTGGGTTGTTTACAATGGGTCCAACTGCGAGTGGGAACTTGTGAATGTGTATACTCGTGACCGGGTTCCACTTCCAAAAATCTCAGCAGACTGCCCAGAGGTTGAGCACACTGGTATTGTACGCACATTCAAATACAATCATGGTGAATGTCTTCTACGGAAGATAGCAATTTCTCGAGTTCCCACCCGCTCTTGGAATTACAACAACTATGAAGTTGTTGCTATCTTCGACAAGCTTGTTGCCGTCGTTGCTGGTTTGACTCGATGGGCATTGCTCAAAAATCAGTTTTTGTACACGCATGAGTACTGTGATGCAATTCAATATGAGGGCCTTGTGTTTGCTGCCACCACTCGTGGCACTGTTTTTGCATGGAATCGTTATGATTTTGGTACGTTTGTCTTCCACCATTATTATAATTGTTTCATCCACATGCATGCGGGTTAGCAAGTTTGCCTTCACTAATTAACCTTCTTCTTGTGTTTCCATGGTCCTGTGAACATTCCACCATCTATACTTGCAATTTTTTATAACCAAGGGGGAGATGACAATGGTGATGATCACGAGCATGAGGACGAGCAGCGCCCATATACTCGTTGGTGCCTGGCAACTAATTCCGATGGATCACCTCTTCTCGTGTGTATACAGCCCACTGATGATGTTACTGCTAATGAAGCAGGTGTAGTCTCTGTAAGTGCATCTAGTGCCCCTTTGTGATTTTGGTGTATTGAAGACTTATAGGTTAAGGGACTAATGCATTTGTGAGTGTACACAGGTCTATAAGTCTATGAGGAGTTTGATATTTACGGAGAAAGTCGACCCGTAAAAATGAAGTTCTTCATGTGAAGACTTTGATATTCTGAAGACTTTCTGAAGAGTTTGAAAGTGAAGAAATTGGTGTGACCTTGAAGACTTGGTATTCATTTGAGGAACATGAAGCGTGAAGACTTTTGTTTTCGTAGTTTCATTTTCTCTTTCTTGATTCATAGGAAACACCGTACTGTTAAAGGGGGTCGAGGAAATACTAAGGAAAAATTTCCATGTGATGCTCAACTCAAAATCCTACACCTGCCAATCCCTTCGAGTGAAGCCTTTGGAAATCTCATACAGTTCAGTCACTTTCTTGATGTGAGACGAAGTTCTTCAGTCCTTGATGAATTTATTCGACCGAGGAGTTAGGAACTTCGCCGGTGTGAATTGCCTACGGTGAGGAACATGATAGTGAGGAGTCTGGACTAGGGGTGTCCGGACAGCGGACTATCATTAACCGCCGGACTCCAAGACTACGAAGATAGAAGATTGAAGACTCGGCTCGTGTCCGGAAGGTACTTTCCTTGGCGTGGAAGGCAAGCTTGGCAATACGGATATGTAGATCTCCTACCATTGTAACCGACTACTGTAACCCTAGCCTCTCCGGTGTCTATATAAACCGGAGAGCTTTAGTCCGTAGGACAACATACATTACAACAATCATACCATAGGCTAGCTTCTAGGGTTTAGCCTCCTTGATCTCGTGGTAGATCTACTCTTGTACTACCCATATCATCAATATTAATCAAGCGGGGCGAGGGTTTTACCTCCATCGAGAGGGCCCGAACCTGGGTAAAAACATCGTGTCCCTCATCTCCTGTTACCATCCGCCTAGACGCACAGTTCGGGACCCCCTACCCGAGATCCGCCGGTTTTGACACCAACATTGGTGCTTTCATTGAGAGTTCCTCTGTGTCGTCACCGATAGAGCGGATGCCTCCACCCGTCTTCAAAGATGGTGTTTTCGCCAGAGGGGCCTTGGCCGCCGGCCAAACTATCCGGCTTGGTGGTTTTCTCATGACCGCCTGTCCGGCCGCCGCTTCGGCAATGACTTCTCGAGTCGTCGGAAGCAATCTTCGTGTCAGCCCTAAAGCTGCCGAACAGTTGGATCCAATAGAGCTCTCGTCTGTTAACGAGCTCTTGGATCGCATCGCCGCCCTGGGAGTCGCTACGGAATACAACCAGATTGGGCTTAAAACCGATCTGAGAGAGATTAACTCTCCCCAGGCCACCCACCACGTCACAGTGGTAGAGGAGCAACATGGCAACTCTTTGCCTGTGCTGAAAACAATTCGTGTCCGGATTCCCGAACCCTCCATGCCGGATTCCCGCGGAGGGACGGACTTCGATCGAGCATTGAACTTAAAATCATGCATCGCCCCGGACTCGCTGGATTGTCTCCAGCAAACCAAGCTTCCGAATTCGGAAACCCCTCGGCCTTTGAGCCCCAAGATGGGCAGGGATCCGGATTTTATTCCACCCACCCGCCCAGACATATGCGATCTATCTCTAATACGGCAAGAGCCTTCAGAAACAGTACATCATTACTGGGCCAGATTCCTCCTGGTTATGGACAGGATAAAGGACTGCCGAGAGGAAAGCATAATCTCAATCTTCGCAATAAGCGCACGGACAAGGAATCTGAACGCCATTGATCGTCGCAGAATTACGCGCTTCACCGATCTGGCGTCCATAGTACTGAAAATCTTGTGCGATGGAAAGTTTCATAAAACTGAAAATCAATTTTGGGATAATCCGCCCCAAACCCAGTCCAGTAGCAAAAGGCGCCTTACACTCGGGCCCGGATGCAAAAAGCGAAAAACAGAAACCCAATAAGGGAAGCAGAACCGTCTTGGAGGGATGGCTAATGGACCTGTAAGCTTCATAGCACGTAGAGGAACCGTCCCAACACATAGCCTTCGAGCATGTTGGATATTACGGCAGGTGGCCAAAAGTGGCGAAGAGCTTCTAGCTCCGGGAAACCACTCCAACAATACCAGCACGGTATCAACAGTCTTCGAGACTTTCGCATCAAATAATATGTGAAAACGAACAATCCGCGAACTCGCCGAAGTCTACCAAGTAGCAAAGACAAATCCATGGAGCAACACAACTATTACTTTCAATGCCGGCGACGAGCCCACATTCGAACAACGAGCCCCACCAGACTTTGGTACTTAGTCCCATAGTGGACGGCTTTGGTGACAAAAGTCCTCATGGACGGCGGTGGACTAAACCTCATTTAAGAGGAAACTCTGCGAAAAATGGAAATCAATTGGAGCCGTATTGAGCGAAGCAGCACAACCTTTAGAGGATAATCCCTAGCGAGAAGCGCTGCACGGAAAAATCACACTCGATGTGGTGTTGGCTCTCCGGACAATTATAGATCCGAAGAAGTCACGTTCGGTGGCCTCGTTCAGCGATGGGTATCACGCCATATTAGGACGAGAGGCATTCACAATTTTCAAGCAATACCTCATTACGGGTACATGAAGCTCAAAATCGTGGGCCCGGCGGAATAATCACTCTCGCTAGTGACCGGACATAGCACTCAGCGCGAAAACAAGACAGCCGCACTAGCCCTCGAGGCACTATCAAAGCCCTAGCGGCAGAAGAACTCAGCACTGCGCTCTCACGGTGAACGAGGACGATGTGATACTTGATACAAGATCCAAGTCCACCTCCTTCAAACCAGCAGATGAAATAATAAAATTCCAGGTCCATCCAACGGACCCAACAAAGACGGCCTCCATTGGGGCACAATTGAACCCAGTAGGCGCGCGCCAGATTGCGCGAATTCCTTCGGGAAAATTGGGATATCTTCGCTTGGCATCCTTCGGACATGCCCAGTATCCCACGCAGGTTGGCAGAACACAGCCTAAACATCCTAAAGGGATTTAAGCCAGTCAAACAGGCTCTTCGGCGATTTTCCGAACCCAAAAGACAGGCAATGGGAGAAGAGCTAGCCAAACTATTAGAAACCAGATTCATCAAAGATATCAAACATCCGGACTGGCTAGCAAATCTGGTGATGGTACCAAAGAAGGATAAATCCTAGCGCCTCTGTGTCGATTTTAAAGACCTCAATAAGGCTTGCCCAAAGGATCCCTTCCCTCTCCCCCGCATCGATCAAATTATCGATGCCACAGCAGGGCACGATTCATTGTGCTTCACGGACGATACTCGCTATCATCAAATCAAGATGGCGGAAGCGAACCAAGCCGCAGCGGCATTCATCACTCCATATGGACCATTACGCTTCAATCGATGCCCTTCGGACTTAAAATGCTGGCGCAACATATCGGCGCATGATTCAAACATGTCCGCCACCCGGATCGGCAAAATAGTCGAGGCATACGTGAGCGGCGAGTCGTCAAAACAAAACACGTCAAAACTCTAGTAGGCGATTTGAGGCTCACATTCGAAAACCTCGAGCATATGACATCAAGTGAATCCGGAAAAATGCGTTTTGTGTACCGGTAGGAAACTCTTTGGGCTTCATTGTATCCGTAGAGGAATTGAAGCAAATCCGGCCAAAATCCGAGCTCATCACGCTTGGATATTCCAAAGGACCTCAAACAAATACAAAATTAACGGGATGCGTGGCAGCCTTAAGCGCTTTATCTCTGTCTAGGAGAAAAGGCGTTGCCCTTTATCGCCTCTTCAAGATCGAACACTTCGAGTGGGACGGACGACGCCACCGTCGGACTCGAAGAAATAAAGGCCATCTTGGCAACAAATCCGGTCTGGCTGCGCCCGTGCAGGCGAACCAATGTTGTTATACATCGCAGCAACACATCAAGTTGTAAGCGCGGTCCTCGTCGTCGAAGGAGCGACAGAAGGGCATAAATTCCCTCTTCAAAAACTAGTGTATTATGTATCCACTGTGTTAACCCCTTGCAAATCCCGTTACCCGCACTATCAGAAGATAGCATATGCGGTGTTCATGGCGTCCCGGAAACTCCGACACTACTTTCAAGAGTGTTCGATAACAGTGGCCTCTGAAGTACCACTCAATGACATTATAAATAACCGCGACGCAACGGGTAGGATTGCAAAATGGGCCATTGAGCTCTTACCATTCGACATAACTTACAAACCTCGACGAGCCATAAAGTCACAAGTTTTGGCTGACTTCGTCGCCGAATGGACTGAAGCCGAACTCCCTAAAGAATACGGCGCATACTCTAATTGGACTATGCATTTCGACGGCTCCAAAATGTTGGCCGGACTAGGGGCTGGCGTCGTACTGACGTCCCCAACCGGAGATACAGTCCAGTATGTACTTCAAATAATGTACACGGACTCCAACAATGCGATCGAATCGAGGCCTGTTACATGGTCTCGGATGGCGGTCTCCATGGGCATTCAACGCCTAGAGGTGCGTGGGGATTCAAACCTTGCAATATCCCAAATAAGCGGGACTTTGACGCCAAGGATCCGAAAATGGCAGCATATCGCAACGCTGTCCTAAAATGTCATTTCGGTTTGAAGGACTTGAATTCCATCACATAGCCCGAGATAATAACCAAGCGGCCGACGTTCTGGCACGCATCGGTGCGAAACGTGATGCTGTCCCTCCAAATATATTCCTGGAACGGCTCTTCAAGCCATCCGTACTATGGGAAGAGGAGTCCGGTAGCGATAAACCGGAAAAAACCGCATCAATCGATGATTCAGCAGATGACATAACACCCTCCGCCCACGTCATAATGGCAGTAATCGCCGCATGGACAGAACCCTTCCTAGCCTACTTACTTAGGCAGGAACTTCCCGAAGACCAAAATGAGGCCCGCTGCCTAGTCCGGCGATCGAAGGCCTACAAGGTCCATGAGGGAGAACTTTATAAGAAAAGTACAACCGGAGTCCTTCAAAGGTGTATCTCCGAAGAAGAAGGGCGAAACCTCCTGGCTGAAATTCATGCCGGACTAGGCGGACACCACGCAGCAGCCCGGGCCCTTGTAGGAAAGGCATTTCGTACAGGATTTTATTGGCCGACGGCTCGGGCAGACGCGTAGGACTTGGTCCGGCGATGCGTGGGTTGTCGACTCTTTGCTAATCGAGCCATATGCCACCCACCGCCCTCAAAACCATACCCATTACCCGGCGTTCACGGTGCAGGGGCTTGACATGGTTGGACCCTTAAAGGGGAACCCACAAGCAAAGGTACCTATTGGTCATGGTTGATAAATTCACCAAATGGATAGAGGCCAAACCGGTTAAAACGGCAGAGTCCGGACCAGTGATAGACTTTATATCGGGGTGGTACACGTTCTGAGTCCCCCACAGCATCATCACCGACAACGCACGAACTTCACAGCCGATGAGGTTAAGTCATGGTGCAAAAATATGGGCATTAAGCTCGACTATGCGTCAGTTTATCATCCTCAAACCAACGGTCAAGTGGAAAGAGCAAATGGTCTAATAATAAGCGGCATTAAACCCAGATTAGTGAGGTCACTTACTAAATCCGACACACAATGGGTCGAGGAGCTCGACTCCGTACTCTGGGGGCTGCGGACAACGCCTAACCGTACTACCGGATTCACACCATTTTTATGGTATCTGCTGCAGAGGCAGTTTTGCCCTGCGACATTATTCATGACTCACCTCGAGTGCGCATGTATGAGGAAAGAGAAGCCGAGCTCGATCGGCAGGACAGCTTGGACACATTGGAGGAAGAACGTGACATCGCGAAGGCTCGTTCCGCATTCTATCAGCAGCAGGCCCGAAGATATCAAAGCAGAGAAGTACGGGCCAAGACTTACAATGTTGGTGAACTAGTTCTGCGCCTGCCGGACAAGAAAAAGGACAAGCTCAAGCCCAAATGGGAGGGCCCCTTCATTATCGATCAAGTACTGACCAGCGGAGCATACCGTCTGCGAAATGCGTCGGATAACCGACTCGAGCCGAACCCATGGAACGCAGCCCGCCTCCGGCGATTCTATGCCTAGCACCGGACTAAGAGTTAGTCCCCTTCCCCCGTCCAAAACTTTACACTTTGACTGTCTTTTATTTCTCTTTTTATCCTTTTTATTTGAAAGCCCTTATGGGCCCATTTCCGCATTCTTTGCATACGCATGATGTGCCAATCCGCACTCATTATTCCTGGGGGCTTCTTTTATAGAAGCTCAATTATACGGGTTTTCATACCCAGCACATGTGTCAAGCTTCCACATGTACCTTTTACTCGCCATTATATACATCAATATGACTTAAGTTTTGGCCAAGCTGGGTTGCCTGGCTCCTGTGCTTACCCCTACGTTCCCGATTGTTCGGCTAGGAGGTAAAGGGAGCACCTCTATGATTGTTACTGCCGGGTCAGCCGGATGTGTACCTCAGACTGGGTGAAGCCGAAAGCTAGCGTTCTTAAGGGAATATTCGGTCGGTGATTTAAAAGATGACTTTTTACCTATTTTATCTATCTGCCCCCAGATGTTTTAATGCTCTCTTTGCAGTCCGGACATGCACTTTAGGGCATGCCTCCCAGCGAAAGGAACCCTTAGCGGAACTATTCTCCCTGGAAGATGTTTCTTACTAACCATGTAATATAACATAACTAGTTGGGCACTTGTCTGATAAAGCACTAATGACCCCTACGCCTGGTCTCCATGCATACCACGGTTGTGTCTCAACCACAGAGGTATTCGGACACACTCCGGACTTTAGGGTCCCGAGGTTGAAGCAAAAAGGTCGGCAAAGACAAACGATCTACAATCTGGCTAGAAGGCATTTCACATGTCATTTAAAAAGGATAATATACATTGTCAAATTTACTGATTGTATTCCTCCTCAATCCCGCCTAACAGCTGTCTAGTTCTGATTCCGTTGGGAAAATTTAGCAGCCAACTCTACTTGGCTGTACACTAAACTCACAGGATCTCCTTCCCATCGGGCCCCACGGTCCAACTTCGCCATGTGGTTGGGATCCGCCTTCTTGTACCGTGTCTTCACCATGGCCCAAGCCTCCTCGGCACCTTGACGGCAAGCGAAATCTTCCACAAACAGGCGCTGCCGCACTCCTTGCAGCTTCTCCGCAAGCTCCCCGAGGCCCTCGGGTAGGGTGAGGGCTGGCCATAAAGCCTGAACGACGCCGCTCATTGCCTGCCGAACTCGTTCGAGTAGCTGCAATAGTTCGGGAAGTTGATCACCCGTTGATATGGGCATCTCCTCTGCAGGAAGACCCGTGAGTATAACTACAAGACAAATCATGTCAAGATACTTCCTCGCCGAACTCTTCTTTTCAAAAGGGTCCGCTAAAGCACTTACTATAAATGCCGCGACGAAGCCGCTGATTCTCCTTAACGGAGCCGGACAGCTCGGCCTGAACGCCTTTCAGCTCTTCTCCGAGCTTGGCGTTGGCATCCTGGAGCTTGTTCCTTTCCTGCTGAACCCTATTCAGCACACTCTCGCCGGCCTTTAGCTGGCGCAGCAATGCTTGCCTGTCCGGATCTTGTCCGGCGTCACCTGCAATTTCATTATTAGACTTGCGCGCACGCTGCACAGCGCTTATGTTTATTAATAAAAATGTGTTACCATGAGGGGTCTTTGCATCTCCTCCTGCGGCAGCAAGTGCGGCCTCCAGTTGGGCCTTGCAATCTTGTAGCTCCGGGGACAGCTGGGCGTTCTTCTCGGTAAGTGCCTGCATTTTCAAATGATCCTTAAATCAGTTTGCATAAACTACTTTAAGTCTCGGGGGCTACTGGTGTATAACCATTGAAATTCCCTTACCGTGTGTCTTTCACATACCGCTCCGTGGCTCGTAAAACCATCTTGGCGGTGCGGAGATGCGCGTCCCCTGCGTTAAAGGCATCCAATGCCTCGGGAAAAGCACGCTTCACGAAATATTGTCGTGGCGCCTATGGTTCATGGCGCTCTCCACCTCGACTTGGTGGCGCATATGTCGTCGGTATCCTCCGTTGGAGAAGGATCCGGCCCGCGTCTTGCGCTTGCCTCCCCCTCCAGGCCGGGCGCTGGAGCCTGGCCGGTGTTGGTCGGATCGGCAATTCCGGTGCTCGCAGTCCGGCGAGCGCTTTTTCTCCTACAAGGATCATGAGCACTCAGGCGTTTCCTCGGAACGTTGCTCTGAAAATTCGAATACGAGCTATACCTTTGCGGCGATGTTTCCGTCCGCACTACGCTCCTTTTCCGCCTGCTGGTTCGGACAGGCCCTTGTTGGTCAGCGGCCGCGGGCTCGGCTTCCTGCCGTCAAGGCGCTTCCTACAAAACACCATCGTTCGCGAAGGTCAGAAATGAGCAGGCAAGAGATAACGGTGTCCGGACTTCGGTCGCGGTCACCTGGGAAGCCGGACTTAGTCCGGGGTAGTCTGCCGTAATGGCAACCAGAGCATTGTCTATGCTAAGCTGATGATACACCCCGTCGATCAGCTCCACCTCGATGTTCGGGTCCTCTTTGGAGGCCGGACCCAGGGATCCTTCTGGATCCTCGGGTTGCGGAGCAGGACTCACCATGTCCTCCACAGTCCGGCGTAGATCCTGCGCCGAAGACATAATGTAAGAAGCTTAAACTTCAAAAGCATGGGTAGAGCCCTTCAAGGTGTCCGCTTACCCATCCTCTAGGGTTGATCATGGAAAACCCATTCAAAGGGTTCGTTCGAAGGAAGTCCTCCTTCTCCCCCTTGTACAAGCGGACGGGATCTTTACCAGATCCTCGGTTGAATCCGCCCTTCTTGGCCGTGCCGAGTGGCATCGTCTTCCCGCTGAAATCCCACATGGGGTGGCCTCAGATTGTAGTGGCTGCACCACTCGCTTGATGCATGTCGCCATGACTCCGATCATGGTCAAGCCAGAATGAGCCATTAATCTTATCCGGCCCATCAAATAATGGACGCTCTTGTCTTCCTCCAATCAGGGGCTCCGCGGGCGCCAGCTGAGGCGTTTCTTCAAGGGAGCAGCACTAAACTCCGGGAGGCCGATCCGGACTGGGTCTGGCAGCGGAGCGTCTCCTATATAAAACCACTCTGAGGGCCAGTCTTCGGACGCCTTCTTGGGAGTGCCGGATAGGTATCCGGTCCCGGCGATGCGCCATATCTCGGTGCTGCCCACTTGATATATGGACCCCTCATGAGAACGGGGTACGAGGCAAAACAGCCTCTTCCACAATGCAAAATGGGGCTCGATGCCCAGGAATAGCTCACAGAGAGCTACGTAGCCCGCGATATGCAGCACAGAGGCGGGCGTAAGGTGGTGGAGCTGGAGTCCGTAGAACTTCAGGAGCCCGCGGAGGAACGGATGTATTGGAAATCCGAGCCCCCTTATCAGATAGGGGACAAAGCACACTCGCTCCCCCTTATTGGGGCTTGGAGTGTCCTCCGCCTGCCTCCAACCTTGATAAGTAACCAGTCCGGCCCGGACTGGGACCATGAAGGCCGAAGGAAGAAATCCCTCTGTTTGGAGCTTCACTAGCTCGTTGTGCGAAATAGAGCACCTCCTCCAATTCCCCGGCGGTGGGCTGGGAGCGCGTGAAGAAGAGCCGCGTCAACGATCCATGATGGAATGGATTTCTAGGTCAAAGGCGCTTCGATGGAATATTCGCGGGAGGAAGACGGTGCAGTTTGGATCTGGATTCTTGCCTCTTTTGTAGGCGGACGGCTCGCACAATTAGGGGGTGAAATGCAAAAGACACCCTGGCTTTTTGCATTCGTGCGACGCGTGGAAGAGGGCCATTATTTGGCGTAGAAGCCGAGGAACACAGTATTCGAGATGAAGCCGGACACTATTCGGCTGATACATGGAATTTGAAGGGAGAACCCGCCTTGCAACGCCGAAGACTATGAACGCGCTGGACTTATCGTCATTGAAGCCTGGTTCGGGGGCTACTGAGGGAGTCCTGGACTAGGGGGTGTCCGGACAGCCGGACTATCATTATCCGCCGGACTCCAAGACTACGAAGATAGAAGATTGAAGACTCCGGCTCGTGTCCGGAAGGTACTTTCCTTGGCGTGGAAGGCAAGCTTGGCAATACGGATATGTAGATCTCCTACCATTGTAACCGACTCTGTGTAACCCTAGCCTCTCCGGTGTCTATATAAGAGAGCTTTAGTCCGTAGGACAACATACATTACAACAATCATACCATAGGCTAGCTTCTAGGGTTTAGCCTCCTTGATCTCGTGGTAGATCTACTCTTGTACTACCCATATCATCAATATTAATCAAGCGGGGACGAGGGTTTTACCTCCATCGAGAGGGCCCGAACCTGGGTAAAAACATAGTGTCCCTCGTCTCCTGTTACCATCCGCCTAGACGCACAGTTCGGGACCCCCTACCCGAGATCCGCCGGTTTTGACACCGACAATAGCCCTGAGGAATTTGAGATTCAAATTTCCCACCGTTGCTGTGCTGCGCGCCAGCTGTCCCAAAATATCTTATCCACCTAACGGTCATATCATTGAAGGGCATTTATGTCTTATCATGTCGGGCTGCTCCCTAGGCTATAAATAGCCGCCCCCTACAACCACTAGCTGGTCGGCTGCTCCGAGAGAACTTGATACTTGTCATTTGAGAGCAACCCATCCTCCGAGGACTTTGAGCGAAAATCATCAAGTGAGGAAAACCCAAAAAAACCAAACCCCTACAAACCCAAAGTGATTGAGCATCACTGAAGAAATTGATCCTGCGTGGATCCGACGCTTGTTACCTTTGAAGACTGTGCTTCTTCCAGACGGTTAGGCGTCATGGTCTAGAGCATCCAAGAGGAATTGTGGATCGCCGAGTGACCAAGTCTGTGAAGGTTTGGAAGTCGCCTGAAGACTTACCACGAGTGATTGGACGAGGTCTGCGTGACCTTAGTTCAAGGAGAATATCTTGAGGACTGGGTGTCTGAGCTGCGTGCTTTCAGCCGATCGGGTGTCCGGGACTGTGTGTCCTCGAGTTTAAATACTCAGCCGCTCCAACCAGACGTACAACTAAGACAACAGTTGGAACTGGTCTACCAAATCATTGTCTTCACCAACCTAACTGGTTCTATTTCCTCAACCCTTTCATTTCCTCATTACTGTGTTAAATGTTTGTTCATATCTGTGTTTGAAGACTTTGACTGAAGACTTTCTCAATTTCCTCAGTTCAATTTCTTCAGTCTGTTTGTCTTCATCTTGTGTTATCCTGTGATTACGCTTTCTGTACTCTGTGCTAGTCTTCATTTCATCATGATGACCATGCTTGTATTCTGTTAGGCTTACTTCTGAGTACTTATTCCGCTGCTAGTAGTTCTTCGCTAAGGAATTTCCTCACCGGCAAATTCCTCAGTGAAGAATTCATAAAAATCGCCTATTCACCCCCTCTAGTCGATATAACGACTTTCAATTGGTATCGGACAAGGTACTCCTTATTACGTGTGATTTTGGTTTAACCGCCGAGTTTTAGTTATGTCGACCGCGGTATGAAGAAAGTGGCATGCCCTATCTTTGATGGTCATGATTATCCCAAGTGGAAGGCCATGATGAGGAAGCGCCTTATGGCAATGAGCAGTGAGCTGTGGACCATCAACGAGATTGGTCTTCTTGATCTATGCAAGATGGCGGACATCGATGATATTCGCAAGTACACTCGACTTGACATCTTGGCGAAGGATATAAATGCATTCTCGCCTATCCGAGAGATGAATTCAGCGCATTATGCATCTTTGCAATGCGAAGCTTATCGGGACCGAATCTCGATGTCTATGAAGGTCATCGAACCCGTCATGATCCCTGGTTTGAGGACTTCAAGGAATCTCTCAAAACGATGACTTTCGAGCCGTAATCATCATCTTCGTGATCATGTCTCATGGCAAACGGTGCTGAGGTGGCTGAATGCTCCTCATCCGAGTCTTGTGACGATGAATCTGATAATGATGAATCTGATGATGATATTGAATCTTGTTATACCAAACTTGTTTGCATTGCCACTAAACAACAAACTGCTTTGGAACAAGTTCAAAACATGCTAGACAAAAGTGATGATATGTTGGGTAAAGAAATGGATCAGTCAAAAGCATTGGGTGAATGTCTTCAGAGACTTCATTCCAAGTTTGACGCCCTTCAAGATCAACATAATACCCTCTTGACTGATGACGAGAAGCTAAGAGTTAGTTATGAAGATCTTCAGAAGGAGCACGATTCATTACTTGCTCAACAAATCAGCGCTTCTCAGGAAGAATTTGTTCCTCCATGCTTAAAGTGCATTGAACGTGAATCTGCTAATTCTTCACCTGAATGTTCAAATGCTTCAACTGTTAAAAATTCTTCACCTGCCTCTGCTATCACTAATTTCTCATCTGAGGACATTGCTAGTATCACTGACAATGCAGGTTGAAGGAATTGTACATGACAGCATGTACAAAAGCCTCAAAGGGCATCGACTCTTTGTGATGTGCTTAAAAAGAAGATCCTCAACAGAAACCCTAGGAAAGAGGGTATTGCCTTTGAGAGGAAACTCAATGCTGATGGAACATATTGGAAGCCTGAGCAGTACCCCAAAACCTCATGGGTTGCTTCGAAGGGACCTCCAGTTGATCCATCTAACTTATCTGGCTTTACAAGTGAATCTCCTCATTCTTCTGATGGGTCATTTGACTCCAACTATAAACCGTTCAAAAATCAGAATGGAGAAGTATTTGCTAGATATGTTGGCACTAACTGCAGGAATGGTTCTCCTATGAAGAAAATCTGGGTTCCCAAGAAGAGCCTCGAAAGTCTTCAGGTGAATGTCCTCATGACACCACCTGAGAAGAACAGGAACCCCAGATCAAATTCTTCATATGGTCCAAATTCTTCATATGGATCCAAGTCCTCATATGGACCAAATTCCTCACATGGATCAAATTCCTCAAATGGATCAAGGTCCTCATATGACTATCTTCGTGCTAACAACTCTGTCTCGCAGGGTAGAGCTAAGGGCTATGAATATGTGCATTATTCTTCAAACCATTATGTTCATAAGTCCTCGAAGAATTTCTCTGCTTATTCATATGCTTACCCTAACCCCTCTTATGTGAAACGAAATGGTTTGGCCTCTATGCCACCATTCTCGTATGGTGCTCGCAGAGTGATGAACTCTTTGCCACCCCTTGAGATGTGGGTGGTGAAGAAAAGAACTAATCTCTTCTGCAGGTCAGGTCTCCGGGCGTGCTTTAACGTCTCAAGAATTTCTTTGGGACCGACAAAATTGCTCGAAAGGACGCAGCAAATCATGATGAAATGAACCTTCATTTCACACGTCCTCATCTTGCTATATCTTCATCGCTTGATGAAATTCATCTGATGAACTTGATATCATATTCTTCACTGATGAAGCATATGCGATTGTAAGTTACACTAATTCATCTTCAGGATGATCAACCCAAAACTACTGAGTGGGTCCTCGATAGTGGATGTACGAATCACATGACTGGTGACAAGAATCTATTGATGGATGCTCCCTTATCACCGTCACCTCTGAAGCATATCATCTTTGCTGACAAAGGCAAAAGTCAGGTATTGGGTCTTGTTAAGGTTGCAATCTCTAAGGATAAACACATGGACAAAGTCATGCTTGTTGAGTCCTTAGGATACAACCTCATGTCAGTCTCAATGCTTTGTGATCTTGATATGGTTGTTGTCTTTGGCAAGTATCGCTGTGTTGTGATTATGGAAGCTGACAATTCCAAAGTCTTCGAAGGCTTTAGGAGAGGAGATTTGTATGTTGTTGATTTCTCTACAGTACCACAACCAGCCGTGTGTCTACTTGCAAAAGCTTCAGAAGGTTGGCTATGGCATCGACGACTTGGTCACGCAGGCATGAGGAATTTGCACACGCTTGCGAAGAAGAAGCATGTCATTGGCATTGAGAATGTCAAATTCCTCAAGGATCACTTATGCGGAGCCTGTGAAGCTGGAAAAATGACCAAGACCAAGCATCCAGCGAAGACTATCATGACCACTACTCGTCCATTCGAATTGCTTCACATGGACCTCTTCGGACCTAACCATTACTCAGCTGTCACTAATGATGCATCTCTATATGGTTTTGTCATTGTTGATGATTACTCTCGATATACATAGGTACACATTGTTACTTACAAACATGAAGTGCAGGAAGTCTTCAAACGATTTTCCTCGAGGGCTTCAACCAACATTGGTGTGAAGATCAAGCACATCAGAAGTGACAATGGAACTGAGTTCAAGAATTCCGGTCTTGATGACTATCTTGATGAACTTGGTATTACTCATGAGATATCTGCTACCTATACTCCTCAGCAAAATGGCGTCGTGGAGCGCAAGAACAGAACTCTTGTTGAGATGACTCGCACTATGCTTGATGAATACAAAACGCCTCAACGTTTTTGGATTGATGCAGTTGATACTGCATGCCACATCATCAAAAGAGTATATCTGTTCGCACACGAACACGTCACCGTGTACCTCCAACGCCGAGGGTGATGCACCGCAGCTCACGTCGAAGGAGTCTCACCGGAAGCGCGATTCGCAAGTCGACCGGCGAGAGTTTTTGAGAACCCGAAACCCTACACTCCCGGGAGGGACCCCGTCGGAGAGTGCGGCGGCTATGGGCTGCCCTAGGTCGGTCAAGCCGCCCCTAGAGCCTCGGTATTCACAGCTCTCCAACACGAAGAACGACGAAGAACGAGGGAGCAAGAACGAGGGAGGGACAAAACGTAGATGAAAAAGTTGTAGATGTGTTTGCGATTGTGTGTTGTTGTTCAATCGGCCGTTACCTCTTATCTATATAAGAGGCGGGTGGACTTCCCGTACAAGAAAAGGACTTGCCTAGCCGTCCAAATCATCAAAACCTAATAAAACACAGACTATTCACGACCTCTGGCCCGGATGTCCGGCTCAAGGCCCGGATGATCCGGCCTAGCCCAGTTTTTTGACAGCAGCTCACTGTTTTGGCTCTAGAATCCTCATACGACCTCGGATTTGGACGTTTTTATATCCAAATCAACCGCCTCGACGAGACGCACAACTTTGATGTTGAACACTTTTTCATCCGAGGCCATCTTGAAGGTGTTTCGGGCCGTTTTCTAAAGTCTGCAGCAGAAAAACTTGTCCGGACGTCCGGACGATTTCCCGGATTGTCCGGCCTTTACCCGGATCATCCGGGACTTGACCCAGATCATCCGGCTTCAGCGCCAACCTTCTGGTGTCTTGATGCTCTAATTACCCGGATGATCCGGATCCCGGCCCGGATGATCCGGCCAAACATTGCTGCAGCGCACGGTTTTGCCTCTAACTTTTGCATACGATCTCGGATGGGGACGATCTTTATATCAAAATCGTCCGTTTCAACGAGACGAAGAACTTTGTAGTTGTAAATTTTTCCATCCGAGGCCGTATTAATTAGGTTTCATGTCATTCTTTAACCTGGTGTCAATACGAGCATCTCTAAGATTGGCATAACTTTTGCATCCGAGCTTCGTTTTGGACCATCTCTATATTTATCTCGATCGGCTTGAAGAGAGCCATCCAGTGGTGACATGAACTCATAATTCTAACATCATCTCATCATAGCCTCAAGTCGCTCTTTGTGATCATGCCATTTTCGAGCGTCAACACATGCCCCCCTGTTTTTCGGCAAAGCTTGGATGCCGAAAAATAATTTATCCATAGTTTGTTCTAAGGACGATGTCAACACCCCATCGGCCATTTATATGTTCTTAGGGCGATAGTTTTATATCGGCCACACCTTTTCTTAGGGCGATAGTTATATATCGGCCATATCTTTTCTCAGGGCGATAGTTATATATCGGCCATTGCCTGTCTAGGCTTCTTGCCACACACTTGGATGGTACTTCTTTAAATATTTGCAATTTAGAGCTCGAGGTAACAATGTGCCTTGTATTGATTCCACCAAATACGAGTTTCCGGGAACTATTCTTGTAATCCTAAAAGGACCTTCCCAACTTGGAGACCACTTCCCAAATTTTCTATCTTTCGAACCAATTGGTAGAATCCCCTTCCACACGAGATCGCCAACTTGAAAATTCTTCAACTTGACCTTCTTATTGTAAGCTCTTGCTACCCTCAATTTATATTTTTCTATGGCCTTCAAAGCAGCCAAACGTTTATCGGCAACTTCATCAATATTGTCCATCATCATGTTATAAAAGTCCACCGCCGATAAATCATTTTGTTTGGCTATTCTCAAAGCATTCAAATTCACTTCCACTGGTAAAACGGCCTCTTGACCATATACGAGCTCATATGGAGTTACCTTTGTAGCACCATGCCTTGAGATTCTGTGTGCCCATAGAGCGTCAGACAATAGCTCATGCCATCTCCTTGGATTATCCTCAATCTTCTTCTTGATGAGCTTGATTAATATTTTATTACTAGACTCAGCTCGTCCATTGGCTTGGGCATAATATGGAGAGGAATTGAGCAACTTTATCTTATATGATTCGGCAAATTCTCTAACTTGATGTGACATAAAGGACGAACCTTAGTCCGTAGTTAATGTTTGAGGAATACCGAATCTATGAATAATATGCTCAGTTATGAATCGAATTACCACTGTATGCGTCATATTTTTGAGTGGTATTGCTTCAGACCATTTAGTGAAATAATCGGTCGCCACCAACACGAACCGATGCCCCTTTGAAGAAGAAGGATGAATCTCTCCAATAAATTCTAATCCCCAACCTCCAAAAGGCCACGGCTTGATAATAGGATGTAACATAGCAGCGGGAGCCAACTGAATATCACCAAACTTTTGACAAGCTTCACATCCTTTATAATACCGGAAGCAATCATTAGCCATCGTCGGCCAATAAAACCCAGCACGTCGTAATAGCCATTTCATCTTGGGAGCCGACTGATGAGTGCCACAAATACCTTCATGGACCTCTCCCATAGCAACTCTCGCTTGGTCCTCGTCCAAGCACTTTAAAAGAACATCATCAACCGTTCGGCGATAGAGACCATCATCTCTCATTGTGTATTTGAAATACATACGCCGAACAGTCCTGTCCACCCTTTTACTAGGATCACACAAATAATCAATAATGGGTTTCCTCCAGTCTTGATTTTCTCCTGCATTAAATATTTCATTAGTGGCCGAAACGGTGGGCTCCGATTCGGCCTCCCCTATGTTGGCAAGACTAGACATCGGCCTTTGAGAAATATGAAACATGCCACGATCAACATGATAGCCGGATGCTTGTTGTGCCAACTCATTTGCTCTCCAATTGTGATGTCTAGATATATGATCAATGCTAAAATAATCCAAATTAGAAATTATATCTAGACATTTATCAAGATAAACATTAAGTGATTCGTCAAAACATTGAAAGACTTTGGATATTTGTTGCACTACTAATAACGAATCACCAAAAGCCTCAATATGTGTAGCACATATGGCAAACAACATCTCTAAACCAAATAACAATGCTTCATATTCGGCTTGATTATTTGTGCAAAAGTATTCTAAGCCGCATGAGGCTTCAAAAACAGCACCATGAGGAGATATATAAACAATACCAACACCTTGGCCATTGCTACGAACTGAACCATCAAAATATAATCTCCATGGTACTAATGAGACAAGGTTTATATCAATATCATGCTTGTCATCAATCCGATGCTCAACAATAAAATTAGCAACAATTTGGCCTTTCATGGATTTCAGAGATTCATAAGCCAAATCATATTCAATTAAAGCATAAGCCCACTTGCCAATTCTACCACTAAGAATTGGCCGATGCAACATGAATTTGATGACATCGGTTTGACAAGCTATAATGCAAGTACTAGGAACTAGATAATGTCTCAATTTTGTGCAAGCATAATATAAGCATAAGCATAATTTCTCAATAAATGTATACCTTGTCTCGGCATCCAATAACCGTCGGCTCAAATAAGTAATAGCATGCTCCTTTCCTTCGATCTCTTGAGTCAAAACAACACCAATAACACTTTCCTCTGCTGCAACGTAAAGTTTAAATGGCTCCCTGTGCCTGGGCGCTTTCATAACCGGAGGAGTGCACAAATATTTCTTAATCATATCAAATGCCTCTTGCTGTTTTGCCCCCCAAGTAAAATCAACATCATTCTTTAACCGAAGGATAGGAGTAAATGCATCAACCTTCCCTGATAGATTGGCTATGAACCTCCTCAAATAATTGACCTTGCCAAGGAATTTTTGCATATCTCTTTTGCATGTTGGAGCCTCTACTTTCTGTATAGCTTCTATCTTTTTGGGATCAATTTCCACGCCATCTTCATGAATAATGAAACCCAGAAACTTCCCAGCCGATACACCAAAGGCACACTTCAAAGGATTCATTTTCAGCCCATATGTCTTCATTCTTTCAAAAGCCAAATGCAAATCGGCCAAGTGAGATTCAAAAGCATCCGATTTGACAACAATATCATCAATATAAACCTCAAGTATAACACCAAGTAAATCATGAAAAATTAAATTCATAGCCCTTTGATATGTGGCACCGGCATTTTTTAATCCAAAGGTCATCACTGTCCACTCAAATAAACCAAGGAAACCGGGACATCGAAAAGCCGTTTTGGACATGTCCTCTTCGGCCATAAAAATCTGGTTATACCCCGCATTACCATCAAGAAAGCTAATGACCTTATGTCCAAAAGCATCATTAATAAACATAGCGGCTATTGGCATAGGATACTCATCTTTAGGTGTAGCTCTATTCAAATCTCTGAAATCAATGCACACCCTCAACTTGCCGGAGCCTTTCTTCTCTACTGGTACAATGTTAGAAATCCACTCGGCATACCTGCAAGGTCTAACAAAATTAGCTTTAAGCAAACGACCGATCTCTTCCTTGATCTGGTCATACGTTTTTGGATTAAACTTTCTGGCCGATTGCTTGTATGGTCTAAAACCGGCCTTTATAGGTAACCGATGCTCCACTAGCTCTCGTCTTAAACCTGGCATCTCATGATATTCCCATGCAAAGCAACAAATATATTCTTTCAATAGCTTGATCAACTTAGCCTTATGATCGGCTCTTAAATTTTCGTTTACAAATGTCGGCCTAGGAATTGAACCATCTCCTATATCTATCTCTTCTAATGGATCGGCCGATGTAAAACCTTGTCCTAATTTATCCATATCATCTAACTCTTCTATGGACTCATACATATCGTTCTCATTGGACCGATATTCTACAAGACGCCTTTGTAACCACTCTGAGTTAGGATCCATTTAAATACATCATACCTTGGAGCCAATTATCGCCAACCGGCTCTAAAGAAACGGGCACGAAACCACTTTTTGTGGCGCTAAGAAAATCATATTCTGATAAGTCGCGCCCCGTCAAGCAAGTAGCATTGGGATGTTGCCAATCCACCGATGCATCGGCCAAAGCAACACAAGCCGAATTATCCGCATGAATGACTTCTACTTCATCATCAACCCATTGAATCAAAAACTGGTGCATAGTAGATGGCACACATTGGTTTGCATGTACCCAATCGCGGCCTAATATCACATTGTAGTTACCTTGCACCTCGGTGACAAAGAATGCGGTAGCCAAAGTTTTGCTTCCCACCGTAAGCTCCACATACATCACACCTTTGGCTTCAGTTTTCTCTTTGCCTTCAAATCCATTAAGCACCATGTTGGTCTTTATTAACTCTTCAGCACGCAACCCCAATTTTTTGAAGACCGAATATGGCATAAGATTCACCACAGCACCACCATCGACAAGCATTCTAGCATCCGGCGATCCATTAATATGACCTTTAAGGAACAATGGCTTCAAGTGCGTCACCGGTTCTTTTGGCTTCTCGAATATAGCATTTTTAGGACCAAAATCTAGCTGAGCTACCTCCCCTTCTTCATCTATAGCACGAAATTCAGCGGGTAAGTAATACACCATATTAATATCCATACCTTCATGAACCGGTGTAGACTCATAATCAAGCATTTCATCTCCTTCCGCAAGCATGTCCACTGACTCTGAAATATCTTCAAGGGAAGAGGAAGTAGTAGGCAAAGTGGACGATGTAATAGTAGCCGCATCGTCCTCCGTCGGTGGTGTAGGTGTTGCTATGACCAATGCAGAATCTGCAATGTTTTCCTTTTGCTTTGGCCTCCACACTTGTTTTGGGGGTACCATGGGGCGGCTTTCATTGAATAATTTATCCCTTAGCTTTTCTGCTTCTTGTTCCTCCTTCTCATGACTCCTCATGCGCTGCAATCTCCTTTTTTGTGCCTTGGTGAGACCGGAAGGACACCACTTAGGCTGAGTATATTTTGGATCCCTCAACTTGGCCTTGCTGGTGCTAGCTTCATGATCATTAGCCATGGGGCCTTGCTGGACCGTAGCCATATCTTTATTAGAATCAGCCGGATTACCAACAATAATCGGCTCTTTGATTATTAATTCTTTAGTGCCTATCATAATAGTTTCACCACTAGCATTCTTCTTCTTTTGCTTGCTAGGCTCTGAAATTTCAGCACTTGGTGATTTGGCACGCCACACTTGCCAGTTGACCCTTTTTTGATTATCTTGCATTGGCCGATTGACACCATTGTTCAAATGGCCTCGTGTGGGATAAGAAAGCCTCTCATGAACGGGCCTCCTTGGTTCTGCCCAACCCGGATGAAAAGCATAAGGGGCCATTGGGGGCTGCCCCCATCCTCCATTGAAGCCTCCCATGTAGTATGGCGCATAAGGGGGCGGCGCCATCCATGGTCCTGGTGCCCATGACCCATATGGCCTTGCGTGATGCTGAAATTCTTCCCTCGGAGGTGATCTTGAGCGCTTCAAATTTGATGAACGGTTAGAGCTAGAACTGGTCGCTTGATTGGCATACTTGGACAACAACATATCAAAAGTTGGCTTGATTCTCTTGCGCTGCACTTTAGCTTCATTCGTCTTCCACTTGCCAACCTCTGGACTCTTGGGCTTAACAAATTTGACATGAGTGTTCTCTTGCACTTGTGGTTGCCCCCCGATTGTGGGATTCTTGATGGTGATCTTGATTACCTCCTTGCCACTTGGTTGCTTGTCAAGCACAACTTGTCTCCCCAAGACCTTGTTGCTCTCCTCATTTTTCCTGGGCTCACCAATGACGATATTATTTTTATTAGCTGATTCGGCTATGTTGGGCCGAATTAACATCTTCTTCCCCTCCAAATCCATGGTGTTCATTGGGAAAGGTTGCTTGTCAACTTGCATCTCAGAAAAATTCAATTGTCCGTCATTAATGGCCGATTGTATCTGTCGTCGAAAAACATTACAATCATTAGTAACATGAGAAAAAGAATTATGATACTTGCAATAAGCACGCCGTTTCAGCTCTTCGAACGACGGTAAAGTATGAGATATTCTAATAATCTTGGCTTGCAACAAAGCATCAAATATTTTATCACACTTAGCAATGTTGAAAGTAAATTTCATCTCTTCATCACGATTCTTATGAATCGGCTTTAAATCATTGGAAGTAAACGGTTTGGCCTTAGATGGCCAAACAAATTCAGCGGCATAAATATCACCCTCATCGTCCGAGTGGTCACTATCATACTCAACCATATTCACCTTGGGATGATCAGTTTTATATCTATGCACCTCTTTAAGATCTTTGCTTCGGCTTTCTTGAGCCAAAGCCCTTTGCAAGACTTGGTTGATATTTAAAAACTCGTATCCTTCTAGCCTTTCTCTAATATGAGTTCTCAAACCACTAAGCACAAGATCGGCCAAGTCTCTCTCGGTTATCACCAAACTATAGCACCGGTTTTTTGTATCCCTAAATCTTTTGACATAATCGGAGACCGATTCATCATACTTTTGCTTAACCGATGTAAGATGGGATAGTTTAAGCTCATTGTCACCACTGTAGAAGTGATCATGAAACTTTTGCTCCAAGTGAAACCATGTAGTAATGAACCAGGTGGTAATGCGAAAACCACGAGAAAGCAATGCGGTTAAAGATAAAGGAAAATAACGTACTCTCCACTCATCTCGTGAACTTGCCTCACCTAATTGTGCCAAGTCTTGACTAACATGCTCCCGGTGGTTTTGTTCCTCTCCATTAAACTTAACAAAATCTGGAATTTTATATCCCGGAGGGCATTGAATTGCATCAAAGTATTCTGGATATGGCTTTTGGTAAATACGGTTCCTTGGTAACTCAACTCCAAAATTCTCTCGGAGCATCTTAGCCATCTCCCCTCTAAGATTAGCTAGACCATCACCCACGGTGGACGATGAAGCTTGTGGCGGTAGCATAGGAGTAGGGTTAGTAGTTGCAGGTGTGAATTGTGGCATGCATGCCGAATTGTAATTCGGCAGTGATCTAACAGTGTTTGCTCTTGTAGGTAGGATTTGGTTCGGCGTGACCACCGAAGTTGGCATACTCATGATATGATTAATGGGTGCAGCAACAATTTGATTTGTGGGGCTAGGATAAAAATTCATCGGCACGGGGGGCGCCGATGAAATAGGTAAAGTTGGAGTAGGGATTTCTGCGGTAGCAGGCACACCAACATTACCACTTGATGATTGAGGCACACTATTTTTAGCATTACTACTTTCCAAGAAAATTTGGTACAAAAGATTATTACTATCAGTAATGCGACTATCAATTTCAGCCCATACCTCAGGAGAGAAGGTATTACTTACAGAGGGTTTAACCTGTTCATCATGAAGAGGAGGAAACTTGATTTCTCCAACCGGAGTGATATTGCCTTGACGATCCTTTTTGAACTTAGCAAGGAACTCCTGCATCTCCTTCTCTTCACGCGCCTTCTTGTACTCCTCATAAGCTTGGCGATGTTCCTCCAATAATTCCTCAAAATTGGGCATGATTATGTTATCGGCGTCGATTTCCGAGGGCTTGGGAATCTTGTCGTTGCCAGACATGATGGATGATGATGATGATTGATCTTTTCCCCAGCGGAGTCGCCAAAAAGTGTGTTCGCACACGAACACGTCACCGTGTACCTCCAATGCCGAGGGTGATGCACCGCAGCTCACGTCGAAGGAGTCTCACCGGAAGCGCGATTCGCAAGTCGACCGGCGAGAGCTTTTGAGAACCCGAAACCCTACACTCCCGGGAGGGACCCCGTCGGAGAGTGCGGCGGCTATGGGCTGCCCTAGGTCGGTCAAGCCGCCCCTAGAGCCTCGGTATTCGCAGCTCTCCAACACGAAGAACGACGAAGAACGAGGGAGCAAGAACGAGGGAGGGACAAGACGTAGATGAAAAAGTTGTAGATGTGTTTGCGTTGTGTGTTGTTGTTCAATCGGCCGTCACCTCTTGTCTATATAAGAGGCGGGTGGACTTCCCGTACAAGAAAAGGACTTGCCTAGCCGTCCAAATCATCAAAACCTAATAAAACACGGACTATTCACAACCCCTGGTCCGGATGTCCGGCTCAAGGCCCGGATGATCCGGCCTAGCCTAGTTTTTTGACAGCAGCTCACTGTTTTAGCTCTAGAATCCTCATACGACCTCGGATTTGGAAGTTTTTATATCCAAATCAACCGTCTCAACGAGGCGCACAACTTTGATGTTGAACACTTTTTCATCCGAGGCCATCTTGAGGGTGTTTCGGGCCGTTTTCTAAAGTCTGCAGCAGAAAAACTTGTCCAGACGTCCGGACGATTTCCCGGATTGTCCGGCCTTTACCCAGATCATCCGGGACTTGACCCAGATCATCCGGCTTCAGCGCCAACCTTCTGGTGTCTTGATGCTCTAATTACCCGGATGATCCGGATCCCGGCCCGGATGATCCGGCCAAACATTGCTGCAGCGCACGGTTTTGCCTCTAACTTTTGCATACGATCTCGGATGGGGACGATCTTTATATCAAAATCGTCCGTTTCAACGAGACGAAGAACTTTGCAGTTGTAAATTTTTTCATCCGAGGCCGTCTTAATTAGGTTTCATGTCATTCTTTAACCTGGTGTCAATACGAGCATCTCTAAGATTGGCATAACTTTTGCATCCGAGCTTCGTTTTGGACCATCTCTATATTTATCTCGATCGGCTTGAAGAGATCCATCCAGTGGTGACATGAAATCATAATTCTAACATCATCTCATCATAGCCTCAAGTTGCTCTTTGTGATCATGCCATTTTCGAGCGTCAACAATATCTTCACAAGTTCTTCAAGAAGACGGCCTATGAACTCCTCACTGACAAGAAACCTAATGTGAGTTATTTCAAAGTCTTCGGTGATAAATGTTGGATTAGAGATCCTCACCACAATTCTAAATTTGCACCGAAAGCACATGAAGGTTTTATGCTTGGTTATGGAAAGGACTCGCACACCTACAGAGTCTTCAACATTGTTCTTCACAAGATTGTGGACACTGTAGATGTGCGGTTCGATGAAACTAATGGCTCGCAAAGAGAGCACCTACCTTCTGTGTTAGATGAACCAGCACCTGAGGATTCTACCAAGTTCAAGGCAACTGAGGATGTCATTCCTACTGAAGAATCTGCTGAAGAATTCATTCCAGTTCATGAAGAACGTCGAGCTGATGCACCTGAAGAAAATGCTGAGGAAAATGATGCTGAAGAAAATGCTGATCAAATTCCTCAGCGACAACCAGCTCATACTCGCATTGCAAAAGAAGTGCAAGTGGAGAAGATCATCGATGACATTAGAGCCACAGGTCCTCTCACACGCTCAAAAGCTTCACATTTATCTAACTTTTGTGGGCACTATGCTTTTGTCTCTATCACAGAGCCCACTAAGGTAGATGAAGCATTTTTGGAGCCGGAGTGGATTCAGGCTATGCAAGAAGAACTACATCAGTTTGAGCTCAACAATGTCTGGGAACTGGTCAACCGTCCAGATCCTCGCAAGCATAATATCATTGGCACAAAATGGATCTACCGCAACAAGCAAGATGAAAATGGCCTTGTGGTGAGGAATAAGGCACGACTGGTAGCTCAAGGCTACACACAGGTTGAAGGAATTGATTTCGATGAAACTTTTGCACCTGTTGCTAGACTTGAGGCTATTCGCATATTACTTGCTTATGCTAACCATCATGATATCATCTTATATCAAATGGATGTGAAAAGTGCATTCCTCAATGGTAAGCTTGAGGAAGAAGTTTATGTTGCTCAACCCCCAGGTTTTGAAGATCCAAAGAATCATGACAAAGTCTTCAGACTTAATAAGGCCCTCTATGGCCTCAAGCAAGCCCCTCGGGCGTGGTATGATACATTGAAGGAATTCTTCGTGAAGAATGGCTTCACACCCGGTTCACTCGACCCTACTCACTTTACTAAATCTTATGATGGTGAACTGTTTGTGTGCCAAATATATGTTGATGATATTATCTTTGGCTGTACTGACCAACGTTATAGTGATGAATTTGCCTATATGATGAGTGAAGAATATCAAATGTCTATGATGGGAGAGTTGAAATTCTTCTTAGGTCTTCAAATTAAATCAACAGACAATGGCATATTCATATCTCAGGAGAAATACCTCAAAGATGTACTGAGGAAATTCGGCATGCAAGATTGCAAAGGCGTCAAAATTCCTATGCCCACAAATGGCCATCTATGCACTGATGAAAATGGTATTGACTTCGATCACAAGGCATACTGCCCCATGATTGGTTCTTTATTGTACTTATGTGCATCTAGGCCAGATATAATGCTTAGTGTTTGCATGTGTGCCCGATTTCAAGCTGCACCGAAGGAATCACACCATAAGGCTGTGAAGCATATTCTTCGATATCTAGCTCACACACCAACACTAGGATTATGGTACCCCAAGGGCTCGCTTTTGATCTCATTGGATATTTCGACTCGACTATGCTTTGGTGATCGTGTGGACCGCAAGTCAACTTCGGCACTTGTCATTTCCTCGGACGATCTTTGGTCCGTTGGTCCTCGAAGAAACATAACTGCAGATACCGCTTCATCGCGGAAGCTGAATACATTGCTGCTGGCTCTTGCTGTGCTCAACTGCTTTGGATGAAGCAAACACTCAAGGACTATGGCGTCAACGTGATGAATGTGCCTCTCCTCTGCGACAATGAGAGTGCCATCAAGATTGCTCACAAACCAGTTCAGCACTCGAAGACAAAGCACATTCAGATTCGTCATCATTTTCTTCGTGATCATGTGTTGAAGGGCGACATCTCCATCGAGCACGTGAAGACTGAAGAACAGCTAGCTGATATCTTCACTAAGACCTTGGATGAGAAGAGATTTAGCAAGTTGCGGTGTGAGCTAAATATCTTAGAATCTTCAAATGTTCTTTGAAAAGGACACACATCCTAACACTTATGCAAAATTGATGACTTAGATGTGCAACATATGAAGAAACATTTTTCTTCAATCAATGAAGAATAACACTCTAAGTGTGAAGAAATTAATGAAGAATTTGATTCTCGTAACCCCACGACAATTGTGCGCTGTGTCCGAAATCATCATTCTTATCTGGTGGGTCACGCCACCACAAAAGTTGAAAATCTTCAATTTGAGTTTTTCCTCAGTTTTGAAATTCTTGTTTTTCAAATTCTTCAACTTTGCAAAATCTTCACTGTTTCCATCGTTTTTCTTCATTGGCTATATATATATATATATATATATATATATATATATATGTGAGTTTATGTCCTCTACAGCATTCACTTATGGCTATTTCTTCATGTTGCTTTTTCTGCTAAGTGGATGTGATCGGACCCTTCCCCCTCTATGCTATACTCAACCCAATCTATTCACAAATTCTTCATGTGCGTTCTATTTGGAACTCGTTCAAAATCTTCACTGTGTCCTTGTCAGCTGAAGAAATTGCAAACGAAACTTTAAAACAAATCTTATCCAAATTTTCGGTTTTACCGCTCAAACCGTTCCGCATCCCACGATGCATTATTCTATTCACCCACGATCGTACACGATCTCAACTACACAGTACGTGGGTGACACATGTCGCGTGAAGGAGAAAGGGCAGGGGCATGTTCGTCCTAAATCTTCGGGCAAACAGTTTTTCACCGTATCTATAAATACCCCTCTCCCCTTCCTCACTTCATTTACTCCGCTCGATCACTTCTCTCTCGCTCGAGCTCCTCAAACCCTAGCGCCGCCGCTACTCCATCGTCGCCGGTGAGGAAGAGCTTCGCTGCCTCGACCTCGTCGCCCGTCGACTCGCGCCCGGTTATGAAATCTTCACTCCGCCGCCGCCGTAGCTGTCTTCCTCTGCCAAGTTAGGGCGTGGAAGATCTAACCTGACGAACTTCACATCTGTTCTTCTCAGTTCGTCGTGTTCTTCACTTCGGGTAATTAAAAGTTACTTTTATTACTCACTTTGATTCTCAAGCTTTCCTGAAAATCTTCAAAGGTGTTTATTCTTCAAATCTTCACACATATGAACACCTCACACATCATATAATCTTGAACTGTTTCTCTAAGCAATCATTTTCTTCAAGATTCCCTAATTGTGTGGATTTTCGATCTGTACAACTCTGGAACCTAAGACAAGAACGCTTAGTGAAATTCCTCAAGGTTCATCTGGTCAAATTCCTCAAAACTTGTTCTTTTCGAAAAACCTTCTGAGAACGCATATGACCTCTCCAAATTCCTCGCACCTATACTCATTCACGGTACTCATGTCTGTCTTTGAATCACTAGGTTCTCATCAACTTAACTCATTTGCAGCTTTCCTTGAAGAAAAATTGCATACTTCTTCAGAGTGTTCAATTGTTCAAATTCCTCATCTGAAGAATATGGCAGACGGTAAGAAACCGTAGAAAGGAGGAAAGAAGCCTGAGGTCATGACTGCTTTCGAGATCCCTGATGACATTTATAAGGACTATTGCACACTGATGAAGCCAAGTTTGGCAAAGAAAACAAAAATCAGCGCAAGGTGCGCATTCAGAGGATTGAAAGAAGATGGGCAAGAGAATGGAGGGAGTACAGATATGTGACTCCAAAGTACATGAAGAAATTTGCTTTAAATCCTCCATGCCCAAGAGCTCCATTGGCACCTGGCCAACTAGCTAATCCCACCAGCATCAAGCGTGGTGACGACTTTCCTGAAGAATGGGCTAGGCGCCAAGCTAAATTGGCAAGACAAGCCAAGGAGGCAGTGAAGAAATTCAATGAGGATTCGCCATCGCTGCAGAATCGAGGCCTCGGTCAAGCCGAGGAAATCTATGCCAAAGAAGCCTGCTCGTAAGCCAAGTGCTTCACCAACAGCGCCCTCACGGCCAAGTTCCTCAGCAATGCCCTCACGGCAAATTTCTCACACTGCCACTGCTCCACCAAAGTCCACAGCAGCTCCCTCAAAGTCCTCAGCTCCAGTGCATCTGGCTACATGTCAAAGGACTACGGGTTTCTCGATTGCCTCTGGTGTCTCACCAAGTTCCTCAGCTGCACCAATTTCCTCATCAGGCCCCACACTGTTGAAGACTAAAGCAACAGCTGGACGCGGTCCTCGGCCAAGTCCAAAGAAGAAACAGGTCGCATTTCAGGTGCCCTCTGATGATGAAGCTTCTGATGATGAACTTGCAGAAATTATCAGAGACAGACAAGTGAAGGCCGCTAGAGCCAAAGGCACATCTGTGCCACTGCTTTTGGATCCGAGGAAAATCCTCGATTACATTGATCTCTGGCACAAGGATCCAAACACCCCAATGCCTGATTTTCCTCTGACTCCTGGTCAAAGTCACATGATGACCCATTTCATCACTCAAGAGAAATGGAAGTTTGAAAAGGCAAGAGAGCTCAAGAAAGCGCAATACAGAAAGGAGAAGCTCCTGAAGAAAAATGTTGTCAGAATGACACCTGAGGAACTTCTCAAGGCTCAGTCTGAAATTCAAGCCCTCAACAAAGACTTTGATGCCTACTATGCTGATTGGCAAGGAGCCAAAGTGAGATTCGTCAATCTGACAAAGAAATTCACGAATGTGGCAGCCCCATCGCAACAAGAAATTCTTCAGGCTGCAGACTCTGCTCAATTTCTGTTGAAGAACATGCCAAGACACCGCTAATGACTTTCAACTGCTGAAGAAAATGCTAGTTCGAGGGCTGATGAAGATATTCCAGCCGCTGAAGAAATTGCCGGGCATCCACTAGTGGTGCGCTGAAGAAATGAAGAGATCGGGCAATGCATCGATCGCGCTACCAAGAAAATGAACCAGATTCCTCAGCTCCTCCCGTGCCTACACCAACTCCAATTCTTCCATCTGCCTATGATGTGAAGAAAACCAAGGCTGCAGAGCGAGCTGCAGTGAAGAAAAGGAAGGCATCAGCCGCGTCAAATTCTTCGGCTGCGAAGAAAATGAAGCCAATGACCAGCTCATTTGAAAATCCAATTGATGCGGTTCCAATTTCCTCCATGTCATCAAAGGAAATTGTTCCTTATGGAGAAGACTATAAGATCCCAAGCGGATCTGATGAAGAAAATCATTCTGCTGGTTCGTCACAGCAGCTCGATGAAGAAATTGAAGTGGACACAATCCCTTCAACGCTAGTCATTTCCTCACCTATGCCTCAGTTCACAGCTGAAGAGGCTGGTGTTGAGGAAATTGAAGATGAAGATGTGGATATAGGGTGCTCAACACCTGTGATGAATGATGATTTTTGGGAAAGTCAGCATCCCAATACTCCTCAATTCACACCTATCCAACAGATTCCTCAGTCCCCGGCAACAACAGTTCAAATGGGCTCTGAAGGAACTCAACCCACTCCCTCTGTCCATGAAGAAATTCCAGCCGCTAGTGTCAAGAACCTCGCTTGCTGATCCTCGATTGCACAAGAAGAGGAACCAGAAATTCCTCAGCAAGAACCCGAGCTCGCGATTCCTGAGGTGGTAATGCAACTCACTAACACCCCTCTGCCAAAGCCGAAGAATCCGTTCTCAAGCAAACAGAAGTTCAAGGCTGAAGACTTCTTTTCCGAGCATGTATTCTTCACTGACTACAACCCCTATGACTCTGCTCGCATAAGGAAGAGGCGTTTCTGGACTGCTAGTCAAGCCAACTTTTATTCCTCAGTGCTGTTTGACAAAGACAAAATCTTTGATCATGAACATATTCCTCACGTGGACATGGAATCTCTGCCATGCTTCGAGCCAGTCCTCAGTGTTATTCACAATGCAGGATTACTCAATTTCTACACTGACATCTGCGATTGGAATGAAGAACTCATTCTTCAGTTCTATGCTACACTGCATATCACCGGAGACGGTGAAGATGTATACTCATGGGTGTTGGATTGGATGACTGAAAACACTCACTACAAGGCACCGGAAACTGAATTGCTTCGTGTCCTTCCTCTTGATCCTCAGTGCACGTTGCATCTACAGTGACCCTGAACTGACAAATCACTATATGCAAGTGCTCATGAAGCCTTTGAAGCCAGGGCAGGCCCCACGAACCAAATTCCTCGTCAAGGAATTACTCTATGTGCCTCGGACTGTTTATCGCATTCTGACAAAGACAATGAGTCCTATCAAAGGCCACGACTCAAATGATGAAGAAGTCATTGGCATCATGAAGAATATGCTTTTCAACATCATTCATGGCGTTCCTGTCAACTTCCATGATTTCTTCATGAGGACTCTGGCCAATGTTGCTATGTCACCATTCGAGCTGAAGCCCTATGCGCCTTGGATTATGAGATTCATCTAGGCAAGATCTTCACTGAATTACAAAGCTGACACTCTGAACCACGGTAGCTACTTGCCTCCCATTGAAGTCCTCAAACGGACAGTTTCATCATCTGATGATAAAGGCAAGGCAGCTGCTGTGATCGGTGAAGGCATTCGTCCATTGGATGGTCAATTTCGCCTGGCTACATCTTACTCTACCAATGACGACTACGCCACACATGACTCGCCATAAATACCTCAGCCAAGCAAAATCCTCAAGCCACAAAGACCTGTGGTGATGACTGACCATGAGTTACTCCTCAGTCTTCATCAGAAGGTTGATCGCAATCACAAATGGGTAAAGCGTCAGTTTGGTGCACTTCTTCACAATATGACTTCAACACACAATGGAGTGAAGAAGAACCAATACTACCTTCATGAAACCTTCAACCACACCTGGGCTGTCCTCACTCATGTGTATAGCGCTGAAGAACTGAAGACTATGGGTCTCAAGGAAGAATTTGACTGGTCTGCACCTCCTCCGAAGAAATTCAAGAGGGTCAAAGTTCCTCCGCTGGTGGCCAGCTCTTATTCTTCATCGCGTGACACTGATGAAGATGAAGATTTGGACGACACTGCGGCAGGCCCTGCTACAACACACAACCCCGACAACGCTGGCGCTCCTCCATCGACTTGAAATTCTTCAGGGGCGTTAGTCCTCAGTTTCAATCCGTTTGGTCATTTGATGACAAAGGGGGAGAAATCTGAGTTAGTCTTCAAGCGGGTATATATAAAGGGCGTTTTTTTCTTAAGTTACAACTCTCGTTTTTCCGAAACTTTTATTGGATCGAGTTGTAATCTTAAACCCGATGGTGCTCTGATACTTTTGGATGGTGCTCTGATACTTTTGATGCACTGTGCTCTGGTACTTTTGATGTGCTGTTCTGCATGCTTATTCCTCGTTAACGTTATTGCACGCATGCTGAATTACATCAGGCACCATATTTCATCATGCATTTCAAATTCTTCATATTATATATCAAATGCGTGTATGAATTACAAGATATAGGGGGAGATCTCCATGATTCAACTCTTCAAATGTGCATTGCCTCAAAAGCAAATTCCTCACTATGCACATCTTCAGGGGGAGTTCTTCTATATCTTGCAATCAAATTCCTCAATATTAGTATTTACACTTCATATGTTTATCCTCGTTGAAAACTTAACCTATATTGTCATCAATCACCAACAAGGGGGAAATTGTAAGTGCATCTAGTGCCCTTTAGTGATTTTGGTGTATTGAAGACTTATAGGTTAAGGGACTAATGCGTTTGTGAGTGTACACAGGTCTATAAGTCTATGAGGAGTTTGATATTTACAGAGAAAGTCGACCCCTAAAAATGAAGTTCTTCATCTGAAGACTTTGAAAGTGAAGAAATTGGTGTGACCTTGAAGACTTGGTATTCATTTGAGGAACATGAAGCGTGAAGACTTTTGTTTTCATAGTTTCATTTTCTCTTTCTTGAGTCATAGGAAACACCGTACTGTTAAAGGGGGTCGAGGAAATACTAAGGAAAAATTTCCATGTGATGCTCAACTCAAAATCCTACACCTACCAATCCCTTCGAGTGAAGCCTTTAGAAATCTCATACAGCTTCAGTCACTTTCTTCAATGATGAGACGAAGTTCTTCCAGTCTTGATGAATTTGTTCGGCGAGGAGTTAGGAATTCATGATCGAATTGCCTACATAGTGAGGAACATGATAGCCCTGAGGAATTTGAGAGTCAAATTTCTGACCGTTGCTGTGCTGCGTGCCAGCTGTCCCAAAATATCTTATCCACCTAACGGTCATATCATTGAAGGTCATTTATGTCTTAGCATGTCGGGCTGCTCCCTAGGCTATAAATAGCCTCCCCTACAACCACTAGCTGGTCGGCTGCTCCGAGAGAACTTGACACTTGTCATTTGAGAGCAACCCATTCTCCGAGGACTTTGAGCGAAAATCATCAAGTGAGGAAAACCCAAAAAAAACCAAACCCCTACAAACCCAAAGTGATTGAGCATCACTGAAGAAATTGATCCTGCGTGGATCGACGCTTGTTACCTTTGAAGATCGTGCTTCTTCCAGACGGTTAGGCGTCATGGTCTAGAGCATCCAAGAGGAATTGTGGATCGCCGAGTGACCAAGTCTGTGAAGGTTTGGAAGTCGTCAAGACTTACCACAAGTGATTGGACGAGGTCTGCGTGACCTTAGTTCAAGGAGAATACGGTGAGGATGGGTGTCTGAGCTGCGTGCTCGCCGATCGGGTGTCCGGACTGTGTGTCCTCGAGTTTAAATACTCGCCGCTCCAACCAGACGTACAACTGAGATAGCAGTTGGAACTGGTCTACCAAATCATTGTCTTCACCAACCTAACTAGTTCTATTTCCTCAACCCTTCCATTTCCTCATTACTGTGTTAAATGTTTGTTCATATCTGTGTTTGAAGACTTTGACTGAAGACTTTCTCAATTTCCTCAGTTCAATTTCTTCAGTCTGTTTGTCTTCATCTTGTGTTATCCTGTGATTACGCTTTCTGTACTCGGTGCTAGTCTTCATTTCATCATGATGACCATGCTTGTATTCTGTTATGCTTACTTCTGAGTACTTATTCCGCTGCTAGTAGTTCTTCGCTAAGGAATTTCCTCACCGGCAAATTCCTCAGTGAAGAAATCATAAAAATCGCCTATTCACCCCCCTCTAGTCGATATAACGCACTTTCAGTCTCCCATGGTCGCACTCTCCGGACCTATTCCAACACCCGTTGCAGGGTATTCGGGATGGATACTAGTGTGCTAGCGCCAACACCTTCTCCCTGGTACAGAATTGATAGTCTTGGAGAATACTTGCTCTTCCTTGGACAAAACTATCCGATGATGGTGAAAGGCGATCCAACTGCTGTTGACACAACGTTACTAGCACCATTTATGAGAAGCAACTGTGTTTATACGTCGGACATTAGCGTGGTTCCCTACCCTGGTACTGATATAGTAGGCCGTTTCAGCCTGGATGATCAGTCCTGCGTTGGTCTCGAGATTGAAAATAGATGCCCCGTCCCAGAGAATTACTTGTGGTTCAAAGCAAGGGTTTCCAATGCCGAGGAATGGTTGAGTTGAAGTTCATTTCATTGCTTGTTATTTGTTGTGTGGTGAAAACTTTAGTATTTATAATGTATCCTCGTTGTCGATGTGGGTTGATGACCTGTTGTATGTAATAAAATGATATGCCTGTGATAAACTTACTAAATTTATGAATGGCTTCGAGTTTATACGTGAGTGATCAAGTGCGACGAGGCAAAAAAATATTTTCCGAATACATAATTGTACGTGCATTGCAACAGGTTATCGGATGAGGCCAGTCAACAATAGTAGTACACTATTTGTACTAGCTTCACATGCTTCACGTGTCGTGCGGGTGTTTTTACTGTAGCCATATTGTACTACGTAACCAGCACCTCGAATTCTCGATACTAGTACTATATAGTAAGTAGTAGGAGTAGTAGGGTGGCATGTGCCAGAACAAGCATTCACGTCCAGGAGTACGGCACACGCCACCAACATGACTTCCATCTGACGCCATATTTCTTGGAGTCCGTGCTAGAGCAATCTCTTCAACCTCATCGTTTCTCTAACACAGCCATCGCGCGGCGGGCGAGGTGGGGGTTTGCCGATAGTCGGTTTCCTCAACTGTGGTCCCACTTGTAAGGCCAACTCCAATGCTCTATCAATATATGGATGTACTCTTCTTCCCAATATAAAAACTTGCATCCATTCTACTCCCTCCGTTCTACTACCTCCGTCCTGGTTTATAGGTCCCCTTTGTAGTTTGTGTCAAATTTTGACTAAAGATTTAACTAACAAAATGTTAATGCATGTCAAGAAAAATTATCTCATTGGATTCGTATATGAACATAGTTTTCAAAAATATAATGTTTGGTGACATGTGTAAACATTTTGTTAGTTTAATCTATGGTCAAAATTTGGCACGAAATATAATGGGGAC
The DNA here is from genome assembly GCA_021437245.1 of Aegilops speltoides. Lineage (NCBI taxonomy): Eukaryota > Viridiplantae > Streptophyta > Magnoliopsida > Poales > Poaceae > Aegilops > Aegilops speltoides. The sequence continues at coordinate 499,274,918 of CM038143.1, forward strand.
CAATAAACCCGGACGGAGGTAGTATCTGTCAAAATATATATGTATCTAGACATGTTTTAGTATATAGGCACATCCATTTTTGGACAAATGGAAGTCAAGTATTTTGGAACGGAGGGAGTACACAATAAAAAATTTCAGTTAGCACAACTAGTCTAATCCAAGAGCACAAACGAAGATTTGGTCGGGTTCTTCCTCCTTTTGCCGACACGTGGGACATCCAGCATCCAGGCCGTGTCATGAAAGAAAATAGAGTGGTAGTTGATAAGTTGAAGCCACAAGATGTGCATCTTGGGTTAAACTGTAAATAGAATCTTACTACTCTTGAGTAACTCCAAAAGCGGCCACCGAAGATCTTTCTTCACCAGCACGTCGAGGTGAAAGATGTGCAGGTTCAGTGGGTCCTCTTGCATTTTCACTGACATGTGGGCCGCATGTGAGCAAACAGACGATGGGCTCCGCGCGTCCGCTGGCTGGCTGAGAAGAGAGATAGATGAGGGCCGAGCACGAACTGCAGGAAATTTGTTCTATGTAACCAGCACCTTGATATTCGCGTGTGGTTGTTTCTAGAATAAAAAAAGGAGGTACCTCTACTTATGTTACTCCCACTACGCCTAGCCTAAGGTTAGTAGGTGACCTTGCACTTGGCTCTTCGCCTCTTCCGAAAGTCGATGGTTCTACAGTAGTGCTTATGGCAATCTGACACCAAATGAACTGCTGCATGTCCACCGCTTGTAAGCAAAAGTTTTTCCTCGTGCTGCAAGCCACCGCGCACTCGTTGGCGAGGGAGAAGGCGTAATCAAGCTTCTCGTCGTTCTGCGAGTTGATAGGACACATCAAAGTTATTTACTAGTAGTACGTACTCTCTCTAAAAAAGGGCTGACCATGTCATTGCTACCATCCCGTGCTCCGTGGTTGAGTACGTACACTATTCACGTGCCATTCACGTGCCATCGAGGAGAAGAAATATTGTGTAGGTGCCATCGAAGTGCACGACTCACTTAGGGAAAAGGGTTCCCCCCGCTTTCCCCCCGCACGACTCACTTACGCACTGCTTATCTGATTATCTCCATTTTGTTGCATGACACGTGCACCTTGATGCTAGATGTCTCGCGTGTTAGGAAAAGGATGAACAAATCTCACGTAAAAGAAAAGAGTTGAAGAGCATAGATTCCCAACGACCGAGGAGGAGCAAGGAACCTCACGGTGGAGTATCTGCAAGGAACCTTGTGCATTTCCCCTGTTTTTTGCCGCCTGCCCACCTATAAACAACTAAAAGAACATGAACATTTCGCTAACCACAAGAAACGGTACATCAGGATGCTAAGTTGAAGATGTTTTATACTCCATCCGTTCCCAAATATAAGTCTTTTTAGATATTTCAATAAGGGACTACATACGAAACAAAATGAGTGAATCTACACTCTAAAATATGTACACAAGCCAACACACTAACTCCATCCGATCCAACTCATGCACATACGCGCACATCATGGAGCACACAACGCACGTACACAAGACGTGCATGCACACACGCTCGATCGCAGAATGCACGTGAATAACACATGCATGCACACACAGTCGGCTGCATGGAGGCGTGCGCCATCATGGCGATGTCCGTTTAAATGCGTGCTTACGTGGCGAAGCTTCAGACGCAATAACAAGATACGCATCTCTTGCAGCACCTCTTTGCCGTCGTTGCTCAATTACTAGTCGGAGATGAAGACGACCGCAGCCTCGGCCTTAGAGCTAGCACCGATGGAAAAACACGCACGCTGCCCACACACGAGCACATACGGAGTGCCCACGACGTGGTGGTGGTGCGTCTCCAGTCGCCTCTACTCCTTCTGCGCACATTGTCTATCAAGGCGGCTGCATACTGATGATGATGTGGGTGAGATCTTCTAGGACTCATATGAGGACGAGGAAAATTATGAGACACAAGGTGACGTACACCATCAAGGTCCACGGTCAAGGGGGTGCTAGCAAGTGCTTAGATGTGCTTAGAGCAAGTACAATAGAGCTGAGTCAGCGGGCTATAAGGAATAAACAGTAGTGTATTTCTACTTAGTTGGAGGAAAGAGAAGAGGAGAGAGAAGGTAAGCGGGCTCTTTGTGAAGAGCCAGCTTGTAGGATCGAAAGTATGTCTAGAGGGGGGGGGGTGATTAGACTACTTGACAATATAAAAATTCAGCCTTTTGATAAAGACAAGTTTTTGGCAAGTTCACAATGATGATCAAGTCAAGTATCACCCTACACATGCAATTCTAGAGTATAGGCAGCGGAAAGTAAATTGCACATGTAGTAAAGAGAGGTGCAGAAGAGCAAACGCAATTTGGAGACACGGAGATTTTTTCTCGTGGTTCCGATAGGTGGTGCTATCGTCAATCCACGTTGATGGAGACTTCAACCCACGGAGGGTAACGGCTGCGAGAGTCCACGGAGGGCTCCACCCACGAAGGGTCCACGAAGAAGCAACCTTGTCTATGCCATCATGGCATACGCCCACGGAGGGCTAGCCTTACTCGGGGTAGATCTTCACGAAGTAGGCGATCTCCTTGCCCTTACAAACTTCTTGGTTCAACTCCACATCTTGACGGAGGCTCCCAAGCGACACCTAACCAATCTAGGAGGCACCACCCTCCAAAAGGTAATAGATGGTGTTGGTGATGATGAACTCCTTGCTCTTGTGCTTCAAATGATAATCTCCCCAACACTCAACTCTCCTCACTGATTTGGCTGTGGTGGAAGAAAGGATTGAGTGGAAAGCAACTTGGGAAGGCTAGAGATCAAGCTTCATATGGTGGGAGTGGAGCTACTTGATCTCAACACAAGGGTAGGTAGTTTTCTTCTCGTAAATGTAAGGTAGGAGTGGTAGTTCTTTCGATGGCTCTCTCCACGAATGAAGAGGGGTGGAGGGGTATTTATAGCCTCCACACAAAATCCAACCGTTACACACATTTGACCAATCTCGGTCGGACCGAAGTTGACAACTCGGTGAGACCGAAAGTTCAAAACATGTGAGCGTTGGGATTTTCGGTGGGACCGAAAATACAATCTCGGTGAGTCCGATTCGTCCAAAGACTAGGGTTTGCCAATCTCGGTGGGACCGACTTCATCATCTCGGTGACACCAATTTGATGATGTAAGGTTCTGAAGCTTGGCAACACCAGTTTGGTGAGACCGAGTTGAATCGGAAAATCCGAAATTTCTAGGGTTTGGCTATATGGCTGAGGTGGTTCATCTCGGTGTGGTGAGTTTATGGAATCGGTGGGACCGAGATTACTTATGAGTGTATATTTGAAGTGAAGGGTGCTGATAGTTTAGGAGATGTATCACTAAGCACTTTGAGCAACCAGATCATTATCATAACCTCATCCCTTTTAATAGTATTGGCTTTCCTATAGACTCAATGTGATCTTGGATCACTAAACCAAAAATGGAGTCTTGAGCTTTTGCCAATGCTTGCCTTAGCATTTTGAGGGTCCACTTCTTCAGTCATTGCCATACCCATATCACTGAACTTTCGAAATGATTCTCAAGAAACTATTAGTTCAATGATATATATGTTGTTATTAATTACCAAAACCACCCGGGGATTAGTTGCACTTTCAATCTCCCCCTTTTTGGTAATTGATGACAACATATAGATCAAAGCTTCGACAAAGGATATAATCAATGAATAATATCGTCGCTTTGAGAAGTATGTGATAAGCAAGAGCTCCCCCTAAATTTGTGCATTATTTAAGATTTGAGTTTGAATGCAAATGCACAATCGATTAGGATCATGGGTCACTCTTCCATGTCACATACATCTTGGTGGAGCGCACAAAATGATAAGAATGAATAGCATGCACCCAATCACCAAGACATGAGTAAATGGCCATACAAGATATGAATAGCATATGATAAGCATTAAGCACACATTAAGGCATAGTACGACCAAGCACTCATTAAGGTAGAACAAATGTAGTATCAAACACACGGAATGTCTCGAAAAATCTCAAAAGTATCTCAAAGAAACCGCAAATGAACGAAAGAGCAAAAGCAAGCACTCTCTCTCTCGAAGTCCTATGATCTATACAATTTCTCCCCCTTTGGCAACAAGTTACCAAAAAGTTCGAAAAGTATAGAGCTAAACGTCACTAGGTACTCTGCTGGCGGCTCCTGTCTGGGTTGATGGAGTTGAGATGGCTGCATCTGCAAGGCTTGGTGATGTCTGTGGAGCTGGAGGAGTGGTCTTTGGAGCTGGAGCTGGAACCGATGGAGCTGTGGGAGGTCTTGAGGCTGTAGTCTGGTGTTTGTCTTTGGATAGCAGCTGATCGGGTCTTGTGGGAACCGGCAGGCTGTTCATAATCATCTGGACTAGGTCATCCTGCATCTCACGATGAGCTCTTCCTTCTCCTCTTTGCTTCCTCGATATCTGCCTCAAGCTTGTTGTGATGACTTGCACTTGATCGACTTGACATCCAGAGCATGGATCTTGTCTTCAACAATCCTCTCAAGGCTCTCCCGAGGCGCACAATGCTGGCAGGCGTTGTTCAATCCTCTGGGTAGCTTCAAGGAGCTGCTCTCAAACACTCTTGGGTTTAGCTGCTGCTGCTGCTTCCTTCTCGACTTTGGCTTTCTTGGCAGCTTCAACCTTTGCTTGACCTTCAACCGACGTTGGGTCCTCCTCATCCATCACAACTTCATTGTCCTCATGCTCGGGGCTGCAGTGGCAAGTGTGGTCTATCCAACAAGTATGTGCCCGTGCCAAACTTGGCATTGATAAGCATCTGAATGTGCGGGGCAAATCCACATGACCTCTTCTGGTCAGTTGCAGTCCTCTTGATAGTCTCAACTATCAAATCCATCACCTTGAAAGGTGCCTTCTCATCAAGTATATGCAACATGTTGATAGAGTACCCTCTGATCATGCGATGATCTCCAGACTTGGGCATCAAGGTATGCCTCAGAATAGTGTTTGTGGTAGGTAGACCTGCCTGGAGATGATACACTGAGCCGAGCTTCCAGATTTCCACATCCTTAGCTGGAACCTCTTTGTACATGTTCTTCATAGACTCATGGTTCTGCTTGGGAATGCCATAGACATCAACATCATCTTCTCTTGGCACTGGAGCATTCAGCAGTTCTGCCCATTCTTCTACAGTAGAAGAGAATCTTTGGCCTTCAGTCATCCATGTGATCTTTCCATCTGGATAGAAATGAGCTGTGGCATAGAATTGCATAATCATTTCATCATTCCAATCAGTCAACTTTTGACCAACAAACTCAGCAACACCACATGCAGTGAAGCTCTCATGCACATGTGGAAAGAAGTCTCTGTGCTCTTCACTGTCAATGTATGCCCAGTCAACATAGCGAGTGTCTGCAACAATGGGCTTCTTGTCCATCAGCACAGTCTCATAGAAGTCCTGCTGCTCTCTGGTGTGGAATCTTGGATCAACAGCAGTCCTTCTCCTCACAGCATATGGATCAGCTTGTCTCCATAGCCTGAGACCTCTGTCCTTTCTTTCCTTCATGTTCTCAGCTTGAGGATGAGCATCATTGTGGAGTGGCAGTTTCTGACGAAGTTTCAGCAAGACAGGTGCCTCATCATCTGACACAGCTGGTGGCACATTATCTTTCCTCTTCTCTGAAGCTGGAATGTTCCTGACAGTCTTCTTGGGCTTGGCAGCAGGCTTGTCTTGAGCTGCCTTTCTTTGGAGCAGATGGCTTGGATTTAGAAGGGCTCTGCTTACGATGGCATCACCCATGAGCTTAGGCTTTTGAGGAGGCTGGGGTGCTTCCTCATCATCATCATCATTTGCTGCTCCATCATGCACAATCCTCTTCCTCTTGGAAGTTTTCTTCACCTTACTTGTGGTTTCCTCTTCCATACTTAGCTTCTTGGCAACAGTGGACTTCTTCACTTTTCTGGTGCCTTTCTTGGTTTGCTGCCCTTGATGCTCTTTGGCAACAACTTTTCTCTTTGGCTTGGAGGAAACCTCTTCCTCAGCAATGAAATCAGAATCTTCTTCATCAGAATTCCTCTTCTTTCTGGCCCTGGTGGCTGCAGGAGGCAAACCACTTGGTGTGCTCCTCTCACCATCATCGAGAAGAGCTCTTTGGGCTCGGGACTAGTGCCCGCCTCTGGAATTTCTTCAATAGGAGACTCAGACCTGTTCGCTGTCACGGCATCGACATGGCCGACAACTTTGTGAATAGATAAGGTGTAGGCAGAGTAGAAGAGTTATCACAAACTGCAGAAGATTTTGCAAACAAATGAGTTCAAATTTCAGTTTTAGGTTTTCACAGAATGCATTTCGGTCTGACCGAGTCTAAAATTCGGTGAATCCGAAGTGTTCAAACAGAACCATTCACACCACTTTCGGTTGGACCCAAATGGGTTTCGGTCCTGCCGAAAACACTAGGGTTTCACTAAATCCTCATTTCGGTCACACCGATTTGCACAACTCGGTTGGACCGAAAGGTGCAGTGCAATGGCCAGAGGCCAAATCGGTCATACCGAGAATGTAGAATCGGTCTCACCAAGATGTGTTCGGCGGAAACCTAACCCTAAAACTTTTACTCGAATTTCGTTCAAAGGAACTAATCTGGTGTATAGGAAGATCTCAAACGTGGCAAGATGCTAGGCAAACCAATCGTGCATTGAATCGGAGATGGGAGCACGAGTGGGATTGAAACTCACCCTAACTTGGTGGAGTTCCTCTACGGCGGCAACGGCGCGGAGAGATGTCCATTGACGGCGGCGGAGACTGCGGCGGCGCCTGAGCGACGAGGAGGCGATCCGGAGACCACGGCGACGGCAGCAAGGGGTGTGGGGCGAGGCGTTTTGAAGTAGGAATCAATGCGCGCGACCCACGGAGTATATATACCCCTTAGCTGTCGGTGGGACCGAGTTGTAAAACTCGGTGGCACCGAGATGGTTAACTGCTGGCAGTTACACACTTCGGTCACGCCGAAAATTACAATTTGGTTTCACCGAGGTGAAAACCTAGATCAATCCAAGTGCTTTCGGTTTGACCGAGTTTGAGTGGGTTGGTCTGACCGAAATCACTTAGAAGGTTTTGGAAGTTTAGCCTTTGACGGATCGGTGGCTCCGAGTGCTCCTCACTCGGTGGGTCCGAAAATGACTTGTTCAAAGTTTGTGATATAAGCATGAATAGAATTTGAGACAAGAAAGCATAGATAGCTAGGGGAGGAACTTAGGCATTCTTGTCCATCCATTTGGTCAGAAAAATCAAAACGACCAAAGCAACAAATGGATGTCCTTGAATGGATAAAATCATGCATCCAACATGCTCACACAATAAGATAGCAAATGAAATATGTGTCAAACATGCACCAACAAAACTCTAGCTACTATCACACAATTTGTCGATGACTAGGTCATCTATATATGAGTATATTGACTTAGGAGTCAAATGAGAACATTTGATCATAGGTCATACTCATCGTTTAAGCACAAGTGGGGTTACCACTTTTACATAAAGCATTGATGTGTTCACATCATTTGAAGATGCTTTAGCTCAATTCTTTAGAGCAAAGCTCCCCTAGATGTGAGAACCCTTTTAAAGGGTCAAACTAACCTTGGGTTGTCGAGAAGACTTCATGTAGATGTTGAAGATGTGGATGCTCAATGTTGATGAAGATCATCAAGAGTTGGGAGCAATCCTTTGGATTCGGGCACTTTCAATACCTACATGGGTTAGTCCGACAAGGAACAAACAAGGATATCTACGGACATAGATTGAAGTACACAATAGATGATGTCCATGAAAGCAATGATTACCTTGTCCCTTGACTTACCAACAAGAGGGTTTGTGACTCCATGAACTAGTGCATAATGTGGAAGTTGATTGCACAAGTTCTTGCCAAAATGAATGTGAGTGGAGTATGTTGGCGGAGTCACCCTCAAGAACTCTCTAGTTCTTTTCTTGGGATCCACATCATCTTGATGGGAATCCTTGGGGTTGTAGTTGAGCTTGACGAAGTAGAACTTGGCGTTTCCTTGGGAACCCACTTGACCATGGCTTTAGGTGCTTCAATAAATGCATCAATCTCCTCTTGAAGCTTGTCCTTGCCTTTTAGCTTGTGGTCTTGTGGTGGAAGATCATCTTGAGCTTGTTCCACATTGGAAGAAGTAGGATCGTACTTCTCCTTTTGAGAAACAAACTTTGGAGTGGGATATTGACCTTCTTCCCATTCAACACCCTCGGCGTTGAACTTTAGCTCAAAACCAATTCCTTGATTCTTCCGGTGCCTTCCTTGCTTGCGAACAATTTCCTCAAAGTTTTTGCTTCCGGCAAGTCTCTTGTAGACACCTTTCTCTATAATCCCTTTCAATAAACTATTTTCTTGCTCAAGTGTAACTTGGCTTGAAACATTGTTAGTGGAATCAAGAGAATTACTAGGACCAACAATATTGGATTTAGCATGGTTATTGTTACTACTAGATGAAGAATTTTTCTTATGCTTGTCATGCTTAGTTTTAATAGGTGGCAAGAAATTAGACAAGAGAAGTCGTTTGGCAAGATATGAAGAACTCTTCTTTCGAAGATCGTCATTGATAGCTTTTAGGAACTCATGTTCTTGCTCTAGATTGAGCTTCTCGAAGCGTAGCTTCTCATGAGATCTTAGGAGCTCTCTATGATCTTCTTGAGTTGTTTCATGAGCTAACTTAAGAGTGTTTAGTTCTTCAGTTAGACGCTCAATCTCCTTCATAGCATTGTCATTCGACTCTTCTCGACTATAAAGACTACTAGCATGTTCATCATTACTAGGCTCACTAGATTTATCATGTAAAAGCTCATCTTCACCAAGCAAGTCATCCTCATCACTATCAAAGTCAATAAATTCAGGGTGTGATACCTTGGGGCCTTTAGCCATGAAGCATCTTCCAATTCCCTCATTTGGTGAATCAAACAAGTCATAGGAGTTGGAGTTGGAAGACACGAGAGCAAGACCGGCAACACCTTCATCTTGGCTGTAGTCGGAGTTGGAGTGATAGCTTCTTTCGGAGTGATTGTCGGAGTCGGGCCGGAGACCCATTCACCTACATGAGCTTGATGTTTTCTTCTTGTGTAGCTCCTTGATGACTTGTCTTTCCTCTCCGAATCCTTGCTTCTCCGAGAGGGTCTTCGTTCATAACGATCATCTCTACTCCTTCTCTCTTTCCGAGGTGACTCTTCTCTTGAGCTTCTTCTTCTTGGAGATTCTTCTCTTCTCTTGTGGGGAGCCGAACACTCATTTGAGTAGTGTCCGGTCTTCCACAATTGTAGCATTCGATCACGACTAGAAGATCTCTTTTCATCATATGATCTAGACTTTGAGCTTCTTTCCTTGCTTCTACTCTTGTAGAATTTGTTGAAGTTCTTCACCATTAGGCTTATCTCTTCATTGGAAACTAGCTTGTCACTTGAGGTTGTGGGAGCATCAATTGTAGCTTTGTAAGCACCACTTGACTTGTTGTGAAGCTCTTCCTTATCTTTAAGTGTCATCTCATGAGCAACAATTCTTCCAATGACTTGGTTGGCTTGAGATTCTTGTAGTTTGGCCTCATTTGGATCAAAGTGCACACGGTGTCATACTTTCCATCCAAAGCTCTGAGAATCTTCTTGATGATGAATCGGTCGGTCATTTCTTCGCTTCCTAAGCCGGCAATCTCATTTGTGATGAGAGCAAGCCTAGAGTACATTTCAGCGACTCCTTCACCTTCCTTCATCTTGAACTTGTCAAGTTGACCTTGAAGAACATCTAGCTTTGATTCCTTCACGGACTCGGTACCTTCGTGCATTTCGATCAAAGTATCCCAAATCTCTTTTGCATTCTCAAGACGGCTGATTTTGTTGAACTCCTCGGGACACAAAGCATTGAAGAGAATGTCACAAGCTTGAGCATTGTTTTGCAACATCCGCAATTCATCCGCTGTAGCTTCACGATCCGGAACTTTTCCTTCCTCGAAGAACTCACCTTGCAAACCAACACAAATAATGCCCCATGCGGCAGGGTTATGTCCAAGAATATGCATTTTCATTTTATGCTTCCAACTAGCAAAGTTTGAACCATCAAAGTAAGGACCTCTACGAAAATTACCCTCACTAGGCGCCATACTCTCCTAGGTTGTGAAACCAAGCTTATGGAGTCAATGCAATGGAAACCAATACAATGGAGACCAAAGCTCGATACCACTTGTAGGATCGAAAGTATGTCTAGAGGGGGTGATTAGACTACTTGACAATATAAAAATTCAGCCTTTTGATAAAGACAAGTTTTGGCAAGTTCACAATGATGATCAAGTCAAGTATCACCCTACACATGCAATTCTAGAGTATAGGCAGCGGAAAGTAAATTGCACATGTAGTAAAGAGAGGTGGAGAAGAGCAAACGCAATTTGGAGACACGGAGATTTTTCTCGTGGTTCCGATAGGTGGTGCTATCGTCAATCCACGTTGATGGAGACTTCAACCCACGGAGGGTAACGGCTGTGAGAGTCCACGGAGGGCTCCACCCACGAAGGGTCCACGAAGAAGCAACCTTGTCTATGCCATCATGGCATACGCCCACGGAGGGCTAGCCTTACTCGGGGTAGATCTTCACAAAGTAGGCGATCTCCTTGCCCTTACAAACTTCTTGGTTCAACTCCACATCTTGACGGAGGCTCCCAAGCGACACCTAACCAATCTAGGAGGCACCACCTCCAAAAGGTAATAGATGGTGTTGGTGATGATGAACTCCTTGCTCTTGTGCTTCAAATGATAATCTCCCCAACACTCAACTCTCCTCACTGATTTGGCTGTGGTGGAAGAAAGGATTGAGTGGAAAGCAACTTGGGAAGGCTAGAGATCAAGCTTCATATGGTGGGAGTGGAGCTACTTGATCTCAACACAAGGGTAGGTAGTTTTCTTCTCGAAATGTAAGGTAGGAGTGGTAGTTCTTTCGATGGCTCTCTCCACGAATGAAGAGGGGGTGGAGGGTATTTATAGCCTCCACACAAAATCCAACCGTTACACACATTTGACCAATCTCGGTCGGACCGAAGTTGACAACTCGGTGAGACCGAAAGTTCAAAACATGTGAGCGTTGGGATTTTCGTGGGACCGAAAATACAATCTCGGTGAGTCCGATTCGTCCAAAGACTAGGGTTTGCCAATCTCGGTGGGACCGACTTCATCATCTCGGTGACACCGATTTGATGATGAAGGTTCTGAAGCTTGGCAACACCAGTTCGGTGAGACCGAGTTGAATCGGAAAATCCGAAATTTCTAGGGTTTGGCTATATGGCTGAGGTGGTTCATCTCGGTGTGGTGAGTTTATGGAATCGGTGGGACCGAGATTACTTATGAGTGTATATTTGAAGTGAAGGGTGCTGATAGTTTAGGAGATGTATCACTAAGCACTTTGAGCAACGGATCATTATCATAACCTCATCCCTTTTAATAGTATTGGCTTTCCTATAGACTCAATGTGATCTTGGATCACTAAACCAAAAATGGAGTCTTGAGCTTTTGCCAATGCTTGCCTTAGCATTTTGAGGGGTCCACTTCTTCAGTCATTGCCATACCCATATCACTGAACTTTCTGAAATGATTCTCAAGAAACTATTAGTTCAATGATATATATGTTGTTATTAATTACCAAAACCACCCGGGGATTAGTTGCACTTTCACAGCTCTAGCACGTGCTCCTAGGCACTTTGTACATGTTGACTATAAGATGGGCTGTAGGCTTATAGCCAGCAGCTGGCTATACTATTAATGCTCTTTAGATGAGGTGCTGAGTGCATTAAATGGCTTAGTAAATCAAGTGTTCAATGCATAGGTGCTTAGTTTATTGGTGCCACATCATATTTTATGCCTACGTGGCAGGCTTAGCAGCTATACATGGTGGAGCACTGGGAGAGGCCAAGGCTGGTCATACTGGGGAGTAACTTGTACTGTAACATATTACTATGTTACTCTAAACATCTCTATAAACCGGAAAGGAGGGTGTAGTAACATAGACTAGTGTCATATGTAGAGTATGGGAGCACATGATATCTCCCCGTCCGGACCGATCCCAAGTTGGCTTCTCACCTTCTTGGTCCAACAAAAACCCCTCTGCCTCCCGCGCGCGCTTCTCGCCAGGCGCCAGCTGAGCCCGCCACTCCACATTGATGGCAAGTCAGGGCGACGCGACCTCTCACTGCTTCCGCCGTTGAAGCGGCGCACCAACCGAGGGCACCGCCCGCTGCACGCCCGACATTTCAGACTACACAGTGGATAGTAACTTTTAGAGCAAGTACTATAAATAGATGACATAAGCAGGCTATAAGGATTTAAATATAGTATTTGTGCTTAGTTGAAGGAGAGAGAAGAGAAGCGGATTGTAAACGTGTAGCCAGTTGTACTCCAACATACTCTACTTTGTGAGACAAAAGGTGGGGCCATTATTAATGATATTGTATTTATACTAAAGGGACTAACGGATGCCTTAATTACTCCGCTTTTAACCCTTGTGGGGCTATTATTGACTTTTTTTAGCTATTATTGACTTGGACGTGGGGTTTGGGGGCCAAAGGCCTACTATTATACTCCGACCTGACATGCTCTACCCTAGCCGCTGCTGTATCATATGGTTTCACACCGTTCCAGATCTTAGTGCCGCCCCGCAATTCTTCTCCAGCCCACCTTCCGGCGTGCACGACGAGAAGGGACAACAGTCCTCCGAACCCCGCCTTTTGTGATCCTGTACGGGAGAGGGGTGATCAGGTTTTTGTGGAGCACACTCGTGGCTGCTGCCAATGACGACTTCCTCAATGACAGCCTTCTTCCCGACCTCGGTAACCTCTTCATCAACGACATGAGTGACAACATCAACCACATCGGTTACGCTCATGCATCAAGATGTGATTCTGTCCTCCTGGTTTAGTCCGCATCATTACTTTGATGTTTGCAATTGTCGTCATGATCTATTTACTGCTGATTCGGATTAAATCTCATACTAAATTGCTCATATATTCAACAATCCAATCCAAAAACCTGATCACATTCAATTTACTCCGAGTGGTTTTGCTGCGCTTTTGAAGCCACCTACTTTTAAGGGGGTGCAATATAAAAGGTGGCGCACAAGAGCAGTATATTGGTTTCAGATCATGTACTGCTATGACGCCACTAATGGTAAGCCTGAGGGCGATCTTAATCCTACACATCAGGAAGCTTTTTCAGAACATGGATGCCCTCTTCAAAGCCGCCCTGCTGAGTGTTCTTAACGATTCCATTGTGGATTTGTATATGTTGTTTGACACCGGGAAAGACATGTGGGCTGCGCTCGAGGCCACGATTGGGCCCTCGGGCGCTGGCAATGAGTTGTACGTCATGGAGCAATTCTGTGACTACAAGATGACTGATGAGCGCTCTGTTGTTCAGCAGACTCATGAGATACAATCACTCTCTAAGGAACTTGAGTACTTTAAGTGTGTGTTGCCGGACAAAGTTGTTGCTGGGACCATCATTGCCAAGCTTCCACCTTCATGGAATGATTTTGCTACTTCTCTGAAAAACAAGAGACATGAGTTTTCTGCTTTGGATCTCATTAGCACTCTTGATTTTGAGGAGAAGGCGAGAGCAAAAGACACACGTGCTCGGGTCGCCGAGGGAGCTTCTAGTGCCCACATGGTACATGAGAAGAACTTCCAGCCCAACCAGCCCTAAAACAACAAGAACAAATCTCATGGGAAAGGCAAGTTTGATGCAAAGAACAAGCCGTCACATTCTACCAACTTCAAGAAGAATTCTCATAACGGGAAGGGATACAAACCTCAATTTTGGTAGCACCGCACAAAATTTATATGGCTGCATCTACCTGCTGTCAGCTAACCTCATGGTGCTCCAGGTATTCCTACATTCATAACTAGGTACAATGACCACCGCAAGATGAAATTAGCTTATTCGTATGTTGACTTGCTGAATGCAGTGCGGAACGATCCTGTCGTGTGTGGAGGAGCAAACAAGCAGTGCAGCCGAAGGTGGAAATCAACCAAGGACTTATGAAATTATATGTAATCTTCCTCAGGCAGGTTAGTATCCCCTTCGTCCGGATGATCGTGTTTTGTCATGCCGAGCTATTGATATGTGCTACTATTTTGCAACACCGTTTAAGTATAGCTACTGTTTTCCTATCTTTTCAGATTCAGGACAATGAATATGATATCAGGGGAACTGCACAATATGGACCCATGTTGAGTCATCTCTATTGCCTCATGTGCTTGCTACAAATGTGTCAGCATCAATTGCAAGATGAGGGAGCTAGCTAGCTGTGGAGTTGCCAACATGCTCAAAGTGATCGCAACATTGAGAAGAAACAAGCATGCCCAGGAAATTAATGCGTGCGCAGGGAGGCCCTTTGCTCAGAGAAGCATTGACCGATTTTCTTTATTTCCACACCTTCTCACAGTTTTGTATATTGGTTATAGTATGGTGAATCATTGAGATGCATAGACATGCTGAACTTTTGTTCTTCTGAATGTTAGTTTAATGTGAGTGTCTGCATCTAGTACCGCATCCTTTAATTTGGTGGATGCACACAGAGAAAATAAATCTCCTTAATTTACTCCATAACCACCCTATTAAATAGGCCTAGTAACAAACCAGGCGCATGCAGTGGCCGGCGGGCACATGCATCCTGCATGCAGGGCCAATCATGCAGCAACGCAAAAGAAGAGAGCGGTTCTTGGGGAAAAGCGAGTAGTTAGTGCAGCGAACCTTATAAACACGAATAGCTCGCTCTCCCGCTTCCGACTCCCCACCCAATTCCCCCCGCTCCCCAATCTTCCTCACTCGTCCAGAAAACCCCGCTCACCTTCTTCCTCACTCATACAGAAATCCCCAGCCCTCCTTCTTCCCCACTCGCACTACCACTAGGCTCGTCTCTGGCTACTCTGCTCAAACCCGTGAGCTCGGCGCGACGCCCACAAGGAAAACGGGTGGCTCCAACGCCAAGAAGATGAGGCTCCCGCCAGCAGCGATGCCGGTTGTACATCCCGCACCCGGTAGCGCGGGGAGAAGCGGCGAGCCTCCCCACCCGGATCTGAGGAACCGGTAGAATCTCCGGTGGACCACATTAGGGATCTCCCAGACGTCATCCTTGAGGAGATCATCTCGCTTCTCCCCACCAAGGATTGCTGCCGCACACAAGTCCTCTCAACTCGGTGGCGCCCTCTATGGCGCACCGCGCCCCTCAATCTTGACTATCGTCAGATATCTGTCCTTCCTGAATTTGATCTCATCAGAGCCATCGTCTCTTCTCACCAGGAGGGCCCCGTTCAATGCCTCTGCATCCCGACAAGCTACCTGCTGTCCATACCAAGCAAGATGGAAGCTTGGCTGACATCCCCTGAATTCAGAAAACTCCAGCAGTTTGAGTTCTACCATTAACATGAAAGTTTCATACCATGAACATACCAAGAATTCGTGCCCACACCACCGTTGTCCATCTCGCAGTTTTCCTCCTCTCTCCACACCGCCACCTTCGCCCGGTGCCATCTACCAAATGATCTGGTACAAATGCTTTGACTCCCACTGCTAAAAAAACTTTCGCTTGTGGTGGTTTATCTGTCGGAGGCCCCGCTGCACAACATCATCCACTCCAGTTGCCTGCCTCGAGCGCTTCTTGATTGTTTTGGGAATAGAAATCGTATCGATTGTCTCCAAATAAAGTCGCCTCACCTTAAAAGCATTGGAATTTGTTTTGAAGGACAGCAGCTCATCATCGAAGATGCCCTTCACTTGAAAGGTTGCTCCTTCATAATTGTTATACACCTTGAAATAAGCGTCGTCTCTGCTACCAAACCGAGACCTTGGGTGTAATTAAGTGACCCGTTTAATAATCACAAGGAGTTGGTTTTTGGCTCCTCACCTTTTCAGGTACCGTATATTATCATCTACACATTTGTAATCATATGCTGCATTTTTCATTTGTGCGCATAAGTTTATATCATCTTGGAGTACACTTTAGGTACTAATATTATGTTATATGATCAATGAAGAGTTGGTTCATTGATAGCCTATCCATGCTGCTGGATTCTGTCAAGATCATATATATCAGAATGTATAGTTTTGACCTAGACATAATTATTGGCTTGCTGCGATGCTTTCGATCTCTGGAGAATTTATACATAGAGGTGATGATTTCATGGACATTGAAAGCCCGTATATATTGTACTAGAATTAACTGTTCAGCTGTCGTTCTTTTGACATACTCTTTTTTCAGACCTTAACTATTTTCAATCTTCATGTCTACTTAGGGAGAACCACATGGAGAAAAACATATAACCAATCGTTGGCGTAATAAGCGCAAGGATTTTCTTAGTTCTCATGACAATCGTTTGAGGACAATAATGATGGGACGATATGCATCCAACCAGGCAAATAGAAGCTTTGTCACATTCTTCCTGTTGAATGCGAGGTTACTATTGTCCATGAGGCTTAATTTTTAGAGCAAGAGATTTCTCATGGACGAACATATTGAACAGCAAAAAAAGAAGTTCCAAGTGGACAAATGGGCTTCTAAACGTGCTTGGTTTCTATTTACAACAAGTTGTAGACATCCTAAAATAAATTTTTGGCACAAGATGTTGATTTTATGGATCAGACCGATCCATTTGTTTGTGACTGCAAAAAAGAGTGGTTGGGTTAGATGTTACTGTCATGTTCAATCTGGGTTTGGTCTAAAAATTTGATGAACAATTAATCCTTGGGCTTTTTGTACCATTTGTATGCTTGACTTGCATGTTGTTGCCCTCGTACTCCCCTCCACCTGCCACTACACCGCCGCATCTTCCATGGCTGCTGTTCGTTCCCATCCGAGGCCTTGCCGTCGTTCTCCGCCTTGGTTAGCTCACTGTGCTCGCCGCCATCTGGTGTTGTCAACATGGTCAACAACCAAGAGGAATCAGGAGATGACTGTACGTGGAGAGGCTGACATTAGGGACCCACCAGGGTCATTGCATGTCGCAAGCAGGTGCCTCTTTATTACAAGCCAAAACAATAATTCCTCCTAATTGTTTGACAACTAGGTTCCACGCCATTGTCAATGTAGTCAATAAACGAGAAAATTACACAATGAGCGGATAACACCAGGGACCCAGCAGCTCGACCAGTTGTTTTTCAGTTTCAGAGATGAAGCTCAACCGCGCGCTGTGCGGGGGCTGTGGCCCGTCTAGCCCACGCTTACGCTTTTATTAAGCACATGACGAGCCCAGTTGATATTTTTTTCTTTCTGAAATTAGCTAGCCCAGTTCTTTTTTTTTGGAGAATACCAAAACCGAGGCCTACTTGCTTTTCTCAGCCCTGCTGGGCTGCAAATCTTTCAAGACGAGGAGGTATAAGAAATGGGCTTCCCCAGAAAACGGGCTATAAGTTGTAAGAAATGGGCTGTAAATTTTTAAACCAAAGCCAACCGGCAATTGCATTAAAATATTTTTTTTTTCAGGATTTCTCTACTCTCTACTCTTATAAAAACCAAAGCCAACTGGCAATTACATTAAAATATCATCTTTTCACCCACAAGATAAACTACTCATACAAATGCATCTTCATGTTCCGTGCAACGAACGAGCATCTTGCTAGTTAAGATTCTAAATTCCATTCATTTTTTTGCGGAGAATTGTTTTTTGAACTTTATTTTGATATAATTTTTTGAAAACTCTTTTTAACGTGACTCGAAATTTCGTGATTAAAAGAGTTCGGACCCCACCGAAATATGCAAAATTTCGTTGAATTTTTTAGCAGTGCCCAGAATATATGGTCTGTAATGCTAATAAAAAGAATATGGGCTTCAAATATCCTTAAGAATTAGCAAATGGGCTGTAAATTATTGAAAATAATGGCTAATGGGATGTATGCTATTTTCCACAGATTTGGAGGCTGACTTCTGGGCCTACTAGGTTGACGATGACGCTGTCCTAAATTTTTTTTTTGACGCGTACGCAACGGTTTGTCAACTTAGTCAACACACAGCGGTGACTGTTGGATGTCCATCCAACAGCCGCCGTGCTTCTTCAATCTCTGATCTTCCTACTCCAACCGCCCAAACCAACGCCAGCGGGACTGCCTGCTCCCTCCTCTCGTGGCTGGCCGTGCTGCCGCCAGGCCATCCCTCTAACCACCCGCACATGCTGTTATTTTCCAGCGACATCAGCCTCACCCCGCAGCCGACTAGTCAGCGCTCGTTCTCCCCTCAGCGTGGGCATCCGCTGCGGTGGCTTCGCCGGCTCCGGGTGGTTCTCTTCCTGGGCCCCGCCCTCGTCCACCACGTTTGTGCTCTCGGCGCGGAGAGGTCAACATGGTCAACAAAAAAAAACCATCGGAAGAGGCTGACAGTAGGGGCCCACACAGGAAAATGCCTCCTTATTACGCGCAAAATAATGATTCCTCCACCTGATAGCTGGGACCCACCAGAAGGGTCTCTGTATTTCACGAAAAAAACATTCCCCCCGCTGTCAGCTTGGACCCACCGGAAATGCCTCCTTATTACGCACAAAAAAAAGAATACTCCCCCTGCTAGCTGGGACTCACCTTGGTGGGAGGCTGACCTGTGGGCCTACTAAGTTTACGGGGACGGAGGGCTTTGTCAACTTAGTCAATATGAACGACTCTAGCTCTAGTGACCCTACGATGTCCATCCAACGGCCGTAGTGCTTCTTCAACCTCTGGTCTTCGTGCTCCAGCCGCCCAAAGCAGCGCCGGTCATGCCGTGTGCTCCTGCCTCCCGTGGCCGGCTGTGATGCCGCGGAGGCCTCACCGCCCCTACTACTCCCACCGCTGGCCAGACCATCCCTCTACTCACCCACACCCCCTGTTATTCTGCGGCGACGGTAGCCTCACCCTCGTACTCCTCTTCGCATGGGCATCCACTGCTGCGTCTTCCCCGGCTCCACGTCGTCCCCTTCCTAGGCCTCACCGTCATCCACCGCCGTGGTGCTCTCGGCACAGCGTGGTCAATGTGGTCAACGACCGACTTCCATCGAAAGAGTACTGTGCGTGGAAGTGCCTCCTTATTACGCGCAAAATAATTATTCCTCCACCTGACAGCGGGGACCCACCGGACGGGCCACCGTATTTCGTGAAAAAACATTTCCCCCTGACTGCTGGGACCCACCAGCTACATCTTCGCACGCAAGGAAGTGCGTCCGCGCAAAAAAAAATGATTCGCCCCCTGACTGCTGGGACCCACCAGCTAAATCTTCGCACGCAAGGAAGTGCGTCCGGGCAAAAAAACGATTCGCCCCCCTGACTGCTGGGACCCACCAGCTATATCTTCGTAGGCAAGGAAGTGCCTGACAGCCGGGACCCACCTGGTCGAAGCATACGTAGCGTTGTCATTCGTCGTGACGTGTGCGTACATCTTGGTCGATGTAGAGGCGCACTGCGTGTCGTAGTAGAGCGCGCCGACGTAGCATGTACGCGCACGCATAACGGCGAGGGTGCAAGAAAGAAAATCTGACCCACGTCACATTACATACGGGCAGGGTCTCGAACGCCTACTCGCGCATAGGTACATGGCTGGGTCGGAACGGAGAAACAACGTCGTCGTGTTCATGGGGAGGCAATGGAATGCGTCGTGTTGGGGAGGCAACGGAATGCGTCGTGTTCATCGGGAGGCAACGGAACGCGTGGGAGCCAACCGACTGGGTCGGAACGGAATGCGTGGTCATCGGGAGGGCTTGGACGGAACAGGCGATGGAAACGAGGCCTGGCGTACCGCACAACGGAGGAAACGGTCCTCCTACGTTCGGAACGGGGTCCTGTTGATCGGGAGGGGTGTGGCGTACCGCAAAACGGAGGAAACAAACCTCCTACGGACGAAACAGGGGTCCTATTGATCGAGAGGGGTGTGGCGTACCGCAAAACGGACGAAACGGACCTCCTACGATTGAAGCAGGGGTCTGTTGATCGGGAGGGTGTGGCGTACCGCCAAAACGGATTTAAAGCAGACCTCCTACGGTCAAAATGGGGTCCTGTTCGCCGGGAGGGTGTGGCGTACCACAAGCAGGACTCCACGGGATATTGTTCATCTCCACCGTCGACCTCCTCCAGCCTCCACGGGCTACCGTCGACCTCCTCCGGCCTCCACGGGCTCCTGTTCATCCAGCCTCCATCATGCGCTTACTCCACCGCTCTTGTTCAACCACCCCTCCACGGGCACCCCTCTACCGTCTACTGTTCATCTAGCCCTCCACACCACGGGGTCCTGTTCAACCACCCCTCCACGGCCACCCCTCCACCGTCTACTGTTCATCTAGCCCTCCACACCACGGGGTCCTGTTCATCCAGAGGCCACGCCACCGCTCACTGTTCATCCACCCCCCCCGCAATGCTCACTTTGTTCATCCAATCGATCGGCTTGATTAGCGGCGAGCGAAGAATCGCTCCATCGGGTTCAGTTAACAGCCATCAATCGATCGCTCGGGTTCAGTAACGCGTAGCCTGCAGTGCAATCACTCGGGTTCAGTTAGAGCCCAACGCCTCGCTCGGGTTTAGTTAGAGCCAACACCTCGCACGTGTACGAGAGAAACGTGCATTGCTCGGCCCCCGACCTCCCACCATAACCGGTAACTCCCCGAAATTTTCCTCCCACTCGCTTCTACCACAGTTTTTTCCATCATGGACGGCCCAAAGAATGTCATGCAGCTGCGTCTCCGGCCCGCCCAGGACGAAAAGCCCATTTTCTGTCATGATTTTTTGTCATAGAAGTAGGAGCCCACCACATCTATGATGATACCGGGTTTTGTCACAATTGTTGTCATAGAAGTGTCGTATGTATGACAGGAAAAAAATTCGTTCGGCCCAAAATGTCACGGATGTGTCTTTTTTTTGTACTGTTGTCCTTGCCTTTTAGCCTGTGGTCTTGTGGTGGAAGATCATATTGAGCTTGTGTTCCGTTGAAAGAAGTGGGATCATACTTCTCTTGTTGAGGAACAAACTTCATCTTGGGGTATTGATCTTCTTCCCACTCAACTCCATTTGCATTGAACTTTCGTTCAAAACCAAAACCTTGATTCTTCTGGTGCTTTCCTTGCTTGCGTAAAATTTCCTCAATTTGCTTACTCCCGGCAAGGCTGTTGTAAACACCTTTCTCTATAATTCCCTTCAATAAACTATTTTCTTGCTCAAGTTTAACTTGGCTAAGAGAATCGTTAGTGGAATCAAGAGAACTACTAGAAGCAACAACATTGGATTTAACATTGTTATTGTTACTAGTAGAAGAAGAATCTTTCTTGCTCTTATTGCTAGATTTTACTTGTGGCATATAAGTGGACAAGCCTAACGCTTGGCAATGTAAGAAGAACTCTTCTTTCGAAGATCATCATTGATAGCTTTTAGAAACCCATGCTCTTGCTCTAACTTTAGCTTCTCGAAGCATAGCTTCTCATGAGTCCTTAGGAGCTCTCTATGATCCTCTAGAGTTATTTCATGAGCCAACTTAAGAGTGTTTAGTTCTTCATTTAGATGCTCAATCTCCTTCTTATCATTGTCATTCGTTTCATCTTGATTAGCATGATTATTAGTAAGTTCATCATAGTTTTCGTCACTAGTCACTACAAAAAAAGACACATCCATGACATTTTGGGCCAAACGAAATTTTTTCTATCATGCTTATGGCACTTCTATGATGATAATTGTGAAAAAACCTGGTATCATCATAGATGTGGTGGGCTCCTACTTCTATGACAAAAAACCATGACAGAAAATGGGCTTTTCGTCCTGGGTGAGCCGGAGACGCAACTGCATGACATTCTTTGGGCCGTCCATGACGGAAAAAAGCATGGTAGAAGCGAGGGCGAGGAAAATTTATGAGAGTTCCCGATTACGGTGGGTGGTCGGGGCCGAGCAATGCACAGAGGTTTGCACGTTTCTCTCATACACGTATGCGCATATGTGTGAGGAGTTGGGCTCTAACTGAACCCGAGCGAGGTGTTCGGTTACTGAACCCAAGCGATTGCACTAGCTACGTTACCGAATCCGAGCGATCAATCCCTTGGCTGTTAACTAAACCCGATCGAGGGATTCCTTCGCTACTACTGCTAGCTGAAGCCGATCGAACCTACTGCCTCTTGGTGAACAGTGAACGTTGTTGGGGGTTGGATGACCAGTTCCCGATGGGGGTTGGATGAACAGGACCCCGTGGTAGGAGAGGTTGTTGCCGCTGGATGAACAGGACCCCGATCGAGCCAGTTGGGGATGGATGGACATGACCCCGTGGAGGGTTGGTTGAACAGTAGCCGGTAAAGGCTGGATGAACAAGACCCCATGGAGGGCCGGTGTCGGGGAAACGACACCTATGGGATCACGAGGATCCCTTCTGCGGTTGGCGGGGAGCAGGGATGCACAAAGAGCATCTGGTGATCAGCACGAGGGATTTTTACCCTGGTTCGGGCCGCTGAGAAGCGTAAAATCCTAGTCCTGCTTTGAGTGTCTACTAGCACACATTCCCGTGCATTGCAACGGGATATAAAATCACATGCCTCTAGCTCAATATAAGAATGGCACAAGACCCGTGCAGGTTCGAGTTCTCTAGTTCGACATGGCGCCCTGCTCGTGCCACCGCTTGGCTGCTTCGCCGTTAGGTATATTACATATGAGCTTAAATTTAAATATTGTAAAATGTAAAGTTAGAATAGTTTTTGTAGGTTTCAAGTTAGAATGATGATTAAGTGAAATTGAGTTCATTTTGCCATGAAAATAAGCCATCCTACATACAATTTTTTTAGGAGCCCACAACGTACAAAACTTGCAATAAAAAAGATACAACTTAAACCGTATTTTCGTGATTGGTCCATCAATTAGTAATTAATTGAAATTGCTCGAGATGCACGTGGTCCAACTTGGCATGCACAAATAAAGATGATCAATTTTCTCCCCTCGTTGATCGGAAAAAAATTGTGTGCGACCCGGGCCATACCTTCCTTGTCCTTAGACCCTCTTCCTCGGCTAAGTACTGACGCGTGGCAAAAGAAATCTCAGAGGTTCTTCTCCTTTGTTGCATGCTCTTGGTGACGCCACCAAAACTCTTCAACTTCGTGGAACCACCGATGCTCCGTCTTATCTTCCCTCCCTCTTCTCTCTTCCTCTCGTCTCAAATCACGACACGACGGCATCTCAGCTACTTTTCTAGGGCTAGCGGCCTCGGTGGATGGAAATTGGATGAGTAGCGGTTGCAATCACAAGTCGACAACGACCAGAAGCACAACCATTTTATTGATTGAAGATTTGTTTTTCCACAAGTCAGCAAATGGAGAGGGTCAAGCGAACTGGAGTGTCACGCTCATGTATCACATTAAATTAAATGTTGATATTCTATACAATCTGTGACGTATATAAATTGAAATTATTTGATGTAATGCACCGAGGTGGTATTATTTAATTGTCGATACACGTTCTTTTTTTATATAGATCTCTCTTTTATTTTTTAAGCCCACTTGCGTGGCACCTGGCCATAAGAATTCCTCTAATTTTTAGAAAAGCCGATAAGAATTTCTTTAGTAGAATCAGCTCACAGCCCATAAGTCCGGCGGCTGCCGGGTACAGGCTTTGAACTGTTTTTTTCGAATTCAAAACAACTCGGCCCATAATAAACTTTATTAAGTGGGTAACCGGATTTTTAACATCATATGATTCCTAGCCTAGTTGGCTCCCCTTGTATCTTGTGGGCCGGAGGTTTGAAGTTCGAATCCCATGCGTCCCATATTTTTACCACATTTTTTGTTGCTGCCACACATCCCAATTAGTACCATATTGAGAACTTCAAAAAAACTCAAAAAATTCCAAAAATAATAATATGGGTGAACGGATGAAAAAAATCAGCAAAACACACCTTGCTTTATTAGAAGGTATAGATTTGGTGTTTTTGAACCTTGGCTAGCTGCTATGCGTGCCTGGTCCAAAAGTTTGAATCCTTCTCCAGTATGCCTTGGGCCTACTTTTATACGTTCAAAGGGGTTGCCACAGTGGCACACATGAGGTGTAAAGTAGCTACAGTGTACATGCTTATCACTGACGTTGTAGGACACATGCATTAAATACGCTGCTTACGTGCCCTCCAACTTTGTCGGGAACGGTAATAGAGCCCGCCCCGTTCGTCGCCGCCTCACCCTATATTGACATGTGTCCGGTTGACGAGGCATGCAGCGCCAGGCTGGCTAGCTAGCCACTGTGGTGGTGCGGTGACAGGATCTTCAAGAAGATCTACATGCCACCACGTAGGTGTTTGCTTAGTTGGCAGGCTGGTCGCCGCGCTGGAATGACCGTGAGGTGGCGAAGCCTTGTCATGTGCGGGCCTAGCTGTGGCCCCACAGTTATACCCGACAAGGGTCTTGCCGGGGCCTCACAGTCATCCCCGGCAAGGGCCTTGCCGGGGGTCTTCGTCTTCTGATCCCCACGATGACCTGCATGCCACCAGTCTTCACAAAGATTTGCATGCTACTACACATGTGCCCATGAGTCTTGGTCCTAACGTTGTCAACGATGTCAGAGCTCTCAGCCTCGAGGGTGGTGGCCTTGCTGGTGCTTCACAAGCTGTCCCAGCAAGGATCTTGCCGGGGCTACGCAAGCCGCCCCGGCAAGGTTGTTGCCGGGGGAGGTCTAGCTTGTCTTCTGCTCTTCGTTTACTACCTTGAATGCTGCCTTGGTAGTCTTGCATCTTGCCTTCTAATGCCCCGTCAAGCCTTCGCCGCGGGTGCGGCTACAACTGCCCGTGCACAAGTGAGGGGTACAGAAGGGACCAAACTTATGTACACCGATAGGAGCCCCCGGGCCTGGGCCACACACGAGTGCGAAGCATCGTTGGGCCAGATCCAGAACAGTGCACGGGCACGCGTGGCTGGGAGTAACTGTTGTAATCTTCTCGTCAGTTGCGCTTCCCCACGGTCCGCATTGAATGTGCAATGTGGGGGTCATGCGTAGAACGGTCACAGCACACCTGCAATGCCTCACATCAAACAGTAAATAGACAGCCCGCGCCTTCCCCATAAAAGGAGGAATCTGCAGGGGCGCTGCTCATTTACCCTTCTTGACTTTCACAATTTAGGAACCGCCGCTCCCTTCTTCTTCCTCGAGCCCAAACAAGAGCATCTGCCTCTGTCTGCCACCACCGCGCTTTCACCGCTCTTGATCCTTTGCCCTCTCTCAGCCGCCATGGCGCCCAAGACGAGCAAGGGCAAGGGTGCAACCAAGGCAAGCGAGGGGAAGGAGGTGCCAGAGAGCGAACTGGTGAAGCTACGGAAGAAGCATGCCGTATTCACCTCGACGATTGATGTGCTCATGCTCAGGGATCGATTCTGGCGCCTGTGGGTGAGAGAGACGTTGGGGCACCCTGCCACGCACATCATCCCCGCTCCCTTCACCAAGCCCGGTCCAGATAACTACCCATTCTTTGTAGATTACTTCTACTGCGGGCTCAGCCCTCCATTCTCAGATTTCTTCAATGACATCATGCACACCTTTGGCTTCCACCTTCTGGATTTCACGCCAAATGTCATGGCGTGCATGGCTCTCTTTGCCCACCTCTGTGAGGGCTTCGCCGGAGTAGTCCCCAACACGGTGCTCTTCCGCCATTATTTCGTCCCTCGCCTCCAGCCAGGAGATGCTATCTCTGGCTGCATCACTTGGATGTTGGATCCCAAGGGCCTTGAGCAAGAGCATGTACCCGGAGGGGTTCCAGAAGGGGAAGTGTGATGAATGGCAGGGCCGGTGGTGCTGGATCATGGCAGAGGAGCCGCTGCCATTCTGTCAGGTCCGTCAGAAGCCGCTGGTCCACGACAAGCATTGGGGCAACTTCGATGTCAACGACAAGAAACTCACAATCGCCATCATCAGAATCCATCGCCTCAAATCAGCCAGGCTCACGCTCGATATGGTTGGGGCCGACTTCATCCGCCGCCGCATTGCTCCTCTGCACAGGAAGGGGAGGCCATCCCGGGACTTGTAGGATGCGGCAGACATCATGAGGCTTCGCCCGGGACTAAACTACAATTTCAAGGAAATGCAGCATGCGTCCCTCTGCCAGAAGCTATTTCAGCTCAAGGTCGACAAGACCAGCAAGGCTAAGAACACCGATGAGGCCGACAAAACCAACAAAGCCGACAAGACCAGCAATGCCGACAATCCATTCAGGTTGCCTGTGGGGGTGGTCCCCTTGAGCAAAACCTCTTACCTGACCTCCATCATTTCCATGATGCCGGTGTTCAATGCCCATGGCCTGGACCCGACCTGGGACGAGCCAGAAGCGGTGCATGTCGGGTTTTGGGTTCCGGCAGACCCTTGAGGTTCAAACTCTGGGGTGCGCACGAAGATCTCCCCCCTACCAGCTCACGTCTCAAAGCCTCCCAAGGGATGTGAGCTAGAAAGAAGAACACACAAGGGACACGAGGTTTATACTGGTTCAGGCCACCATTGTTGTGTAATACCCTACTCCAGTGTGTGGTGTGTTGGATTGCCTCAGGGGCTGATGATGAACAATACAAAAGGCAAACAGCCTCTCGAGGGGCTGTTCTTGAGTTGGTGCGATGAACTGCTTGGGTGAGTTCAGTCGCCTTTCTCTCTCTAGTCTACCTGAAATCTCGATGCCTCTACTCTGTGGTGGCTAGCTCTATTTATAGAGGGAGACCCTGGGCCTCTTCCCAAATAATGAGCGTGAAGGGCGCCAACAATTGGCCATTTTGAAGGGGAACATCTAGTACACTTATCCTGACTAAAGTTGGTCTCCGACTGCCAAAGACTCTGACGGTGACACCGTCCTGGGCTCCACGATGACCTCCATCCTGCCGTTCTGCTGGTCTTGGTCTTCTTGCACCAAAACGGTAACCTTTGCCTGATGCCTTCGCCTGTGCTTGCCCCCTTTGCACCGAAGGGGAAACAAGGACACTACATAGGCCGGCGCCGGCCTGGCGCCCGCCTGGCCTCGATCGTCATGGCTTGCATCACGGGCACCTCATGAGGTACCCTGCCTTGATCTCTCAGCCTTCTCGTGAGCCCGCGTGATGAGGCCGCTCCTGAGGAAGCTTCTTGTCATCCGCCCCACGAGGCTTGGCCCCTCGCGAGGGTCTTGAGCTTGAGCTGATGGAACTAGGCCTCACTGGGCCTCCTCTTGAGCCACGCCGCAGGCAGCAGGCAGGCAAGTCTGGGGACCCCCGTTCCCAGAACACTGACAGTAGCCCCCAGGCCCAAGGCGTGCCCGGACTTGGCTTAGTAGAGAAGCGAGGGGGCAAGTGCGAATCGCCGTCGGCCCAATAGCCTGCGGCCTTGGGCGCCACGTGGCGACTGATTGGACGTGGGCGTCTCCGCTTCCCCACGACGCCTCGGCAACTGCACGACTTGACAAGTCCCTGCATGCAAAAATGGGTCATGATTACCTGCGGTCGTGGAGGCCGACGGTTGGCCTCCTCTGGCTATTAGTATGGAACGGCGTGAGCCCTTCCAGTCCATTCCTTCCTGCTACTTCCTTTCTTCTTCTTCCTCGCCCTTGCTCCACCTTACGTCAATGGCACCGATCCGACGGTTTTCTGCTGAAGAGAAGGGAAAGGCCCCTCGAGAGGGTCCCGACCCGCTTTCGCCGAAGAAGCGTCCGGTCCCCTGCCGCCGAGAGGACGGTGCTCGGCAGGAGGCGTCGAGGCCCTGGTATGAGCGGCTGGCGCCGGGGTTTCCACTGCCCCTGTACGCCCGAATCGAAGGCCCTAGAGAAGAAGGCGTCGAGCGACACCGAAGGTGCCGCCGTCAACGCCGGCGAGTCACAGCGGTGCGCGTTGTTCCCCCTGGAGTCCATGCAGAGGGCTCTTCTCGCGAGATTGTGCTTCACGCCGCCATGCCTCCTCGATCTTGGATTTGCCTTCCTCCCTCCTTCGCCTTCGAGATTCCGCCGAGGGGGCCTCGGGAGCTCTGGCTGCAGCACGCCGACTGCAGCACCCCCGTGACTGAGGCGGAGGTCGAGGTTGTCGCCCCGGGCAAGGTCTTCCTGACCAG
The DNA here is from genome assembly GCA_021437245.1 of Aegilops speltoides. Lineage (NCBI taxonomy): Eukaryota > Viridiplantae > Streptophyta > Magnoliopsida > Poales > Poaceae > Aegilops > Aegilops speltoides. Next base: position 499,302,916 of record CM038143.1, read on the forward strand.
TGGCTAGGGCGAGGTCGCCCGGATCTGTTGGCTAGGGGGTGCCCTCGTAATCCATCTCGAATACGATGGCGCCTCCTTGATGTTCTTCAAGGTCTTTGACGCAGAAGGACGCCGGCTGGAGTGTTGCCCCAAGGGAGGCGGTCGGGGCATCGGAGCGGCGAGGACCAGGCCTACCAACCGCTTCCCCAGCAGCTCCTTAGGTAGCAGCGGAGGAGCCGGAGGGTCCAGTGACTCCGCCGAGCTTCACGCGACTCCGGATACAAGCGACGACAGCTAGGTGCCCCCGAGCTCGCATCGCGCCCGGAGCAGGGCGGCTGCATCAGTCCGTCGGCACTGCTGATCTGGGTGGGGTTGGCGCTGGCGCCTGAGGACCCACTGTTGATGATGGCGTCTCCTGCGGAGGCGCGCGTAGTTATCGCTCCTTAGCACCTTTTGTTCCCTGCGAGGAATCAAAATGACACCCCATGGGGGTATGTAAGGCGTCTTCCATTTCTTTTGTGAATTGTACATCCTTATCATGAAACGATGCGAGAGGCACGTTCTGCCCCGGCTTAGCTCCCCCTTTCTTTCCTCTTGAGGGCTTGGTGCTCTACGCCGACAGGTCCTGGTCCCCAGGCAGGCTTCAGCCGTCGCTGGTATGCCAGGTCGCGATGCCGTGGTCAAGGCCCGGATGGTGAGCGGCCCAAGGTCCGGTAAGAGCCCCTGAGTCGTGATGCTCAGGAGGTCCCCTTTAGCGCTCAAGCATCCTCCGCTAGGCAAGAAAGGCGGGCAACGTTGCCGTGACAGAGCTGCAGTAGGCGAGGGTTTAGCGCTGAGTCGATTCAGTTTTTGCGTGACTTATCTCGTAGGTTTCGAGTGGTTTCGGCGAGGTGCCGGGCTTGTGTGGCGGCAGCTGGGGTGTTACTGGGTCAGGCCCTCGTGAGCCTCTTCCCTCTTCCCCGCACTTTCCTTAATGCTCTACATCCTCAGGTCCTGGCCCTCGAGCGAGCTCAGCCGCCATTGGTATGACAGGTCGCGATGCCGTGGGTCAAGGCTATGGGGTGAGGGCTGGAGAGCTAGTAAGAGCCCATGAGTCGCGATGCTCAGGCGCCCCCCTTTAAACGCGCGAGAGGATCGTGCCGGAGAGAGGGAGAGAAAGCTCGCGACGCCCCCAACGTTACTCCTGGAGCGGGTCCTGCATACCAATCATGAGGGAAAACAAGGTCTACCGTTTCGGTTGCCAGCCAACCATTGGTTGCTCTGAGGGAGTGATTGGGGCATTGAGGGCCTGCTGAGGTGGCGCCTTGCGGGGCTGCCGCGGCCAGAGCTCGGCCACTCAGGTTTATCGGTATTGCAGGGACGGACTGATACGTCTCCAACGTATCTATAATTTTTTATTGTTCCATGCTATTATATTACCCCTTTTGGATGTTTATGGGCTTTATTTTACACATTTATCTCATTTTTGGGACTAACCTACTAACCGGAGGCCTAGCCCATATTGCTGTTTTTTTGCCTATTTCAGTATTTCAAGGAAAAGGAATATCAAACGGAGTCCAAACGGAATGAAACCTTCGGGCGCGTTATTTTTGGAACAAATCTGATCCGGAGAGCCTGGAGTGCAAGTCAAGAAAATCCGAGGGCCCCACGAGATAGGAGGGCGCCCCCCCTTAGGGCGCGCCCCCTGTCTCGTGGGCCCCTCGGGCGGCCACCGACGTACTTCTTCCTCCTATATATACCTACGTACCCCGAAAACATCTAGGAGCACCACAAAACACAATTTCCACCGCCGTAACCTTCTGTATCCGCGAGATCCCATCTTGGAGCCCTTGCTGGCACTCTGCCAGAGGGGGAAGCAACCATGGAGGGCCTGTACATCAACATCCTTGCCCCTCCGATGAGTTGTGAGTAGTTTACCACAGACCTACGGGTCCATAGTTATTAGCTAGATGGCTTCTTCTCTCTTTTTGGATCTCAATACCATGTTCTCCCCCTCTCTTGTGGAGATCTATTCGATGTAATCTCTTTTCGCGGTGTGTTTGTCGAGATCTGATGAATTGTGGGTTTATGATCAAGTTTATCTATGAATAATATTTGAATCTTCTCTGAATTCTTTTATGTATGATTGAGTTATCTTTGCAAGTCTCTTCGAATTATGAGTTTGGTTTGGCCTACTAGATTGATCTTTCTTGCCATGGGAGAAGTGCTTAGCTTTAGGTTCAATCTTGCGGTGTTCTTACCTAGTGATAGAAAGGGTTGCAAGACACATATTGTATTGTTGCCATCGAGGGTAACAAGATGGGGTTTATATCATATTGCATGTGTTTATCCCTCTACATCATGTCTTCTTGCTTAATGCGTTACTCTGTTCTTATGAACTTAATACTCTAGATGCATGCTGGATAGCGGTTGATGTGTGGAGTAATAGTAGTAGATGCAGTCAGGAGTCGGTCTACTTGTTATGGACGTTATGCCTATATACATGATCATGCCTAGTTAATCTCATAACTATGCGCTTTTCTATCAATTGCTCGACAGTAATTTGTTCACCCACCGTAATACTTATGCTATCTTGAGAGAAGCCTCTAGTGAAACCTATGCCCCCCAGGTCTATCTCTTATCATATTTGCTTTTCATCTACTTTATTTGCATCTTTACTTTTTGCATCTATCTCATAAAATACCAAAAGTATATTTATCTTATGATACTATCTTTATTATATCTCACTTTCGCAAGTGGCCGTGAAGGGATTGACAACCCCTTTATTGCGTTGGTTGCGAGTTCTCAGTTTGTTTGTGTAGGTGCGTGGGACTACTGAGGAGCCTCCTACTGGATTGATACATTGGTTCTCAAAACTGAGGGAAATACTTACGCTACACTTTGCTACATCACCCTCTCCTCTTCGAGGAAAACCAATGCAAGCTCAAGACGTAGCAAGAAGGATTTCTGGCGCCGTTGCCGGGGAGGTCTTCGCTCAAGTCAAGACATACCAAGTACCCATCACAAACCCATCTCCCTCGCATTTACATTATTTTCCATTTGCCTCTCGTTTTCCTCTCCCCCACTTCACCCTTGCCGATTTATTCGCCCTCTCTTTCCCAATCTCCTCCTCTCTTTTCCGCTTGCCGTTTTTCCATTTGCTTGTGTGTTGGATTACTTGTTGCCATGGCGCAAGATAATACCAAATTGTGTGACTTCTCGAATACCAATAATAATGATTTCCTTAGTACTCCGATTGCTCCTCTTAATGATGTTGAGTCTTGTGAAATCAATACCGCTTTGTTGAATCTTGTTATGAAAGATCAATTTGCCGGCCTTCCTAGTGAAGATGCCGCTACTCATCTAAACAATTTTGTTGATTTGTGTGATATGCAAAAGAAGAAAGATACAAATAACAATATTGTCAAATTGAAGTTATTTCCGTTTTCACTTAGAGATCGTGCTAAAGTTTGGTTTTCGTCTTTGCCTAAAAATAGTATTGATTCTTGGAACAAGTGCAAAGATGCTTTTATCTCTAAGTATTTTCCTCCCGCTAAGATCATCACCCTTAGGAACGATATTATTAATTTTAAACAACTTTATCATGAGCATGTTGCCCAATCTTGGGAAAGAATGAAATTGATGCTTCGCAATTGCCCTACTCATGGTTTGAATTTATGGATGATCATACAAAATTTTTATGCCGGTTTGAACTTTGCTTCTAGGAATCTCTTAGACTCAGCCGTGGGAGGCACCTTTATGGAAATCAAGTTAGGAGATGCTACAAAATTGCTTGATAATATTATGGCTAATTATTCTCAATGGCACACCGAAAGATCTTCTAGTAAAAAAGTGCATGCTATAGAAGAAATCAATGTTTTGAGTGGAAAGATGGATGAACTTATGAAGATGTTTGCTACTAAAAATACTCCTCTTGATCCCAATGATATGCCTTTGTCTTCCTTGATTGAGAATAATAATGAATCTATGGATGTGAATTTTGTTGGTAGGAACAGTTTTGGAAACAACGCTTATAGAGGAAATTTTAATGCTAGACTGTTCCCTAGTAACCCCTCTAATAATTATGGAAATTCCTACAATAATTCTTACGGTAGTTTTAATAAGATGTCCTCTGATTTTGATAATAGTGTGAAAGAATTTATGATTCTCAAAAGAATTTTAATGCCTTGCTTGAAGAAAAATTGCTCAAAGTTGATGATTTGGCTAGGAACGTTGATAGACTTTTGCTTGATGTTAATTCTCTTAAACTTGGATCTTCTTCTCCTAAGCATGATATCAATGAGTCTCTCAAAGTAATGAGAATTTCCATCGACGAGTGCAAGGAAAGAACTGCTAGATTGCGTGCTAAAAACGAAAGCTTTATAAAAGCGTGTTCTTCTAGTCTTCATGAAAATAATGATGAGGATCTTAAAGTTATTGACGCGTCTCCGATTAGATCTATGTTTTACAATATGAATTTTGATTATTATGGGAGTGATGATGAATCAACTTTGCCTAGAAGGCGTCCCAAAAATTCGAAGTCTTTAGATCTTGATGTTAAATTTGGTAAAAGTGAGATTGGAGAATCCTCAACTTCTAATAATGTTGAACCTACTATCTCGGATTTCAAGGAATTTGATTATGATAATTGTTCTTTAAAAGGGTGTATTTCCTTGTTGCAATCCATTGTTAATTCTCCTCATGCTTATAGTCAAAACAAAGCTTTTACCAAACATATTGTTGATGCCTTGATGCAATCTTATGACGAAAAACTTAATTTGGAAGTTTCTATACCTAGAAAACTTAATGATGAGAGGGAACCTACTATAAAGATTAAAATTAAAGATTATGAGTGTTTTGCTTTGTGTGATTTGGGTGCTATTCCACGATTCCGAAAACTTTATGTGATATTCTAGGTTTCCATGATCTTGATGATTGCTCTTTAAATTTGCACCTTGCGGATTCCACCATTAAAAAGCCTATGGGAAGGATCAATGATGTCCTTAGATTTTATCGTTCTTGATATTGATTGGAATCTTTCTTGCCCTATTATTCTTGGTAGACCTTTCCTTAGAACGATTGGTGCGATTATTGATATGAAGGAAGGGAATATTAGATTCCAATTTCCATTAAAGAAAGGCATGGAGCACTTTCCAAGAAAGAAAGTCAAATTACCTTATCAATCTATCATGCGTGCTACTTATGAATTTAGTGCCAAAGATGGCACTCGCTAGATCTATCCTTGCTTTTATGCCTAGCTAGGGGCGTTAAACAATAGCGCTAGTTGGGAGGCAACCCAATTTTTCTTTATGTTTTTAGTTTTTGCTCCTGTTTAGTAATAAATCATGCATCTACCTTATGTTTAGATGTGTTTTTATCTTTTACATAGTGTTTGTTCCAAGTAGAACCTATAGGATAACCTACGATGATAGTTGATTTGATTCTGCTGAAAAACAGAAAGTTTGCGCGCATGAATATAATTGTGTTAAATCACAGGAACGTGCTTTTGCGCTGATTATTTTTGCTGCTGTTCAATAGACAAATTGTCCAGGACTTCCTATTTTGGTAGGATTTTTAGAGTTCCAGAAGTTTGCATTAGTTACAGATTCCTACAGACTGTTTTGTTTTTGACAGATTCTGTTTTTCGTGTGTTGTTTGCTTATTTCAATGCATCTATGGCTAGTAAATTAGTTTATAAACCATAAAGAAGTTGGAATAAAGTAGGTTTAACACCAATATAAATAAATAATGAGTTCATGGCAGTACCTTATGTGGTGGTTTTGTTTTCTTTCACTAACGGAGCTTATAAGATTTCCTGTTGAGTTTTGTGTTGTGAAGTTTTCAAGTTTTGGGTAAAGCTTTTATGGACTATGAAATAAGGAGTGGCAAGAGCCTAAGCTTGGGGATGCCCATGGCACCCCAAGATATTCAAGAATAGCCAAAATCCTATGCTTGGGGATGCCCCGGGAAGGCATCCCCTCTTTCGTTGATAACTTTACTTGGAGCTATATTTTTATTTGCTACATGATATGTGTTTTGCTTGAAGCGTCGTGTATTATATTAGTATTTGCTTTTTAGTTTACCACAATCATCCTTGCTGTACACACCTTTTGGGAGAAGCCCCTTTGATTAGAATTTGCTAGAACACTCTAAGTGCTTCACTTATATCTTTTGAGCTTGATAGTTTTTGCTCTACTACTTCACTTATATCTATTAGAGCACGGTGGTGTCTTAATTTTGAAGAAATTGCTAGTCTCTCATGCTTCACTTACATCATTTTGAGAGTATTTTAGAACAGCATGGTATTTGCTATGATCATAAAGTTGGTCCTAGAATGATGAGCATCCAAGTTGGGTATAATAAAAACTATCATAGAAAGTGAATTGGATGCTATGATCAATTTGATGCTTGATAATTGTTTTGAGATATGGAGGTAGTGATATTAAAGTCATGCTAGTTGGGTGATTATGAATTTAAAGAATGCTTGTATTGAAGCTTCTGATTCCCGTAGTATGCACGTATGGTGAACCGCTTTGTGATGAAGTTGGAGCACAATTTTATTTATTGATTGTCTTCCTTATGAATGGCGGTCGGGGACGAGCGATGGTATTTTCCTACCAATCTATCCCCCTAGGAGCATGCACATAGTACTTTAGTTTTTGAGGACTTCTAAATGTTTGCAACAAGTATATGAGTTCCTTTGATTAATGTTGAGTCCATGGAATATATGCACTCTTTCACCCTTCCACCATTGCTAGCCTCTCTTGTATCGTGCAATTTTTGCCGGTACCATACACCTACCATTTACCTTCCTCAAAACAGCCTACCTATTATGGCATTTCCATAGCCATTCCGAGATATATTGCCATGCAACTTTCCACCGTTCCGTTCATATGACACACATTACTTTTGTCATATTGCTTTTTGCATGATCATGTAGTTGACATCGTATTTGTGGCAAGGCCACCTTCATAATTTTCATACATGTCGCTCTTGATTCATTGCATATACCGGTACACCGCTGGAGGCATTCATAGAGAGTCATATCTTGTTCTAGCTTTGAGTTGTAAATCCATAAAAGTGTGATGATCTTCATTATTAGAGCATTGTCCTAGTGAGGAAAGGATGATGAAGACTATGATTCCCCCACAAGTCGGGATGAGACTTCGGACTTTACAAAAAGAAAAAAAAGAAAAAAAGAAAAAAGGGGAAGGCCAAAAAGAAAAAAAAAAGAAAAAAGAGGGACAAAGAAAAAAAAGAAGAAAGAAAAAAAGGGAATAAAATAAAATGAGAGAAAAACAGAGAAGGGACAATGCTACTATCTCTTTTTCCACACTTGTGCTTCAAAAATAGCACCATGATCTTCATGTTAGAGAGTCTCATATGTTGTCACTTCCATATACTAGTGGGAATTTTTCATTATGGAACTTGGCTTGTATATTCCAATGATGGGCTTCCTCAAAAGTGCCCTAGGTCTTCGTGAGCAAGCAAGTTGGATGCACCCCACTTAATTTCTTTTGTTGACCTTTCATATATTTATAGCTCTAGTGCATACGTTGCTTGGCAATCTCTACACACTCACATTGATATCTATTAATGGGCATCTCCATAGCTCGTTGATACGCCTAGTTGATGTGAGACTATCTTCTCCTTTTTTGTCTTCTCCGCAACCACCCTTCTATTCCACATATAGTGATATGTCCATGGCTCACGCTCATGTATTGCGTGAAAGTTGAAAAAGTTTGAGATTATTAAAGTATGAAACAATTGCTTGGCTTGTCATCGGGGTTATGCATGATTAAATACTTTGTGTGATGAAGATAGAGCACAGCCAGACTATATTATTTTATAGGGATAACTTTCTTTAGCCATGTTATTTTGAGAAGACATGATTACTTTGATTAGTATGCTTGAAGTATTACTATTTCTTATGTCAATATGAACTTTTACTTTGTATTCATTTGGATCTGAAAATTCATGCCACAATAAAGAAAATTACGTTATGAATTATGCTAGGTAGCATTCCACATCAAAAATTTCTTTTTTATCACTTACCTACTCGAGGTCGAGCAGGAATTAAGTTTGGGGATGCTTGATACGTCTCCAACATATCTATAATTTTTGATTGTTCCTGCTATTATATTACCCCTTTTGGATGTTTATGGGATTTATTTTACACATTTATATCATTTTTGGGACTAACCTACTAACCGGAGGCCCAGCCCATGTTGCTGTTTTTTGCCTATTTAAGTATTTCGAGGAAAAGGAATATCAAACGGAGTCCAAACGGAATGAAACCTTCGGGAGCGTTATTTTTGGAACATATCTGATCCGGAGAGCCTGGAGTGCAAGTCAAGAAAGCTCCGAGGGCAACACGAGATAGGAGGGCGCGCGCCCCCTGTCTCGTGGGCACCTGGGCGGCCACCGACGTACTTCTTCCTCCTATATATACCTACGTACCCCGAAAACATCCAGGAGCACCACGAAACACAATTTCCACCGCCGTAACCTTCTGTATCCGCGAGATCCCATCTTGGAGCCCTTGCCGGCACTCTGCCGGAGGGGGAAGCAACCACGGAGGGCCTCTACATCAACATCCTTGCCCCTCCGATGAGTTGTGAGTAGTTTACCACAGACCTACGGGTCCATAGTTATTAGCTAGATGGCTTCTTCTCTGTTTTTGGATCTCAATACCATGTTCTCCCCCTCTCTTGTGGAGATCCATTCGATGTAATCTCTTTTTGCGATGTAATCTTCTATGAATTCTTTTATGTATGATTGAGTTATCTTTGCAAGTCTCTTCGAATTATGAGTTTGGTTTGGCCTACTAGATTGATCTTTCTTGCCATGGGAGAAGTGCTTAGCTTTGGGTTCAATCTTGCGGTGTTCTTACCCAGGGACAGAAAGGATTGCAAGACACGTATTGTATTGTTGCCATCGAGGATAACAAGATGGGGTTTATATCATATTGCATGTGTTTATCCCTCTACATCATGTCTTCTTGCTTAATGCGTTACTCTGTTCTTATGAACTTAATACTCTAGATGCATGCTGGATAGGGTCGATGTGTGGAGTAATAGTGGTAGATTGCAGGCAAGAGTCGGTCTACTTGTTATGGACGTGATGCCTATATACATGATCATGCCTAGATAATCTCATAACTATGCGCTTTTCTATCAATTGCTCGACAGTAATTTGTTCACCCACCGTAATACTTATGCTATCTTGAGAGAAGCCTCTAGTGAAACCTATGGCCCCCGGGTCTATCTCTTATCATATTTGCTTTTCATCCACTTTATTTGCATCTTTACTTTTTGCATCTATCTGATGAAATACCAAAAATATATTTATATTATCATACTATCTTTATTAGATCTCACTTTTGCAAGTGGCCGTGAAGGGATTGACAACCCCTTTATTGCGTTGGTTGTGAGTTCTCAGTTTGTTTGTGTAGGTGCGTGGGACTTTTGAGGAGCCTCCTACAGGATTGATACCTTGGTTCTCAAAACTGAGGGAAATACTTACGCTACACTTTGCTGCATCACCCTCTCCTCTTTGAGGAAAACCAACGCAAGCTCAAGACGTAGCACGGACCCGTACGCAAGCGTCGTGCCAGAGCGAGCGGCTCCAAAGGTAGGTGTCAATCGAGTAGGCGATTAAGTCAAGCAGGTTAAGCATGAAGGAGCAAATCCATTTAGATAGATGCGGAAAAAGCAAACGCCACTGGGTCAGGCCCGAGAAACTTGGGGATAATGCAGCCCGAGGGGCACCCCCAGCAAGGTAAGCATAGAACATGAGCAAAACGGATACATGCCGCAGGGACGGACCCACGCGACCTGGGAATGATGCAGCCTTGTGGGTGCTCCCAGCTGAATGGAACTTTGAAAGATGTCACCTGATACCGTTGAAGATGAAGGGATGCTGAAGTAGCGGACGACGCATGGTGAGGAAGCCGACCCTCACGAGCTCCTGGGACCAGGAGCCTCGGGAGGCTCCGGGGGCACAAGTGGATCTTCGAGGGCCATCTCCATCTCCGCCAGGACCACACGATGCCTGACCTCCTGAGCCTCCAGAATGCTCCTAAGTAGGCACTCATGCGCAGCGACCACGTTCGGCAGGCCGAGTGGCATGCGAACATAGCTGTGAGGTGGACCCTCGCAACGCTCCACGCGTGAAGGCCAGAGGCGCTCCTGAGACGCGGCTTGGCTGAGCCCTGGCACGTCGATGCAGACACGCAGCCCACCATCCTCGCCTGGATGGGGGGCTACAGCGGGCAAGCGGCGGCTGACGCGCATGACTCTTGACTCCTGTAGCTCCTGAGTGTTCCTTGCGATGAACTCCTGAGGGTTTGGCCCTCCTTGGCTCATACCCTCCTGAGGGAAACGTGCGTTGAAGCACGCCTCCAAGTGGTGCCCGAGCGCCTCCCTCGTGACCTTGGCAAAGTCCGCGGCCCTCTAGGAGAGAGCCCCCGAGCCTTGCCTAAGGAGGGCGCCGGGCGCGCCTTCCTATGCAACAAAGGGTGGCGCCCCTTGGACAGGCGCGGATCCTGACGCAATGCCTCTGGAGGTGCCTGCCTCCTGATGGTTTGGGCCAGGTGAAGTCTTCTTCTTCTTAGGGACTCCCTCGGGAAGGCTCCCGCTCCTGTGATCTGGGTCTTCGATTGCTGCGGCCTGGAAGGCACGCTCAAGAGAACACACTGCATCCCTTTATTCACAGGGGACTGTGATGACTCCACCGCTTCCTGGCATCTTGAGGACATTGTAGCCATGGTGAGTCACTGCCATGAACTTGGCCAGGGCTGGGTACCCGAGGATGGCAATGTATGGCAGGCGAATGTGGGCGATGTTGAAGTCAATGAGCTTGGTGCGGTAGTTGTTGCGTTGCCCAAAAGTGACAGGGAAGCGAACCTGCCCTATCGGAAAAGTGGAACCATCAGTGACACCTGAGAAAGGCTTGGTCGGCTGAAGCTGATCATATGGCACTTGGAGATTGTTGAACGTCTCAACGGACAGGACATTGAGTCCTGCTCCGCCATCGATGAGGGTCCTGGTGACTTGCACATTGCTGACGACTGGCGAACAAAGCATTGGGAGGACAACGGCCATTGCCGCGCACTTGAGCTGACCCGCTGAGCTGAACGTGATAGCGCACGAGGACCACCTGAGAGGACGCGTGCCCTCAAGCTTGGGGAGGAGTGCATTCACCTCACGAGCAAACTTCTTGAAGATGCGCTGTGAGGCTGGGGCCTGGGCGCCGCCCAGGATGCAAGCGATTGCACGCGGCTCCTGGAAGCCCCCAGCCCCCTCGTCATGATGCTGGTTTTCATTCCTCCTTGGCGGTGGTGGCAGAGGAGGGAGGCCTGCGTTGCCTTGTGGGCGATCCTCACGAGGCTGATCCCTCCAACCTCCCTCGTGAGGCTGATCCTGCCAATGGTCCTCGCGAGGTCGGTCACGCCCACCTTGGCGAGGGCCATGGTCTTCCCATCATCCTCCACCTCTTCCTCCTCCTCGGCCATAGCCCCGATCGTTGCGCTCGGGGCGTCGGCCGATATTTCCATCTCGCACAGCTCTGAGCTCCTGGCATTCATTGGTGTTGTGGGTGTGGAGGTCGTGGTACACGCAGTACCGGCTGCCCTTGGATGACTCCGGCTGATCCCTACCTTGCTTTGTGTCCGGCTCCACTGCGAGCACAACAGCTCCTTTGCACTTCACGTCCTTGGCCTTGGGATTCTTCTCTTCCGGATCAGCAGCCGGAAGCTCGAGGAGGGAGAGGCGCCCTTCCTCAGCCCTGGCGCACTTGGTCGCCAAGTTGAACAACTCTAGAGATGTGCACATGTCTTCATGGATCGCTAGCTCCTGTTTCATCTTGATGTCACGCACGCCATCGGAGAAGGCTGAGATGATGGCTGCCTCAGTCACCCTGGGGATCTTGAGGCGGGCGTTGTTGAAGCGCTGGATGTACTTTTGCAGGGTCTCTCCTGGCTGTTCTTGATGCGGCGCAGGTCACTCATGGCCGGGGGCCGGTCGCGAGTGCCTTGGAAGTTGGCGATGAAGCGAGTGCGCATCTTGTCCAAAGAGGAGATCATGCCGGGAGGCAGGTTTAGGAGCCAGGTGCGGGCGCCACCCTTGAGTGCCATGGGAAACCAGTTCGCCATGACCTTTTCATCCCCGTTGGCCGGCTCGATGCCCAGCTCGTAGAGCTGGAGGAACTCCGCAGGGTCAGCAGTACCATCGTAGCGAGGAGGCAGATCTGTCTTGAACTTGCCCAGCCAGGCCACGCCGTGCAGCTCGGCGGTGAAGGCGCGGCAACCTGCAGTGGCTACAGGGGGCCTTTGGTGACGAAGGGCTTGATCTTGGGGTCTCCGTCTTGCTGTCGCGATGAGCGCGAGGTCTTAGCGTCTTTGGAGCAGAGCAGCGTTCATGGCGTCTTTGGTCTTTGGGAGCACGTGAGCGACTTCCTGGGGGCGAGGGACCTCTTGGCAGCTCCTTTCTTGCTACGCGGGTGCTGGATGCGGTGGGTCTCGTCCAAGGGCCGCGCGCCTTGGGGCCAGGGCGCCTTCTTGAGGAGGAGGCGGCGGAGGTGCCTCCGGAGCTGCGCTGCCCGCGCAGGGCGGTGGGCGGTGCAGCGAGAGGAATGGCACAGGGGAGCCCCCTGCGGCACTGATGAGCTCGGTGATGCGAGCGAGCCACTCGTCGTAGAGGTCGTCGACGGGGCGATAGTGCAAGAGCTCACGTGCCAGGAGCAACGCGGCGTGCACGTCCGCGGGAGCGCGACGAGCATGCAACGACTAGCCTGCTGGAGTCAGCGACGGGGTGGCGGTGCGGCCTTCCCGCCGGACCGAGGAACGCAGCGACGACGCCTGCTGCTCGTTCCCCACTGGGCCTGTGGCGGCGTGGGTGGCAGGCGACGGGGAACGACGGGGAGGCCCGCCGACGGGGGCCGTCTGGGCAACATGGGCCGCGAGAGCAGCCCGACGCTCGGCGCGGGCTCGGCGAGCGTCAGACATGGGCGCGACGGACGATGAACGTGAGGTGTTGGAGGAAGGATTCCGGCGCACCACTACCTGGCGCGCCAAATGTCGGGTTTTGGGTTCCGGCCGACTCTTGAGGTTCGAACTCTAGGGTGCGCACGAAGATCTCCCCCCTACCAGCTCACGTCTCGAAGCCTCGAAAGGGATCTGAGCTAGAAAGAAGAACACACAAGGGACACGAGGTTTATACTGGTTCATGCCACCATTGCGGTGTAATACCCTACTCCAGTGTGTGGTGTGGTGGATTGCCTCAGGGGCTGATGATGAACAATACAAAGGGAGAACAGCCTCGCGAGGCTCTGTTCTTGAGCTGGTGCAATGAACTGCTTGGGTGAGTTCAGTCGCCTTTCTCTCTCTAGTCTACACGATATCTCGATGCTTCTACTCTATGGTGGCTAGCTCTATTTATAGAGGGAGGCCCTGGGCCTCTTCCCAAATAATGAGCGGGAAGGGCACCAACAATTGGCTATTTTGAAGGGGAACATCTAGTACACTTATCCTGACTAAAGTTGGTCTCCGACTGCCAAAGACTTTGACGGCGACGCCGTCCTGGGCTCCACGATGACCTCCATCCTACCGTTCTGCTGGTCTTGGTCTTGTTGGACCGAAATGGTAACCTTTGCCTGATGCATTGGCCTATGCTTGCTCCCTTTGCACTGAAGGGGAAACAAGGACACTGCGTAGGCCGGCGCCTGCCTGGTGCCCGCCTGGCCTCGATCGTCATGGCTTGCATCACGGGCACCTCGAGAGGTACCCTGCCTTGATCTCTCCGGCTCCTCGTGAGCCCGCCTGATGAGGCCGCTCCTGAGGAAGCTTCCTGTTGTCTGCCCCGCGAGGCTTGGCCCCTCGCGAGGGTCTTGAGCTTGAGCTGATGGAACTGGGCCGCACTAGGCCCCCGCTTGAGCCACACCGCAGGCGGCAGGCAAGTCTAGGGACCGCCGTTCCCAGAACACCGACAGTGCTGGTGCAGGAATTCTTTGACAACTTGTTAGAGAAGTTCATCCGCAATGAGCCGCAGCTCATCTGCCCCACCACCGAAGAAGAGGTGGCGTACATCGCTAGCAGGCGGAGGAGGCAGCGCTTGCCGAGGAGGCCGACGGCATCTTTATCATGGAGGACGAGGCCGACAAGTCCGATGAGGAGAAGAAGTTTGCTGAGTGGAAGGAGTCTGCCGGGGAGCACAGTGGCGTGGGCGCCGGGGTTCCCCCTGCCGAAGAGGCGGCCGAGGAGGCAAGCGATGTGGTGAGCCCTCTGCCCCAAAGAAGAAACGCGTCCTTCAGCAGGCCATCTCCGGCGAGCCAGTCACGAGCTCCGGCAAGGTAGCGGCCGGCAAGGCCGTGGAGCGGCAAGAGGCACAGGTTCAACCCGTGCGTCACACAAGGAGCGCGGTTGCGACAGCGAAAGAAACCGCGGCAACGAAGAAGGCTGCGGCTGCTGCTTCCTCCTCGGCCAAGCGGCCCAGGTCTCCATCTCCACCTCCTTTTGTGGATACCGAAGCGGAGGTCGATTTCGACCTGGCGTCCTTCAGCCCGAATAGGAAAAGGCGGCCAGAAGGAGAAGATGAGTAAGTATCTTGCCTCTTTACTCATCCCTCGATCCTCTGTTTTGGTTGTTTTATTCTAACTTGGTCTTGTCTTGATTTGTCTTCACAGTGGTATGGAGGTGCTGGCCCAGAGTGTGGCGAAGAGGGCCAAGGCCTCGACGGGCGACGAGCCCCTGGCAAGCACTTCAAGTACGCCGGCAATGATCACTATCAGGCCGGACGCCAGCCCTCAGCATAGCCCCCAATCCAGCCCCCAGCGTGAGTCTATTACGCATTTCCCGCTGGCGAGCGTCGGAGTGTGCATCTTTAGCACTAACCTTGCCGAGTTCGCAGGAGGAGAGCGACAACAGGAGTAGCCGCTGAGGTCCACCCCTGACATGCCGCCCCCATCAACCATGCTGCCTAGGGGGGTCCCCGGCAAGGGCATCCACCAACAATCCCATGCGCATGGAGGGAGAGACGGCGGCACAGGCACTGGCGGCACTATCCCGGCAACGAGCATTGTTGGGGAGGGAACCACTCCTCCTCAGCTTGTCACAGGTAGGCCGCCTGCCTCTCTATCCCTTGCCGTCCTTGCCATGCGACTTTCTTTCTTTTTCTTTTCGCCTTTTGACGTTTTGACTCTAGTTTCGCCTCATTTTCCATTTCGGCCTACAGATCCCCTCTCGACGGTCCAGACGGACGTCGAGGCCATCACTGAGGAGACCGCCAAGGACGCTACCACTGAGGCCGCCAAGGTTGCAGCTAATGAAGCCGCCAAGGGTGCGCACAAAGAGGCCACCAAGGGGCCTACCGAGAAGGCCGACAAGGAGGCCGGCAACCGTACTGACGGCAATTCTGACGTAGGAGCGCCGGTGCTGCACCGGTCCCGGAGCCCTCTGCTACCAGGAAGAGGGTGGTTGATGATCAACCTTCAACCTCTGAAGTCCCTACCCCGAGAAGATACCTGAAGGTGGGCGATGACTTGTTCGTCAGCATCCCAGGAATGGCGAGCACCGGAGAGCCAATCGAAGGGGAGGTTTTCGATGAAGAAATCCTTGCTGCTATCAAGCTCCAAGTTGTTGATGAGCCAAGTGCCAGCGACAACGGCTCCAAAGAAGACCAGCTCCTCCAAGTCATGAGCGTCAACTTCCAAAAGCTCCAGGCGCTTCACCATGCTCGCAAAGAGAAGCTGGACTCCAGGACGGCGGTCATCAACAAGGCAGAGGTAGATTTCCAGGAGCGCATCACTCAGGTGCAGACCTGGTTCGTCGAGGCCCTGCAAGAGATGAAGGTCAGCCAGGAGAAAATGAGCTAGCACTGGCAGGAGCTCCTCCTAAAGCAGGCTGATGTCGAGAAGGCCCAGAGGTGGCTGCTGCACAGGCCGCCAAGGATGAAGCTGCCTAGAGGGAGCGGCATGTTCTACTTGACGCCCAAGAAGAAGACCTTGCCGCCCGGGAAGAGGCGCTTGCCGCCAAGCTCCGTGGCAAGGATGAAGAAATCGAGAATTTTCTTGCGCAGCGGACCCAGGACCTAAAGCAGCAACACAAAGACGCACTTGATGCTCTAGCACCGGACCATGCTGGCAAGCTGAAGGAGGTTGTTGACGGTGCCGAGGCCGCGGAGGCCGGCAAGAACGAGTGGCCGGCAAGGTGGAGAAACTGGAGCTGGAGCTGGAGGAGCAAAGGAAAGAGGTCTCCACGCTGAAGAGCAACAGAGACAGGACTATCAACACCTTGGCGGAGCTGCCGGTCACCATATCCAACAAAACCAAACTGCTCTCTGAAGCCAACGACTCTATTGCCGATCTGAAGCTGAAGCTGGCCACTTTGGAGGAGATCCTTAAGGAAAGCAGGGCCCGTGAAAAGGCCCTGGCCAAGGACCTCCAGGATGAGAAGCTTCTGCTGAAGAGTGTTGCAGCCACCCAGAACGACTTTGTGGATGGCACGAAGATCTAGACCGACCGTCTCATCAACATTGCAGAGAGGCCCACCAAGTAGCTGTCTATCATGGGCATACCAAACTTCAGGTTCTCCCAGGAAGAGAGGGTGAGCCAGAGTGCCAGGCTGACCCTGTTCTTTGAGCGCGTCCTCGATGCCCTGGTGTTGCTCCATTCGAACCGAGCAACCCATCTGGCCAACGAGGCCCGGAAGCTTTGCCAAGGCGTCCTCCTCAAGGTGCTCACCAAGCTGGCATACTGGAACCCTGGTGTCGACTTCACAAAAGAACTTGAGAGCTTGCCAGAGGACGCGGACCTAAAGGCGCTGGAAGAACTCGTCGAGCCCATCGTCAGCTGTGTTGGCGGAGTCAAGAGGTTGGAAGGCCAGCGCCGGGATTAGCCACTCCACTCTTCACTGCTGCTGCGAATTCGTGCCCAAGACGATGTCATCTTAAGTTAGAACCACGACAACTATTGATGTAATATAACTTGCTACGTTTTGAATTGAATGCATGTTATCTTTCTGCTTGATCTCTCTTTGTATGTACTACACCCTACACTCACTTGGAAAGACATGCCGGTGCACGCACCCTTGCCGCGAGCACATTGAGGAACGGATCCATAGCAGCCTACTGGGGTTGTTGCTGCCGGCAAGACACCTTTTGCTCTTAGTGCAGCCACTTGATATGTTGAGCGGACTCGAAACAGAACAAGGGCGCTGCCAATTGTGGCAGGGTTCCTTCGCGTGCAGGTTTTCCATACAAGAACCAAAATCAAACAAGGAAAATAACCTTGTATTTGAAAGAAAATCACTTAGGGTTTGGCGTGACTTAGCTTTTCGTTGCTGTGCTCTCTTCCGCAAGGTGCAACTTAGAACAATGCATGTTGGTGTCCATACTATCCCCCTGGCAAACCTGTACGCGAGGGAATCTTCTGTCCTTTGAGAAAAAGGAAGAAGAAAAAAATATGGAACCTTGGCAGTTCATCAGTACTTGCTGGATACAAAAGTAGCACAATATCCTGGACATGCATGCATATATGTAGATAAGCATGGAAATCAACAAGAACTATACATACTAAAAGTTATCCGACTGTGCACAGGGTCTGCGCCTGGTTCTGTACATAGGGTTACATGCCTTGCCGGCAAGGCTAGTACACAAGGGGGTATGCCGGGGGAGGTCTCGACAACCGCGCCTTATGGGTAAAACTTGCGAAGATGTTTGATACTCCAGGAGTTACTCACTAGAATACCATCTTTGGTCTCCAGGCGGCCTGCGTCGGGCCTGGCAACTCGTGTTACCCGATAAGGAGCTTTGGATACCAACCCTGCGCTCTTCTTGCTTCTCAATAGCAGGAGGAAAGTCGAGGAGTAGTTACGCTCACGCCAATGCTTCTGCTCGCGTTGGCGGCACCGACAAGCACGAGGACCGGGAGGTGCTTGGACTTCTAACTATGTTAGAAGGAGCCACATCATGGTTCCACGGTCGCATGCCTTTTTCAACAGCATCTTGCTGTGCATGTCGGCCCTGCGCATCTCGAGAATGATCCTGAGGGATCTTGCCGCAGCGACGCCCGGGGTCACCAACATCGCGGCACTGCTCGTCGCGCACGACCTGGGAGGACTGTGGTGCGTGCTTTGGCGGGGTTGTCTTCCTACCCTTGGAGGTCCTCGCACCGCCCGTAGGCAGCACATCTCCGTCCTTGGATGCGGCGGCGTGCAGATCGTCATCGAGGCTGCGGACGACACCGCTCGCCTGGCCCCTGGCACCAAAATGATATGGATGGTCTTGATCTCCTTCACAACCAGCGTCTGCCCCGTCGGCCATTCGCGCCAGCACGGGCAGACCGGCCCCAGACGAACCGATCACCGTGATCATCTTCTTCTTCGGAGCCATGGTGATGAAGAAACTGACGTACTAACTACAGGACCAGATTTGCACAACCAGCCCCCCTACCTGGCGCGCCAAAGATGTCGGGGAAACGACACCTATGGGATCACGAGGATCCCTTCTATGGTTGGCGGGGAGCAGGGATGCACAAAGAGTAGGTCTGGTGATCAGCACGAGGGATTTTTACCTAGGTTCGGGCTGCTGAGAAGCGTAAAACCCTAGTCCTGCTTTGAGTGTATATTTGGTGTTTTTCAACCTTAGCTAGCTGCTATGCGTGCCTGGTCCAAAAGTTCGAATCCTTCTCTAGTATGCCTTGGGCCTCCTTTTATACGTTCAAAGGGGTTGCCACTGTGGCACACAGGAGGTCTAAAGTAGCTACAGTGTACATGCTTATCACTGACGTTGTAGGACAAACGCATTAAATGCGCTGCTTACGTGCCCTCCAACTTTATCGGGGACGGTAATAGAGCATGTCCCGTCCGTTGCCGCCTCACCCTATCTTGACACGCGTCCAGGCTAACACGACATGCAGCGCCAGGCTGGCTTGCTAGCCGCGGTGCTAGCGCGATGGCAGGATCTTCAAGAAGATCTGCATGCCGCCACGCAGGTGTTTGCTTGGTTGGAAGGCTGGTCGCCGCACTGGAACGGTGTGGGGTGGAGAAACCTTGTCGTGTGTGGGCCTAGCTATGGCCCCATAGTTGTCCCCGACAAGGGTCTTGTCGGGGCCTCGTAGTCGTCCCCGGCAAGTGTTGGGGAACGTAGTAATTTCAAAAAAATTCTACGCACACGCAAAATCATGGTGATGCATAGCAACGAGAGGGGAGAGTGTTGTCTACGTACCCTCGTAGACCGAAGCGGAAGCGTTGACGCGACGTAGAGGAAGTAGTCGTACGTCTTCCCGATCCAACCGATCCAAGCACCGTTACTCCGGCACCTCCGAGTTCTTGACACACGTACAGCTCGATGACGCACCCCGAACTCCGATCCAGCAGAGGTACGGGGAGGAGTTCCGTCAGCACGATGGCGTGGTGACGATCTTGATGTTCAACTGTCGCAGGGCTTCGCCTAAGCACCGCTACAATATGACCGAGGTGTAATATCGTGGAGGGGGGCGCGCACACGACTAAGGAGCGATCACGATGATCAACTTGTGTGTCTATGGGGTGCCCCTGCTCCCGTATATAAAGGAGTGGAGGAGGGAGGGCGGCCCTCTCTATGGCGGCGCCCTAGGGGAGTCCTACTCCCCCGGGAGTAGGATTCCCCTTTAAATAATCAACTAGGAAACCTTCCAAGTAGTAGGAGTAGGAGACAAGGAAGGGGAAGAGAGAAGGGAAGGAAGGAGGGGGTGCGGCCCCTCCCCCTAGTCCAATTCGGACTAGGCCATGGGGGGGCGTGCGGCCTGCCCTAGGCAGCCCCACTCTCTTTCCCGTATGGCCCAATAAGGCCCAATACTTCTCCCCGCGAATTCCCGTAACTCTCTGGTACTCCGATAAATACCCGAATCACTCGGAACCTTTCCGAACTCCGAATATAGTCGTCCAATATATAGATCTTTACGTCTCGACCATTTCGAGACTCCTCGTCATGTCCCAGATCTCATCCGGAACTCCGAACTCCTTCGGTACATCAAAACTCATAAACTCATAATATAACTGTCATCGAAACCTTAAGCGTGCGGACCCTACGGTTCGAGAACAATGTAGACATGACCGAGACATGTCTCGGTCAATAACCAATAGCGGGACCTGGATGCCCATATTGGTTCCTACATATTCTATGAAGATCTTTATCGGTCAGACCGCATAACAACATCGTTGTTCCTTTGTCATCGGTATGTTACTTGCCGAGATTCGATCGTCGGTATCCAATGCCTAGTTCAATCTCTTTACCGGCAAGTCTTTTACTCGTTCTTAATACATCACCTGCAACTAACTCATTAGTTGCAATGCTTGCAAGGCTTAAGTGATGTGCATTACCGAGAGGGCCAGAGATACCTCTCCGAGCATTCGGAGTGACAAATCCTAATCTCGAAATACGCGAACCCAACAAGTACCTTTGGAGACACCTGTAGAGCACCTTTATAATCACCCAGTTATGTTGTGACGTTTGGTAGCACACAAAGTGTTCCTCCGGTAAACGGGAGTTGCATAATCTCATAGTCATAGGAACATGTATAAGTCATGAAGAAAGCAATAGCAACATACTAAACGATAGGGTGCTAAGCTAACGGAATGGGTCATGTCAATCAGATCATTCAACTAATGATGTGATCCTGTTAATCAAATAACAACTCTTTGTCCATGGTTAGGAAACATAACCATCTTTGATTAACAAGCTAGTCAAGTAGAGGCATACTAGTGACACTTTGTTTGTCTATATATTCACACATGTATTATGTTTCTGGTTAATACAATTCTAGCATGAATAATAAACATTTATCATGATATAAGGAAATAAATAATAACTTTATTATTGCCTCTAGGGCATATTTCCTTGATCTCCCACTTGCACTAGAGTCAATAATCTAGATCACATCACAATGTGATTAACATCGATAGTTCACATCATCATGTGATTAACACCCATAGTTCACATCGCCATGTGACCAACACCCAAAGGGTTTACTAGATTCGATAATCTAGTTCACATCGCTATGTGATTAACACCCAAAGAGTACTAAGGTGTGATCATGTTTTGCTTGTGAGAGAATCTTAGTCAGCGGGTCTTTCACATTCAGATCCATTATGTATTTTGCAATTTTCTATGTCTACAATCTTTGCACGGAGCTACTCTAGCTAATTGCTCCCACTTTCAATATGTATCTAGATCGAGACTTAGAGTCATCCGGATCGGTGTCAAAACTTGAATCGGCGTAACCCTTTACGGCTAACCTTTTGTCACTTCCATAATCGAGAAACATATCCTTATTCCACTAAGGATAATTTTGACCGCTGTCCAGTGATCTACTCCTAGATCACTATTGTACTCCCTTACCAAACTCAGTGTAGGGTATACAATAGATCTGGTACACAGCATGGCATACTTTATAGAACCTATGGCCAAAGCATAGGGAATGACTTTCATTTTCTTTCTATCTTCTGCCGTGGTCGGGTTTTGAGTCTTACTCAATTTCACACCTTGTAACACAGGCAAGAACTCTTTCTTTGACTGTAACATTTTGAACTACTTCAAAATCTTGTCAAGGTATGTACTCATTGAAAAAAAACTTATCAAGCGTCTTGATCTATCTCTATAGATCTTGATGCTCAATATGTAAGCAGCTTCACCAAGGTCTTTCTTTGAAAAACTCCTTTCAAACACTCCTTTATGCTTTGCAGAATAATTCTACATTATTTCTGATCTATAATATGTCATTCACATATACTTATCAGAAATGCTGTAGTGCTCCCACTCACTTTCTAGTATATACAGGCTTCACTGCAAGTCTGTATAAACTATATGCTTTGATTAACTTATCAAAGCGTATATTCCAACTCCGAGATGCTTGCACCAGTCCATAGATGGATCGCTGGAACTTGCACATTTTGTTAGCACCTTTAGGATTGATAAAACCTTCTGGTTGCATCATACACAACTCTTCTATAATAAATCCATTAAGAAATGCAGTTTTGACATCCTATTGCCAGATTTCAAAAAATGTGGCAATTGCTAACATGATTCGGACAGACTTTTAAGCATCGATACGAGTGAGAAAATCTCATTGTATTCACATCTTGAACTTTGTCAAAAACCTTTTTCGACAAGTCTAGCTTTGTAGATAGAAACACTACTATCAGCATCCGTCTTCCTCTTGAAGATCCATTTATTTTCTATGGCTTGCCGATCATCGGGCAACTCCACCAAAGTCCACACTTTGTTCTCATACATGGATCTCATCTCAGATTTCATGGCCTCAAGCCATTTCGCGGAATCTGGGCTCATCATCGCTTCCTCATAGTTCGTAGGTTTGTCATGGTCAAGTAACACGACCTCGAGCAGGATTACCGTACCACTCAGTGCGGATCTCACTCTTTTACCTCGAGGTTGGTAGTAACTTGATCTGAAGTTAGATGATCATCATCATTAGCTTCCTCACTAATTGGTATAGTAGTCACAAGAACAGATTTACGTGATGAACTACTTTCAATAAGGGGACAGTCTGATTACCTCATCAAGTTCTACTTTCTCCCACTCACTTCTTTCGAGAGAAACTCCTTCTCTAGAAAGGATCCATTCTTAGCAACAAATGTCTTGCCTTGAATCTGTGATAGAAGGTGTACCCAACTGTCTCCTTTGGGTATCCTATGAAGCACTTCTCGATTTGGGTTTGAGCTTATCAGGTTGAAGCTTTTTCACATAAGCCGCAGCCCCAAACTTTAAGAAAGCGACAACTTTGGTTTCTTGCTAAACCACAGTTCATATAGTGTCGTCTCAGCGGTTTAGATGGTGCCCTATTTAGCGTGAATGCAGTTATGCTAATGCATGATCCCGTAACGATATTGGTAAATCGGTAAGAAACATCATAGATTGTACTATATCCAATAAAATACGGTTATGACGTTCGGACACACCATTATGATGTGGTGTTCGGTGGCATGAATTTGTGAAACTATTCCACATTGTTTTAATTGAAGACCAAACTCGTAACTCAAATATTTGGCTCCATGATCAGATCGTAGAAACTTTATTTTTCTTGTTACGATGATTTTCCACTTCACTCTGAAATTCTTTGAACCTTTCAACTATTTCAGACTTATGTTTCATCAAGTAGATATACCCATATCTGCTCAAATCATCTTGTGAAGGTCGAAAATAACGATACTTGCCACGAGCATCAACACTCATTGGATCGCATACATCGGTATGTATTATTTCCAATAAGTCGTTAGCTTGTTCCATTGTTCGGAGAAGCGGAGTTTTAGTCATCTTGCACAAAAGGCATGGTTCGCAAGCATCAAATGATTCATAACCAAGTGATTCCGAAAATCCATCTTTATGGAGTTTCTTCATGCGCTTTACACCGATATGACCAAAATGGCAGTGCCAAAAATAAGTTGCACTATCATTATTAACTTTGCATCTTTTGGCATCAATATTATGAATATGTGCATCACTACGATCGAGAGCCAACAAACTATTTTCGTTGGGTGTATGACCATTGAAGGTTTTATTCATTAAATAGAACAACATTTATTCTCTGGTTTTAAATGAATAACCATATTGCAATAAACATGATCAAATCTTATTCATGCTCAACGCAAACGCCAAATAACATTTATTTAGGTTTAACACTAATCCCGAAAATATAGGGAGTGTGCGATGATGATCATGTCAATCTTGGAACTACTTCCAACACTCATCGTCACTTCCCCTTCAACTAGTCTTTGTTTATTCTGTAACTCCTATTTTGAGTTACTAATCTTAGCAACCGAACAAGTATCAAATACTCAGGGGCTATTATAAACACTAGTAATGCACACATCAATAACCTGTATATCAAATATACCCTTGTTCACTTTGCCATCCTTCTTATCCACCAAATATTTAGGGCATTTCCGCTTCCAGTGACCATTCCCTTTGCAGTAGAAGCACTTAGTCTTAGGATTAGGTCCAGACTTGGGCTTCTTCACTTGAGCAGCAACTTGCTTGCCGTTCTTTTGAAGTTCCCTTCTATCCCTTTGCCCTTTTCTTGAAACTAGTGGTCTTGTTAACCATCAACACTTGATGTTCTTCCTTGATTTCTACCTTCATCGATTTCATCATCATGAAAAACTCGGGAATCATTTTCATCATCCCTTGCATACTATAGTTCATCACGAAGTTCTACTAACTTGGTGATGGTGACTAGAGAATTCTGTCAATCACTAGCTTATCTGGAAGATTAACTCCCACTTGATTCAAGCGATTGTAGTACCCAGACAATCTGAGCACATGCTTACTAGTTGAGCGATTCTCCACCATCTTTTAGCTATAGAACTTGTTGGAGACTTCATATCTCTCAACTCGGGTATTTGCTTGAAATATTAACTTTAATTCCTGGAACATCTCATATGGTCCATGATCTTCAAAACATCTTTGAAGTCCCGATTCTAAGCCATAAAGCATGGTGCACAAAACTAGCAAGTAGTCATCATATTGAGCTAGCCAAACGTTCATAACGTCTGCATCTGCTCCTGCAATAAGTCTGTCACCTAGCGGTGCATTAAAAACATAATTCTTCTGTGCAGCAATGAGGATAAACCTCAGATCGCGGATCCAATCCGCATCATTGCTACTAACATTTTTCAACACAATTTTCTATAGGAACATATCAAAATAAACATATGAAAGCAACAACGCAAGCTATTGATCTTACAACATAATTTGCAAAATACTACCAGGACTAAGTTCATGATAAATTTAAGTTCAATTAATCATATTACTTAAGAACTCCCACTTAGACAGACATCTCTCTAGTCATCTAAGTGATCACGTGATCCAAATCAACTAAACCATAACCGATCATCACGTGAGATGGAGTAGTTTTCAATGGTGAACATCACTATGTTGATCATATCTACTATATGATTCACGCTCGACCTTTCGGTCTCTGTGCTCCGAGGCCATATCTGCATATGCTAGGCTCGTCAAGTATAACTTGAGTATTCTGCGTGTGCAAAACTGGCTTGCACCCGTTGTAGATGGACGTAGAGCTTATCACACCCGATCATCATGTGGTGTCTGGGCACGACGAACTTCGGCAACGGTGCATACTCAGGGAGAACACTTCTTGATAATTTTAGTGAGAGATCATCTTAAAATGCTACCGTCAATCAAAACAAGAATAAGATGTACAATAGATAAACATCATATGCATCAAAATATCTGACATGATATGGCCATGATCATCTTGCGCCTTTGATCTCCATCTCCAAAGTACTGTCATGATCTCTATCGTCACTGGCACGACACCATGATCTTCATCATCTTGATCTATATCAATGCGTCATCACATGGTTGTCTCACCAACTATTGCTCTTGTAACTATTGCTATCGTATAGCGCTAAAGTAAAGCAATTATTTGGCACTTGCATCTTATGCAACAAAGAGACATCCATAGAGCTTCTACCAGTTGCCGATAACTTCAACAAAACATGATCATCTCATACAACAACTTATATCTTATCACGTCTTGACCATATCACATCACAACATGCCCTGCAAAAACAAGTTAGACGTCCTCTACTTTGTTGTTGCAAGTTTTACGTGGCTGCTACGGGCTTAAGCAAGAACCAATCTCACCTACGCATCAAAACCACAACGATAGTTTGTCAAGTTGGTGCTGTTTTAACCTTCGCAAGGACCGGGCGTAGCACACTCGGTTCAACTAAAGTTGGAGAAACCGACACCGCTAGCCACTGTGTGCAAAGCACGGCGGTAGAACCAGTCCAGCGTAAGCGTCTGGCGTAATGTCGGTCGGGCCGCTTCATCCAACAATACCGCCAACCAAAGTATGACATCTTTGTAAGCGGTATGACTTATATCGCCCACAACTCACTTGTGTTCTACTCGTGCATATAACATCAAACCATAAAACCTAGGCTCGGATGCCTTTGTTGGGGACCGTAGTAATTTCAAAAAATTCCTACGCACGCAAGATCATGGTGATGCATAGCAACGAGAGAGGAGAGTGTTGTCACGTACCCTCGTGAACCGAAGCGAAGCGTTGGCGCAATGTAGAGGAAGTAGTCGTCGTCTTCCCGGTCCAACCGATCCAAGCACCGTTATTCGGCACCTCCGAGTTCTTGACACACGTACAGCTCGATGGCGCACGAACTCCGATCCAGCAGAGGGGGAGGAGTTCCGTCCACAAGACGGCGTGGTGGCGATCTTGATGTTCAATCTGTCGCAGGCTTCGCCTAAGCACCGCTACAATATGACCGAGGTGTAATATCGTGAGGGGGCACCGCGACACGGCTAAGGAACGATCACGATGATCAACTTGTGTGTCTATGGGGTGCCCCTGCTCCCGTATATAAAGGAGTGGAGGAGGGAGGGCGGCCCTCTCTATGGCACGCCCTAGGGGAGTCCTACTCCCACCGAGTAGGATTCCCCTTCAATAGTCCAACTAGGAAACCTTCCAAGTAGTAGGAGTAGGAGACAAGGAAGGGAAGAGAGAAGGGAAGGAAGGAGGGGTGCGGCCCTCCCCTAGTCCAATTCGGACTAGGCCATGGAAGCGTCGGCCTGCCCTAGGCAGCCCTCTCTCTTTCCCGTATGGCCCAATAAGGCCCAATACTTCTCCCGGCGAATTTCCGTAACTCTCGGTACTCGATAAATACCGAATCACTCGGAACCTTTCCGAACTTGAATATAGTCGCCCAATATATCGATCTTTCGTCTCGACCATTTCGAGACTCCTCGTCATGTCCCCGATCTCATCCGGAACTCCGAACTCCTTGGTACATCAAAACTCATAAACTCATAATATAAGCATCGCCGAAACCTTAAGCGTGTGGACCCTACGGTTCGAGAACAATGTAGACATGACCGAGACACGTCTCCGGTCAATAACCAATAGCGGGACCTGGATGCCCATATTGCTTCCTACATATTCTACGAAGATCTTTATCGGTCAGACCGCATAACAACATACGTTGTTCCCTTTGTCATCGGTATGTTACTTGCCCGAGATTCGATCGTCGGTATCCAATACCTAGTTCAATCTCGTTACTGGCAAGTCTTTTTACTCGTTTCGTAATACATCATCTCGCAACTAACTCATTAGTTGCAATGCTTGCAAGGCTTAAGTGATGTGCATTACCGAGAGGGCCCAGAGATACCTCTCCGACATTCGGAGTGACAAATCCTAATCTCGAAATACGCCAACCCAACAAGTACCTTTGGAGACACCTGTAGAGCACCTTTATAATCACCCAGTTACGTTTTGATGTTTGGTAGCACACAAAGTGTTCCTCCGATGGCGGAGTTGCATAATCTCATAGTCATAGGAACATGTATAAGTCATGAAGAAAGCAATAGCAACATACTAAACGATCGGGTGCTAAGCTAACGGAATGGGTCATGTCAATCAGATCATTCAACTAATGATGTGATCCTGTTAATCAAATAACAACTCTTTGTCCATGGTTAGGAAACATAACCATCTTTGATTAACAAGCTAGTCAAGTAGAGGCATACTAGTGACACTCTGTTTGTCTATATATTCACACATGTATTATGTTTCCGGTTAATACAATTCTAGCATGAATAATAAACATTTATCATGATATAAGGAAATAAATAATAACTTTATTATTGCCTCTAGGGCATATTTCCTTCAGCAAGGGCCTTGTCGGGGGTCTTCGTCTTTTGGTCTCCACGATGACCTGCATGACACCACTCTTCACAAAGATCTGCATGCTACTACGCATGTGCCCCTGAGTCTTGGTCCTGACGTTGTCGATGGTGTTAGAGCTCTCATCCTCGAGGGTGGTGGCCTTGCTGGTGCTTCGCAAGCCGTCTCGGCAAGGATCTTGCCGAAGCTACGCAAGCCGCCCCAGCAAGGATGTTGATGGGGAAGGTCTAGCTTGTCTTCTACTCTTCGTTTACTGCCTTGAATGCTGCCTTGGTAGTCTTGCATCTTGCCTTCTAATGCCCCATCAAGCCTTCACCGCAGGTGCGGATACAACGGCCCGTGCACTAGTGAGGGGTACAGAAAGGCCCAAACTTTTGTATACAGACAGCTGGTTGAACAGTAGCCGGTGGAGGCTGGATGAACAGGAGCCCGTGCATGAATAGTAGCTGGTGGAGGCAGGAGGGAGACGCTGTGGATGAACAGTTGCAGGTGGAGGCTTGAGGAGGTCGACGGTGGATGAACAATAGACCATGGAGGCTAGACCGAGGCAACAGACATTGGATGAACAATAGCCTATGCGGTCGTGTTTTGCGGTACACCACACCCCACCCGATGAACAGGACCCCCGTTTTGACCATAGAAGGACGAAGGGAAGTCGTCTCCTCTGTTTTGCGGTACGCCACACCCCTCTGTATCAACAGGACCCCATTTCGACCATAGGAGGTCGAAGAGAAGTCCATTTCCTCCGTTTTGCGGTACACCAAACCCTTCCCGATGAATAGAATCCCGGTTCGACCGTAGGCGGTCAAACAGAAGGCCATTTCCTCTGTTCTGCGGTACGCGAGGCCTCGTTTCGGCTGTTCCATCCAAGCTGGTTATCTCCCGATGAACAAGACGCACTCCGTTGCCTCCTGATGAACAAAACACAGTTTCTCCGTTTTGACCCAGCAGGTTGGCTGTCGATGAACAGGATGTCGTTGCTGCCCTCCGCCGCTCTCCACGTACACGAGCTCTGGCCGTATGTATGCGCGAGTAGGCGTTCGAGACCCCGCCCATATGTACGTACGTGGTCGTATTTACTTTCTTGCACCCTGGCTGTACGTACATGTACACGATATAGATGGGACTGCGTGACATGCTACGTCCGCGCCTCTACTACGACACGTGCCCTTTCTTGCACGGCCACGGTTCATCACTGCAGCCTGCAGACAGACCGATCGACCAGTATGTATGTACAAGTTTGGGACAAGACAGACAACCCTACGTACGGTTCGACCGGGTGGGTCCCAGCTGTCTGGGAGGTAAGGAGGCACTTCCTTGCGTGCGAAGATATAGCTGGTGGGTCCCAGCTATTAGGGGAGAATCATATTTTTGCCCGTAATATGTACGCACTTCCTTGTGTGCGAAGATATAGCTCGTGGGTCCCAGCCGTCAGGGGGGAAACATTTTTTTCACGAAATACGGTGGCCCATCCGGTGGGTCCCTGCTGTCACGTGGAGGAATTATTATTTTGCGCGTAATAAGGAGGCACTTCCTTGCTACGGCCGTGGACCCAACTATCAGCCTCTCCACGTACAGTCCTCTTCCGGTGGAAGTTGTTCCTTGACCACATTGATCATGACAGGGAGCTGGGGAAGACGCAGCAGTGGATGCCCACGCGGAGAAGAGTACGAGGGTTGAATGGTTTAGCTACGGTGTGAGGCTGTCGTCACCGCAGAAAAACAGTGGTTGTGGGTGAGTAGAGTGATGGCCTGGCCAGAGGTTGGATTAGGGTGGGGCGGTGATTCCTGCGCGGCAGCAGAGCCGGCCACGGGAGGCAGGAGCAGGCGGCACGACCAACGTTGGTTTGGGCGGCTAGAGCAAGAAGACTAGAGGTTGAAGAAGCACTACGGCCATTGGATGGACATGGTACGGTCACTGGAGCTAGAATCATTCATATTGACAAAGTTGACAAAGCCCTCCCTCCACATCAATTAAGTAGGCCCACAAGTCAGGCTCCCACTATGGTGGGTCCTAGCTAGGTAGGGGAGTATTCATTTTTTTGTGCGTAATAAGGAGGCACTTCCTTGCGTGCGAAGATATAGCTGGTGGGTCCGAGCTGTCAGCGGGAGGAACATTTTTTGTGAAATAGAGAGGCCCTTCCGGTGCGTCCTAGCTGTCAGGTGGAGGAATCATTATTTTGCGTGTAATAAGGAGGCACTTCCTTGCGTGCGGCCATGGACCCAATTGTCAGCCTCTCCACGTATAGTCCTCTTCCGATGGATGTCGATAGTTGACCACGTTGACCACGCTGCCGAGAGCACCAGGGCGGTGGACGACGGCGAGGCTCCAGACTGGAACAACCCGGAGAAGCCCCACTGTTTTTGTGTAACAAGGAGGCACATGCTTGTGTGGGTCCCTACTGTCAGCCTTTCCACTTACATCCCTCTTCTGATGGTTGTTGTTTGTTGACCATGTTGACCATGCCACGTCGAGAGAACAAACGAGGTGGACGAGGGCGAGGGCCAGGAAGGGAACGACCCGGAGCTGGCGAAGCCACAACAGCGGATGCCCATGCTGAGGGGAGTACGAGGGCTGACTGATCGGCTGCGGGGTGAGGCTGACATCACCGAAAAATAACAGGATATGCGGGTGGGTAGAGGGATGGCCTGGCGGCAGCAAAGCCGGCCACGGGAGGAGGGAGTAGGCAGTCATGTCGGTGCTGGTTTGGGTAATTTGGAGTAGGAAGATCAGAGATTGAAGAAGCACGACGACCGTTGCATGGACATCCAACAGTCACTGCTCTCTATTGACTAAGTTGACAAAGCCTTGCGTACGCATCAAAATTTTTGTTAGGACATCGTCATCGTAAACCTAGTAGGCCCAGAAGTCAGCCTCCAAATCAGCGGAAAACAACATACATCCCATTAGCCATTATTTTCAATAATTTACAGCCCATTTGCTAATTATTAAGGATATTTTGAAGTCCATATTCTTTTTATTAGCATTACAGACCATATTCTGGGCATTGCAAAAAAATTCAATAAAATTTTGTATATTTCGATGGGGTCCGAATTCTTTTAATCACGAAATTCTTTTTCAATAAAAAATCTCCGCAAAAAAATTAATGAAATTTAAAATCTTGACTAGCAAGATGCTCGTGCTTTGCACCGAACATCAAGATGCATTTGCATGCATAGTTTATCTTGTGGGAGAAAAGGATGAACGAGGGAAGGCCTTATCTGCAAATGTGGAGAGGAGTGCGGGTAAATTGTCATAGTTTCCTTCCTATCCGTTAGATATAGATCAGACGGCCTATACTGCAGGATGGCAAGCACACCATCATCACCAACTCTGCTTTTTATAAGAGTAGAGAAATCCAGAAAAAATGATATTTGAACATTATTGCCGGTTGGCTTTGGTTTAAAAATTTACAGCCCATTTCTTACTACTTATAGCCCATTTTCTGGGGAAGCCCATTTCTTACTACTTACATCCCTCCTCGTCATGAAAGATTTGAAGCCCAACAGGGTGAGAAAAGCAAGTAGGTCTCGGTTGGGCATTCTCCAAAAAAACTGGGCTAGCCATTTTCAGAAAGAAAAAAGATATCAACTGGGCTCATCATGTGCTTAAACAAAAGCATAACCATGGGCTAGACGGGCCATAGCCCGCGCACAACACGCAGTTGAGCTCTGTATCTAAAACTAAAAAACAACTGGGCGAGCTGCTGGGTCCCTGGTGTTATCCGCTCGTTGTGTAATTTTCTCGTTTATTGGATACATTGGCAATGGCATGGGACCTAGTTTTCAAACAATTAGGAGGAAGTATTTTTTGGCTTGAAATAACGAGGCACGTGCTTGCATAATGCAATGACCCTGGTGGGTCCCTACTGTCAGCCTCTCCATGTAGAGTCATCTCCTGATTCCTCTCGGTTGTTGACCATGTTGGCAACGCCAGACTACGATGGGCACAACAAGCGAACCAAGGCGGAGAACGACGGCAAGGCCTCAGATGGTAACGAACAGGAGCCATAGAAGATGTGGCAGTGTAGTGGCAGGCGGAGGGGACTACGAGGGCAACAACATGTAACTCAATCTTACAAACGGTACAAAAAGGCCAATGATTAATTGTTCATCAAATTTAGACAAAACCCAGATTGAACATTGCAATAACATCTAGCCCAACCACTGTTTTTCACAGTCACAAACAAATGGATCGGTCTGATACATAAAATCAACATCTTGTGCAAAAAAAATTGTATTGGAGGATGACTACAAGTTGTTGTAAATAGAAGCCGAGCACGTTCAGAAGCCCATTTGTCCACCCGAAACTTCTTTTATTTGCTATTCAACCTGTCCGTCAGAGAGAAATCTCTTGTTGAAAAACTTAAGCCTCATGGACAATAGTAACCTCGCATTCAACAGGAAGAATGTGACAAAGCTTCTGTTTGCCTGGTTGGATGCATATCCTTCCATCGTTATTGTCCTCAAACGAATGTCATGAGAACTGAGAAAATCCTGGTGCTTATTACGCTGCCGATTGGTTATATGTTTTTCTCCATGTGTTAGTGCCTAAGTAGACATGAAGATTGAAAACAGTTAAGGTTTGAAAAAGAGTATGACAAAAGAGCGACAACTGAATGGTTAATTCTAGTACAATATTACGGGCTTTCAATGTGCATGAAATCATCACCTTTATATATAAATTCTCCAGACATCGAAAGCATCGCAGCAAGCCAATAGTTATTTTCAGATCAAAACTAAACATTCTGATATATAAGATCTTGACAAAATCTAGCAGCATTAATAGGCTATCCATGGACTAAATCTTCATTGAGCATATAACATAATATTAGTACCCAAAGTGTACTCCAAGATGATATAAAACTTATGCGCACAAATGAAAAATGCAGCTTATGATTACAAATGTGTAGATGATAATATAAGGTACCTGAAAAAGTGAGGAGCAAAACACCAACTTGTTGTGATCATTAAACGTATCACGAATTACGCCCAAGGTTTCCAATTTGGGCGCAAAGATAGTTATTTGCGAATGTTTATAACAATAATGAAGGAGCAACCTTTGAAGTGAAGGGGCATCTTCGATGATGAGCTGATGTCCTTCAAAACAAATTCTAGTGTTAAGGTGAGGTGAGTTTATTTGGAGACCACTGATAGGGATTTCTATTCCCAAAACAATCGACAAGCGCTCCAGGGCAGGGCAACTAGAGTGGATGATGTTGTGCAGTGAGGCCTCTGACAGATAAACCACCACAAGCAAAAGTTTTTTAGAAGTGGGAGTTGAAGCATTTGTACCACATTGTCTGGTAGATGGCACCGGGCGAAGGTGGTGGTGTGGAGAGAGGAGAAAAACCACGAGATGGACAACAGTGGTGTGGGCACAAATTCTTGGTGTTCGGTTCATGGTATGAAACTTTCGCTGTAATGGTAGAACTCAAACTGCTGGAGTTTTTTGAATTCAGCGGATTTCGGCCAAGCATCAACCATGCAGGGTATGGACAGTAGGTAGTGTGTCGGGATGCAGAGGCGTTGAACGGGGCTCTGCTGGTGAGAGGAAACGATGGCTCTGAGAAAATAAAATTCAAGAAGTACAGATATCTGATGATAGTCGAGATTGAGGGGCGCGGTGCACCATAGAGGGCGCCACCGAGTTGAGAGGACATGTGTGCGGCAACAATCCTTGGTGGGGAGAAGCGAGATGATCTCCCCAAGGATGTCGTCTGGGAGATCGTTGATGCGGTCCATCGGAGATTCTACGTGTTCCTTAGATCCGGGTGGGGGGGCTTGCCGCTTCTCCTCGCGCTGCTCGGTGCAGGATCTACAACTTGCATCGCCGCTGGCGGGAGCCTCATCTTCTTGGCGCTGGGGCTAGCTGACTCCATTTTCCTTGCGGGCATCGGGCTGAGCTCACGGGTTTGAGCAGAGAAGTTAGAGACAAGCCTAGTGGTAGTGCGAGTGGGGAATAAGGAGGGCTGGTTTTTTTGTAGGAGTGGAAGAAGAGGAGTAGGCATTTTCTGTACGAGTGAGGAAGAAGGTGAGCGGGGTTTTCATGCGAATGAGGAAGATGGGGAGCGGAAGGAATTAGGAGGCGGAAGTGGGAGATTCCAGCGAGCTGCAGTATAAGTGGAATCGAGGAGGAAGGATGATTTTTCTGGGATTGCCCCCTCTTCAACAAATATGGGCTTCTCCTTGCAAAAAACAAAAACAAATGGGCTTTAAGATGGATAGGCTTTTGTATCGGCCCTGTCGCCTCCCCGTGTTTCATACTGGAGGTCCTTAACACTAGAGGCAGCCCATTAGGGACTCTCCAGCTTATTGCCCATTCGATAGAAAATAAGACAGACTTCCAGCTTAATTATGGCTCCTCATCGGTCAACGTACGAATAAGATTATTTCATCTTGCGTTGGTCATTCTACCTAGTTAAGAATGTAGGAATACCTGGAACACCGTGAGATCAGCTGACAGCAGGTTCCACTAAAATTGAGGTTTGTGCTTCCGTTTGCACAAATAGACACCATATGGAGATAGACAACCCTGTTTGCACAAATATGTAGCAAGGTTATTTAAGCAGTGTCATTTTTTGCAGCGGCATATGATTAAAAACAACATCTCATATGTTATCAATGGAATTATAGTGACAAAGCATGAAAAGGTGTCATTATCTAAGAAGTGCCATCACATCAAATCAACACTAGCACTAGATTAACGAGGGCTTACATTAACATGCATAACAATTGCATTATGACTATGTGATGACAGATTGGGAGTAGCACTTGATCAGTACGTAACGATTATTCTAATGAAGGGTGATACAGAAAGAATAAACACATCATCATGTCAACCATTGTGTAATTAAATTTTGTGGAGTTCAACAGAGATGCAGTTATGTTACCGGTGTCAGAGTTTAGTGTAACGACCCAAAACACTTTATGAGAAATAAATCAAGACAGAAGCATTTCATAAAGCAGTGGTGGCATTGATTCATTTTATCAATGGCAATAGATTGACAGCAACATTACTTAATAGTGACATCACATTAACAGTGGCATTGTTTCATTTTACTGTGATGTTAGATTAACAACATCAGTAAGGCCATAGGGACAAGGGAGGCACAAGCACGTTTTTTCATCCATCGAGGTATAAAGTGGTGAGGCAGAGGTGTTGCCGAGTGCGACAAACATGCAAAGCATGTCTGGATTTGTGCATTTTTTGTTCTCGTCAGTGACCTTTCCTATGTGACAAAAAGAAATATAGACGTGCTCATTCTCGGTTTCATTGTCGACCCAACACCCCCACTTTCTGTCCTTTTTCAACCAAGAGACCGGTCAGGCCATCATATTTATTTCCCTTTCCAACCAAGAGATCGGTTCGTTAGCCCGTATCTGCAGTACCTTTTTTCCTCCAATAGTAAAAATTTAGGTGGTGTTTGAGTGTTCGACAAGCCGACGGAGCTAGCTATATGGAGAGCTTTGTAACACTAGAAGAATATCCACATGGGGGATGCAGTGACGTGGGGAGCAATCCTAACTTGATGAAAAAAGGATGCAGCAGCGTGGGGAGCTGGGCCATTAGAACAAGGCTGGTTCTAAAATTATTTATACCTCCAGTTAGCGGGATGTGGCCAGGCAGGCGGTGGGATCTACCAACTCGACAGCGGGGACAAAGGGTGAGGAGGACCTCCCACGCCGGCGCCAGGTCAGAGAAGATGGCGCAGGTCGGCTTCCTCCCTCACCACCGACAACCACCAGCAGAAGGTATCCGGCCGGATCTGTGTCAACTGGAGAGAAGAGAGAGAGATGGATAGAGAGAGAGAGAGAGTGGACACCATGGTCTTGTTTAGATCTGGAGAGGGTGAGTGAGTGAGAATAAGAGAAGAACCCGAGCAAGCAAGTCCTGAAGTGGACTAGTGGAGTAGTAATTGTTTTTCCCTCCATAGTGATCATTTTAAATTGAATACGCGCGCAACCATATTTTTTCATTTAACGTGCCAGTAAAAAGAAACTCGATCAATAACCGCGCTACTGCGTTCTGGTCACACTTGGTAAGGCTGACATTTGATCCCAGACCCCACATTAAGTGGACAACTAGATGTCTCCAATAGTCACATTACCTGACTTTTCATGTGCAAAGGCGCTCCACCGTGAGTGTACCGGGCATGTGCGTGAGGGGAGAGTGAAGTCCGATTTATAAACCTTGAGGTTGTAGAGCTAGTCGAAAAAAAAACCTCACCTTTAAATCCTTGAAGTTTGTACCCTGTCCTCTGTGATCCCGGTCATTTTTAACCATAAGGGCATGTGCGGATCAAGGGGTTTTAACGAGGATTAACAGGATGGTAGGGGATTAAATCATGTACAAGCCAAATTCCCCTCTATTCCTCTCCAAACCCCTTGGGAGGAGGTTGAACCGAACAAGGCCTAAGAATAACCATAGTGGGAGTAACTTAATTCCATACAGTATCATAATATGATACTCAACCCTCTCTTATTTCATTTAATTATACGCCACCTCATCAAATTTGCCTAGTTGGCATGCATGATACTACTTATGATACTCCCATACAACCAGCCTGATAGAATTAATATACTTAATCTAAATGGTCGCCGCCCGATCTCTTTGTCCTCCTCCAACATCCAGCTGAAGAAGAATCGTACAAGACACCAGTTGTTTTCGCCGGCGTCGCCTCGGCGGTGGCCTTCATGGGATACAATCAGCAGCG
This sequence comes from Aegilops speltoides, assembly GCA_021437245.1. Lineage (NCBI taxonomy): Eukaryota > Viridiplantae > Streptophyta > Magnoliopsida > Poales > Poaceae > Aegilops > Aegilops speltoides. The sequence goes on from CM038143.1 coordinate 499,339,304, forward strand.
GCCTCCCATGTACTACTTCTCTTTGATGATGGCGGTGGCGGGGACATGCTGGCCGTCACCTCATCGACATCCGCGTAGCTGTGTAACCTCGTCAACATCCGCGGCGGCTTCTTTCTCTACATGCATGGCGCGGCTACGTGCGCGTCGATGGTGGATGTGGTGCAGTCGCAGGCACTGGAGGCGCTGTACGACATGGCGACATCGAGGGCAGCGATGATGCCCGTGTCGCCGTGCTCCCCAACAAGCCGTCATGGAGCAAGTCGGCACTCTTCCTCGAGCTGTTTTGGACCGGCCAGCGTCGGAACCACGCGCTGGCTTAGTGCGGCAACTGCCTCCGACGGGCTAGGCGAGGTAGGTGGAGCAGTGACCTGCCTCACTCGTAACTACCGGGCTAGGAGGACCACCCAGACGGCTTTTATGCTGGGAGCTGCTCTTCCTGCTCGTCGGATGCCGCCGAACGAGTGGATAAAATGGTGGAAGGAGGAGCTTGGCCGGCATCCTGCTCATGAATGAACATGTCTGGCTGGAGTGGGTTTCTCGCACTCCACACAGATTTAAATGTAGGTGAATGCGGCGAGGAGCCAGGTATAGCTGGGAGTGCAGTGGGCGGCGCCCTCAACTGGCACGCCGCTTCAAATGGCGGACGCAATGAGAGGTCGCGTCCGAACTGGCCCCCTTGACTGTGGACCTTGACCGTGCATGTCCGGCTTTGAGGACAACATTATCCTTGGCTCTTGACGGTGCACACCTTGTGTCCAGATCTGAGATGCCACGTGTACCAGATGAATGACTCCATGTTCGACCACCGTGATGCTTAGGTGCGAGCCGAGGAATGCTGTTGGAGAGACCCCCTTCATAATTTTCCTACATTGGTCATTTGATTCATAGTATAGAATGCTATAGGTTTTTTTTCCGATGAAATCATGTGTTAATTGGCAATCTAGCATCCACTCCAACTTTTTTTTCACTTCCTTTGTTTTTCCTATGTCAAACGCTCTGGATTTTTTTAGGGAACACTGTGTTAATGTTATGGGATTCAAGTGGACATGCCACTCCAATCCTTGATTTTTCCTATTCATGCGTTTTAAGTTCCTACGAAGAGAGTAGTTGCCCTAAATGATGTGCCGCTGCAAGATCCGCCTATATTGTATCGCCGCCGTCTCTTCCCGCCCTCGATCCCGGCAGTCTCTGGCGGATCTCGCCATGCGCTGGCCGGATCCGGGCTCTCCTTCCTCTGCTCTTCCCTCCCCTCCCCGGATCCGCCCTTGCGCTGCCTCCCCAGGAGGCGGCTGGGGCGGCACGCGCCCCTCCCCTTCAGCCCCTTCCTTTCCTCCTCCTTCCACTGCCGCCGATGGGTGCCCTCTGCTCTAGCCCGGGTGGTATCGGCGGCGGCGGGATGTCCTCTTCCCCCGCACGCGTACTCCCTACCCGGGGTGGGGGGCCGTGGCGGTGCTGATCGGCTTGGCGGCGGCCCGGTAGCCCGGTGGCGGTGGTCGGCGGCGGGCGTGGTGGTGGCACGGTTCCTTGGCAGCAGGGCGGCTTGGTGGCGCAGGGTGGCCGGCAGCGCGCCCCCGACTTAGATCTGGGCCCTTCAGGGCCCCCATCTGGGTCCTAGCGTGTCGGCCCCCGGCATGCCTTCATTGTCTTCTACGTGGTGAGGAGGATCAGCGGCTTGGACTGGGGGCGGCAACGCCGACGGCGTGCCAGCCGCAGCGCGAAGGCAGGAACTTTACAGGCCTCGGAGATCCGGGCCAGGCCAGTGCAACCATGGGCCTGGTCTGTTCCTGCTATTGCGTCGGTCAGCTACCATCATTGACGGTGGAGGTGGGGCTTTTCCGGCTCCACTTCTTCATTGTGCAAGCCATGCTTCGCGGTGCTGTGGTGAGACAGTGTGGGAAGCTTCATGTCCAGGTTAGCTGGGTGGTGGTCGGTTTGGTGGCGAGCTCCGGAGTGCCTGAGGTGAAAGGTTGGGATCAGGAGAAATCCTTGTTGGCTTGGCCGACACCGAAGCGGTGGCGCTTGAGGGTGCCGCCATACCTACCTAGAGGGCGTCGGGGCTACCCTTCCTCTCGCGTCTTAGCGTACCGGGGGAAACCCTTGGCAGGGCGTCCTCACCATCGCATCCCTTCTTGGAGGTGTTGATTGGTACCGACGCTTCGGAGGCTCGGAGCTTGGTGGGTGAGCTCCGGGGGATGCAGCGGCTGTCGGTGTCAAAACCGGCGGATCTCGGGTAGGGGATCCCAATCTGTGCATCTTAGGCTAATGGTAACAGGAGGCAAGGGACACAATGTTTATCCAGGTTCGGGCCCTCTCGATGGAGGTAAAACCCTACTTCCTGCTTGATTGATATTGATGATATGAGTAGTACAAGAGTTGATCTACCATGAGATCGTAGAGGCTAAACCCTAGAAGCTAGCCTATGCTGATTATGATTGTGATCGTCCCTCTAAGGACCAAACTCTACGGTTTACATAGACACCGGAGAGGGCTAGGGTTTACACGGAGTCGGTTACAAAGAAGGAAATATAATATCTGGATCGCCAAGCTTGTATTCCACGCAAAGGAGAGTCCTATCCGGACACGGGACGAAGTCTTGAGTCTTGTATCTTCACGGTCCTACAGTCCGGACAAAGCATATAGTCCGGCTGTCCGGATACCCCCTAATCCAGGACTCCCTTAGTAGCCCCTGAACCAGGCTTCAACGACGATGAGTCCGGCGCGTAGTGTGTCTTTAGCATTGCAAGGCAGGTTCCCTCTCCGAATAATCCAAAATAATTTTTGTACACTTGAACCGTGTCCGGATCTGCAAGATGATCTTCACATACCGCCGTAGAGAGCATAGCATAAATCTGATCTGCTGGCAACTTTAAACAAAGTAATACAACACTGCGGTCGGGTCATCATCCGAACTGTTCTCCTATGACCAGCCACAGCGCACATTGCGAGGCGGTTTCCTACGCACATCTTGCCGAAGCAGAGATCGTGTCCCCTTATCGCAGGATTCTCATAAATACGGGTGTGGGTAGCCCAACCGTACCGCTAATTGCGGCAAGTGGGGAACGAGCGGGTTCCACCAGGCAAGTGGGGAGGCGCAAAAACTTTCATCGCCTTTTCCTTCCGCTAGTCCATTCCCCTCTATTCGAGCCTTAGTGCCCAGGCACTCTTCTTCTCCAGCGAAGAGAGGTTCTCCGAAGATGTCCGGATCCGGAGCAGGAGGCAAATGGATGGCCTCTACCGTCCAGGAGAAGGATATCAAGTGGCTCCGAGAGGCCGGGTACCTGGCCAAAAGGATCGGCCACCGTCTTCCGCCGTCGGGACAGATCGTCCCTACTCCGGAGCCCCACGAGAGGGTCGTGTTTCTTCCTCATTTTGTCCGCGGGCTTGGGTTTCCCCTTCACCCATTTGTTCGCGGCGTCATGTATTATTACGGGATTGATTTTCATGATCTTCCCCCCAATTCTTTCCTTAACATCTCGAAGTTCATCGTCGTGTGTGAGGCTTTTCTCCGAATTTCGCCTCACTTCGGCTTGTGGCTGAAGATTTTCAATGTGAAGCCCAAGGTGGTGAGTGGCGAACACGCCGAGTGCGGCGGCGCCATGGTTAGCAAGATGCCCAAGGTTGTATGGCCGACGGGTGCCTTCAATGACTCCCTCAAGGAGTGGCAGCAGCAGTGGTTCTATATCACCGAACCGTGCGGCCTGTGTATGACCATTGAAGGTTTTATTCATTAAATAGAACAACATTTATTCTCTTGGTTTTAAATGAATAACCATATTGCAATAAACATGATCAAATCTTATTCATGCTCAACGCAAACGCCAAATAACATTTATTTAGGTTTAACACTAATCCTAAAATATAGGGAGAAAGGATGATGATCATGTCAATCTTGGAACTACTTCCAACACTCATCGCCACTTCCTTCAACTAGTCTTTGTTTATTCTCAGAACTCCTATTTTGAGTTACTAATCTTAGCAACCCAACAAGTATCAAATACCGTGGGCTATTATAAACACTAGTAATGCACACATCAATAACCTGATATCAAATATACCCTTGTTCACTTTGCCATCCTTCTTATCCACCAAATATTTAGGCATTTCCGCCCAAAGGACTCATTCCCTTTGCAAGAGAAGCACTTAGTCTTAGGATTAGGTCCAGACTTGGGCTTCTTCACTTGAGCAGAACTTGCTTGCCGCTCTTTTGAAGTTCTCTATCCTTGCCCTTTTCTTGAAACTAGTGGTCTTGTTAACCATCAACACTTGATGTTCTTCCTGATTTCTACCTTCATCGATTTCATCATCATGAAAAACTCGGGAATCATTTTCATCATCCCTTGCATACTATAGTTCATCACGGTTCTACTAACTTGGTGATGGTGACTAGAGAATTCTGCCAATCACTAGCTTATCCGGAAGATTAACTCCCACTTGATTCAAGCTTGTAGTACCTGCATAATCTGAGCACATGCTTACTAGTGAGCGATTCTCCACCATCTTTTAGCTATAGAACTTGTTGGAGACTTCATATCTCAACTCGGTATTTGCTTGAAATATTAACTTTAATTCCTCGAACATCTCATATGGTCCATGATTCAAAACATCTTTGAAGTCCCGATTCTAAGCCATAAAGCATGGTGCACAAACTAGCAAGTAGTCATCATATTGAGCTAGCCAAACGCTCATAACGCCCCGACCGCCTCCCGCATAAGTCCGCTACCCTGCATTAAAAACATAATTCTTCTGCAGGCAAGAATGAGGATAAACTCAGATCGCGGATCCAATCCATCATTGCTACTAACATTTTTCAACACAATTTCTATAGGAACATATCAAATAAACATATGAAAGCAACAACGCAAGCTATTGATCTTACAACATAATTTGCAAAATACTACCAGACTAAGTTCATGATAAATTTAAGTTCAATTAATCATATTATTTAAGAACTCCCACTTAGACAGACATCTCTAGTCATCTAAGTGATCACGTGATCCAAATCAACTAAACCATAACCCATCATCACGTGAGATGGAGTAGTTTTCAATGGTGAACATCACTATGTTGATCATATCTACTATATGATTCACGCCGACCTTTCGGTCTCTCGTGTTCGAGGCCATATCTCAGATATGCTAGGCTGCCAAGTATAACTTGAGTATTCGCGGTGCAAAACTGGCTTGCACCCGCTGTAGATGGATCGAGAGCTTATCACACCGATCATCATGTGGTGTCCGGGCACGATTTAACTTCGCAATCTGCATACTGTGGAGAACACTTTGATAATTTTAGTGAGAGATCATCTAAAATGCTACCGCCAATCAAAACAAGAATAAGATGTACAATAGATAAACATCATATGCATCAAAATATCCGACATGATATGGCCATGATCATCTTGCGCCTTTGATCTCCATCTCCAAAGTATCGCCATGATCTCTATCGCCACCGCACGACACCATGATCTTCATCATCTTGATCTATATCAATGCGCCATCACATGGTTGTCTCACCAACTATCGCTCTTGTAACTATTGCATCGTGATAGCGCTAAAGTAAAGCAATTATTTGGCACTTGCATCTTATGCAACAAAGAGACATCCATAGAGCTTCTACCGCTGTCGATAACTTCAACAAAACATGATCATCTCATACAACAACTTATATCTTATCACGCCTTGACCATATCACATCACAACATGCCTCGCAAAACAAGTTAGACGCCCTCACTTTGTTGTTGCAAGTTTTACGTGGCTGCTACGGGCTTAAGCAAGAACCAATCTCACCTACGATCAAAACCACAACGATAGTTTGTCAAGTTGGTGCTTTTTAACCTTCGCAAGGACCGGGCGAAGCCACACTCCTGCTCAACTAAAGTTGAGAAACCGACACCGCTAGCCACCTGGTGCAAAGCACGGCGGTAGAACCAGTCCCGCAGCGTGACGCTGCAAAGTCGGTCCGGCCGCTTCATCCAACAATACCGCCAACCAAAGTATGACATGCCGTAAGCAAGATGACTTATATCGCCCACAACTCACTTGTGTTCTACTCGCATATAACATCAAACCATAAAACCTAGGCTCGATGCCACTGCTGGGGACCGTAATTTCAAAATTCCCACGCACATTAAAGAAGATCATGGTGATGCATAGCAACGAGAGAGGAGAGTGTTCACGCATTCGTGAGACCAAGCGAAGCTGACGCAATGTAGAGGAAGTAGTCGACGCCTTCCCGTCCAACCGATCCAAGCACCGCATTCGCACCTCCGAAGTTTTGACACACGACAGCTCGATGACGCACTCAACTCCGATCCAGCAGAGGTATCGGGAGGAGTTCCACAAGACGACGGCAGGACGATCTTGATGTTCAATCGTCGCAGGCTTCGCTTAAGCACCGCTACAATATGACCGGTAATATCGTGAGGGGGGCACACGACACGGCTAAGGAACGATCACGATGATCAACTTGTGTGTCTATGGGGTGCCCCGCCCTGTCAGATATAAAGGAGTGGAGGAGGGAGGGCCTCTATGGCGCCTTTGGGGAGTCCTACTCCCACCGGTAGGATTCCCTTCGAGTCCAACTAGGAAACCTTCCAAGTAGTAGGAGTAGGAGACAAGGAAGGGAAGAGAAGGGAAGGAAGGAGGGGTGCGTTCTCCCCAGTCCAATTCGACTAGGCATGGGGCGTGCGGCCCTGCCTAGGCAGCCCTCTCTTCCCCGTATGGCCCAATAAGGCCCAATACTTCCCCGGCGAATTTCTGTAACCTCCCAGATTCGACAACACCAATCACTCGAACCTTCCAACTTCGAATATAGTTCAATATATCGATCTTTACGCCTCGACCATTTCGAGACTTCCTCATGTCCCCGATCTCATCCGAACTCCAACTCCTTCGGTACATCAAAACTCATAAACTCATAATATAACCGCCATCAAACCTTGTTGTGGACTTACGGTTCGAGAACACAGACATGACCGAGACACGCCTCCGTCAATAACCAATAGCGGACCTCGATGCCCATATTGCTTCCTACATATTCTACGAAGATCTTTTTCGGTCGACCGCATAACAACATACGTTGTTCCTTTGTCATCGGATAGTTATTTCGCCCGAGATTCGATCGCTTCAGATCCAATACCTAGTTCAATCTCACATCGCAAGTCTTTTTACTGCCAGATACATCATCTCGCAACTAACTCATTAGTTGCAATGCTTGCAAGGCTTAAGTGATGTGCATTGAGAGGCCCAGAGATACCTCCGACATTCGGAGTGACAAATCCTAATCTCAAATACGCCAACCCAACAAGTACCTTGGAGACACCAGAGCACCTTTATAATCACCCAACGCTTTTGATGTTTGGTACACAAAGTGTTCCTCCGTAAACGGAGTTGCATAATCTCATAGTCATAGGAACATGTATAAGTCATGAAGAAAGCAATAGCAATATACTAAACGATCGGGTGCAGCTAACGGAATGGGTCATGTCAATCGATCATTCAACTAATGATGTGATCCTCGTTAATCAAATAACAACTTTGTCCATGGTTAGGAAACATAACCATCTTTGATTAACAAGCTAGTCAAGTAGAGGCATACTAGTGACACTGCTTGTCTATATATTCACACATGTATTATGTTTCCTGTTAATACATTCTAGCATGAATAATAAACATTTATCATGATATAAGGAAATAAATAATAACTTTATTATTGCCTCTAGGGCATATTTCCTTCAACAAGGGCCTTGTCGGGGTCTTCGCTTGGTCTCCACGATGACCTGCATGACACCACTCTTCACAAAGATCTCGCATGCTACTACGCATGTGCCCCTCGAAGTCTTGGTCCCGACGCTGTCGATGGTTAGAGCTTCTCATCCTCGAGGGTGGTGGCTTTGTTGGTAAGCTCGCAGCCGGCAAGGATCTTGCCGGTTACGCAAGCCGCCTCCAAAGCAAGGATGTTGATGAAGGTCTAGCTTGTTTTCGCTATCGCTTCTTTGAATGCTGCCTTGTAGTCTTGCATCTTGCCTTCTAATGCCCCATCAGCCTTCACCGCGTGCGGATACAACGCCCGTGCACCAGTGAGGGGTACAGAAGGCCCAAACTTTGTATACGACACTGGTTGAACAAGAGTCGGTGGAGGCTGGATGAACAGAGCCTGCATGAATAGTAGTGTGGAGGCAGAGGAGACGCCAGGATGAACAAAGCAGTGTGTGGAGGCTTGAGGAGGTCGACGTGGATGAACATAGACCATGGAGGCTAGACCGGCAAATGCATATTGATGAACATAGCCTATGCGTCGGCTTTATGGCACACCACACCCCCACCCGGCGAACAGACTCCCCTTTGACCATAGAAGGACGAAGGGAAGTCGCTCTCCGCTTTTGGCGGTACGCCACACCCTCTCAGACAATCAGACTTCATTTTCACCATAGGAGGTCAAGAGAAGTCCATTTCTCCGCTTATGTACACCAAACCCTTCCGATGAATAGAATCCCGGCTCGACCGTAGGGCGTCAAATGGGCTATTTCTCCTCGTTTCGCAGACGCGAGGCCTCGCTTTCGCTGTTCCATCCAAGCTGGTTATCTCCGATGAACAAGACGCGACTGCTGCTCCCCGATGAACAAAACACAGTTTCTCCGCTTTTGACCCAAAGAGGTTACCGCCGATGAACAGATGTCGTTACCGCCTCCGCCGCTTCCACGCGTTAACGAAGCGCTCGCCGTATAGGGCGCGCGAGTAGCTCGAGACCCCGCCATATGTACGCACGCGGTCGATTACTTTCTTGCACCCCCGCTGTAATGCATATGTACACGAGATAGATGGGACAGGCGTGATATGCTACGTCCATGCTTCTCTACTACGACATCGCGTTCTTTCTTGCACGCCACGGTTCATCACAGCCTCGCAGCATGCACCGATCGATCCAAGATATGTATGTACAAGTTTGGGACAAGATGCATAACCCTACGCACGGTTCGACCGGTGGGTCCCAGTTGTCTGGAGGTAAGGAGGCACTTCCTTGCGAAGAATAGCTGGTGGGTCCCAGCTATTAGGGAGAATCATATGTCTGGTAATATGTACGCACTTTAAAAGTAAGATATAGCCTCGGGGTCCCAGCCGTGGGGGAAACATTTTTTCACGAATACTTCGGCCCATCCGTGGGTCCTCACACGGAGGAATTATTATTTTTGCCAGAATAAGGAGGCACTTTACACTGGTAGGACCCAACTATCGCCTCTCCACGCATACCCTTCTTCCCAAGGAAGTTGTTCTCGACCACATTGACATGACAGAGCCGGGGAAGACGCAGCAGGGATGCCCACGCTGAGAAGAGTACGAGGTTGAATGGTTTAGCATGCGGTGAGGCTGCTCGCCACTGCTAAAAAACAAGGTTGTGGGTGAGTAGAGGGATGGCCTGGCCGAGGTTGGATTAGGGCAGGATCTCCGCGCTGAGCAAGAGCCGCCACGGGAGGCAGGAGCAGCGCACGCACCAACGCTGGTTTGGGCGCTAGAGCAAGAAGACTAGAGGTTGAAGAAGCACTACGGCCATTGGATGGACATGGTACGGCCACCGAGCTAGAATCATTCATATTGACAAAGTTGACAAAGCCCCCTCCACATCATTAAGTAGGCCCACAAGTCGCTCCCCACTATGGTGGGTCCTAGCTAGGTAGGGAGTATTCTTTTTGTGCGTAATAAGGAGGCACTTCTCATGCAAGGAAGATATATTGTGGGTCCGAGCCGCCACGGAGGAACATTTTTGTGAAATAGAGAGGCCCTTCCCAAGGCCCTAGTCATTGTGTGGAGGAATCATTATTTTGTAATAAGGAGGCACTTCTTGCGTATGCCATGGACCCACTGTCGCCTCTCCACGATAGTCTCTTCCGATGGATGTATAGCGACCACGCCGACCACGCCGAGAGCAATTGTATGGGGACGACGGCGCAGGCTCCACCGAACAACCCGGAGAAGCCCCACTGCTTTTGTGTAACAAGGAGGCACATGCTTGTGTGGGTCCCTCACCGCCGCCTTTCCACTTACATCCTCTTCCGATGGTTGTTGTTTGTCAATTATGTCGACCATGCCACGCCGAGAGAACAAACGAGGTGACGAGGGCGAGGGCCTGAAGGAACGACCGAGTCCGGGCCACAACAGCGGGATGCCCATGCCGAGGGGAGTACGAGGCCGACCGATCGTCAAGGGTGAGGCTGACATCACCAAAAATAACAGATATGGGTGGGTATTCAGGCAAGAGCAAAGCCGCCACGGAGGAGGGAGAGGCAGTCATGCCTGGTTTGGGCGCCGGAGTAGGAAGATCGATTGAAGAGCACGACGACTGCTGCATGGACATCCAACAAATAACGCTTCCTATTGACTAAGTTGATGCAGCCTATGCGACGATCAAAATTTTGTTAGGACATCGCATCGTGAAACCTAGTAGGCCCGTAAGTCAGCTCCAAATCAGCGGAAAACAACATACATCCCATTAGCCATTATTTTCAATAATTTACAGCCCATTTGCTAATTATTAAGGATATTTTGAAGTCCATATTTTTTATTAGCATTATGCACTATATTCTCGCATGCAAAAAAAATTCAATAAAATTTTGTATATTTCGATGGGGTCCTAATTCTTTTAATCACGAAATTTTTTTCAATAAAAAATCTCCGCAAAAATTAATAATGAAATTTAAAATCTTGATAGCAAGATGCTCGTGCTTTGCAACCGAACATCAAGATGCATTTGCATGCATAGTTTATCTTTGGGAGAAAAGGATGAACGAGGGAAGGCCTTATCTCGAAATGTGGAGAGGAGGCGTAAATTGTCATAGTTTCCTTCCTATCCGCTAGATATAGATCGACGCCTATATACCGCAGGATGGCAAGCACACCATCATCACCAACTCGCTTTTATAAGAGTAGAGAAATCCAAAAATGATATTTGAACATTATTGCCGGCTGGTTTTGGTTTAAAAATTTACAGCCCATTTTCACTACTTATAGCCCATTTTGGGAAGCCCATTTCTTACTACTTACATCCCTCCTCGTCATGAAAGATTTGAAGCCCAACAGGTGAGAAAAGCAAGTAGGTCTGCTAACATTCTCCAAAAAATCTGGCTAGCTATTTTCAGAAGAAAAAGATATCAACTGGCTCATCATGTGCTTAAACAAAAGCATAACCATGGGCTAGACGGCCATAGCTCCGCCAGACAACACGCATTGAGCTCAGATCTAAAACTAAAAACAATCTGGCGAGCTGCCGGGTCCCTCGTGTTATCCGCTGTAATTTTTCGCTTATTGGATACATTGGCAATGGCATGGGACCTAGTTTTCAAACAATTAGGAGGAAGTATTTTTGGCTTGAAATAACGAGGCACGCGGTTGCATAATGCAATGACTCGTGGGTCCTCATCGCAGCCTTCTCCATGTAGAGTCATCTCCCGATTCCTCTGTTGTCGATTATGTTGGCAACGCTGCATCACGATGGGCACAACAAGCAACCACGGAGAACGACGGCAAGGCCTCGATGGTAAACGTAATGAGCCATAGAAGATGTGGCAGCAAAGTGGCAAAGTGAGGGGACTACGAGGGCAACAACATGTAACTCAATCTTACAAACGCACAAAAGGCCAATGATTAATTGTTCATCAAATTTAGACAAAACCCAGATTGAACATTGCAATAACATCTAGCCCAACCACTTTTTACAAATACAAACAAATGGATCGGTCTGATACATAAAATCAACATCTTGTGCAAAAAAATTGTATTGAGGATGACTACAAGTTGTTGTAAATAGAAGCCGAGCACGCTCGTGGCTTCCATTTGTCCACCCAAACTTCTTTTATTTGCTATTCAACCTGTCCGCCGAGAGAAATCTCTTGTTGAAAAACTTAAGCCTCATGGACAATAGTAACTCGCATTCAACAGAAGAATGTGACAAAGCTTTGTTTGCGGGTTGGATGCATATCCTTCCATCGTATTGTCCTCAAACTAATGTCATGAGAACCGAGAAAACTCGTGCTTATTACGCTGCCGATATGTTTTCTCCATGTGTTAGTGCCTAAGTAGACATGAAGATTGAAAACAGTTAAGGTTTGAAAAGAGTATGACAAAAGAGCCATAAATGAATGGTTAATTCTAGTACAATATTACTTAAGCAATGTGCATGAAATCATCACCTTTATATATAAATTCTCCGCATATCGAAGCATCGCAGCAAGCCAATAGTTATTTTCAGATCAAAACTAAACATTCTCGATATATAAGATCTTGACAAAATCTAGCAGCATTAATAGGCTATCCATGGACTAAATCTTCATTGAGCATATAATATAATATTAGTACCCAAAGTGTACCCAAGATGATATAAAACTTATGCGCACAAATGAAAAATGCAGCTTATGATTACAAATGTAGATGATAATATAAGGTACCAAAAGTGAGGAGCAAAACACCAACTTGTTGTGATCATTAAACGAGTCACTAATTACGCCTAAGGTTTCCAATTTAAGAAAGATAGTTATTTATGCATGTTTATAACAATAATGAAGGAGCAACCTTGAAGTGAAGGGCATCTTCGATGATGAGCTGATGTCCTTCAAAACAAATTCTAGTGTTAAGGTGAGGTGAGTTTATTTGGAGACCACCGATAGGGATTTCTATTCCAAAACAATCGACAAGCGCCTCCAGCAGGTGGCGATAGACATAATCCAATCATGTCTATGCTCAACACAAACACCAAATGACAATTATTCAGGTTTAATACTAATCTTGATGGTAGAGGGAGCGTGCGATGTTTGATCACATCAAACTTGGAAATACTTCCAACACATATCGTCAGCTCACCTTTAGCTAGTCTCCGTTTATTCCGTAGCTCTTTTATTTCGAGTTACTAACACTTAGCAACCGAACTGGTATCTTAATACCCTGGTGCTACTAGGAGTACTAGTAAAGTACACATTAACATAATGTATATCCAATATACTTCTATCGACCTTGCCAGCCTTCTCATCTACCAAGTATCTAGGGTAATTCTGCTCCAGTGGTTGTTCCCCTTATTACAGAAGCACTTAGTCTCGGGTATGGGTTCAACCTTGGGTTTCTTCATTAGAGCAACAGCTGATTTGTTGTTTCATGAAGTATCCCTTCTTGCCCTTGCCCTTCTTGAAACTAGTGGTTTCACCAACCATCAACAATTGATGCTCCTTCTTGATTCCTACATTCGCGGTGTCAAACATCGCGAATATCTCAAGGATCATCATATCTATCCCTGATTTGTTATAGTTCATCATGAAGCTCTAGCAGCTTGGTGGCAATGACTTTGGAGAAATATCACTATCTCTGGAAGATCAACTCCCACTCGATTCAAGTGATTGTTGCACTCAGACAATCTGAGCACAAGCTCAACGATTGAGCTTTTCTCCCTTAGTTTGTAGGCTAAGAAAATCGTCGGAGGTCTTATACCTCTTGACGTGGGCATGAGCCTGAAATCCCAATTTCAGCCCTCGAAACATCTCATATGTTCCGCGACATTTCGAAAACGTCTTTGGTGCCTCAACTCTAAACCGTTTAACTGAACTATCACGTAGTTATCAAAACGTGTATGTCCGATGTTCGCAACATCCACAGACGATGTTTGGGGTTCAGCACACTGAGTGGTGCATTAAGGACATAAGCTTTCTATTGTCCGCATAATCGCTACTGTCAACTTTCAACTATATTTTCTCTAGGAACATATCTAAACAGTGGAACTAAAGCGCGAGCTCGACATAATTTGCAAAGATCTTTTGACTATGTTCAGGATAATTAAGTTCATCTTATGAACTCCCACTCAGATAGACATCCCTCTAGTCATCTAAGTGATTACATGATCCGAGTCAACTAGGCCGTGTCCGATCATCACGTGAGATGGACTAGTCATCATCGGTGAACATCTTCATGTTGATCGTATCTACTATACGACTCATGCTCGACCTTTCGGTCTCTTGTGTTCCGAGGCCATGTCTGTACATGCTAGGCTTACACCCGTTGTATGTGAACGTAAGAGTCTATCACACCCGATCATCACGTGGTGCTTCGAAACGACGAACTTTCGCAATGGTGCACAGTTAGGGGGAACACTTTCTTGAAATTTTAATGAGGGATCATCTTATTTACTACCGTTGTTCTAAGCAAATAAGATGCATAAACATGATAAACATCACATGCAATCAAAAAGTGACATGATATGGCCAATATCATATTGCTCCTTTTGATCTCCATCTTCGGGGCTCCATGATCATCATCGTCACCGGCATGACACCATGATCTCCATCATCATGATCTCCATCATCGTGTCTCCATGAAGTTGTCTCGCCAACTTATTACTTCTACTACTATGGCTACCGGTTAGCAATAAAGTAAAGTAATTACATGGCGTTGTTCAATGACACGCAGGTCATACAATAAATAAAGACAACTCCTATGGCTCCTGCCGGTTGTCATACTCATCGACATGCAACTCGTGATTCCTATTACAAGAACATGATCAATCTCATACATCACATATCATTCATCACATTCTTCTTGGCCATATCACATCACATAGCATACCCTGCAAAAACAAGTTAGACGTCCTCTAATTGTTGTTTGCATGTTTTATGTGGCTGCTATGGGTTTCTAGCAAGAACGTTTCTTACCTATGCAAAACCACAACGTGATATGTCAATTGCTATTTACCCTTCATAAGGACCCTTTTCATCGAATCCGATCCGACTAAAGTGGAGAGGCGGCACTGCTAGCCACCTTATGCAACAAGTGCATGTCAATCGGTGGAACTCTCCGTCACGAAGAGTGTAAGGTCGGTCCGGGCGCTTCATCCACGATGCCGCCGAATCAAGATTGGACTAGTAACGGTAAGCATATTGAACAACATCAACGCCCACAACTACTTTGTGTTCTACTCGTGCAAAGAATCTACGCAATAGACCTAGCTCATGATGCCACTGTTGGGGAACGTAGCAGAAATTCAAAATTTTCTATGCAACACTAAGATCTATCTATGGAGAGACTAGCAACGAGGGGAAGGAGAGTGCATCTACATACCCTTGTAGATCGCTAAGCGGAAGCGTTCAAGAGAACGGGGTTGAAGGAGTCGTACTCGTCGTGATCCAAATCACTGGAGATCCTAGTGCCGAACGGATGGCACCTCCGCGTTCAACACACGTACAGCCCGGTGACGTCTCCCATGCCTTGATCCAGCAAGTTGAGAGGGAGAGGTTGGGGAAGACTCCGTCCAGCAGCAGCACGACGGCGTGGTGGTGATGGAGGAGTGTGGCAATACTGCAGGGCTTCGCCAAGCACCGCGGGAGAGGGGGAGGGCTGCGCTAGAACTTGTGGTGGCTGCCCTCCCACCCCCCGCATATATATAGGGGCAAGGGAGAGGGGGGCAGGCCCCCTCAGATCCAATCTGAGGAGGGGGCGGCGGCCAACGGGGGGAGGAGTGCCTCCCAAGTCAAGTGGAGGCCCTCCCCCTTTAGGGTTTTCCCTCTCCCATGCGCATGGCCTTGGGGGGGCTGGTGCCCCTGGCCCATTAAGGCTAGGGCGCCCCCCTACAGCCCATGCTACTGTATTGGACGTGGTGGAACAATTTCCGGACCTCCGGACCCCTCCGGAATCCTCCGGAACCTTCTGGAAGCTTCCCGGTACAATACCGAAAACCCGAACTTTTCCGGAACCGAACAACAAATTTCCATATATAAATCTTTACCTCTGGGCCATTCTGGAACTCCTCGTGACGTCCGGGATCTCATCTGGGACTCCGAACAACATTCGGTAACCACATACAAACTTCCTTTATAACCCAAGCGTCATCGAACCTTAAGTGTGTAGACCCTACGGGTTCGGGACACATGTAGACATGACCGAGACGTTCTCCGGCCAATAACCAACAGCGGGATCTGGATACCCATGTTGGCTCCCACATGCTCCACGATGATCTCATCGGATGAACCACAATGTCAAGGACTCAATCGATCCCGTATACAATTCCCTTTGTCTAGCGGTATAGTACTTGCCCGAGATTCGATCGTCGGTATACCGATACCTTGTTCAATCTCGTTACCGGCAAGTCTCTTTACTCGTTCCGTAACACATCATCCCGTGATCAACCCCTTGGTCACATTGTGCACATTATGATGATGTCCTACCGAGTGGGCCCAGAGATACCTCTCCGTCACACGGAGTGACAAATCCCAGAATCGATTCGTGCCAACCTAACAGACACTTTCGGAGATACCTGTAGTGCACCTTTATAGCCACCCAGTTACGTTGTGACGTTTGGTACACCCAAAGCATTCCTACGGTATCTGGGAGTTTCACAATCTCATGGTCTAAGGAAAATATACTTGACATTAGAAAAGCTTTAGCATACGAACTACACGATCTTTGTGCTAGGCTTAGGATTGGGTCTTGTCCATTACATCATTCTCCTAATGATGTGATCCCGTTATCAACGACATCCAATGTCCATGGTCAAGAAACCGTAACCATCTATTGATCAACGAGCTAGTCAACTAGAGGCTTACTAGGGACATGGTGTTGTCTATGTACCCACACATGTATCTAAGTTTCCTATCAATACAATTATAGCATGGATAATAAACAATTATCATGAACAAGGAAATATAATAATAACTAATTTATTATTGCCTCTAGGGCATATTTCCAACTGATTGAAGGAGCCATCAAACCTTGCAGCGACGACACAGAGGAACTCTCAATGAAAGCACCAATGTCGGTGTCAAAACCGGCGGATCTTGAGTAGGGCGTCCCGATCTGTGCGTCTTAGGCTAATGGTAACAGGAGGCAAGGGACACAATGTTTACCCAGGTTCGGGCCCTCTCGATGGAGGTAAAACCCTACTTCCTGCTTGATTGATATTGATGATATGAGTAGTACAAGAGTTGATCTACCACGAGATCGTAGAGGCTAAACCCTAGAAGCTAGCCTATGCTGATTTTGATTGTGATCGTCCCTCTAAGGACCAAACTCTCGGTTTATATAGACACCGGAGAGGGCTAGGGTTTACATGGAGTCGGTTACAAAGAAGGAAATATAATATCCGGATCGCCAAGCTTGTCTTCCACGCAAAGGAGAGTCCTATCCGGACACGGGACGAAGTCTTGAGTCTTGTATTTTCACGGTCCTACAGTCCGGACAAAGTATATAGTCCGGCTGTCCGGATACCCCCTAATCCAGGACTCCCTCAGCGGCCACGAGGCTTCTTCATTTTTTTGTCAATCCGTTGTTGTCAGCATTTGTTTCTCTTGTATTTTCTGTTTCTTTTCTTTTGGGTGTGACTATGCTGCTTCCGCCCCAGCACCTATCGTTGGTTGTCTCAGTTCTTTGCTTTGTATACAAAGCGGGGGGAAACCTTTTTCGGTATAGTAGATACTATACTAGGTTAGTAGGTGAGCTTGCGCATGGCTCTTTGCCTCTTCCGGAAGTCGAACAATGATGATGGTACTACAGTAGTACTTCTGGCAATCTGACACCAAATGAACTGATGCACGTCCACTAGTTGTAAATAAAAGTTTCTCCTCGTGTTGCGAGCCACCGCTCACGCGTGGGCGAGGGAGAAGGTGTAGTAAGCAAGCTTCTCGTCATTTTGTGAGTTGACAGGACACATCGAAGTTATTTAGTACTCTCTCCTAAAAGGGCCGACCATGTCCATGGCTACCATCCCATGCTCCGTCCTTGAGTACATGCACTATTCACGTGCCATCGAGGAGAAAAAATATTGCGTAGTACGTGCCACCGAAGTGCACGACTCACTTACGCACTACTTATCTCCATTTTCTTGCATGGCACTTGTATCTTGATGCTAGATGTCCCGCGTGTTGGCAAAAGGATGAGCAAAGCTCACGTCAAGAAGGAACATGAATACATCTTGCTTGCTGCACATACGTATGTGGCAGGACATGGTACCCAATCACCATTTAGTTACTAATTTTGTGTTACCAAAGAAAACATGTGGTTCTTTTCTAAATTATATTAGTCAAAACCAGCATGGAGGTAATCGGCCACCTTATTGTACTTGCTCTGAGCGAGGGAGAGGTCGTACTACTCCCTCCTTTCCGATTTATAGGGCTTATTTCAACTTTTTTGTTTTTCCAATTTAAAGGGCTCGTCTCCATCTCATTTTTAGTTTTCGAGGCACATTAAATATTTGCATGCAAGAACTAAAAAAACACCAATGCATGTAATGTTCCTACTCATCTAGTAGCCAAGCATGCATGCACTGCAATTAATCCAAATTAATGCATGAGTTTAATTTGAGTAGTTTTGTAAAGTACAAGATACATTCCTTCACTCACAAAATGCCTTGGTTGATGAGATTTCAGATTTGACCATCCCGTGCTCCGTCATTGAGTTCGTACACTATTCACATTCCCTCGAGGAGGAAACATATCGCATAGTAGGTGCCATCGAAGTGCACGACTCACTTATGCACTGCTGATCTGATTATCTCCAATTTCTTGCATGACACGTGCACCTTCATGCTAGACCTCCCGAGTGTTGGCAAAAGGATGAGCAAAGCTCACACAAAAAAGAGTGGAAGAACATAGATTCCCGAAGACCGAGAAGGAGCAAGGAACCTCATGGTGGAGCGGCTGCACTCATAATATTTTATATTATTCAGCGATATAAAATCAACCAAATCTCTCCACATTCCTATACCATTCTATAGTGTGAGAATAACTTTGAATGTTACCTCCGTCGGACACCTAGTTATAGTATATCCAGCAGCTCGTATCGCTTCTTGCTCCACGTCCTTATAGCCTGCCGACTGTACCTTATATACACTTGCTCTTTGAGCAAAGGCCTCCCTAAGCACGCATTAATTTCCTGGGCATGCTTCTTTCTACTCAATATTGTGTGCAATTTGAGCATGTTGGCAACTTCATTGCTAGCTTGCTGGCTCATCTTGCAATTGACGCTAACACATTGCAGCACTCCTGCAAGGCCCAGAGGTTAATTTGAGAACAAGTACCTTGAGGTTAATTTGACAGACATGCCTTATAGGTTGACAAAAGTCCTATCACTTTTATTGGAAAGATCTCATGAAGTAACACTATAAACCTTCTTTATAGCCAATTAACATGTGTTCAAAAACAAAAATATCAAAAAGTAATGCGATAGACCTTCAATTAACATGTGTTCAAAAAACAAGTACTCCTGCAAGACCCAGAGGTTAATTTGAGAACAAGCAGCTCGAGGTTAATTTGACAGACATGCCTTATAGGTTGACAAAAGTCTTATCACTTTTTTTGGAAAGATGTCGTGAAGTAACACAATAGACATTCTTTCAAGCCAATTAACATGTGTTGCAAAAACAAAAAATATCAAAAAGTAACGTGATAGACCTTCGATTAACATATGTTCAAAAAGCAAACAATGTCAAAAATTACAAAACAAAGACCTCGAGGTTCAACTAATAGGATGGAGCACTATATACATTTAAGCCAATTAAATGTTTATAGTAACCATACCATTAGTATAACATCGAGTCCACTTCCCATTCAGTCACCCATCTGATGACTACTCCAACCTCAGCATAGTTAACTCGGGAGTTCTATTGGATGAGCAATCGGTAGGGAAGTTGGTCCTTGCCGATACAGGAGGCCTCTTCGCATAGTGGGTAGTAACATAAGTGTGGTAACATGCAAATCTTCATTTATTAGGTTATAGACTCATATTGCATTGGTACATGTGATGTTATAGTAACTAGCTAAGTTACTCAAACTACCTCTCTCCTTATT
The DNA here is from genome assembly GCA_021437245.1 of Aegilops speltoides. Taxonomy (NCBI): domain Eukaryota; kingdom Viridiplantae; phylum Streptophyta; class Magnoliopsida; order Poales; family Poaceae; genus Aegilops; species Aegilops speltoides. The sequence goes on from CM038143.1 coordinate 499,359,108, forward strand.
AACTCATTGCCATATAAGCAAATTTGCTGAGTTGGACTCGATGTTATTGCTGAAGTTACTCCAACTGTGGCTAGTCTTATAGTACAACTGAAAGAGTACTTGCTCTTTGAGCAAAGGGCCTCCCTAAGCACGCATTAATTTCCTAGGCATGATTCTTTCTACTCAAAGTTGCATGCACTTTGAGCATGTTGGCAACTCCACTGCTAGCTTGGTGGCTCATCTTGCAATTGGCGCCGACAAATTGCAGCTCTCGCGGCAAGGCCCAGAGGTTAATTTGAGAACAAGTACCTCAAGGTTAGTTTGACAGACATGACTTATAAATTGTCAGAGGTCATATCACCTTTTCTGGAAACATGTCGTAAAGTAACGTGATAGACCTTCTTTCAAGTCAATTAGCATGTGTTCAAAAAACAAAAACTATTAAAGAAGTAACGCGATAGACCTTTGATTAACATGTGTTCAAAAACAAAAAATGTCAAAAATTACAAAACAAAGACCTTGATATTAACTAGATGGATGGATCAGTGCAAAGGTTTATTATAAACCTTTGCAATAACCCATCCATCTTGTTAATATCGAGTCCACTTCCCATCTAGTCACCCATCTCATGACTACTCCTGCCTCGGCATAGTTAACTTGGAAGTTATGTTAATTAGATGAGCTATCGGTAGGGAAGCTGGTCCTTGCTAATATAGGATGCCTCTTCGTATCCTTTATGGCATACTCGGATGACGCATGTTCCTGCCCAATGGCCAATGCCACGTCCCCCGCAAATGTAGAAGCTTCCCTCCCTCGTCTAGCTGGTTCGCGCATTTTCCCTTTTTTTGCCGCCTGCCCACCTATAGAACCGCCTCGCGCCAGCCAATTCCTCTCCAAACACCTAGGGAGGCAGTTGAACCAAACAAGTATAACTTGTTTCTAGTGGGTACATTGACATGGCATTGAAAGGATGTGATAGCTGACTGGCAAAATAATTGACTACCATGTTGGCATACATGAGCATGGGGCCCACTTGTCGGCGTGCTAGACGAAGAAAGGAACGAAAGACAAAATGGAGCGGAAGGGTGCGAATTGATTGGCTCACATGTGATGACCACTGGAGCAATCCACTCAAATTGTACTACGTTAAAAAATTCATGCAAACACGGCGGTTATACTGTGAGTAGGTGATCATGCACTTGGCTCTTCGCCTCTTCCGGAAGTCGAACAATAATGATGGTACTATAGTATAGATACTTATGGCAATCTGACACCGAATGAACTATTGCACGTCCACCGCTTATATTAAGCTCACTATCGTAAAGCAAAAGCTTCTCCTGGTCATGCAAGCCACCGCGCGCGTGAGTGAGGGAGAGGTCGTACTAGTAGTAAGCAAAGCTTCTCCTCGTTTGGGAAGTTGACGAGACACATCAAAAGTAGTATATTAGTCTCCAAAAAGGGCTGACCATGTCCATGGCTACCACCTCGTGCTCCGTCATCAGTGCGCGCATGATTCACGTTCCATTAAGAAAATAATCTTGCGTACGTGCCATCAAATAGAATAACTTTATTAATAAAAAAATGTGCCACCGTGTCATGATCGAACTTTGATTCATCCACGCGTGGTTTCCATGTACAACTACTAGACTCGCCAAATTATCAGGTGAGCTGCCTCTTCATACAGAAATGAGCTCACCGTGTACCCGTGCGTGAGTATTAGGGGAAGAGGCAAAGAGTACCTGCGTTGGTGCCTGCACCTCTTCTCTTCGTGCTCGTATTCCTTTTTTTGGGTGATTCATGCACTTACTCCACTTACGTTCGTGACCGTTGGCGAGTCTCTCCTATTATACTTAACTCCATTTTCTTGCATCACACGTGGACTTGGATGCTGGATGTCCCACATGTCGGCAAAACTTATAAGAACACTTTCCGACGACCGAGAAGGAGCAAGAAACCTCGCGGTCGAGCATTTGGACTCTTTAATATTTTTATCCAGCGATATAAAATCTACCCAATCTTCTCCACAGTGGACCGGAAGTGTCCTAAACACGGGAGCCTAGTGTAGTTACATCATACATGGCCAACCCACGCTATCACCATATTTCTTGGCCTCCGTGCGACACCTAGCTCTAGTAATCCACCAGCCCGTATTGCTTCTCGCTCCTCATCTCTCTCAAAGTGCGGCAGGCTGGCGTTTTTACCGTCTATTGAGGTCGGTTAACTCATCACATGTTACCGACATGCCAAGAGCATTCTAAAAAAATTACTGTACTCTATTGTTATGCCAAGAAGAGGAAGCGCTTTGACCGACGGACCAAATGAGACAGGCGTGCCATGTCGTGAGTGGGTCCAGTTTCTTGTTTTGAACTTATTTTGTGTAGTAGTAACACTTGGTTTTGAATATTGATAAGATTTTATATTGGGCCTAATGTATTCTTCGAGGTTGCCTTTGACTATTGATAAGATTTTATATAATTTGAAAATTATATCATTTTAAGATCCTTTCACGCTCTGTTTCAAAAAAAAGATCCTTTCACGTACGAATTTTACGGTATGCTTTGAGCAACTTGCATGTCCTATACTGCTCCTGTTTGGATACTCTAACTTAGCTAGAGGTTAGACTACCTCATGACTAATCCTGAACTAACTCTAGCCAAAGCGGTGTTTGGATGACAGGGTTAGATTGACAATAAATTCACTTGATGGAGAGAGAAAAGTGATTTTTTAGTGGGCCCCAAGAGAACTAGCTCCAATTAGCACCACTTGGCTAGCGGGATAGAGAGGGAAAAGTGATTTTTCAGTGGGCCCAATGAGAACTATCTCCAATTAGCACCTCTTGGGTGGCATAGTTTTTTTGGTGGGTTTGGTGCAACTTGCTCCAATTTAACCCTCAAGTTTGGATACTTTAGGGCTATTTGAGCCCCAACTAGCTCAAACTAACTCTAACCCATTGATCCAAACAGAGCCAAAGTTAGTCTCAGAAAAGGCATTAAGCCCTATATACATGGAGAGATGGAGTACATGATACAAGCAAACGCTCACCATTAGTAGTAGTTCATTAGTTGGTTTTTTCATTTAGTTGATGTGCTGCTACCGTCCAATATTCGCGTGTGGTTATTTCTAGAATAAAAAAAGAGGTAGTACTTATTATGGGAAAGGTGAAGTGATGGTTGCTTCACCCAAGCAACTTATTACTCTGGGAATATTGGAGTACCAGCGGATTCAACGAAGAGAGAAATGATGGTTGCTTCGTCCGAGCAACTTATTGTGGAGAAGGTGGGGCTCTGTGATTTGACTGCTCACTATTCATTATTACTGCGGCGTGATGACCGGGGTGAATCTTCCCTGCAGTTGTGCACTCAATATTGATGCATGGCAGGTGGAGCCGGATGAAGGATGTCCCACATGTCGACGAAACAAAGTTGAATTGTTTCTGGCATTGCTATCAATCCTTCAGGATTTGTTTATATGTACACATAATTTTCCAACATAATGAAATTGTACTGTGATGCTATGAAGGTTTCAACTTTGGTTCCTGCAGGAAAAAAAGGTTTCAACTTAGGATTCATGTGTCCTCTTGCCTCAAGATTGTCTCGTTACAACATTCCATCAAATAAAAATGAAACTACCATGGCTGCTAATGCATCTTAGTGGTTCGTAGATCAGCGCCAATATTCACATCACAACTAAAGACAAAGTTGTGAGAAGCTGTACAAATAAAGAAAAATATATAATTGATCGATCATGTTCGTAGGCATGGCTCCATTTCCTGGGCATAGTGTTCATTGGTTGGCAGCTAGTTTCACCCAGCTCTGTAGCCAAAAAATAGGTGTATGGAGGACATCACAATCCGATCATTTTGTGCAGCTCCACTAAAATCGAGCTGATCATCCCTGTTTGCAAAGATATTCAGTCAGTGTGATTACAATAATAGTGGAACTAGATGATGAAACATAACGTACAGAAATAGAAGCTGATCACCTCTGCAATCTCTCTTCAGGACTAACTACTTGTTGGAGAAGATTAGGCACGGAGTTGGATGAGGAGGATAGCAAAACCAATCCCCCTTTCTGCAATCCCACAGAAATGTAAAAACGTTGCCTGTGTTACTTTTTGGCGGAAATGCACAAAACACTCTTAAGAAAAGAGTGATTTGTGCAGTTCACCAAAAGATCGCAATAACAACGAGGTGAAATGGATAGCCATGTTTGCAAAAGGAGGTAGAAAGGATACAATTACTGCGCAATAACACGAGTTGAGGACACATACGCCGACAAAAAAGAAGCATATTCCATGTAATAAGGGAAAGATAGTAGCATGGTGGTTTATCAAAAATGGTTTGCGGACGAGATTTCAAGATGGAAAGTACGCCGACCGAGATACGTTTTAAGCAAACAACTAAAGAAGATCCACATATAGGATTTTCCACAATAAGCAACATGGGAAGATGGGCTGTGGAGCAAGGACGGAGGAAGTTGTACATGAGGGTCGTCGGGACGTAACTAGGAGGGCTCCGGCAGCCGGGATCTGCCTATACTGCGGCAGCGAGCAAGTGGCGAAGGCCCTACCGCGCCGGAGCTTGGTCAAAGAAAATGGCGGGTACCGCAGATTAGGACATGTTGCCTCAACACCGTCGAACGGAGAAACGATGCACATCCTCCCTTTCCGCCGGCGGACGGGATGCGGCCGAATCAATGACCAACGGTGAGAGAGTGAGGCCACGGAAAGACAAACCTTGTCAGGCAGGCTCCATTGTATATATTGGAGCGGATTTTTCTTTTTTCTTGATGACAATCGTTTTATATTCTATACGTGCCATTGAGGAATATAACTTTGTTTAATACTAACGCGTGAAGTCGAACTTTGTTCCGTCTACGTGAGGTGCATGACCCTCCTTTGAGTAAACAACCGCTACACGCGTCAAATTATCATGTGGGCTGCCTTTTCATACAGAAATGAGCTCCACCGTGTACCCGCGCGGGTGTGGCTGGGAACGACATGTGAGTACATGTGTCATGCGTGCACCCCTTCTTTAGGTGCAGGTACGTACGTGGGTGGGTGTGAGAGAGATGGTTTGTGCGAAACAGAGGCAATGTGTCGATGATATCTCAAACAAAAAAAGAAACGTATGCAATGTGTGTGAAACAGAGTCATGGATATATCATATATAGAGGGAGCGATCCATGAGAAGAGAGTGGAGGGATCATCGGCGTGAGCTATCGATAAAATGGAAAACAGGGATGAAGTGTGTGGGTGTGAGATCTATAAAGAGTGCCATTGAATTTTTGTTTGCCCACGTCAAAGATACAGGGAGGCTAGTGAAGGAAATATGCCCTAGAGGCAATAATAAAGTTATTATTTATTTCCTCATATCATGATAAATGTTTATTATTCATGCTAGAATTGTATTAACCGGAAACATGATACATGTGTGAATACATAGACAAACAATATAGTCACTAGTATGCCTCTACTTGACTAGCTCATTAATCAAAGATGGTTATGTTTCCTAACCATAGACATGTGTTGTCATTTGATTAATGGGATCACATCATTAGGAGAATGATGTGATTGACATGACCCATTCCGTTAGCCTAGCACTTGATCGTTTAGTATACTGCTATTGCTTTCTTCATGACTTATACAAGTTCCTGCAACTATGAGATTGTGCAACTCCCTTTTACCGGAAGAACACTTTGTGTGCTACAAAACGTCACAACATAACTAGGTGATTATAAAGGTGCTCTACAGGTGTTTCCGAAGGTACATGTTGGGTTGGCATAATTCGAGATTAGGTTTTGTCACTCCGATTGTCGGAGAGGTATCTCTGGGCCCTCTCGGTAATACTCATCACCTAAGCCTTGCAAGCATTGTAACTAATAAGTTAGTTATGAGATGATGTATTACGGAACGAGTAAAGAGACTTGCCGGTAATGAGATTGAACTAGGTATTGGATACCGACGATCAAATCTTGGGCAAGTAACATACCGATGACAAAAGGAACAACGTATGTTGTTATGCGGTTTGACCGATAAAAGATCTTCGTAGAATATATAGGAACCAATATGGACATCCAGGTCCCGCCATCGGTTATTGACCGAGAATGGTTCTAGGTCATGTCTACATAGTTTTCGAACCCGTAGGGTCCGCACGCTTAACGTTACGATGACAGTTTTATTATGAGTTTACAAGTTTTGATGTACCGAAGTTTGTTCGGAGTCCCGGATGTGATCACGGACATGACGAGGAGTCTCGAAATGGTCGAGACATAAATATTTATATATTGGACGACTATATTCGGACACCGGAATTGTTCCGGGTGATTTGGAGAAAACTGAGTGCCGGGGTTACCGGAACCCCGGGAGAGTATTGGGCCTTATGGGCCTTAGGGAAAGGAGAGAGGGCGGCCAGCATGGGGCGCGCCTCGCCCTCTGGTCCGAGGTGGACTAGGAGGAGGCGGCGCCCCTTTCCTTCCCCTCTCCCCTTCCTTCCCCTCCTAGTAGGAGTAGGAAAGGAGGAGTCCTACTCCTACTAGGAGGAGGATTCCTCCTCCTTGGCGCGCCCAAGGGCCGGCAGCCTCCCCCCTTCCTCCTTTATATACGGGGACAGGGGGCACCCCATAGACACACAAGTTGATCTACGGATCGTTCCTTAGCCGTGTGCGGTGCCCCCCTCCACCATATTCCACCTCGGTCATATCGTCGCGGAGTTTAGGTGAAGCCCTGCGCCGGTAGAACATCATCATCATCACCACGCCGTCATGCTGACGGAACTCATCTCCGGAGCTCGGCTGGATCGGAGGCCGGAGATCGTCATTGAGCTGAACGTGTGCTGAACTCGGAGGCCCCGTACGTTCGGTGCTTGGATTGGTCGGATCGTGAAGACGTACGACTACATCAACCGCGTTGTGCTAACGCTTCCTCTTACGGTCTACGAGGGTACGTGGACGAACGCTCTCCCCTCTCATTGCTATGCCATCACCATGATCTTGCGTGTGCGTAGGAAATTTTTTGAAATTACTACGTTCCCCAACAGTGGCATCCGAGCCTAGGTTTTATGCGTTTATGTTATATGCACGAGTAGAACACAAGTGAGTTGTGGGCGATACAAGTCATACTGCTTACCAGCATGTCATACTTTGGTTCGGCGGTATTGTGAGATGAAGCGGCCCGGACCGACATTACGCGTACGCTTACGCGAGACTGGTTTCACCATTACGAGCACTCGTGCTTAAAGGTGGTTGGCGGGTGTCTGTCTCTCTCACTTTAGCTGAATCGAGTGTGGCTACGCCGGTCCTTGCGAAGGTTAAAACAGCACCAACTTGACGAACTATCATTGTGGTTTTGATGCGTAGGTAAGAACAGTTCTTGCTCAGCCCGTAGCAGCCACGTAAAACTTGCAACAACAAAGTAGAGGACATCTAACTTGTTTTCGCAGGGCATGTTGTGATGTGATATGGTCAAGACGTGATGCTATATTTTATTGTATGAGATGATCATGTTTTGTAACGAAGTTATTGGCAATCGGCAGAGCCATATGGTTGTCGCTTTATTGTATGAAATGCAAACATACTGTAATTGCTTTACTTTATCACTAAGCGGTAGCGATAGTCGTAGTAGCAATAGATGGCGAAACGACAACGATGCTACGATGGAGATCAAGGTGTCGCTACCGGTGACGATGGTGATCACGGCGATTGCCGGAGATGGAGATCACAAGCACAAGATGATGATGGCCATATGATATCACTTATATTTGATTGCATGTGATGTTTATCCTTTATGCATCTTATCTTGCTTTGATTGACGGTAGCATTTTAAGATGATCTCTCACTAAAATTATCAAGAAATGTTCTCCCTGAGTATGCACCGTTACCAAAGTTCGTTGTGCCCAGACACCACGTGATGATCGGGTGTGATAAGCTCTACGTCCATCTACAACGGGTGCAAGCCAGTTTTGCACACACGGAATACTCATGTTATACTTGACGAGCCTAGCATATGCAGATATGGCCTCGGAACACGGAGACCGAAAGGTCGAGCGTGAATCATATAGTAGATATGATCAACATAATGATGTTCACCATTGAAAACTACTCCATCTCACGTGATGATCGGTCATGGTTTAGTTGATTTGAATCACATAATCACTTAGATGACTAGAGAGATGTCTGTCTAAGTGGGAGTTCTTAAGTAATATGATTAATTGAACTTAAATTTATCATGAACTTAGTACCTGATAGTATTTTGCTTGTCTATGTTTGTTTGTAGATAGATGGCTCGTGTTGTTGTTGCGTTGAATTTTAATGTGTTCCTTGAGAAAGCAAAGTTGAAAGTTGATGGTAGCAATTACACGGACTGGGTCCGTAACCTGAGGATTATCCTCATTGCTGCACAGAAAAGTTACATCCTGGAAGCACGGCTGGGTGCCAGGCCTGTTGCTGATGCAACTGACGACGTTAAGAACATCTGGCAGAGCAAAGCTGATGACTACTCTATAGTTCAGTGTGCCATGCTTTACAGCTTAGAACCGGGCCTTCAACGACGTTTTGAACGTCATGGAGCATATGAGATGTTCCAGGAGTTGAAGTTAATATTTCAAGCAAATGCCCGGATTGAGAGATATGAAGTCTCCAATAAGTTTTACAGCTACAAGATGGAGGAGAATAGTTCTGTCAGTGAACATATACTCAAAATGTCTGGGTATAATAATCACTTGATACAACTGGGAGTTAATCTTCCGGATGATAGTGTCATTGATGTAATTCTCCAATCATCGCCACCAAGCTACAAGAGCTTTGTGATGAACTATAATATGCAAGGGATGAACAAGACTATTCCCGAGCTCTTCGCAATGCTAAAAGCTGCGGAGGTAGAAATCAAGAAGGAGCATCAAGTGATGATGGTCAACAAGACCACCAGTTTCAAGAAAAAAGGCAAAGGGAAGAAGGGGAACTTCAAGAAGAACAGCAAGCAAGTTGCTGCTCAAGAGAAGAAACCCAAGTCTAGACCTAAGCCTGAAACTGAGTGCTTCTACTGCAAGCAGAATGGTCACTGGAAGCGGAACTGCCCCAAGTATTTGGCGGATAAGAAGGATGGCAAAGTGAACAAAGGTATATGTGATATACATGTTATTGATGTGTACCTAACTAGAGCTCGTAGTAGCACCTGGGTATTTGATACTGGTTCTGTTGCTAATATTTGCAACTCGAAATAGGGACTACGGAATAAGCGAGCACTGGCCAAGGACGAGGTGACGGCGCGCGTGGGAAACGGTTCCAAAGTCGATGTGATCACGGTCGGCACGCTACCTCTACATCTACCTTGGGATTAGTTTTAGACCTAAATAATTGTTATTTGGTGCCGCGTTGAGCATGAACATTATATCTGGATCTTGTTTGATGCGAGACGGTTATTCATTTAAATCGAGAATAATGGTTGTTCTATTTATATGAGTAATATCTTTTGTGGTCATGCACCCTTGAAGAGTGGTCTATTTTACTTGAATCTCGATAGTAGTGATACACATATTCATAGTGTTGAAACCAAAAGATGCAGAGTTGATAACGATAGTGCAACTTATTTGTGGCACTGCCGTTTGGGTCATATCGGTGTAAAGCGCATGAAGAAACTCCATACTGATGGGCTTTTGGAATCACTTGATTATGAATCACTTGGTACTTGCGAACCGTGCCTCATGGGCAAGATGACTAAAATGCCGTTCTCCGGAACTATGGAGCGAGCAACTGATTTGTTGGAAATCATACATACTGATGTTTGTGGCCCAATGAATGTTGAGGCTCGCGGCGGGTATCGTTATTTTCTCACCTTCACAGATGATTTGAGCAGATATGGGTATATCTACTTGATGAAACACAAGTCTGAAACATTTGAAAAGTTCAAAGAATTTCAGAGTGAAGTGGAAAATCATCGTAACAAGAAAATAAAGTTTCTACTATCTGATCGTGGAGGTGAATATTTGAGTTACGAGTTTGGCCTACACTTGAAACAATGTGGAATAGTTTCGCAACTCACGCCACCTGGAACACCACAACGAAATAGTGTGTCTGAATGTCGTGTCGTACTTTCTTTGGATATGGTGCGATCTATGATGTCTCTTCTTGATTTACGCTATCGTTTTGGGGTTATGCTTTAGAGACGGCCGCATTCACGTTAAATAGGGCACCATCAAAATCCGTTGAGACGGCGCCTTATGAACTGTGGTTTGGCCAGAAACCAAAGTTGTCGTTTCTTAAAGTTTGGGGCTACGATGCTTATGTGAAGAAACTTCAACCAGATAAGCTCGAACCCAAATCGGAGAAATGTGTCTTTGTAGGATACCCAAAAGAGACTGTTGGGTACACCTTCTATCACAGATCCGAAGGCAAGACATTCATTGCTAAGAATGGATCCTTTCTAGAGAAGGAGTTTCTCTCGAAAGAAGTGAGTGGGAGGAAAGTAGAACTTGATGAGATAATCAGATCTACTCCCTTATTGGAAAGTAGTTCATCACGAGAACCGGTTCTGTGACAACTACACCAATTAGTGAGGAAGCTAATGATAATGATCATGAAACTTCAAATCAAGTTTCTCTTGAACCTCGTGAGGTCTACAGAGTAAGATCCGCACTGAGTGGTACGGTAATCCTATTCTAGAAGTCATGTTACTTGACCATGATGAACCTACGAACTCTGAGGAAGCGATGATGAGCCCAGATTCCGCAAAATGGCTAGAGGCCATGAAATCTGAGATGGGATCTGAGGGAGTCCTGGACTGGGGGTGTCCGGACAGCCGGACTATCATTATCCGCCGGACTCCAAGACTACGAAGATATAAGATTGAAGACTCCGGCTCGTATCCGGAAGGTACTTTCCTTGGCATGGAAGGCAAGCTTGGCAATACGGATATGTAGATCTCCTACCATTGTAACCGACTCTGTGTAACCCTAGCCTCCTCCGGTGTCTATATAAACCGGAGGGCTTTAGTCCGTAGGACAACATACATTACAACAATCATACCATAGGCTAGCTTCTAGGGTTTAGCCTCCATGATCTCGTGGTAGATCTACTCTTGTACTACCCATATCATCAATATTAATCCAGCAGGACGTAGGGTTTTACCTCCATCGAGAGGGCCCGAACCTGGGTAAAACATTGTGTCCCTTGTCTCCTGTTACCATCCGCCTAGACACACAGTTCGGGACCCCCTACCCGAGATCCGCTGGTTTTGACACCGACATTGGTGCTTTCATTGAGAGTTCCTCTGTGTCGTCACCGATAGGCTTGATGGCATCTTCAACCAACAACGCTGTCGTGGTGAGACTTTTCTCCCGGACAGATCTTCAGATTCGGCGGCTTCGCTGCGGGCAATTCACTTGGCCATCTGGAGCAGATCGAAGCTATGCCCCTGGCCGTCGAGTCGATTCGAAGCTTAAACTTCACGGCCGATGTCGCGGAGACTTGATCTTTAGCGGACTCGGGCCCCACAATAAGCGCGCGCCTGCGTGACGATGGGCACGATCTAGCTCTGCCGCCGGACAGTGCCTTGGCGGCCGCACCCGGATCCGCTTCGGCCATTAGCCCGGAGCCGATCGCCCATATCGAGGGCCGGCAGATAGACGCCGCCCTAGGGGCTTCAACGTCCACGGCGATGGAGCCGAACACTGACCTTGTCCCCTGCGAAACTCGTGATTCCGAGGCGCCGGACTCCTCGCCGGACTCCGAACCTCCTACGCCCCTACCAATCAATCCGAATTGGGCGCCGGTTATGGAATTCACCGCCGCGGACATCTTTCAGTACTCGCCTTTTGGCGATATCCATAATTCACTAAAACATCTCTCGTTATCAGGAGAGTCCTGGCTGGACTATGGCCAGGATGGTTGGGGTTCGGACGATGAAGAAATTCAGATCCCACCCACCACCCACTTTGTAGCCACTGTCGACGATCTAACCGACATGCTAGATTACGACTCCGAAGACATCGACGCTATGGAAGACGATGCTGGAGACGAAGAAAAAACAGAGCTTATACAGCACGACAGGACCACCTCGTCGCATGACATATATATGGTGGATACCCCAAAGGGGAGCGATAACGAGGACCAACGGGCCGCGGCAGAAGATGACCCCGCCGATAAACGACCAAAACGACGGCGTAGACGCCGCCCTAAGTCCCGCCTCGACGACAACAACGCTCCCAAGGAGCCCGCGATACGGCAGGGCTCACAATCGGACGACGAACATGCAAATAAGCAACCTAAGGAACACGACGAGTCAGATAACCAATCCAAGCCCGGCGAAGACAACAGTCCGGACGACCGTATGCCGGACACGTCGCCGGAGAGTAAGAACCTCCGGAAAAGACTCGTCAGTACTGCAAGAAGCCTGAAGAAGGAAAAACGGAGGCTCAAAACAGCGGAAGATACACTTAGAATGAGATGGAGCAAAGTGCTCAAAACCGCAGATAAGTACGGCAATGGCCACCAATCAAAGAGCTACCCGAAGCGCAAGCTGCTACCGGAATTCGACGAGGAGACCATAGAGCCTCCACCGTCCAAAAATAAAGGGGCTGCCTGGTTGGATAGACGGCCAGATGACAGGCCAAATTATGAAAGCGGCGCCACACATAAATCCACCAATGAATTCGGAAGGATGGATGGCCCAGCCAGGTCCATTTACGGGCCAAAGGAGAAGGCCCCAAGAAGCAAGGCAACACGTCAAGTGTCCGATGATAGCGGCACACACAAATACAGGGGCGCCTCACACCCACTATGTTTCACCGATGAGGTGCTGGACCATGAATTCCCAGCAGGATTTAAACCCATCAACATAGAGGCCTACGATGGAACAATGACCACAGAGTGCGGATAGAAGATTATATACTACATATACATATGGCGGAGGAGGCGATCTCACGCCATAAAATATTTACCCTCAAGCTCAAAGGGCCAGCCCGTCATTGGCTTAAAAGCCTCCCGAGAAAATCTTGTTGGAAGTTGGGAAGAGCTCGAGGGCGCGTTTAGAGCAAATTTTCAAGGGACTTATGTCCGCCTCCGGATCTGAGATGATCTAAGTCATATAACTCAACAGCCGGAGAGTCGGCGCGAAATGCAGAACAGGTTCCTTGCCAAAAGAACCAAATAGTCGATTGTCCGGATGCCGAAGCCTTAGCAGCTTTCAAGCATAATGTCCAAGACGAATTGCTCGCCAGGCACCTCGGTCAAGAGAAACCGAGGACAATGTCCGCACTAACAAGCCTCATGACCCGCTTTTGTGCGGGAGAGGATAGCTGGCTAGCAAGATGCAGCACCAGCGACCCAAGTACATCCGAGATAAGAGATGGAAACGGAAAATCACGGCGCAGAAAAGAGCAGCGCCAGAATAAAGAGAAAAGACCAAAGAGCACGGCAGTCAACGCCGGATTTAAAAGCTCACGGCCCAATAATAAAACACAGCCTCTAAAGGATGACAGTGACGAATTGTCCAACTTAAAGAAGATTTTGGGTCGGATATGTCAAATCCACAGTACCCCCGGAAGGCCTGCAAATCACACCCACAGGGATTGTTGGGTTTTTAAACAGTCCGGCCGACTAAATGCCGAACACAAGGGGCTCGACGCGTCAAGCGAAGAAGATAAACCCCATCAGTAGAGCACCGGAAAACAAAAGACTTTCCCACAAGGGGTCAAAGCAGTAAACTCACTTCACATGATAATACGGAAAAATAGTGTGGCACTTTCTAAAAAGAGCTTCGCGCGGTCCAACCCAGCAGACAATAGAGATTGGACATCAAAACCAATCACTTTCGACCACCTGGACTATTCCAGAAGCGTTCGAAATGCGGGACGGACTCCCCTGATATTGAATCCCATAATAGACGGATTACAATTTACTCATGTCCTAATGGACGGAGGCAGCGACTTAAACTTGCTGTATTCAAAAACAATCCGTAGGATGGGGGTAAACCCTGCTAAAATCCGACACAGCCGCACTTCCTTCAAAGGAGTGGCGCTTGGCCCTTACGCCAAGTGCACGGGCTCCATATTACTAGAAGTCGTGTTGGATCGCGAACAATTTTGTCGCGAAAAATTAATTTTCACATCGTCCCATTTGAAAGTGAATATCAAGCACTCTTAGGACGAAAGGCTTTTGTCCACTTCAACGCTATACCGCATTACGCGTCTCTTACACTCAAGATGCCCGGTCTGCGTGGTGTCATTTCAGTGCGAGGGTCACTTAAAGACCCCGGACTCGGATAGACGAATCCGGCCTCAGCAGGCTAGGGGCTCCCTAGCCGCATACCCCATTACAGGGGGCTGCGTGCACAAAACAACCGCGGGTTCATACAAACCCCGCTTTAATTATTTATATTTTTTATTTTACACATATTTTTCGCACAATTTGTTTTCGAACTAAACGTTCCTCTCTTTTTACAGATGAACAAAGTGCACACCGTCCCAGATAAGCGGCGAACGGAGACACAGCGCAGGCGCAGAGGGACCCGTTGTGAGGATTCTTTTGATTAAGACCTGCGTAAACCTTTTACTATCTCTTGTTGTTATTCTCCTTGGTTTCTTCCTATAACCAAAGCGGAGCTGACGCTTTGGCATCGGCGCGTCGAAGACCATGCCGTGCACGGACACTAAGGGCTTAGGGCATCGTTTGCCCATTATTATAAAGACCGAACACCTTAGGGAGTGTTGGCGTCTCGAGATTAGGCATTATATGCATCAGCTCGAATCATGTCTTTGGTCAAATGTTGGGTTTGCGGCGCCCTGTGTTTTGCTGCCTTATGTTCCGTATCATCGGCTAACGCGGCACCGGAGAACTCTGCGATTGTGCCCCAGTTAATTTGGGCGAGCACCTCGAGAGAAAGCCAAAACTGGCTGTCATGATCTGGCGAGAGACTGGTCAACCACTCGATCAACCGCCGGAATGTTTAGAATTCCCCGCTTTGACGAAGGACCGTTTCCCGGTCAGGCACTTATGCGCCCCGAATTCGGAGATGTGCGGGGCCACCAGGGGCTATATCATAGCCCCACCCTCGAGCTCCACTGGCTAAGTGAAAGTGATAAAGCATTATAGTCCGGATTGCCTAGTTCGCTACGCTACCACCTCCTTAAACAGGACCGAGACGTCGGATTAAGTGTGAAAACACGCTATTTTGCGAACACCCCCGCACCTTCTGCGTGGGGGCTGAAGCCGAAGACTGCCATCTTTCAAGTTATACAACAGTATACGTAAACGGCCGCACAGGAGAAGTTTTATTACTTGGTACGCACAAGTATAAAAAGCAATTATAACATAATCATCGATTTACAAACTAATGCGTTCATTCGAACATGACATTTTTCGAGCACTGCGACTCTATTACACGAGCGGCACGCATAACTTCGCCGAAGTAATGCTCGGCAGGGAGCCGGTTTTCATCCGAACCCTGGGCGGCAACAGCGGTGGCATCCATCTCCGGACAATGCGCCTTCACACGTGCAAGAGCCATCCGCGTGCCCTCGATGCAGGCCGACCGCTTCATCTCCTTTATATGCGGCACCGCCCCAAG
Organism: Aegilops speltoides; assembly: GCA_021437245.1. Taxonomy (NCBI): domain Eukaryota; kingdom Viridiplantae; phylum Streptophyta; class Magnoliopsida; order Poales; family Poaceae; genus Aegilops; species Aegilops speltoides. Next base: position 499,374,645 of record CM038143.1, read on the forward strand.
GAATTGCTGCAGTAAGCCAAAGTAGCTCGTCGCCTTGGACCTCTTTGGCCATACATGGTCCACGATGTCAGTCATGGCAAGTCCGGACAATCTATTTAGCTCGGCCCATTCGGCCAGCCGGTCCGTCAATGGAAGTGAGCGATCCGGACTGTGGAATTGAGACCAATATAGCTCTTCCGTCTCGTGATCCTCCGGCTCCGGAAGTGTAGCGGCATCGGCCGCTTTTCGCAGCTAAATCCATATACGGATCCTCCGGACTCCTGACCGCTCAAATTGAGCATACTTTGCATCCATAAACCGGCGGCGCAGCGAAAAAGATTTGCGGCCACGATCTCTCCGACTGGCGCAGGTTCCTCCTTCATAGCCCGCATTGCAGAGCGGGCATCCTTAACCTCGGCGGTGGCCTTCTTCAGTCTTCCCGCTCCGATAGGCGCTCCTTTTCAAAACCTCATTGCGTCGGTAGCATCCTTTAATTTCATGGCCAATTCGGCCATCTCCGCCCTGCTTAGCCAGTGCGCGGCCTTCTCGGCTTTCAACTCCTCGGCCGCCCTCGAGGCAGCCGCGTCACTCCTTCGGGCTTGCTCCTTAGCTAGAGCAAGTTCGGCCCGAAGGCTCTCCACAGCAGCAGCACCGTCTGTACGAACAGCATATAATTTATCAGAGGCGGGCTTTGACCCCCTTAATAAAGCGACTGCGGAGAACTCTTTTACCTTGCGACTCGTCAAGTCGCCTGTTGACAAGTCGATGTCTTCATCTGCCAAGTCAAGTTGCCGAGTTAATTCGGCAAACTCACTAGTCCGGCTAGCCCCCGGACCATCCGCCACCTGCGTAGGAATGACGGAATTAATTACTTTAGATTTCGATCCTCGGCACGCTGTCGTTTCCGACAACCTACCGAGTCTCAGGGGCTACTATCTATACAGGGCGCATTTTTATTTGCAAAACTGTTAAAAGACAAGGGGGTGCGTTATTCCCGCATACCTCAAATCCCGCCAGCAAACTCTTGGCGGCATTACGCAATTTGCTCTCGGCGGACGAAATCCTTCCAATCACCATACGCATTAACGCACGGTGATCTTCTGAAATGGACGCCCTCTCAAGCAGATTCTTCAGTTCTCCCGGCCGGACACTAGTAGGTGCCGAACTCTCTGGCCCCTCCGGACTCAGGGATACCCTCCGTGATGACACTTCGGTTACTTTGCCTCATCTGGCGGCGCCGCGGACGGAGGCGTATCGCTCTCCATCATCTCCGGAAGAAGGTCCCCCGAAGATGAACTCATCTGAGAAGGCTGCAGATCCGAACTGCAAAACAAATATTTCAGTTTCCCACAGAAGCACAAATGAAGGTATTTCCTTACTAATTAACTTCCTTTTTCATACTCACGGCTTGTTGGAGGGCTGGTCCTTTGGCGGTGATTGCGCGCCCGGATTCTCTCCGGACGCCGGACCCCCCGGGGAAGATCTCTTCCCATGCTTAGGGGCTTTGGCCTCCGGATCTTCGGAGGCGGTCCTCTTCTCCCCCTGAAGGGAGGGATTCTTGGTCCCCCCCTCTTCAGTCGCCCCTTTGGGCGAGATATTAGCTCCTCTATTTTCCCCATCGCCCCCTTCTGCGGGCGCAACCTCCAACATTCTGACCAGCACGGGCTCGGTCACGGTCTCTCAGGGAGGGCGGACATCTTATCAGCCTTGATCGCGCCACCCATTCCTGTAAAGAACAAGGGGTCAGGAGGCGAACTTTAGAAAGGCATATAAACAAAATGTCCGGACTCTGAGCTATTTACCTGAGTATCCGGGCGATCGCGGCTTAGACCTGCGTCCTCGGCTGAATCCGGACATGCCACCTGCTGTCCGAAGAACATCTTGTACATCTCCATGGATATCACGCCCATAAAGTGTTGGAGGATACGAGGTCCCTCCGGATTAAACTCCCACAGACGGAGAGGACGACGTTTGCAGGGCGGAAGATGCCTGATTAGCATAACCTGCATCACCTTGATCAGGTCGATCTCCCTCACTTGGAGGTCTCGAATCCGGCCCTGCAGTGAGGGCACGTCCTCGGACAGCCCCTAGTTGAGCCCTTGGTTGACCCACGACATCAGTTGGCGTGGAGGTCCCGGGCGGAATAAGGGCGGCGGCTTTTTCCCGCTGCCCCTTGGAGCGGTGATGTAGAACCACTCCTGCTGCCACAGTCCAAGTTCCTCTTGGAAGGAACCCTCGAGCCACGGGGCATCGACCTTTTTGCTTATGGTCGCCCGCAAGACTCCGCTTGCGCCCCGATCATCTTGGCTCCACCTTTAAGGTCTTCACCATAGGCGAAGTGGGGAATGACGCGGAGGAAGGCCTCATGACGATGATGAATGCGGAGATATGGAGGATGGACTCGGAGCCAAGTCGTGAAAGTCCAGCCCATAGTAGAACAGAGCCCTCTCACAAAGGGATCCTCGGGAAGCCTAAACCCGATGGAGGTGGGATCAAAGCAGCGTATTCACCGGGCTCGGGCGGGCCTGCCTGCCCTTGGGTAGGCAACCTGTCTGAAACCTCGAGGCAGGTGCTTGGCCTCACGTAACTTCAATATGTCCTCCTCCGTGACGGAGGAGGGCATCCACCGCCTGGAGGTCGGAGCCGGACATGGTTGAGGTCCAAGCGCGCTCGAATCTGAAGCTCGGGTGTTGGAACCGGGAGGCGGGAAGAGATTCGATCACGAGATTGAAGAACAAGGACAGGCCTTGGTCCTCTTATAAAGGGAAGAAATACCAAGGGCCGTCTCCGTGACCGTTTGGGATTCCCCTTCGATAGAGGAGGCGTGGCGGCGGGGCAGTTGGGTTACCCACGCGCGTATTGATGAGGATCCGGAATAAGGGGAACACGATCGCTCGACAAAGGCGTGCCAAAGAAACCGCCGCTAAACGTCTTTGGTGGTATGGTAAAAACAATTCAAGCAGGGGCTTGGTTGCGGTGTGGTGTCACGCCGCATAATACGTCAGCAGATTAAGCGGTGTATATTTTATTCTCTCTACGGTGGAATGTGGAAATTATTTTTGCGAGCGGACACTATCCCGGTGTTCATAATCTTCTCTGGATTATTCAAGGAGGAACCCGCCTTGCAATGCCGAACATTATGCACGCCGGACTTATCGTCATTGAAGACTGGTTCGAGAGACTCTTGAGGAGTCTGGGTCGGGGTGTCCGGACAGCGGACTATCATTATCCGCCGGACTCCAAGACTACGAAGATAGAAGATTGAAGACTCCAGCTCGTGTCCCGGAAGGTACTTTCCTTGGCGTGGAAGGCAAGCTTGGCAATACAGATATGTAGATCTCCTACCATTGTAACCGACTCTGTGTAACCCTAGCCTCCTCCGGTGTCTATATAAACCGGAGGGCTTTAGTCCGTAGGACAACATACATTACAACAATCATACCATAGGCTAGCTTCTAGGGTTTAGCCTCCATGATCTCGTGGTAGATCTACTCTTGTACTACCCATATCATCAATATTAATCCAGCAGGACGTAGGGTTTTACCTCCATCGAGAGGGCCCGAACCTGGGTAAAACATTGTGTCCCTTGTCTCCTGTTACCATCCGCCTAGGCGCACAGTTGGGACCCCTACCCGAGATCCGCCGGTTTGACAATCGACAGGATCCATGTATGAAAACAAAGTATGGACTTTGGTTGACTTGCCGATGATCGGCAAGCCATTGAGAATAAATGGATCTTTAAGAAGAAGGCGACGACGATGGTAATGTTATTGTCTATAAAGCTCGACTTGTTGCAAAAGGTTTTCGACAAGTTCAAGGGGTTGACTACGATGAGACTTTCTCACCCGTAGCGATGCTTAAGTCTGTCCGAATCAAGTTGGCTATTGCTGCATTTCATTATTATGAAATTTGTCAAATGGATGTCAAGACTGCATTCTTGAATGGATTTCTAGAAGAAGAGTTGTATATGATGCAACCGGAAGGTTTTGTTGATCCAAAAGGTGCTGACAAAGTGTGCAAGCTCCAGCGTTCCATTTATGGACTGGTGCAAGCATCTCGGAGTTGGAATAAACGCTTTGATAGTGTGATCAAAGAATATGGTTTTATACAGACTTTTGGAGAAGCCTATATTTACAAGAAAGTGAGTGGGAGCTCTGTACCATTTCTAATTTTATATGTAGATGACATATTATTAATTGGAAATGATATAGAATTTCTGGATAGCATAAAGGGATACTTGAATAAAAGTTTTTCAATGAAAGACCTCGGTGAAGCTGCTTACATATTGGGCATCAAGATCTATAGAGATAGATCAAGGCGCTTAATAGGACTTTCACAAAGCACATACCTTGACAAAATTTTGCAAAAATTCAAAATGGATCGAGCAAAGAAAGGATTCTTGCACTGTCTTTACAAGTGTGAAGTTGAGTCAAACTCAATGCCCGACCACGATGAAGATAGAGAGAAAATGAAAAATGTTCCTATGCTTCAGCCATAGGCTCTATCATGTATGCAATCTTGTGTACAGACCGACGTATGCTTAGCAATAAGCTTGGCAGGAAGGTACCAAAGTAATCAGAGTGGATCATCGGACAGCGGTCAAAAACATCTGAAATACGAAAAGGACTAAGGATATGTTTCTCATATATGGAGGTGACAAAGAGCTAGTCGTAAAGGGTTACGTCGATGCAAGCTTTGACACTGATCCGGACGATTCTAAATCGCAAACCGGATACGTATTTTTATTAAACGGTGGAGCTATAAGTTGGTGCAGTTCTAAAAAAGCGTCATGGCGGGATCTACATGTGAAGCGGAGTACATAGCTGCTTCGGAAGCAGCAAATGAAGGAGTCTGGATGAAGGAGTTCATTACCGATCTAGGTGTCATACCTAGTGCATCGGGACCAATGAAGATCTTCTGTGACAATATTGGTGCAATTGCCTTGGCAAAGGAATCCAGATTTCACAAGAGGACCAAGCACATCAAGAGATGCTTCAATTCCATTCGGGACCAAGTCCAAGTGGGAGACATAGAAATTTGCAAGATACATACGGATCTGAATGTTGCAGACCCGTTGACTAAGCCTCTCTCACGAGCAAAACATGATCAGCACCAAGACTCCATGGGTGTTAGAATCATTACTATGTAATCTAGATTATTGACTCTAGTGCAAGTGGGAGACTGAAGGAAATATGCCCTAGAGGCAATAATAAAGTTATTATTTATTTCCTCATATCATGATAAATTTTTATTATTCATGCTAGAATTGTATTAACCGGAAACATGATACATGTGTGAATACATAGACAAACAATATAGTCACTAGTATGCCTCTACTTGACTAGCTCATTAATCAAAGATGGTTACGTTTCCTAACCATAGACATGTGTTGTCATTTGATTAATGGGATCACATCATTAGGAGAATGATGTGATTGACATGACCCATTCCGTAAGCTTAGCACTTGATCGTTTAGTATACTGCTATTGCTTTCTTCATGATTATACAAGTTCCTGCAACTATGAGATTGTGCAACTCCCGTTTACCGGAAGAACACTTTGTGTGCTACAAAACGTCACAACGTAACTGGGTGATTATAAAGGTGCTCTATAGGTGTTTCCGAAGGTACATGTTGGGTTGGCATAATTCGAGATTAGGTTTTGTCACTCCGATTGTCGGAGAGGTATCGCTGGGCCCTCTCGGTAATACTCATCACCTAAGCCTTGCAAGCATGGTAACTAATAAGTTAGTTATGAGATGATGTATTACGGAACGAGTAAAGAGACTTGCCGGTAACGAGATTGAACTAGGTATTGGATACCGACGATCAAATCTCGGGCAAGTAACATACCGATGACAAAAGGAACAACGTATGTTGTTATGCGGTTTGACCGATAAAAGACCTTCGTAGAATATGTAGGAACCAATATGGACATCCAGGTCCCGCTATTGGTTATTGACCGAGAATGGTTCTAGGTCATGTCTACATAGTTCTCGAACCCGTAGGGTCCGCACGCTTAACATTACAATGACAGTTTTATTATGAGTTTACAAGTTTTGATGTGCGAAGTTTGTTGAGTCCGGATGTGATCACGGACATGACGAGGAGTCTCGAAATGGTCGAGACATAAAGATTGATAAATTGGACGACTATATTCGGACACGGAATTGTTAGGGTGATTTGGAGAAAAACCGTCTTAGGGGGTTACGGAACCCCGGGAGAGTATTGGGCCTTATGGGCCTTAGGGGAAAGGAGAGAGGGCGGCCAGCATGGCCGCACGCCCCCCCCTTGGTCGGGTGGACTAGGAGGCGGCGCGCCTTTCCTTCCCCTCCTAGTAGGAGTAGGAAAGGAGGAGTCCTACTCCTACTAGGAGGAGGATTCCTCCTCCTTGGCGCGCCCAAGGGGCGGCCGCCTCCCCTTGCTCCTTTATATACGAGGCGGGGGCACCCCATAGACACACAAGTTGATCTACGGATCGTTCCTTAGCCGTGGCGGTGCCCCCTCCACCATATTCCACCTCGGTCATATCGTCGCCCGAGTTTAGGCGAAGCCTGCGCCGTAGAACATCATCATCGTTACCACGCCGTCATCTTGTGGAACTCATCTCGGAGCTCGGCTGGATCGGAGGCCGGAGATCGTCATCGAGCTGAACGTGTGCTGAACTCGGAGGACCCGTACGTTCGGTGCTCGGATCGGTCGGATCGTGAGGACGTACGACTACATCAACCGCGTTGTGCTAACGCCCGCCACGGTCTACAAAGTGCGTGGGCGAACGCTCTCCCCTCTCGTTGCTATGCCATCACCATGATCTTGCGTGTGCGTAGGAAATTTTTTGAAATTACTACGTTCCCCAACAGCTAGCCTACTGGAATGTGAGAGGGAAGAGGTGGAGTTTATCTCTGTGGCATGGATACCTACCTACAATGTTCTACTATCAGTGTGGGGGGGAGGAGGCAGAGACCTAACTATAGAGAGGTAGATTGACTAGTATATGTGTGTAGAAGGAGAGAGACGTAGCTATGTATTGAGGGAGATCCATCGACATTCATGGATATGTGTAGCAGAGGAATAAGGTTGGGAGAAAGACAAAGGTAGACTGTTGGAGGGTTAGTGGTGGAGTTGTTTATCACAAATGGTGGGAGAGGCCTGCTAGACAAACGGAGGGTACGAGTGCAATATCAATAAGAGAGGGGATGTCTGCCTGTCTATGCACGTGCGTGTGAGAGATGAGTCGGGTGGTATGCAAGGATGATGAAGGGGGTGATATGGTTGTGGTAAGCAGACGTAACTACATAGGAAGATCAATCATCGTGTGTCCGAGAAAGCGAGAGACATAACTTGTGGTAAATGAATATCATAGTGTTTTAAACCGACACATGCATAAATGAATATATATATATAATGGTGATACGCGTGGTGTGGTTATGAACATGTTATACTACATATAATATATAGAACATTGATTATAATTTGGGATAATGTGTGGCTTTTGCAGCTCGGGGCTAAATACTTGTCATAATGTAGGGGGCGGGGCACTATACTTTGTGTTATAAACACGGTGTAAGTATGGAACATGGTTTAGAATATGAATATCTAGTTAGTACATCAATGTACTATTATTTGGAATCAACATCAAGTGTATTCAAAAATTTAAATTCGAGTTCATATAGTACACATAGTTCATATCTATCTCTATAGTAATCATGTGGTGTGTTGTTAATATAATACACGAATGATGGTTTAAGTTGGCAACAATCATGATTGTAGATTTCTTATTCAAATAGAGAAACGGATTCAAATTTAGTTCGAATTGCAGCGGTAGTATGACATTTGGAATGCACTAAAATGTTGGTATGAGTAGGTTACATGCATTATACAGCCAACAGAAAAATAGACATAACATGGATTCCTAGCTTTGAATAGCATTTGTACAGTAAAACGGGACAAGACTCTCTCTCTGTGTGGTGTGAATAGTTTTATTTTTTTTTTGTTTTTTCGTTGAGGGAAGTGCAAACTGATTCGGTACGTACAATATTACACGTTAAGCTTGTCCCTAAAATTCAACCTGCGCCTTGTTATATCCTGAAATTTCAGATATTGTGCTCCCAAAACTCGCGCCTTCACAACCCGCTCCTTGATATCCAGAAATTACAACGGGCGCGAAAACTCCCTCCAACTGCCAAATCCCGACACGCGAAATCCCCCTTCTAACCCTGAGCTGAAAGGGCCGCGCTAGTTCAAAACGGTGGGGGGACTTTTGTAACACACCCTACATTTTGGACAAGCGCGTCCCAAGATCATGGTTCCCCGTCCCATCGCCCCCTTTTCGCCATTTGAAATCCCAGGCTGCCATAACCTCTCTGCTCCAGCCGCAAAACTCCACCCTCCTCCGTCCGCCACCTCACCGCTGACCAGCCAGAGCCTCTTCCCCGATGACGTCGTCCACCGCAACGGCTCGATGTCCCTCAACCACCTCCCCGGAAGACGATCCGTCGTCGATCTCATCGTACCGCCAGTTCACCCGCCCCGTCCTCCACCTCCAAGGAGCTGCTCCGACGATCGCCACGTCTATCATGGTTGCTCTATCCCCACAATGCCGCCTTAACCTGCTCCGCCGGAACCGCATCATCCTCACTAAGTCCTCGGACGAAGCCAAGGCCTACTCAGCACCACCAAAGAGGTTGTGCACTCATTGCATCGCACCTTCTCCTTAACTCGACCTCTCGGCGCCAACGGTGCTCCATCCCGCACCCCCATGGTGCAGCTACCTCGAAGCCGACGCTGCGGGCGACATCTCCATGGCGGCTCTCCCCAGTGCAAGGCCCCTTCGGCGGCGGTGGTCATACCAGCCAGATCTGCTGTTGCTGCTCCAGCTCACGCTCACTCGCTTGTGTTGTTGCTCTGCTCTCCCCCCTCGCTCGTGTTGCTGCTCTGCTCTCCCCCTCGCTCGTGCTGCTGCCCTGCTCTTGCTCTCGCTCGCACTGTTGATGCTGGTACACGGGATGCTGCAGCTCCGCGAGTTGCTGCTCTGGCACTAGTTCGCGCTGCTCCTCCACGTGTTGCTGGTCCGGTTGCTATCTGCTACTGTCTTCCCCATTGATCGCCTACTGATTTAGATCATTGTTTCTCTACTACTGCTCAAGCGGCCTAAACATGTGAAGTGCCTCTCTACTACTTGTGCATTCAGTTTTGACAATAACATTCAGATTCCACACTAAATTTCTGTTTCGACAGTTAAGTTCATAGCCAACAGTTTTTACCTCATCTGTTGTAGTCAGGTGTTCTTTGGTGATGTAAATTTTACATTTATCACTTTTAGGTAATGTGTTTTACATAATTTATTGGAGATGCTATTAGAATCCCACTTGAGATTGATGATGTATGTCTTGTACTACTTCAGCCTTGACGTATTACGGCTCGTCGGAGCTACTCCAACGACGGAACCATCCATCACAAAAGAGCAGTGCCCTGGACGCCATCTATAGATTCCTCAGATCTTCCTCTGCACCTCCGACAGCCACCTCTACCTCGACTTCTTTAGCGACCAACCCAATGATCTTGAGGTCGACACGGCTACGGCAAATAGGTTGTACACTTGTTGCATCACTTATTACTCTACATTCATGTCGATCCATTAGGGCTATGTTGGTTCAAAGGAAAAACATAGCAATAGGAAATTTTCCTATGGCACTATACTATTCAATTATTAATGCATTTTGTTGAAAGGAATGGAGTAGAACGTCCACCTTGACCTACTTTTCAAAATCCTATGCATGAAAACAAGACCAAGTGCATTAGTGGCAAAATAACATTCTAACTGTACACCCTTTCATATGGTTTCACTTTAATTTGGCCATGTTTCTTGGCATTCCTCTGCTCTTCCAATTCTTGTGAACCAAACACCCAAGTTGACAGAAATCCTGTGTATACAAATGCTCTATTTCCCACGTGCATTCCTATCCTATTCCTGTGTTTTTCCTATCCCTGCGTTTGTTGAATCTTGCAAGCCAAAGGAGCCCTTAGAGAACTACTTCAGTTACAAGTAGGTGTCGAAGAAAACTGTGTGGTTTGTCCTGCTCCTGCCGCGACATTGTCCACCTCACCTAAGTTGCTCCATTGACAGAAGCATCTACCAAACAAGACATCACGACTCCTGACTGTCCTTCGCCACGTCAAATCTCCTTCCTTGCCGCTGGTACCCATCTGAAATCTTGTTGTGCCTTGTAGTTTCCCACGCTTTGTATTCTTTCAGTGCTGCTTTATCTTGAACTAATATGATTTAAACCGTGTCTCTATTTTGATTTGGCAAGACAATGCAGTGGCCAAAGGACATAGATATATGTTTGTTTAATGCTTTTATTATGTAGTACTTGGCAATAGAAGACTTGGTAGTTTAATCATGTCCACCTTACAAATGAACTGGTTCACCGAAATGAGTTTCATATACTAGTACATGCTAAACATGTTATGTGTCTGCTTGTTTCTTCTTTTAGAATGCTGACAGAATATTGGGGAACAGTGCCTTATTAAGCAATGGTAAAGGAAGTAATGCAGATAAGGTTCAGGATAGTGAGACATCCATGTTGGTCTCTAACGAAGCTGATAAAACAGCTAAGGAAAACTAGCTTGAAGACAGTGAGACAACCCCAAAGTCCGCAAAATGGGTCGTAAACGGGCTAGAGTGGAAATCGTCTATTTTATGGCCTGACCATAACGGGTCGTTAATAGACGCTATGAAAACAGCCCAACGGGTTAATGGACCACAAACGGGCCGACTGTAACCACGGGCTGAATTTGGCCCACAAGCGGAACAGGCCGGTAACGGACCGTAAGTAACCGAATTTTGGAAATGAGCCCAAGAATAAATGGGCCCTTAGAAGGCAAAGGTTAACACAGGCTGGAAACGGGCGAGAGAATAATGGGTCGTTAATGGGTATAAAGCGATACCCTATTCATTATGGACAGTTTCATCTCGGGCCTTTAATGGGCCGATTTACAAAGGGCCTCCTATGTGTTGGGGAACGTAGTAATTTCAAAAAAATTCCTACGCACACGCAAGATCATGGTGATGGCATAGCAACGAGAGGGGAGAGTGTTCGTCTACATACCCTCGTAGACCGAAAGCGGAAGCGTTAGCACAACGCGGTTGATGTAGCCGTACGTCTTCATGATCCGACCGATCCAAGCTCCGAACGTACGGGGCCTCCGAGTTCAGCACACGTTCAGCTCGATGATGATCTCCGGCCTCCGATCTAGCCGAGCTCCGGAGATGAGTTCCGTCAGCACGACAGCATGGTGACGATGATGATGTTCTACCGGTGCAGGGCTTCGCCTAAACTCATGACGATATGGTGAGGGGGAATATGGTGGAGGGGGGCACCGACACGGCTAAGGAACGATCCGTAGATCAACTTGTGTGTCTATGGGGTGCCCCCCGCCCCGTATATAAAGGAGCAAGGGGAGGCTGGCGGCCCTTGGGGGCGCCAAGGAGGGGGAGTCCTCCTCCTAGTGGGAGTAGGACTCCCTTTCCTAGTCCAACTAGGAAGGAGGAAGGGGAAGGAAGAGGGGAGAGGGAGAGGGAAGAGGGCCGCCCCCCCTCCCTAGTCCAGTCGGACTCCCCTTGGGGCGCCACCTCCTTGGCTGCTGCCCTCTCTCTCCCCTCAGGCCCACTAAGGCCCAATACTTCCCCGGGGGGTTCCGGTAACCCCTCCAGCACTCCGGTTTTCTCCGAAATCACCCGGAACTCTTCCGGTGTCCGAATTAGTCGTCCAATTCCACAATCTTTATGTCTTGACCATTTCGAGACTCCTCGTCATGTCCGTGATCACATCCGGGACTCCGAACAAACTTCGGTACATCAAAACTTATAAACTCATAATAAAACTGTCGTCGTAACGTTAAGTGTGCGGACCCTACGGGTTCGAGAACTATGTAGACATGACCTAGAACCATTCTCGGTCAATAACCAATAGTGGGACCTGGATGCCCATATTGGTTCCTACATATTCTACGAAGATCTTTATCGGTCAAACCGCATAACAACATGCGTTGTTCCTTTTGTCATCGGTATGTTACTTGCCCGAGATTTGATCGTCGGTATCCAATACCTAGTTCAATCTCGTTACCGGCAAGTCTCTTTACTCGTTCCGTAATACATCATCTCATAACTAACTTATTAGTTACAATGCTTGCAAGGCTTAGGTGATGAGTATTACCGAGAGGGCCTAGAGATACCTCTCCGACAATCGGAGTGACAAAACCTAATCTCGAATTATGCCAACCCAACATGTACCTTCGAAACACCAGTAGAGCACCTTTATAATCACCCGATTCTGTTGACGCGTTTGGTAGAACACAAAGTGTTCTTCCGGTAAATGGGAGTTGCACAATCTCATAGTTGCAGGAACTTGTATAAGTCATGAAGAAAGCAATAGCAGTATACTAAACGATCAAGTGCTAGGCTAACGGAATGGGTCATGTCAATCACATCATTCTCTAATGATGTGATCCCATTAATCAAATGACAACACATGTCTATGGTTAGGAAACATAACCATCTTTGATTAATGAGCTAGTCAAGTAGAGGCATACTAGTGACTATATGTTTGTCTATGTATTCACACATGTATCATGTTTTGGTTAATACAATTCTAGCATGAATAATAAACATTTATCATGATATGAGGAAATAAATAATAACTTTATTATTGCCTCTAGGGCATATTCCTTCAGTCTCCCACTTGCACTAGAGTCAATAATCTAGATTACATAGTAATGATTCTAACACCCATGGAGTCTTGGTGCTGATCATGTTTTGCTCATGAGAGGCTTAGTCAACGGTGCGCAACATTCAGATCCGTATGTATCTTGCAAATCTCTATGTCTCCCACTTGGACTTGGTCCCGAATGGAATTGAAGCGTCTCTTGATGTGCTTGGTCCTCTTGTGAAATCTGGATTCCTTTGCCAAGGCAATTGCACCAGTATTGTCACAGAAGATCTTCATTGGTCCCGATGCACTAGGTATGACACCTAGATCGGTAATGAACTCCTTCATCCAGACTCCTTCATTTGCTGCTTCTGAAGCAGCTATGTACTCCGCTTCACATGTAGATCCCGCCACGACGCTTTGTTTAGAACTGCACCAACTCACAGCTCCACCGTTTGATAAAAATACGTATCCGGATTGCGATTTAGAATCGTCCGAATCAGTGTCAAAGCTTGCATCGACGTAACCCTTTACGACTAGCTCTTTGTCACCTCCATATACGAGAAACATATCCTTAGTCCTTTTAGGTATTTCAGGATGTTCTTGACGCTGTCCGATGATCCACTCTGGATTACTTTGGTACCTTCTGCCAAGCTTATTGCTAAGCATATGTCGGTCGGTACACGACATTGCATACATGATAGAGCCTATGGCTGAAGCATAGGAACATTTTCATTTCTCTCTATCTTCTCTTTGTGGTCGGGCATTGAGTTTGACTCAACTTCACACCTTGTAGCACGAGCAAGAATCCTTTCTTTGCTCGATCCATTTTGAAATTTTGCAAAATTTTGTCAAGGTATGTGCTTTGTGAAAGTCCTATTAAGCGTCTTGATCTATCTCTATAGATCTTGATGCCCAATATGTAAGCAGCTTCACCGAGGTCTTTCATTGAAAAACTTTTATTCAAGTATCCCTTTATGCTATCCAGATATTCTATATCATTTCCAATTAATAATATGTCATCTACATATAAAATTAGAAATGCTACAGTGCTCCCACTCACTTTCTTGTAAATACAGGCTTCCCCAAAAGTCTTTATAAAACCATATGCTTTGATCACACTATCAAAGCGTTTATTCCAACTCCGAGATGCTTGCACCAGTCCATAAATGGAATGCTGGAGCTTGCACACTTTGTCAGCACCTTTTGGATCAACAAAACCTTCCGGTTGCATCATATACAACTCTTCTTCTAGAAATCCATTCAAGAATGCAGTCTTGACATCGATTTGCCAAATTTCATAATCATGAAATGCAGCAATAGCCAACATGATTCGGACAGACTTAAGCATCGCTACGGGTGAGAAAGTCTCATCGTAGTCAACCCCTTGAACTTGTCGAAAACCTTTTGCAACAAGTCGAGCTTTATAGACAGTAACATTACCATCAACGTCAGTCTTCTTCTTAAAGATCCATTTATTATCAATGGCTTGTCGATCATCGGGCAAGTCAAGCAAAGTCCATACTTTGTTTTCATACATGGATCCCATCTCAGATTTCATGGCCTCTAGCCATTTTGCGGAATCTGGGCTCATCATCGCTTCCCCATAGTTCGTAGGTTCATCATGGTCAAGTAACATGACTTCCAGAATAGGATTACTGTACCACTCTGGTGCGGATCTTACTCTGGTAGACCTACGAGGTTCAGTAGAAACTTGATCTGAAGTTTCATGATCATTATCATTAGCTTCCTCACTAATTGGTGTAGTTGTCACAGAACCGGTTCTCGTGATGAACTACTTTCCAATAAGGGAGTAGATACTGATTATCTCATATTCGTCCTAACTCAAGTGCGGGGCGTGAAAGGCGGTCCGACAACAAGTTTTCCCGCGGGTTTTACTTTAGTTCCTGGCTTGATTTTGGGTTACTTTTGTCCCCGCAATGGTTTTTGCCGATCTCTCCTCAATGCTGCAACTTGCCCCGCAGGCCGGAAGAATCGGTCTTGGTTTGCTTAGGAAATTTCATTGTTTTGGGCTGCAAATGACTGTTGCCCGCGGCTCATTGCCATATGGTCGGCGCAGTGGCCACCCGCTTGAAGCCCGCCTTAAAGCCCGAAGGGAAAGCCTTTGCTCGGAAAATCGGTGGAACCCACCCCGCAGTAGTGGCCTGAACTCCGAGGAGGCCCGCCGGCTGCGGAATGCCCGGCCCTCCTACTGCGCTTGGGCCGGGACGCGGCGGCTCGGCCAGCAGGTCGGGTCGCCGTCTGTCTGCCCGGGGCAACGCCGGCCCGCCAGGCGGCTCAGCCCTTGCAGACGCGCTCGCCACGGCACTCCGTGCCGCCCATGCAAGGCCCGGTGGCCCGTCCCTTTGCCGCCTCCGACCTGCCTTTCGGCTAAAGCCCGGTTTTCCGCGGTCTTCTGCCAAGCCTTTCCCTGCCTCGCGCACCGCTGCCACCGTTCAGCCCGCCACTGGGGGCCCCGCACCCCGAGCCGGGCCCGGACCCGCCGCCGCCGCGGGCGTAATCGGGCTCGGCCCCGGCGGCGCCTAACGGCGGATCAGGAACCCGTCCGGCTGCAAGGGCACGTTCTGCCGGAGTGCCGCGCCGCTTCGGACCGGCAGCGAGCAGGGCGCCGCGAGGAACGCTCCGCCCCGGCGAGGTGGCGGGCAGCCAACGGCCGGACGCCGCCTCCTTTCGTTTTGGGCGCGAGTTACAAACCTTTTACGCCGGATTTGGGAAGGAAGGCCCGCGTCCCTTACCTGCTTCCCAGGGCGCGCCCTGCGCTTGCCGGCCCTTTTCCGCGCCAGGCGGCGCCGGAACAGGTGTGGTCAGCTGTGCGCCCAAGTCTCTTCGCCGTCAGGCCCCTGGCACGGGCCCTTGCCAAGGAGCCGGCGGTCCGCACGTCCACAGGTTCCCGCGGCGATGGCCGCCGCGGGTGGCGCCCCGGGATGGGTCCCTCGCGCCCGGACGGTCGCTTGGCCGCGGGGATATCGGGGGAGCGAACGCCCTGCAGGTGCTTGTCGGGGACGAATGGCAGTCCTAAACCCACCGGTCCGGCCCCGCCCTAGACCCGCCCGGTGCAAATCCCGCCTTGTTCTTTTAAGTGTCGTGCAACGCTGTATCTGAATTTGACCGTTCTCCGGCTGTTGCCCCGTTTCTTTTCCCCGTTCCAGCTTGACCCTGCACCACAAGGGCGCCGCCCGCCCCCCTCCGCCGGTTATGCCATGGTCTATCCATTGGCCATGCCAGAATTTGCTCCCTCTGCGGAGGCTAAAACGTTCCTGGGCCCACGCCCGGGGGAGGACGGCGGGGAGCCCCCCGCTTGTTGCGGCAACAGGGTGGGATGAAAAACCCGCCGTTTGGTGATGTGTGGTTTTGTAGCGTCAGCTACCCACTGGCCGGCCCCCTTGGTCCACGCGCCACCGGCATTGTTTGTTTAGTTCAGGTTCCAGATTCCTTCACAATCTCGGCTGCAGTACCCCTTTTCCCCATTGAGGCTCGCTCCGGTCCCGTCCCAAAGCCTGCCCGGCCCGCCGGCATCTCCGAAGGGTCTTCCGGTCTGATCGCCCTTGGGCAAGTTTGAGGTTGGCTCGGCCGTCGGGGCCTGTTTCCTCCGGGGCTTCTGGCCGGGGCGTCCAGTTGGCGACGAGCCCACTGTTAAAGTCCGTCCCGATGAAGGGAGCCCCCTTTTGTTTGCGTTTACCCTGCTTGCAGCTTCTCCAAATGGCCAAAACCAGGCCATTTATTACCGTTAAAATTCCTTTTCATCTCAGGATTTTTGATGGCCCAAAGGTCTGTCTAGGCTGCCGTTTTACAACCGTTATAATGCCAGGAACGTACTCTCGTCCCAGAACTGGGCTGCCTTTAAACTGTGTGTGATTCTTGTTACCGAACGTGATTTCAAACCGATCCAGATAAATTACAGCCTTGGTGTTTCCATTGTACATGCCCTAGCCCTTTTGCGATTGTCCAATGTCACTGCCACCAAGCCTTCCACTATTAACGAAATTCATTAGCCAAGTTTTGCTTCCAAATTTTTTGGCCCAAGTTTGCCTATCTCCAGTTAAACCATCGGTTCCGGTTCCCTTCTGGTTAAATTCTGGTCAGGAAAAATTGTTCTTCTCATGGAACGTGAAGTCTGAAAATCATGAATTACAGTTCAAGGTGTATGAACCTCCCTTTTAAATTTTGTTTGCTTTGCAGTTGCACATCCAAGCTGCATGCCCATAAGAATGCAAAAAGCTTTTCCTAATCATGATAATGGCCAAAAAATTTTCTCAGAAAGATAAACGCAACGGAACTTGAAACTTTTCGGGCCCTCAAGGTATGGTGGAAAAAACTGTAATAGACTTCACATCTGAAGGTTATAGAACACATACTTAACCAAATCCTGCATTACTTTATCTCAGCATTTTTTTGGGTACTTCTTGCAGAACTACACTACTGCACCAAGCCTTATTAAAAGGCAAAAATTTGTTGCCAAATGATACTACTTCAAACTAAGAATTAAGGCACTTTCGCTTATTTTGAAGATTTCCCATTCCTGTGCAAACAACTTGAATTCTCTAAGGGAATCAATCCAGTAATTTGCAATAAGGTCAATAATGACATAACCTTTGCTATCTGAAATTATGGCTTTTGAGTAACGAACGGACTAACATGAGTATGTAATTAATGTTTCTGTTCTATATAGTAAGCCAAACGTTCAAGCATTGGCTGGCAACAACATGATGATTTTGAAAAGTTAAAGAATACAAAATTATAACATCAGTAGGTGACTTCTTTAGGAATTTGATTTGTCTAGACTTTAGAAAATCATGAAATTAACTCCATTATTGAATGCCAAGGTTTCATGTAACCAATTACCAGATAACTAACCTTCAACCTGGAAAATATATAAGCTTAGGTGGATAACCTTCAAATTTAGTATTTTAAGGTAATTTATTTCTGTTCAACAATCAGCATTGAGAAGGGATAAGAATCAATTGCTAAACGTATTAACATTAACGATATAGGTTATTGGCACCAAAACCTTGATAAATGTTAATATTCATATTGGTACTCTTCGGGTTTTAGAACCACTTTTTGTAGCATTCATTAAATTTTTGAAGAATAGAATTACAGCATAATAACATGTTTAAAGGTTGAATAAAGTATAAACCATTAACTGCTACCAACAAATTTAAGGACTTACATTAATTCATTTTCGGGTAACTTCAGCAAATTGATTAAATTAATTTCTTGCTAATTTACAATTAAACATTTGTTGGAAAAATTGAATTAATTTAGGCTTGTTTGGGTGAACCAATTACCATTGGAGTTAGTAAATATTTTAAACTTATTTGAAATTCTTTGGTCAGCCTAAAACAATCATACTAGTTAAGTAAAGCCCTTTACCTTTGTTAGAATGTCATGCAATAATTTAACATTGTAATTAGAAGTTTTGAAGTAAAATTATGAAAAATGGAACTTATGCTTAAAACACATTAAGCTTGAATTTCAGGTATAACACTTAGACACTTCTTCATATAGTTTGTTATTTGGAAAATAATTATTTAAAGATTTATTTGTTCAATGGAACAATTTTGGGGGTAAGAGGCTGATTTGAAAGGCCAATTAAAGGGTAATTCCCAACTAATCAAAGCCCAAATTGTTGACCATTTGGGTAACTACCAGTAATTAACCCAAGGTCATATATTTGACAATGGAAGGCCTAAATAGCAAGAAAGATAGGCCTTGAAAAGCTACCTTCAAGAACCTGATGAATTCCATTGAACATTAACCCATTCCATTAATTTCCGAAGAAAGGCCCAATATTTTGCATTTATATCAAAGTAAAATTCCAGACAACTTCTTTCTCTGCACAACATCGGGTTAACTTAAGCTACATAGGGAATTTTCCATAACATGAAATAGATTTGGAGAGACTTTAGTTTCTGAAATAAACCTTCATAAGGAGAACATTCCTGCTAAGGGTTTGCTCTAAGGGGTTTCTTTAAATTTAATGAAAACTGAGGAATTTTAAAACGCAATAAGGGAGAAGCAGAAGAT
The DNA here is from genome assembly GCA_021437245.1 of Aegilops speltoides. Taxonomy (NCBI): domain Eukaryota; kingdom Viridiplantae; phylum Streptophyta; class Magnoliopsida; order Poales; family Poaceae; genus Aegilops; species Aegilops speltoides. Next base: position 499,393,380 of record CM038143.1, read on the forward strand.
TCAGAACATCAACTTGTTAAATTGTTCAGAGGCACAATTTAAACTTTGGATTTAAGTGGGGAAACAAGAACATTTGGATTTAAAGGGCCTCAAAGGAAAGAGGTGTCCTTGTTAAATAAAGGCGTTTGGGCCAAAGTTACAAAACCCATTTTATGGGATAAAGGGTATACTTAAAGACCTTAAAAATGGTATTAAAGTGGTATGACCTTGACATTTATAAGGCTCTTAAGGGAACTTGACAAGGGAAACATAGAAGCCTACTTGCAATGCAAAATTGCCTTCAATGAAAGAACCCAAACCTAATAAAGAAGGTAGAGCCTTACCTCCATAGGGCATAGTAAACCCGGGAAAAAACCCATTGTGAAAAGCCTAATATCATCATGAATTTCACCAATTTAGGGCAATAAGAAGACTACTAACATGAACGGGGTATATCTCTTATCCCCCCTATCAATTTTAAGGTTCACACTTTGAAGAATAAGAATCTTATTACCCCATTCTAAGTCATTAGTGTCCCAAAGAAACTTTGCAAAAAAAGTAACCTTGATACAGCAAACTCTTGGGAATACACACACAAGTACTAAAACTTATGGGAACATAGAAGATGGGTGGTTTTACCAAATCCAAACAACCAAACCTTTAATTGAGAATGATTGCAAAGGAGGCAATATAATGGATTTATGGTGAGAAATGGTTAATATAGCAAAGGATTCATGAAGGAGTTTCTATTATTTCCATAATGGAAATAGATGGATATTCCATATCCGTGGTATATTGTTTAATTATTGTTGCCATCGAGGATAAAAAGATGGGGTTTATATCATATTGCTTGAGTTTATCCCTCTACATCATGTCATCTTGCCTAATGTGTTACTCTGTTCTTATGAACTTAATATTCTAGATGCATGCTCGATAGCGGTCGATATGTGGATTAGTAGTAGTAGATGCAGGCAGGAGTCGGTCTACTTGTCACGGACGTGATGCCTATATACATGATCATGCCTAGATATTCTCATAACTATGCACTTTTCTATCAATTGCTCGACAGTAATTTGTTCACCCACCGTAATACTTATGCTATCTTGAGAGAAGCCACTAGTGAAACCTACGGCCCCCAGGTCTATTTTCCACCATATAAGTTTCCAATCCCAATCTATATCATAAAAAGAATAAAATATTTATCTTATCTTATTATCTCTATCAGATCTCACTTTCGCAAGTGACCGTGAAGGTATTGACAACCCCTTTATCGCGTTGGTTGCGAGGTTCTTGTTTTGTTTGTGTAGGTACGAGGGACTTGCGTTGAGCCTCCTACTGGATTGATACCTTTGTTCTCAAAAACTGAGGGAAATACTTACGCTACTTTGCTGCATCACCCTTTCCTCTTCAAGGGGAAACCAACGCAGTGCTCAAGAGGTAGCAAGAATGATTTCTGGCGCCGTTGCCAGGGAGATCTTCGCACAAGTCAAGACATACCAAGTACCGATCACAAACTCTTCTCCCTCGCATTACACTATTTTCCATTTGCCTCTTGTTTTCCTCTCCCCCACTTCATCCTTGCCGTTTAATTCGCCCTCTCTTTCCCGTTCGCCTCTCTTTTTCGCTTGTCTCTTGTGTGCTCGTGTGTTAGATCGTTTATTTCGTCGTCATGGCTAGTCCTCCTATCATCGTTAGTACTCCCGATCATGAAGTTCTTAATTTTAAACAAAGGGAGGGAGAAAATCTAAAAGATGCTTGGCATAGAATTTGCAATGCTCAAAATAGATCTACTAGGAAGCAATCTACTTCCATTCTTCTTCGCAATTTTTATGTAGGCATTACTCCTTGGAATAGATGCATTCTTGATGCCATTACCGGAGGAAATTTCTTGGGTAGCCATACTTTTGATGCTTATAATGCTATGTTAGATTTGTTTGGTCCACCACCTCTTTTGGTTAATGGAACTGTTTTAACTTTGGAACATGTGATGCAAAGGCTTGAAATTATTGAAAATAAAGTTGCCACTGTTGAGTTAATTGAAAATTTGGATAAAAAGATCCACAACCAAATTTCCCAATATGGATCTAAGGTTGGAGTCACTCTGAAATTTTTTAAAGAGAATGAACCTATAGTTAATGAAAGAATAGATCAAGATTCCACAAGAATCGGTAAACTTGAAGATATTATTACTAACTTAGGGTCTGCCTTTTCTTCTGTGAAAAATACTCCAACTCCTCCTACCAAATTTGCCAAATTAATGTATGTCCCTAAAAATAAGGGTGAATCTTCTAGTAAGGAAAATGCCGATCTCAAATCCATAAGTGTTCACCCCAGCTTTTTCGCTATCATTAAGGAACCTTTTGCTACAAATGAATTTCTTGATTTCTTGCCTAGGAGTTTAATCATTACTAAAAATAAAGAAACTCCTAAGGGTTATAAGTGCTCTATTGAAGAATTGAATGCCAAAGATGGCAATGCTTAGATCTATTCTCGCTTTTATGCCTAGCTGGGGGCGTTAAACGATAGCGCTTGTTGGGAGGCAACCCAATTTTATTTTTGTTCCTGTTTAGTAATAAATAATCCATATAGCTTCTGTTTAGATGTGGTTTTATGTTTTAATTAGTGTTTGTGCCAAGTAGAACCTATAGGATCATCTTGGGTGATAGTTAATTTGATCTTGCTAAAAAACAGAAACTTTTGCACGCACGAGAATAATTTTAATAAATCACAGAAACGTGATTTTGAGTTGATTATTTTTGCAGTAGATCAATAGAAAAATTGCCTAGGACATCCTATTTTGGTAGGATTTTTAGAGTTCCATAAGTATTCGAAAGTTACAAATTTCTACAGACTGTTCTGTTTTTGACAGATTCTGTTTTGTGTGTGTTGTTTGCTTATTTTGATGAACCTATGGCTAGTATCGGGGGGTATGAACCATAGAGAAGTTGGAATACAGTAGGTTTAACACCAATATAAATAAAGAATGAGTTCATTACAGTACCTTAAGTAGTGGTTTTACTTTCTTGCACTAACAGAGCTTATGAGATTTTCTGTTGAGTTTTGTGTTTTGAAGTTTTCAAGTTTTGGGTAAAGATTTGATGGACTATGGAATAAGGGTGGCAAGAGCCTAAGCTTGGGGATGCCCATGGAACCCCAAGGTAATTCAAGGACAAACAAACGCCTAAGCTTGGGGATGCCCCGGAAGGCATCCCCTCTTTTGTCTTCGTCTATCGGTAACTTTACTTGGAGCTATATTTTTACTCACCACATGATATGTGTTTTTCTTGGAGCGTCTTGTATGATATGAGTCTTTGCTTTTTGGTTTACCACAATCATCCTTGCTATACACACCTTTTGAGACACACATGATTCGTAATTTATTAGAATACTCTATGTGCTTCACTTATATCTTTTCAGCTAGATAATTTTGCTCTAGTGCTTTACTTATATCTTTTTAGAGCACGGCGGTGGTTTTATTTTGTAAAAATTATTGATCTCTCATGCTTCACTTATATTATTTTGAGAGTCTTTTAGAACAGCATGGTATTTGCTATGGTTATAAAATTGGTCCTAGAATGATGGGCATCCAAGTTGGGTATAATAAAAACTATCATAGAAAGTGAATTGAATACTATGATCAATTTGATGCTTGATAATTGTTTTGAGAAGTAAAAGTGGTAATGTTAGAGTCATGATAGTTGGGTAATTATGAAATTGAGAAATACTTGTGATGAAGTTGGCAAGTCCCGTTGCATGCACGTATGGTAAAAGTTGTGTAACAAATTTTTAGCATGGGGTACTCTTTTGATTGCCTTCCTTATGAGTGGAGGTCGGGATCGCGTGATGGTTAACTCCTACCAACCCTTCTCCTAGGAGCATGCGTAGTAGTACTTTGCTTCGAGGGCTAATAAACTTTTGCAATAAGTATATGAGTTCTTTATGACTAATGTGAGTCCATGGATTATACGCACTCTTACCCTTCCATAATTGCTAGCCTCTATGGTACCGTGCATTGCCCTTTCTCACCTTGAGAGTTGGTGCAAACTTCGCCGGTGCATCCAAACCCCGTGATACGATACGCTCTATCACACATAAACCTCCTTATATCTTCCTCAAAACAGCCACCATACCTACCTATTATGGCATTTCCATAGCCATTCCGAGATATATTGCCATGCAACTTTCCACCGTTACATTTATTATGACACGCTCCATCATTGTCATATTGCTTTTGCGTGATCATGTAGTTGACATCATATTAGTGGCAAAGCCACCATGCATAATTTTTCATACATGTCACTCTTGATTCATTGCATATCCGGTACACCGCCGGAGGCATTCACATAGAGTCAATTTTTTTCTAAGTATCAAGTTGTAATCCATGAGTTGTAAGTAAATAGAAGTGTGATAATCATCATTATTAGAGCATTGTCCCTTGAATAGAAAGGCCAAAAAAAGAGAAAGGACAAAAAAAAGAGAAAGGCCCAAAAAAGGGAGGGACAATGTTACTATCTTTTTCCACACTTGTGCTTCAAAGTAGCACCATGATCTTTATGTTAGAGAGTCTCTTTTTTTGTCACTTTCATATACTAGTGGGAATTTTTCATTATAGAACTTGGCTTGTATATTCCAGTGATGGGCTTCCTCAAAATGCCCTAGGTCTTCGTGAGCAAGCAAGTTGGAGGCACACCCACTTAATTTCTTTTGTTGAGCTTTCATACATTTATAGCTCTAATGCATCCGTTGCATGGCAATCCCTACTCCTCATGTTGACATCAATTAATGGGCAACTCCATAGCCCATTGATTAGCCTCGTCAATGTGAGACTTTATCTTTTTTTGTCTTCTCCACACAACCTCCATCATCATATTCTATTCCACCCATAGTGCTATATCCATGGCTTATGCTCATGTATTGCATGAGAGTTGAAAAAGCTGAAGCGCATTAAAAAGTATGAACCAATTGCTTGGCTGAAACCGGGGTTGTGCATGATGGGAGTATTATGTGTGACAAAAATGAAACATGGCCTAACTATATGATTTTGTAGGGATAAGCTTTCTTTAGCCATGTTATTTTGAGAAGACATGATTTCTTTGTTAGTATGCTTGAAGTATTACTATTCTTATGTCAATATTGAACTTTTATCTTGGATCATTTGGATCTGAACATTCATGCCACAATACAGAAAATTACATTGAGAAATATGCTAGGTAGCATTCCACATCAAAAATATGCTAGGGCTTCTACATCATCGCCAAGGCCTCTCCGATGAGTTGTGAGTAGTTTACCACAGACCTTCGGGTCCATAGTTATTAGCTAGATGGCTTCTTCTCTCTCTCTTTGAATCTCAATACAAAGTTCTCCTCGATCTTCTTGGAGATCTATTTGATGTAACTCTTTTTGCGGTGTGTTTGTCGAGATCCGATGAATTGTGAGTTTATGATCAAGTTTATCTATGAGAAATATTTGAATCTCCTCTGAATTCTTTTATGTATGATTGGTTATCTTTGCAAGTCTCTTTGAATTATCAGTTTGGTTTGGCCTGCTAGATTGATCATTCTTGCAATGGGAGGAGTGCTTAGCTTTGGGTTCAATCTTGCGGAGTCCTTTCGATGGATGCTAGGGCAGAAGGCACGCATTGTATTGTTGCCATCGAGGATAAAAAGATGGGGTTTATATCATATTGCTTGAGTTTATCCCTCTACATCATGCCTAATGCGTTACTCTGTTCTTATGAACTTAATACTCTAGATGCATGCTGGATAGCGGTCGATATGTGGTAATAGTAGTAGATGCAGGCAGGAGTCGGTCTACTTGTAACGGACGTGATACCTATATACATGATCATGCCTAGATATTCTCATAACTATGCACTTTTCTATCAATTGCTCGACAGTAATTTGTTCACCCACCGTAATACTTATGTTATCTTGAGAGAAGCCACTAGTGAAACCTATGGCCCCCGGGTCTATTTTCCATCATATAAGTTTCCAATCTACTTTATTTTGCAATCTTTACTTTCCAATCTATATCATAAAAACACCAAAAATATTTATCTTATCTAATTATCTCTATCAGATCTAACTTTCACAAGTGACCGTGAAGGGATTGACAACCCCTTTATCGCGTTGGTTGCGAGGTTCTTGGTTTGTTTGTGTAGGTACGAGGGACTTGCGTGGAGCCTCCTACTGGATTGATACATTGGTTCTCAAAAACTAAGGGAAATATTTACGCTACTTTGCTGCATCACCCTTTCCTCTTCAAGGAAAAACCAACGCAGTGCTCAAGAGGTAGCAATTATCCCTCCCAATGCAGAACAGGAGGTGGTGGCGGCTCCGTATCATAAAACATGATGAAACTTTCTCTCTGTTTTTTCTCCGTGAAATGGTATTTATGGAGTGATGAAACCGGATTCTCGAGGGGCCCACACACTTATAGGGTGCACCATGGGGGGCGCCCCCTGAGCTTGTGGCTCCTGGTTGACCCCCTTTAGTAGTTCTCTTCGCCAATATTTTTCATATATGCTGGAAATAAGCTTCGTATATTTTCAGCTTGATCCGAAGACTTTTATTTCTGCACAAAAATAACATGATAGCAATTTTGCTGAAAACAACGCCAATCCGGGTTAGTTCCATTCAAATCATGCAAATTAGAGTCCAAAACAAGAGCAAAAGTGTTCGGAAAATTAGATACATTTCGGACGTATCAATCCATAGGCGGGTGCCTCAAATAGCCCTCAGCCATCCAAGCGGACGACCCGGTCACAAACCAATTAAAAAAAGATTACCCAGACGGGCGCCTCAAATACCTGGGCTGGCCGGTACCCCTCATGTGCAACCCAAATATGAGGCGGCTTGGGTGTGGGCAGGCACGTCCGCCACGTTGGACTGACATTGGGTTCCCATAGGAAAACACCTGAAACCCCGACGATCTGACAAGCGTCTCCTTAGATAGGGTTTGAATGTCGTGTGGCGCCGCTCCAGCTTGTCACCCAAGGGCTAAAGTCTGGCTATTTAAGCCGGACAACGTCCCCTACCTTCGGCACATCCACTCTCTCTCTCTCTCTCTCTCTCTCTCTCTCTCTCTCTCTCTCTCTCTCTCTCTCTCTCTCTCCGCATCACTAGCGTGAGCCCATCCACCTCCCTTCCTCTCCGCCTCACTCTTCCCTCATTGTCCGGCTTCGCCATGGCCCGACAGAAGAAGACCACTTAGCTATGCTAACGCCTGAGCACCGCTTCCAGATGTTGGACGAGATCCGGGCGAGGCGCGCCGCCCTCATCGCAACCGCCCTGCCTCCGGACTCACCAGAGCCGGAGGAGGAGGAAGAGAAGGGGGGTGCAACGGCCAGTTCCCATGGAGGTGGTGGATCCGAAGGAGACGGACGTGGGGGATCTAGAGAAGGGACGGAGTTGCGGCTGCCTCCCATGAACCCTGAGCATGGCACAAAGATCGTGGATATCTTCGACGAGGACTAGGGTACAGTAGGTAATTTGATCTACGTAGTAGACACATTTATCTATTTTGCATGTCTTATATAGACTAGCAAACATGCCCGCGCGTTGCAAGGGGACAATGAATATATTTTACCTCCGCTATCATTTGGATCCAATTTTGATTCTGACTCGTCATGTTGATGGCGTGCACCTATGACCACACTCGGGCATAATTTTTGTGGTGCCGTTCGACACCGACGAGGCCACATTTATAAACTAAGTCTATTTAAGAAAGCCTGTATGTATAGTCATCACATGCAACATATGAAACACAAATTAAGATTTTGTACTTTTCGGTTCCACTATTAACATTCGTGAAAACACGAATAGTTGAATGTTTTGAAAATATATCTTCATGTACTTCTGATGTTCATGAGTTTTATAAGTGTATGTACATCCTATAAAAATTGTTCGTGTATTCACCACACAAAAATTGTGTTGTCCGTTGATAAGTACGCACATCGATTTCGCCAAGAAAAGGTACGTACGTAGGGTATTAGATCATGAAACATGTACAAAGAGAGAACCTGGTGCAACTACAACATGCCCAAGGATTATAACCTTTCCCGAATTTTAACGCTTAATTTTACATGTTGCAATATGGATCGCTGGTACGAAATAAAGATGAAATGTGCGCCATTGATTAACATTGCACCCTAAATAGCATTGAAAAATATTTAACATGTAGAAATAATGTCATATTCAAATTCTAGATATTTTTTAATCAAATTTCATATATAACATGTGTAAAATTGGAATTATGGTTTAAAAGATATGGTTATTTGAAAAAATATTTATTCTCAATAGACAGTAGGGTGATTAATGCATATATCGGGGGTTTATGTAAAACTACAAAATAACGGTTCGCTGTGACTTAAAATGGACAATGGATTAATTAGTAAAGAAGGCATGGAGTTTTGTGTAAAATGCGAAAAAACTATTCGTTCTCACTCAACGATGGACTATGGGTTAATTAATGAAAAAGGCGGGGGGTTTCTGAAAAAAGACGTGACAAAAGTTTTTCTTGCTTTATTATTATATATAAAAAGCATGGGAAAGACATTTGAATATGTATTTACATTTCTAGAATCGTATGAGACAAGATCCAACTTGGTTCTTACTTTTGTAGAATCCAGATTGTTCTAGCTTCTTTTTATTAGTAGTATCGTATCAGTATGTTATGGCTGTGTGCATCAAGAGATGCAGAGGCCAAGGGTATTCCTTCTTTTCGAAAAAAATAACCGGATAAGCATGTGGATATATGCTTTTAGAACATATGAGATGGTAGAGTTGGGGTTCAATTAGAAGGCCACATGACATAATTCTATGAGTTGAAAACTATATCCAACGGATGATCATGCTCGGATTTGCCATCTCTTGACTGTTGGATGGCCATATCTAACGACTAATATTTCAAGTTATTGGCACATTATATAGTGAATTATGTAGTGATATAGAAGATAGAGATTTAAGATTTCAAATATTAGAAACCCCGCGTAGAAACAAATTTAAATGTGATCGGTCAGCGTACACACACAGTTCGGTTCGAGGCCCGAATTTGTTGTTGCTCTTAGAGCATCTTCAACCGTGCCCCCAACACGGCCTCCCCAGGCGATTTTTCGCGCCGGCGACGAAAAAACGGCCCAGTCTCGTCCCTCGGAGCCCGTTTTTCACCGGCTTGGGCCGAAATCAGCGCCGGCGGGCCCAGGCCGAACCCGACGCGCTGGGGGACGCCCGGGGGCGCCGGGTCGAGTGTTTTGGCGCAAAACAGCCGCGGTCCCGCCGAGTCAGCGAGACGGCCGCTTCGTCGCCCTCATTGTCTCGGTTCCCGCGGGAATCAATGTTATGTCATGTTGCCGCCACGGGACGACCTCCATTGATGCCTCATGGGCGGCGCAGATGAAGACGCCGCCGACGCTGCCCCGCCCGCCTCGCCACGCGTCCTCCCGCATGTCGCCTCCCCGCCGCCCGCTTCGGCTATAAAAGGCGCCCTCTGCCCACCGGTGACCGCCACCGCCTCCCCTCTCCCTCAGAAAGCCTTTCCCCGGCGAAGCTCTCCACTCCCCTCCCTGCCGACGAGCAAAGCATGGCCGAGAGGTTCCCAGGCAACGGCGCAGCGGCGAAAGGCTTCGGCCGCCGACACCTCCAGGAGCCGGAGGCGCGCCTTCTCTACGAGGCTGAGTACCCGGCGCCCCCCGACATGCACGTGCCGGTGGCGTGGAGACTGAGCGTCGGCGGCGTCCCGGTGCCCGAAGGGGTGGCACGGCGGTCGGAGATCGCCCGCGTCCGCTTCTCACTGACGGAGGAGCAGCGGAACCGGCCGAGGTACGCGCCCGACAGCGAAACACTGTGGACGTTGTACTTCCAGCGCCGCCGCGAGGAGCAGATCGCCTCCGTCAACGGCATTATTCCCCGTGGCCGCCTCAACTCCGAAGGACGACGCGTGTGGTGGGCGTCCCCGGCCGCACACTCGACGCCGTCCTCGACCACATCCAAACCGGCAATATGCCGCGACTGGAGTACCCGACGCGGTCCTCCTTCTTTCACCGTCGCGGCAGTTCTTGGATGCCACGGCGAATGGAGCCGGGGTCGTCCTCGTCGTCGGGCTCCGGCTCGCCGGCCCACCGCCCCGCCAAGCCCGAGCCCGAAGGGACACCGCTCGGGCGTCGCGCTCGTCATCAACGAGCCCTCATCACCGCGACAAGATCGGGCGAGGCGCCTGCGCTGGTCCGGCCGGCCCGAGCCGAGCACGCTGACATGGTACGCCCGCGAAAGCGGTGCGCCGCTAACGCTGGGCGATTCGAGACCAGTTCGTAGCCGCGCCGAGGAGGGCGGCGTTATCGTCGCCGGCAATGCCGACGACGAGGGCGAGGCCGGCCGTCAGCGCCCACCACGTGTCGGCGACCCGGCGAAGCAGAATAGGACGCCCAGCGTAGGCGCGACGACGGCGACATCGACGACTACACCCGCTTCTACAGGCTTCTCGGCATGTAGACGACGACGGCGGCGACGGCGGCTCAGCTTTTTAGTTTGTTTTTTAGGTTAGGCGTAGTTCTTGCATGTTTTTACGTTTTTGTAGAAATTTCGACGAAATATGGCCGAGTTCCTGCAAAAGTCACCGAGTTTGCAAAAGATGAAACGAACTTCGCCAAACCCGCGGCGACCGTGGGCTTATGACTGAAAGCGAACCGAACCTCAGGGGCCAATATAGCGCCGGTTCGCCCCCAGGCCGTTCTTTTTGGCGCCTGGAGGCCGAACGGCTGAAGATGCTCTTACGAGTATTGGGCGTCAGCATGTCTCTGACGCATGACGTTCTTCCTGCGCCGGGCCCCGGCCACTAGCTGCCACGGAGCGCCCTTCCTACTAGGTGTGTGCCCCGGCGAGCCGACGCGTGACCCGTGCACCCAGTCCAAAGCTGTACACGCGGCGGTCGATCCGCGCCCTCGCGAGCCTGCACAAGGCGCCCGTACGTGATGACTCGAGTAGTAAAAAGGTCAGGCTCCGGCCAATGGCCCGTCGACACGGCGTTGCTGCTCTCCTCTCGGACCTGCAGCCGGAGGGCCAGGTATAAGACGCGGCGCAGCGCCGAAGCCTGCCTCCACCGCTCCACGGTTGGAGGTAGCGGCCGGGAGGCAGCCAAATGGCGACGCTCGCCTCCACTCCCTTCGTTCGTCCAGGCGTCGCCGGCTGAGTGGTAACCAAAATATCTTCCCGCCCCTGTTGACTGTTGTTGATGTGTTTGCTGCCTGCTTGTATTGCTTTTGTGTCACCTTCTTCCTCCCATGTCTGTTTGCTCTGCTGCTCCCTCGATATATTCCCTGTCCAACTTGCTTTGCTTAGTCCGGAGAGATCGTGTTCTTGTTTATGCTTAGAAATCGTGTTTCGTCCCATGGTTCGTCGTTCGTACGTGACTACATGGCCTCGCTGGTCTACATGTCGGCCAGGTTTTTGCCAACAAAGTTGAAGCCGGCTCTCTGCGTCGCGTGCACACGGATTACCCAACACAGATTTGGCTACATGGGCGTCCGCTAGGTGGAAGGCCCCGGGAGAGGAGTAGTGTGGTGTCCGTCGTCGTCGGGCGAGCGGTGCCCGCTGGATGGCGGAGCAGACGGTTGTTGATGTAGTGCCGGCCGGCGCGCCAGTCAGAACCGGGCGCCATGCCAGGGTCGACATTCGTGTCTGGTCTGGCCGGCGCTGCAGATCGAGCTCGAACCGCCGACGCCGAGCCGGACACCAATGCCTCCTCCCCTAGCCTCCGTTCGTCCGCACGCAGGTGCAGGTCGCGGCGCATGATGCTTTGCTTGTCCACCAGGTGTCTTTTTCTACCGCTACAAAGATTCCTGCAAAATGTCGTTTGCATGCCAAAAAGTTGTTACCAACCGTTTCTCCCATCCTCTAGACTTTTCCAGCCCGCTTTGACCCCCAGCACACCTCCAAGGGGCGCCCGCCCGCCCGCCCGCCGCCATGGCTCCGCAACGGACTGGCCGAAAAGGCAAGTCATTGACTGACCCGATATGGGGCGTAGCACAGTGACATTTTTTTTTAGGCATCGACCGCGGGTGATATGACGCAGGCAGCGTGACGTTTCCGTCCGCGAGGGACGCCACGCGCCCGGGCGCGCGTGGCCATTTGAACGGCGCGACGCCCCAAGCTGCTTAGCTTTGCGCGGCCAGCGAAACCACCGGAGTCCGGAGAGAGTAGAAGTGGACGACGCCTTCCCCCTTCCTGGTGTTTGTCCGAGGTGTGTACGCCGCCGCTAGCGCCGTGTGGCGGTGGCCCGCTCGCTCCAGCGAGCGCCGGCCAACGGCGGAACGGGTCGATTTATACTTAGCTGATTCAGACAGATTACATTCATCTCAGGCATGCATCCGCGGCTGGTGACCTCGCGTGCCGCCACCATTGCCGGAGGCTGGCTGGCTGGCTGGATGGGCGTCCGCAGCGCCGGTGTTTGCAGCCTTACATCTCAGGTGCGGTTCTTCCTGCTGTCGTCCCGTACTCGTCCCTCGCTGTTCTAAAATTCTTGAGGCTTGTGTTTGACATCTCTCGTCGGTGCTGTTTCCATCGCAGGGAAGACGCTTGCTAAAATGTGTGCGTGCGAAGATTCCAGACTGATTGGCGAGATTACAGTTATAAGGGTGGGTCGATTGGCAAACTCTGCCTACTGAATGCCTGACTAGTTCAGGTCTTTGCTTGCTGTTTTCAATTGTGCCATGTTCTTACTCCACCACATGATGGCAACACAGCCAACTTATACCGTCAGAATATATTTCTATTTTTCTCTCAAGATTTTTATTTAGGGCCACAGAATGAAAAATTATAGTACTACTCTGAGAAAGATATAAAAAATCAGCAAACATGGGATGGAATGTAAAAACAGTCTGAGAGGTAGCATCTGCTGTCGTCAGGTTATATAAGGTGCGTGCACATAAACCTGTGTGGAGAAGACTGACAACAGACTGATAGGTTTAATATGAACATCAGATAACTTAACAAGGACACTGTTGGTGTTAACCCACCACCCTTTTATTGAATTTGCCGTGCTGCACCTTACAAGCAGCAGCCTTCACAACTCTTTCATGCTTGCACCAAATGCCTTCATAACTGGGGAAGAGTGTGGCATCAGCGACAGAGCTTTGCTTGTACCAAATGCATGCACATCACATGGCTTCTCAAGTCCTTCGTTCCTTCTGTCCCCTAGGACGACCGGAGTTCTCGCCGCTTGCACTCGTTCCCGCACCGCTATTTCGTTGCGCCAACATCTGCACTCCAGTGGCAACAAAGCAAAGCTTGTAAATAACTCTCTCTACATGGATTCAGAGGATACAGCAACACCCTGTTTTAATTTGCACGCTAAATAGCCTTGCAATAATCTTTGTGTCGACTGAACTCCCATGCCAGGCTCTATTTCAAAATTTTAATTTCCTGTTTGCAGGTAACTGACAGGATATATTCTGATGTCTCCATTTTGTCTGTCATTTCAGGCAGCCTGCAATACAAACAGGCTTACTAATGCCATGGAATAAGCTATACAATACTCAGAAAAATTACAACAGAGCCAACTTGTCGCTGTCTTACGGTAAGCATCAATGGTAGCCTGATTCTTGTATAGCCAGAACACCTGTTGACTTCACATCACAGGACAGTTCATCTAAGTACAGTTCTACACAATACAGGTCTATAGCACAGTAGCACATCTACCTTTATTGCTGAATTTAGAAAATGTACTAGCAGCTTACTTCCTCTGAGTTATACTGAAACAGTGAAACTGTCAAACACAGCCACGTGTATTGTGAATTAGCCAATTAGTTTTTGCCCCAATGTATTTTACCTATCATTTACCAAGATATAGGAACTGACACGTTCAGGACCATTCTTTTAAGAGTCTAGATGCAACCACATCATTGAACTGTCTGTTGTGCTTGAGAATAGTCAATCCAAATGAAAAATATATGCCGTACACCATCAGGTAGGAGATATTTTTTGTTAAGGAACCATGGATTGCTTATGTCTAGTTGGAGCATCAAGAGCGAGACTGCAGCAACTAAGATCATGCTAAAACTGTGAACTGCCTAATTAGTGAAAATGGCCGAAAACAGAGCATTTTCTGATGGTGCAAGGGCGCAACAGGAACCAGAAACTTATTCCTTGCTACGAAAGTTGGTTACAAATATCAACAGTCATTTAGGTGTACCTTCTTGGAGTTTGTATTCTTCAAAGCATCTGTCAGTAGTTTCTCCAGTTTCTCTAGCTCATTAGCATCTGAGTCATCAGCATTGTTTTGAAGAGACCTTCAGGATTGCACATAATCAGCATTGCACTAAATGCGGTAAATAACATACTAGGAGATATATGGTGTAAAGCCTCAAGGGCTACCAGGAAGTAATCTCTTCAAGCCTTGACTGTATATTTGAAGGATCTCCATCCTGGTTCAGAACCAACATATCATGTCAGAGATATGTGGGGATATAGATAATCTTGCTTAAAAAGAGTATATAAACAATTATACAATTTGGCTATCCTGGATACAAATGGGGTGATTACAACCTGGACTTAGATTATGAAAGTGATCATATTTGACTCATTTTGCTGGTCATGTGCGTAGGCAACATAATTCTTGATAACAAACACTTCATCTTGCATAGTGCATTTCCGTGGTAAATTCAGAAATACAGACATTAAATTCACAGTATGATGCTTGGCAGCTAAATGTTCCACACATAAACTAGCTCTAAGCTGTGCAATAAGAAAAGCTATAGCAATTAATTTACATTGTTGTTACTTGCACCGGCTCCTGCAAATGCCTGATAGCGGTCATATGTACCTTCTATGCTGAAAATAAATGGATAACATTAGTGTTTGGAAACTGTACTTTCAAGCTTTAGGCTCTGGCTGGCAATTTTAAACACAGTGCTAAGTACTATGAGAAAACAGTAAAATAGAACTCATGTCTCTCTGTCTTACCTGTATATAGGTTATGTCTCCACCTGCAGAAACAATATCTACCTAGTGTAATTTCAGAAGCTTTTGTACCACCTTTTTTATTCAGAACTTGCAATAACAATAATTTTGGAGAGCATATGCAAATAGAGATTTTATGAAGATAGGAATTCTAGAAGTATGACTTCACCAAGCTTACACAACCTACAAATTAGGGATTACTGAGTTCAATTTCAGGTAGTATGACTTTACCTGTATATAGATTACTTTGTTTCCATCATAGTTTGCACTAATTTTTGGAGAAAGGGTGGAGTAATTAGAAAGATAAGGGCTAGGGGCCTGAACAAGACCGACCCATTAACTGCCTAAGAGGTGGTTGATTTGGAAAGGTTCCCATTGAAAGTTCAAGCAGCCCTTAACTCCTTACTGAATGGAAGAGCCCAATATTTTTGTGTAGACCATGATCATGGCCTAATTCACTTTTCCTAAAAGAAGCATAATGAACAATGTATGACATCCAGGAAGGCCCCTAAATAGCTCAAGAACACGATGACACTGGCCTCCTGAAATTGATGTTACTACTTCAAGACACATCGTATCGACTATCCGGTCGCGAACATTGACATCTTCTCTCAATTTTCCCATTTAAGTTACATCAGAAGAAATGGGCCACCGAGATGGCCCCAATGACTTTTTAGGCACTTTCATCGAAGGGGAAGCTCATAGAGTCCAACAAGCCTTACTAGGTCATGCACACATCATCGCGTGTTGCCCTCTAGGGCTTTAGCATACCCCATCTTCGCTACCCTGAAAGGTCATGTATATGATATGGTGGAAGTTCCTGACTGTAAGCAACAATACCGAGTAGAAGCATATGTTCTTGCAAAAGCAGGCATCCTTCAAAGATCCACGAATGACATAATCCATAAGTCACTAACTTCGGCACAGAATTTCCAGCTGCTAAGGTTCTCTCCGTTTAATAAGTAGAAACAAGAGAAGTTCCCTAGCAATTTTTCTTACCGGGCAAAGAGCTCGAGGAAGCAAACATGTAAAGAAACATGCACATAAGGGTTAGGAGTTTTGCCATTATCGAAGGCACCATACAAGATCTTGTTCGAGGATTTTAGTTTGCTTTTGTGGCACAATTTAAACCCTTTGGGCCATCAATTTGCACAAGAACATCCTAGAAGGATCAAAGAGGTGGATCTTAAGACTTAATAAAAAGTGTGGGTCAAAGATAACAAATGATGATATTGTCCATGAAGGTGACGATGATGTAGCTAAGAAGCTTCCCTTCAAGCCCTTGTTCTAAAATGGTATCATAAAGTTGGGATAACTATAAGAGCATGTTATCCTAGGGTCGTCTTGCTCGATGGAGCATGCCAGTGTCCTTCAACCTTCGACATATGAAGGCCGTCACTATAAAGAACCTTGACAAGTAGCACACCCACATCCTTCAACCTTCGGCATATGAAGGCTATCACTATAAAGAACCTCGACATAGAACAATAGTATGGTAGAGCCTAGTACCTCCTCATCTGGAGCATAGTGGAAACCTTAGGGCAGAATAAGAAGGCCTCACTTGTGAATAAAGGCATACAATATCACTCATGTATATATCCCCCTCCCATCACACATTTAGAAGGCAATATCGAAGAACTACTAACATGAGACCAGAGTGTGAGGGGGTATATCTCTTGATCCACAACCTACTGGGATCATCATGAGGGGTTGCATCCTATTTGCTGGCAAACAAGAATACATATGACATGCACCACACTTCTTCCTGCAAAGCTATATGCCCTATTAGTGTTCTTTCAAATGTTCAAACATCTTGTGTCGCCAATAAACGAGAAATCTTACTTAAGTTCTAAGCCTCGACTTAAGGAAACACACAAAGGGTAAGAAAGACTTTTGAGGAAGGTTGATACCAGAGCTACTCCTTGGATGTGCACACTCCACC
Organism: Aegilops speltoides; assembly: GCA_021437245.1. Lineage (NCBI taxonomy): Eukaryota > Viridiplantae > Streptophyta > Magnoliopsida > Poales > Poaceae > Aegilops > Aegilops speltoides. The sequence goes on from CM038143.1 coordinate 499,410,252, forward strand.
ACACAAGCAACTACTACTATTGGGCAACATATGCATTAGATGAGGTCGGGTCACAAGATCAGCTATATTATTTAATCGTGCAAATTTCGGATGAAGATGAGCCAAAGAGCAATAGGCCTACATGAAGGCGCTTTAACAATGGGAGGAAAGATTCCTATATCTATTGCCACATAATGGAAGCATCACCGACATGATGGTCCATAGTGTGAGTTATATTATGGTCTAATTATAGCATGTATATTTTCCCCGGTGTATGATGTTTTTGCTCATACTTATCACCTATACATGAATAGATATGTTGGTCATTTGCCCCCATGAAACACAAGTTGCATATTCCTGACATGGTATCAGAGCATAGTTTTTTTGGCACGTGCAATTCATGCTATTGATCCACCATCATGCATCGTCATTCTCTCTCTAGTCGACCCTACCCTGTCTCTCCTGCCGCCGTCGACTCTCTCCCTGTTGCTGCCTCCAATATGAGTTGACCTATCAAGATCTGATCACTTCATCGTTGATCAACATGTTGTTGTTCTCGTTGGTCCATGCACACCCGACTGCTCCGCTACACCCGCCAGTCGCTTTGATCTCGTTCGTTTGGTCAATGTCAGGTCAATTCAAACTGCCCATTGCCTCTCCTAGTCTGCCACTGCCCATCGGTTGTGTCGCCAGCTCGATTTGGCCACATTGCCGCCTGATTGGTCCGCATGCCATCAACTTGATTCGACCGTGTGCCTGCATGCCTGCCCCAGGCATCCACCTGGCAGAGCTGCCGACTTACTGCGCCCATTGGTCCGTTGCCAGACTGAGTGGCCCCTCCACGAGCAGGTCCATCGCTGAATCGATTTGGTTGTCTGTTGAGTTGGGCATCGGTCCAAAAGAAGAGTAAAATCAATACTAAAAAAAGAGGTGCAATGTCTTCATCATCAAGTTACGTCACCATTCCTCGGTGCTCGGTAATTTTTTATGGTGCTAATTCCATCCAGTTGGTTGCCTTTATGCGCATTCATATGCATGGATTCGTCTATGTGTGTTCTTTCTGGTAAGGCCCCATGTTTGCCACATATGGTTTCTCCTGTGGCTCCTACTTCGCCGACGCCATCGTCTCTTGCTACGAATGCTCCTCGGGCTGCTAAGGGTGCAGTTAAGCTTGCTGACGAGGATGCGGTTTGTGCTTATGATCAAGAGTTTTTGGCCTATGGGGAGGTCTTGCCACTTACCATGAGGTTCACTTTGCTTACACTTAGTAGTTTGATGAAGATGTGTGTTGCGGTTGTTCTCACTTAGTGTTTTGCCTTGGTTTGCGTCTAAGTTTATGGGCCTTGCTACTATATTTGAGACGTGGACCCATCTTGGCATCGCTATCAACCCTCTGGTGATGCCTCATACCAGTCTGTGATTCGCCATGAGCATGCTCTTCGGCAGGGTGACTCCACGGTTGATGAGTTCTACACACAGAGTTCTACTACCTGGCACCAGTTTGAGATTTTGGGTGAAGTGCCTAGTGCATGCAACTCTACATGGTATCAGAACGCAGCTTGGATTTTATCTCCCGAAACTTAGTGTTGTGGATCCACCCTGTGTTATAGGGGACTGTTAGAGTTATATTATGTTTCAAGTATAGCTTGTATATTTTTGTTGTTGTATGAGGGCTTTCCTGCATATTTACCACATGCCATGTATATATATATATACACACTAGCCATTGGCCCCAAAAAATACAAGTTGCATATTTCCTAACACAGAGCATCCCATCGAACGAGTCTATGAGAATAACCCCAAGGGAGATGTAAAAGGACAAGCTTTGTGGGTGGTGACTTCATACTTTAAAGTGGTGAACCAATCTTCAAGGTGGAACATGTAATTCCTATGCATGCAAGGCTGAATTTTTCAATCCTGGAATAGGATAAGCGGACTTGTGGGAACAATTGCATCTTTTTCATATTGAACCCTCATTGAGGAAGTTGATCAAGGGCATGTTTCATTTGAGGCACCTTTTGAGATTGGTGGAAGGTAAGGAACCTTAGGAACTATTCCACTACCCCGTTCCAAAACTAAAGACCGTCCTGGACAAAGCCCCTCAAGGTTTCATGGAGAATATTTGAAGAAATTGGAAGCAAAATTGGTTTTGTGAGATCAATGTTCGTCTAGAATAGAAGTTATCCCCTCATTATCTCACGTTTGTCCGTCCAACGTTGAACAAACTCTCAAAGTGAGTTGACAGATTGGTCTTCTTCAAGAATTAACATTTGGCTCCAGCATAAACCTTTATCCTTAGACCATCATCATGGACACACATAGGAAACGTAGAACGAATCTTTGACCAAACGCGATAGGCTAGATCTTTGATGAGAGAAATAATGGAGCATGCTAGAAAAATTGAACTTATACCTTACATAGCTCTCTCATGCAATGGGCTCACTTGATTCTAGAAGCTCAAGTGCCCACATCACAAACCATGACTCAGTGGGAAAGGCTGGTGAGGAAGACTTTGAATGCCTTTGACAAAGCATTAGGACCTTTCGACTTCTTGCTCAATGGCACCAAGAGGCGCCTTCTTGGCCCCTTTTTCGAGGCATAATTGTGGTGCTTGCCTGAATGTGGTGGTGCGCTGAGCTATCCTACGTTATTAAGGTGCTCCGTTATCAAGCTTCGAAGTGGTCCAATTATTTGACATCTGGCAATACCGGTCTTATAGTTAGTGGACTTTCTATACCATATATCCATCCGCGAAAGAGTGTTATGTCAGATAACTTTAATGGGTGTCTAAGATGAACCCCCTTGAATGGAATGGTGCAGTTCCTTTTCTTATTCGTGCCAAAGGGGTAAGCGACAAAAACATGCGTTTTCGCCCCTTGGCACGGGGTTTGGAGCAATACGGCTTAAAGAATCTGACAATACACATATTAGGAAGTTCCTTCAGTAACACCTCTTAAGGAGCAGAATATATGTTTAATTGCGACCTCCAAGGAAAATCATTGGAAATGGGATGTGGTTGATGTCTTGTCTGTCAAAGCTTACATGATGTATTTAGGCATGGCATGCCATACTTGGGTTGGATCCTTATGTCGTTAGGTAGATGATGAGTTCAACGTTCAACTTGGTGACACCCCCACCCCTGAAGTGGAGGTATATATATGCCCTTGCAAACTTTTGTGTTACTTCTTGAGCTATGGGATTATGGTGTCATACAGTCTTAGGACTTTGCCCAAGTGGTGGACAACATCAATGCAATCCCCATACTTGATATTGAATACCCAAGAAGTGAACATGTTATGTTTAGCTCTAGAACTGGGTTCACCATATTTTTCTACGGGAGGGCCATATTAGTGGTAGACAAATCCTAACTGTCTTTTACTTGTGTCCAACGTATTATTCTATAGTAGAACACATACTAGAGAATAAATGGCATCAAAATTTGTACAAAGAAAACTTCTATACACCCCAAACATTAATGTTAGTGCTATACAAGCTGGAGTGGAGCTAGGTCGAAGTTGGGAAATGCTCCTCCGCCAATACGTTAAGGAAAATCACTCTCTAGAAAGTTTGTAGTTAATTGCACCATGGAAAAACTATAGTCCTTGAGTATGAGGAACCGACACACATAAAGCAACCTCAATGGACATGTCAGTTTATACACAAACACAATAACAAAGGACCATGTAAGATGGCATTAAACACATACTCATGAACCAAGGTAGTGTCCATGTGTAGCAAAGAAACATAACAAGTTTGATGTACACCGCCAGGCATCTCGTTTATTTGTAAGTTGAGATGCTAATAGGTAAACTTTTTCTTTTGGAAAGGATCAAAGTAGCATTATGTCGATCCATACCCATTAGGACTTGAGTTGGCTTAGCCCTCATAAAGTGGGACCAACGAGGGGATACCATTCTAGGGTAAACCCAAGTACCCTAGAGAAGATATATCACTCTCCGTGGCCCTCATGTTCTATGAACTTTGGCTACCCCTTCCCCTTTGGTCCTCGTGCGTGGTTTTGGTGAAAAATTTGACTAGTTCCCTTAAACAGATATGCCTTGGGTGGTGTGGAACATTTGCATAAGTAGAATAGCAAACATTTGCATAAGTAAATAGCAAAAGGGTAAAGAAAAACATCAATACAAAAACATACAACACATGAAATCCTCTAGCAACACGTCATTCACTCTAATGATAGTTTTTTCTTGAGAAAACGGTCAGGAACGCTACCCTCCCATCAAACTGAAGAGAGTTTTATGTGTAAAGCTTGCTTACAGCAAGCATGAAGCATAAGAACACCGATTAAGCAAGCACGAAGCATAAGAACAATGATTACTGTAGGAGAAAAATAAACTTACCACTAAGACCCCTCCTCAACCATAGCACCAACCACCTAGGAAATGTCAAGGAATTATCCATTGATGACCACAAACCACATTGTGTGGAATATTCATGAGCAAGGAGGGCTATATTTGAACAAAGAGCGTGATATTTGAAAAAATGCACCGACTATGTTCCTCTAATACATTCTAGAAAGCATAACTGATCAATTTATTACGTCTCCACAACTCTTTGACATTGGCCGATAAGAGAAGGTCCCATGAAGCCATATAGAGGACACTCATGCTATGGTTGGCAACATGGATGCCATTCCAACTCTTCACTAACAACAACTCCTCATGGCTAAAGTAGCATCTTAATCAAAGGTGATGAATGTCTCCGGCTCAAACCACAAAGCACATAAATTTGCTCGTAGGGCCAATCACGCCTTTCAAGGTTGTCAAAGGTAAGGACATGATTATTAATAGCTAATTGATGGTGCCATGTACCGGGGGTACCTCAGGCCACTGGAGGTCGGCCAACCAGGCTACGATAGGGCATAGGCTGCTACCCTGCCCACGGCCTCCCAAGAAGGAATGAATCCACCTAGCGTCCAAGTCAAGCCTACTAGGAGACCATGCAAGGACTCCTAGCCGCCGTAGTCGACTAGAAATCATGTAACCCTATGCCTCCTCAACCTTTATAAGGCGACACTGGGCTAGCTGATAGAGGCAACAAAATCCACTATCAAACCCTCAATATACACACGTGATCCTCGAGATCGCAACCTTTGTACTATGTACACCCCATCCATGAATATGATAGAGCAGGAAGTAGGGTTTCCCTTCACCACGAGGACCTGAACATGGGTAACTCTCGCCTCCTGTTCCCCATCTGTACCATCCAGCTAGTCGCGACACCCTATCGAGGGATATACTGTAATATGAACTGACACTAACCATGGAAAGAATTGATACTTTGGCTCAGTCTTGGCCTTCCAAATCTTACTACCTCAAATGGAGAAGTGAAACCAAAAAACTACACTAAATAGGTTGATTTTGTCGAACATGCCCCATATGAGGAACAGACCAGTCGCGTAGGGTAAACCTAGTACAACGAAGGGACGACATCTTGTTGTGCCTCCCAAATATGAACAAATTCTTTTCAACTGAGCCACTTCATTAATCCTGGCAAAGAATGGATCGGGTTATTATTCTTGAATTCTTGCTCAACGGTTCTTCAGTCCCTGTTGACAATCTTGAATAATCTATGGGAACAATCATTCAAAAGGCCACTAGGTAACCAATCCTCATGGAAAACAAGTGTGTGACGACCATTGTTAGTCATTACCTTTATGCATGTGAATAAAAGACACCAATCTGTCTCATCACACCAGAATTGAGAGCCAACCCTAGGCCTACCTGCTATCATCTAGTAACTGGAACCCATGCCAACAAAAAAAGAGGGCTCCTAAATCTACACTATGCTACAATGATCTGTCAAGTGCGAATGCAACCATTACGATAAAATTGGCTATTAGTCCTTCAACTCTTTGCTCTGGTGTGCTTTACAATCTTGATTCCCCTTTTGTATTTCACATCCAAATTCTATGTTTGGCACCTCAGCTCATTCCTTTGACTCAATTTGCAATCCCAACTCCAGTATCATCTTAGCATCATTTGCCAAGCAAATTGGCCATTCCCAAAATTCTTAATGCCTTTGGTTTCGGCCTATAATGCACTCAAGGAACATCATAGGGGATAAACCCTAGATTTTCGTAGTATCCCCATCTATTAGTGGACTCTCCCTCATGTTTCTCTTTTTCTCTTCCATCTCCCTACACTTTTTGACTCCTCCCTCTCTCAAGTAAAACTCTACTCATGGCTCCATCATCACCCTTGCTCCATTGTGTCATTCCTCACAAGGGAGGTGACAAGGAGAACAATAAAATGCAAATGTGGCGATGTTAGAACTTTAATATAGAGGGAGCAAAATGAGTCAAAGAATGTTATGGGAGGCCAACCATGTAATACTGATTATCAAGGATTAATCAACATTCACACATTCATTTTTATCACATGTCAGGTGGGATCTTCAGCTCCTGCCACCAACCTACTACACGTGAAGGTAGCACACAAGGATGGAATGTAAGTGTCAAAATTGTTGTTATCTGAACTAAACTAATTTAGTGACACCTTGTACTCAATGCCTTTGTGTGTCGCTTGGATTGACGAAGAGGGGAGGAATGCATAACAACATGGTCAATAGCCACACTAGGCGAGTGGAGAGGAGGACACCACGATGAGCCTAATGGTTGGGACTCATGGACCTTCATAGTGTTTTGACATAGATTTCTGGACATCACAAGCATCGACAATTAAAGGTTGTTATGGTATGGAAGACAAGATAGTACTAAGAGGAAATGGATAAAGAACCAAAAACGAGATGTGACAACTGGTCCTACTTCTAGATAAAATCATTTCACAGAGGGATGAGGTCGAAAGATTGAAGTGACCCCATGAGATACGAGTCAAAGAAAAAAAATCAGGACATGAGATGAAGTGACACTACGAGATATAAGTCAAACTAAATAAACTAAATCAATGATCAAAAGTGCACATTATCAAACATCAAATTATCAATTGAAGTTAATATGAGAGTTTACATGTTGATTATAAGAATATATTCACTAGCACTTGCAAGGTAAACCTTAACATGCCATCACAAGAACACATCCTAGAAGTATATTTTCTCCATATAAAATACAAGTTTAGTTTTGAAGTTGTAGACTTGATGGAAATCCCCAACAAAAACACTAAAACAAGAGGAATAATATATGATTCTGAACCTTGAAAATTTAGTGCATTTAAAATAGGACAAGACCAGATTTAAATCTGGTGAACACAGGGGAAATTATTAGTGCATTCAAATATATTTTTTGGAACACAATTCTCAAAAAAGCACTAAAAATAACTATTGTTAATATTAAAAGGTTGCCTAGATGACTCTTCACAAGAGGAATAATATATGATTTTTTAACTTCCATTACTAAAGGTACCTTCAAAATTATAAAACCAACTACATCTTATGACGTCCATAATTAAAATAGGGAAGGAGTTTCATAGTGAAGTACGAAAACTATATTCATGTGATATACAAGTTTACAAAAACCGAACAATCATATGAATGATAATATTATCAAAATGTAATAATTGTTTATCACTGCAGGCACCATCAAAACCATATAAAGGAAAATTCTTGCAAATCGTGTTGTTGCAGCAATGCCCCACCTGAGAGCGTTTTTTTATCGAAGTAGAAATTCCTATGCACATCTTTTAAAACAAAGTTAGACAAAGAATTGCAAATGAATCATCAAACTATAGAAATCACAAGTACCATAGAAAGATCATAAATGTGCATATAAAATCACCACTAATGGGCAATAGGCCATTATCGAAAACACGGTTTGCATGACATTGCTTTTCAAAATTTTCATTAGGATATTGTGAGAACAAGCACACCAAAGTAGTATAATGTGCAACAGTAAAATGACTAAGATACTAAAAATATTCCCAAGCATAGAAGATAACTCAACAATAAAATGACTAAGAAACCAATAACATTCACAAGCATAGAAGATGACCTTTTTATATTTGACTTAGTGTAATAGGAACAAGGATCTAGCAAGAGATTGGCTTCTACCTAGTTACAGAAAAGAGGTATAGTCATGCATCAACAAAAAGGCACAATCTGTATGGTAAATGGATAAAGATGGGCGGCCCATCAAAGAATACTAATTGGTTTGATCGTTACATAAATATAATAATCTACCATATTATATCATGGTCAAATTAGTTTAACTAAGTTGAAATAGCTTTCTTGTAGATTTTCTCATTTCAAGTCCATAATGCATTTAGTTCACCCAAAAATTGTATTAAATCAAGTCTGCTTACTTTCAAATAATTTACATAACTATACTAAATTATGTGTGCATCTACATGCCATTTTTTCATAGGTTAGTGTCCAAAATGACCCCCCTATGTATTTTAAGCATAGCCGGTTCCAAGCCCGGGTAAAGGAGGAGGCTTGTGTTACGCTTGGCGAGCCTATGTAAAATTCAGCCATGCTTAAGGTTATGAAGCCGAACAGAAATTTGTTGGGCTGTAGCCCTCTTAGTGACTCTTTATTTCAGAACCCATTCCACTATGTACGCGAAGGGAAAGGAATCTAGCTGAGGAAAATATGATTCGAGTGAGTAGTTGGAATGTAGGATCCTTGATAGGGAGACTACTAGAGTTAGTTGATCTTGTAATTAGGACGCTCATCATAGGTAGCCAGGGAGGTGTTTGGGGTGACGGACGGTAAGAAATAAGAATTGAAGGGCACGTGGTGGTGGAATGAGGATGTACAAAAGGAAATCAATGAGTGTTGCAAGAGTTGGCACCATGATAGAATCACTAGGGTCATGCATAAATAAAAAGAGGTCAAGAAGAAAGCAATGTGAGTTGTAAGTGAAGTACGAAGGCATGCCTATGATGAGGTATACCAGTGGCTAGCTCAAAGGATGGGAAAAATGATGATTACAAGATGGCAAAAATTCGTGAGAGGTAGACAAGGGACATCACCAAGCTAAAAGCATCAAGGAGGAGGCAAATCGACCCAGAGTGAAAGATGAGAACAAGAACAAATGGAGAGAATACATTAACTAGTTATTCGATGGTGGGAATGAGAACATTATGCTTGAGCTAGATGACTCCTTTGATGACACCAATAGGCGGTTTGGGAGGAGGTTCATGAGCTCGAGTTTAAGAAGGCACTGAAAATGATGAAATGAGGAAAGGATTTGAGGCCAGATGGTATTCCTATAAGGTGTGGAGGTGTCTTAGGGACATGGTAGTAGTATGGCTATTAAGCTACTTAGCCCATTCTTTTGGTGAAACAATATGCCCCAAGAGTGGAGGAAGAGTACACTAGTACCTATCTTTAGAATAAAAGAGATATTCAAAGTTTTATTTATTACAAATGAAGCTTATCAGTGATACCATGAAACTTTTGGAGAGAGTGATTGAACATCGCTCTAGAAGTGAGAGAAATGCCACAGAAAACAAATTTGGTTTTATGCCTGGGAGATCGACTATAGAAGTGATTTTCCTTCTATGTGAGCTTATGCAAAGATATAGGAGCATAAGAAGGATCCACATATGGTTTCCATCCACTTGGAGAAGGCATATGACAAGATATCTCTCAAGGTGTTTTCGGCATAGGACCAAACAACAAGCATAACCGCACGTAATTTCTACGATAGTGGGACATCACCTTATCCTGATGGACATGGGGCATGAATTTTACCCAGGTTCAGGCCCTCGTGTAGTGAGTAATAACCTTGTTGTTACTTGTGGAATTATATGACAAAACTATTACAATAGTTGAGTACGAAGGGCGTTCAAGCCAGGGTCAACTTGCCGAGCTAGGGTTGGACGATCTGGGTGGGATGTTTTCATATATATTTGACTAGTTTAATCTGGTGAATTTTGGGCTTCTGGAGATCCTACCGTGGATTGAAGATGTCCTTGCTCCCTTTAGGTGGATGCCTATTTATTGGGGTCTTGGTCGATAGCTTAGCCCATGACCACCTTGGTCTCCTTTGTCTTGTCTTAATACCCCTAAACGGCTTGAATCTCCCATTGAAGGAAACATGGGTTGCCACATATATGGAAGCCGGTGGCTTTGCTCATCACCACCTTGATCTCCTTCGACCCGTCTTTAGAGTCCTAAACCCCTTGAATCCCCGTTTGCAAGGAAACATGGGGTATGACATATGTGGAAGTTGGTGACCCAGGTGTGGACCCTCTCGTCATACCAAAATGGGCTATTACGCCTCGAATAATTGAGGCGCCACAGAGAAGTGGGGAACACTTCCCTCAAACAAGCCCCCATCAACTTACAAAATGAAGTCGTGGGCATGTTTCCCTGATAGTTTGATGTGGTGTTGAAGTCGTTCGAATACATTAGACCGCGGTGTGCCATGTTTTGTTGGGTCATCACCTGCCCTAATCCTCCATGCTCTAGTTTTAACATGCGACATGCCTTGCATGGGATGCCAGCGTGAATTGCGAATGTTGAAAGATAGGTATTGTGCCCACTCGGATTCGGCGGCCCATTGACCGACGAATTTTTTTGGATGCCTCTCCATGCCACAATATGTGCGACCACATTGGGGCACCTTCGTGACGCCTAGATTCGGGTGATTGCTTGGTGGTTTAACTGCTTTTATTACTTTGTTAGCTGAAGGTATCATCTCCTCTCCTTTCCCTTTCTTCTTTCATTTCCTTGGGGCTCGCTGCTCTCAACCTCCTTGTGCCTCTTATTGGTTTTTGGATCCATGGGAAGAGGAAGCTCATGCAGCCACACCCTTCTTTCTCCCTCGGTCTCTTTGTGGCCCAAATCATGAGTTTATCAAGGTAATATTGGCTTCGTCATTTAGGTTTACTCCCCATGCAGCTGGCATGTCGAATCCCACCAATAATATTGCCCTCCCAATGCCGAGAGAGACGATGGTGATACCGGACCATTTTCGTGACGCGCTTGGCTTTCTCCTCTTGGACTTTATGGAGAAATTGCTTTATTTCTACTAGATTCAACTGGTGCATGTGATGCCTGCTTCCATCACTATTTTGAACGGTTTGTTCATATGTGTGAGGCGTTTCTTGACTGCCCAATGGAGCTTGATGTCTTCTGCCATTTCTTTGAGCTTTGCCCGAGGAAGAGGGAGAGCCAAATTTGATCCCCGCTTCTGCCTATTCTCCCATCACCCTAGGGTTTTCGTCTTGCTCCCCCGTGTCCTCTTCATTAGATCCGTGAACAATGATGGGGTCTTTCTTATCGACGGATGTAGCGGTTCTATCATTTTGCAATGTAGTCGCCGTGAGCAGGAGGGGCTCGAGGGCACCTCTATCTATGAACAAGTCAATTTCTTGATGGTGGTGGCCTTTTACCATCTTGACATGGATGGGTTGTCTTTACCCCACACTGTCGAAGACTTTATCTTATCGTAACGCAAGGGTAGGGGCATTCACTTTGGCAGGCTGCCCCTTGTGATCTTGACATTCAAAACTTGGTGGTGTGTTTTCATCTCGTTCATATAATTTCCACTGAACTTGCTCAACGCGTGTACCCTGATGGAGGACACTGAGGTGGAATCACACCCCAATTGTCTCTTTCAGGAGGGGAGTTGGAGATTTGGGATCCAACTCTACCTATCCTTTATGTTAGATTCATGTTCCCAGTTGAGGACCATGATAGTATGGCTCATTTTACTTTCTCAGTATCGTGGTTACACTTCCTATCTTTGCTTGGAGTTGAGGGGGTTTCATTATGTCTTTCTTTGGGTCAGAGTTGTCTTCGTTGATTCTCGGCTTTCATGGAGGAGGTGGCCTCCCTCGCAGTGTTTCAAACATGATGAGGCAGCTTCCATGCTCGAAGCTACCCGTGTTACATGCATTTCCTTGGCTTTCAACGAGGTGGATGGCATTTCTGTGAGCAGACACTTGGTGTTGTCGAGGTCATCGAGTTCCGGGGAAGTGCAAGCGCTTTGAGGCCTCGTGAATCTTTTCACCTCTGTTTGAACTCTGTTGACGTATTTTCGATTTTGCATAAGATTGCTCTTGCCTTCAGGAAATGGGGTGCCATGCTTGTCCTAGGGGGAAGTGAAATCGACGTGGTCTCGCCTAGAAGGCACTACGGAAATGACAACGGTGTGTTGATGAGCTGAGTTGAGTCATCGAGCATCTGGAGCTGCTCCTTTTGCAGTTTATCCTTGGTTTGCTTATGTTGATGTAGCGGCTCCCCCGGGCACAGAGAACAGAAAGGAGGTGAACCTACTGCAAGTACTTCATTGGAGAACATGTGTTCATGGCACCAAGGTTCACACCACGCTATGCCATTCTCATCCTTGTTGGATGTTGGGATGCCAGTGCAGGAGGATGGTTCTTCCGCCGGGGTGGCCGACATCGACGTGTGATTGGATACAGCAGTGACATGTTTGGGTATGGCAGTATTCTCCTTCGGCTGAGCATGTATTGTTGCAATTTATGCCCTTGTGTCTTCCTTTATTTTGCATGAATTACTTCAGCTCCATCACACAACAATGTGTGAGGTGAAGGGGGTTAAATACCTCCATCGTGGCCTGATGAAGTTTGGGTCGCATGTGCTCCCATCCATGCTGAAACCATTGAGGTGGAAGGGAGAGGCTTTGGGAGGTGAGACAAAAGGCGAAGAAAGCAAAAACTCGAGCCCGCCTTGAGCGCAAACTCTCTTCTTCCTATTGGCAGAGGCTCAATCATGTGGTCCTGGCTTCAAAGTGTAATCGCCCAAATGGACTTTGTTTGTGTTGGAGGTTAGGAAGTTGCTTCGTGCGGAGCTTCCTAGCATCTTGGAGAGGCTGTCCAAGCTGGTGCTCGAGCTCTTCTTTGGATCTAAAGCCAAGTTTGCTTTTCGGGTTCAAGGAATAGCTGCAACCGTAGTTCTTGCCACCATGGCGCGAGTTAGTGGTGTCGTTGCCGACGTTCCTACCCGGGTTATATAGGAGGCTGAGGGACGAAGATCCAAAGTTTTTGATGTAGAGTATGCCATTGTCGAGACCCGTCGAGAAAGGGTTGTGCCCTCATCGAGGCTACCGGTCCTGTCCTCGTGTCATTGGTGAACGCTTTGGCCGCCGAGAAGCTGACAATTGAGAAGGAGCACGCGACGTAGAGGGTCTCATCCTCTCCCTTCTTTTGTGTAAAAGAGTTATGATAATAATGTTAGAGTTCCTGAGACCAGTAGTGGCGTCAAGAGATGACATATTTGTTTGGAGGGGGCAACGATAGATCAAGATGGAGGCACGAGAATGCCTTGGATCCCCGAGAAGGCCCCTAGCTCACAATATATACCTGGCCGAGCTATGGTTACACGACTAAGGTCATATCATTGGTGGGCTCGTGCCTAGTTGTCCTGCCAGACCATGTCATGGGTAGACTTGCACTTCCTAGCCTCCCAAGTGACGAGCACCTTGCTGGCAATTGGGATCAAAAGGGTGACTCAACGCCTAGGTAGGGGATGCATCTGGACCCTGACCTTGCAAGCGTGCGCGGGTATGATATCCTCCCCAGCACCCCCCGAGTGTCACGCAATTTATCTACTGGGAGGCCATGTCTGAAATCTCTACAAAGAACACAAAGAGAAAACAAGGTTACATCGCTCTAAAACTGTTCATCACGCAAGGGGATCCGGTGGTCTCCCCAACGATGTCTAGCGGGCCTGAGAGGGTCACCCCTAACTAGTGTTTTATCGAGGGGAGCGTGCGAGCGCTTGTGAGGAGGCAGAGTTTCGGTAGATGATGCTCAGGACAAGAATGTATCTGAAAAGTTTGGTTCCTGATTCATGGCCTGTCGGGGGCACGCATGGGTGTCCTTGCTTTGAGTATGTTCGATCACAGTGTGATGTATGAGACAGGGCGAAAACGCCTACAGCTCCAGATGAGTCCTTAGGTGCGCCGCTTTGGTCAGGCGCTAGGGGTGAAGCGTGGAGCCATGCTCGATCACAAGGTGATGTATGAGATAGGGCGAAAACGCCTATAGCTTCGGATGAGTCCTTAGATGTGCCACTTTGGTTAGGCGCTAGGGATGAAGCGCCGAGCCATGCCGGCGGTTATTGGTCAAACAACTGTGGGGTAGGAGAGATATCCACTATCTCCCTCTCGCTCGCTTATTGGTCGACGGGAGGGGAAGCTTATGTTGGTTAAACTCATGCCAGTTCCCTATGCGCGGTAATCATGATGTGTTGTAGCAAGCGATCAGTCGAAAGGACGGAGGTGTGACTAGCATGGGATGGCACACCATCGCTCTAGAACGTCGCATAAGGTCTGACGTGTGACATTCTATGGGGCACGACCCCTCGGTCCCTCCTCTTGTTATAAGAGCAGGCATGCGAGGGACACTAGGAGAGCTGCATCCTCCTCAAGCCGCCACCGCCATACTTTTGCTTGTTTAGAATTATATGGCAAATGATTATAATGATTGATTACAAATGGTGTTCGACAGGTTGGGGTCAACCCATCGAGTTGGGGGTGGATGATCTAGGCAGTACGACTAGATCGGATATTCTTGGCTAGCTAATCTAACGAATCTTGGGCTTTTGTAGATCTTGGCATCAACCGAAGATGTCCTTACTCTCGTTGGGTGGATGCCTATTTATTGCAGTCTTGGTTGGTTGCTTAGTCCGTTACCGCTTTGGTCTTCTTCTTTGTCCCATTTTTGGAGTCCTAATGCTTTGAATCTCGCTTTGCAAGGAAACCTAGGGTGACACGTAGATGGAAGTCGATGGCTCGGGGGTGTGCCCCTCTCTGTCTACCAATATGGGGTGTTTACGACCTAAATACAGGAGGCACAACACGTAGAAGTCCGGACTCCACTTCCCCTTGACAATACCAAGGATAGTCATCAATGGCGACAAGGGGACCAGTAGGGGTCCTGGCCCCCCTAACATCTCTAATTTTAGGCTAATATGCATGTGAGAAGTTGATTAATTGCTGCAAAAATGATGTGATGTGATGAGCCGGCCCTCCCAACAAGGATTAACAACAACTAGCCCCCCTCATCTAATTTTCCTGGCTCCGCCACTTATAGTCATGCGATGGGTGCTAGAGAAACATTATGTCCAAACAATATACATTACCCTCATCAATGATATGTACGATAATGGTGTGACAAGTGCTCGGGTAGGTGATAACAAGATGCTAGCTTCCCAATTACAATAGGACTACACCAAGGATCAACCTTGAGCCCATACATTGCCTTAGTGATCGACAATGTCACAAAGGATATACAAGGAGATATCCCTTGGTGTATCGTCTTTTTTAATGATGTGGTCCTGGTTGAAGTAACTAGGTTGGTCGTCATCCCAAAATTAGAGTTATGGAGACAGTCTTTTAGGGTCCAAGTGGTTTAGGCTTCGTAGGACCAAGACCAAGTGTATGAGGTGTGATTTTAGGTGTTACGTTCAAGGAGGGAGAGCTTATTTTAGAGGGACATGTAGTGCCTGAGAGGGGCACATTTCGATAGTTCGGGGTCAATGTTGCAAAACTATGGTGTTATCGATGAGGATGTTAGCCACAAAAACAAACCAGGTGGATCAAGTGGCAACAAACATTTGGCATTCTCCGTCATAAGAAGGTCCGAAAAAAAGTTATAAGGTAATTTCTTTAGGACATCGAACAAACCTATGATGCTATATGGAGCAGAGTGTTGGGCTACTAAGAGACAACACATCCAATAAATGTGTCACTAAGATGCACATGCTAAGGTGGATGTGTGGCCATACAATAAAGGATTTAATTATGAATAAGTGAATACATGATGAGGTAGGGGTGGCGTTGATTGAAGAGAAGCTTGTTGAACTCCAACTAAGGTGGTTTGGAACATCCAATGAAGGCATGCAGAAGCACCAGCGAATAGTGGAATTCTAAAGAGTAGCAAAAATACAATAAGGGGTAAGGTGACCAAAGCTGGCATGGCAGGAGGATGTAAAAAGAAACTTGAAGGTTTCGACTGTATAGGTATTTACTCTTGACAGTACTGCATGGAAGTCAACATTCCATGTATCAAATCCTTAATTTATTGGCCTTCATTTTGTTTACTTGTACTTTAACTATTCCCTTTTGGGTTCTCACATGTTTCTATTGGGTTTTATCTCTACTCTATCCCAACTTGCTTGGGACAAAATGCTTTGTTATTATTGTTGTAGTGTCCAGTGTGATACAGCCATGATTTTGTATTTCTAAAATATTGATATCGCATTAATATGGATAGGCATACAATAACTGTTTCCTCTAATCAACAAAGACACAAACATTTATCTAGGTCTAGGCTCTGAGAAGAATTTACATGTAGATGAAAAATTTATTGGCTTTAAATATTGTCATGGATGGGCATGGACCTTGGACTAAGGCCGGTCACACAACACTAGGGTGGGTGGCAACAATCGTATTTGTTAGTGAGATATATAAGGGATATCAAATAGTATAGATAGCTATCATGTAGTTATGGATTCTATTCAATTAAACAATGACTTTTTGGCAGTCCAATTTAAACTACCAAAATGTCTTATATTTAGAAACAGAGGTAGTACTTAGTCACGAAATTTTTGAGTGGTTTAGTTTTACTGAAGTGGTTCTACAGAGTGATTTGGTTTTACCGAAGTGGTTCAAACCTACGGAGTAAAGTAAGTGTTTTCTACTTAGGTACAAATCTAGTTATTTGCAGCTAGCTAAGTAAAAGGAATTTGCTCACATAAAAGGAATTTTCTAACACATTATAATGCACTATTTCTTAATTGTTCTTCTACTTAAGGACATGAATGTGTGTGAGTTTTGCTAATGATGAATAGACTAAGTAATATGAAGCTAAGGGAAAGGCAGGAGGTGTATGGCATAAATAGGAAGGTAGTGGTTCTCAGGAGGCAGAAAGAGGGCATACCTAATCGCACTTTCAGTCATAGGCAAGCTTGTGAGCTCCTTCCCATCCATCTGCCGCTCCAGTTGCGAGAAGGGGTGGGAGCTCCGCCTCTGCACATCAAGCAAATACATAGTTTTACCCAATGTTTGTAAGGCGGTAAGGTGAGGCAACGTGCTAGGGGCGCCTCACCACCTAAGCACTAAGCCATAAGGCCAGACGATGCCTGAGAGAGTTCTAATCAGCAAAATAGAGTAGAATTTGGTAGGCAACTAGGCATACACACCTTGCAATTGTTGCTGGTTGTAGAGAGGCTGTGAGCAACCAACACAGCAGCAAGCAGTAAACAACTGAACATGGAAGAAAGAGAGCAATGGAGGGTGGGGAAGGGGGTTGGGGAGGGGTAAAGGATGGGGGAGGCATTATATCCTTGGCTCCTTGTCGTTGCCTGCTGTTGTACTAGAGAGGAGGAGCTGCCGAAGAGGATTTGCTTGAGAGGAGGCAACAGATCTCCTGGAGAGGAGCAACTGGAGAGTAGGGGGAGGAGTGTGTGGATTGGAGATTATCTCTCCCTCTATCTATCCCCCATCTTACATGTTGGCACCAACATCCTCCTATATTTCCAGCCAAGACTCAGTTTCCTGCCTGAAAAAATTGCTCCCTTGTCTGGCAAGCTCAAGGCATCCAATATGTATGAGAGCGCCAACCTGGACACCTAAGAGGGCGTATCAAACAATCTAAAGGTTAAGGTGGACGTCTTACGCAGCTATCTAAGGCAAGCTCGATGCCTTGAGCTTGGAGGGCGCCCTGACGCCTAACCGTTGCATACACGGCGCCTTACGGGCTCCTTAAAAACACGATTTTAGGTTAGTCTAGTTAGAGATTGTGCTGATGGTGTCGTGTTGAGAAAAGCTTCCCCACCCGACACCATCTTAGTTGCATCCTATGCAGAAGTGCTAAGGGGTCGTGGGTCTTTGTCCTCATCAAATGTCTCATTCGGGTGTCTAGGGTTTCTAGGCGACAACTTTGTTATAATAACTAATTCTACCTATGAGTCGTACTTAGCCCGTCAAAGAAGACACTTAGCAAGACAACAAAATTAAAATAACCTAACATGGTCAACTAAGTCAATAGGGTGAAAAGATGGGATAGGAGGATCTTTGGGAAATTCAATTCAACTAAAGCTATTACTAGCAAGCCCCATCAATTGGGAAATTGAATATCTTTAGAAGTTAAGCAAGATTTGCCTTTCAACCCAAGACTTTGGAAATTTTGGGGATGATTATCCTGATAATGGTTGGCCTTTTTTCGCTGTAAGGCAACAAATGGTTTTTGGCTTTGGCAAGGTTTACATAATTTTTAAGCCTCCTCATTAAGAGCTTATTTATAATTAATGGTCCAAATTGGAACTGAATGGGGGTCTTTTTAAAGGAAGGGCTACATTTATTAGGGCATGCAGAAAATTTAATGGGTTTGATACCCTTAAGCCAATTGGTACTATCCCCCAAGGAGATAAACCCATTGGTTTGCCATACAGTTATTGCATTGCAATTGGAATCCATTGTAGGAAGGTGACAGTTTAAAGGTACATTTTGAATTAGTAAATAATCTTATTGGATCTGGTATTTATGGTTAAAGCTTACTGAATTGGAAAGTCAATGAACTTCCTACTTATTTATTAAAGAAGTTACAGTAGTTGGGCCTAAGTTAGATATTTTTGGACTTTTTGGGAAATTAACTTTTGGCATGGAATTAATAACAATTCGGAAATTGACATTTTCAAAACTTAATACCAAATGAATTTTTAATGGTTACATCTTTCCAAATGCCTTCAAAACATGTTTATGTAAAACCAGCCTTTTGAAGTTTAATTCTTAGATGAACAAACATACCTTAGGAATGATGGCCTAACATAAAGGGAAAACTTTTCACCCAAAAAATCAATTGAAAGGGCCAGTAAGTGGATACCCTGCCAAGGTGCTCCATGTGAAAATTAAGGAAAATTCCAATTGGTGGATCCTTATGAATGAGTTTGATAAGTAAACTTTTGGAACCCTAAAAAATACAAAATAAATCCCAAAACTTTTCTTCTTGAATAAGGAAAGTGGGTACATCAGTAAACAAAGATTTATTACCCTAAGGGCCTGAGTTAAGAACAATGGCACCTTTTGGAAAAGTACCCAAGAAAAAATTCTTGGGTTGTAACTCATAGAGACCCAACAAATTTGAAATCATTCAGGAGAAACCACCTTATGTGAAATCCTCTACCACCTTTTACGTTTTTAGAAATTTGGCATCCCTTCCCTCCAAATCTAGGAAAGTTAAAAATTTGAACAAAACTTGCAAAGCCCAAACATGATTAGAATAAACTTAAGTAAGACTAGAAATCAATAAAATCCCAAATCCTTAGGACCTTCAATCAAATTTGTAGAATTTCAGAGGGCAAACCCTATAAAGCTGAATAGGAAAAACTATGTGCCAACATAAAGATAGGACAACGGTTAACAACCACAAGCAAAAAAAACCTGGGAATAGCTATAAACATAGACTCCATGAACCAATAACAAACCCTGGAATTAAAATAATCCGGTTAAATACAAAACCACTTGGAATCTCAAGGTTTAATTTAAAAGTAATTAGATAGTACATGCCTTATGACAAGAGGTAAAGGCTACACATTCTGCCCGAAATCCCTGACTCCATTAGGCCACCCTGAATAAACTAGACCGAATCCATTTAGAATAAACCCTTCCCTCCTAAAACTTAATCAAATACTTTTTTTAAACCCATATAATGCTACCTGGTCCCCAAAACCCTCTTTGTGGCAAAGGAAAGGACTATTTTAATACAATTATGCCTGATCGGGAACCTTTCGGGGAATTTGCAAACGGTTCTAGAAAACAATGGCTGTACCAAACCAATCAAAAAAAAAATCATATCTTTAGTCAACCTCTAGAGCGAATAAATCACCGAATTGTTAAATATACTAATTTTCCAACCTTTAGGCACCTTCAGGTAAAAATCTCAAAAGGGCTCTAAATACAATAATGAATCGCCTTAAGAACCACATAAAATCATACGTGGGAAATACTACCGATAAAAACCTCTGCCTCACCGGCACCCAACCACTTCACAGTCGGAACCATCCAAAAATCTTAACTTTGTAAGATATTGAACAAGGATTTGGCTTTCATTATCTTACACTATTAATTTTTTTCCAACTATGTTCCCTTAAAAATTCTAAAAATCCCTGTAATGTTATTCAAAGGGCCACAACTTTTGCTAAATTTGACTTATAATTAAGGCATGCAAAATTCCCATTAAATCAGGAAATATTATTTATCCAATTCCTTTTCCTACTTCCTATCCAATCATCTTAATTCAAAAGTATTCAACCCTAACAATTTGAACATTTCAAATGTTGGCCTATGCAATGATAAACAAATTATACAAGGAAATGAGGAGAATTTATGACTGATATTTATTACCCATTTTTAAATGACTTGCTCAAACTACATAGGGCAAAGGTTTCAAGATAGGATGGAATAACCTATTTACATAAATCAATTCCTTTTGCTAGGGTAAATTTCCCTAGATCAAAAATTCATGCACCGGGTAACCTTACAATTTAACCCTTCATTGGTATTTAACATAATTCAAATAAAATCTACATTTTTAAATATAATGCACTAAGGACACTGATAAAAAATTGATATACCCATAAAAGGAATTGTTTTTCTAGTAAAATTTTTCACAAAGAAAAATTATATGACTCTGACCCTTCCCAATTGATCACAATGAGAGATAAACCAGAAATAATATGACAAATAATCAAAACATTTAAAAATTTAATTTAAGTTTATCAAGGTTAAATTTTATCATAAAATTATCCAACTAACCTAAAAACTAAATAAGTAAAAAACAATAATTTGATATCAAGTTAAACTAATTTAATGATAAATCCCTTTTCCATATAGAAAAATAATGGATTCAAACTGAAAAGTGCTTATGAGAAAACCTTAAAAGGAAGTTGGAATTAATGATTAAATATTTTGACAAATCATAAAAGACATTCAATAAAGTTAATGGTAAAACCATGAAAAGGTGTAAAGAAATATAGATTAACTTCCTATAGTATAAAAAACCAATCACAGTAAATAAAAGAATGAAAATCCTAACGTAAAATAAAATTTAAACACAGAAAAATAAAACCAAAATAAAACTACCTAACATATATAATGGCAAATTCTGAAAATTTTGGTTTTTTTTGTAAAATTTTACACTTATAAACCAACTGATCAAAATCCAAAAACTAAATTTGATCCGACATAAAAAATTTCATAAGTTTAATATAAATTACAAAACATTTCAAGCAATTGCATTCCCAAAATTTTTAAAATAGCTTTTAAAATATTAAACATAAAAGGACAAGCATCATAATAATACCCAAAAATACTAATCAAACAATACCTTCCAAAAACCTTTAAATACTATGTTAATTATTTACAAATTTGTGATACCTCTTCAAGAAAATTATATAAGCTCATCAATACCTTTCATTATGAAAAACCTTAAAGGGAAATGAAAGGAAATCATAAAATAAATTGGATGTTACAAATAAAATAAGAATAATATCAAGAATAATATGTGAACTGCAATCAACATAAGAAATTCACCTTGATAATCACATGGGGTTTATCATAAATATAAATAAACAAGTGAAAATTGAATGTCTAATTGGATCCAAACTAGCTAAATTTATTATTTATGCATTAGGTTGGCGCTTGGGAAAAATTTAGGAGGAATGCCATGAAAAAGCATGAAGTATAACCAGAGAAATGGTAGGACTTTTATAAGCCCTTTAATGGAAAGGTTGATTGACCATTAAATTTGAATAATTAGGAACATAATTTGAATGTAATGGGAGGTCTAGGACAGGGGTTGGTATATAGAATTAGAAGGTAAGTAAAGAGGAGAAGGACTATATGATTTAGCCAAAAGAATGATAGTAAAATTATAAAATACACCATGAATTTGAAAAGAATCAAGTTGAGGAAATGAAGGACTTGTTTTATCCAGTCAAATAAATAATTCTCAAAATTATAAATCAAAGCTAAAATCAAACATTCATAAATATAATTGATTAAGAATTTCAATTAGGTTAATGATAATTTACATAGCTTACCTGGAAGGGTGACCTTTTAACCTGTGGGAGCCTCATAAATAATTTTGTTTAATAAGACAAAAATTTAGTTGGTTAGCTTAGGTAACTTCTTGGGAACTTGATTAGGCTTAATTAAGGAATTTAATTTGGGAAAATAGTGGATGAAGGAATTAGTCCTATGTTTTAAGGGATATTAAGTTAGGAAAATTCTTTTTTATACCATAAACTTTGAATAAGGAAAGCCAAATAGGAGCCGTGGGAAAATTGGGTACAATACATTGTTCCTTTAATTAAGTTACTTAAGAACATAATAAAAAATGGAAAACAATTGGGAAAAATAAAAGGAATGCAATGTTTGGCAAGGAACATGGAAACAAACAGGAATTACAATTACAAAACAACATAAGGATAATTTGATGGGTAGAGTAAAATAACGGCCGCCATAAAATCAAAGCAAAAGGAATTACTATCGATCGGTGGGGAAATTTTATTAGAAAAATGCGTGGAATCTAAATATGATGTTAATTTTACCTGTTAAATATTTTTAAATATTATTATGGAAGCAAACTTATAATTTATAGCGCAAGATCCATTTTTTCATACCGGCGGCGATTCGGATTGCAAATAAACACTCCACTATAACCATATACGGAAAATAAAACATCGATAACTACACGTGCATACCTCTAAAAAATGTCACAAGGAAAAACAAGAGATTTCTCATCGCGAGAGTGAGAGAAAGCAAGAGAGAGAGAGAGAGAGAGAGAGAGAGAGAGAGAGAGAGAGAGAGAGAGAGAGACGCCTTAGGATCAACCATATTCAACAAACGTTTTTTTGTTGTTTTGTGTGAACACCGAGGCCATCGCCGGCGAGGGTGAGAAGGAGGATAAGCGGCAACACAAATATGATGCCTCGCAAAAATAAAGAAGATGGACCTATTGTGGTCTTGAGTGATGGTTGTTGAGTTAAGAGTGTGTGTTATGTTTTCTCTCCCGTTGCAACGCACGGGCTCTTTTGCTAGTAAGTATGAAGTGTGCGACGCTTCCGCAAGCGACCAGGAGGGGAAAACCTAGCGTCACGGAGCCATCAGCCTCCGTCCCCTTTCGTCTCCACGTAGCCACTTGGCAAAGCCCGACCGCCGTCAGCCGCGGCGGGTTCTCCTCTCCTCATGCTCGGTGACGACTCATGTGGGTTGGCGGTGCCAGGTGGTGGCCGCGCGCAGGCGTGGTAAGCAACCGCAGGGTCGCGAATGGTTGTCTCTACGCGGTGGACTGTGTGGCGTGATCGCCCGTGGCGACAGCGGTTTCGATCTGGATGGGCTAGATCCGGTTGTCCGGGGCTTACAGGTGGCATGGGTGTCGCTGGTGGGACCTTCATGTCATTTCATGGAAGTTCATGGCCCCCGGTGGTGGTGCTTGTGGCCAGGATGACCGGGATGCACCGCACCTTGACCTGGGAGCTCGCCAATAGGCTGCTCAATGCAGTTCAGATCTGGGACCAGTGGGCCTCTCTGGCCGATTCGAGGGCATAACCGAGGGTGCCGCTGTTGACGTCTTCGTCGCGATGGGGTCAGGGCCAGTTGTGCTACCTCGCCCGGCCTTGAGCCGGGGGCATAATGCTTGAGGAGGTAGTGCCTGCCCAGTTCTGGGGTTAGGTGGTGATACGCCCCCGATGTATATTTTTTTATTTATTGTCTCATGTTATTATCATGCCGTTTTACATAATGTTGACAACAAATTATATTATTTTTATTTGGATTAATCTATTAATTCAGTGTCAAATGTCGGTTTCTATTTCCTACTGTTTTGGGGCTTTACAGGAATTTTTTAGGACAGAAAGTACAAAGTTGTTTACCTACCTTATGTGCCCAATAATTCACAAATTTATTTGAGTATCTTGGATGCAAAGTTGGAGAATTATAGGATCGAAAGTAGGTCTAAAGGGGGGGAGGTGATTAGACTACTTGACCAAATAAAAGTCTAACATTTTCCCAATTTTAGTTGTGGACAGATTTTAGCAATTAACACAAGTCAAGCAATCAATCTACACATGCAATTCTAAGAGTGTCGCAGCGGAAAGTAAAACATTGCATATGAAGGTAAATGGAAGGGTTTGGAGAGTGCAATGCAGTGGAGACACTGAGATTTTTGGCGTGGTTCCGATAGGTGGTGCCATCGTACGTCCATGTTGATGGAGAATTCAACCCACGAAGGGTAACGGTTGCGCGAGTCTATGGAAGGCTCCACCCACAAAGGGTCCACGGAGAAGCAACCTTGTCTATCCCATCATGGCCATCGTCCATGAAGGACTTGCCTCACTCGGGTAGATCTTCATGAAGTAGGCGATCTCCTTACCCTTACAAACTTCTTGGTTCAACTCCATAATCTTGACGGAGGCTTCCAAGCGACACCTAACACTACAAAAAAAATACACTTCCGTGATGATACGTGTTTGCCACAGTAGGTCACATTTTCTGTCATGCATGTACATCCATGACGATTTTATAACAGAATCAAGATAGTCATACCTGTGCTGTCGTAGAAGTGTTCCATGACATTACCAAAATTATCATCACGGAAGTGTCCACTTTCATGACGGTAAATCGCGCGTCATAGAAGTGCTTTCGTCAAGGGTGACTGACACGTGGCATCCACCGTAATGGGTCGCCGTTAAGCTATCGGGTTCCAGTTTGGATCAGATAACCCGCTAACAGCCCAGACCAATGGGGATTTTCCATGTGTAAAATTCTCAATGGCTAGAGGAACCACGTGTCGGCTCACTGTTGGGACAGATGTCATCCACTCATTGGACCGAAGGCGCCTATGATACGTCGACACGTGGCATGGCCCAACAAAGGCCCATTCCGGTGAAAAGGCCGACCCGTTTGACTTGGTCAAAAGGTAGCGAGCCAGCCCATGGAAAGCCTGTTAACGGCCTATTCGCATATAGCCCATTTACAGCTCGCTAAGTCATGGCCCATTACGGCCTATCCGAATTAGGCACAGTAGCGTCATCTGGGCCGACCAATATGATTCTAGCCCGTTGTAACTTCCGGCCCATGTATGGCCCATGACGTCTTTCGGCCCATATGAGGCCCTTTGTAACTCTTGGCCCATTAATGGCCCGTGGTGAAACTAGCCCATAATGAATAGTGTGTCACTTTATACCCATTAACGGCCCATTATTCCATTGGGCCGTTTCCAGCCCGTGTTAACTTTTGGCCTTCTCAGAGCCCATTTATTCTTGGGCTGATTTCCACCATTTGGTTACTTACGGCCCGTTACTGGCCTTTTCTGCTTGTGGGCCAAATTCAGTCCATGGTTACAGTCGGCCCGTTAATCCGTTGGGCCGTTTTCATAGCGTCATCAAATAACGGCCGATTAACGATAGCCTGTTATGGTCGGCCCATGAACGGACGATTCCAATTCTAGCCCATTTACGGCCCATAATGCGGTCCATTATTGGCCCATGTTTGGCCAATCGATCATACGGCCCGTAGAAGGCCCATTGTTGCTACCGCCCATAGAAGGCCCATTGTTTCTACGACCTGTGAAGGCCCATTGTTTTTACGGCCCATTGTTTCTACGGCCCATAGAAGGCCCATTGTTTCTACGGACCATAGGAGGCCCATGGTCACTACGGTAAATATGTAGCCCATGGTTATTGTGGCCTAGTTTTAAAAAATAGGTTATTGCGGCCACTAGCAAACCGCGGAAAAAAACTGCACTGACTATAAGCAAACATATAAACAAGGCAACAAGGAAATAGATAAGCAAGCAACTTACGCTAGGCTATCACGGCTATTACACATATTACATCCAGTGGGCATCAAAGTTCGTCACCAGTGCAAATATAGGGAACAAAGCAGCATATCACATACACTAGTTGTCAAAGTTGGAGACTAGTGCAAATAAGCGCCGCAGCAAAACAAGTCCAGAACTGAAACCACGTCAGAAGAGCTCAAGATACAATATCCTGGGTACCCATAATGCTGGCAAGATGCTTAGCAAGCTTATTAACTTTCTCTTGTTTGGCGCTTAAATCCTCCAACGCTTGTTGTTGCACGGAAAGTATGCATTTGAATTGCAGGACTTCTCGGTCCTTGACTTCTTGTCAAGACAAAACCGATCGATGCCTTTCACTTGTGAGGCCAGAAGAAGCAAGTGATTCAGCAATGAGTTCAAGAGCTTGTGCCAGCGGTACTAGCCAGTAACTCGAACACTACATCAGCGCAGGACTGTGGGTTGTCTCACTGTCTACAAGATCGTTTTTATCACCTTTCTTGGAGGCCAACAGGGTTGTCTCACTATATTGAACCTTATCTGCATTACTTTCTCTACCAGTGCATAGTGGGGTGCTCTTCTCCAATATTCCGTTCGCATTCTACAAGAGAAACAAGCAAAC
Source organism: Aegilops speltoides (assembly GCA_021437245.1). Classification (NCBI taxonomy): domain Eukaryota; kingdom Viridiplantae; phylum Streptophyta; class Magnoliopsida; order Poales; family Poaceae; genus Aegilops; species Aegilops speltoides. The sequence goes on from CM038143.1 coordinate 499,436,607, forward strand.
ACATCACAGGTTTAGCATGTAGTATACGATACTCATTTTGGTAAATCGGTTCAGTAGTAAGGTGGACAGGATAACAACATGAAACAAACATATATCTATGTACTATGGTCACTGTATTGTCCATATCATTCTAGTTTATGTTGCCAAATCAAGATAGAGACACAGTTCAAATCATACATTTTTAAGACACATCAGCATAGCCAGAATATAAGTGTGAGAAACTACACAACACTGGCAACACTTGTAATGTGCATCACATGAGAACATAACTGTTTATACAACTGAAACTGAAATCAACATAGAGCAAGAAGTTAGAAGAACAATCAGTTAAAGAAATAGGTTTAAAACACACATATTGCGCCATTGGAGTTTCAATTGGATCCTTCAAATTGGAAAGTAGTTGGTATGAGTAAATACAGTGATGCAAGAGAAAAGGAGTATGGACCATAGCTACGGAATCTGACCTAGGAACAGTTGCTCTTCTACTTTGAACGTGGAGTTTGGGTTCACTGTGGTGGTCTTGTTGGGGAACGTAGTAATTTCAAAAAAATTCCTACGCACACGCAAGATCATGGTGATGCATAGCAACAGGAGGGGGAGTGTATCTTCATACCCTTGAAGATCGCTAAGCGGAAGCGTTTATCAACGCGGTTGATGTAGTCGTACGTCTTCACGATCCTACCGATCCAAGTACCGAACGCACAACACCTCCGAGCTCTGCACACGTTCAGCTCGATAGCGTCCTCGCCTTCTCGATCCAGCAAGGCAGGCTAAGTAGTAGATGAGTTCCGCAGATGACGGCGTGGTGACGGTCTTGGTGAAGAACAAGCAGGCTTCGCCCAAGCACTACGGAAACTATGACGGAGGATAAACTAGAGGGGCGGGGTTGCGGCACACGGCTTGGTGTTTCTTGATGTGTCTTTGGTGCTAGCCCTGCCCTCTATTTATATATTGAGCCTTGGGGTGAAACTTGGAGTAAAGCCTCCACAAAGTCGGTTTCACACGAAGGCAAGAGTCCTTCTCGGACTCAGAGCGACGCCAGGTTCTGGCGTTCGACCCAAACGCCGAGGACCTGGCGTCAGCCCTGGACTCCACAAAACTTCCTTTTGCGCTTTCCAAAAACCTTGTGGGCTTTCCCCTTTGGCCCAAATAACGTGTTCTCGTATCCAAACATTTCGGGAAACATCCGAAACTCCTTCTGGTGAATTCCGGAACCCTTCCGGAGATCAAACACTATTATCCCATATATCAAACTTTATCTCCGGACCACTCCGGAGTTCCTCGTCATGTCCATGATCTCATCCGGGACTCCGAACAACATTCGGTCACCAACATACATAACTCATATAATAATATATCGTCAACGAAACGTTAAGCGTGCGGACCCTACGGGTTCGACTAATGATGTGATCCCGTTAATCAAATGACAACTCATGTCTATGGTTAGGAAACTTAACCATCTTTAATTAACGAGCTAGTCAAGTAGAGGCATACTAGTGACACTTTGTTTGTCTATGTATTCACACATGTATTATGTTTCCGGTTAATACAATTCTAGCATGAATAATAAACATTTATCATGAAATAAGGAAATAAATAATAACTTTATTATTGCCTCTAGGGCATATTTCCTTTAGTCTCCCACTTGCACTAGAGTCAATAATCTAGTTCACATCACCATGTGATTCAACACCAATATTCAGATCTGTATGTGATTAACACCCATAGTTCACATGTCATGTGACCAACACCCAAAGGGTTTACTAGAGTCAATAATCTAGTTCACATTGCTATGTGATTAACACCCAAAGAGTACTAAGGTATGATCATGTTTTGCTCATGAGAGAAGTTTAGTCAACAGTCTCATCACATTGAGCCATATGTATTTTGCAAATATTTTATGTCTACAATGCTCTGCACGGAGCTACTCCAGCTAATTGCTCCCCCTTTCAATATGTATCCAAATTGAGACTTAGAGTCATCTGGATCGGTGTAAAAGCTTGCATCGATGTAACTCTTTACGACGAACTCTTTTATCACCTCCATAATTGAGAAACATCTCCTTAGTCCTCACTAAGGATATTCTTGACCGCTATCATGTGATCTACTCTTAGATCAAAATTGTATTCCTTTGCCAAACTCAGAGCAAGGTATACAATAGGTCTGGTACACAGCATAACATACTTTATAGAACCTTTGACGGAGGCATAGGGAATGACTTTTCATTCCCTTTCTATTTTCTGCCATGGTCGGGTTTTTAGTCTTACTCAACTTCACACCTTTGCATCACAGGCAAGAACTCTTTCTTTGATTGTTCCATTTTGAACTACTTCAAAATCTTGTCAAGGTATGTACTCATTGAAAAATCTTATCAAGCGTCTTGATCTATCTCTATAGATCTTGATGCTCAATGTGTAAGCAGCTTCACCGAGGTCTTTCTTTGAAAAACTCCTTTCAAACACTTCTTTATGCTTTCCAGAAAATTCTACATCATTTCCGATCAACAATATGTCATTCACATATACTTATCAGAAAGGCTGTAGTGCTCCCACTCACTATCTTGTAAATACAGGCCTTTCCAAAAGTGTGTATAAAACCATATGCTTTGATCAACTCATCAAAGCGCATATTCCAACTCCGAGATGCTTGCACCAGTCCATTGATGGATCGCTGGAGCTTGCACATTTTGTTAGCACCTTTCGGATCGACAAAACCTTCTGGTTGCATCATATACAACTCTTCCCCTAGAAAACCATTAAGGAATGCAGTTTTGACATCCATTTGCCAGATTTCATAAAATGTGGCAATTGCTAACATGATTCGGACAGACTTAAACATGGCTACAGTTGAGAAAATCTTATTGTAGTCGACACCTTGAACTTGTGGAAAACCTTTTTGTGACAAGTCGAGCTTTGTAGATAGTAACACTACTATCAACGTCCGTCTTCCTCTTGAAGATCCATTTATTTTCTATGGCTTGCCGATCATCGGGCAAGTCCACTAAAGTCCACACTTTGTTCTCATACATGGATCCTATCTCAGATTTCATGGCCTCCAGCCATTTTGCGGAATCTGGGCTTATCATCGCTTCCTCATAGTTCGTAAGTTTATCATGGTCTAGTAACATGACTTCCAGAATAGGATTACCGTACTACTGTTGTGCGGACCGTACTCTGGAAGACCTACGAGGTTCTGTAGTAACTTGATCTGAAGTTTCATGATCATCATCATTAGCTTCCTCACTAATTGGTGTAGAAATCACTGGAACTAATTTCTGTGATGAACTACTTTCCAATTCGGGAGAAGGTACAATTACCTTATCAAGCTCTACTTTCCTCCCACTCACTTCTTTCGAGAGAAACTCCTTCTCTAGAAAGGATCCATATTAGCAACGAATGTCTTGCCTTCAGATCTGTGATAGAAGGTGTACCCAACAGTTTCCTTTGGGTATTCTATGAAGACGCACTTCTCCGATTTGGGTTCGATCTTATCAGGTTGAAACTTTTTGACATAAGAATTGCAACTCCAAACTTTAAGAAATGACAACTTTGGTTTCTTGCAAAACCACAGTTCATAAGCCGTCGTCTCAACGGATTGTGATGGTGCCCTATTTAAAGTGAATGCAACTGTCTCTAATGCATAACCCCAAAACGATAGTGGTAAATACCCAATAAAGTGCGGTTACGACGTTCGGACACACCGTTACGCTGTGGTGTTCCAGGTGGCATGGGTTTGTGAAACTATTCCACATTGTTTTAACTGAAGGCCAAACTCGTAACTCAAATATTCATCTCCACGATCAGATCGCAGAAACTTTATTTTCTTGTTACGATGATTTTCTACTTCACTCTGAAATCCTTTGAACCTTTCAACTATTTCATACTTATGTTTCATCAAGTAGATATACCCATATCTACTCAAATCACCTGTGAAGGTCAGAAAATAACGATACTCGCCACGAGCCTTAATACTCACTGGTCTGCATACATCAGTATGTATTATTTCCAACAAGTCAGTATCTCGTTCCATTATTCCGAAGAACGGAGTTTTAGTCATCTTGCCCAAAAGGCACGGTTTGCAAGCATCAAATGATTCATAATCAAGTGATTCCAAAAACTCATCAGCATGGAGTTTCTTCATGCGCTTTACACCGATATGACCCAAATGGCAGTGCCACAAATAAGTTGCACTATCATTATCAACTTTGCATCTTTTCGCTTCAATATTATGATTATGTGTATCACTACGATCGAGATCCAATAAACTATTTTCATTGGGTGTATGACCATCGAAGGTTTTATTCATGTAAACAGAACAACAATTATTCTCTGTCTTTAAATGAATAATCGTATTGCAATAAACATGATCAAATCATGTTCATGCTCAACGCAAACGCCAAATAACATTTATTTAGGTTTAACACTAATCCCAAAAGTATAGGGAGTGTGTGATGATGATCATATCAATCTTGGAACTACTTCCAACACTCATCGTCACTTCCCCTTCAACTAGTCTCTCTTTATTCTGTAACTCCTGTTTCGAGTTACTAATTATGGCAACTGAACAAGTATCAAATACTCAGGGGTTACTATAAACACTAATAAGGTACACATCAATAACCTGTATATCAAATATACCCTTGTTCACTCTGCCATCCTTCTTATCCACCAAATATTCAGGGTATTTCCGTTTCCAGTGACCATTTCCTTTGCGTAGCAGTAAGCACTCGTTTAGTGCTTTGGTTCAGCTTTGGGCTTCTTCGTGGGAGTGACAACTTGCTTGTCATTCTACTTGAAGTTGCCTTTCTTCCCCTTTGCCCTTTTCTTGAAACTAGTGATCTTGTCAACCATCAACACTTGATGCTCTTTCTTGATTTCTACCTTCATCGATTTCAACATCACGAAGAGCTCGGGAATCGTTTTCGTCATCCCTTGCATACTATAGTTCATCACAAAGTTCTACTAACTTGGTGATGGTGACTAGAGAACTCTGTCAATCACTATCTTATCTGGAAGATTAACTCCCACTTGATTCAAGCGATTGTAGTACCTAGACAATCTGAGCACATGCTCACTAGTTGAGCGATTCTCCTCCATCTTTTAGCCATAGAACTTGTTGGAGACTTCATATCTCTCAACTCGGTATTTGCTTGAAATATTAACTTCAACTCCTGGAACATCTCATATGGTCCATGACGTTCAAAACGTCTTTGAAGTCCCGATTCTAAGCCGTTAAGCATGGTGCACTAAACTATCAAGTAGTCATCATATTGAGCTAGCCAAACGTTCATAACGCCTCTGCATCCGCTCCTGCAATAGGTCATCACCTAGCGGTGCATTAAGGACATAATTCTTACGTGCAAACAATGAGGATAAACCTTAGATCACGGATCCAATCCGCATCATTGCTACTAACATCTTTCAACACAATTTTCTCTAGGAACATATCAAAATAAACATATGAAAGCAACAATGCAAGCTATTGATCTACAACATAGTTTGCAAAATACTACCAGGACTAAGTTCATGATAAATTTAAGTTCAATTAATCATATTACTTAAGAACTGCCACTTAGATAGACATCTCTCTAATCATCTAAGTGATCACGTGATCCAAATCAACTAAACCATAACCGATCATCACGTGAAATGGAGTAGTTTTCAATGGTGAACATCACTATGTTGATCATATCTAGTATATGATTCACGCTCGACCTTTCGGTCTCAGTGTTCCGAGGCCATATCTGCATATGCTAGGCTCGTCAAGTTTAACCTGAGTATTCTGCGTGTGCAAAACTGGTGTCGGAGTAATTCGCGATGGGTACCCCGAAGACGGCAAGACGATATTTCAAGACATCGGGGCTAGCAAAGCCCCTCAGACCGACTGCCCGGCCGCTCCTGCCGGCTCCCCGTCCGACTGCTATGTCCGGCCGGCTGCCGGCTGCTGACTGCAACAACCAGCCGGTTGCCGACTGCAGCTCGACCCGACACCGACAAGACCCCGACGAGACGGTCGTACCCGAGCACTATTCACATGTCATCTCAGCCATCATGTATAGTGTCACTTGTCCCCTGACACTATTTATGAAGTGACCCAGGGGAAAAGCATGACATGCACCATGCCACTACCTAGCTTACATCCTAAGCTAGCCATGCCTATATAAGGCACACATCCATCCATCCATCCAGACACACTCTCACGCACACACTCATTCGGCCAGAGGCCACGGCCATCACGCCACTAGCTAGCTAGCTCATTGCTACTACTCTCAGTCCAATACAGCTCTAGGAGCACTTTGTACTGCCCGATGTACACTCCAGATATATACCCAAACATGCAGGAGTAGGGGTATTATCTCTCCGGAGAGCCCCGAACCTGGGTAAACTAGCGCGTGCTACTCGCATACCCGCCCCCGGATATTCCGGTAGCAGTCTTGCCTCACACGAAGCCACCTTGTGGCATATGTTGTCTTGCACCCCCCGTGAGAATACCACAACATTTGGCGCCCACCATGGGTCGGTACTATGCTACCGTGCTGCTGCTGGTTTCGCTGTCTGGGCGGGACCATCTTCGTCATCACCACGGCGTCGCCGCCGTCTCTCCGGTAGCGCTTGGGGGCCCGACATCGACGCGCCCTTAGAGCGGCCGCGAGGGGCGGTACGTCCTCGCCGTTGGCCTCTTCATTTTCACCACCACGGCGTCGCCGTCGTCTCTCCGGTAGCGGTCGGGGGCTCGACATGGACATGCCCCCGGAATGGCCGTGAGGGACGACACGTCCTCGCCGTCGGCCTTGCCTTCTTCACCACTACCGCAACGTCAGCCGTCAGTCCGCGCGCGCGCCGCGCGTGGGGCCTCGTTTCGGTCGGCCGTAGCCATCCACGAGCGCTCGCTCCTCCATATACTCCATCTATACCTGGCCAAACCTCGGGCCGGGCCGGGCTTCGGGCCGGGCCTAGCCAAGCCTGACACAAAAAACTCAGGCCCGGTGTTGGTGTCAAAATCGGCGGATCTCGGGTAGGGGGTCCCGAACTGTGCGTCTAGGCGGATGGTAACAGGAGACAAGGGACACGATGTTTTTACCCAGGTTTGGGCCCTCTCGATGGAGGTAAAACCCTACTCCTGCTTGATTGATATTGATGATATGGGTAGTACAAGAGTGGATCTACCATGAGATCAAGGAGGCTAAACCCTAGAAGCTAGCCTATGGTATGATTGATGTAATGGTTGATGTGTCCAACGGACTAAAACCCTCCGGTTTATATAGACACCGGGGAGGGCTAGGGTTACACAGAGTCGGTTACAATGGTAGGAGATCTACATATCCGTATTGCCAAGCTTGCCTTCCACTCCAAGGAAAGTCCCATCCGGACACGGGACGAAGTCTTCAATCTTGTATCTTCATAGTCTTGGAGTCCGGCTGACGATGATAGTCCGGCTGTCCGGACACCCCCTAGTCCAGGACTCCCTCAGTAGCCCCTGAACCAGGCTTCAATGACGATGAGTCCGGCGCGCATAATGTTCGGCATTGCAAGGCGGGTTCCTCCTCCGAATAATTCATAGAAGATTATGAACACCAGGATAGTGTCCGGCTCTGCAAAATAATTTCCACATTCCACCGTAGAGAGAATAATATGTACACAAGTTCAATCCGCTGACGTATTTTGTGGCATGACGTCACACCACCACCAAGTCTATACTTGAATCGTTTTTTATTATACCACCTTAGCGCGTTTAGTGAAGCGGTTTCCTTGGCGTGTCTTGTCGAAGCAGAGATCGTGTTCCCCTTATTCCGGGATTCTCATCAATACGGACATGGGTAACCCAACCGCGCCCGTTGCCACGCCCCCTCTATCGAAGGCGAGTCCCGAACGGTCACAGAGATGACTCTTGGTATTCTCCCCCTTTATAATGGGACCAAGGCTCATTTCTTTTCTTCAATCCTCCATCGAATCTTCTCCTTGCCCCAAGTTCCAACACCCAGAGCCCCAGATTCGAGCGCTTTGGACCTTTAACAATGTCCGGCTCCGACCTTCAGGGCCGGTGGATGCCACGGAGGAGGACGTGCTAAAGCTGTGAGAGGCCAAGTACCCGCCTTACGAGATTTCGCACAGGTTGCCCGCCGAAGGGCAGGCCATCCCCACCGCCGAGCCTGGCGAGTACGTCGTTTTTGTATCCGACCTCCGTCGGGGTTTAGGCTTCCCGACGGATCCTTTTGTGAGAGGGCTCATGTTTTACTATGGGCTGGGATTCCACGACCTGGCTCCGGAGTCCATCCTCCATATTTCTTCATTCATTGTCGTCTGGGAAGCCTTCCTCCGCATCACCCCTCACTTCGGCCTGTGGCTGAAGACCTTCAAGGTGGAGCCGAAGATGATCGAGGGGCATCAAGCAGAGTGCGGCGGGGCGGCCGTAAGCAGGAGGGTCGATGCCCCGTGGCCCGAGGGCACCTTCCAAGAGGAGCTCGGCTTGTGGCAACAGGAGTGGTTCTATATTACCGCTCCTAGGGGCAGCAGGCAGAAGCCGCTGCCCGTATTCCGCTCGGGACCTCCACGACGATTGATGTCGTGGGTCAACCAAGGGCTCAACTGGGGGCCATCAAAGGACGTGCCCCTACTGCAGGGCCGGATTCAAGACCTCCAAGCGAGGGAGATCGATCTGGTCATGGTGATGCAGGTCATGCTGATTAGGTGTCTCCTGCCCTGCAAACGCCGCCCTCTTCGGCTATGGGAGTTTAATCTGGAGGGACCACGGATTCTCCAACATTTCATGGGTACAACACCCGTGGAGATGTACAAATTGTTCTTCGGATCACGGGAGGTGTGTCCGGAATTGACCGAGGACGCCGGCCTAAGCTGCAATCGCCCGGATACTCAAGTAAGTAGCTCCGTGTTCGGACATACCGTTTGTTTTCCTTTCTACATTTCGCCTTTTAACCCATCATCCTTTAACAGGAGTGGATAGCGCAAGCAAAACGTCTGTGTCCGGCCCCCTCCCGAGACCGCGCGGATCCGTCTGGTCGGAGATCTTTGGAGGTTGCGCCTGTAAGAAGGCGAAGGGGAAAACAGAGGAGCTAACGCCTCACCCAAGGAGGCTCTTGAAAAAGGGGGGATCGAGACTCCCTCCCTCCAAGGGGAGAAGAGGAACGCCTCCGAAGACCCGGAGGCCAAAGTCCCTAAGCGGGGGAAGAAATCTTCACCGGAGGGTCCTGCGTCCGGGGAGGCCCCGGTCGCACAGTCTCCCCTAAAGAATCAGCCCTCCAGCGAGCCGTAAGTAGAAAAAAGGGAGTTTGGTAATAAGGGACATCCTATTTGTGCTTCTGAAGATAATTGAAGTTTTTCCCTTGTAGTTCGGATCTCCGACCTTCTCAGATGAGCTCGTCTTCGGGGGACCTTCATCCGGAGATGGTGGAGAGCGAGACGCCTCCGTCCGCTGCGCCGTCGGATAGGGCGGACGAGCCTGAAGTGTCATCACGGAGGGTGTCCCCGAGCCCGGCAGAGCCGAAGAGTTCGGCGCCGACTAGTGTTCGGCCGGGGGAGCTGAAGGATCTGCTTGAGAGGGCGTCCATTTCAGAAGATCACCATGCATTGATGAGTATGGTGATTGGAAGGATTTCGTCCGCTGAAAGCGGATTGCGTAATGCCGTCAGGAGTTTGCTGGCGGGGTTTGAGGTATGTAAAAATGACACACCCTTTTGACAGTTTTGCACATAGTGCGCCCTGTATAGATAGTAGCCCCTGAGACTCGGTAGGTTGTCCGAAGCGACAGCGTGCCGAGGATCAAAAATCGCAGGTGTTAACTTTCGCCTTTCCTATGCAGGTGGCGGATAGTCCGAGGCCATCGGATGATAGAGTTCTTGAACAAAAGCGCAACTCGGCGTTGCGGATGCGGACATCGCTAGTCGACAAGCGACTTGACGAGTCACAAGGTAAGTTTTTCTTCGTGGTCACCTAGTAAGGGGCGAAGCCCACCTCTTACAATATGCGTGCTTGACGCAGATGGTGCCCTTCTTGTGGAGAGCTTTGGGCAGAACTTGCTCAAGCCAAGGAGCAAGCCGAAGGAGTGATCTGGCTGCCTCGAAGGCGGTCGAGGAGTTAAAAGCGAAAGGTGCTGCTTGCGCGAAGCAGGGAGGAGATGGCGAAATGGCCGTGAAGTTAAAAGATGCTACCGACCGCAAGGAGGTTCTTGAAAAGGGCGCCTAAGCGGAGCAAGAAGACTGGGAAAGGCCACCGCGAAGCCAAGGATGCCCGTTCGCAATGCGGCTATAAAGGAGAGCTGCGCCAGGCGGAGATATTGTGGGTGGCAAGCCCTTTCGCTTCGCCAAAGTTTACGGATCCCAAGTATGCTCGGCTTGGCGGTTGTGGGGTCCGGAGGATCCTTATATGGACTTAGCAGCGAGTGCGGCGGATGCCGTTGTGCACTTCCGAAGCCTGAAGGATCGCAAGACGGAAGAGCTGTTTTGGACTCAATTCCATAGTCCGGAGCGTTCACTTCCACTGACCGACCGGTTGGCCGATTGGGCTGAGCTGAATAGGTTGTTCGGGCTTGCCATGACGGATATCGTGACTCATGTCTGGCCGGATAGGCCTAAGCCGAAGAGCTATTTTGGCTTATTGCAGCAATTTCTTGGGGCGGTGCCGCATATCAAGGCGATGAAGCGGTCGGCCTGCATAGAGGTGCACGGATGGCCCTCGCCGTGTGAAGACACATTGGACAAAGATGGATGCCACTGCTGTTGACCCGTGGTTTGGACGAGAGCCGGTTACCGCCGAGCACTATTTTGGGGAAGTTCTGCGTGGTGCTCGTGTAATAGAGTCGCAGTGCTCAAAAGATGTCACGTTCAAATGAACGTTTTATTTTGTAAAATGGTGTTTATGATGTAGGCGCTTTTTGTACTTGTGCGTTCAAGTATTGAAATATCTCCTGTGTGGCCGTTTATGTATACGTGTGTATAACCTGAAAGATGGCAGTCGTCGGCTTCAGCCCCCACGCACAAGGTGCGGCGGTGTTCGCAAAAATGGCGCATTTTCACACTTAATCCGACGTCTCGGTCCTGTGAAGGAGGTGGTAGCATAGCAAACGAGGCAACCGGACTATAATGCTTTATCACTTTTACTTAGCCATGGGAGTTCGAGGGTGGGGCTACGATATAGCCCCTGTGGGCACCGCACTCTCAATTCGGGCGCAGTATGTACTGACCGAAAGCGGTCCTTCGTCCAGCGGAGAATTCTAAACATTCGGTGGTCGATCGAGTGGTTGACGGTCTCGCTGTATCATGATGATCGATTTTTCGGCTTTCTCTCGAGGTGCTCGCCCGGCCGAACTAGGGCGCAATCGCATGATAGTTCTCCGGTGCCGCGTTAGCCGATGATACGGAACGTAAGGCAGCAAAACACGTGAGCCGGGCAAACCCAACATTTGACCAAAGACATGATTCGGAGCTAATGCATATAAGGCGACTCGAGGCGCTGAACACTCCCTAAGGTGTTCGGTCTTTATAATACGGGCGTAACAATGCCCTAAGCCCCTAGTGTCGAGTGCAGGCAAGGTCCTCTAACGCGGCCGATGCCAAAACATCGATCTCCTCTCGGTTATAATGAGAAACCGGGGATTATAGCAACAAGAGACAGAAAAGGTTTACGAGGTCTTAATCTTAAAGAATCCTTGCAGCGGTTCCCCTCTTGCACGTCTGCGCCTGTGTCTCCGTTGTGCCGTTATCCTGGACGGGTGTGCACGTTGTTCATCTGTAAAAAGAGAGGAACTTAGTTTGAAAGGAAATCGTGCGAAAAGTGCATAAAAAATTGAAATATTAATGAATGAATAAAGCTGAGCCTATATTAGCTCATTATTGCTTGTACGCACAACCCCTTGTGGAGGAGTGTGCGGCTAGGGAGCCCCTAGCTTATTTATGCCGGACTCGTCTAGCCGTGTCCGGGGTCTTTGAACGACCTTTTAATAAAATGATGCCGCGTGGACCGGGCATTTTAAGTGTAAGAGACGCGTAATGTGGTATTGCGTTAAAGCGGACGAAAGCTTCACGTCCCAATAGTGCTTGATAGCTACTTTTGAATGGGGCGACATGAAAGATTAGCTTTTCACGTCGGAAGTTGTTAGGTGACCCAAACACACCTTCTAATAATAAGGAGCCTGTGCACTTGGCGTAAGGGCCTGGCGTCACTCCTTTAAAGGAAGTGCGGCTATGTCGAATTTTAGTAAGGTCTATCCCCAACTCGCGGATTGTGTTCGGATAGAGCAGGTTTAAATCGCGGCCGCCGTCCATCTGGACTTGTGTAAATTGTAGTCCGTCGATTATAGGATGCAATATCAAAGCAGTCCATCCTGCGTTTCGAATGCTTCTGGAATAGTCCAGGTGGTCGAAAGTAATTGGTTTTAACATCCAATCTTGGTGTTCCACTGGGGTGGACTGTGCGACACATGCTCTGGCGGGTGCCGCACTGTTGTTCTGCACTATCACATGAAGTGAGTTTACTGTTTTGACTTCTTGTGGGAAAGTCATTTGTTTTCCGGCGCTCTGCTGGTGGGGTTCGTCATCATCTTCGCTTGGCGCATCGAGCCCCTTGTGTTCGGCGTTGAGTCGGCCGGACTGTTTGAAAACCCAACAATCTCGGTGGGTGTGGTTTGCAGGCCTTCCTGGAGTACTATGGATTTGACATATCCGATCCAAAATTTTGTTTAAGTTTGATAGCTCGTCACTGTTGTCCTTAAGAGGCAGTGTTTTGTTGTTCGGCCGCGAGCTTTTGAATCCGGCGTTGACCGTCGTGTTCTTTGGGCTTTTTTCTTTATTCCGGCCGATCCTTTCTGCTACGATTTTCCGTTCCATCCTCGATCTCGGATGTACTCGGGTCGCTGGTGCTGCATCTTGCTAGCCATTTGTCCCCCCAGCAAAAGCGGGTCATGAGGCTTGTTAGCGCGGCCATTGTTCTCGGCTTCTCTTGGCGAGGTGTCAGCGAGCCATTTGTCTCGGACATTATGTTTAAAAGCTGCTAAGGCTTTGGCGTCCGGACGATCGACTATTTAGTTCTTTTGATGAGGAACCTGTTCCATAATTTCTTGTGCTGATTCTTGGGCTATTGAGTTATATGACTTAGATAAATGCGCATCCGGAGGGCGGACGTAAGTCCCTTGAAAATTTGCTCTAAACGCGTCCTCGATCTCTTCCCAACTTCCAACAAGATTTTACGGGAGGCTTTTGAGCCAATGCCGAGCTGGCCCTTTGAGCTTGAGGGGTAGATATTTTATGGCGTGGAGATCATCTCCTCTAGCCATGTGTATGTGTAGTATGTAATCCTCAATCCAGACTCCAGGGTCTGTTGTTCCGTCGTATGCCTCTATGTTTACGGGTTTGAATCCTGCTGGAAATTCATGATCCAGCACCTCATCGGTGAAACATAGTGGGTGTGCAGCTCCCCTGTATTTAGGCGTGTCGTTATCTTCGAACATGCGGCGTGTTGTTTTGCTTCCCGGGGCCCTCTTTTTTGGCCCGTAAATGGACCTGACCGGGCCATCTGTTTTACGAGGGTCATGTGTCGTCTTGTGTGCGGCGCCGCTTGTCGCTTTTGGCCTGTTATCTGGTCGTCTATCCGGCCAGGCGGCCTCTTTTCTTTTTGGCTGTGGGGGCTCTATGGCCTCCTCGTCGAATTCAGGCAGGAGCTTACGCTTCGGGTAGCTCTTTATTTGGTAGCCATTGCTATATTTGTCCGCGGTCTTGAGTACTTTGCTCCTCCTCATTCTGAGCATGTCTTCCGCTGTTTTGAGCTTCCATTTTTCCTTCTTCAGACTTCTTGCAGTGGCGACGAGTCTTTTGTGAAAGTTCTTATGCTCCGGTGGTGTGTCCGGCGTGAGGTCGTCTGGACTGTTGGTTTCGCCGGGCATGGTTTCATTATCCGATTCGTCCTGCTCGGACGGTTGCTTGGTTGCATGTTCATCGTCCACTGGTTTGCCCTGCCCTATTGCTAGGTCATTAGGAATGTTGTTTTTGTCGAGGCGGGACTTAGGGCGGCGTCTGCGTCACCGTTTAGGTTGTTTGTCGGCGGGATTATCCTTTGCCGTGCCCCGTTGTTCCTCGTTATCGCTTCCTTTTGGGGTGTCCACCATATATACGTCATGGGTTGGAGTGGCCTTCCAGTGCTCGGTAAGCGCTGGTTCTTGATCGTCTCCGGCATCGTCGTCCATACCGTCGATGTCTTCCGAGTCGTAGTCTAGCGTGTCGGTTAAATCGTCGACAGTGGCTACAAAGTGGGTGGTGGGTGGGCTTTGTATCTCTTCGTTATCCACATCCCAACCATTCTGGCCGCAGTCCGGCCAGGGCTCTCCTGATAGCGAGAGATACTTTAGCGAATTTAGGATGTCGCCAAAGGGTGAGTGCTGAAAGATGTCCGCGGCAGTGAACTCCATGATCGGCGCCCAATCGGATTCGATTGGCAGGGCGAGGAGGTTGAGTCGGCAAAGAGTCCGCGCCTCGAGTCACGGGCTTTATAAGGGACAAGGTCGGCATTCGGCTCCATCGCCGTAGAAGTCGCAGCCCCCGAGGCGGTGTCCAGCCACCTGTCCTCGATCTGCGCGGTCGGCTCCGAACTATGGGTTAGAGCGGACTCGTGTCGCGCCACCGAGCCTTTGTCCGTGGCAGAGCTAAATCATGCCCATCGTGACAGTGCAGCATGCTCGGTTATGGCTCGAATCCGTCGAAGATCAAGTCTCCACGGATGTCGGCGGTGAAGTTTAGGCTTCAAACTGACACGATGGCTGTGGGCGTAGCTTCGGCTGCTCGGAGGGCCAAGTGAATTGCCCCTTGATGCAAAGCTGCGAATCTGAAGATCTGTCCGGGAGAAAAGTCTCACCACGGACTACGTTGTTGTTGATTGAAAAAGCCATCAAGCCTATCGGTGGCGACGGAGGAACTCTCAATGAAAGCACCAATGTCGGTGTCAAAACCGGCGGATCTCGGATAGGGGTCCCGAACTGTGCGTCTAGGCGGATGATAACGGAGACAAGGGACACGATGTTTTACCTGAGTTCGGGCCTCTCGATGGAGGTAAATCCCTACTCGCTTGATTGATATTGATGATATGGGCGTTACAAGAGTGGATCTACCACGAGATCAAGGAGGCTAAACCCTAGAAGCTAGCCTATGGTATGATTGATGTAATGGTTGTTGTGTCCTCTGAGACTAAAACCCTCCGGTTTATATAGACAGGGGAGGGCTAGGGTTACACAGACGGTTACAATGGTAGGAGATCTACATATCCGTATTGCCAAGCTTGCCTTCCACGCCAAAGAAAGTCCCATCCGGACACGGGACGAAGTCTTCAATCTTGTATCTTCATAGTCTTGGAGTCCGGCTGACGATGATAGTCCGGCTGTCCGGACACCCCCTAGTCCATGACTCCCTCACCCCGGGCCCGGCCCGGCCCGGCCATTGGGCCTGTGTTTCTGGGCCCGAGCCCGGCCCGAGCACATAAAAGCCCGTCGGGCTTCGGGCTGGCCCGGCCCGACCTTCAGAAAATGGCAAAAACGATGAGCCCGGGCCCGGCCCGGCCCGGCTTCGGGCTCAAAAACTAGGCCCGAGCCCGGCCCGGGGGCAGCGTCGGGTCGGGCCGGGTCGGCCAGGCCGGGCTTCCCATGGCCAGGACTAACTCCATCTATGCAAGCTAGCTAGCTGCTAAGTCAAACAATAGTCAAACAGCCAAACCATTGGCCGAGCGTTGCATGTACTCCGGCTGCGTGACGCGACTCCAGCCCCCTGCGAGTCCGCTGCTCTCTGCGCCGCTGCCAACTACTAATGCTGTTGCAATCGCCGCTGCCGCTCTCCTCCCAGCGGTAGCACGGCTCCCAGCGGGCTGGCAGCGTCTTCTGCGCCTGCGTCCCTTGCCCGTGGCTGCCGCGCGACTCCGGCCCTGCGAGTCCGCTGCTCTCGCGCCGCCGCCAGCTACTCTGCTGCTGCGGTCGGCGTCTCGCCTCGTCCAGCGGCCGGACGGCCGCCCGCTAGCGTGCCACCGGCTCGCGCCACTCGCGCTGCTCCTCTCCGCGTCCGGCGGCTGCTGCGCCGCCGTCCGGCTTCCGCATAGCCCGGCGAGCTCCGCCCCGGCCGCCTCGCGCCACTCGACCCGACCTGTCTCGTTCGCTCGGCGCTCCTCCGCCTTCTTTACGCGGTGGCGCTGCCTCAGCCTCCCGTGCAGCCGCCTCGGCCGCCTACCGCTCCAGCAGGGCAACCGCCGCCTCGGCCGCCCTCATCTGGTCATCCCAGCGCCCCCGGCCCCTGCTCCGCCAAGCGCCCGACGCGGCTTCAAAGCCTCGGCCCGTCGCTCTGCCCATGCCGCGGCGGCTCCAGCTCCTCAAGATCTCCGAAGCTGCAACCGCCCTCGTCCACCTTGCCTCCGCCGGCGCCCACCCGCGCCCCGAGCTCGGCCTCCCAGGCACTGGCTGCCGGCTCCACGCGCTGGGTCCGGCCTCCTCCTGTGCCTCCCGTGGCTCCGGCCTCCCCCGAGAGACTCCTCCGTCCACCCCCGCTGGCCGGCTCCGCCTGCTGACCTCCGCCACTACAGACGCCTCGCCGCCCCGCCCGGCTTGCCGTCCGGCTGCCACGCTGCACGCCCTCCAGCAACCCGGCCTCCGCCGCCCTATCCGCCCAGCCGCCGGCCGTCCATGACGCATGAGAGCATGTCGGCTCCACGCCGGGCCGGCTTCCCTGCGCTGCCGGCTGCCGCCTGTTCGTGCGGCTCGGTATCTGGACGTGGCCGAGCCCAGTCTTGCGTCACGCTGCTTCGCCGAGTGCTCATTGACAGAAGGTGTTGGGCTGGCTAGAAATTGAAACAGCGGTCTGGTTGGGAAAAGAAGTGAGATGTCGGCCGCGCGTGCAGAGAGAAAGAAAGAGAGGTTCGTGGCCGGGTGCTAGCAGAAAGGAAAAGAGATGAGTCCGGCTACCCACAAGCCGACTAGAAAAGTCAATAGTTCATTTATTCGATTGGATATATGTAAAAAAAGAAATGTCGTCCGATCGCCGGATGTCGTCGACCCATTGGCTGCCTGACCGATTGCAAAAAGCCCGGCTAGCTGTGTCGGGGTCCGCCCCTTAGCCGGCTGAAAAGAAAGAAGAGGACAAAGTAGTCGTCGGAGATCCGGCCCGACCGCTTTCGTGATCGGCCCGAATCTCGAGGCTACCTGTAGTCTTGACGGCCCGTGAAGAAGAAGACAAAGTAGTCGCGGAGATCGGCCCATTGCTCGTGATCGACCCGAATCTCGGGGCTACACCACTGAGTCTTATTTGCAAAGTAGTCGCCGGGAGATCCGGCCCGACTGCTCAGCAGTCGGCTCGAATCTCGGAGGCTACACCCAGTGGGTGCGCTGGCGCGCCCCCACGAAAGATTGCAAGAAACAAGAGACAAGTGAAGAGTTTTGTCCGGCTGCCAGCAGCCGGCAGAAGAGAAGAAAGAAGAAACGGGCGATGCAAGTTACCTCGCCGCCTGGCCCGTTGAGCCTGACCGGCCGGGACCCCTTCGAGCACCCGGGGGCTCGAAGGCCACACCCATCGGGTGCGCCGGCGCGCTCCGCGCGTGCCGTGCCGCGCCGGCTGTCTTTGATGACCTCTGCCGCGACTACACGAAAATCAATGTGAGCTCCTCACCCGCATATTTTTGCATCACGCAAGCACGGATAACCCCGAGCGATGCTCGGGGGCTATCTCCGCATTTTATTACAGTTGCATCACTGTTCGCCCCGGCGCCAGCCAGAGTTGGCCTGGAGGCTGGCCGTTTGGCCTGAGACATTAGTTCCCATAGACGGCTTAGTAGCGTGCGCGATACCAAAGGCCCACTCTCAGTCACAGACCGCAGAGTGGCTGTCCGACTAGCAAGAGTGAACACTGGAGGCCACCCATGCGAAAAAACGTCCGGGAAGAAAAACGCTTCGGGCGACCCGACCGTTTCTTTTATGGGTATCTGCTCGGTTAAATCTGCTCTCAGACTCGAAATCTTGTACACTCGCTTCACGGCCCCTCTCACCCCACAGACGCATGAGCGGCTGTCCGACGAGCGAGGGCACAAGCCAAAAAGCGGAGGGAACATGAAAAAGATTAAGGGGGCTCGGACAAAACCGAGTCGGCACCCTCCGCATAAAACTTGCAATGCTGAAAGCAAACATTTGATATATCTGCGTGGACTAACTTTGTCTTTTTCATGATCATTTTCATGAATACTCGCCAAAAAACCTCCGCCCAACTTTGGCAAGTTGCCCGGAGGCTTGGGGGAAAGTGTCAGAGTAATTGGCGATGGGTACCCTGAAGACGGCAAGACAATATTTCAAGAAATCGGGGCTAGCAAAGCCCCTCAGTCCGACTGCCCGGCCGCTCCTGCCGGCTCCCGTCGACGCTTCGCCCGCCACCATTGCATTGCTTGGCTAGAACGACCAGCCGGTTGCCGACTGCAGCTCGACCCGACACCGACAAGACCCCGACGAGACGGTCGTACTCGAGCACTATTCACATGTCATCTCAGCCATCATGTATATATAGTGTCACTTGTCCCCTGGCACTATTTATGAAGTGACCCAGGGGACAAGCATGACATGCACCATGCCACTACCTAGCTTACATCCTAAGCTAGCCATGCCTATATAAGGCACACATCCATCCATCCATCCAGACACACTCTCACGCACATACTCATTCGGCCAGAGGCCACAGCCATCACGCCACTAGCTAGCTATCTCATTGCTACTACTCTCAGTCCAATACAGCTCCAGGAGCACTTTGTACTACCCGATGTACACTCCAGATATATACTCGAGACATGCAGGGTAGGGTATTATCTCCGGAGAACCCGAACACAGGTAAACTAAGCGTGCTACTCGCATACCCGTCCCGGATATTCCGGCGTGATCTTGCCCTCACACGAAGCCACCTTGTGGCATATGTAAATCTTACACCCCCGTGAGAATACCACGACAGCGGCTTTTTGTTGTAGATGGACGTAGAGCTTATCACACCCGATCATCATGTGGTGTCTGGGCACGACAAACTTTGGCAACGATGCATACTCAGGGAGAACACTTTTATCTTGAAATTTAGTGAGAGATCATCTTATAATGTTACCGTCAATCAAAGCAAGATAAGATGCATAAAATATAAACATCACATGCAATCAATATAAGTGATATGATATGGCCATCATCATCTTGTGCTTGTGATCTCCACCTCCGAAGCACCGTCATGATCACCATCGTCACCGGCGCGATACCTTGATCTCCATCGTAGCATCGTTGTCGTCTCACCAATCTTATGCTTCTACGACTATCACTACCAATCTTTTGCCTATGTATACTCTTATACCCTGAAAACATCCAAGGGAGCCACGAAACCATTTTCCACTGCCGCAACCTTCTGTACCCGTAAGATCCCATCTAGGGGCCTTTTTCGGCGTCCTGCCGGAGGGGGATTCGATCATGGAGGGCTTCTACATCAACAGAATTACCTATCCAATGAAGCGTGAGTAGTTTACCACAGACCTTCGGGTTCATAGTTATTAGCTAGATGGCTTCTTCTCTCTCTTTGATTCTCAATACCATGTTCTCCTCGATGTTCTTGGAGATCTCTTCGATGTAATATTATTTTGCGGTGTGTTTGCCGAGATCCGATGAATTGTGGATTTATCATCAGATTATCTATGAATTTTATTTGGTTCTTCTCTGAATTCTTATATGCATGATTTGATATCTTTCCAAGTCTATTCAAATAATCGGTTTAGTTTGGCCTACTAGATTGATCTTTCTTGCAATGGGAGAAGTGCTTAGCTTTGGGTTCAATCTTGCGGTGTCCTTTCCTAGTGACAGTAGGGGCAGCAAGGCACGTATTGTATTGTTGCCATCGAGGATAAAAAGATGGGGTTTTCATCATATTTCTTGAGTTAATTCCTCTACATCATGGCATCTTACTTAATGCGCTACTCCGTTCTTTAGGAACTTAATACTCTAGATGCATGCTGGATAGCGGTCGACGTGTGGAGTAATAGTAGTAGATGCAGGCAGGAGTCGGTCTATTTGACACAGATGTGATGCCTATGTTCATGATCATTGCCTTAGATATCGTCATAACTATGTGCTTTTCTACGAATTGCTCGGTAGTAATTTGTTCACCCACCGAAATATTTGCTATCTTGAGAGAAGCCACTAGTGAAACCTATGTCCCCCGGGTCTCTTTTCCATATTACTAAATCTCGTTTACATCGTGCTAGTTTCTGATCTACTGTTTTGCAATCTTTTACTTTCCATTCTATAAACCAAAAATACCAAAAATATTACTTTACCATTTATCTATCTCTATCAAATCTCACTTTTGCAAGTGACTCAGAAGGGATTGACAACCCCTTTATCGCGTTGGGTGCAAGATGTTGATTGTTTGTGCAGGTATTCAATGACTTGTGCGTTGTCTCCTACTGGATTGATACCTTGGTTCTCAAAACTGAGGGAAATACTTACGCTACTTTGCTGCATCTCCCTTTCCTCTTCAAGGGAAAACCAACGCAAGCTCAAGAGGTAGCACGGTGGAGGGCCTCCGTAGCTGCAGACGGGCTTGAGGCTTTTGGAGGGCGCGAGCGGACACACGCTTTGGTGATCGGCGAGTTTGTGGTAAGTGATGTAGAGCCGATAGCCTTCGTGCAGGCACTCCCCCCTCACCGAGGAGAGGACGGCCCCATCACCGTGTTACTGCGTCGAAGCCATTGCCGCTTCTCCGCATCGCCCTTTGGTTCCCAGGGCGCCTTGGCAGTCCGTGTAGGCCAGGCGCCCTCCCTTGCGCTGCACAAATCAATCAAATAGCACATCAATCAAGAAACCTGCAACTTTCTCAATCAGCCAAACGGACAAGGTGTATTCGAACCTCAAACACTGGAGGCTTCAAGGGGCGAAGGCACAAGGGGCAGTGGAGCAAGGTGAGGTCCATAGAGACCATAGAGAGCTCCATCCCGGGTCCTATTCCATCAGCATGATCTCGCCCTCCTCGTGCTAAACTATCTCTTGCTTTAGGGCCAGGGAATTACAAAGTTTTACCATCACCTATTCATACTACTTCAAGGTGTATTAAATCAACACATGCAAGTATCAAAATGAAAGTCACGGCATGTATGCATGCGTTGTAATTAATGCATCGCTAAATGCAAATTATTGAAATATATCGAGTGCACTGCTTTGATGTGTCACGTCAACTCGTACAACAACGAGAAGTTTGATTACAACGCCCTCTCCCTCGCCCATGAGCGTGGTGGCTTGCAGAACTAGGAGAAGCTTTTGCTACACGCTCTTCCTTCCTCACGCGATGGACATGCAGCAGTTCATTCGGTGTCAGATGGCCAGAAGCATACTAGTAGTACTCCACTGCAGTAGTACCATCATTGTTCGACTTCCTGAAGCGGCGAAGAGCCAAGTGCAACCCGGACGCTCGTGTGCCAGTTTCATGTGTAGGGAAGGTAGTATAATGACGTAGTCTAGGATAGTGTGTACCGTGCCTCTATGCTTAAAATCGTTGGAGTCGGCTCCATGCTAGGAGACCGCCTCGAAGCATTTTTTGATTAAAATAATCTTCTGGCCGTACCTGTCATCCTGGTGATTGTAGTTTGCACGCTGTGGCACCCCGGCTCAGAGAAACCGGAAAGCCCCATATTCTAGCCCAGAGATCGAGATGAAGTCTTCTGGAATACGGCACTCCTTAGCACATAGAATAAACCAGCTCTCTATTACAATCTGAATACGAATACAAGGTCTCCGATATTACAATGAATAACACCGACACAGTGACACTACGCCAACCACAGTTGCTCTATGGAAGCAGCATAAAAACTCGAGGCAGTGGAACCTCTACTGGCAGCGGAAAAATGGACGATGATGATAGACTCCAATCCGCATGGACTCTGGCTGGAACGTATATCCTAGCTCGTGAACACAGGAACCACACCAAACAAGCAAGCAATCCAGGCATGACCTGCAAACTGGCATGACACGCTAGGTCAGTACATTGAATGTACTTGCAAGCTCACAATAACCAAAAGTAGTCAAGACAAACAATCACATAGCCTTAGCAAATTAAAGCTATCGTGAACATGATACTCACAGAACAACATGGCATGCACAACTTAACATGATACAATTTTAGCATGGCACGATCATATGAACATGATGATACTACATGCAACGGGTTAACATGATACTATCAGACTAATCATAGCATGAACAAGATGAACATGATACCGCTAGAACAATATGAGCATGGCATGAACATATGAACATAATAACTCTAGCATGCAACATGACGACACTATCATGCACCAACTTATTTTGCTCGGGTTACCTCGTAACCATCACATGCATCACTTACCAACCTCAGACATCTTGCGATCATCTCAGGATCAAATCAAGCTTGGTATAAACAATACCATAGTAATCATTACATGACCACAAGGAGCTTGACCTTTACCCGTGATTCTCACATAACACCACAAATATCCAACAACTCGGTATCCTCGATACCATGGTGATTCTCTCACGATCACATAAAGATCAACCAACTTCTCTCATCATCGAACTAGGGTTGTTATTAATCACATTATTATTATTATTATTACTGTTGACCCATAGTGTGACCAACTACGAACTAGTCCCTTATCCGCGGGCGCGGCTATCGATAGATTTAACACACACTCTGCAGAGGTTAGTACACTATACCCACACCACGGAACCTAAGGCCTCGCACTCCCATTCGGGTGGACCAACGACATGCCGAACAAACCGCTCTATTTTCCATGACACTCTCCCGGCCACTCCGACCAACTCCCCTCTGGGCTAAGTCCTTGGTGGCCCCGTGCCTACCAAAGGCATCAACGACCACCGTTGTGGCAAAACATAAACGGTCCCAAACGGCGACAAGGTACCATAACAACAACAACGGGCACACAAGGCTTATGTCCGCCTACCTGATCAGGGTAGCACACGCCCATAACCTTCCCTCGTTGGAGGCACCGACGAGAGGCATGACAATAGACCTAGTTAAGACCTTCCCATAAAAGGCAAATGTAATTGCACTGGTCAGCTTGATATGGTGGCACCATGACTCAGCCAACAGTTGTTCAAGTTCAATTAAGTCTGGTTAAACTTGAATGCAATAAGCTGAGCCATAATAGATTAACATGATACAATTATGATGCATGAGCATGATATCAACATAACATGGAGGTGCAACATAATCATCGAGCATATCAACCATAAAGCATATATCCAAATGAACATGGCATACTGACGAGCATAAGCATAACACTACATAGGAGCATCTACTACTCAGAACATAACATGACCACTAGCATCATGAATAAATACCATGCAAGAACATAGCAAGCACAACACCAAGTAAGCACTTAACCAACTAACAGCAAAGAAACATGCATCTCAACGGTACTCGGTAACTGACAATAGTCATGCACCAAAGAACATGACCAACCCAACATGTACTACTAGCAAGTATGAACATATGGAAGTAATACTAGCAAGAAGAACATGATAAGTAGGTGCATATGAACATAGCATGAAAGTAAACACAGATACATCGCATAACCGAAACAACGAAAGCAGTAGCAAAACAAACAGATAGTTATTAAAGATTCAAGCTGAAAACCAAATGCTACTGCATGGCTATCATGCAAATGGTGGTTGTGGCTTGCCTGGTGGGTGACGATGACTCCAGGAAGAAGTGCGGTGAAGCCGCGGAAACGAAACGCCGGACGGTTCTCTCTAGGAGGGGGCTGGTTAGAGGCAAGGGCAAAATGGTCATTTTCACTGTGGGACCACCTAGTGTAAATGTTACCAACAGAAAGAGCTCGACAAGACGAAGACGTGAGCGTTGGTTTCACCTCGATCAGAGTTACGGTTGAAAAGTTGTGAGGTGTTGAAGGAGAGGGACCTGTCTGTAAAAATAATATTCACCAACGGGTCCCTGAGTGGATAAGATAGAAACAGATTTCAGAGAATACGCTTTCCAGAGAGGAAAGCGCATTTGTGCCCGAAGAACAACAGAAATACGCTTTCGAGAGGGCAAAGCGTATTTTAAGAAATACGCTTTTAAAGAATAGAAAGTGTACTCACCTAAAAGCGCTTCCAATTATGCGCCTGGGCCCACACGCGGTCAATGCCTCAGAGGCTAACCGGTGGGGTCCGCGGGGAGGAGGGGGTCCAGGCGCGCTCGTCTTCTTCCTCCTCTCCCTGGCCCGTCCGAAGCAGAGGAGAAGCAAAGGAAGGGCGCTGCCGGCCGACGGCCTGGCCGGCTCAGGCCGCCTCCGGCCAAGCGGAGGACACCGGTGGGATCGCGCAGCCATGCCGCACCCATACCCAAGCAGAGGGAGCGCCGGGGAGGAACGGATCGATGGTGGCGACTGCGGACAGAGAGGTGGGCGGCGGCGGCTGTTTCTTTGGGGCACGGCCACTCGGGGCACTCCGGCGAGAGGGAGAGGGGCTGGGGAGGGTCCACGAGCTATGGTGGAGCTCCTGGAGGGATCAAGGAGGAGAGAGGAGCTCGGGATGGTGGAGCAAGGGAGGTGGCCGAACGGCGGAGGCGACGGCCAAACGAGCTGGACACGACCACGGTGGACTCCGGCGACGGCTGATGAGGTGGGGCGACGCGCGGGGATGAGGGGGAGCTCGTGGACAACTCGGGAGGAGTGGAGAGGGGCTGGACTTGCCAGAACTGAGAAGGAAACGAGGCGGCCATGGCGATCTCCGGCGAAAAGAAGAGGGTGTCGAGGACTCCGGTGGTCAAATAATGCGAGGGAGGGGCTTGGGAGCTGCGGGAGGACTCGGGGGTATCTTATATAGGCGAGGGGGAGGCTTCTCGAACTCATGGACGAGCTCAAGCAGTGCACTGATGGTGGACAGTGGCGGGGCACGGCACGGGCATGGAGCTAGCAGCTCATTTAAGGCGAACCACGACAAGGCAGCGACGTAGGGCGACACAGGGCATCACGGGGTGAATGGAGGTCGAGACGAGGAGGGAGCGGACGAGCACAGGGCCGATAATGAGCCAAAGCACGCAATTAGGCATGATGCAAGCGTGATCACCACAGGCCCTAGAGCAAATGGCTCGTTTTGGTGTGGTCGGCCATTTCCAGTGGATAGTCCATAGTGCCCTTAGAATAGATGAAGAAAGAATTGGGTCCAGGGGCAAAGAAGTGATTTACACCTAGCTCCAAAACATTGCAACAACAAGGTGTTTGTAACTTGTTGTGGTTCAGATGTGTGGAGTTGGACTCAGAGCTTTGGCACATCGTGATCAACACTAAGATGATGTTGATTACCAAAAATCAGTCTAAGAGGAGAGGTTTAGATGAGGGTTGTTGTAGAAAGTGCCATAATGGCCAGATTTAGATATTTGGATGATGCACTCACATAGAGAGGCAAGTTGAGCTGAAAATGGTTATGACCCAATGATTTGAGTATATAAAGATGCCCAAAAAGTTTCAGGCCATTTGGATGAACCAAAGTGGCACTTGCTTCACAAAGTTATATTCTGACCAGAAAATTGGAAAAATTCCACAGGGCAAATGGAGTAATGGATTGAGCCAAAACTTGATGGAGGGAGTATATATGTGTAGGAGAATGTCCTGGAAAATTTTCAGCTTAAATTAAGCAATATAAAATATAGTTTCTTCACAAACTAAAAATCTGACCCGAAACCAAGATTTGGAGCTGGGCGCACATGGAAAGGTTACATGAGCTCACATTTGGTGGAGAGTGATTATTTGATAATATGAAGGACCATGCAAAATTTCAACTCATTTAGATATGCCTAGCTAGTACTGCCTTCACAATGCCTTCCCTCAGACAAGAACTTTGCAAAATTGCTCAAGAATATCTAGTAAGCAAATTGAGTTGAATTTGGGCATGGGGCAATGATATGGAAAGGAAAAGGTGTCCAAGAAGTTTGTGGTCAATTAATCAAAGATAAATAGCACTTGCTTTGCAAAGTGCCATTTAGGGCGGAATAGGAAAAGAATTATTGGTGGATTATTTTTGAACATGGCAACAAACATTTTTGCTATATTTGAGCAATATAGGACCCAAACAATTTATGAGAATTATTTGAGGAATTTTGGAATGACAGAAGGATGGGTTGCTTCACAACCTAGGGCAAAAGGGATAATTCCTTTAATAGAAAAATGAATATTCCCAATAAAATAATATTGGGGGTTTGGCTGGGATGGAAATGAAATGAGCTAGGGATGATAATGAGGATGACAAGCCACTATAAAACCTAGGAAGACATGATCTTCCCAAGTTTTGGGAACCACATAGCCACAGAAAAGCAAATCAAATTCAGAAATCCAAGAAAATCATCAGAAAAAGAAAGGGCAAAATCTAGGGTGTCACACACGCTCATCTGGTCAAGACAGGAATATATACTTTAATTTGTGGTGGGGTAAATGTTAGAGGTTGCAGCAAATATATTGTCCACTGTGGGTCTTTTAGCCAAGTTTAGAGGCAAGCATGTGGGGCCAGTGCTATGCTGTGTCGCATCAACTCGTACAACGAGGATAAGCTTGATTTTACTACTACACGCCCTCTCCCTCGCCCATGCACGCGGTGGCTCGCAGACAAGGACAGAATTTTGCTTACTACAACAAGCTATCCCTCCCACACGCGGTGGACGGACATGTAGCAGTTGATTCGATACTTTAGAAGTAGTAACATCATTGTTCGTCTTCTCGAAGAGGCGAAGAGCCAAGCGCAATCCAAACATGGCAGTTGCAAACGCTCACATGGCAGTTTTTGTGTAGGGGTGGGGCGTGGTGAGGAGCCTTGGAGCACACATATAGCCAGGCTCTTGCACGAGACAAAATTGCCATGTAAGTAGGCTATAAGCCCACTATTGTACTTTCTCTTAATAGTATAGCCGTGTAAACTGGAAAGGAGGGACTACTCCCTCCGTTTTTATTTAGTCCGCGTATTAGATTTGGTAAAAGTCAAGCTTTATAAACTTTGACCAAGTTTATAAATAAATATTAATATAAGCAATAACAAACCAATACAATTAGATTTATTATTGAATGTACTTTCACATCATAGATACTCTATTTGTTATGATAAATGTTTATATTATTTTTTATAAACTTGGTCAAACTTTATGAAAATTTGACTTCAGTCAACTCTAATATGCTGAGTAAATAAAAACGGAGGGTATTTTCCTTTCTAGAGATTTGAACAAGTGACTACACCCTAAATGAGTACATACGGAGCAAAATGAGTGAATCTACACCGTAAATAAATACGTAGTTCTCTCGTTTTCCTCTCCGCCTTGGTCGCGGTGCACAATATTGAGTATACTACTACTGACTAGTATCTTTTTGACACGCATTTACGTTGATACGGCTTGAATGCCAACGAGGCAGAGGGTAGCGGTTCCCGAAACATTGAACGGTCAATGATGCCTCCGCATTGAGTTAGCATGCAGAGGTAGGAGTAAGTAATTGGAGAAGTAGAATGGAGCCAGCACGATGTGAATGCAACACAGTTTGGACTCTCATAAAGGCGCCCCACCACTCCAATACATCTACTCCTAGTCTCTGTGCAACACTGCCCACTCCAATCCAAGACCAAGACCAAGTGACCAAAAGCCACAAGCACCCATGGCGTCGATGGATGCGAGCGGCATTCGGCTGTGCTGGATCATACAAGACGCCGGCCTGCGGCCCCACACCATGGAGCGTTTCCAGACGATGCTGGTGACCGCTGGTGTCATATCCCTCGTCGACGCCGGCTTCGCCTCTCGCATGTGCCAGATGATGGTCGACTCCATCCGCAAGTTCACCACCATCAAGAAGCGCGTGGACGAACTTGCCGTACTGCTCCAGCCCGCGCGCTCAGGCTTCTCGTTGCCTGCCACCCTCATCGGCCTCCAAGGTGACGAACTCTTTGAAGCACTGGTGGCCCTGCAGCTGCCAGAGGTCGTGACAAAGAATGTGCACCTCGAGGCTGCGCTACCTGCACTTCAACGTCTACGAGGAAATCGTCTACATAGGCCACTACAAGGCAAGCGAGGACAGAAAGACGTTGGCCTTCTTCCAGCGGCTAGAACCTTTGGATGCCATTGTTCAGAAGCACGTCGACCTGGCCACAAAAGCCGCAGCTACTTAGCCGCCGTTCGGTGGGCCGATGCCCTGAATCGAGGAGGTGGAAGTCGTCAATGGATGCATCTTTCTTCTTGCCTCCTATAACTAGCACTGCATCGCCTTGTGGCCTTAATGTTTTATTAGTGTATGGCACTTTTATTCCAGTCGTATCATTTAAAAAAACAAGACCAACCCGGGCTAGACTAGCCTATTGGCATTTTTTATAGAAGAAAACTCTGTGAGCACCAAGCGCTCGAGCCGAGACTCAAACCCTGGTGGGCTGGCTGCGACCTCCCGCGCCTTGCCAACGGAGGGTACGCTCCGTTCTCTAGTCATAACATTTTCACTATGAGGTGGGGCCGCAGTTGACCAAATTGACCATCGGCAAATCCCCACCCGCCCATCGCACGTCGGCTGAGTTAGAATTAGAAGAGAGAAATGAGGGAGAAGAGCTAGTTGTAGCACGGACGATGCTGTCAGATGGGACTCGTGTTGATAGAATAGAAGTACTGAGTACTCGTACCTCTTTTTTATTTTTTGAGGGAAAAAGTAGTCGTACGTCTAGTACCACTAGTTGGGTGCATGCGACCTATATCTGTCATCACTTTAGGTCTCCTTTTCGAACCACAGCTACACTTCATAGTACATAATTTTTTTCTCGCATTTGTCCTCCTATATGTACTCCTAGGCTATTTCCACGTGCTCCCTTTCACCGACATGTGGGACATAGAGCATCTAGGTCATAGTGTATGCACGACTCAGAGCATATGTAACCATGCTAGCGTACTTTACATTTTAGACCTCATGAATTACAAGCAAACCCCCTGCAGAAGAATAAATAAATAAATGAATTATTACATGCAAACCAGATTATTTTCATAGAAATCGGAGCACATTCATTAAATTTTGGACATAACACATTTATATAAAACGACTGAACCTAAACTAGTCTAAGGGCCTCTTTTATTTGTAGGATACTGAAAACACATGAATGGGGAAAGCATGATGGCGATGAACCGAGATGAGGAGGAAGAGGAGTAGTACTGTACATGTTACAGACTGGCTGTAGCACATTGTTTTTTATGGCCATATCACCACACTGTTTTCTATGGCCTATCGCCTGCTGCTTCACTGGGCTGTCGTGGTTCGCACTCCTCCGTCGTGAGTAGTAGTATTAGTATATACACTATATATGCCGCATGATTCTTTGCTCCTTCTTACGTACTTCGCCGACATGTGGGAGAGCCAGCATCTGGGTTGACGTGTCATGCACCAGATTAGAGTGGGGAATGGATGGGGGGCATCACCCCGGTCCTAGTGCCAGTAATTCATGACTATAATGAGTAGTCATATCACAAGACCCTGTCTTTCCAGTAGTAACGCGCCGTCAAATCGCACAGCCCTACCTTTCCAGCAGTAAGTTGAATCCGCTACTCCCTCACCCTCCTCGCCTCTTTGTCAAACCGCCTACGCGAAAACTGCCGCGCGTACTGCCCGGGAAAATCCCCGCCCTCAACTTTTAACTACCCATAGTATAATTTTGTATCGATGAATTGCTCCATGGAGCAAAAAACCAAAAGAAAAATGTGGTACATGTAAACAAATACAGTTCAAGCTCTAGCTATGGATTCAGAATGTAAACCGTGCATATACGTATATGTTACTTCAAAGTACTGAGTCCATTGATGCAATGTGGTCAAACTGTACCATCGATATCTCAAAGCCAAAATAGCTCAAGCTTGTTCATTCTATATAAATTCTAGTACTGTATGTTATTCACTCGTGGGGTTGTTCAATGAATGGAGGGCCAGGAAGCACAATGAAACAATACTACTACTGTACTAGTAAGTAGGAGTCGTACAGTTAGTCACGTTAAATAGAGAGTTTCTTTTCTTTAATGCCACGTACACAAATTGAAATGCTTGTTGTGGAGAGAAAAAGATAATCACTCCACTATATATATAGGAAAGGGCCTGAGCGCTTGCTTTACTAGGACAAGACAGTGGTAGCGACATTTTCTCTCTGCTCACCGCTGGTCATAGATCCGGCCGGATCCCTTCGGTCGGTGTGTGTAGAGGACTGGTGCATCGTTTACGTGGTCATCGGCGGTGAGGGAGGAAACCCACAGCTGCCGGCGTGTCCCAATCCTCTGCCCGTGCCATTATCTCCAACATAGCACCGGCTCGGGAGGTCCTCCTACCCTTCTTCCTCCCTGTCGTATTGTGCTCAGATCTGACCTGCCACCGCTGACATCCCGACGACCCTCAAGTATAAGTTCTTCAGAAGCGGCCTTGCTCTACTGTCCAGCTCCCCACGTGTCTGCATGTGCATTTTTTTGATTTAGCTACACTTCAGTCGGCTGAATCGACTTTTGGGCCAGTCAATTTTGAGGGGGTGGGGCGGCTCGCCGGAGTTAAGGAAGAACTAGCCGCAGTGGGGAGCGGGGCTTGCCGGAGAGGTACCCCACTATCTATCTTAGGGTTCAGGGTGGGGGCGGTGGGGGCGCGGTGGTGGGGCGATGGCATGGGGATCGCCAGAGAAAAAGCTCGGCGGTGGGGGGCCTAGAGGGATGGCCGGGGCGGTGGCGGACCGGCGGTGTGGAGTGGTTTCAGAGAGGGCGGGGCGGTGTGATAACCCACAAGTGT
Source organism: Aegilops speltoides (assembly GCA_021437245.1). NCBI lineage: Eukaryota > Viridiplantae > Streptophyta > Magnoliopsida > Poales > Poaceae > Aegilops > Aegilops speltoides. The sequence goes on from CM038143.1 coordinate 499,467,400, forward strand.
AGGGGGTCAATTGTAGCCTATTTTTATAAGTAAGAGTGGCGAACCCAACGAGGAGCTAAAGGTAGATAGAATATTCTCTCAAGTCCTATCTGCCACTGATATGACTCTACGCACGCTTGACGTTCCCTTTACCTAAAACAAGTATGAAACTAGAAGGTCTTTGTAGGTGTTGTTGGTTAGGTTTGCAAGATAATAAAGAGTACGTAAATAAAAACTAGGGGCTGTTTAGATAAAGAAGCAATAAAGTTAGTATAGCGAGTGTGGAAAAGTGGTGGTAGGAGTTGTGGAATTGTCCCTAAGCAATTGACTACTTTACTAGACCGATAGCAAGTTTTATGTGGGAGAGGCATAAGCTAACATACTTTCTCTTCTTGGATCATATGCACTTATGATTGGAACTTTAGCAAGCATCCGCAACTACTAAAGATCATTAAGGTAAAACCCAACCATAGCATTAAAGCATCAAGTCCCCTTTATCCCATACGCCACACCCCGTACTCGGGTTTATGCTTCTGTCACTCAAGCAACCCACTATAAGCGAATCATGAACGTATTGCAACACCCTACAGAGGGAATCCCTCACAATTGCGTGATACGGAGGGCACAATAGGACAGCAACCTAACCACAAGCAAATTAAACCAATCATAGCAATTCATCAATCACCGGTAGGACAACGAAAATCTACTCAGACATCATAGGATGGCAACACATCATTGGATAATAATATGAAGCATAAAGCACCATGTTCAAGTAGAGGGTATAGCGGGTTGCGGGAGAGTGGACCGCTGAATATAGATGGGGGAAGGTGATGGAGATGTTGGTGAATATGGCGGAGGTGTTGGTGAAGATCGCGGTGATGATGATGGCCCTCGGTGGCGCTCCGGCGCCACAGGAATCAAGGGGGGAGAGCCCCCCTTCTTCTTCTTCCTTGATCTTCTCCCTAGATGGGAGAAAGGTTTCCCTCTGGTCCATGGTGTCCATGGCGTGGGAGGGGCGAGAGCCCCTCCGAGATTGGATATGTCTCTCTGTCTCTCTCTGTTTCTGCGTTTTCCTGTTCTGCCCTTTCACCGTTTCTTATATATCCGGAGATCCGTAACTCCGATAGGGTTGAAACCTTTGCCAAGATTTTTCTCCGAAAATTAGCTTTCTTGTGGCCAAAGAAGAGCAGCAACCATCTTATGGGGTGCCCACGAGGGTCAGGGGCTCGCCCCCTACCTCGTGGCCCCCTCGGGCACCATCTCGCGTTGATTCTTCTTCCCAAAAATCGCAAATATTCCAAAAATATTCTCCGTACGTTTTATCCCATTTGGACTCCGTTTGATATGGGGTTTCTACGATACATAAAACATGCAACAAACAAGAACTGGCACTGGGCACTGGATCAATATGTTAGTCCCAAAAATAATATAAAAAGTTGCCAAAAGTATATGAAAGTTGAATAATATTGGCATGGAACAATCAAAAATTATAGATACGACGGAGACGTATCAGCATCCCCAAGCTTAATTCCTGGTCGTCCTCGAGTAGGTAAATGATAAAGAAGATAATTTTTGATGTGGAATGCTACCTAGCATAATCTTATCATATATCTAATCATGGCATGAGTATTAAGACACGAGTGATTCAAGGCAATAGTCTATCATTTGACATAAAAACAATAATAATTTGGGCATCCCAACAAGTAATCATGTCTTTCGAAATATCAATGCTAAAGAACTACAAAATCATATAGTCTTGTATGCTCCCTTTAATTAACACAAGATACCCCTCATGATCATCCCGGTGTCAGCCAAGCAATTGGTTCATACTTTTTAACGCGCTTCAGCTTTTTCAACCCTCACGCAATACATGAGCGCAAGCCATGGATATAGCACTATAGGTGGAATAGAATATGATGGTGGAGGTTTATGTGGAGAAGACAAAAAGGGAGAAAGTCTCACATCGACACGGCTAATCAATGGGCTATGGAGATGCCCATCAATTGATGTCAATGCGAGGAGTAGGGATTGCCATGCAACGGATGCACTAGAGCTATAAGTGTATGAAAGCTCAAACTGAAAACTAAGTGGGTGTGCATCCAACTTGCTTGATCACGAAGACCTAGGGCATTTTGAGGAAGCCCATCGTTGGAATATACAAGCCAAGTTCTATAATGAAAATTCCCACTAGTATATGAAAGTGACAATATAGGAGACTCTCTATATGAAGAACATGGTGCTACTCTGAAGCACAAGTGTGGTAAAAGGATAGTAACATTGCCCCTTTTATTTTCTTTTTTTCCTTTTTTTCCTTTTTTGGATGGGCTTCTTTGGCCCCCCTTTTTTTATTTAGGCTTCTTTGGCCTCTTTTTTTATGGGGCAATGCTCTAACAGTGATGATCATCACACTTTTATTTACTTACAACTCAAAATTACGATATTAGAACAAAAATATGACTCTATATGAATGCTTCCGGCGGTGTACCGGGATGTGCAATGATCTAGCGTAGCAATGACATCAAAAAACGTACAAGCCATGAAAACATCATGCTAGCTATCTTATGATCATGCAAAGCAATATGACAATGAATGCTCAAGTCATGTATATGATGATGATGAAAGTTGCATGGTAATATATCTCGGAATGGCTATGGAAATGCCATGATAGGTAGGTATGGTGGCTGTTTTGAGGAAGATATAAGGAGGCTTATGTGTCATAGAGCATATCGTATCATAGGGTTTGGATGCACCGGCGAAGTTTGCACCAACTCTCGAGGTGAGAAAGGGCAATGCACGGTACCGAAGAGGCTAGCAATGATGGAAGGGTGAGAGTGTGTATAATCCATGGACTCACATTAGTCATAAAGAACTCATATACTTATTGCAAAAGTTTATTAGCCCTCGAAGCAAATTACTACTACGCATGCTCCTAGGGGGGAGGTTGGTAGGAGTTAACCATCACGCGCCCCCGACCTTCACGCAAAGATAAGCAATCAAAATACAATGCGCGCCAATTTGGTTACATAGTTAGTAGACCATACACGCATTCTTCGGGAATCACAAACCTTAACACCAATATCCTTACTGAACACAACCATTTACTATAACCTCCCACATATTATCATCTCTATATCACAAAACTATTGCAAGGAATCAAACATATCATATTCAGTGATCCACAAGTTTTATGCAGGATTTTATGACTAACCATGTGAATGACCAATTCCTGTCATCTCTTTAAATAGATATAAGTGAAGCAAGAGAGTTTAATTCTTTCTACAAAAGATATGCCCATGCTCTAACAAATATAAGTGAAGCAAAAGAGCATTCTACAAAAGGCGGTTTTCTATGTGAAGAGAAACAGGCAATCCAAACTTCAAACGATATAAGTGAAGCACATGAAGCATTCTATAAAGCCATACTCAAAAGATTTAAGTGAAGTGCAATGAGCATTCTATAAATCAACCAAGTACTATCTCATACCAGCATGGTTCATAAAAGAAAAGTGAAAACTAAATGCAAAAGACGCTCCAAGACTTGCACATATCGCATGAATGAAACGAATCCGAAAACATACCGATACTTGTTGAAGAAAGAGGGGATGCCTTCCAGGGCATCCCCAAGCTTAGACGCACGCTTGAGTCTCCTTGAATATTTACTTGGGATTCCTTGGGCATCCCCAAGCTTGAGCTCTTGCCTCTCTTCCTTTTCCTCATATCGAGACCTCTTCGATCAAACACATCATCCACACAAAACTTCAACAGAAAACTCGGTAAGATCCGTTTGTATAATAAAGCAAATCACTACTCTAAGTAATATTGCAAACCAATTCATATTTTGTTTTTGCATTGTGTCTACTGTAATATAACTTTTTCATGGCTTAATCCACTGATAGAAATTGATAGTTTCATCAAAACAAGCAAACAATGCGTCAAAAACAGAACAGTCTGTAGCAATATAAACATTCACCATACTTCTTGTACCCCAAAAATTGTGCCAAAATTATGAAAAATAAAAGATTTGTACAGAAAGACATAGCAAAAAGTTTCAGAACCGTTTGATGTTCCAGTAAAAAATGTAAAATCGCGCACTATAGCCAAAGTTTCTGTCCTGCACTGCACAAACCAACAAGCATTGTAAACATCCTAAAGGCCAACCTTAGCACATTGTTTTTATAATAAAATGGAATTGTACAAGGGGATAATTATTTTTGATGAAATTTTTCTCTAATTAAGATTCACAAAGTTTCCGTGAGCATGAACAAAGTCCAAGGAGCTCTACCACTTCAACAATGTTTGTCTCTCTCACTTTCACTTTACTTTTTGAAAAGTTTTCGGTTCCCCTCTTTATTTTTTTGTTTTTAAACTATATAAAAGCACTCAACAGAAATAAATGACTCTCTAAAACTTCCGGGTTGTCTCCCTGGCAGCGCTTTGTTTAAAGCCATTAAGCTACGTATATAGTGCTCAAGTAATGGATCCACCCGGATCCCAAGGTATATCAAAGCCAATTTTAATTAACAAACGATTTGTAATTTAGTAGTGAGCACAAAGTAACATATATCATGTGACGACAAAGTCTAACTCTCTTCCTATGCATCGGCATGTCATAAAAGAACAATTCATGCACACATAGTAAAGGACAATGCATATTATAAACAATTTCTTGCAATTTCATCGTATAGGAAACATAGAGATGTGGAGATATAGTTCCTCTCTCATAACAATTGCAAGTAGGAGCAGAAAGCACATGCATATTATATCTATCAAAATCATCATGTGTAGCAGTAAGATGCAAGCCATCAATATAATCCTTAATAAGCACAAACTTCTCCGATATAGTGTAGTTTGGAGAATTCAAAAAGATAATAGGACTATTATGTGTGGGTGCAATAGCAACAATTTCATGTTTAACATAAGGAACTATAGCAAGTTCATCTCCATAAGCATCATTCATATTGGCATCATGGCCACAAGCATAGCAAGCATCATCAAAAAGGGGTATTTCACAAGAATCAACGGGATCATAACAATCATCATACCAATCATCCTTCCGTAAGCACGAAGGGAAATTAAACAATGTATGAGTTGAAGAGTTACTCTCATTAGAAGGTGGGAACGGGTAGCTAATCCGCTCTTCCACCTTTTGTTCTTCGTTCTCCTCCTCATCTTTTCATCCAATGAGCTCATAATTTCATCAATTTCTTCTTCCATAGTTTCCTGCAAAATATTAGTCTCTTCTTGGACAGCGGAGACTTTCTCGATAAATGCATCAATATTGGAATTGTATTCATAATTATCATAACAATGTTTAGGTATAGCAAAGTTTTCAGGTCTGTAAATAGCATCATCAAGATTTTCACACTCTTTAAACAAAGATTCAATCTCATAAGCACCCATAAAAGCAACGAATTCTTCTATCTGTTCCACATCATAGTAATCATATATACCATTAGCATAAGAAGCTAAGGTTTTATTATCATTAAATTTGCATGAAAAGGGAAGAAGTGGAGCCTTCATCCTCGAGCAACAAGTATAATCATATCTCAAGCATAGTTCCTGAGCATACCAATGCAACATATGAATTTGATCCCATAATAGTTTCCCTTTTTGTGTCAAGCGATAATCCCTAAAGGTATTCCCATTGATCCAACATGTCTCCCATAACATAATTGAATGGGGTTTTCTCAGGATTATCAAAGTAGTACATAATATTTTTCACATAACCAGCATCGAGGATTTTAGGAGGTTCTCCATCTCTATGAGTAGCAAGTACACCTAATTTTTTTGGGTATTTCGTGTTCCATATCCATAACTAAAGATAGAGAACAACTTAGAACAACAAATGAAAGTTACCGTGATAAAGCAAACAAGCACACATGAGAATATTCACCCCACGCTATGACTCCCCGGCAACGGCGCCAGAAAAAGGTCTTGATAACCCACAATTGTAGGGGATCAATTGTAGCCTCTTTCGATAAGTAAGAGTGTTTAACCCAACGACGAGCTAAAGGTAGAACAAATATTCCCTCAAGTTCTATCGACCACCGATACAACTTTACGCATGCTTAGCGTTCGCTTTACCTAGAACAAGTATGAAACTAGAGGTACTTTGTAGGTGTTGTTGGATAGGTTAGCAAGAATATAAAGAGCATGTAAATAAAAACTAGGGGCTGTTTAGATAAAGAAGAAATAAAATTAGTATAGCGAGTGTGGAAAAGTGGTGGTAGGAGTTGTGGAATTGCCCCTAAGCAATTGACTACTTTACTAGACCGATAGCAAGTTTTATATGGGAGAGGCATAAGCTAACATACTTTCTCTTCTTAGATCATATGCACTTATGATTGGAACTTTAGCAAGCATCCGCAACTACTAAAGATCATTAAGGTAAAAGCCAACCATAGCATTAAAGCATCAAGTCCCCTTTATCCCATACGCCACAACCCCCTTACTCGGGTTTATGCTTATGTCACTCAAGCAACCCACTATAAGCAAATCATGAACGTATTGCAACACCCTAAAGTGGGTATCCCTCACGCTTGCGGGACACAGAGGGCACAATAGGACCCTCGTGGGCCCCTCGTAAGGAGGTTTCTGCTCTTCTTTGGCCGCAAGAAAGCTAATTTTTGGAAAAATATCTGGGCAAAGGTTTCAATCCAATCGAATTCTGAGATCTCCGGATATAAAAGAAACGTGCAGGCGAGAATCGAGAACGCAAAAGCAGAGAGAGACAGAGAGCAGATCCAATCTCGGAGGGCTCTCGCCTCCCCTCCATGGAGACCATGGACCGGAGGAAACCCTTCGCATCTAGGGAGAAGGTCAAGGAAGAAAGAAGAAGAAGGGCTCTCTCCCCTTGCTTCCGTGGCGCGGAACACCGCCAGGCCATCATCATCACCGCGATCTTCACCAACAACTTCACCGCCTTCATCACCAACTCTTCCCCCCTCTATGCAGCGGTGTAACCTCTCTTTTACCCGCTGTAATCTCTACTTAAACATGGTGCTCAACGCTATATATTATTTCCCAATGATGTATGGCTATCCTATGATGTTTGAGTAGATCCGTTTTGTCCTATGGGTTAATTGATGATCGTGATTGGTTTGAGTTGCATTTTTTATTATTGGTGTTGTCCTATGGTGCTCTCCATGTTGCGCAAGCGTGAGGGATCCCCGCTGTAGGGTTTGCAATATGTTCATGATTCGCTTATAGTGGGTTGCTTGAGTGACAGAAGCATAAACCCGAGTAAGGGGGTTGTGGCGTATGGGATAAAGGGGACTTGATGCTTTAATGCTATGGTTGGGTTTTACCTTAGTGATGTTTATTAGTTGCAGATGCTTGCTATAGTTCCAATCATAAGTGCATATGATCCAAGAAGAGAAAGTATGTTAGCTTATGCTTCTCCCTCAAATAAAATTGCAATAGTGATTACCGGTCTAGTTATCGATTGCCTAGGGACAAATAACTTTCTCGTGACAAAAAGCTCTCTACTAAAACCAACTTAGTTTTGTCTTCATCTAAACAGCCCCTACTTTTTATTTACGTACTCTTTATTATCTTGCAAACCTATCCAACAATACCTACAAAGTCCTTCTAGTTTCATACTTGTTTTAGGTAAAGGGAACGTCAAGCGTGCGTAGAGTCATATTAGTGGCAGATAGGACTTGAGAGAATATTTGTTCTACCTTAGCTCCTTGTTGGGTTCGACACTCTTACTTATCGAAAGAGGCTACAATTATCCCCTACACTTGCGGGTTATCAGTGAGGCGGCGTGGGATCTACTTCATTCAGTCGAATCTAGGACTTGGTTCAACAATGAATAAAGGGGGAAAGTTGTAGAATGAATCTAGGACTTGATTCAAAGAGGAAATAGCAGGGGGAAAGTAAGACTGGATACCCAACCGGTCTCTTGGTTGAAAAGGGAAATAAAGGGAAAAGGCAGTACAAACTGTGTTGTAGGGTGAAACCCTAGAGGGGATCTTTTCTCACTTGGAGGGGGGAAAGATCAAGAACACACAAGAACACGAGGAGGAAATCACTCTAACAAACCACAATCACACATCCCCTAGAGTAGCATACAAGAGATCCACAAGAACACAAGAACAATTAAATGAAAATAGCACTAGGGTAAAAGTTCTTCCCACTAGGTGAGGTCTTGCATCCACAAGATGGATCTTCTCCAAGAGTGTCGGGTGGTAGGTGCGACATATGCCAACGGGTGGCTTATCATTATGGGAGCCAATAAGACGTCGCCGGTGCCTAGAAACGAGATGAGGCGAATACATGCACGCCGGCAGATCTTACCCAGGTTCGGGGCTCTCCGTGGAGACACCCCTAGTCCTGCTCTGCGGGGTCTCCGCATGATCACTAGATCAACAAGTGGCTACAAGAGGCTCCTTGAGCTGTTCGGTGAGAAGAAGAAGAAGGGCAAGGCTAGCTCTCTTCTCCCCTCAATATAGTGTCTAAAACTATCTGAGTCCAACCCTTTGCATGGGTGCCCTGGGGGGTTTATATAGGCCTACCCCCCAAGGGTACAATGGTAATCCGGCTGGGCGTGGCCCTAGCCGTCAGTGTCTACGTTCGCCGGCTTCTCCGCGGACCGCTGGGGCCTGCCGACTGGTGGGTCCCGCCGGCTGCCGGCCTCTTGGTCGACAGGTAGGTCCCACCGCTTGGGGGTCTTGTTGGGGGCTGGTTACTGTTGCCTCACTCTTGATGACAAGGGCTTTGTAGAGGTAAGCATGGCTATAGTGCCGCCACCTGGCGGGCTCTCACTATAGCCTTACCTCGTCTTGTCTCCTTAATGGTGCGCATACTTAGAGGGAGGGAGGCGAGGCGGTGGTGAGGCCGGCTCGTCCCCAGCCGACTAGGGGCGTGGTGGCCGGGTCTCTCTCGGCCGAAGGGCCCGCCCGCCATGGCGTCTTGATAGCCTATCGTGGGTGGCGTCATGGTCAGCGTGGCAACAGTGCCCCGCCGGACGGGTCGTGGCTGCCTCGTACGGCGTACTGTGGCCACGCGTGCTCCGAGATTCAGGGATGGCAGGCTTCACAGTTTCCACGCCCCGTCCCATCTCTGTTATGTGGGTGTAGACTTTGAGGGCACGATCTTGGCCGCCTATCGGGGGCCGGCTTCTTGGAGTCAGTCGTCTTGTGGCCGGCTTCTTGGAGTCGGCCCTCTCGCGGCTTTCTTCATGAGGGTTTTAGGGCCGGGCCGCCTTCCGATAGTCGGCTAGTGGGATAGCCGGCCGGGGGAAGGCGGCCCCATGTCTTGGGTGCTTGAAGGCTCGATCGGCCTGTTATTTTCTAAAGAGCCAGGGGGAGCCGGCTAGGCTACCTGTGGTCATTTACTCCGACAGTAGTCCCCGAAGCTGGTTGGGCTTCGTGGCTGAAAGGGGAACGAGAAGCTCAATCAGCTTCCTATCCTGAAGAGTTGGCAGCTAGGAGCCGGCTTTGCGCAGGCGTGCCGCCTCGGCAAGATCATTTGAAGTCTGAAAGCGGGAACCAACTGGCGTGCAAGCCAGGCTGTGGGCTGGCCGCCCGCCGCTGGGCCACACAGCACCCTCCGGTGGAAGGGCTGCCCGACCCACCTGTGACAGGACGTCATCGCAGACTGGGGCCTGCCACTTCCATGCCTCGTCCCAAGTGTGGATCTTCTGTGGCCTGAGTGGGCTGCTCACCTTCCGGCGGCAGTTTCCGCACGTCGTTAAGGCGCGATAATCGTGGGGCGTGGGGGAGTGAGCGCAGTTAAAGCCACGTCCCCCCACGCCTCGCCTCGTCGGCTTTGCCGCACGAGGCTATAAGTAGGGGGAGGAGGGGAAGCGGAAGACGCTCGAACGCTCGCCCTCGCTCCACCATTTTCTTCCTCTTCATTCTCTCCGTTACCGCAGCTGCTCGCCGCCGCGCCGCCCCTCCATCAACCTTTCCGGCGCACCGTAGCCTCGCCGCAGCCGAATTGCGCGCCCTCCGCCACCGCGCTTTCCTCGTCGCTTCTCCGTCCTCATGGCTCCAACGTCCAGCTCCTGGGATGGCTCCAACGTCCATGAGGACCACGTCGACTTCCTCCGCAAGACGCGGCGGTTGCAGGGCAAGGATTACGTGCGGGTCCGTCTCGCGCCGGAGAGGGAGATCTTGCCGGCGCCGGAAGAGGGCAAGCGGGTAATCTTCCGCTCGCACTGTCTGCGCGGCGTCGGCCTGCCGGCGAGCAGTTTCTTCCACTCCTTCCTCGAGTTCTATCATCTCCAGCCGCACCACCTCACTCCAAACACGGTGGTGCTGATGTCGGCCTTCGTCACTCTGTGCGAAGGCTTCCTCGGCGTCCTCCCCACCCTCGAACTTTGGGGGGAGTTCTTCCATTCCAAGCTTGGCACCGTCGTCGCGGGCATGCCTGCCCCATGCGGCGCCTTCATCACCATGCGGAGATCGACGGGCGACAACCCGTTTCCGCCCATCGCGTCGATCCAGTCGGTGAAGCTCTCGCAAAAATCTTACTTCTACGTGAAGAACATCGCTCCATAAGGCGACTTCGTCAATCTGGCTGGCTTACGTGGCGCCCGCCCGGCTGGGAGGCAGCCGTAATCCTACCGGGCCGGTCGGCGATGCCGGTGAAATTTGGCGCGTCGCCCGACTCCGGTGCTAATCGGTCGGAGGGATGGTAGGTCGACACGATAGCGCGCCGTGGAGCACGGGTGCTCCAGCTCAAGGCTGCCCTCACATGATTTGCGGATGAGCGATCGTTTGACCCGATCGGCTAAGCACCAAGGAGATGCCTCATGACGAGGTATCTTACATGGTGAATTATATCGCCAACTGCAAGCTCACCGAGGAGTGGCGGTTCGGTAAGGAGCCGTATTCTCGCGCCAATCCCCCGCCTATGGTACGCATTCCTTCTTTTCTTCTTCTCTTGTTGCCGAGTTCTCACTGGCCGGCTCCTGACCAGTCGGCTTGTTTTTAATCAGAACCCCCTCATTCATCTGGCGGCCGGAACCGCGGGGGCGGAGCGCCAGTTCGCCCCCGACCGTGCGACGAATGACTTGGACGACCCCGACTTGGGGGCGGCCGCCCTAGACAACGACGCTGTAGGGGGAGGCAGCGAGGCAGGCAGCTCCAAGCTCACCGCCGGCTTCGAGGACTGGCCGGATGATGACGAGGCCGAAACTATTCCGCGCCGCCAGCCGACATCCGATCATCAAGGCGCGGGCTCATCTGCCGCGCCGGCTTCTCGGGGCGGCGCACGGAAACGCCAGGCGGCGCCAGCCCTCTTCGGCAGTCGGCCGAAGAAGCCCAAGGGTTCTGCGGCAGCGACCAAACGTGACGAGGCGGCCGCGAAGGCAGCCTGCTTCCGCAAGGTGGTGAAGCAGTCGCAGGCAGTTTCGGCGTAAGTGTCAATTCTCTCACGCCTTTCTTTTTTCTCTTTTGTTGGCGTTCTTCTAAGTCTTTCCTTTACTTGTCAAACAGGGCTCCGCTTTCTCTCGAGCGGACTACTGCCGCCTCCATAGTTAGAGGGGCGGGAGAATCTCTGAGCTCCCGCGTGGACCCCGTGCCCGATCTCCTAAGCGGCGGCAGGCGGCGGACGTCAGGGAGGCGCAGGAGGAAGCGATAAGCGGGCGGCGAGAGGAAGCCGCCGCCGAGGCGGCTCGAGAGGCAGCGGAGGAGTCGGCGGAAGCCTTGGCGCGGCCAAGGCTCAAGCAGAGGCCGCGGCCGCGGAGAGGGCTGCGGAGCCCCTGCGTAGCTAGCCTCCACAGCTCATCATTCCCCTCCGCACCGTGGCCCCCGATATCCCAGTGCTCCCGCCTGAGGAAGCCGGCCGCGACCAGCCGACGATGGAGAAGGAGGAGGGCGACAAAGTCGTCCCGGAGGGAGAGGCGGTACCGCTATCGTCCGCTGGGACGAGCCAAGGCGGCCTGGCGCCGCTGGCGGCCAGTGAGGCGAGCCATCGTGTGGCGGATCTTGTGGTCTGTCGCCGTCTCGTCGTAGCGAGGAAGCGACCTCGAGCGAGCCGGAGAAGGCCGCGGGCTCTAGCTCGTTGGCCCAAGATCTGGAGACGGCCAGCGTCAGCTCGCCAAGGTGGACGCCGGGTGGTGGGACATCTGTGCTGAATGTGGCGGCACTGGACGTTCGGAGACGGCTTCATCGAGCCGCATTGCTGAAGCGATATACTCAAAATTTCTTACAACGCGGTCGGCCATTCGGGTGAGCCTTCTCGCTTTTCGTCGATTGCTCTTGATTTCTTTCGTGAGAAGTGGCGTCAGCTCCTGCTGGTGTAATCCCGAGTTCCAAGTCGGTCTCGGCGGCGGCGGCTTGGAACTTGTTAGTAGACTCTGATTGATGTCTTGTTCTTATTCACACCTTTGTCCTATTTAAAGGACTATCACAACCTCCACGCGGCTACCTTCAACTCCCAGGCCCGGGAGATGAATCAGAAGACTGCTGATCTCACTGAGAGCCGGAGTGAGTGCTTCAATTTTTTATCTCATGTGGGGGCGCGTCAGCGCACCCACTAGGTGTGGTCCCCGAGATTCGGGCCGACTGCTGAGCACTCGGGTCGGATCTTTCTTGACGACTTCTTCCTTATTGCTTTCTTCTTCTTCTTCATATCTGCAGGGGCCAATGCCGACTTGAGGGAGCAGCTAGGTGGGGCCCAGACCGCCCTTCGCGCCAAGGAGGGCGAGTACAACGCCTTGGCTTAGGGCGTGATCGCTGGCCAAAGCTGACCAGGAGGAGAACCACAAAGGCGGCCTGAAGGCGGCGCTTGAGGATAGCGAGGCTGCCCTCAAAGCTGAATATGAGACCGGTAAGCTGGGCGAGGCAAAGCGGTGACGAGCGAAGGCTATAGCGAATTGAAGATTTGATTGTGGTGGGCCGCCTTCTTCTTCATCCTTTGCTTTCCCTATCATCAGTGCATCTTCCGATTTGTTCTACTTCTTTCTTCTTTGTGCAGATTACTTCCCCGGTTACTCCGTTGCCGCCAACCAAGCCATCGAGGCTCACTATGAGGCACGACGGCAGGCTGGGGTTGAGATTGCACCGGCGGCGGCGGTTGCTTGAAAAAACGACCACGGCAATTCAAGCCCGCCTCGACCGGCTTACCGCATGCTCCGCCGTCTTGACATGCCGGGCGCGAGTCTTGCCGCCCTCTGGCCCGGCGAGTTGGTTCCCGCACCCCGGTCGTCTTGCCGGTGGCTAGAAGTATGATCAGCCACTTGAGGCTGGAAGGCCGCAGCTCGGTCCGGCGCTCGATGGGCGCTAGAGTTCGTCCAGGCTTGGTATCCTGGGCTGAATTTGGCCCAGCTGCGCACCTAGCGGCAGGAGACTAACGAGGAGCTGGAGGCGGTGCGGCCGGCTATATCTAGCGTGCCTCGGTGATCGCCGACTTCACCGACACCAGCGCCTTTGCCCCTGAGGTAAATGAAGACGGCGTCACTCAGCCGGAGGAGTGGTTCGGGCTGAACCCGGCAGAAGGAGAAGACTCGGCGGAGGAGATCGATTCCAGTGACGAGGGCGAAGAGGAAGAGGAGGAGGATGGTGAAGACGCCGTGCCAGACGGTGGAAGCGACCGGCCAGCCTCGGCTGATCGTGCCTCTAACAGCAGCGGCGCGCGGCGCGCCTGCGGCGGTGATGATCATGCCGAGACTTCGTCGGTCGGTCACTCCTCCGGCCAGCTGCCGTCTCCACCAACCCGCCCGACTTCCTGTTGCTCCCTTGGCCTGACTCGTCGTCTTTGCTTTCCTGCTTGTTACTCTTTGAACAACTTTTATTAAATTTGCGCAGTTCCACCCACTGGGCGTGTATTCAAACTATGTTGAATGCTGGCCTTTCGAAGGCCTTTTGTGTAAATATAATCATGCATGTGCTTGGCTTCCGTTCATACTTGCTTTTCATCCTTTGGCTGTTTTCCTTTGCCGCCCTCCTTTGGTCGCCGCCCTCCCAGCCGGACAGCTGCTCTGAAGTCTGTGCCTGGGAAAGGGTTTGGCCGCTTGGGAGGACAAGTACTCGAGCTTTCTTGGATTGTAGCAAGGTAAGGAGGGAAGCCGGCCAGCCGGCTGCTCTGGCAGCCGGTTGGCGGGGGGAGGCCGGCTTGTGTTATATAAGTTTGTTAGTCCTTAGCCGTTTTTCGTGTGGGCATCCTTTCCTGCCTTTGGCTCTTGCCAGTCGGATAGTCGATTCTTCGAGCTGCGACTTTCAACAAGAGGGGGCTTGGGTGCTGGCACACTACTTGTCTGACTGCAGGTGGAACTTGAATACAACTCACGGCGGCAAGTCCCCGGGCCGACTGATCGAACCCGGTGCTGGACGAGAAAACAAATGTAGTAACATAATCATAGGCATGATACTCATCATTCATAGAAAAAAGAGGGTAGTCCCCGAGTGCTCCTCGGGGGGCCCGTTGTCTCGTACTTAATACAAAAGGTAGTGTGGTACATACTGCATTTTAACTGTAAAATCTTCGGAGGAGATTGGCGTTCCATGGTCGTTCCAACTCCTTGCCGGAATCATCCCTCTTGCGTGCCTTCGGCTTCTGCGCGTCGATCAGGTAGTAGGAGTCGTTGCCTAAAAGCCGGTGATGTGAATGGGCCTTCCCAAGGGGCGAGAGCTTGTCTTTGGCGGCTGTTATTTGGATCAGCCGGAGCACAAGATCACCTCTTGGAAGGATCTTGGCTTGAGCTTCCGACTGTGGTAATGGTGTAGACCCTGCTGGTAGATGGCGGACCGGCTGAGGGCTAACAGCCAGCCCTCTTCCAGCAGGTCGACACCGTCTTCTCGCGCTTCCTTGGCCTCCGCCTCCGTGTACATGGTGACCCGAGGTGAGTCGAACTCAATGTCAGTTGGGATGACAGCCTCGGCGCCATATACAAGGAAGAAAGGGGTGAAGCCGGTTGACTTGTTCGGGGTAGTGTGCAAGATCCAGAGGACGGTCGGCAGCTCGTCGAGCCAACAGCCGGCCGAACGCTCCAGTGGCACGACCAATCGGGGCTTGATGCCGGAGAGGATGAGGCCATTTGCTCGCTCGACTTGGCCGTTTGACTGCGGGTGGGCAACGGACGCTAAGTCCAGTCGGATGCCCTGTGTCGCACAGAAACGTGCCAGTGCTCCCTTGGCAAAATTTGTGCCGTTGTCGGTGATGATGCTGTGTGGTATGCCATACCAAGTTGTAATATCTGCAATGAATGTCACGGCAGTCGGCCCATTCAGCTTCTTGATCGGCTTTGCTTCAATCCACTTGGTAAATTTGTCCATAGCGACAAGCAGATGTGTCATGCCGCTGCGCGCCGTCTTGAATGGGCCCACCATGTCCAGTCCCCAGACGGCAAAGGGCCAGGTGAGGGGGATGGTCTTGAGTGCGAAAGCCGGCAGGTGTTGCTTCGAGCTGAAGACTTGGCACCCTTTACAATGTTTTACTAACTCCTTTGTGTCTTCCAAAGCAGTCGGCCAGAAGAACCCATGGCGGAAAGCTTTGGTGACGAGTGATCTTGAGGCTGCGTGGCGACCGCATTCGCCTTAGTGGATGTCCTTGAGGATTGCTATGCCCTTCTCTGGCTCGATGCAGCGCTGGAAGACTCCAGTGACGCTGCGCCTAACAAGCTCTCGGTTCATTATTGTATAAGCTCCGGCTCGGCATTGGACTTGCCTTGCTGAGATCTCGTCAATCAGCGGCTCTCTGTTTACTAGGAAGTTGAGGATGGGCTGGGCCCATGATGGAGTTGTGACTACTTCTATTGCCAATACGGCTACTGCGACCCGGGCGGGTGGGCTGGGTGGTGAAGAGTTGGAGTCGGCCACCGCCTGTTGTGTCGATGCAGTCCCCGGGCCGATTGCGGTAGTCCCCGGGCCGGGTTCTGAAGTCCCCGGGCCGACTGCGGTAGTCCCCGGGCCGGGTTCTGAAGTCCCCGGGCCGGGTGTGACTATAACAGTCCCCGAGCCGCCTGTCGAAGTCCCCGAGCTGCCTGCCGAAGTCCCCGAGCCGCCTGCTTGGTTCCCCAAGCCGGATCCGACTGCGTCGGGGTCAGGCGGCATGAAGATGGAATCAGATTCTGGAGATGGCTTGACAGACGGCTTGAGGAGGCGTTGGAGAGAGACGCCGGTTGGTATAGCAGCCGGGTGGAGCCTATTCGTGCGAGGGCATCTGCTTGCTCGTTGTCGGCCCGTGGCACATGGAGGAACTCGCATCCTTCAAAATATCCGCTGAGTTGCTGAACGAGGAAGCGGTAGCTCGCCATGTTTGCGTCCTTGGAGTCCCAGTCGCCAGATGATTGCTGGACTACCAAATCCGAGTCGCCATAGCATATGATCCGGGGGATGCCGAGTTCTTTGGCTAGCCGGAGCCCGTGTATGAGCGCCTCTTACTCGGCCACATTGTTGGAGGCGACAAAATGAATTTGCAATATGTATCTGAGCTTGTCGCCCTTGGGAGAGGTGAGGACGATGCCGGCTCCCAAGCTGGTGCGCATCTTGGATCCGTTGAAGTGCATCCGCCAATGAGTGGAGTCGGGGGCTGGCGGCAGGTACTGGGTCTCGGCCCAATCGACAAGGAAGTCGGCCAATGCCTGGGACTTGATGGTGGTGCGGCGTTGGTAGAAGATCATGTAAGGAGCCAGCACAATGGCCCATTTTTCCACCCAGCTGGATGCATCCCGGCTGCCTATGTCTCGGCGAGCGGGGCAGTACATACGACCATGATGGGGTTCTCTTGAAAGTAGGGCTTGAGCTTGGCGGCGAAGTACACACCATAGCACATCTTCTGGTAGTGCGGGTAGTTCTGCTTCGAGGTGGACAGTACTTCACTCAAATAATACACCAGCCTTTGGACTAGCTGAGCTCGGCCTTCTTCTGGGCGCTGAACCACGATTACGGTGCTGACCACCCGGATAGTGGCGGCAATGTAAAGGAGCATGGGCTCTTTCTCAGTCGGTGCCGCCAAGACAGGTGGCGTGGTCAGCATCTTTTTTAGCTCGTGGAAAGCTTGGTCTGCTTGGTCGTTCCAGTCGAAGTGAGTGGACTTCTTCATGAGTCGGTAGAGGGGGAGAGCTTTCTCTCCAAGCCGGCTGATGAAGCGGTTCAGGGAGGCTAGATATCCGGTAAATTTTTGGACGTCTCGCAGCTTGGTAGGAATCTCCATTCTCTCTATGGCCTTAATCTTCACCGGGTTGCATTCGATGCCGCGTTCAGAGACCAGGAAGCCTAGGAGCTGGCCGACTGGTACTCCGAACACGCATTTCTCGGGATTGAGCTTGATCTGAAACCGGCGCAGGTTTTCAAATGTCCCTCTAAGGTCTTCCAGCAAGGTGTCACGCTTCTCCGTCTTCACCACAATATCGTCTACATAGACGTGGGCATTTCTGCCGAGCTGCTTGAGGAGGCATTTCTGCATGCAACGCTGAAAAGTGGCACCAGCATTTCTCAAGCCGAATGTCATAGTCAGGTAACACAAGGCTCCAAATGGTGTGATGAAGGCGGTCTTCAGGCGGTCAACGGGGTCCAATTTTATCTGGTGGTAGCCTGAGTAAGCATCCAAGAAGCTCAACAGCTCGCATCCGGCTGTGGAGTCTATCACTTGATCAATCTTTGGCAGAGCAAAAGGATCTTTAGGACAGGCTTTGTTGAGGCTGGTGTAGTCAATGCACATGCGCCACTGCTTGTTTTTCTTCAACACTAAGACCGGGTTGGCAAGCCACTCTAGGAAGAACACCTCCATAATGAAGCTGGCTGCTAGAAGCTAGGCTATTTCTTCTCCGACTATTCTTCTCTTCTCTTCTGACAGGCGGTGCAAGGGCTGCTTGACTGGCTTGGCGTCAGATCGGACATGTAGCTTGTGCTCGGCAAAATCCGTCGGAACACCCGGCATGTCTTTGGGAGACCATGCGAAGGTGTCCCGATTCTCACGGAGGAAATCGACGAGCTCGCTTTCCTATTTGTTGTCGAGGCCGGTGCCTATGACAGCGTGCCTCTCCGGATGCTCCGGGTCCAGAGGTATCTTCTTTGTTTCTTTGGCCGGCTGTAAAGAACCTTGAGCATCATATTCCTTGGGTTCAGGGGTCAAGGCCGGCTGCTTGCTGGCCATGGCCACGACTCGGTCCAGCATCTTCTTCTCTTCAGCGGTCACGAGGGACTCGGCCAGCTGGCTGCTGGCCGCCGCACACTCAGAGGATTTCTTGTAGTCCCCGGCGACGGTAATGATGCCCTTGGAACTCGGCATCTTCATCTTGAGGTAGGCATAGTGGGGCACAACCATGAACTTGGCCAGAGCAGGTTGGCCAAGCAATGCATGGTAGGGGCTCTCTAGATCCACTACTTCGAACCATATTGCTTCTCGGCGGAAATGATCCTTGTCTCTGAAGAGGACATCTATCTTGATCTTGCCGATTGGTGAGCAAGACAGGCCGAGTACGATGCCATGGAACACAGTCCGACTAGGCATGAGCTGCTTTGTCTTGATGTTCAGCTTCTCCATGGTGCCACGGTACAATATGTTGATGTTGCTCCCGCCATCTATCAGCACGTGGGAGAAACGGGATGCTCGCCTTTCTATTGCGAGGGTAGCGTCCAAAACCAACGCATAAGAGCTGGGAGACGGCATCACCTCTGGGTGATCGGCCCGGCTCCAGCTGATAGGCTTCTCCGACTAGTGCATGAACTCTGGGTTATTGGAGGCGACCGCGTTGACTTCTTGGTGCTATCGGCACCGACTGCGCCGGTCTTTAGGCTGGCTTGTAAAGACGACGTAGGCGGCATGATCATCAGGGAACTCGTCTTTAACAGCCCCAATCGTCGGCCCGCGGCCGATCGCTGAGGGGCTGGGCGGCTGGCCGATGGGTGGGCGGCACCATACCCCTTGGAGATTCGTGTGAGCCAATGGCATTTCCAAGTCGTGTGGTTGGACACCTTCGCACCGCTGTGGAACTTGCAGGGGGCATCTAGGGCTTGCTCGTAGGAGAAAGCCGGCTACCAAGCCGGCCTACCGCCCTTCTGCTTCTTGGGCACGGGCCGCCCTTCGGGTTGTTCGTCTTCGTTGTAGCCACCTACCGACCTGGTGGAAGGCGGCATGGGGCCTTGGCGCTTGTTGTCGTTACAGTGCAGGCGTGGGCTGGAGTCCCGGCCAGGCGTCTTGGGGCCGGGCGAGCACCTTCCCGGGCGTCTACTCGAGACTCGGTCTTCAATGAAGAGTCGGTCGTGGCATAATTATGCGCTATGACCAGCAGCTCGTCGAGGGTAGTCGGCTCATCCGAGGAGTCGGTGCTTGAGGAGGTGCCCTCTCGGCACTGGCGGTGAAGTACTCTATGGCTTGAACCTCGTGCACCCCTCGCGGGAGTTGCGGAGCTTATTATGCAACGTGAGGTAGTCGCGAGTTGATTCATTGGGCCCTTGAACACACAAGGAGAGCCGGTGCTTGGGAGCCCGTTTGTAGGTGCTGGTGAAGTTGCGGATGAAGGCTTCTGTGAAGTCTAGCCAGCTGTTGACGTTGTAAGGCTTGAGGCTGTTGAGCCAGGTGCGCGCCGTGCCTTGGAGCATGAGGGGGACAAATTTTATGGCAACGCTCCTGTTGCCGTTTTCTATGCGAACTGCGGTAGCATAATCGATCAACCAATCTTCTGGCTTCACGAAGCCGTTGTACTTGGAAGTGTCTCTCGGGAGCGAGAACCCTTTGGGGAAGGGCTCGTCGTGGATGCGGGGGCCAAAGCAAGGCGGGCCGACATTGTCTTCTTCTTCTAGCGCCAGGGATCGCGCTAGGCGGTCGATCTGATGGCGGGCATCATTCTCGCCGACTCCTTCGCGGCGGCCTAGTCGGCCACTGAGAGTCGGATGTGTGACAGGCGGCGGGGTGGGGTATCTCTCCCACGAGGCAGAGGAGGACGCGGATCGCCTTGTCGCTCCACAGCTCGAGGGCGGCCTTCTGCGTCGCGCTCGATGGTGATTCGAGTCCGACTGTGACTAGCAGCCGACTCCTTTTCTTGCCTGGTGCAGGCGCCGCCCGCAGTCGGCGTTCGTGACGTCGCGCCATGCTCTCGGTATGGGGGGGGCTTCCAGCACGGACGCCGGCTTCATGCCACTCTGCGGCCGCGTCGATCAGCTGCTGGATGCGTCTGGTCATGTAGGGGAGCTTGTCGGCTCCCAGTCCATTCAGCTCGTCTATGATCGACTGGGCGGCGCATAGGTTCTCGAGAGGCGTGGCATAGACTGGGCGGTCTGCTCCCAGCATGTCGGCGATGGCCGCGCCGTGCTTCATAACGACGCCGGCCCGGCTTGGCCCATCGGGAGGCGGCGTACCAAAGGCGGCACGGTCGACTTCGCGCTGGTGAGCCTCAGTGAGGCGTCTCATGGTGGCTATCTTCTGGCCCTCCGCAATGAGGGCAAGGCAGCGTGCTTCCAGCGCCTCGGCGTCGGCGTCGGCCGGGATGGGGGCGAACAAGTCGTGCAGCACCGCTTGCAGGGAGTCGTGGGCGTTCTCGCCAGAGGTGACACCATGGCTGATGACTAGCACCTCGGTGACGATGCTGCCGCCGCTATCGGCTCGAGGGAGAGGGTCGTCAAAGACCACCACATTGGTGGGGAAAGCGTCAAGCGATGCCGTGTCGGAGTCGACAAGCATCGGGTCGGTGGAGCCAACCGACTCCAAGTCCACAGCAGGCTCGCTGGAGATGTAGAGTTGGTCGAGGAGGCTGACGAGGCGGCTCTTGGGGCAGCCTGTGCCCGCGTCGGACGCGGGCTCGTCGGAGATGCGAGCCTCGCCAAGAAGATCGGTGAGGCAGCTCGCTGTGCAGGCATCGTCGACACCTTGCAGCGTGTCAGGGCAAGCGCCATCGGGCATGCCGGGCTGGCTACGCTTGCTGGGAAGGAAAATGGTTCCCGTCCAGAGCAGGTCTCTGAACGACGATGCACCTGGCCCCATGGTGGGTGCCAAATGTCGGGTGGAAGGTGCGACATATGCCAACGAGTGGCTTATCATTGTGGGAGCCAATAAGACATCGCCGGTGCCTGGAAACGGGATGAGGCGAAGACATGCACGCCGGCGGATCTTACCCAGGTTCGGGGCTCTCCGTGGAGATAACACCGCTAGTCCTGCTCTGCGGGGTCTCCGCATGATCACTAGAACAACAAGTGGCTACAAGAGGCTCCTTGAGCTGTTCGGCGAGAAGAAGAAGAAGGGCAAGGCTAGCTCTCTTCTCCCCTCAATGTAGTGTCTAAAACTATCTGAGTGCAACCCTTTGCATGGGTGCCCTGGGGGGTTTATATAGGCCTACCCCCCAGGGGTACAATGGTAATCCAGCTGGGCATGGGCCCTAGCCGTCAGTGTCTATGTTCGCCAGCTTCTCCGCCGACCGCTGGGGCCCGCCGGCTGCCGGCCTCCTGGTTGATAGGTAGGTCCCACCGCTTGGGGGTCTTGTCGGGGGCTGGTTACTGTTGCCTCACTCTTGATGATGAGGGCTTTGTCGAGGCAAGCATGGCTACAGTGCCGCCACCTGGCGGGCTCTCACTATAGCCTTATCTCGTCTTGTCTCCTTAATGGTGCGCATACTTCGAGGGAGGGAGCGAGCCGGCTGGTGAGAGCCGGCTACGTCCCAGGCCAACTAGGGGAAGCGTGGCCACCTTCGGGTGTCTCTCTTACCGAAGGGGCCCGCCGCCTGCGGGCCATACTGACAACCTGTCATGAGTGGCGTCATGGTCAGCGTGGCAACAGTGCCCCACCAGACGGGTCGTGGCTGCCCCGTACGGCGTACTGTGGCCACGCGTGCTCCGGGATTCGGGGGTGGCAGGCTTCACTGTTGCCACGCCCCGTCCCATCTCCGTTATGTGGGTGCAGACTTTGAGGGCACGATCTTGGCCGCCTATCGGGGGCCGGCTTCTTGGAGTCGGTCGTCTCATGGCCGGCTTCTTGGAGTCGGCCCTCTCATGGCTTTCTTCATGAGGGTTTTAGGGCCGGGCCGCCTTCCGATAGTCGGCTTGTGGGATAGCCGGCCGGGGGAAGGTGGCCCCATGTCTTGGGTGCTTGAAGGCTCGATCGGCCTATTATTTTCTGAAGAGCCAGAGGGAGCCGGCTAGGCTACCCGTGGTCATTTACTCCAACAAAGAGGAGGGCTTGATCTCCAAGAGGAAGTCTAGATCTCCAAGAGGAGGGGATACAAGGAGCAAAGCTCTCTAGTGTCGATCAAAATCTTTGTGTCGCGTTCTGGGAACGGGGGTACCCAGACTTGCCTGCCTGCGGCCTGCGGCGTGGCTCGAGGAGTGGCCTAGTACGGCCCATCTTCATCAACACATGCTCAAGACCCTTGCGAGGGGCCAAGCCTTGCGGGGCGGACGACAGTAGGCTTCCTCAGGCACGACCTTGTCAGGTTGGCTCACGAGGAGGCGGAGAGATCAAGGCGGGGTACCTCACGAGGTGCCCGTGACGCAAGCCATGACGATCAAGGCTAGGCGAGCGCCGGCCTGCGCAGAAGTCCTTGTTTCCCCTTTGGTGCAAAGGAGGCAAGCGCAGGCAAGGGTATCAAGCAAAGGCAACCATTTCGGTGCAACAAGACCAAGACCAGCAGGATGGCAGAACGGAGGTCATCGTGGAGCCCAAGCCGGTGTCATCGTCAGGGTCTTTGGCAAAGAGGACTAACTTTAGTCGGGATAAGTGTACTAGATGTTCCCCTTCAAAATGGCCAATTGTTGGCGCCCTTCCCGCTCAATATTTGGGAAGAGGCCCGGGGCCTTCACCTATAAATAGGACTAGCCACCCACAGGGTAGAGGGGATCCGCATTCAAGACACAGAGAGAGAAGCGACTGAACTCCCCCTAGCAGTTCATCGCACCAACCAAGAACAGACCCTCGCGAGGCTGTTCTTCCCTTGTACTGTTCCTCATCAGCCCCAGAGGCAATCCACCACACCACAAACTGGAGTAGGGTATTACACCACAATGGTGGCCTGAACCAGTATAAATCTCGTGTCCCTTGTGTTGTTTTTCGTGTAGTTCTAGATCCAGACGAGACGGTGAGACATGGGTAGGCTGGAGGTGTGATCTCCGCGGCACCCCAATGTTGAACCTCAAGGGTCCGCAGAACCCGAACCGACATTTGCGCGCCAGTAGAGTCGCCGGAATCTGCTTCCATCGCCTCGTGTTTCGCCACCCGTCGCATCATCGCCGTCATGTCCAGCGATCCAACGGGCAATCCTGATCCTTGGGCGGCCTGGCCCGCCCACGCAGAGCCGCCGCCTGTGGTGACCTCAACCCGTGCCCCAGTAGCCCACGGTCCCTGGCCGCGTGCGGGCCTTGAGCGAGTAACAGATCAGCGACACCAGCTCTCCTGCAATGGTAAAAGAGGTCGGTCAGCGACGGCCTCGAGCCACGCCCAGCCTTGGCCATGGCTACGCCGTACTCACGGCCGAGCGGAGTGAACTTAAGGGCCGCACTCACGGTAGCTCGAGAGCTCTTTGCAATGCAGCTGCTAGAGGCGGCCGCGATGCTCTTGGAGGCGGGTGCGAGAGCTCCTGGGCTCCGCCGCCTCGGGGGCTCACCCCTTCTGCACCCAGCTGCTGCCTCAGGCCCAAGGCGGATCGCATGGAGTCCCCACACGCACCCGCACAGCTCTAAGCGGATTCCAGGGCCACTCCAACGCTAACTTTGGCCGTGCCTTTGCCACCAGCCAGTGCCGCCTCTGCCTCCAACCATCGAAGGGGGATCCACTACAGCCCACGGTCCCGGTGAGCCCTCCAGCGCTACCCTCTGTGTTGGCACCGTGAGCGTAAGCTGTGTGGCACATGGGGCACTGTTGAGGCATTCAGGCGGCGGCCCCGAGGCATATGTGCCCACATGATGGATCAAGGACAGCAGGAGGAAGACCATGGCCGTTCTTCGGCCCAGCCGGAGAGAAGAAACACCCGAGTGAGCTCTACTCGGGAGCCCGAGGGAAGGCCCCGTCGGCCGCGCCCGAGGCAACGATGACTGGGTACCGCTAATCCCTCGAGGAGCAGGCATCACGCTAACCATGGATTGCAGGGAGGTATAGGTCGTCGCAGCCGGTGGCTGCCCCAATCCGGCAACTCCCGCCCCTCGGGAGGAGGCACAGGCTGCTGGAGAGGGGCCGTGATCCGGCCTCGCCCACGTGGCGCTCGGGCAGGCGTCCTCGGGAGGTAGGCCCTCCGCGGGAGGTGCCCAGTGGCCTACCCGCGAGAGGACCGTGGTCGTCGAGAGGAACTGCTGGCGACCGCTCTATCCCATTGGCGGCGTCCTTGGTCTCTGGCTGCCATCGGTGGCAATAGAGTGTGGCGCAAGGCGGGGCCCTCGTCTGGCGATATGAAGCAAGGCCGGTACCTGTGAAGAAGGCCAAGTGCCTGTGAAGCTCGCCGCCCGTGACACTCTCACGTAGTAATGAGTGGGGCATACACGCCCGAAGTCTCACGGAGAGCCGCCTCGGGCCTCGGGGCTCCCGCCCCAGTGGCAACAGACTTAGCCTTATGTTGGTGAGAAGACGTCGAAGACTAGACTAGGTGCCGGACGCGGCTTTTTCTGCTTTTCTTGCTTTTCCCCTTGGTTGTTGCTCCTCCCTGTTTGGATTTAAGTTGGATTTGAGCTTGAAACTTGCGTGTGTCCGGGGAAGGGGTGTTTAGTCTCGTTCGAGCAATCTCTTGCATTCTGGTTGCCGCTTTGTGTCCGTCCAAATTTCAGCTGCCCCCCCCCCTCGCGAGCCGGGCCAGGCCCAGCATGTGTGCAGCCCAGACTGCCGTCAGCACGCCCTATAAGGTGGTTCTCCTTGCAGGTTCGACAGGCTCGTTTGGGAGACACTCAGGACACCACGACCCTCCGCAGGCAAGCTCAGGGCCCACGCGGGTCAAAGGTAAACAACCCAGTCGGCTCATCATGAACCAGCCGACTGGCGCAGGCACACGGGTGATATCATGTCTACAAATATGCTAACTGCAAGTTTTTACACGAGGGGCTCCCCCTCCCAAAATGCTCTTACAACCTCCTGGGCCAAGCCCGAACTCTCTCTGCGCAGGGTAAAAACAAGAATAGCACACGATCAATCGGATAAATCCCCCAATGCATTCCCGGGGACACCTCCGGAGTCGCCATTGGCGTTGCTGGCCTCGCCATCGCCTTCTACGTCACTGCCGTCATCACCTGGGCCATTCACCACTCCGCCGCCACCAGCACCTAGGCCATTCACCACTCCGCCCTCATCAGTAGCTACGACCACACCGTCATCGTCAGCGGTGAAGGCCCTAACAAGGGCGTCCACGTTGTCTTTCACCCAACGCGCCAGATTGTCCCGGACTGCCAGGGGAACCGCTGCGATGGCGGCATCGAAGTCGAAGTGGGGTCCATGATCTGAAGGTGACTGAAGACACGAGAAAAGGCACGCCCAAGTAGGGCAAGACTCCTCTCCTCCACCAACCTGTCGGCCCTGCCTGAACGGGCCTCCAGCTGCGTCACCACATCGGTGAAGAAATGAAGGTTACCGGCATAATTGACCACGAGGCTCCCCAGGTGACGCAGATGATGCCAAAGGCCATGTTAGCTCTTTCTCAAGCTTCGCGGAGCATGGGGTTGTGCACATGCTCCGAAGTGCTGGCGCCAGTGGCGTATCTCGTCCTTGTTCCGGCATGGCAGCCTCGGCCAGCGTCCACCCTTTGGTGGAGAAAGAAGCGCCTTGGCGCGGAGGAAAGCTCTGCTGTACGTCAGTGTCGCTCCATGGGTGGCCTCAGCGGCGTCAAGCCGCCCGCACCACTTCATACAGCTTGGCCTTCAGGGCGGCGGTCCTGCCCTCTGCTTCAACCTGGATCAGCTCCAGCCTTTCCTCGAACTCACGCTCGAGGTTTGAGCGAGCCACCGCCACCCGGCGATCAACTTCTTCTAAGGCTCGGGCTTCCCTCGCGGTGACATCATCCTCCGCCTGCGCCACCAGGCGCTCCCTCGTCTCCAATCGCTTGAGTTCTAGGGTGCGCTTGGTGGCCTCCAGCCAAGCGGCCTCCTCACGTTTACAGGCTCACTCGATCGGTCGAGCCCCCCTCCGCCGATGCAAGGCACGCCTCATACAACTCCACTTGTTGCTCGAGGAGCTACTCAGGCCGAGCTCCCACGCCGCTTCTTCTGCGACCCATGCCGCTGGTTGGCCTCCGAGCCTCTCGGCGGCCCGAGAGCAGGCTCTCGAGAAGCTGCCGGCTGACGCCTCGGCCTTCGTTGTCCGAGTCACGCTGAGTGGCGCGCAAGGCAATAGCGCGCGCCAGCTTACCTCTCCTCGGCTAAGCGCAGGCCCTTGGCTTCAAGGCGTGCGTCCTCGTTAGCAAGCTCTACACCAAGTTGGCTCACCGCGTCCGCCGCCCTCCGGAGGAACCCTTGGCGGAGGCCGCGGCGCTCCCGAGTGCGCTCGAGCACATCTTCCGCATCACCTTCTGCCTCGGGCGCGCAAGGAGGGCCACGGACCAGCACTCCCCCTCCTGCAGGCGAAATTTGGGGGGCTGCGCCTGTTGGCAGACCGCCGCGCCATGAAGCTGGCCCGGAGCCAGTTCGCCCTCCAAGGAAGATCGCAAGGCCGACCCCAGCCATTCGCCGTCCACAACCAGTCGAAGAGCCCAGGACAGGCTGGCTATGCCCTAGGAGGGCTCGCGAAGGATGGTCACGAGGTGCACAGAACCACGACGCATCACAGGATGGCCCGCCTCTCCAACCGGCCTCACCACAAGGGCAGTGCTGGAGCTCGGGGCGCTTGGGGAAGGTGGAGAGGGAGAGGCCTGGAGGGATGGCTCCTCAGCCATCTCCGTGAACTCGGCAGGAAGGGCCCTGCAGGGCAATGATCAGCTAAAGCAGAAGGAAAGTAAGGAGCTGAGAAAGGGAAAAACTTACTCATCGGTGGTGAAGTACTTCCTGCGCTTCAATAGGCGGCAAGGCTAATCATCACCCAAGGCCTCCCTTCTCTTTCGGAGAGCCTCGAAGTCCACACGGAAGCGACCCAGGAGCTCGGCATAGGGGTCAGCCTGCGACGAGGAAGAAGCGCCAAGGTGACCGGCGTCGGGGACATCATCCTGGCGCACGCCGCCGGACGTCGCACCATGAAGGGTGGCTGGGGCCTCAGGAGCCTCCGCCACAGGGGCCGTGGGCCGCGGCTCGATACCTTCAGCCGCCGTAGGGCAGGTTTCAGGAGCTACCGCCTCAGGAGTGCCGCGTGGCGTCATTGTCCCGACGGTGGCCCCCTCAGCCCCCGACGCCCTTTGCCTCCCAGCTCCGCCACTCATGGAAGGACCGTCGTGGGCAACCAGAAGGGCGACCACCACAACTGGGTTCTCGCGAGGTCCCCTGAGGCACAGGCGCAGCCCCCATTAAATCTAAGCTGGGCATCCGCTTCCACAAAATAAATCCTGATTCGAGCAAAGTGCAGTGAGTCAGCAGCCCCATGCCGGATGCTGCCGGGGAAGGGTCCCCGGTCGGGATCATGAGAACCTTCCTTGTGCTTGAGCATCAGATCTTCCTCTTGGAGCCTCATGCGGGTCTTGGCGCCCCAAAGCCCACATCCGGTAGGAATAGCGGCAGCCGAGAAGGCAATGCAACACAGAGGAACTCCTTCACCACCTTAGGTGCGCGTCACACAGCGCCCTCAAATGCTGTGAGCGATGCCAAATCGAAGGCAAGCAAAGGGGCTTGTGGCGTCTCTGGCCCGGCCGAATTAAGGGATGGCGGGCCTGATGGCTCCGGCGGGGCTGGGCACCCGACATCCGCGTACAGCCACCGCTCACGGAACCAGTCCGCAGGCGGAGGAAAGAGCTGAAATCGATTCGAAATCGGCTTTGACTTCAGGTGCGGCAAGAAGCTCCGCACCAGCATTGGGTAGGATTGCTGAGGCGCGGAGAGAAGAAGTAGGTGCAGCAAGTGCAGCCCGAAGGAGGAATGCCCATCATCGCCTCGCGGAACAAAAAAAAAAATGGCAAGAAGAGTAATGGATTCGGGACCCAAATGCATCATGTGGATCTCGTAATGAAAGCACGCGTTGGAGAAATCGGAAAAGGGGAACCAGTCCCGCCTACAGAGCATCGGCAAAATCTGCGGACCTCGGTGTTATTGCATCAATGGAGAAGTGGGGCCGCGGGCGGACCGTGGTCCTCCGCTTTTCGTTGAAGATGGTGGCGATGGCGAGTTGACCTTGTCCGAGCCTTCAGGTTAAGTATGATCGACCGGTCAGCAGTGAAAGACCCAGCGATTAGCTTGGAGGCGGGCGAGGGCACAAGCTTTGGCCCTTTCCCTTCTTCTGTCGAGCCATGGTGTGAGGGAAGGGAGAGGATCACGCAGATTGGATTGGAAGGCGGAGGTGGAGCTCGAGAGAAGCCCAGAGCAGGAGGCGCGTCTGGCGAGAAGAGGGAGGCTGTGGCAACAGGAGTCCGCCTGGCCGGGCACAAAATAAGAGGCGTGGGGAGCAGGGGCGCCACGTCCAATCAACCGCCACCTTGGCGCCCAAGACCCGTGAGAGCTATTGGGGCCCATGGAACCGCACTTGCCTCTTCGCTTCTCTGCTAAGCCAAGTCCAAGCGCGCCTTGGGCGGGGAGCCTCTTGTGGGCGTTCACAGGAGCAGTGGGTACCGAGACTTGCACACTGCCTGCAGCCTACTGGCGTGGCTCGAGTGGCCCGAGACTGACCTATGCGCCCTCGATGCGGCTATAGCTCCCCGTGTGAAGCACGACTTAGAGGCATAACCGCATTGAAAGCAATGTCGCAAGTGAGGTAATCTTCGCACAATCCATGTAATACATAAGGGAAAAGGTACATAGTTGGCTACGATTAGCCACTTCACACAATTACATGAATAAAGCATTACATCATCCAGATACAATCAAGGTCCGACTACGGAACCAAAATAAAGAAGAACAACCCACATGCGACACAAATCCCGATCGCCTAACTGGGCTCCACTACTAATCGTCGGAAAGGAAACATAGTATCGACCAAGTGCCTCATCATATTCCCTTCATTTCGGTTGGCGCCATCTGCTTGGCATCACCATATACGCATCTGTTTGGTAGAATCATGAGCCACGAGGACTCGACAATCTCACACCGCGAGATCAAGACTATTTAAGCAAGGGAAGGCTGGTGTCAAAAGGAGGAGGCTGCTGCAGCGACTAGCATATATGGTGGCTACATCGCATAAAGAGGCGAGAAAGAAGCAAAGCGCGGATCGTGAAGCTATTAGCGATCAAGAAGTGATCGACTACTTACGTCAACATAACTCCAACACCGTGTTCACTTCCGGACTCCCGCAGAAGAGACCATCACGGTTACATACGGTTGATGTATTTTAATTAAGGTCAACTTTGGGTTTTCTACAACGGACATTAACAAATTCCCATCGCCTCATAACCATGAACACGGCTTTGAAAGATAATACCTGCGAGGTGTCCCAACAACCCATCACAAGCTCTCACGGTCATGAAGAATAAACCTTCACCAAGACACACCGATCAGACTCGGTATCCGGTACATCAAGACATTTCGACAATGGTAAAACTAAACCAGCAAGACCACCCGATTGTGCCGACAAATCCCGATAGGAGCTGCACATATCTCGTTCTCGGGCACACCGGATGAGCAGTCGTCTGGCAACCGAAGATACCCCAAGTTGCCTCGGTGGCACGCAAGTGGCTCTAGTTTGGACCAACACTCGAAGAGCACTGGCGGGGGGCTAAAATAAAGATGACCCTCGGGCTCGCGAAAACCAAGGGAAAAAGGGTATAGGTGGCAAATGGTAAAACCAAGGTTGGGCCTTCTTTGGAGGAGTTTTATTCAAAGCGAACTGTCAAGGGGTCCCATAAATCACCCGACCAGCGTAAGGAGCATAAAATCAAGGAACATAACACGGTATGGCGGAAACTAGGGTGGCAAGAGTGGAACAAAACACGGGCATAAGGCCGAGCCTTCCACCTTTACCAAGTATATAGATGCATTAATTAAAACAATAGATATTGTGATATCCCAAAATAATCATGTTCGACAAGGAACAAACTTCATCTTCACTGCAACTAAGCAGCGCTATAAGAGAAAATGAGCAAAGCGGTAACATAGCCAATCAACGGTTTGCTAGGACATGGATGGTTAGAGGTTGACATGGCAATATGGGTGGCATGATATAGCAAGTGGTAGGTATGTGACATAGGCATAGCAAAAGCGAGCATCTAGCAAGCAAAGATAGAAGTGATATCGAAGGTATGGTCATCTTGCACGTAAGGTTCTCGAGTTGTCGAAGGCTTGGATCCTCGTAGGCGTTCTCAACAGGTTCCTCGTTCACGTACTCGTCTCGGCTCTACCCAAAGCAAGAACACAAACAGCGGAACCACAATCAAACAAGGAACATATGCACAAGCAATATGATCTGATACATGACATGCTATCGCGAGATGTGACATGCAATGCATATGTATGCTCGGAAGGAAAATGATGAACCGGGCATCAACTTGGCAAACCAAGTATGCCGCTGGAAAGATGGAGTGATTTGGTTGAAATCGATATAAAGATCACGGAATCGGATGCACGGTTTGCAAATGACAAGCAAAACAAGAATGGCGCAAAACTGCGTTTAACAGCCCGATGCTACTTAGCACGCAACACAAAACTATGCTACAGCACCCCAACATAAAAACAAAGCATATGGCAACGAACTACAGGAGATGCTTAACAATAGAGGAACACTGAGCTACGGCTAAATCACATCATAACATGTTCAAACAAGCATGGAGAAAGTGCTCAAAATATCAGGTTCACAGACTTAGTGAAAATACTAACATGGCAGGAATTAACATCAGGAAGGCATGTTTAGAGCAAGCAAACAACATGCTACAGGAACTTATAATAGCAAAGCAAGGCATGACATGATTCTACTCAAAGCATATTTCAATAGTCCCTTACTGACCATAAGCCAAAAAGGACCTTAAGAAATGATGGCACCCATGTAAACATTGCAAGTTTTATTACAGATTTCAGACTTAGTGAAAATATCAGGACATGGCAAAAACAGATTCAACATGGCATGTTAAGTGAGCTCGATGCACTCACTACAGAGCACCTCATGATAAACTAAGCATACACCCATCAAGAAGACATGGCATAGGAGCTATACATGGCAAGAACAACATCATAGCATACACGGATCAACTACACCGACCTCGTGAAAATTGAATCTAATGCAAACAGTCTGCCAGGAAACAATTTCAAGCAAAAGTAGAGCACGAAAATGACATGCTAGACTACTCCATAAATACCAACAAAGGCATGGATGGATAGAGCACAACCATATGTTCAAAACACCCTTACTGATCATGCTCAAAAGGGCATAGATCTCTCTGAAACAACCTAAACATATGGCATAAAATTATCAGCAGGACAAAACTTAGTGAAATCACTAAGTCCTGAAATCAGAACAACATCATCCCTACTTTGCATGCTTGTTCTAGTCAACACATAGCTCACAAAAATACATGGAAAATACCCCTGGAAAGATGGCATGGCAATGTTCAACTCACATGTAGGACTCAAATTCATAGGGTGCACACATAATTCATGGCAAAATGACAAAATAGCTCGAACTGATAAAATTCTGAAACTAACGATCTGAAGCTATCTTCCAACAGCATTTCAGGCATCAAGATGAGCTCAAATGCAAATGATGCAATGGAATGAAATGATGTACTCTTGAGACGAACATTTTGACATATTATACGCCCAAAACGGAGCCACGGTTGCGGAGATGTGATGCGTTGAAAATGCCCGAAATAATTCAGATTTAGGACTTAGAGGAAATTTGGGGTAAGAAAGTCAACCTTCGTCTTGATCCGGATCGGATCGGATGCCGAGGCGAGGACGCTCGCCTAGGAGGGAGGAAGCAACGGCGGAGCGGCTTATTGGCCCAGGGCCGGCTGTGGTAGCGCATGTGGCGCAGAAAGCAGCCATGGGCAGCAGCCAGTAGCTGTGTGGCCATGGCAGCCTGTGTGTGTGCATGTGCGTGTGTGGGGCTGAGCCGAATGGTGGTGTGTGGCCGCTGACAGCGGGAAAGCATGTGCCTTGGCGGCCCAGTTGGCCAGGGAGGCAATGGCCCGGGCTCAGCGGGCGGGGAGGGTGAGTGATGGTGGCGGGGAATGCCACCTGTAGTTAGCAATGGCCGGCGGCCAGCGATGTCGTGTGATGGGCGAGACGTGTCCGTATGTGTGGAGAAGAGGGCTAGGGTTTGCCGGGATTTTCGGGGAGGGTCTATTTATAGGCATAGAGGAGCTAGGAGAGTCCAAATGGGGTGTAGTTTTCGCCCACACGATCGTGATCGAGCGACCGAGGGCATGGAGGGAGTTAGATGGGTTATTGGGCTGTTTTGGAGGGTTGTTGGGCTGCAACTCAAAGAGGCCTTTCTTGGTCGCGGTTAACCGTTGGAGTACCAAGCGAACTCCAAATGACCCGAAACTTGACAGGTGGTCTACGGTGCTATACCAGGGCCACTTGGCAAGGCTCGGTCCATTCGAGAATGTTCAACACCACCGCGGAAAAGGACAAGAGGGTGCGTAGGGAACATAGGAGTGCGGATTGCAAAAGCGACGACAACGGGAATATGCTCGGAATCATGAGGCGAACACGTATGCAAATGAGATGCACATGATGACATGATATGAGATGCATGACATGAACAAAATGCAAAAGCGAAAACAAAACCCAACCACGGAGGAATATCTCAAGCACATATCCGAAATGGCAAGAGTTGGAGTTACAAATATGGAAAGATACATCGGGGTGTTACAACACTCCACCACTACAAGAGGATCTCGTCCGAGATCTAGGGCTGAAAGAACTCCGGATATTCGAGCGGAGGTGATCCTCGCGCTCCAAGTGGCTTCTCGGTCGGAATGGTGTGACCACTTCACTTTTAGGAATTTGATTGACTTGTTGCGAGTCTTGCGCTCGGTTTCTTCAAGAATAACAGCAGGGTGCTCATGATAAGAGATCTTCTTGGAGGTCAATTTCTTCAAAGTTGATAGTGCGTTCAGGAATCTTGAAGCACTTGCGAAGCTGTGACACGTGAAACACATCGTTGCGTTTGCAAAGTTGGATGGAAGCTCAAGTTGATAGGCGAGATCGCCTCTTTTGCCAATGATCTTGAAAGGACCCACGTATCTAGGGGCAAGCTTCCCTTTGATACGAGCGGCAGTGCCTTTCATTGGAGACAGCGGAGGTAGACATGGTCTCCGATTTCAAAAGCCACATCACGGTGCTTGTCATCATAATAGCCCTTACAGGCGCGATTGCGCGGCTTTAAGATTCTCACGAATGACTTTGCACATTTCTTGACTTCTTATGATCAAGTCGTTGCCAAGAAGTTGGCGTTCACATCTCGGACCAATTGAGAGGATCGACGCACTTTACGCCATATAGAATTTCGAATGGGGCCTTGCCGAACTTGCTTGGAAGCTTTGTTGTTGTAAGAGAACTTCGGCATATGGAGACACTCTTCCCACTTCATGCCAAAAGAGATGACACAAGCCACGAGCATATCTTCAAGGATTTGATTGACTCGCTCGACTTGGCCACTTGTTTGAGGATGAAAAGCTGTCTTTGAAAGCGAATCTTGGTGCCCATGGCCTACGAAAAGAATCCCGAACTTAGAAGTGAAGATGCTTCCACGATGCGAAGAGATCAATTGTGGAATACCGTGCAAGGAGACAATTACGGAGGTGTATAGCTCTGCCGGTGAGCTGCTGTGATAGATTCTTTGACGGGAAGAAAATGAGCCACTTTAGTAAGCTTGTCAATGACAACGAAGATAGCATCATTTCCACGCTTGGACTTAGGAAAACCAGTCACAAAGTCCATCTCGATATGATCAAACTTCCATTCGGAATAGCAAGAGGTTGGAGGAGACCAGCTGGTCTTTGGTGTTCCTTTCACTCCTGCCGCAGACATCACATTCATTCACGAATTGAGCAATTTCTCGCTTCATTCGAGTCCTGTATCTGTTGCTTGAGGTCATGGTACATCTTAGTACTTCGGGATGAATGGATAGGAGGAATTGTGCCTCATTCATGATGACTTTTCTCGGATCGCCTTTAGGAACCTGTCACGATCCTCGAAGAAAAGAGTGTCTTTGTCATCAGCGATAGCACTTGTATTTGGAAATGCCCTTGTCAATACCACGTTTCACCTTCTTCACCATGGTATCCGAAGTTGAGCCTCACGAATTTGATCTTCCAAAGTAGGAGAGACTATGAGGTTGGCAAGAAATCCTTGAGGAACAACTTGAAGATTCAGCTTGCGGAAAGCTTCACAAAGATCCGGTTGGAAGGGCTTGAAATTAGATTGTTGCAATAAGCCTTTACGCTCGAGCATCTGCAATCACATTAGCCTTGCGGAGTATATTCAATACTTGGATTGTACTCTTGAATCATTTCGACCCATCGAGTTTGCACGAGGTTGAGGTTTGGTTGAGTGAAGATATACTTGAGACTCTTGTGATCGGTGAAAATGTCCACTTTCCTTCCCAACAAGAGATGTCTCCATGTTATCAATGCATGGACAATTGCCGCCAACTCAAGATCGTGAGTGGGGTAGTTCTTTTCGTTGAGCTTCAATGGCGAGAGGTATAGGCCACAACCTTCTTCTCTTGCATTAACACAGACCGAGACCTTGCAAGGAAGCATCACAGAAAACTTGAATGGCTTGGATTCATCGGGAGGAGTCAAGGCGAGAGCTGTAACTAACTTCTCTTTGAGGGTGTTGAAAGCGACATCACACTCGAGCGTCGGACATACTTGACATGCTTACGGAGGAGGTTGGAAAGAGGCTTTGCAATCTTGGAGAAGTTCTCAGCGAATCTTGACAATAGCTTGCAAGACCGAGAAAGCTGAGCTGCTTGACATTACGAGGAGGTTCCCAATTCACAATTGAAGACACCTTCTCGGGATTAACAGCGATGCCCTTGGCTGAGATGATATGACCAAGATAAAGAACTTCATCAAGCGAGAACTCACATTTGGAAAACTTTGCATAGAATTGATGTTCTACGAGCTTGTCGAGCACCAATCGCAAATGTTTGGCATGATCCTCGCTTGTTCTTGGAGAAGACCAAAATATCATCGAGATACACCAAGGCGAATTCATTTGTGTAGGGGTTGAAGATAAAGTTCATCATCGAGAGAAAGTTGGAGGAGCATTGACAAGGCGAAAGACATGACGGTATATTCATAAGAACCATAGCTTGTTACGAATCTTGTCTTGGGAATATCTTGTTCACGAATCGAATCGATGATAACCCATCTGGAGGTCAAGCTTGGAGAATACTTTAGCACCTTTGAGTTGCTCGAATAGCTCATTGATGTTGGGAAGTGGATACTTGTTCTTGATTGTCTTCTTGTTCAATGGGCGGTAATCAACACAAAAGTCGGTCCGTGCCATCCTTCTTACGGACAAAAGAACTCCACATCCCCATGGAGATGAACTTCGATGCGATCAAACCAGACGCTCTTGTTCATCGAGCTGCTTCTTCAATTCTTTCAGCTCCTTGGGTCCAAGCTTGGGGCGCTTGCAAGCGGGTTGATGCAGGCTCAAGATCAATAACGAATTCGGTGGCCGATGAGGAGGCATACCGGAAGCTCTTCTCGGAAAGACATCTTGGTACTCACAAGCAGCTGGAATTTGAGAGATAGCATCAATTCACCCTTCTCATTGAGAGAAAACAACGAATGGTTTCATCACGAAGGCATAGATGATAACATCCTCGAGAAGGTGTGTCAATTGAATTTCCTCGACAGCACAATCAAGTTGAGCCTTGTCTTTGAAAGCCGATCCATCCGAGAATTAAATCAATATCGAGTCACCAAGAACAATTGGTTTAGACAGGAATTTATAGTCGCCCATCTTGATAGAAACATCCGGACGAAACTCTAGAAGTCATTTGCTTACCGGAGACACAATCTTCCACGGAATAGGAATCTTTTACATCACAAACTCATGCTTTGCAACAAAAGGTCTTGAAATGAAAGAAGCGATGCACAGTATCAAATAAGACTTTTGCAGGAATATCATTAACAGGAAGATTACCCATGATCACATCTGAAGAATCCTCTGCTTGAGCTGCATTCATCATATTCACCTTTGCATACTTTGGATTATGCTTGACCACTGCATTGCTTGAAGACCTCACAGGAGGAGGAGGAGGAAGGCGCTTTTGGTTATGGCATTTGTTCGCATAGTGACCTTTCTGCTGGCACTTGTTGCAGGTCACCTCTGAGAGCGGACGGTGATAAGGAGCATTTGACCTTGGAGCTTGAGGCTGAGACTTGTTACAGTAGCTTGGGTTGGGTGGGTGGGAAGATCCACGACCACAGAGTTCTTCTGTGATAAAATTTGGCCAGACGGAGGAGGAGGAAGGTAGAACTTTCTTTGCTTTGCTGCCACTTGAGAGGAGAAGAAGACTGAAGCGCATCCACGATTCTCTTCTTTGAAGCCTCACACTTGAGTGAGCACCTTCTAGCTTGAGTGCCATATTATAGAATTGATCAAGCGAGTAGGCTCGGAAAGAACAAGAGATAACTGCAGATCCTCTCGAAGGCCACCTCTGAAGCGATAGATCATACTTTTCTCATCGAGGAGCGTCTTGTTTAGCAAAACGAGCAAGTTTCGAAATCGTATGTTGTATTCGTACCTGACATGTTCCCTTGCTTGAGATTG
This sequence comes from Aegilops speltoides, assembly GCA_021437245.1. Taxonomy (NCBI): domain Eukaryota; kingdom Viridiplantae; phylum Streptophyta; class Magnoliopsida; order Poales; family Poaceae; genus Aegilops; species Aegilops speltoides. The sequence continues at coordinate 499,504,028 of CM038143.1, forward strand.
CGAAACTCCTCACGCTTGCTCTCAACAACCTTTGGAAGGAATATGGTGAGCTTTAAAGTCCCGGCAATCAGTCAAGTAATCACTCGACCACCTCTAGAATCCTTGTATTCTGGAACCAATCAGCTGCTGATCCTTGAGCTGAAAAAGCAGCGAACTTGGCGTAGTCCTCGGGCACGACATTGCTGCATTGAAGTGCTTGTTGATATCCACGAGCCAATCGTCGGCGTCTGTGGCCTCCGCACGAAATTTGAAAGACTTTGGCTGGTTGGCAAGAGCTGGTTGAGTGTAGAGGCTGTGGTGATGATAGAACTGTCCTTGACCTTGATTCCCTTGGTTGCCTTGGCCTTGGTTGCGCTCTTGCATCAATTTGAATCAACAAGCTGGCGTTGGCGTTAGTGGTTGCCATCAAAGTTTGCCATGCCTCCGGGAGGCGGAGGTGGAGGTGGAGGTTAGCTGACTCCCATCACTGCGTTCCGGATTCGGCGTTGGTGGAGCCATCTGAAGGGTGACATCCGTTAGCATCTTGATGAGCGGATGGACAAGTTGAATCAGCGGATAGAAATTGCAACATATAGTCTTCACAATAAACATTGAACAGGGATGAGCGAATGAATTCCAAAGTAAACATCCGTCCATTAAGGTGAGAAGCCACTTGATAAGAGATATGATGAATAAAATAAAAACAAGGTATGAATGGAACAAATAAGTGGTAAGTTACCCAATCACAAACCAAATATCTGCGGAAGAAATGCTAGAGCTACTTGAATCCCACCTATAAACTCGAAACTTTCGGTTATGCAATGGGTGTTGGGGATCTGGGGAGCAATATATATATCTCACCCAAGCTAACAATCCCTACATCCAGTTGTATCCATCCTTGACACATAACCAAAAAACCTTGAAATCGTGTACCTCAACCTTGAAAAGCATCCGTTATACGAGTCATGGCAATACTCCGTACTCACCAGATCTTTGAGTTAGCGAGGTTATCTCTGCAACAAGCTGCATAAAAAGATTTTCGATGTCGTGCGTAAACTTCGGTATTCGAACTGCGCGATAAAATTATGGCGACAACACCTCGGAGCTCAACTCCCGGGACACGCCACAACCCTAAATGTCGGAGGCAACCAAGACAATGTTGTCATCATAAGAATATCGGAGCGATCCCAAGATACCAGCGTGATCCTAAAAAAAAATTTTAGTGAAATTTGAAGAGAAGAGTCGAAACTCTCGTCGGGATACCTCGCCGGAAAGGTCGAAGGGGAGAGGGGGGTAAGAAATCCCAAACTCTCAGATATATATAATCCTAAATGACTCAAAGTTTTTTTCTAGACACAACTCGGCCACTAAAAGCGATCAAGCGTTAGGGGCTCCTAAGGTGAGGATGGCTCGATTACACCAACTTATGCGCCCTCGATGCGGCTATAGCTCCCGCGATGAGACTTTCGACTTAGAGGCATAGCGCATTGAAAGCAATGTCATAAGTGAGGTAATCTTCGCACAATCCATGTAATACATAAGGGAAAAAGGTACATAGTTGGCTTCACAATAGCCACTTCACACAATTACATGAATAAGCATTACATCATCCGAGATACAATCAAGGTCACTCTGGAACCAAAATAAAGAAGAACAACCCCACATCGACACAAATCCCGATACTAGTAGGCTCCACTACTAATCGTGCGGAAAGGAAACATAGTATCGACCAAGTGCCTCATCATATTCCACTTCAGCTCGGTGGCGCCATCTGTATTGGCATCACCGATACTGCATCTGTTTGGTAGAATCATGAGCCCACGGGGACTCAACAATCTCACACCAGCGAGATCAAGACTATTTAAGCAAGGAAGGCTGGTGTCAAAAGGAGGGCTGCTGCAGCGATAGCATATATGGTGGCTACATACATAAAGAAGCGAGAAGAAGAAGCAAAGCGGCGGTGGTGAACTATTAGCGATCAAGAAGTGATCGACTCCGTCAAGCATAACTCCAACCGTGTTCCTTCCGGACTCCGAGGAAAACCATCCGGTTACATACCCGTTGATGTATTTTAATTAAAACAACTTTGGGTTTTCTAGGACATTAACAAATTCCCATCGCCTCATAACGGCACGGCTTTGAAAAAATACCTGCGGTGTCCCAACAACCCATACAAGCTCTCCGGTTAAGGGAATAAATTAAAAACACCATGATGGTATCCAATAAACATTTCACAAGGAAAACTAAACCACAAGAACCCTTCTGACATGAAAAGGGCTGAAATTTCCCTGAAACAATTTAAACATAGGCTAAAAACAGCAGGAACAAAATTAAGGAAATCACTATGCCTGACTAAGGTCAGGAATAACATAACCCTAAGGCTTCCAACTTTCTCAAGTCATACTCGTAGCTACATAAAACAATGGAAGAACCCTAATCAAACAAGGAACAATGCAACAACTATGATGCATATATGACTCAATATCAAGCGGTGCATGCACAATACGTATGCTCAGGAAATGGATGCTAAGTTGACATCAACTTTGGCATAACAATGTATGCGCTAGGAAAGATAGCTGATCTGAAGCAAACGATAAGACAGATCGGTATGCATTTGCAAATGAGCTCAAAACAAATGGATCCCAATAGGTTTCAACAGTCGATGTACTCTTCAGGCAACATAACATCACAGCACCCAACATAAAACAAGCAACATATGAGCATATGAACTATGGAGATGTGAATCAATGAATTGCAAGGAAATGAGACGCTATCACACTTCAAATTATGCCAAGCATGGAGAATTTGGTGAATCAAAATAATCAGTTCAAGCACTTAGAAATCTTACGGAATGGCGAAATACTGCGACAGGCGAGTCTAGACGCAAGCAGAGCAACATGGCTACGGACCATGGCAAAGCAGGCTGGCAGACTAGCCAAGAGGCGGCTTCAAGCAGCACTGGCTAGGCGGCCTGTAAGAATGTGACAGTGTAAAGCATGGATGTTGTTAAGTTCGATTGGTGAAGCTATGTGTGGCAGACATTCATGGCATGTTGTGAGCTCCGATGCAGCATGCTACAGGACCTAGTAACTAGCATAAGCACCCAGTTCGAGACATGCATGGCTATGCAAGACCTCAATGCATACGTCATGCCTGTGAGGAAATGAGGGCTAAGAAACAGTTGCAGGAAAATTTCGAGTGAAGAAAAGATCTAACTTTAATAGGCATAGAGGAGCTAGGCAACGTCAAAACCCTTACTGACGCCAAAAGGTGATAGTCTTCGCACAACCACATGCATATCGAGCGGACAATACAGAGTGCATGAGTCTAATGGGTAAATCATGCGGCTATTTGGAGTTGTTCTAGCAACATAGCAAAAAAGACAGAGAACAATACTCATGGAGGATAGCAGCATGTTAAACACATGTAGGACTAAACATAGTTCAACATAACTCAAATGACCTCGAAACAAAGCTGAAATCTACGGTGCTAGGGTTTGCCCGGATTTTTCGGGAGGTCTATTTATAGGCATAGAGGAGCTAGGAGAGTCCAAATGGGGTGTAGTTTTACCACACGATCGTGATCGAACGACCGAGGGCATGGAGGGAGCTAGATGGGTTATTGGGCTGTTTTGGAGGTTGTTGGGCTGCAACTCAAAAGAGGCCTTTGCGAGGGTGCGGTTAACCGTTGGAGTACCAAACGAACTCCAAATGACCCGAAACTTGACAGGTGGTCTACGGTGCTATACCAGGCCACTTGGCAAGGCTCGTCCATTCCGAGAATGTTCAACACCGCACACGGTAAAAGGACAAGAGGGTGCGCCGGGGAACATAGGAGTGCCGGATTGCAAAACGGCCAACGGGGAATATGCTCGGAATCATAAGGCGAACTCGTATGCAAATGAGATGCACATGATGACATGATATGAGATGCATGACATGAACAAAATGCAAAAACGAAAACAAAACCCAACCACGGAGGGAATATCTCAGCACATATCCGGAAATGGCAATAGTTGAAGTTACAAATATGGAAAGATACATCCGGGGTGTTACAACACTCCACCACTACAAGAGGATCTCGTCCCGAGATCTAGGGTGAAAGAACTCCGGATATTCGAACGGAGGTGATCCTCGCGCCCCGTGTGGCTTCTCGGTCGGAATGGTGTGACCACTTCACTTTTAGGAATTTGATTGACTTGTTGCGAGTCTTGCGCTCGGTTTCTTCAAGAATAGCAACGGGGTGCTCATGATAAGAGAGATCTTCTTGGAGGTCAATTTCTTCAAAGTTGATAGTGCGTTCAGAATCTTGAAGCACTTGCGGAGCTGTGACACGTGAAACACATCGCACGTTTGCAAAGTTGGGTGGAAGCTCAAGTTGATAGGCGAGATCGCCTCTTTTGCCAATGATCTTGAAAGGACCCACGTATCTAGGGGCAAGCTTCCTTTGATACCGGGCGGCGAGTGCCTTTCATTGGAGACGCGGAGGTAGACATGGTCTCCGATTTCAAAAGCCACATCACGGTGCTTGTCATCATAATAGCCCTTACCGCGCGATTATGCGGCTTTAAGATTCTCACGAATGACTTTGCACATTTCTTGCTTCTATGATCAAGTCGTTGCCAAGAAGTTGGCGTTCACCGTCTCGGACCAGTTGAGAGGAGTCGGCACTTTCGCCATATAGAATCTCGAATGGGGCCTTGCAGAACTTGCTTGGAAGCTGTTGTTGTAAGAGAACTTCGGCATATGGGAGACACTCTTCCACTTCATGCCAAAGAGATGACACAAGCCCCGAGCATATCTTCAAGGATTTGATTGACTCGCCGACTTGGCCACTTGTTTGAGGATGAAAAGCTGTCTTTGAAGCGAATCTTTGGTGCCCATGGCCTTCTCAAAAGAATCCCGAACTTAGAAGTGAAAATGCTTCCACGGTGCGAAGAGATCAATTGCGGAATACCGTGCAAGGAGACAATTACGGAGGTGTATAACTCGCCGGTGAGCTGCTGTGATAGATTCTTTGCGGGAAGAAAATGAGCCACTTTAGTAAGCTTGTCAATGACAACGAAGATAGCATCATTTCCACGCTTGGACTTAGGAAAACCAGTCACAAAGTCCATCTCGATATGATCAAACTTCCATTCGGAATAGCAAGAGGTTGTAGGAGACCAGCTGGTCTTTGGTGTTTCGCTTTCACTCTTCTCGCAGACATCACATTCATTCACGAATTGAGCAATTTCTCGCTTCATTCGAGTCCACCAATCGATCGCTTGAGGTCATGGTACATCTTCGTACTTCGGGATGAATGGATAGGAGGGAATTGTGTGCCTCATTCATGATGACTTTTCTCGATCGCCTTTAGGAACCTGTCGATCCTCGAAGAAAAGAGTGTCTTTGTCATCCAAGCGATAGCACTTGTATTTGGAAATGCCCTTGTCAATACCACGTTTCACCTTCTTCACCATGGCATCCAGAAGTTGAGCCTCACGAATTTGATCTTCCAAAGTAGGAGAGACTATGAGGTTGGCAAGAAATCCTTGAGGAACAACTTGAAGATTCAGCTATGAAAGCTTCACAAAGATCCGGTTGGAAGGGCTTGAGAATTAGATCTGTTGCAATAAGCCTTTCGCTCAGAGCATCTGCAATCACATTCGCCTTGCGTGAGTATATTCAATACTTGGATTGTACTCTTGAATCATTTCGACCCATCGAGTTTGCCTGAGGTTGAGGTTTGGTTGAGTGAAGATATACTTGAGGCTCTTGTGATCGGTGAAAATGTCCACTTTCCTTCCCAACAAGAGATGTCTCCATGTTATCAATGCATGGACAACTCGCCGCCAACTCAAGATCGTGAGTGGGGTAGTTCTTTTCGTTGGCTTCAATCTGGCGAGAGGTATAGGCCACAACCTTCTTCTCTTGCATTAACACAGACCGAGACCTTGCAAGGAAGCATCACGAAAACTTGAATGGCTTGGATTCATCGGGAGGAGTCAAGACAGAGAGCTGTAACTAGCTTCTCTTTGAGGGTGTTGAAAGCGACATCACACTCAAAGGCGTCGGACATACTTGACATGCTTCGGAGGAGGTTGGAAAGAGGCTTTGCAATCTTGGAGAAGTTCTCAACGAATCTCCGACAATAGCTTGCAAGACCGAGAAAATCATGAGCTGCTTGACATTACGAGGAGGTTCCCAATTCACAATTGAAGACACCTTCTCGGGATTAACAGCGATGCCCTTGGCTGAGATGATATGACCAAGATAAAGAACTTCATCAAGCCGTAACTCACATTTGGAAAACTTTGCATAGAATTGATGTTCTCTCGAGCTTGTCGAGCACCAATCGCAAATGTTTGGCATGATCTGCTTGTTCTTGGAGAAGACCGAATATCATCGAGATACACCAAGACTAATTCATTTGTGTAGGGGTTGAAGATAAAGTTCATCATGCGAGAGAAAGTTGGAGGAGCATTGACAAGGCCGAAAGACATGACAAGTATATTCATAAGAACCATAGCTTGTTACGAATCTTGTCTTGGGAATATCTTGTTCACGAATGCGAATCTGATGATAACCCATACGGAGGTCAAGCTTGGAGAATACTTTAGCACCTTTGAGTTGCTCGAATAGCTCATTGATGTTGGGAAGTGGATACTTGTTCTTGATTGTCTTCTTGTTCAATGGACGGTAATCAACACAAAGTCGGTCCGTGCCATCCTTCTTACGGACAAAAGAACTCCACATCCCCATGGAGATGAACTCGATGCGATCAAACCAGACGCTCTTGTTCATCGAGCTGCTTCTTCAATTCTTTCAGCTCCTTGGGACCAAGCTTGTAAGGACGCTTGCAAGCGGGTTCGATGCAGTGCTCAAGATCAATAACGAATTCGGTGGCGATGAGGAGGCATACCGGAAGTTCTTACGGAAAGACATCTTGGTACTCACAAGCGATGGAATTTGAGAGATAGCATCCAATTCACCCTTCTCATTGAGAGAAAACAACGAATGGTTTCATCACGGCGGCATAGATGATAACATCCTCGGAAGGGTGTGTCAATTGAATTTCCCTGACAGCACAATCAAGCTGAGCCTTGTGCTGAGAAAGCCAGTCCATCCCGAGAATTAAATCAATATCAGAGTCACCAAGAACAATTGGTTTAGACAGGAATTTATAGTCGCCCATCTTGATAGAGACATCCGGGACGAAAACTCGAGAAGTCATTTGCTTACCCGGAGACACAATCTTCAACGGAATAGGAATCTTTTCTGTCACAAACTCATGCTTTGCAACAAAAGGTCTTGAAATGAAAGAAAGCGATGCACCAGTATCAAATAAGACTTTTGCAGGAATATCATTAACAGGAAGATTACCCATGATCACATCTGAAGAATCCTCTGCTTGAGCTGCATTCATCATATTCACCTTTGCATACTTTGGATTATGCTTGACCACTGCATTGCTTGAAGACCTCACAGGAGGAGGAGGAGGAAGGCGCTTTTGGTTATGGCATTTGTTCGCATAGTGACCTTTCTGCTGGCACTTGTTGCAGGTCACCTCTGAGAGCAGACGGTGATAAGGAGCATTTGACCTTGGAGCTTGAGGTGAGACTTGTTTCAGTAGCTTGGGTTGGGTGGGTGGGAAGATCCACGACCACTGAGTTCTTCTGGCGATAAGGCCGACGGAACGGAGGAGGAGGAAGGTAGAACTTTTGCTGCTTTGTTGCCACTTGAGAGGAGGAAGAAGACTGAATCGCATCCTGATTCTCTTCTTTGAAGCCTCACACTTGAGCTGAGCACCTTCTAGCTTGAGTGCCATATTATAGAATTGATCAAAGCGAGTAGGCTCGGAAAGAACAAGAGATAACTGCAGATCCTCTCAAGGCCACCTCTGGCGATAGATCATACTTTTCTCATCAGAGCGTCTTGTTTGGCAAAAGCGAGCAAGTTTACAAATCTGTATGTTGTATTCAGTAATCGACATGTTCCCTTGCTTGAGATTGCGAAACTCCTCACGCTTGCTCTCAACAACTTTGGAAGGAATATGGTGAGCTTTAAAGTCCCGAGAAATCAGTCCAAGTAATCACTCGACCACCTCTAGAATCCTTGTATTCTTGGAACCAATCATTTGCTCGATCCTTGAGCTGAAAAGACGCGAACTTGGCGTAGTCCTCGGGCTGACATTGCTGCATTGAAGTGCTTGTTGATATCCACGAGCCAATCGTCGCGTCTGTGGCCTCCGCACAAAAGCCGAAAGACTTTGGCTGGTTGGCAAGGAACTGGTTGAGTGTAGGAAGCGTGGGTGATGATAGAACTGTCCTTGACCTTGATTCCCTTGGTTGCCTTGGCCTTGGTTACGCTCTTGCATCACCTGAATCAACAAGCGGCGTTGGCGTTAGTGGTTGCCATCAAAGTTTGCCATGCCTCCGGAGGCGGAGGTGGAGGTGGAGGGTTCGCCGACTCCCATCACTGCGTCCGGATTACGACGCGTTGGCGGAGCCATCTGAAGAGGGTGACATCCGTTAGCATCTAGATGAGCAGATGGACAAGTTGAATCAACGGATAGAAATTGCAACATATAGTCTTCACAATAAACATTGAACAGGATGAGCGAATGAATTCCAAAGTAAACATCCGTCCATTAAGGTAAGAAGCCACTTGATAAGAGATATGATGAATAAAATAAAAACAAGGTATGAATGGAACAAATAAGTGGTAAGGATTACCCAATCACAAACCAAATATCTGCGGAAGAAATGCTAGAGCTACTTGAATCCCACCTATAAACTCCGAAACTTTCCGGTTATGCAATCAGTGTTAGGGATACAGGGAGCAATATATATATCTCACCCAAGCTAACAATCCCTACATCCATTTGTATCCATCCTTCAACACATAACCAAGAAACCTTCGAAATCGTGTACCTCAACCTTGAAAAGCATCCGTTATAATGAGTCATGGCAATACTCCGTACTCACCACAAGATTGGGTTAGCGGGGTTATCTCACCAACAAGCGCATAAAAGAGATTTTCGATGTCGGCGTGCTAAACTCGGTATTCGAGCTGCAACGATAAAATTATGACGACAACACCTCGGAGCTCAACTCCCCGGGACACTGCCACAACCCCTAAATGTCAGGAGGCAACCAAGACAATGTTGTCATCATAAGAATATCGGAACGATCCCAAGATACCCGCGTGATCCTAAAAAAAAAATTTTAGTGAAATTTGAGAAGAGAAGAGTCAAAACTCTACGTCAGGATACCTCACCAGAAGGTCGAAGGGACTGGGGAGTAAAAAGAATTCCTAAACTCTCCGATATATATAATCCTAAATGACTCAAAACAATTTTTCTAGACACAACTCGGCCACTAAAAACGATCAAGCAGTGGGGGCTCCTAAGGTCGGGATGGCTCGATTACCAACTTATAGCGCCCTCGATGCGGCTATAGCTCCCACGTGTCGAAGCACGACTTAGAGGCATAGCCGCATTGAAAGCAATGTCGCAAGTGAGGTAATCTTCGCACAATCCATGTAATACATAAGGAAAAGGTACATAGTTGGCTACGATTCGCCACTTCACACAATTACATGAATAAAGCAATTACATCATCCAGATACAATCAAGGTCCGACTACGGAACCAAAATAAAAGAAGAACAACCCCACATGCGACACAAATCCTCGATCGCCTAACTGGGCTCCACTACTAATCGTCGGAAAGGAAACATAGTATCGACCAAGTGCCTCATCATATTCCCACTTCAGCTCGATGGCGCCATCTGTATTTGGCATCACCGATACTGCATCTGTTTTGGTAGAATCATGAGCCACGGGGACTCAGCAATCTCACACCCGCGAGATCAAGACTATTTAAGCAAGGGAAGGCTGGTGTCAAAAGGAGGAGCTGCTGCAGTTTACTAGCATATATGGTGGCTACATCGCAAAAGAGAGCGAGAAGAGAAGCAAAGCGCGGTCGTGAAGCTATTAGCGATCAAGAAGTGATCGACTACTTCGTCAAGCATAACTCCAACACCGTGTTCACTTCCGGACTCCACGAGAAGAGACCATCACGGTTACATACGGTTGATGTATTTTAATTAAGGTCAACTTTGGGTTTTCTACAACGGACATTAACAAATTCCCATCTGCCTCATAACCATGAGCACGGCTTTGAAAGATAATACCTGCAGGGTGTCCCAACAGCCCATCACAAGCTCTCACGGTCATCGAAGGAATAAACCTTCACCCAAGACACACCGATCGGACTCGGTATCCGGTACATCAAGACATTTCGACAATGGTAAAACTAAACCAGCAAGACCACCCATTGTGCCGACAAATCCCGATAGGAGCTGCACATATCTCGTTCTCGGCACACCGGATGAGCGACGACGGCAACCGAAGATACCCCAAGTTGCCTCGGCGGCACGCAAGTGGCTCTAGTTTGGACCAACACTCGAAGGAGCACTGGCCCGGGGGGGCTAAAATAAAGATGACCCTCGGGCTCGCGAAAACCCAAGGGAAAAAGGGTATAGGTGGCAAATGGTAAAACCAAGGTTGGGCCTTCTTTGGAGGAGTTTTATTCAAAGCGAACTGTCAAGGGGTCCCATAAATCACCCGACCGCGTAAGGAGCATAAAATCAAGGAACATAACACGGTATGGCGGAAACTAGGGTGGCAAGAGTGGAACAAAACACGGGCATAAGGCCGAGCCTTCCACCCTTTACCAAGTATATAGGTGCATTAATTAAAGCAATAGATATTGTGATATCCCAAAATAATCATGTTCCAACAAGGAACAAACTTCATCTTCACCGCAACTAGCAGCGCTATAAGAGGGTGAGAAAGCGGTAACATAGCCAATCAACGGTTTGCTAGGACATGGATGGTTAGAGGTTGACATGGCAATATGGGTGGCATGATATAGCAAGTGGTAGGTATCGCAGCATAGGCATAGCAAAAGAGCGAGCATCTAGCAAGCAAAGATAGAAGTGATATCGAAGGTATGGTCATCTTGCCTGTAAGGTTCTCAGAGTTGTCGAAGGCTGGATCCTCGTAGGCGTTCTCAACAGGTTCCTCGTTCACGTACTCGTCTCCCGGCTCTACCCAAAGCAAGAACACAAGCAACGGAACCACAATCAAACAAGGAACATATGCACAAGCAATATGATGCAATATATGACATGCTATGCGAGATGTGACATGCAATGCATATGTATGCTCCGGAAGGGAAAATGATGAACCGGGCATCAACTTGGCAAACCAAGTATGCCGCTGGAAAGATGGAGTGATTTCGGTTGAAATCGATATAAAGATCACGGAATCGGATGCACGGTTTGCAAATGACAAGCAAAACAAGAATGGCGCAAAACTGCGTTTAACAGCCCGATGCTACTTAGCACGCAACACAAAACTATGCTACAGCACCCCAACATAAAAACAAAGCATATGGCAACGAACTACAGGAGATGCTTAACAATAGAGGAACACTGAGCTACGGCTAAATCACATCATAACATGTTCAAACAAGCATGGAGAAAGTGCTCAAAATATCAGGTTCACAGACTTAGTGAAAATACTAACATGGCAGGAATTAACATCAGGAAGGCATGTTTAGAGCAAGCAAACAACATGCTACAGGAACTTATAATAGCAAAGCAAGGCATGACATGATTCTACTCAAAGCATATTTCAATTGTCCCTTACTGACCATAAGCCAAAAAGGACCTTAAGAAATGGTGGCACCCATGTAAACATTGCAAGTTTTATTACAGATTTCAGACTTGGTGAAAATATCAGGACATGGCAAAAACAGATTCGACATGGCATGTTAAGTGAGCTCGATGCACTCACTACAGAGCACCTCATGATAAACTAAGCATACACCCATCAAGAAGACATGGCATAGGAGCTATACATGGCAAGAACAACATCATAGCATACACGGATCAACTACACCGACCTCGTGAAAATTGAATCTAATGCAAACAGTCTGCCAGGAAACAATTTCAAGCAAAAGTAGAGCACGAAAAAGACATGCTAGACTACTCCATAAATACCAACAAAGGCATGGATGGATAGAGCACAACCATATGTTCAAAACACCCTTACTGATCATGCTCAAAAGGGCATAGATCTCTCTGAAACAACCTAAACATATGGCATAAAATTATCAGCAGGACAAAACTTAGTGAAATCACTAAGTCCCTGAAATCAGGAATAACATCATCCCTACTTTGCATGCTTGTTCTAGTCAACACATAGCTCACAAAAATACATGGAAAATACCCTGGAAAGATGGCATGGCAATGTTCAACTTACATGTAGGACTCAAATTCATAGGGTGCACACATAATTCATGGCAAAATGACAAAATAGCTCGAACTGATAAAATTCTGAAACTAACGATCTGAAGCTAACTTCCAACAGCATTTCGGGCATCAAGATGAGCTCAAATGCAAATGATGCAATGGAATGAAATGATGTACTCTTCGAGACGAACATTTTGACATATTATACGCCCAAAACGGAGCCACAGTTGCGGAGATGTGATGCGTTGAAAAATGCCCGAAATAATTCACAGATTTAGGACTTAGAGGAAATTTGGGGTACAGGGAAAGTCAACCTTCGTCTTGATCCGGATCAGATCGGATCGGGCGAGGCTCGCCGGAGGAGGAAGGACGGCGGCGGCGGGGTCTGGCCGGCCAGGGCGGCGGTGTGGCGGGTGTGTGCGTGTGTGTGTGTGTGTGTGTGTGTGTGTGTGTGTGTGGTGCAAGTGTGTGTGGGGCAATGGTGTGTGTGGCGGGAGGTGTGCGTGTGCGCGGCGGTGTGGGTGGGAGGCCAATGGCTGGCGAGGCTGGCCAGGGCAGGGTGTATGTGATGGCGAGGTGCCACGTGTCGCCCAGTTCGCTGGCGGCGCATGACGTGTCCGGCGCCGGCGGACGTGTCCCATGATGAGGAAGAGAGGGGCTAGGGTTTGCCCGGATTTTGGGGAGGTCTATTTATAGGCATAGAGGAGCTAGGAGAGTCCAAATGGGGTGTAGTTTTACCACACGATCGTGATCGAACGACCGAGGGCATGGAGGGGAGCTAGATGGGTTATTGGGCTGTTTTGGAGGGTTGTTGGGCTGCAACTCAAAAGAGGCCTTTGCGAGGGTGCGGTTAACCGTTGGAGTACCAAACGAACTCCAAATGACCCGAAACTTGACAGGTGGTCTACGGTGCTATACCAGGGCCACTTGGCAAGGCTCGGTCCATTCGAGAATGTTCAACACCGCACACGGTAAAAGGACAAGAGGGTGCGCTGGGAACATAGGAGTGCGGATTGCAAAAGCGGCCAACGGGAATATGCTCGGAATCATAAGGCGAACTCGTATGCAAATGAGATGCACATGATGACATGATATGAGATGCATGACATGAACAAAATGCAAAAACGAAAACAAAACCCAACCACGGAGGGAATATCTCAGCACATATCCGGAAATGGCAATAGTTGAAGTTACAAATATGGAAAGATACATCCGGGGTGTTACAGGCCCATCTTCAACAACACATGCTCAAGACCCTCGCGAGGGGCCAAGCCTCGCGGGGCGGACGACAGGAGGCTTCCTCGGCACGGCCTCGTCAGGCTGGCTCACGAGGAGGTGGAGAGATCAAGGCGGGGTACCTCACGAGGTGCCCGTGATGCAAGCCATGACGACCAAGGCCAGGCAGGCGCCAGGCGGGCGCCGGCCTGCGCAGAAGTCCTGGTTTCCTCTTTGGTGCAAAGGGGGCAAGTGCAGGCAAGGGTATCAAGAAAAGGCAACCATTTCGGTGCAACAAGACCAAGACCAGCAGGACGGCAAAACGGAGGTCATCGTGGAGCCCAAGCCGGCGTCATCGTCGGTGTCTTTGGCAGGCGAGGACCAACTTTAGTCAGGATAAGTGTACTAGATGTTCCCCTTCAAAATGGCCAATTGTTGGCGCCCTTCCCGCTCAATATTTGGGAAGAGGCCCGGGGCCTTCGCCTATAAATAGGACTAGCCACCCACTGGGTAGAGGGGATCCGCATTCAAGACACAGAGAGATAAGCGACTGAACTCCCCCTGGCAGTTCACCGCACCAACCAAGAACAGACCCTCGCGAGGCTGTTCTTCCCTTGTACTGTTCCTCATCAGCCCCAGAGGCAATCCACCACACCACAAACTGGAGTAGGGTATTACACCACAATGGTGGCCTGAACCAGTATAAATCTTGTGTCCCTTGTGTTGTTCTTCGTGTAGTTCTAGATCCAGACGAGACGGTGAGACATGGGTAGGCTGGAGGTGTGATCTCCGCGTGCACCCCAGTGTTCGAACCTCAAGGGTCTGCCGGAACCCGAAATCCGACACTTTGCTAACCTCTAAAATGACCTAGATAAAGAGTATATAAAGCCTAGGGACGAAATGGAAGGGGCAGGGATACAAGGTTAGAAAAAACCCAAAAGCACGCAGGTTGTTTTGGAGGGGTCCGAGCACCTGGGGTAAAGTGACCAGGGCACCCGGGGCTCCAAGGCCAGGCACCCGGGAGGCAGCTAGGAGCAGGAGGCCGTGCACCCAGGGCTCAAGGCCGGGCACCCGGGGGTGGGTGCGAGCGCCTGGGCCATGTGAGGCCGGGCCTCCAGGGCCAAAGTGCCCGGGCACCCGAAGTTTCCAAGGCTTCTCCTTCTTCACTCTTGTCGCTCCTTTCCTCCTTCTCGTCCATAAGTTCTCGGGTCTTCGTGCTAGCCTCTTCATGATCAACACCTTGATACCTAATCATGCACAACACTTCCGTTTGAGATAGGACCCAACTCTCGTGTGAATTTGAATGGAGCTCGAACAGGAGAGAGTTCACCTTGTTCTCGATGGTGCATGCAGGTGCTCTTGTCATTGGTCCTCTTGTTGCTTGCAGTGGTGACGGAGTGTCCATGTGGGTGGTCAAGGGATGCTCCGCATCATCTCCCCCTCCCCTTGGGAGAGATCCGTCCACTGATTGTGATCTTCATCACCATGGTACTTGGCCAAGTCTTTGACGTTGAAGATGTCGCTTATGTTGTACTTGTCATGTGGAATGTCGATCTTGTAGGCGTTGTCATTTTAGCGTGCGAGCACCTTGGATGGCTCATCGGCTCTCGGAAGTAACTTGGACTTTTGTTCCTTGGATAAGCGGTCCTTGCGGAGATGTATCCATACTAGATCACCCGGTTGGAACACCATCGGTGACTTGTTGATGCTGAGCTTGGAGGCGAGGCGGTGTACTTGACGCTCGATCGTGGACCTTGTTTCTTCATGCACCTTCTTGAGGTAGGTGGCTCTTGCACTAGCATCTATGTTTGCTCGTTCTTGTAGCGGTAGAGGAAGGATGTCCAATGGCGACAAAGGGTTGAAGCCGTAGACAACCTCAAAGGGGGACTTGCCGGTGGTCGAGTATCTTGCACGGTTGTAGGCATACTCGTTGATGGGTAAGCACTCCTCCCACTCCTTGATGTTCTTCTTGATCAACACACATACGAGAGTGGCGAGTGTCCGGTTGGTGACTTCCGTTTGGCCATCGGTTTGAGGATGATATGCCATGGAGAAGAGTAGCTTGATTCCGAGCTTGGCGCATAACGTCTTCCAAAAGTAGCTTAAGAACTTGACATCTCGGTCATACACAATTGTCTTTGGCACTCCGTGTAACCTCAAGATCTCCCTACAAAAAAGATTTGCAACATGTGAAGCATCGTCTATCTTATTGCATGGGATAAAATGAGACATTTTAGAGAGTTGTCCACAACAACAAATACAGAGTCCTTGCCATTTTGAGTCCTAGGTAGTCCAAGCACAAAATCCATGCTAATGTCTTCCCAAGGTTGATGTTGGATAGGTAGCGGCATATGTAAACCATGGGATTGGCATTGTAACTTAGCTTTGCGACATGTAGAGCACCGGTTGGTGAAGCGTGAGACATCACGGAACATCTTGGGCCAGAAGTAGTTCCTGGAGAGCGTGGCAAAAGTCTTGTCGCGTCCAAAGTTTCCCATGAGTCCGCCTCCATGAGCCTCTTGCAAAAGTAACAAATGAAGAGAAGACTCGGGAATGCATAGTTTGTTATCTCTCATTAGATAACCATCTTTGATATAATATCGTTCCCAAGATGTATGCGTCACACACTTAGCAAAAGGAGTAGCAAAAGTCACATCATGCTCATACAAATCCTTGATATGTTCAAATCCAACAACATTCAATTCAAGTTGAGTAATTAACATGCATTTGCGGGAAAGAGCATCCGCCAGAACATTCTCTTTGCCCTTAATGTACTTGATCACATAGGGGAAAGATTCAATAAATTCACTCCATTTAGCATGCTGTTTATTCAACTTGGTTTGGCCTTTAAGGTACTTAAGTGTCTCATGATCGGTATGTATGACAAACTCATGTGGTCTAAGGTAATGCTCCCAAACATGCAACACACGCACTAAAGCATACAATTCTTTGTCATAGATGGGATAATTAAGTTGAGCACCAGAGAGTTTTTCACTAAAATATGCAATGGATCGCTTTTCTTGCATCAAAACTCCAACAATTCCGTTACCACTAGCATCACAATGAACCTCAAAAGTTTTGTCAAAAATGCACAAAGCAAGAATCAGAGCATGTGTAAGAAAAGATTTGAGCTCATCAAATGCGGTAGGTTGCAAGGGTCCCCAAACAAAGGGTGCATTTTTCTTACTCAAGGCATGCAACAGTGCGGCAATAGTGCTAAAATCTTTCACAAAGTGACGATAAAAACCCGAAAGGCCAAGAAAACTACGCACTTGTTTTAAATTTGTGGGTGTGGCCAAGTTTTAATTGCTTCAATTTTAGACTCATCAACATGGGCACCCTTTGAGGAAACAACAAAACCCAAGAAAACAAGCTTGTCTACACCAAAAGTGCATTTTTTCATGTTGGCTTAAAGACGTTCCTTGCGAAGAGTTTGCAAAACGGCTAACATGATTTACATGATCTTTGATGGATTTGCTAAAAACAAGTATGTCGTCAAAGTAGACCACAACAAATACTCCAATGTATGGACGAAGCACGAAATGCATAAGATGCATGAAAGTACTGGGAGCTTTCGATAAACCCATAGGCATAACTTACCAATCGTACAAGCCAAATTTAGTTCTAAAAGCGGTTTTCCATTCATCACCTTCTTGAATGCATATTTCGTAATAGCCACTTTTAAGATCAATTTTTGAGAAAATGGTGGCACCACTAAGCTCATATAGCATATCGTCAAGGCAAGGAATGGGATGCCTATAACGAACGGTGATAGCATTGATGGGTCTACAATCTGAGCACATGGAAAAACTACCATCTTGCTTAGGCACAAGGATAACCGCAATGGCACAAGGACTTAAGCTTTCACGTACATGGCCGTTTTCTATGAGTTGTTGTACTTGCCATTGGATCTCCTTAGTTTCTTCAGGGTTGACGTGGTACAGAGCCTTGTTGGGAAGAGGTGCTCCGGGGATGAGGTCGATCCAATGTTCAATGCCACGTAGAGGAGGGAGACCGGGAGGTAGCTCATCAGGAAAGACATCCTCGAATTCCTACAACAAGTTATGAAACACTAGAGGAAGAGGATTAGGAGTGTTAGTTTTTGCCACCTCATCTTTGCATAGGAGGACATAGTGGATGACAATCGATGGGTTCTCACACACTTCTCTCATCTCTCTTTTGGTGGCTAGGAGGGCTAAGTTTTTCTCTCTTGGCAAAGAGTCTCTCAATTTGGGTTTGTGGCGCTCACTTTCTTTGTGGTGGTTCACTCTCTCACTAGTATCTCCATGATGGGTGGAAGCTTGCTTGTCGGCGATCACTTAGCTCGGTAACATTGTTCATAGAACGTACTCCTTGCCCTTCATCTTGAAGCTATAGTGGTTAGTTCTTCTATTGTGGATGACGCCGCAGTCGAATTGCCAAGGTCTTCCCAAAATAAGATAGCACACGGACATAGGAACCACGTTGCAGTCCAAGGTGTCCTCGTAAGCACCGATCTTGAAGGAAACTTGCACTGTATGCTCCACTTGAATAGTGCCGAAGTCGCTTAGCCACTGCACCTCGTAGGGACGAGGGTGCTTCTTCTTGACCAACTGTAGCTTGGAACATAGCTCTTCACTTGCCAAGTTGTGATGACTTCCTTCGTCGATGATGACTTTCATGGAGAGCCCGTTGATGCCGGCCTTGGTGTGGAAGATGTGGCATCATTGGTCTTCTTCTTGGTGGTGTTGGAGCATCAAGACCTTCGAGACCACGAGAGAGGGACTTGAATCATTGTCACAAAACACTTGATCATCTTCATCTTTGTTCATGCGCCGGTGCATGGCCACGTGCTCAAGGGCTTCCATTTCTTCGTCAGTCATCGAGTCGTATGTGCCACCATCGTTGAAGATCATGGTTCGCTTGTTGGTGCATTCGAAGGACTTGTGTCCTCGGATACCGCATGTGAAGTACTTGAAAGAACTTGTCTTGACGTGGTCATTCGGTGGCGCCGAATATGAGGTAGTCTTGGATTTGTAGGTGCTGGCCGGAGGATGAGTCAAGGAAGGCGTAGCTTTCTTGGAACTTGACTTGTCGCCGGAACTCGGTGATGCTCTAGTTGAGGTAGGAGGCGCCGAAGTCGCGGGAACTTGAGAGTAGGAGCCATAAATCTTGGACGAGTACTTGTCATATTTGAACTCATCTTGCACTTGTCGCTCGGCCTTGGTCACTTTATGAACTAGCTCAAGAAGGTTGGAGTACGGTTGGAAGTCGGCAATTTGCTTGATTAGGTGGTTGAGGCCATTCAAGAAACGTGCCATAGTTCTCTCATCATCTTCCTTGACATTTTCTATTATCATGGCAATCTCCATTTCTTGGTAGTATTCTTTCACCATCTTGGTGCCTTGCTTGAGGAGTTGCAGCTTCTTGAAAAGATCACGAGTGTAGTGTGTAGGCATGAAGCGAGCTCTCATGACATCCTTCATTTCCGTCCAAGTTGTGATTGGTGGCTCGCCTCTTGTTTGTCATCGCTCGATCACTTGTTCCCAACATATGAGGACGTAGTCTTGGAACTCGATGGAGGCCATGGCGATCTTCTTTTCCTCGTCATAGTTGTGAAGACGAAATATCTTGTCCACCTTCAAGGCCCATGAGAGGTATTCTTCGGGATCATTGCTTCCAGAGAACTTGGGCATGGTGAACTTGAGCTTGCCGTAGCAGAATTCTTCATCATAGTGGCGGTTTGGATGTTGCTCTTGACAAGGAGGAAGGTTCTCAAATGCTCGTTCCTCGTGATGTCACTCTTGTCATGGAGGAGGATGAGGCATGTGCGCTTGGTTTCTCCTTTCTTGTTGCTCTTCAAGTCGAGCGGCTTTTCTTGTCATGCTTGACAAAGTTCTTCTTCGTGTTCACAGACTTGGCGGTTGCGCTCTTCGACGGCTCTAGGGGCCTCGTTGAGTGTGCATTGAGCTTCGACTGCTTCAGCTTCACGTTCGAGGGCTTGTGCTTGTCAAATTGCATCACCGCCTTGAGGTGATTGACCTTGTACTTGTGGAGGTATTTGCTCCTTCTCCATTGCTTCTTGTGCTTGTTGTCGTGCTCTTTCACGTGCTCGGACTCGGTCTTGTAAGCCATTGCCTTGGAATGGATTTTCTTGAGCTTGGCGATCTTGGGGGTCATCATGTCGAGGAAAGCAAGCTCGTGGAGGACTTGCATCATAAGAGGAGTTGAGCGGCGGTTGGAGTGGCGCCATCTTGATGAAGAGGTTGAGGAAGACGGGCGCCACACGATCATGTTGCGGAGTTCTTCCATTTGTGTGCTGAACTTGGCGTCGATGTAGTCGCGGTTCCTGGCTTCTGATTGACGAAGGTTGGTGGCGAGTTGCTCAAGTCATTCACCCAAGACTTCACTTTCTTGATGGAGAGCGTGTTGCGCAACAAAGAAGTGGCTCTTCGTGACGTAGTCACGATCATCACCTTGCTCCTCGAAAAGTGGGTTCACCGAGAAACTTGGCCTATCCATCATAACCAAGTGGGGTGAGCAGGAAAATGAGAGAACAATACTGAAGTTACCTTTTCCGAGGATTGTGGTTGTATCAAGTATCGCTCAATGTAATGCCACAATAGGAGAATTGGTACCAGGTTTGTTTCTCACACCTAGACAAGTAAAGCTTATGGAGTAGCTCGGTTAGGATGGTGGCAAAAATTTCAAGCAAATGTTAGTCAAGATATCGATAAGGTTGAGAAGGTTCACAAAATTGCAAGTAAAGCAAATAGATCAAACCCAAGAATATCACTAGGAACACACACACGGATGATATATGGGATCCGCACGACCAAGGGGTGAGCTCAAAATGTGAAACCATGGAAAATGCTATTGTTGTGCAAGTGCTAGAGAGATGCTAGCTCGATTGCTCAAATGGGAAAGATGCGCTTGTGCACCAACCTATGAGAGAAACGTGTCGTCTTCAATCCCAACTATGCTATGTATGGTGACCAAGATGATATATCGATGCAAAATGGCTCAATGCTATTGCTTACAAGCTCTTTGTTTCTCCTCTTTTTCTTAAAAGCTTTTTTCACTATGCTTGATGCTCGAGCCAAATATGATATGAGAGAAGTATGCAAGATATGCACGGGAGAGACTTAAGGCACAAAGATGATAGCAAGATCACTATGGTGCACAATAGCATGGCCCGGCAATTCTCAACTTGCTAGTCTCTATGGGTAAGTGACGCAAAATGGCTCGGGTTATCAAAGCAAAAGCAATGGTAAGTGTCGTCGAGGTTACCGTCCTTTCTTATGGTTAGTGGTGTCAACGGTGAAGATTGTTGGCGATGATGACTCCGAGGCTATGATGAATGGCGGTGATGTCGATGTCACACGTTCCTAAGTAGCCGAAACACCTTAGGAAACGGAAACTGCAACTCAAAATCGATCAAATGAGGAAGGTGGGTGCTTTTATGATGAATTTTTTGATGGAGGCTAATGGTGGTGGTAATGATATATGTGGGTGGGGGATGTCAAGAGCTTCCAAACAAGGTAAAGAACACGAAAAACGGACCTGGGAGTTGGAAGTTATGGCCAAATCGGAGATGGAGTTGAGCTATTTCGGGGGGGTGCGGGCACCTGGGGGTTGGAGGTGCGGGTGCCCGGGGTGGACCGGAGCAAACAGGCAGGGGGTGCGGGTGCCCGGGGGTTTGAGGTGCGGGCACCCGGGGGTGTCGAATTTGGGCGAATTTTTTTGGGAGATGGCAAAATTCCGTGAATTTCGTGGTGGGAAGGGTGAGTATTGATGGGGAGGGGCTAGATCCACTTGCCAAAACAACAAAACCATGGACCAAAACAACCAAATCTCACAAGATCCAACAAATTGCAAGAAAATTTTTTGGGGCTATTTTTGTGAGGATTTTCGAATTAGGACGAAAAACAACAAAATCAAGCTAGCAAATGGGGGGATGGGACTCCAAGGTGTGAATCAACCTTGCTCATGATACCAAGATGTTGTAGGATGAAACCCTAGAGGGGATCTTTTCACACTTGGAGGGGGACAAGAGCAAGAACACACAAGAACACAAGGAGGAAATCACTCTAACAAACCACAATCACACATCCACTAGAGTAGCATACAAGAGATCCACAAGAATACATGAACAATTCAAGGAAAATAGCACTAGGGTAAATGTTCTTCCCACTAGGTGAGGTCTTGCATCCACAAGATGGATCTTCTCCAAGAGGAGGGCTTGATCTCCAAGAGGAGGTCTAGCTCTCCAAGAGGAGGGGATACAAGGAGCAAAGCTCATAGTGTCTATCAAAATCTTTGCTAACCTCTCAAATGAGCAATAGAAAGAGTATATAAAGCCTAGGGACAAAATGGAAGGGGGGAGAGGGATACAAGGGTAAAAAACCAAAAGCACGCAGGCTGTTTCGGAGGGGTCCGTGCACCCAGGGTAAAGTGGCTCGGGTACCCGGACCGTGCAGAGGCACGCACTCAGGAGGGGCCGGGCACCCGGGGCAAAGGGGCCGTGCACCCGGCCTGGTTAGGGGGCCGGCTGGAGAGTGGTCGAGCACCCGTGGGTCCAAAGCCCGGGCACCCGGGGTTGCACCAGGCGGCTGGCGCAGAGGGCCGGGCACCCGGGGCTCAAGGCCGGGCACCCGGGGGTGGCTGGGAGCTCCTGGGCCATGTGAGGCCGGGCCTCCAGGGCCAAAGTGCTCGGGCACCCAGAGTTTCCAGGGCTTCTCCTTCTTCACTCTTGTCACTCCTTTCCTCCTTCTTCTCGTCCGTAGGTGCTCGGGTCTTCGTGCTAGTCTCTTCATGATCAACACCTTGATACCTAATCATGCACAACACTTCTATTTGAGGTAGGACCCAACTCTCGTGTGAATTTGAATGGAGCTCGAAGAGGAAGGAGTTCACCTCGTTCTCGATCGTGTGTGCACGTGCTCTTATCATTGATCCTCTCGGTGCTTGAGGTGGTGATGGAGTGTCCATGTGGGTGGTCGAGGGATGCTCCGCAGCAAATTGGATAAGGAATAGATCTATTATTTGGTTGAAAAAAGGATAGAAAGTGGCAGCTGGTGGACAAGTCAACAGAGTATGTCCAGGATTAGATTTGCTGCCCTCACATAGTAAAAGGTCTCGAGGATTAGATTTGCTGCCCTCACAGAGTATGAACAAACTCAGCATCACCACTTTATGCCTCCTTGTAGGTACATTGTGCCGATGCGTCCACTCCCGCATGTCCTTATACCAACTTTTTGCTGTTGTCAATGTAAGGGCGCATGTAAAATGAAGCGATCACACTGTTACCTTAAGGACATGTCTAACCAGTGTTATTATTAATCTAATGCCTCCAGTGATATGATGCAATTAAACTATGTTACGAATGGTAATCCTGTTGTTTTCCTAGTATGATAAGTAAGTTGCTTCTTTACGCTGCTGAGTGTCCTGGTGTCCCCACAGTCTCATGCCCTTAAACCAACTCTTTAGCTACTGTTAATCTATTGTATCTGGTAAACAAGCAATGCCACCACTAAAGTAATCCCATATTTGACGAATGTCATTGTTGATCGTAATGCTTCCGATAACATGAAGCATTGCTAACATTTCTATTGTCCTTGCGTGATTGTCATGAACATAATCAAGATGCTTCTTTTCATTTCGTGTTTGTTTTGTATCTTGTTGGTGACCAGGAACTGATTTCTTTCTATCTTTTTTTGCAGATAGGGATATCCATTTCACCTTGTTGGTATTGTGACCTTTTGGTGAACTGCACAAAGCACTTTTTTTGGAAGGAGCATCTTGTGCATTTCAACTAAAATGTCATGTGGGCAACATCTCTCAATTTTGGTGGAACTGCACAAAATGGTGACTGCAGTTTCCAAAATCTTCGTCAAATTCTGCTGGTAATCTCGTGCAAGATTTTATCAGCCTTTGCAAGGTAAGCCATCACTGTCACCACAATGGCACTTTATTTTAGTGGAACTGCACAAAAGGATAAGCAAATTATAGTTGTGCCTTACATGAGCAGGACAGGGAACCTTAATGTTGCTCAATTTTAGTGCAACTACTAAAGAAGAGCATGCCAGCTCATGATAGGAAGTACTTCTTGCTAGCTTAATGATGCAATCTTTGCTTCATTTCAGGTGAACTGCAGAAAAAGGCACATGAATTGAATCATGGATCTGTAGGTTGGCCTCATCCGAGTGGAGTTGCAGGTTCACCACATCGAGTCATGGCGGCATAGGGCCCCTCACACTGGTCAATATTGTCCTTTATCAACATGATTGTGCTTTGTCATACTGTGCTAACGTTGTATTTTTAAATAAAGCTATTCTATCGCAATCTTTTCTTGTTTTGAAAATAAAGTTTGCTTCAACTAGCGCCACTATTATAGTAATCATGCTCTTTCTTATCTGTGCAAACAGGAATACTCAATTGCAGAAGTTGTGATGGTCAAGAGCATTCGCCAAGTTCTTGGGTCATATGACACGGCTAGCCAAGATGGATTTAATCCTGATGTTCACTTTATCAAAAGGCTCTAATGGGTTGGTTCTGAATCTTGCAAGCTGGGAATCAATGAGATGTGTAGGCATCTTTGTTGTACTTATTATTCAAATCTTATTTGTTGGTTCTGAATCTTGCAAGCTGGGAATCAATGAGATGTGTAGGCATCTTTTTTGTACTTATTATTTGAATCTTATTTGTTGGTTCTGAATCTTTCAAGCTGGGAATCAATGAGATGTGTAGGCATCTTTGTTGTACTTATTATTTGAATCTTATTTTTTGGTTCTGGATCTTGCAAGCTGGGAAACACGGCGTGATGATGCAGAGGACAGCAACCATAAGAAACTGTTCAAACTTGGTAGTATTGTCTGTGTGAAAGTGCGGCAAATGTGTTGATCGTGTGCGTCCTAAGAATAATAATTCTAATTGTTCTGCATGTTGATCCTGTGGCACCGATAGAACGAGCCAATGCATTGCTTGTTTAAGAATAAATTTTAATTAAAGGTAATTAAATTTAAGTAAAGTGACCACTAACACTTGTTATTACAGTACCAATATAGACCCGCTCGTGAACCAACATGTGACCGGAATAGGTTTCTTAATGGAGGCGTTTGAATGCGTCGAGGGTGCATGTTCTGTCGGGTGTGCAGCGGGTGAGGGGGGTAGTAACTGTTGTCGCCTATACACACTCAGTTTACTGTTGGATCTAGTTCCCCAAGAGCTGAAAAACAAACTACTGGATATGGACTTCAGCAAGGAGTTCACCTTTGAGTTCATTTGAAGAGACTCCAATTGCGACCCGAGGGGTGAGCCTGCTGGATATGGACTTCAGCAAGGAGTTCACCTTTGAGTTCTGCGTTCAGTCCCATAGCTGCACCAAGTTTAATGTGATGTGCACCAACTATCTGGACTCGGTGAAGCTCTACCTCGACGAGTTCAAGCAGTACCTATAGGATGAGAAACCACAAGGCCGCAAGACTAGACCTGTGCCCATCCATTCATCTCCTGACAGGGACCAGCGGATCACCATCGCCCAGGTATGCGTGTGGGAGGAGGATCTCGTCTACCACTGCTGTAGGGCCATCAGATGTTCTGGAGCATTCGCCCATTTCATTGGCAGCGCTCACTGCACCTTCGCTACGTTGGAGAGAAGGAAGAGCGCGGCGATTCGGCCATCTGGTGCAACAAGCTTGTCGACATCCAGAAGAATACAAGATCATCGGCAACGGGCAGGAGAAGGACTCCGTGGTTGACCTTGCTGAGACCATCATTGACCCCTGCTACGCCAACATGAAAGAAGACAATGATACCAAGGACCTGAACACGTGGGAGGTACCTCTGAATCTAGCCTGCATAACCTATGAGGCCAAGGATGCATACGCATGCTACAACATGTACAGGCGGATCTTCGACATGAGGGAGTGTCTGCTTCCCGTAACCGACGAGTACACGAACAGCTGCAGCGTCATGATCAAGCATGCCGGGAAGGTCTAGATGATGTACATTATCGGTTTAAGCACCTTTACCGTCTGAGTTTCATGCATTAGCCTATGTGTCATAATTATCTTTGTCTGAAATATTTCGTCTAAGAACCCATTAACCTCTTTGCTTTTTTTCTAGTGGCTATTTGCTTATGTATGTAACTAGTTTACTGGGCTGTCGTGCTTTGAATCTCCTTCCTCACAACATATTCCCCTTCTCAGGTGGAGCCAGCAAGTCTTGTACACAAACATCTGGGACCAACCACCTATCCATTTGTATTTCTTTATTTTGTTCAATCTTTCGTCCTCTTCCTATACATCGGCTGGCGGCGCTGCCGTGCATGCCTCGGTGACCCATCATAGCCTATGGCAGTGGCCAGGCCATCCCTCTACTCCCACACATTGTCCGGTGGCGGCAGCTCCACAGGCCCACCCTGCACCCGAACAAGTCAACCCTCGTACTCCCCTTCGCTTGTGTCTTCCCCCGCTCTGTTTCGTTCGGTCCGAGGTCTCGACATCATCCTCCGCCTTGCTGCTCTTGCCACGGCGCTGCCGTCTGTCGTTCCCAACATGGTCAGCAAATCAAGAGGAATCAAGAGACGACTGTTCGTCGAGAGGCTAACAGTCCCGGGTCCACCAGGTCCATGGCCTAGGTTTATGCGCAGCCTACGACATGTTTCAACTTTTTTTTGGATCCAGCAGGTATCAACCGGCCTCTGGGCCTCCTAGCCTAGCTTGTCTATAACATCAGCAGCCCATGTTACATTTGTTTTTTCAAGATGACGCACAACTCAGTTCTATTTTTCTGTAGGAATGCAAAACTGAACCTATGTTTTCCCTTCTATAATATTATATATATTTATATTTATATCTTATTTTATTACATATATATATATAATACAAACAACATAAGGTTCCATAAAACCTATCGTTCGTCCAACCATTTTATAGACCTTCCCACTTCCTTTATTTTTCATTTTCATTAATCCTATATCTGAATTTTCTCCCACTTTCTTTTTCGATGTAATCTGAGTTTTCTCCTAGTACTTTTCCCTAGAACCAACTCAACTGTCCCACGTTTAGCCTAAAAAATAATGATACCCCACGTTCTGTTAACTCATCAAATTAAAATGATATTTTATTTCATAAATCGAAAGTTCTTACAAAATAGTAATAATAATTGTTTATATATAACTTGGCAAGTTAACTCCTGGTGATTGCGTACATAAGCTTGCAAAGATTTTAATGAGCAGTGCAGTAATAGACGTGCAATCATGTGTTTATGTTTTTATAACATTTCTTCGTCTAGCCCAACATGATATTTTCACCTAGCCCAGCATGTCCGCGGATTTTGAGAAAAATGCAAAAGGGCTTTAAATTCTACCATAATATATAAACGAGCTGCATAGGCGCTACATCATTGTTTCACCCAACCCACAAAATGAAAACAAATGGACTGGCTGACATGTGGGCCAGTAGGTCGAAGCCTAAGCACTTTCACAAAAAATAAAAATACAAAGGTCCAAGCCTAAGCAAGGTGTTGGATTCACATCCAACAGCCGACATTCGTCTTCAATCTCTTGTCTTCTTCCCCCAGTGCTGCCGGGACCGCTTGCTCCAGCCTCCGGCATCCAACGGTGTTGTTTTGCGTGCCTCGCAGCGAAACGCTACCCCATCGATGGCCAGGCCATCCCTCTACTCCTCTGCACCTCCGGTTATTCTCTACCGAGTGTAGGCCCACCCCGCACCCGAACCAGTCAAGTTTCCCACTCCTCTCTGCCTGAGACTCCACTACCGTGTCATCCCCATCTCCGGGGCGTTCTAGTCTGGGCCCTCGCCGTTGTCCACCGACTTGGTGCGCTCTGCACGGTGTGGTCAGCATGGTCAACAAACGAGAGTCATCGGATGATGACTGTATGTGGAGAGGCTGACAGTGGGGACGCACCACGCCCATGGACACATGCATGCAACTGCATCCTTTTTACCCTAAAAATAATGTTTTCTCCCCGTGATAGCTGGGACCCACCAGCTACATCTTCGCACGCAAGAAGTGCATCCTTATTACGAGCAAAAAATGATTCTTCCCCCTGACAGCTGGGACCCACCAGTTATATCTTCGCACGCAAGGAAGTGCGTCGTTATCCTCCCTGACAGCTGGGACCCACCCGGTCAAAGCGTATGTAGCGTTGTCTGTGTACATACCAGTCAATCGGTTTGTCTGCCATGATGAACCGTGGCCAAGTAACGAGTGGTAGCAGTTCAGCCAGTCCAGTCCAAACCATGTACACACACATACAGCCAGATGCCAAAATATACAGCCACGTACATACATACGGGCGGGGTCTCGAACGCTTACTTGTGCATACGTACGGCTAGGGCTCGTGTACATGGAGAGGCCACGGATGGCAGCAACGGCGTCCTATTCATCAGAAGCCAACTGGCTGGGTCGGAACAGAGAAACTGCATCATGTTCATGGGGAGGCAATAGAATGCGTCGTGTTCATCGGGAGGCAACGGAATACATCGTGTTCATCGGGAGCAAACCGACTTGGATGGAACAGCCAAAACGAGGCCTGGCGTACCGCAAAACAAAGGAAACGGACCTTCTGTTCGACCGCGTAGGGTCAAAACGGGGTCATCGTGAAGGGTGTGGCGTACGGCAAAACGGTGGGAACAGACTTCTACTGGAGCTCCTACGGTCGAAACGGGATCATATTGATAGGGAGGGGTCTGGCGTACCGCAAAACGGAGGAAATGGACTTCACTTTGACCTCCTAAGGTCGAAATGGGGGTCATGTTCATCGGGAGGGTGTGGCGTACCGCAGAACGGGACTCCACGGGTTGTTGTTCATCACCCTCAACTTCCTCCAGCCTCCACATGCTATTGTTCATCCACGGGGTCCTGTTCATCCAGCCTCCACCGGCTACTGTTCATCAAGCCTCCACGGGGTCCTGTTCAACCAGCCCTCCACGTACAGGGTCCTTCCACCGGCTACTGTTCATCCACCCCCACCTCCTCGATCGGGGTCCTGTTCATCCAGCTGCAGTGGCCTCTACTACCATGGGAACCTATTCATCCAACCCCCACCGAGAACTGTTCATCAAGCGGTAGCTTCGATCGGCTTCAGTTAGCAGCAGTAGCGAAGGAATCACTCGGGTTCAGTTAACAACAAGGGACCGATAGGGGTTCAGTAACGTAGATAGTGCAATCGCTCGGTTTCAGTTAGAGCCCAATGCCTTGCTCGGGTTCAGTTAGAGCGCAACGCCTCGCACACACGTGCGTACATTGTAACGCCCCGGATACAACTTTCCATATTCCTAACTCCAACTCTTGCCTTTTCCGGAGATGCGATATGTTATTTTCCTCTGTGGTTGGGTTTTTGTTGTTTTGTTTTGCTTTTGTTCATGTCTTGCATTTCATCTCATGTCATCATTTGCATTGCATCGGCACTCGTTGCCGTCTATGTTTTCATAAAACCCGTATCCACTCGTAGTTGCCGCGTCACCCCTTGCTTTCGTTGCCTGTTCTGAGACCAATCGGGTTTTTGCTTCCCTCTTGACCCTGACCACCTAACCTCTCTTGCCAGCTCGTCTCCCCCCTCTTGGCGTGTCCGAAAACCGCTCCGAACCCGAACCGGGCTGTCGTGACCGATGAGTTCGGATCATCCCCAAACATCTCTAAAACATCTCCGTTTTTTTATTTGGACTTCCCTACCTATTTTTTTCTCATCCGTCGGATTTCGATTAGGTGATCCAAACTCCTTTCTTTTTATATATATAGTCTAACCCTAGACCCTAGGTTGTCCAATCCATCCATCTCCTCCTCCCGCCGCCGCCACTCTCTCATTGGGATCCTCCCAGATCCCCTCCTCACCAACCCGCGCACAGCCAGCCACCTCCCCAGATCCTCCCCGACCATTCCCCTTGATTTCCGCTGCCGCTCAGATCCTGCAAGAGCCAGGGCTCCTCTGCCCACGGCCCGATTTGGGGAACCCGTCGCCGAGCTCCCGCTGCGCTAGCCGTGGCCAAGGCGCATGCAGCCTCGTCGCCCGCGTGCCTGTTTGCCTCCCGTGCTGGAGCGCGCCGCAACCAGCTCGCCGGAGCCGAACTCCTCCTGCCGACGCCCTCCGCTACCCAGGCAAGCCCCCGTCGTGCCCTCTCCTTCCTCCATTTCCCTTCTCTCTGTACCTCATCTCTCTCTCTCTCTGAATCAGGAACCCCATCGATATGGTCACGTCCTCATCGTGCGCGTTGTCGCCTGTTCGTCCCTGCCGGCAGCCGCGCTACTCCCCTTCCTCGTCGTCCCTCCAACCGGAGCCCCGCTGTCGCCCCATTCTTCTGCAAGCCGTGCCCGTGCTGCCGCAGCAGCGCCGCCATGGACGCCGAGCCGCCGCCTGCCTCCACGGCCCTCGTCTGCAAGCGCCGGCAACTCGAGCCTCCTCTGCTTCCCCTCATGCACGAGATGCAGCGCGCCGAGCCACCCAGCGCCTCCACCTCTTCGCCCGGATCCCGTCCGGCCGTCCCCGCCGCCAAGTCCATCGCCGCCTAAACCTCCCTGCTTCGCCAAGTCCCGCCTCACCGTGCCTCTGCTTCGTGCGAGCAGAGGACGAGGCGCCCGCTCCCTCGTGCCTCGCGTTGACCGCGCCGCTAGCGTGCCTGGGCCACCGCGTCGCGCCTCGCCCACGGCCCAGCAAGGCGCTGCAGCCCAGCCTCTCCACCGGCTGGCCCGTGGCCCATGGTGAGCGCCAGATCCAGCGCCCTTTTTTTCTGTGCTGTTGGCCCATCCAGATTTGGCCCAGTTCATGTTTTTTTTCCAGTTATGCGAATTTGTCTAATTTCCAGAGTTGTCTGTTTTACAGAAAAACCCCTGGAGTTCATGCATTTAATAACTCACAAGTGGTGCATCATATGTAAAAACTTTATATATGAAAAATGCTTAGTTTTTCATCTAGTTTCATAATTTGCTACTTTCATCCATGTTAAAATGCTTAAACTTGCTGTTTGTTTAATTTTGCATAAATGCCATGCTAAAATTATTTATTTCATAACTAAATAACTGTAGCTCCATTTTAAATAAACTTTATATGTAAATGGGGTGGAAAAATGCATAGATTAACATGGTGGCATCACTTTGCATGTTTAACAACTCTAAAATTATGTATAGGGCAGAACAGTAGCAATTTCATAAATTGCATATGAGGATTTTTCGAAATTGTTGTTTGTTGTTCCGGTCTCATTTAAACTTGCCTAGATAGGTAGTTTAATTATGCTTCACCTCTTGCCATGTTTAACAACATTTAATATTGTTTGGTAGCTTATACGAGATTAAACTAAATATGTCAATGTGGTGTTTTGTCAATATGCAACTCGTTGCATATTGAGCTCCACTTAACTTGTAGAATTGTTTGTTGCACTTTGCCATGCCATGCCACATTAAACAAGACATGCATCATGCTTGATTGTGCATCATGCCATGTTTATGCTTGTGTGTTTACCATGTTGTTTGTTTCTTTCCGGTGTTGCTCTTAGTTCCGGTAATGTTGCGATTGTGAGGATTCGCTCGACTACTCCCGTTCGTCTTCTTCATGGACTCGTTCTTCTTCCTAGCGGGATTTCAGGCAAGATGACCGCTACCCTGGATCTCACTACTATCATTGCTATGCTAGTTGCTTCGTTCTATCGCTTTGCCCCGCTACCTATCTCTTGTTGATCAGGCCACCCAAATCGCCATGTCAGCCTCTAACCTTTTTCACCCTTCCTAGCAAACCATTGTTTGGCTATGTTACCGCTTTGCTCAGCCCCTCTTATAGCGTTGTTAGTTGCAGGTGAAGTTGAAGATTGCTCCATGGTGGACAGGATTTTGGTTGGGATATCACAATATCTCTTATATTATTAATGCATCTATATACTTGGTAAAGGGTGGAAGGCTCGGCCTTATGCCTGGTGTTTTGTTCCACTCTTGCCGCACTAGTTTCCGTCATACCGGTGTTATGTTCCCGGATTTTGCGTTCCTTACGCGGTCGGGTGATTTATGGGACCCCCTTGACAGTTCGCTTTGAATAAAACTCCTCCAGCAAGGCCCAACCTTGGTTTTACCATTTGCCTCACCACCACCTATACCTTTCCCTTGGGTCGGCTAACCCGAGGGTCATATTTATTTTAGCCCCCCCGGGCCAGTGCTTCTCTAAGTGCTGGTCCGAACCGAGTAGACTGCAGGGCCCCCTCGGGGAAACTCGAGGTGTGGTTTTACTTGTAGGATGTCTCATCCGGTGTTGCCCTGAGAACGAGATATGTGCAGCTCCTATCGAGATTGTCGGTGTATCGGGCGGTCTTGCTGGTCTTGTTTTACCATTGTCGAAATGTCTTGTAAACAGGATTAAAGGCGATCGGGTCTTCTGGGAGAAGGAATATCCTTCGTTGATCGCGAGAGCTTATCATGGGCTAAGTTGGGACACCCTGCAGGTATAAACTTTCGAGAGCCGTGCCGCGGTTATGTGGCGATGGGAATTTGTTAATGTCGGTTGTAGATAACTTGACACCAGATCCGAATTAAAATGCATCAACCGCGTGTGTAGCCGTGATGGTCTCTTCTCGGCGGAGTCTGGGAAGTGAACACGGTTTCTATGTTAAGATTGACGTAAGTAGGAGTTCAGGATCACCTCTTGATCATTACTAGTTGACGGCCGTTCCTTTGCTTCTCTTCTCGCTCTTATTTGCGTACGTTAGCCACCATATATGCTTAGTCGATGTTGCAACCTCACCACTTTACCCCTTCCTTTCCCATTAAGCTTTGCTAGTCTTGATACCCATGGTTATGGGATTCTTTGAGTCCTCGTGGCTCTGATTACTACAACAACGATTGCAGTGCGAGTTATGCGATGATCATGACGCGAGAGCGATGTTTGCTTGTTTTGGAGTTCTTCTTCTGCTTCTTCTTTGATAAGGGGATAGGTTCCAGGTCGGCAACCTAGGCTAGCAGGGTGGATGTCGTTTGAGCTTTTGTTTGTGTTTCATCCGTAGTCGGATGTTGGTCTTATGTATTATGTATTGTTGCATTCGTGTGGCATTGTATGCCTTTTGTATGTATCCCCATCTATTATGTAATGTTGATGTAATGATATCCACCTTGCAAAAGCACATCAATATGCGGTTCTATCCTTGGTGGGACCTTCGAGTCTCTTTAGGATAGTATCGCATATTGGGCGTGATATACATGTATGAGAAAAAAGCGCAAACCTCCGTGCATCACTCGGCCCCGACCACCCATCGTAACCGGGAACTCCCCGTAATTTTCCTCGCCCTTGCTTCTACCATGACTTTATCCGTCATGGACAGCCCAAAGAATGTCATGCAGGTGCGTCTCCGACCCGCCCAAGACGAAAAGCCCATTTTATGTCAGGATTTTTTGTCATAGAAGTAGGATCCCACCACATCTATGATGATACCGGGTTTTGTCACAATTATCGTCATAGAAGCATCATAAGCATGACAGAAAAAAAAATCGGTCGGCCCAAAATGTCACGGATGTGTCTTTTTTTTGTAGTGTAACCAATCTAGGAGAC
The DNA here is from genome assembly GCA_021437245.1 of Aegilops speltoides. Classification (NCBI taxonomy): domain Eukaryota; kingdom Viridiplantae; phylum Streptophyta; class Magnoliopsida; order Poales; family Poaceae; genus Aegilops; species Aegilops speltoides. The sequence continues at coordinate 499,537,053 of CM038143.1, forward strand.
ACCACTCTCCAAAAGGTAATAGATGGTTTTGTTGATGATGAACTCCTTGCTCTTGTGCTTCAGATGATAGTTTCCCCAACACTCAACTCTCTCTCACAGATTTAGATATGGTGGAAAGATGATTTGAGTGGAAAGCAACTTAGGGAAGGCTAGAAATCAAGAATCTTATGGTAGGATTGGAATATCTTGATTTCAACACATGAGTAGGTGGTTCTCTCTCAGAAAATGTATGCTGGAAGTGTAAGCACGTTCTGATGGCTCTCTCGCATATGGAGAAAGGGGTCGAGGGGTATATATAGCATCCACACAAAATCCAACCGTTACACACGTTTGACCCAACTCGGTCAGACCGAATAGAAGAACTCGGTGAGACCAATCTAGCTCAAATGTGAACGTTAGGAATCTCAGTGGGACCGACTGGAACAACTAGGTGGGACCAATGTGCTAGGGCTTATGGAAAACATCAACTCGGTGGCACTGATTGCATCAACTGGGTGAGACCAAAGTGCAGCAATAAGGCAATAGAGAAAATGTCAAGCCAACTCGGTGAGACCGATTGCATAACTCGGTGGCTATGTCATATGGACTCGGTGGCTCTGAATGGAATGAATCAGTGGGGCCGAGTTGGAGTTTGGGATTTGTTTTTGAAACTTTGGAGTTTGGGATTTTGACATATTTGGAATGAGAAAGTGGTTGAGGAATTTGGAGCAATATCACTAAGCATTTGAGCAAGCAAGCCATTAAGGAACACCTCATCCCCTTTTAATAGTATTGTCTTTCCTATGGACTCAATGTGATCTTGGATCACTAAAATAGAAATGAAGAGTCATGAGCTTTTGCCATTATGTGTCCTTAGCATTTTGGAGGGGTCCACATCTCTAGTCCATGCCATGCCATTCATTGAACTTTCTGAAATATTAAACTTGAATGGATATTAGTTCCATGAGCTATATGTTGTTATGAATTACCAGAACCACCCGGGGATTAGTTGCACTTTCAAGAACCAACTCTATTTTTCGGAATTTTCCTGACACCAGAGATATAAGAAATTAAATCTAATTGTGACGGGACTCAGATTCTTTGTGCTTAGAAAAAAGGCTAAAAGAACAATACGAAAAGGAAGTTCTTCAACTTCGATTGAGGCGTGCTTTGGAGGGCATCTTGGGATGGAACTTGTGGAATCGACATAAAACTTTTGCGATTCTGTTAAGACCTCTCGTGGCCTATTTAAAGGTTAAGGGGACTATGATTTCCAGTGCATAGAAAAACTGCCCACCAAAACCAAGATCTAGTTTAGCGAGTTCTCGTCCCTTGGAGGCCATGAAGGCCAAGCAAAGAAGAAGAAGGATGGGGCCTCTCTCCTGGTGGCGCCGAAGCACCATCGAGGGAATCATCGTCACAACAATCATCTCCATCAAATCCATCATCTTCATCAACACCTTCATCAACTTTCTCCCTCTATATATAGTGGTCCACTCTCCTGCAAACCTCTATGATCCTCTACTTGAACCTGGTTTTTGATGATATAAATTATTACCCAATGATTTCTCTCATTGCTAATATATTCGAGTAGTGTTAATTGGTGATTATGATTGATTTGAATTGCATGTTTTATCTTTTTCCGTCCTTTGGTGCCCATCATATGAGCGGGCACGTATATGGATCACACTTTACGGTTAGTTGTATGTTGAAGAGAACTATGCATAGGCCGATGATACATCCATTTTGCATCATGTTTTCCTATTGTTATTTATATTGTTTCAAAGTTACATTCCATATATTATGCAATTCTAATGCCTTTTCTCTCTTGAAATGCAAGATACATCAATAGAGAGAGATTGTCGGGCGCTAGAATTCTGATCTGAAAAGGCTAGAACAGAGATAACAATTTACCGAAGCTCAAAATGACATGAAAATTTATGGGATTTATTTTGTATATAAAAATACTAGAATAAATAAGTACAGGAGAAGACCCTCGATGAGCCCACAAACCAACGGGGCACGTCCTACCCCCTGGGCATGCCCTAGTGGCATGCGGGGCCAATAGAGGCCCACTGTTGACAATCTTCTCCAATATGAAGCCAGTTACCCTAGAAACAAAATAAGAGAACACTTTCGGGACCAGTCGCCACCGTCATGAGGCGGAACCAGAGGCAGAGCACTTTTGCTCTTTGATGGAGAGATTCCGCCGAGGATATTTCCCTTCGGGGGGGAGAAATCGAAGCCATCATCATAACGAACGCTCCTCTCATCATGGGAGGCCTCATCTTCATGAACATCTTTGCCAGCACCTTCTCATCTCCAAACCCTAGTTCATCTCTTGTGCTTAGCCTCTGTATCCAACCTCAGATTGGTACCTGGGGGTGCTAGTAGTGTTGATTACGTCTTGTAGTTGGCGCTAGTTGGTTCACTTGGTGGAAGATCTATATGTTCAAATTGTTGACCAAATATTTATATCCATTGATCATGAACAATATTATTATTTGGGAGTAGTTCTATTTGTTCTTGAGGACATGTGAGAAGTCATGTTATTGGTAATCATGTGAAGTTCATCACTGTTTAATGTTTTGATGATATGTCGTGTTGTTCTTCCTTTAGTGGTGTCGTGTGAACATCGACTACATGACACTTCTGTTGGGTAACATTGGATGGGAAACAAAAAAAATCCTACGCTCACCAAGATCAATCTAGGAGATGCACATCTACGAGAGGAGAGATTGGATCTACATACCCTCGTAGATCACTAAGCGGAACCGTTAAGAAACACAGTTGATGTAATTGAACATCTTCGCGATCCAATCACGACCCGTTCACGAACCCCCGATCAAGTGCCGAATGGACAGCACCTCCGTGCTCAACACACGTATGTCTTGATGATGCCTTCACATCCTCGATCCATCGAGCGATTGTGAAGTAGTAGCTCGAGTTCTCTGGCAGCACGACAGGGTGGTGGCAGTGGTGGAATCTCAGCAGGGCTTCGCCAAGCCTTGCGGAGAAGGAGAGGAACTATGAGGGAGAGGAAGGGAAGCACCGTGGCATGAATGGGTGCGGCTTCCCTCCTCTCTACCTCTATATATAGAGGGGTAGGGGGAAAGGGGTGCCCTATGGGCTGCCCATCTAGGGCCGATGGCCTCCCCTAGGGTTAGGGCTGCGCCCCTAGGTACCTTGCCTCCCAAGCCAAGGGGGTGGCTGCCGAGGGGGCACCCTCTCCCTTGTGGCCGAGTAGGCTGAGAGGCGAGGGGGCGCCCAGCCCCTTGTGGGCTGGTGTGCCCCTTCCCTTGGCCCATGAGGCCCCCAACACCCCCCCCCCCCCAAAAAAACCATTTTCGGTCTTCCAACGATAACTCGGTACGTTCCGGGACACTTCTGGAATCCAATTCCCTTCGTCCTACAAACCAATCTTCACCTTCGGACCTTTTCGGAGTTCCTCGTCATGTTCGGGATCTCATCCGAGACTCCGAACAACCTTCGGTCACCAACATAATAACTCAACTATACTTAGATCGTCACCAACCGTTAAGTGTGTAGACCCTGCGGGTTCGAGAACTATGCAGACATGACCAAGACACTTCTACGATCAATAACCAATAGCTGGACCTAGATGTCCATATTGTTTCCTACATATTCTACAAAGATATCTATCGGTCGAACCTCAATGCCAAGGATTCAGCTAATCCCGTATGCAGTTCCCTTTGTCCATCGGTATGTTACTTGCCTGAGATTCGATCGTCGGTATTAGGCCTGGGCGTTCGGTAGAAACCGAAATTTCGGTTTCTACTGTTTGGTTATTTTATGAATTCGGTTAGCAAAAGTGAAAACCAAAATTAACACAAAAAATCAACTAACCAAAAATTCGGTTAACCAATTTTTTTGGTTCAGTTTTCAGTTTTAACTGATTAGGGACCATATACAGAAAACATATTTTTATGCCATGTGTTTTCTAGGCCCCAGCTAACTAATGTGCGCGTTATTCCTACCAGAGCCTGCCTTCTTAAGGAACCAAGATCACTGTTTCATCCCCTGTAGCTAGACGACGTGGGACAACCCCACGTGAAGTGATGTGCGGCTACTCACTACTAGGGAAAAGCCTATACAGAATCTTATCGGTAGCGCCTCAAAATAACTTCATTGCTGCTAACTAGCGATGAGCGCGTCCACGAAAACTCGCTCTTGATACAAATATAGCGATGGCGCGTCCACCCAAAGACGCTGCTGCTATAATTCTACGAGCCGCCGCGAGGCTAGTTATAGCAGCAACGCGTTAACCACGACGACGCCATCGCTACTTAGCATAGTAGCAGCGCCTTTCCTGCACAAGCGCCATCGCTAAGTTTCCTACAAAATTTAGTCCCACCTCGCTCCGTAAAGAGAGTTTATACCACCTTAAATATGTTACTTCCCACACTTTGACAAGCACTTGATCTTCATTGAACTCTATGTGTAGAATTTGTGGCTGCAATATGAGTCTTCACTGTTCCTAAACGGTGAGGACTCATATTGTCGAATCAGTGTACACAAAAGATCGTTGATGATCAATGTGTATTTTGCATCTTGACATATAGCGATGGCGCTTTATCTTGAAAAGCGATTTGCTAGATAGCTTAGATGGCGCATTTCTTTCAAGAGCGCTATTGCTAAGCCATCCATCTCCCTGATCTCCTCCTTGGATCCACTCACACACACCACAAATTCTACTCTGCGCGCGCGCCCAGCTGTCGCCCTCTCCTCCAGCGTCTGCGCCTTGGCCCGTCGCCGCTCCTCCGTCTGTCAAGGCGTCACCTCCTCCTCCTTGCTGGACTCGGCACCGGCCTCCTCCTCCGTCCTCCTCTCCACTCGCTTGTTGGCCGGGCCCTCCTCCTCCGCCTTCCTCCTCCGTTCTCCCTCAAGCGGCCGCGCCGGCCAAGCCCTCCGCTCGCCTTCCTCCTCCATCCTACTCTCTTCTCCCTCCTCGAGTCGCCTCCTTCTCCCTCCTGCTCATATGCAACATTTTGATTTAGTTGATATAATTTAGTTGACTTAGTAGAACATTTTGATTTAGTTGATTTAGTAGGCTAGTTGATTTAGTTGCCTTAGAATATTTTGATTTAGTTGACTTAGTAGGTTAGTTTATTTAGTTGACTTAGAACATTTTGATTTAGTTGATTTAGTAGGCTAATTCATTTAGTTAATTTAGTTGACTTAGAACATTTTGATTTAGTTGATTTAGTTGACTTAGAACATATTGCTTTAGTTGACTTAGTAGGCTAGTTGATTTAGTTGACTTAGAACATTTTGATTTAGTTGATTTAGTAGGCTAGTTGATTTAGTTGACTTAGAACATTTTGATTTAGTTGATATAATTTAGTTGACTTAGTAGAACATTTTGATTTAGTTGATTTAGTTGACTTAGAACATATTGCTTTAGTTGACTTAGTAGGCTAGTTGATTTAGTTGACTTAGAACATTTTGATTTAGTTGATTTAGTAGGCTAGTTGATTTAGTTGACTTAGAACATTTTGATTTAGTTGATTTAGTAATCCTTTGCTCATATTGCTTTAGGAAGAATGGCGCCACCACCACCACCACTATGTCAATTGTGCAAGTCAAGATCGCCACAGAGCCTTGCTGGCCCAGCAAGCTGTTAAGCATCTACTTCGCCGAGTTTTAAGTCATGCGGTGTAAGAAATTAGATGAAATGTAATAACTATTTTATATTTAGTGTTGGCATTCTTGCATTGTGTCATTTTGCTTAGTTTACAGATCGTCCCATGCAATGTGAGGTTGAAATTCAACAAGTGACATGAGACCTTTGTGACATTTGGGGCTCTGGGGCCGTACACTATGGAGGTCGAGAAAGGGCGCAATATGTCGCAGATTGGAGGAGATGGATGGGCCCGTTTAAGTCCGCTCGCATGCATCTTCTTGGTGGTGAGTTGATCACTTCAACTTCCGAGTAGAAAGACCCAAGCTAGCTGTCATTTATCTCAACTTTGGTGGAAGATGATGAAGATGGCGAAGATGATGAAGATGATGAAGATGATGAGGACCCACTTCATGAAGCCATCGTAGCTCAAAGAACAAGGCTGAGTGAGGAGGAGGTGTCCAACCTGTGGGACATAATTCCGCCACGTCTTGACTTTGTCGGGTGCCATTCGTGACCCGCTTGACAAATACCATGGTTGATCGACATGATATGGTATGTTATACTTACAAATGCAAATTAATAGTATGAATTACTTAGTGTACAGTCCAATGATATGGTATATGTTGTGTAGAATCTAGTCGATGATATATATGTTTTAGTGTAGAGTTCGATCACATGCTTATTAATTGATATGTTTTCTTATTGAGAAATTGGCAAAGAGCATATCATGAGTTATGGTATCGAGCCCGATGAAGAAGGCTCATTTGGACTACGCCTTCTTGCAAGGGGCTCCGTCACAACTGTACTTACAGCGTGGACACGGACGGTCGCACACACTTAAGCTTGGTTGGGTGGAAGAAATTCCTCGATGGCAAGAATCTTCGTGTTGGACAGGCTATCCTAATTACTATCAGGAACACCAACCGCCTAGGCTTGAGGATGATGATTGTCTTCGATATCATCTAGAACTACATGTGTGTGTGGCTAATCATCTAGAACTACATATGTGTGTGTGGCTATATCATCTAGAACTACATATGATGATCGTCGTCGATATCATCTAAAACTACATATGATGATGGCCGTTGATATGACCATGCATGTCTTTGCTTGAGGATGCATGTTGGTGTGCATGAAATTGTTATCTTAGTACTCCTTCGTTTCCAAATTACTCGTCGTGGTTTGAACTAAAACCACGACGAGTAATTTGAACGAAAAAGTACTACCGCATCTAGTAATGGTTTATGAATTTGATGAAAGATAGTACCTAGTTTCTAGCATCTGAAGGAGAGTTGAAATGGAAAATGATGAAAGAGATAGCGATAGCGTTGGATGAGGAAATCGCTACAGACTAGCTAATAGTAGCTGCGTTCTAAAAGCGCTACCGATATCGTTCAACGATAGTAGCGCTGGTTGGGGGGCGCTACTACTATGAGTTAGCTGTAGCGCCTTATTAGTAGCGCGGCCACCCGCGCTGCTGCTAGCCTGAAAACCCGCGCTGCTGCTAGCCTTTTCCCTAGTAGTGACTGGTGCTGGCTGGGAGGACTATATTATACAAAAGTGTGGGCCTTGGAGAGTTGCATGTTTTTTTTGAGCGATTAAACCAAGCTTTATTCAGAATAGTCCACATGGTGTGGGATACAGCGCTGATCATGGGATTGGCCTAGCCACAGGTGGCGCCCAGGTCCCAGTGAAAAAGCATGCTTGGCTAAACTATGTGCCTCCACATTGACAACACGAGATTCAAATGTAAAAGTAAAGCTAAGTAAAGAAGATAAGCTGTTTATTTCTGCTATAATTGCTCCATTCGAACCCTGACTCGAATAGTTGATAGCATTCACGATTGCCTTAGCATTCGAAGCCACCAGCACCTACCGTAGGTTGAGATCTTGGGCTAGGGCTAATACTTCCCTGCACGCTATCGTCTCCATAATTGCCGGGTCATCAACACCAACTATTCCAAGGGCTGAGCTTCCCAAGAATACACCATTAGCATCTCTGCAAACTGTCGCTGCAACACCACCCGTGCACATGCGACATGCAGCATCAACATGTACCTTTGCTACGCCCGGTGGGGGAGCTTTTTGTCGTAGGGTTTGGTGGACTGCATCCGCTCCTCGTCTAGAGGTACGCTGCCCTGGTTCTCGAACCATATCAAGTTCTTGTATAAACCTGCCAATGAATGCATGTGTGCTTTGTGGGCTCTGAAATATTCCTTCGTGAATAGCTTTGCGTCGCGTTGACCAGATGGCCCACAACGTAACAGCGAGTGTGACAAACTGGTCATGTGATAACAACTCCATGAGGGTAAACAACCACTGCTTAGCGCTTGGCTCTGTTACACCTGCTAGCTGTTGAGAGAGATCCTCGTCTGCTAAAGCCCATATGCACCGTGACATGGTGCACTGCAGCATAGAATGCCTCCACGAGTCGGGTTGGCCACGCATATCACATGAGCTGGAGTCGGTCATGTGTCGATGCTCACGAACATCATTTGTAGGAATAGAATGTTTTGACAGTCTCCAAAGGAACATCATTTGGAGAGTTGCATGTAACGTGTGGCAGGATGAGGAGAGGAGCAAGGCCATTCCTAACTCGCATGTACATAGTGCTAGGCCCAAGTAGTTGCATGTATGTGGGCGCTAGGATTTTGTGTGTTTGACCAGGTTACTTCGGTTTCTGTATTCGGTGAACGGTATAAAACCGAACTGGCCAAACTTAATTCGGTTAGTATAAGTGAAAACCGAATTTTACTGTAGTAGCAAGAAAAACCAAAATTTTAGTGTTTTCGGTTTCGGTATAGGTTCGGTCTTTGGGTTTTTATGCCCACCCCTAGTTGGTATCTCCATACCTAGTTCAATCTCGTTACAGGCAAGTCTCTTTACTTGTTCTGTAATACAAGATCCCGTGACTAACTCCTTAGTCACATTGCTTGCAAGCTCATTGTGATGTTGTATTACCGAGTGGCCCCAAGATACCTCTCCATCATATGGAGTGATAAATTACAGTCTTGATCCATGCCAACTCAACAGACACCATCGGAGATACCTATAGAGCATATTTATTGTCACCTAGTTATGTTGTGATGTTTGATACACACAAGGTACTCCTCCGGTGTCAATGAGTTGCATGATCTCATGGTCATGGGAACAGATTCTTGACATGTAGGAAATGATATCAAAACTTGATACGATCATATGCTATGCTTATAGTTTGGGTCTTGTCCATCACATCATTCTCCTAATGATGTGATCCCGTTATCAAATGACAACTCATGTCTATGGCTAGGAAACCATAGCCATCTTTGATCAACGAGCTAGTCCAGTAGAGGCTCACTAGGGACATGTTGTTGTCTATGCATCTACACATGTATTTGAGTTTCCAATCAATACAATTATAGCATGAATAATAAACGATTATCATGAATAAGGAAATACATAATAACCACTTTATTATTGCCTCTAGGGCATATTTCCAACAACTTCACCATCTTTGGGTCTAGGGGAAGGCACTGTGGAATTAGTTTGTAGATGATGGGTTGCGGGAGTGACTGAAGCCTAAACCCCAGTATATGAATTGTTCCATAAGGAGCTGTTTTGGATCCATATGTTTAATTATGGTTAGATTTATCTTAATTACTTCTCTTATATTTGCGGATGCTTGGATGGAGGGTATAATCATAAGTAGGTTTTTCAAGTAAGAACATCCCCATAGCTCAGGTCCACCCACATAACAACTTATCAAGGCAATGAACGTAAGTTAATGAATCATGGTGAAAGTAACTAGACAAAATTCCCGTGTGTTCTCAAGTGCATTTATTAACTATAAGAAGTATCACCGGCTTGTCCTTAGCAACATTAAGGATTGGGACACCTTGCTGCACCTTGCTACTTTTATTACTTGTTACTTGCTATCAATTATCTTGCTATCAAACTATCTATCAAAATTATTTTATAGCACTTGCTGAAAACCGCTTATCGATTCCTTGTTTGGTTCGACACTCTTACTTATTGAAAGGACTACTCCCAGTGTTCTGGGATCAAGGGTACCCAAACCTACACTACAGAAAAAGACACATCCATGACATTTTGGGCCGAACGAATTTTTTCCCTGTCATACTTATGACACTTCTATGACGATAATTATGACAAAACCCTATATCATCATAGATGTGGTGGGCTCCTACTTCTATGACAAAAAATCATGACAAAAAATGGGTTTTTCATCCTGGGCGGGCCGGAGACGCACCTGCATGACATTCTTTGGGCCGTCCATGACGGAAAAATACATGGTAGAAGCAAGGGCGAGGAAAATTTCAGGGACTTCCCGGTTATAGTGGGTGGTCGGGGCCAAACGATGCACGGAGGTTTGTGCGTTTCTCTCATACATGTACGCGCGTGTGTGCGAGGCGTTGTGCTCTAACTCAACCCGAGTGAGGCGTTGGCTCTAACTGAACCCGAGCGATTGCACTAGATACGTTACTGAACCCCGATCGATCCCTTGCTGTTAACTGACCCGAGTGATTCCTTCGCTACCGCTATCTGCTGCTAACTGAAGCCGATCGAACCTATTGCCTCTTGATGAACAGTGAACGTGGGGGTTGGTTGAACGAGTCGAGACATACGTGGTTGGGGTTGGATGAACAGTTCCCGGTGGGGGTTGGATGAACAGGATCCCGTGGTAGTAGAGGTCCTTGCCGCTGGATGAACAGGACCCCGATCGAGGAGGTGGGGTGGATGAATAGTAGCCGGGGGAGGGAGCCCGTGGAGGGAAGGTTGAACAGGACCTCGTGGAGGGGATGGTTGAATAGGGCCCCATGGAGGGCTGGTTGAACAGTAGCCGGTGGAGGCTGCATGAACAGGACCCCGTGGAGGGCTGGATGAACAGTTGTCGGTGGAGGCTGGAGGAAGTCGACGGTGGATGAACAGTAGCAGGTGGAGGCTGGAGGAAGTCAATAGTGGATGAACGGTTGCCCTGTGGAGTCCCGTTTTGCGATACGCCGCACCCCTCCAGATGGATAGGACCCCTATTTCGATCGTAGGAGGTCGAAGAGAAGTCTGTTTCCTCCGTTTTGCGGTATGCCACACCCCTCCCGATCAACAGGGCCCCGTTTCGACCATAGGATGTCGAAGAGAAGTCTGTTTCCTCCATTTTGCGGTACGCCACACCCCTCCTGGTGAACGGGATCCCGTTTTGACCGTAGGCAGTTGAACAGAAGGCCGTTTCCTCTGTTCTGCGATACGCCAGGCCTCGTTTTGACTGTTTCATCCAAGCCGGTTGGCTCCCGATGAACACACAATGCATTCGGACCTAGTCTGTTGCCTCCCGATGTACAGGACGCGTTCCGACCCAGTCACTTGGCTCCTGGCGAACACGACGTTGTTTCCTCCGTTCCGACCCAGCCGGTTAGTTGAAGATGAACAGGACAACGTCGCTGTTGTCCGTTGCCTCTCCATGTACACGAGCACTAGCCGTCTGTATGCGCGAGTACGCGTTTCGAGACCCTGCTCATATATATGTACGTGGCTGTATTTTTTGGCATGTGGTTGTATGTACGTGTACACGGTTTAGACGAGACAGCCTGAACTGCTATGTGGGGGCTCTACTATGACATGTGCCGCTACTTACTCAACCATGGTTCATCGCTGTAGAGCGACCGATCAACCAGTATGTGCATACACGTTCGCGACAAGGCAGATAACGCTACATACGCTTCGACCTGGTGGGTCCCAGCTGTCAGGGAGGATAAGGACGCACTTCCTTGTGTGCGGAGATATAGCTGTTGGGTCCCAGCTGTCAGGGGGGAATCATTTTTTTACCCGTAATAAGGACGCACTTCCTTGCGTGCAAAGATGTAGCTGGTGGGTTCCAGCAGTCAGGGGGAGAAAACATTATTTTTCAGGGTACGAAGGATGCAGTTGCATGCATGCGTCCATGGGCGTGGTGCGTTCCCACTGTCAGCCTCTCACGTACAGTCATCTTCTGATGACTCTCGTTTGTTGACCATGTTGACCACACCGTGCTAAGCGCACCAAGGCCGGTGGACGACGGCGAGGTCCCAGACTGGAACGACCTGAAGATGGTGAAGATGCGGCAGTGGAGTCGCAGATGGAGAGGAGTGGGAAACTTGACTGGTTAGGGTGCGCGGCAGCACTGCCGCCCATGGGAGGCAGGAGCAAGAACAGAGATTGAAGAAGCAGCACAGCTATTGGATTAAAATCCAACGGTCCAGCTGCTAGAATCATTTGTTGATTAAGTTGACAAAGTCCTACATATGCGTCAGCTTAGTAGGCCCACAAGTTAGCCACCAAATCTGTCGGGTCCCAGTTGTCATCAGCAGGAATAGTTGTTTTTGCATAACAAGGAGGCACTTCCTTCCGTGCGAAGGTACATCCAGTGGGCCCAGCTGTTAGGGGGAGGAAACATTTTTTTTCTAGCTTAGTAAGGAGGAACTTTCCTTGCGGGCGACCATGGGCCTCATGGGTCCCAGCTGTCAAGCTCTCCACGTGCAGTCCTCTTCCGAAGACTCTCGGTTGTTGACCACGCTGCACCGAGCGCAGCGAGGCAGTGGACGACGACGAGGCCCCGGACGGGAACGACCCGGGGATGGGAAGACGTGGCAGTGGAGTCACAGATTGAGAGGAGTACAAGGGTTATAACTGGTTCTGGTGCGGCATGGGGTTGTGGTCGGTGGAGAATAACAGGAGGTGTGGAAGGGTGGAGGGATAGCCTAGCCGGCGGTGGGGTAGCGCTTCGCAGCGATGCATGCTAAGCAGAGCCACTAGCCGCCAGAGGCCGGAAGAGGCGGTCCCGACGACGCTGGAGGAAGAAGACGAGAGATTTAAGGTGCATGCGGACCATTGGATATAAATCCAATGGCTGTGGGTGTCAGAATCATTTGTTGACTAAGCTGACAATGCCTTGCGTAGGCTTGGACCTATTGGCCCACATGTCAGCCTGCAAAAATGTGGCATATATTTAACCCATGTTTTCTAGATTTTACAATCCATTTGCTGGGCTGGGTGAACAAATAGTTTCGTGCCAATGCGGCCCATTTAATATTTTCTAAGAAATCCAGCCCATTTGCACTTTCTTGAAATACACAAATTAATTGGGCTTATTCTATATATAATGTTAGGTTACAATGAGCAATTAATATCAAAAAATAAACCAGTGCGACACTTTTTTTATATATAAAATTAACAAATTAGCGATTTATTGTTGAGAAGAAAAATGAGCACGTTATTATTACATTAGTCCTTAAAATAAGCTTTTGTATGCAATCACCAGGATTTTCCTTGCGTGTGAGTAAAAAACAACCAGTATTTTCCTTACCAATTTATGTTAAACATTTACTTTTATAAGTTAATAAGACGTGGGATGTTTTTATAATGTATATATAAGTCTCTATTAAATATATGATAGTAGTAATAATATAAATATATATAATGTGGTTAGAAGGGAAAACATAAATTGGACACAACATTATTATTCTTTTATATAGATAAATAGAACAGAGATCTGCGTTTTATTAAAAAAATACATTGGGTTGCCGATCTTTAAGAAAAAGTAAAACCTATGCTGAGAGGCCCATAGGCCGGTACGTACATGATCGACCTCAAAAAATAAGTTGAAACCACTGTCTCGGTATGTCGTGGGCTACGCATGTTAAAAAGCAAAACCTAGGCCTAGCTGATACTGGTTCGCCCTCTGGAAAAAAATGATACCAGCTAGATCCCCGATACCCCTTTCCCGCAACAACAAAAAAAGATCCCCAATACCCTGAAAAAAGCTCCCTGATGACATCGTTGGAAATTTATTTCGTTTATTGACTATAGGTTGACAAACCCATGGGCCCCAATGTCAGTATACAATTAGGAGGAAGCTTTTTTTCCAATGAGGCACTTGCTTGTGTACGGCTTAGACCTGGTGGGTCCCCACTATCAGTCTCTCGGTGTACAGTCCTCTCCCGATTCCTCTCGTTTGTTGAGCATGTTGACAACGACATACGGCAGCACCACGGCGAGTGCACACGGAAGGGAAAGAACCGGAGCCAGGGAAGACACCTTCATTCGTTCGAACATACCGCACTAACCCGATGGCTGCAGCCCTCTCACCCAAAAGTTGTACTGCCCGGATTCGATTCCAACTGGTGCAGTTGAAAAATATCTAACACTTGCCAAAAATTTGTCCCTAGTTTACCCAGTTTTTCGCACACTCAACATTGTTTTGCCATTTTGAAAATAGCTTTACTTTACTCTTTACCTTTATCGACTTCCCAATCTTCAGAGTTGTGTTTAATTTTTTCCATAAGACCCCATTTGAATTCAATAGTTTTCTTCATCAAAGAACCAGTGGAAGAAGAATTGAGCATGGATTGATCATTATGAGAAAGCCGATGATAGAAGTTTTGAACAATAATTTCTCTTGAGAGCTCATGATTGGGGCATGTGTGCATCATGTACTTAAGCCTCCCCCAAAGCTTGAGCGATACTTTCTACTTCACGAGGCCAAAAATTATATCTATAATTCCGAACACGATGAACCAAATGGATAGGAAAAAACTTCTGATGAAATTACAGCTCCAACCGGTTCCAATCCCATGTCCCAATATCATCCAATAGCCTATACAATGTCAATACATTTCTATCCAAAGATAAAGGGAATACCTTATTCTTAGCTCTGTCCTATGATAAACCTACAAGCTTAAACAATCCACAAATTTCATCTATATATATTAAGTGCATATCAGGATGTATCGTTCTATCTCCTGCATAAGGATTAGCAAGCAGTTTCTCTAACATACCCGAAGAAATCTCATAATAAATATTTTCAGGAGGTTTAGGAGGTTGAGGGGCAACTCTTATTTCTTCCGGTTGAGGTGAAGATACCCCGAACAAACTCCTTAAAGGATTATTTTTCATAGTGACAAGTGACAGTAAATTTCAGCACGTAATGTAAATGTTTACTTACCAAAGGCGCTTCACTCCCCGACAACGGCGCCAGAAAAGAGTCTTGATGACCCACAAGTATAGGGGATCAATCATAGTCCTTTTGATAAGTAAGAGTGCCGAACCCAACAAGGAGTAGAAGGAAATGAAAAGCGATTTTCAGCAAGGTATTCTCCGCAAGTACTCAAAGTAGCGGTGATAAATAGTTTTGCAGCAAGATAATTCGTAACAAGTAGTGAGTAGCAATTGTAATAAAGGTGGAGCAAGGTGGCCCAATCCTTTTTATAGCAAAGGACAAGCTGGAAAGTTCTCTTATGTAAAGCAAAGTGCTCTCCAGGACACATGGGAATTGTTCATCATGTTACGTTGATTCACGTTCGCTACTTTGATAATTTGATATGTGGGTGGACCGGTGCTTGGGTGTTGTTCTTACTTGAACAAACAACCCACTTATGATTACCCCCTCTCGCAAGCATCTACAACTATGAAAGAAGAATTAAGATAAATCTAACCATAGCATGAAACATATGGATCCAAATCAACCCCTTACGGAATAAAGCATAAACTAGGGGTTTAAGCTTCTGTCACTCTAGCGACCCATCATCTACTTATTACTCCACAATGCCTTCCCTCAGGCCCCAGTATGGTGAAGTGTCATGTAGTCAATGTTCACATGACACCACTAAAGGAAGCAACAACTTATGTATCATCAAAATATCGAACGAATACCAACATCACATGATTTCTTATAACAAGACTTCTCCCATGTCCTCAAGAACAAAAGTAACTACTCACAAAATCATATTCATGTTCAAGATCAGAGGTGTATTGAATATGCTTGAGATCTCAACATCAAATGTTCCACCAAATAAACCAACTAGCATCAACTACAAGATGCAATCAACACTACTAGCAACCAACAGGTACCAATATGAGGTTTTGGGACAAAGATTGAATACAAGAGATGAACTAGGGTTTAAGATGAGATGGTGCTGGTGAAGATGTTGATGAAGATTAGTCCTGCCATGATGAAAGGATTATTGGTGATGTCGATGGCTTCGATTTCCCCTCCCGGAGGGAAGTGTCCCTGGCAGAAGCGCTCCGCCGGAGAGCAAAAGTGCTTATGCCCAGGTTTTGCCTTGAGACGGCGGCGCTTCGTCCCAAAAGTCTTCTTCTAATTTTTTTTCTAGGGAAAATGGCTTCATATAGCAAAAGATGGGCACTAGAGGCTTGTCATGGGGGCCACAAGTTCAGTGGGCGCGTCCCCTGAACTTGTCGCTCCTTGGTGTCGCCGTCCTGGTATTTCTTCCACTTATATTTTTTATATATTCCAAAAAAATCACTGTAAATTTTTAGGTCATTTGGAGTTCTGCATAATAGCTATCTCTATTATAGCCTTTTTTGGTTCAGAATTCCAGCTGCCGGCAATCTCCCTCTTCATGTGAAACTTGCAAAATAAGAGAGAAAAGACAACAGAATAGTATCATAAAGTGAAATAATGACCCAAAATATGATAGATAACAATAGGAAAACATGATGCAAAATGGATGTATCATCCCCTTATAAATTGGTTTACGAAAAAACTTATCATTTTATCTCTTGAGTTAGAACTTAGAACATAAAGCCTACTGGGTGATTACTTTCTTTGGTGATCCGGAAATGGATCTAAAAGAATTTTTGGGTTTCCCCCGAGAGGTCAACCTGAGTTATCGAACCCACGGGAGGACGGCCTCCTTTAAGCTAGGGTCTCAAACAAGTTTTTGCTAAAGAACTAATTCCAACTTTTGACCGGGTCGTAAATCAAACTGACACAGGAAGAACACTTATAATAAAAATAGGCATGGGTATGAGGTATTATGCTTATAACCATATATTTGTGACAGGACCAAATATGATCTTAATGTGTGCTCTAGAATTAACACATCAAGATGTGCTTGCCACGTATCAAAGTGGGGGATTTGTCCAAATTACGTCTTGACCAACCGATACATCTCCAACATATCCTATAATTTTGATTGTTTCAAGCTATTTTATTATCAATCTTGTATGCTTTAGATACCATTTTATATTATTTTTTTGGACTAACCTATTGACTTGGTGCCCAACGCCATTTGTTGTTTTTTTTGCCTATTTCTTTGTTTTGCAGAAAAACCATACCAAACAAAGTCCGAACATGATGAAACTTTACAGTGATTTTTTGGACCCAAAAAGCTTCGGGGAGGCACCAGACGATGATCGAGGCGGCCACAAGCTCAGGTGGCGGGCCCTTGGGGGGCACCATGTGAGCTTGTGGGCCCACCATTGTTCCGTTTTCCCTAATTCCATCTCTATAAATTCACAAATATCCAGAAACCCCCAGAGCGAGACCCGAAACAATTATTCCACCGCCGCAAGCCTCTATTCTTCGGTGATCCCATCTAGAGGCTTTTTCCGATACTCTGTCGAAGGAGGAAACCATTGGGGAGGCAATCTTCATCGACCTTGTTGCCTCCATGCTGAAAGCACTACTTCTGGGCCTATCTACGCATGTAAGTGTCATTCGGCCCAAAGGACAAAATGCACAGGTAAGCCTACAGTGTAGCAACTCGGTTGTAGTGGGCCGAGAGGGTAGCGCTGGTGTAATAGAGAAAAACAGTCAGACACGAGTGGTGGCACGGCCATGAGATCTAGAGCGTTCAACTAAGCAATCAGACGGCTGAAAATGCCAAATCATTGTGAAGGCTCATAGGTGGTTGAGTTTTGGGCCAATCATATATGACGCTTGCTTGCATCATATATTTGAGGCTTCAGTGAAGACTCCTCCAGATGGGCCAGCCCATGTAACGACCGTTCTGTTTCAAGGTTTTTTTCTTCGTCCTCTCTTTTTTCTTTATTTCTTTTCATATTATTTTTAAATTTTTTGCACATTTTTATAGTTTTTGCAATATAAAGCGAATCTTTTATCTAATATACTATGATCATTTTTCATACACACTGAACTTTTTCAGTATAGGGTGAACAGTTTTCAAATACACACTCAACATTTTTATAATATACGATGAACTTTTTTGTTTGTACATGGAACATTATTAATGTATGATGAACCTTTCTTAAATACACAGTGAAAACATTTTTAATATAGGATGAACTTTTCTTAATATACACTAATACTTTCTATGAAATACATACTGAAACATTTTTTAAACTAGGTTTTTAAATATCTAGCTCCTAAAAACAACAATGGATTTTCTTAGGGGTACAACCAATGTATTATTGAAAACATGAGAAACACCAAAGAAAAAGAATGCTAGTGGGGCAAAGTGGACCGACCCATTTGCCCTGGCTACAATGAAGCCACCCCTAGTTGACGCATGTAGGTTGCCTGGAAGTGACCTAGCGCGTACCCCCCTCACGCTCTAGTTTTGTATGGACCAGTCCATTTCCAGATTTCATCTCCGTCGGTTTTGGGAAGGTTTTAGAACCTCCCTAAACCGGTTTTTTCTTTCTATGGTTTCTATCATTCTTTTTTCTTTTTTGTTTATCATTATTCTTCTTTTTCATTTTTCTTTTTTCCTATTTTTTTCAATTTGCAAACATCTTTCAAATTCGTGCAGATTTTTAGAAATTGTGAACATTTGTTTTTGTAATTTGGAACATTTTTTACGAAATCATAAACATTTATTAAATTTCCAATCATTTTCTAAAAATACTTCAACATTTTTTGAATTCATGAACATTTTATGGAAATTGCTTACACTTTTTGGAACCTGTGCATTGAACCGGTGAACAATTTTTGAAATTCAGGAACTTTTTGTTTGACAAACATTTTTTGAGTTCATGATTTTTTTGTGAATCAGCTCATAGTTTTAACTTTGTGAAAATTTATTAAAATATGGCAAGAATTTTTAATGCTTTGAACATTTCTAAATATTCATGTATTTTTAACAAATTTATGGAAAAAAATGTTGAAATTGCGAACATATCTTGTATCCATGAGCATTTATCATTTCCCTAATAATTTTCAAATCATGAACATTTGTTGAATTCACGAATTACTTTTAAAAAGGGAAATACGTAAAACAGGAAAGAAGAAAGAACAAAGGGTTGTCAAACAGGCAAGGTTTACGCCTGAAACCCTGGCCAAATGGGCTGGCCCACTCTTGTGCTAACATTTTTTTCTCTTCGTTTTTTCCATTGTATTTTCTCCATAAAAAATGGCTTATGTTTTTTATGTAGCTAAATATTGAAAAAACTACTAGTAATTTAAACAAAAAAAATTCGGAAAATTGTTCGGTATGTATTCAAATAAAAAAAGGTCCGTGTATGTATAGAAAGTTCAGCGTATATTTCAAAATACCTAGTGTGCTTTAAAAAAAGTTTGTCGTATAGGGAATATTTGTCTTGTATGAAAAATTGGTAAATATCTATGACACAGAAACACAAAACAAAAACAAATTTGAAAAGGAGAACAGGGAAAAAAGGAAAATACAAAATGAGAAAAAAACAGAAACATAAAACCAGACGAAGAAAAAAAAACATCTAGTCATATAAGCAGAAAGAACAAAGACAGAACGCAGCGCGCACGCAATGAAGTCCATGTCATCTCCGGCTTTAGCAGAGCCGCAACTATATGATGCCCATTGGCGTCATGTAGGTCCACAATTTTGTTGGCTTCGAAAAATCATGCTAATCGGGCTTACGACAGCATACTGGGCCTAGTGCATCACATACCTTCACGCTAGAGCCCAAGACTATGAGGCAAATGATCTGGTGTGGGAAAATGAGTTATATGTTGAAGACATCACGCCCAAGTAATCAGCCCTTGGGCATGTTCTGACGGGCGCGCCCTAAGTCTCGCTGGGAGCTCCTATTCAGCGAGTCGGGCGCTGCGAAAGGTGCAGAGCACCCGTTTTTCCTATTCGACGCATTCTGCGACAAATAGTTGGTCGCCACACACCCGATCAAGCTAGCGATCGAACCAGGCCGACCCATCTTAGAAGCTTGAGTACATCACATCCGATTTTGGGAATATTCTGGAAGGTTCCAGCCTTGTTTTTCCAGTTCTGGGAACATTATAGAAGGTTCCCGAACCATTTCTTTTACCGGTTTTCGCTTTCTTATGGTTTTCATTATTTGTTTTTTCCTTTTTCTGGTTTTTCATTTTTGTTCCTTTTCTTTTTTGTCATTTTTTTCACAAATAATTCCTTTTCAAAACTGGTTCACTAATTTCGAAGAATCTTCATGTTTCCAATTTTTTTGGAAGATTCAAAAAAATTTCAGGTTTATTTATATTTTGTTTCGGAGTTTCAACAAAAGGTTCTAATTTTTAAAAAGTGTCCGCATTCTGATTTTTTTGTAATATCAAAAACTATCCCCATTTTGAGAAAATGATGATGTTTTCATATTTCATTTCAGAGTTTGAAAAATGTTTGTGTTTTCCAAAAAAATTGGAATTTCAGAAAATGATCCTGTTTCGAAAATTGTTCACGTATTCATTTTTCCAGGGGTTTAAAAAAATTAGTATTTTCCATAAATGTTCCCATTTTCAAAATTGTTTAAGTTTTCTTCAATTTTGTTCACTAATTTTAAAAGTGTTCGCGATTCATAGAATATTGCCCTTTTTCAAACAACTGTTTTGCGGTCGAAATTCTGAAAATACTCAAATCTGCGGTGGTTTTGGTTCTTAATTGTTTCTCACAGCCTAATATACAGATACACATGTTAGCTCAACTGGTAATACCAAGCCGTGGATCTCTACAAAACATGACTCTTTTTAGGTCTACATACTCGCGTTAAAGTACCCATTCACTGCTGGTCGCTAGCTTGGGCCGGCCTAGTTGGATATCCACCTGTGTGTGCGGCCAACAATTTCCGCAAAGAGTAGCATATAGGAGTTCCCGAGCAACCCCCCCCCCCCTCCCCCGCAAGCGGCTGCTCCAATTTGGCGACCTGTGCGCCACGGAATAGGTGCGCGTGCACCCCCCGTGCCCCTGCGCTCCATCTGGGTCGGCCCATGTGGGGCGCGAGGTGCCCCTGTTTTTTTCGAGATTATAGAAAAAGTTCTGACTTTCAAAAAATCTTCATGGATTCAAATAATGTTCATTGAATTAAAGGACAGTTCCTTAATTAAAAAATTTAAAATAATGAACAATTTTTAAATTTTAATGACCAAATTATATTTTGATAAAAAAAATTATGAGATTTTTAAATAATGATGAACACATTTTTCCATTTCATGAAATAATATTATATTTGGTGAACATATTTTCAACCTGATGAACAAAATTTGTCTTAAAGAATTGTTTTAAGAAAGATGGATGAACAAATTTTGAAAATGATGAAATTTGTTTCAATTTTATGAATATTTTTTCATTTGATGACAAATTTTGAATATTTATTAAAAAAATTAAATCCGGTGAACAAAATTAAATTTGATGAACCTTATTGAATTGCTGAACATTTATTTACATTGATGTCCATTTTTTGTATTTGATGAAAAATATTGGTCGCGAATTTGAAAATGAAATGAAATAAAAAATAAAAAACGACAGGAAAGAAACAGAAAATGGGCCGGACTAAACGAAGGCCCAGCGCGCGAAGGGTTTGCGCTCCGGGAGCTCAAACGCGCTGGGAACGTAGAGAGGTCCTATGCGCCGCATTCTGCGTCAAATTGCTGGGTGTTCACATAGAGCTGCTTGTTCCCGGGCTTAGTGGGCCGATCTCGCTAGCCACAAGTAGATACCGCTGGAATAGAAAAGGTTGCCCTGCCATGGTTCGAACCCAAGACCTGCTGCGTGAGAGCATATGACTCCAACCAGTTAACCTAGTGAACTTTAATGATTACAGCACAACGCAACACCTTAAGAAACTCAAACACCGATCCGAATTTTCTCAAAAATTTGAACACAAAACCGTTTTTTTGGAAATAAAATGTAGATATTTTATCATATGGGAACATTTTTCAATTTTTTTTTTGAAAACTCAGACATATTTAAACAGGCAAATGAATTTGGGAGAAGCGAACAATTTTTACAAAGGGAACATTTTTTAAACTACCCAAAAAGATGAATAGGAACAATTTTAAAAAATAGGAACATTTTTAAAATTCCAAAAAAAAATTTGGAAGCATGAACAGCTTTTAACGCAAACAAATTTTGAATTTCCCAAACATTTTTTGAAAACATGAAGTTTTGGAATTTGTGAAAAAAACTTAAAGCACGCACATTCTTTGAATCTTGAGAAAAAATTCTAAGTGCGAAAATTTTTTTAAAGCACGAACATTTTTTGAATTTTATGAACAAATTTTGGAATGGAGAACAAATTTAAAAAATCCTGAACAAATTTGGAAGTGTAACTTTTTTTAATAAGTGGAAAAAAAATTAAATCCGGTACATTTCCTGAGTTTCGAAAGTTTTGAACTATTTTGTGTAATGATAACATTTTTTGAAAACATGAACGTTTCAGAATTTGTGACAATTTCTTAAAGCACAAACTTTTTTGAATCTTGAGAATAAATTTCAAAACGGAGAACAAATTTCAACGTGCGAACAAGTTTTTAAAGCAATGTCATTTTTTGAATCTTGAGAATAAATTTTGAACCAGAGAACAATTTTAAAAAATCACTAACAAATTTGAAGCGTGATATTTTTGAATACGTGAACAAAAATTGAAATCCGATACATTTTCTGAAATTTGAAAGTTTTGAATTTTTTGTGTAATGAGAACAATTTTTAAATTTGGAGAACATTTTCCGGTAAGCTGGAATAATTCCAAATAAAGAGAAGAAAATAAAACGAAAAAAATCAAAAAACAAATTTGCAAGAGAAATTAACTTGAAAAGGAAAACTGAAAGAAAACAAAAAAGTAACCACAAGAAAAGAAAAATGAACTAGAAAAAGGAAGAAGAAAAAAACAGAACAAGGAAAAAATAAAAAGAAAAGGAAAAATAAAAAACCGGTTCAGGTACTTTCCAGATGGTTCCCAAGGGAACGCTATAGAAGGATCCCCAAATCCGGAACCTGTACGGGCCAGCCCAAATAACTCGCTAGTTGCACCTCACCTGTGCGATTCGTCGACACTTTGCCGCAACATGCGTGCAAATAGGAAATCGCGGGAACGCAAGCCAGCGCGCACCCCCCGCTCCCTTGGCGCCCATCTGGGCTGGCCCATGTGCGGGCCAGGACGCCGCCAGTTTTTTCCTTCTTCACTAATTCCTGATATCAAAAGGTTATACATATCAGAGAAAGTTACGAATTTTGAATGAAAAATTCATGAATTCAGAAAGATATTCATGATTTCTGAAAACCTTTCAGGAACTATAAAAAAAAGTTCATGGTTCAAGAGCATGTTCACGAATTTGTAAAAAAAATGTTCACGAATTTAAAATATGTTCATGAATTTCAGAAAATATTATTGATCTCAGAATTTCCCAGTAAAATTCATGATTTCAAAATAAGTTCACAATTTGAAAAAAGTTTGCTAATTCGAAAAAATGTTCATAAATTTGTAAAAATTATAACGAATTTAAAAATACTTCATGATTTCAACAAAATTGGACTTTCATTTAAGAAATGTTCATGATTCAAAATGTTCAAGATATTGAGAAAAAAACTTTACGAATTTGAAAATATATACATGAGTTAAAAAAATGTTCAAGTTTTCAAAAAATAAAATGGCCATGAGTTTTAAAAAATGTTCATGGTTTCCAAAAATGTTCATGATTTAAGATATTTTTCATGAATTTTTGAAAACAAAATCAAAACTTTAAAAAAAATGTTCATCATTTCATAAAAAAAATTGCAAATTTAAAAAATATTGAAAAATTAAAATATTTCACAAATTTCCCCTAACGATAATAGAGCAAATAGTGCTTCTGGTCGTACGTCATTAGAATTACCCTTGAAGTTTACACAAATTACCCACCATGCCACCCATAAGTGAACCAAACGGTTTGGTTTTTTCTCAATGTCCCGTTGGATTTGATTCTTATACAGGGTTACCCTAATATGACACAACTGAAGGCGTAGCACAGTGGCTAATGCCTTAGTCCTCCACGTAGGTTCCACCCCATTTTCTCTCTTTTTTGCGAACCCTCCCCCCTCCCCCCCCCCCCCCGATTTAATGGGCCGGCCAATGCATCTGTTTTTTTCAGTTTGATTTTGCTTGTCTGTTTCTCATTTATGTTTTGAGTTTTTCCTTCTATAAATTAATTATTAGGGATTTCCAAAAATTCCAAAGGTTGCGAGTTTTTTTGAAGAAATATATAACATTTGTAAATTCAAAAAATGTCCTGAAAAACATAAAATGTTTGTGATTCTGGAAAACTCCTGTTTTTCATTTCGTTTTTTGCCTTTTTCTCATTTCTGTTTTTTTCTCGTTCTTAAATTAATTCGAAATTTCAAATTTTAAAAAGTTTGTGAGTTGTGATTTTTTTTTTGAGAAATCATAAAATTTCCATGAATTCAGAAAATGGTTGGGAAATCAAAATGTTCACAATCTTTAAAAATTTTTTTGCATATCATAAAAAAAATCTTGGTTTCATAAAGTTTTTCCCAAAATAAAATAATGTTCATGATTCTTAGAAATTGCTTGTGTATTCAACACGCTTTCAGGAATTGGAAAAAATGACCATGCAATTTTAGAAAAGGATCACAGGAATTCAAACCGATCCATTGAAACAGATACGTAAATAACGAACAAAACAAACCATTGCTTACATAAAATTTTGAGGGGATTTGGAGAGGTTTTTTTAATTATTTTATTTAGTCATCACGCATTGGGTAAAAAAAAGGTTTCCGTGTTCTTTACAACATTGAACCCAAAAAAGACACATTTTCCAATGGGTTAGTTTTTGGAAGCTATATGAAATGACTAAATGTCTAATTTGCTTTCATACATATCCATGTTTATTTTGGTACTATAGTTTTACTGGTCATGAAAAACACCACGACGCTAGGTCAAGGCGAGACACATCATTCATCAGTCTACCTTAGGCAGAGTCTATCAATACTGTTTCCTCAGCCAAAAAACATTTCGTTGTGACGCCTTAGTTAATAAAGTCGCCATGAGACCATCACATTTTCAGTTTTTTAAATGACTTTCTAAAAGTCTCTTATCTCATCATGACATGATTTTGACTTACTTTATGAAGTGACATTTTAAAAGTCTGTATCTCATCCTGGGATAATTTGCATAATCTTATTCTTTTTTCTCCCGTGACAACGCACGGGCCTATTTGCAAAAACAGAAAATAGAAAAGAAAAGAAAATGAAAATAAATCAGAAAAGGAAAAAAATAAAAGAGAAAGCAAAAAAGGAAAAGAAAGCAAAAACCACAAGAAAACCAGAAAACCAGGTTCAGGGAAGCTTGTAGAACCTTCCTAAAACCGCTTGGGGTGAAAACCCTAATGTACGCTTTTGGTGCACGCCTGCGCGCCATATGTGACAGCCCGTTGGCCAGCCCATGTGCAAGCGGATAGTGGGAAGCCTATTGTTTTTTTTTTTCGCTTTTTCTGTTTTAATTTTTCTCCTTTTCAAAATTTATTCAGGATTCCGAAAAAGTTGCGGATTGGGGTATAATGTTCGTAAATTCAGAAAAGTGCATGATTCGAATAAATGTTTGTGAAATGATAGATACACACGGATTCAAAAAAATATTCGTGATTTCAAAACAAATGTTTGTCTATTCATAAAATGTCCAAATTTCAAAAAATTCTCATGAACTTCCAAAAAATATCCGAATATTAAAATATGATGGGAAATTCCGATATGGTTCCAAATTTCAAAAAAAAATATTCACAGAATTCAAAAGCATTTTGTAGATTCAAAAAATAATCACAAACTCAAAAAAAACGTCAAAAACGAAAAATGTTACTAAATTTCAAATTATGTTCCTAAATTTTCAAAAATATTCACGCATTTCCAAAAAATCAAAAATTCAAATAAAGGTTCGAGAATGTTAAAAATGTTCACAAATGTGTAAAAAAGTTCTCGATTTTAAAAAATGTTAATGTATTTGCAAAATGTTCATGATTTAAGAAACAAATTAGGATTTCAGAAGATGTACGAAAGGTAAAAAAGAAAAAAGGAAAAGAAAGACCAAACTGAAAGGAAAGAAAACCGAATGAAGGAAGGTTCTAGAACCAGCCCAAAATCGGTGCTGAATAAATCAGGAAAATGG
Source organism: Aegilops speltoides (assembly GCA_021437245.1). NCBI lineage: Eukaryota > Viridiplantae > Streptophyta > Magnoliopsida > Poales > Poaceae > Aegilops > Aegilops speltoides. The sequence goes on from CM038143.1 coordinate 499,562,784, forward strand.
GCCGGACTACACGAATACCTAGCACGTGAGGAGGGTATGCGCCAGGTCGCCCGCTGGCGACTTGCCCGCGGTGCTTCTAGCGAGATTTGGTGGAGAATAAATCAGGAAAATGGGTCGGACGATACGGATACCTAGCGCGTGAGGAGGGTATTCGCCAGGTCGCTCGTTGGCGACTTGCGGGTGGTACTTCGAGCGAGATCTAGGGAACCCTCACTGAGGGGGACAACGAGATGGGCCTGCCTCGGAGCGCGGGAGGCCACAACCTCCTTTTTGTTCTTGCAAGTTTTTTGTTTATTTTTTGATTTAGTTTGTACTTATTTAAATGTTGACGAAACACTTTATAAAATAATATTTAAAAATATTGACATTATATTTGAAAAATGGCCAATGTGTATCGAGAAAATGTTTATCACGTATATGAAAAATGTATATAAAAATTGATCATGTATTTTACAAAATAGTAATCTGTCATTTAAATTTTTTTATCAAGTATTTTAGAAATGTTAATCAAGCATTTGAAAAAAAATGTGTATAGCAAAAATGTTGACCATGTATTAAAAAAAGATGATTTTTTAATCATGTATATAAAAATCTTAACCAAGAAATGGAATTTTTTTCATCAAACATTTGGAATATGTTAATTCTGTATAGAAAATATGTTGACCGTGTATTAAAAAGTGATGAATTTTTTATCATGTATATAAAAATGTTAATCGAGTATTTGAAAAAAAGTTTAACAATTATTTGAAAAATGTTAATCAACTATTTGAAAAATGTTAAATATGCAGAAGAATGCTAACCGTGTATTAAAAATTGTTAAAAAAATTGATCATGTATATAAAAATGTTAATCAAGTAGTCAAGAAAAATATTAAAGAATTATTTGAAAATGTTAATTGAGCATTTGGAAAATGTTAAATGTGTATAGAAAAACTGTTGACCAGGTACCAATAAATGTAAACTTTTATTTGAAAAATGTTAATTAAACATTTCAGAAAATACTAAATGTCTATAAAAAAATATTGACCATGTATTCACAAAATGTTAATCTGGTATTTGAAAAATGTTAATTAAATATTTGAAAAATGTTAAACATGTATTATAAAATTTATTTATATATATACAAGAAATATGTATAGAAAAACAATGAAAACCGATGAAAATAAAGAAATAAAGAAACAAAACCGAAGATTTTTTTTTTTGAAAAAACACAATGAATACAAGAAATATATAAAGAAAACCAAAGAAAGACACCAAAAAAATAAAGGAAAGAAAAAACCCAGTGAAAACAGAGAAAAAAGGGTGAAAACAAAGCAGAAAAGTTCCAGAAAACTCAATGAAAAACCAGCTCGTTTCGCCTCAAGTAAGTCGCACCCAACTACCTTAGCATGAACCCGACGTGAGCTGAGTTGCTAGTAGTGCCTCACGTCTTGATGGGGACCGGGGATCGATCCCTGGGTGCCCCCTTTTCTTTGTTGTTTCCTTTTTAAGTCCGCGTGCGCTAATGGCCCAGCCTGATACTGTAGTAGCTCGATGCGAGAGATCCTTCCGTCTCGCATAGTGCGAGATATAGCTCCCTGCGTCTTATGACAGGCAAGAACTTCAGCCAGAGTGCGTTAGTAGCAGACATGAGAGCAGAACGGTATCCAGCCCAATAAGTTTTTTTTAATTCTTTGGATTGCTTACCACATGTGTCACGTGGTATCCAGCCCAATAAGTGATATGGAGAAGACATCAAAGTTGTTTTCCAACCAGAGATTTTACAAACTTCTTCTTTATTTACTACATGTAATTTTGCTTATGAATCTAGAGAGTCGAACTATGAGGCTCATAGGCTTGCTAGGCATGGTGTTTCTCTCCCTGTGAGGAGGCATCTGTGGTTGGGCACTAAGCATGACCCAATTGTAATTCCTATGAACATTTTAGCTAATAAATAAAAGCCTAGCAAGCTTTTCTCAAAAAAAAAACTAAGAGGAGCAATTATCCCTAAAAAAACTAAGAGGAGCAATTTGCCTACGTACATCCAGTGTGGGGGCTCATCGTACATGTCCAACTTCTCTAGATGTGTCACCCGCTATTTGCTTAGGACTTGTTTGGATAACAAGTGTTTAGGAAACTGTTTTTTCTTATCCCAATTACGAGCATAACAAACTAATACCTTGTTTGAATTTGTCTAACAAACTCAGGGATATCTAAAACTAGTTTCCATAAGACCCAGAAATCAAGTGTTGGGAAAAACTACTATTTTGTGTGAGTCATATTCTACAACGAAAATATTCCAACTTGGAGGAGAAGAAAAGGAGATATGCGTCCGAGAAGAACTCCAACCTACCGACCCCTATATAAGGACGCAAAGACCCTATGAGGATGTGAGAGGGGTCGAGACAAGCCATTACCAAGGAAGATTGATCGATGACATTTGTAGAAATCATAAATAAATCAATCTAGATTGCTACCATATCCTCGAGGAGTCACCCATGAACGCGCTGAGACCATAATTGTAATCTCCTTGTGCCTTGTCTCAGTATACATATAAGTATAAGTAGGGCTTTTTTCTACGTGATACCGAACTTGGGTAAACCATGTGCCCCATGTTTGTCCGATGACTTGAGGTGAGATCCCACTATCATACAAAATTATGTACTGTTGTTAGGTACATTAACGAAAAACACCTTGCCAATGTGTTTATTTTATTTTTTATCATGTCATCATAATCTTTGTGTACCACATAATTGTAAGAAAACATTCAAAATCTTATGATTGGTTCCATTGCAAGTATTAACCAGCTTGATCGATCGACACATGCGTTCTGAGCTCACTAGTCCTCTCCATCTTATCGATATCCTCCAGAAGCATCCCGCTTTCGCTATCCTCTCTTATTCTTTTGATCCCAACTTAGGACCTCACTTTCATGCACATCTTGATGTTGCCCACCAATTCCTCCCATCTCACCGAACTCTTTCCCCTCCACCTCTAGGTCGGCCACATGTTGCTGCCACCAATGGGGCTCATGAACCATTGTATCATCAGTGCTTTCATAGCGAGACTCGTTCAAATCCATGTTGATATCTCATTTATAAGGTTTCAAATCATGGAACCCTTTATTTTTAAATTTGCGATGACACTTAGTGATATTTGTTAAATGTGAGAGCCTACACTTCAATTGCACAAATAGTGAGTGCATGCTTCAGTATGAGGCGAATGGGGAGGAAAAAAAGGAATCTCACTAGAGTCGGCCAAAAACTTTGGTACACATAGTGTACTATTATCGATCTTGGTATCACATGCTCTATTGTGTGGACACCACAACAATAATGTGACAAAAAGGCTTGTCAGAAGTGTTAATGATATCGTCACGCACACCATTTTCCAGGCCAGTCAGTGGTATGTCATACAACTGCCAACCAAAGAGTTACCAATGACGCACGAGCACCTGCACATCACTGGTAAGCGTTACCGGTGACGAGCCCACATCTTCTACAACTAATAACATGGTGGCTATAGTTGTTTCGCGTCTAGTGTGTACTTGTTAAAATTGTGATCCTAAACTTCAATTGGAAAAATACTATAGGCATGCTTCTACAATTGGGTAATAAATATGTGGAAGAGAGAAGTCTGACAAAACCTAGATACATTCCGTAGTATTGTATAAAGCAGTGTTATCTATCTCGGTACGACACTCTAAACTACGTGATAGTGTGAATGAAACCGCAATTAACTGAGGGAGGCTTGCCAAAAATGTCGATGGCATCGTTATGTGTGATACGATTTGTAACAAGTGGAAAACCTACACTTAAAAATAGTTATTTATTATTATAATAACTACAACGCTACATTCCCTGGAAATAATTTTGTTGTTGCAAACTCATGAGAAGAAGAATTTACAAACTACTTTACAACTCTAGTAGAGTTACCATATGTGTTTGGAGTGACCAGGCGACGCGCAAACTTAGAGTCATCGTATCTTGGCCTCTATTAAAAGAACCTCATTCAAACACTTCCCCTTCAAATTTAAATGTTTAGCACATCAAGCCAACATGCACATAGTTTATAACAAGTTACATGAACAATAACATTTAGCCGACGACATTTACAAATCACATTTTGCTAGCATGCGCATCATCCCCTTCATGGGCATGTGCGCCATTCCCTTCTTCGACATGTTCACCATCCCTTTATTTAGCTAGTGCATCATCCCCTTCTCCTTTGGCGTGTGCATTGTCCCCTCTTTCGAGGCTCTTGGAATGTGTGCACCATTCACTCCTCCCAAATGCTCGTCCCACTATATCCATTTGGTGCGGATCCAACATGATGAACCGATTCTCCTCGGCTATGTGTTCAGTTGTCTCCCGGTGCTCCTTAATTTGCAGCCTATGCGTCTCCATCTCTTCCTGGCGTCATCAGCTATTTTGCATAGCATCCCATCTTACCCTCTCATCTTGATTCTTCTTCTCCTCCATCTCTAGCTTTTCTTACTTCCTCTTCTAAGTGCACTAATTGAAGGAAATATGCCCTAGAGGCAATAATAAAGTTATTATTTATTTCCTTATTTCATGATAAATGTCTTTCATTCATGCTAGAGTTGTATTAAACGGAAACATGATACATGTGTGATTGCATAGACAAAAACAACATGTCACTAGTATGCCTCTACTAGACTAGCTTGTTAATCAAAGATGGTTATGTTTCCTGACCATGAACAAATGAGTTATTATTTGATTAACAAGGTCACATCATTAGTAGAATGATCTGATTGACATGACCCATTCCATTAGCTTAGCACACGATCGTTTAGTATGTTGCTACTGCTTTTATCCATGACATATACATGTTCCTCGTAACTATGAGATTATGCAACTCCGTTTACGGAGGAACACTTTGGTGCTACCAAACGTCACAACGAATCGGGTGATTATAAAGGAGTACTACAGGTGTCTCCAAAGGCGATGTTGGGTTGGCGTATTTCGAGATTAGGTTTTGTCGCTCCGATTGCCGGAGAGGTATCTCTGGGCCCTCTCGGTAATACACATCACTTTGAAGCCTTGCAAGCACTACAACTAATGAGTTAGTTGTGAGATGATGTATTACGGAACGAGTAAAGAGACTTGCGTAACGAGATTGAACTAGGTATTGGATACCGACGATCGAATCTCGCAAGTAACATACCGATGACAAAGGAACAACGTATGTTGTTATGCGGTCCGACCGATAAAGATCTTCGTAGAATATGTAGGAACCAATATGGGCATCCAGGTCCGCTGTTGGTTATTGACCGAGAATAGTTCTAGGTCATGTCTACATTGTTCTCGAACCGTAGGGTCCGCACGCTTAAGGTTTCGATGATGTTATTATGAGTTTATGTATTTTGATGTACCGAAGAAGTTGAGTCCCGGATGTGATCACGGACATGACGAGGAGTCTCGAAATGGTCGAGACATAAAGATTGATATATTGACGGCTATATTCGGACACGGAAAGGTTCGGAAGTTTCGGAGAAAACCGAGTGCTGGGAGGGTTACGGAACCCCGGGGAATATGGGCCTTAGTGGGCCAAGAGGGAGAGAGAGGGCCGCACCAGAGGTGGCGCGCCCTGTGGGAGTCCGAATAGGACAAGGAGGGGGGGGCGCCCCCTTCCTCTCCTCTCCCTCTCTTTCCTTCCCTTCTCCTTCCTAGTTGGACTAGGAAAGGAGTCCTACTCAACTAGGAGGAGGACTCCCCCTCCTTAGCGCGCCTATAGGGGCGGCCGGCCTCCCCTCCCTCCTTTATATCTGAGGGGCAGGGGGCACCCTAGAGGACACAAGTATTGATCTACGGATCGTTCCTTAGCCGTGTCGGTGCCCCCTCCACGATATTCCACCTCACCATACCGTCGCGAAGCTTAGGCGAAGCCTGCGCCGGTGAAACATCAAGATCGTCACTACGCCGTCGTCGACGGAACTCTCCTCGACACTCGGCTGGATCGAGTACGAGGGACGCCATCGAGCTGTACGTGTGTCAAGAACTCGGGCGTCGAGTAACGGCGCCGGATCGGTCGGATCGCGAGGAGAACGTACGACTACTTCCTCTACGTTGTGATCGCTTCCGCTTCGGGTCTACGAGGGTACGTAGACAACACTCTCCCCTCTCGTTGCTATGCATCACCATGATCTTGCGTGTGCGTAGGAAAATTTTGAAATTACTACGTTCCCCAACACTAATTTATTGTCCTTCTCTCTTGAGCTTCCCCTTTCCTCTCTTTCCTTTTGTCGGGTTGACCCATGAGAGACACTGGACTGGGACTTGTAGGCATCTTTTCCCTTTCCTCTCCATCACCATCATCATCGTCACTGTCGTCCATCTTCGAAGAGGAATTGTTGCGCTTCTCATTTTTTGGACCGGCATTATGATTAATCGACTTTCAGTTGTCGCTGCCTTCTAACAAATTTTGGAGGCCAAATGTCTTGCCCTTCGGCTTGGTCATTTGTTGGTACCTCTCTTGGGCGTTGTTATCCTAAAACAAACAAATGCTCAAATTGGCCAGAATGCTCAAAGTAATCAAATGTGTCAATCAAGAAACAACAAGATTGCTCACATACCAGTCAATGGTGGCACTGCTAGGAGGAGCATGTTTCACTTGCTCCAAACAACATGGCCAATAGTTGCACATCTTTTAACCGCACCCCCATTGGTTTGTGAGATATTTGAGGTTACGATTCATTCTCCACCCAAGATGATGTTTGAAACGCTCCTCGATGTGCTTCCAATACTTTGCACTCATTTGATCTTTCTCGACGACTGCATCAAAAGAGATATCTTCCCATGCCATGAAAAGCGCGACATCCTCATCAGGCTTGAAGTTAGATCCCCAAAATTTGACCTTCCTCGATGAGCCGGAGGGTTTGAATTGATCAAAATTCATATCTTGGTCGGATTCATGATAAATCGAGACAATGATGCGCCCTTGAGATCAACATCATTTTGTCCCGGAATCACCCATCATACTATTGAGAAATAATTCATCGTCGAGGGTCGACCGACCGACAACAATTTTCCACACCCACCTCACATCCAATTGAACAAAAACCGAATACAAAGCAAATAATGCATTTATTTACCTCATCGCTATCTCTGATCTAGTGAAGGACAGGGTAGGCTCACCAGTTTGGCCCATTGGGATGAAGTGACAAGGGATAACGACGCAACCTTTACATGTCTTCTTCTTTGGCCCCTTGATGTGGATTGTTGCCGTCCCAACGGGGGAGGGCGCCGCCTGCATGCGGTGACATACAATTTGCCACCTCCGCGTCAGACCCTTCGCCGGCAGGATGGACGAGGTGTTGACCAAGGTGGTGGCGGCCGAATGTCAGAGGCACAACAATTGTTGAAGTCGTCTAATCCGGCTCCAACTGATGGAATCAGAGATGAAGGTCAAAGGTGTCGTCCATGTTGTTGCCGACGGGACTGGGGACGGCCAGAAGCAGTCAAAGGCGGGGCTATGACGAGTGAGGGGAGGCGATGGTGTAGGCGAGAAGAGCTGCGAGAGGAGGGGGTCACGCCAAACTGTTTTTTTAGAAGACATTTCCTTAGACTAAGGAGGCACATGTGGTGACTTTGTCAATCTCAAGATGTTGTGTCGGCTCAGTCTCTTGGAGATACTCGCAGGGGTAGTGTGTGTGCATTCATAGGGGAGGGTTTGAATTGGTCAAATTTCATATCTTGGTCGGATGTATGATAAAAAAGAGACAACGATGCGCCCTTGACATCGACATCATTTGTCCCGGAATCACCTCATACCATCGAGAAACAATTCATTGTTGAGAGTCGACCCCTCTGACAAAATCATCGCTAAATTACAAACATTGCATATTTTCCACCAATTTTCCACGGTCAACTCGCATTCAATCAAAGAAAAAAAAATGAACACAAGGCAAATGATGAATTTCTTTTACCTCATCGCCATTTATGGTCCAGTCTAGGATAGGGAAGGCTCCCCAGTTCCACCTATCGCTGGGACGAAGCGAGGATGGGCAAAGGTGTGGCCTTTCCTTGTCTTCTTCTTCGGCCCCGTCGATGTGGATCGTTGTGGTCTTGACGGGGGAGGCCGCCGCCTGCATGCGACGACATAGGCTTTTCCACCTCCGCATCAGGCTCTTCTCCAATAGGGTGGACGAGGTGCTGACCAAGGCGGTGGCGGCCGATTGTCGGAGGCTTAACAACTGTTGAAGTCGTCGGATCCTACTCCAAACTGATGGAATCATACGCGGAGGTCAAAGGCGTTGCCCATGCCATTGTCGGAGGAAGTGGAGACGGCCAAAAGCGGTGCTACAAGTAGTGAGGGGAGGCAGCAAACAACGGTGCAGGCGAGAAGAGCAACGAGAGGAGGATGGTCGCGCGTAACTGTTTTTTCGGAGGAGATGTTTTCCCGTAGAGTATCGAGAGGCGCATGTGGTAACTTCGTCAATCTTAAATTGTTATGCCGGTTCAAGCTCTCGAAGATGCTCATAGGGATAAAGTGTGTGTGCGTGCTCTTCATAGAATAAATGTATATGCGTACGTGTAAGCGTCTGTGTCGGTATTGTGTTTGGAGAAAGAAAAAAAGTCAAACTCGGTGCACCCACCGAATATTTGTTCCGGCCGGGTCCGCCCACCGCTCCACAAGTGTGACGCAAGAGGCCGTGACGTGCCGAAACCGAGCGAAGGAACGCGCCGCTCACCGTGCCACCACAAACAAAACTGGTACGAAACTCGCGAACGCGCCGCCCGCGATTTTTTGGTCTCCAAAATTCGCAATTCGCCGTTGCTCTCTCGCTCGCTCGCTCGCTAGGGTTTCCAAACTCCCCTCGGTCTCGTATTTAAACCGGACTCCCCTCCCGATTCGATTTCCTACTCCGGCTTCTGCGCCGCCACCTTTCTCACCCACACACAGACCCAAACATACATTTTTAATCTTCTTCGCAAACAAAAAAGAGAATTCCCATCATCAGAAATCAAATCCACCGAACCGAGCGAGGAGGAGGAGCCGCCCCCCTCTCTGCCCGCCGGGTCCCCCGTCCCGTCCCTGCCTCTCGACGAAAACGAGGTGAGCGCCACCCCCCTCCCTCCCCCTCTCCGCCCGCTGCTCTCTACTTGCGCGCAAAAATTGGGCGACGCGTTCAAAACCGCCCGCGCGATTCTCGCCTGGTTCGCTCGCCGCCGCCGCCGCCGGCCGCCGTCGCCGCCGCGGAAGTGGGATTCCCGCAACTTCCGTTGGGTTGGGTTGGGTTGGGTTCGGGGCACTTGCTTCGGGAAGAAAGGCCTCTTTCTTCTACAGGGGAAGACAGAGATATCGGCCGGCGTGTTCGAGAATCGGCGGCGGCCCGCGGGGGTTCCGGGGCTCCTATCCGGAGGGTTCGTGGACCGATGGCGATCGCGTAGGCTCCGCCGCCCCGCCCGGCGGCGCCGCTTTGGGTGGGTGCATTGGTTCAATCTGCCTGGGGTTTGGGTGCGCTTCTCCGTGGGTTGGTTGGTTGGTTGGTTGCCGTTCCCAGGTTGGACTCCGATATGTTTCGCGTGTGCGCTCTACACATACATACACGGGCTGGAATCGTCGTTTCCTGCGCGCTCGACACATACATACGCGGGTTGGAACTTCCGTTTCCTCCCCGTGATTGGAAGCGGCGCCGCGCATTGCCATCTTTGTGTTCCTGACTTGGTTCTTGGGGGTAAACGCTTGATCTAGTTTTGTGCTTGCTAGTATATATGTAGGTTTAAGTAGAATCTCCCTGTGGTGATTGGAGAGTGTTCTTCCCATTAGTGTTTAGCATTGGTTTGGCATGATTACTGTTTATCTTCAGTTTTATGACTGATTAAGCATCAGCTTTATAAACGGTAAACAGCAATTTACTCGCACGATGGCGCGAAAGCGGAGCGCTACTCCTTTTTTCTTGAGAGATGCTTTGCTTGATCAAGTTTGGCTTGGTCTGTAGTTCGCTGTATTTGGGTGGGATCTCTCTGACATGATTGGAGAGTGTTCTGCCCATTACTGTTACAATTGCTTGGGCATGATCACTGTTTAGCTTATAGTTTATAATTGGGAGTACTAGACTGCAAGGGTTCAGATTAAGTATCAACTTTGGGAACAACAAGCCGATATTAACTAACCCAATGGCCTACACCAAAGCGCTGATCCTTCTGCATGCTGTGAGTTGTTCAGGACATTTTGAACGACAATCAACATTGCCTCGTGCGTAGTTTTTGTACCAGAATCCCTCTAGGATGATTGGAGAGTGCTCTGATCTTTATTGTTTAGCATGGCTTTGATACGATTACTATCTAGATTTCCGTAATGATTGAAACTAGTTAAATTGGACTAGGGGTTTAAGGGTACAGATCAAGTATGAACTACTGGAATAGTAAGCAATCAACCATTGACTCACTAAATGGCGCAAAATGTGGCTTCTTTTGATTTGTTTGATTAATTTTATTCAGTAACACAAAGGTGCAAGTGTTGAGACCTGGTAGTGTCCCATGGAATGCGTAGTTTTGTGTGAAATCTGGATTTGGCGGGATCGAGATAACTGCACGTGCAGGGTTATTAAACATTTCTGGCAGTTTAATCAATGGTCATAGTCTTGAGAAAACATAGTAGCTGATGATGAATTCAACTACTGGGACATCATAGCTGTTAAAGATAATAATTACTGTGAAACCTAAACATAAATGCTAATGCTGCAGAGTTTCTTGTACTAGGTGTAGTCTAATTTGCTTCTTTTGGAATGCGTGCAAGGATGGTAATATTTTCCCTTAAATCATGCAGTATTCTGAATACTCGTTAAAGACCTTACTGTTTCGGAACATAGTAACCAAGTCTAGTTTTCTAGTGGCATGTTTAATTCTTTTAATTAGGATGTGGTTGGCTTTTGATGTGTTAGTCGTCCCCTTGTTTTCTTCTTTTGGAATGCTTTTGTTTGCAATCATGTGTCATCTCTCTTCGATTTTGTTCCAGTTAAATGTTTACTGTATGAATATGGATTTGTCGCCATTGAGTCGAGTGCACAGGCAGTGTACCCAACATTTTGTGCACTCCCTCAGTTTGAAAATTTGATACTATGGTAGCTTATCACAATACTTACTTGAATGTTATGATTGATTTATGAAACAAAGCTGACAAAATATTCTACAGGTTCGTTTCCTCCCCGTGATTAGAAGCAGCAGCTGCACATTGCCACGCTCGTGTTTCAGTGCCGTGAGTTGTTATTGTGGGAAACGCTTGATCAGGTTTGTCTTGCTACTATGTAGGTTTAAGTAGAATCTCCCTGTGATAATTGGAGAGTGTTCTTCTCAATATTGTTTAGCATTGGTTCGACATGATTGCTGTTTATCTTCAGTTTTATGATCGATTAAGCATCAGCTTTGGGAACTCCAAGCAGCAATTAACTCGCCTGATGGCGCGAAAGCGAAACGCCACTCCTTTTGTTTTTGTTTTTTTGGGGGGTGGGGGGGGGGGGGAATGCTTTGCTTGATCAAGTTTGTCTAGGTCTGCAGTTTGCTGTTTTGGGGTGGGATCTCTCTGCCATGATTGGAAAGTGTTCTGCTCATCTACTGTTTAGCATTGCTTTGGAAAGATTATTTATTTTTTAGCTTTGGTTCATAATTTGGCAGTACTGGACTACTAGGGTTGCTAGGGTCTAGATTAAGTATCAATTTTGGGAAAACAGCTGTTGGATATTAACTCGCCCAATGGCGTGTACGCCAAACACTAATCCTTTTGCATGCTCTGAGTTGCTGGAGACATTTTGATCAACTTTGCCTCGCTATTGTACTTTTTGTATCTAGCTAAAATCTCTCTAGGCTGATTGGAGAGTATACTGCTCTTTATTGTTTAGCATGGCTTTCGTATTGATTACTGTCTAGATTTCTGTAATGGTTGAAACTAGTTAATTTGGACTAGGGACTTAAAGGTACAGATCAAGTATGAACCCCTGAAATAGTGAGCAGTCAACCATAAACTCACTCCATCGTCCGAAATGCGGCTTCTTTCAGATTGATTGTTTATTTTTATTCAAATGCACATGGTGGAATTGTGAAAGCGCATATTCGTCAATGACCTTATTACTTGGAATGTAGTAACCGCATCCAGTTTTCTAGTAGCATGTCCGATTCTTTTGATTAGGACGTGGTTGTAAACTAAACATAGCACTTCATGCATGGATTTTGATGTGTTAGTAGTGCCCTTTTTTTCTTCTGTTTGAATGCTGCTGTTCGCAATCATGAGTTATCTCTCTTTGCTTTTGTTTCAATAAAATGTGTTATATGGATATGGCGCCATAGAGACGAGTGCTCAGGCACTGTACCCAACATTTTGTTCACTCCCTCAATGAAGTATTTGAAAATTTGATACGATGGTAGCTTATCACAGTACTTTCTTGAATGTTATGATTGATTTATGAAACAAGGTTGACACAATATTTTCTACAGATATGGAGTGCAACAGAGATGAAGCGATCAGATCAAAGGAGATGGCTGAAAGGAAGTACAAGGTGAATGATTTTGTGGGCGCAAGGAAGCTTGCCTTGAAAGCAAAGGCTCTTTTCGATCTTGAGGGCCTTGATCAGATGATTGTAGCCTTGGATGTCCACCTAAGGTCAATGACAAAGTTTGAAGGGGAGAATGACTGGTATGGCATCCTAGAAGTATCAACCTGGGCCGATGAGGAGACTATCAGGAAGCAGTACAAGAAGCTGGCCTTACAAACTCATCCAGACAAGAACAGCTTCGTTGGTGCTGATAGTGCTTTCAATCTCATCTCAGATGCTTGGAATGTATTGTCTGACAAAAACAGGAGAATACTTCATGATCAGAGGAGGCATATGAGCTCTTTACGAGTCCTTCAGAATAACTCCCAAGTAAGTGTTGATAACACTTCCAGTTCATCCATGCCAAGTATGAATGGCTTCTGCAGGCAAAATACTGGTCCAGCCTCACCTCCCAATGTGCCTCCTCAAAATATGCCAAAGCTAAGCACATTTTGGACAGTCTGCATTTCCTGTCGCATGAACTTTGAGTACCCAAGGCAATACGTGAACCAATATATGATATGTCCAGAGTGCCATAAACCTTTTAAGGCTGAAGAAGTTCCTCCTCCGCCTACTTCAAGTCACACCTACCAACCAAAGTCAATGGATACTAATACTAGTAGGGGTCGCACAGCATGTCCTGGTGAGGGAATGGCAGGAACAGGAGCTAGTGGTAGCCGGAATCATCATAATCCTATGCAGCAGCGGTGCTCTTTTCAGGGATCTGCAGCTGGTGCACACACTTTTTCACATTCAGTGCAACAGACACATGGTACTGTTTCAGGCTCTTCCGGATCATCAATCCCTAGAAAAGCTGCAGCAACGAAGGAAAAGGAAGCCGCAAAGAAGCGATACAAGAAAGTGGCGCCGCAATCAACAAGCTCTGGCCTTGATGGTGACTCAAGTTCACAGAACAAAGCCAAAAGGAAGGCTCGCTCTACTGATCGGGCATCGGGAGTGAAGAGGCGCAAGGAGACTTCTAATTGTCATGTATCTGCTGGGAGCAGCTTCATCAAGGAGATGGAGAAGTTGGATATGCGAAGCTTACTAATTAACAAGATGAAACTCCAACTTCGGGACAAATTAGACGAGTTCAACAGGAAGAAGGCTGATATGGAGAATGGACGAAAGATGCAGACTAGTCAGAGAACAAACAAAGCGGCCACATGCAGTACATCAGTTGATGCCAAGAAAATGAAGAGGACACAACAAAGTAGTTCTGTTCATCCAGAAGAAGATAATGGAAAGAAACTGACCAGTGAAAGAAAGAGGGCAGAGAAGAGGAAGCATGCCGGTTCAGAAGAAATGGGGTCATGGGAGTGGAAGAAACCTGAAATACGGTTTTTTTACACCAGGAGAAGCCGCAGGGAACAAGAGCCATCTCCCGATGAAATGCTTGTCCCTGATGCAGATTTCTATGCCTTTGGTGATCATTCTGGGAACTCTTTCCAGAAGGATCAAGTGTGGGCCACATATGATGAAGAAGATGGCATGCCTCGCTACTATGCTTTGATCCAGACAGTGCACTCCAGACGCCCTTTTAAGGTTACATTTGCATTTCTCAAGGCAGATAATCCCGACGAGTTTGGGGCTTCAGACTGGCTCTCATGTGGATTCTCCAAGACCTGTGGCGATTTCAAGCCTGGTGCATCCGAAGATGCTGACGAGCTGAATAAATTCTCTCATCTTGTCGCATGTCAGAAAGGTCCAGGTAGAAGAATCATCAGAATTCTTCCACGGAAAGGTGATATCTGGGCCCTGTACCAGAACTGGTCTGCCGACTGGGATGAACTTGTACCTGATGAGACAATGTACAAGTATGACTTGGTGCAGGTTCTTGACAGCTACAGCCCAAGTGAAGGCCTTTCTGTCATGCCCATTGAGAAAGTCCCTGGCTTTGTGTCTGTGTTCAAGCCACTTTCTGACCCAGCAAAGAGCAGGAGGATTCCAGAGGAGGAAATGACGCGGTTTTCGCACCAGGTGCCGTTTCATATCCTTACTGGTGAAGAAGCTCACAATTCTCCCAAGGGATGCTATGAATTGGATCCAGGCTCAACTCCAAAGGAACTTCTTCAAGTAGTCTGATGATGCCACATGCGCTTGTTCTGTGCTCCCTCTTCACTGTTTTTCCTTCTTTCACTTGTTTCAACCTGGAGTTAGTTGGGTGGTACGGTTTGTCTAGTGCTGTACCATATGTTCCCAGGTTGTGCTGGTGACCTGTAGTATACTCCCCATGTATACCCCCATGTTGTGTTATGTAGCAGCATCCTTGTTTAAGGGTAAACATAGCTGGGTTTTTGAACAATGAAATATACCTGGGTTAAAGTGTTCTTTTGCGGAGAAAAATGTACTCAACTCCCTGAACATGCCTGTTGGACTAGTTAAATATGATATTTCATGGTTTCTTTATGGTTGCAGCCAAGCATGTCGCTGTGTTGTTTCTTGGAATGGACAAATTGATCTGGACACTTCTCTTGGCTCAGTTTTCAGGTAAATCATTTTGTCTTACTGCCACTCAAGACATTTGCCTTTGTTAGACCTTTTTAATATGTTACCTTATCAAAGTTTTGTTGCACCTGTGAAAATTCTATGCGTCTATTTAGCCTTATTGATCAAACCAGATGATGATAAGAAATGATTTACTAGGTTTCTAGAACTCTGATCTGGCACCTATATTTAAAAACGGAGGGACTATATATACCAGATCCCTTTCGTCCCGCACCGCACTACGCGCCCAAGCAGGATTCAAAAGGGAACAGCGGCGACGAGAGGCCCGGCGCCGACCGCAACACTAGCCCGAATCAGCACCCGCCGGCCGACGCTTCCGGAGGGGGCCACTGCGGTGGCCGAGGCCGACGACTAGGAGCGGAGCGGCGCCCGTTCACGGCCCTCAGCCAGGTCCACGCCGACCTCCAGGAGCAGGCAAGTTGGCTAGATCTCGCGGCCCCGGTCGTCCTGTCCCCGTCCCTAGGGTTCCGAGGTGCGCGACTGATATCCTGATGTTTTATTTTTTTTTAGGTTGTGACCAATATATAACATCCCTTTTGGATCGATGTAGGAGAGCGCGTCCATGATGCTGCGGATGAACGGAGGCGGCGAGGGCAGCGATTATGGGAGCTCGAAGGCCGGGAACGACGAGCACGAGCATGAGGAGGAGCTGGAGCACCACCACCGCTCCCACCACCAGGAGCACCCGGGTGGCGTCCATGGTGATGGGGACGATGATCTCAAGGCTGAGGGTGAGGGCTACCTGCGAGGATGAAGGCGAGGACGAGCTCTGCGAGGCTTTGAAGAGGAGGGGTTCGATTAGGATGAGGAGGTGCAGGACGTGGAGCCAGCGCTAGACCCTGCAGAGTACATGTTGTCAAATGGCTTATGGCCCTCGTTGGGATCAGCGATTGTGAGTATGTTTTGTTTTTTAGCTCATTTCACATTTAGTGTGTGTTGCTCATGTGCAGTTTTGCTTTTGCTTTGTAGGGCGACAGAGGAGCATGCTGGGGATCACATAAATGCTGCGCAGGTAGTGATTTATGTTTCCTTTTCTTGGATGGATTTAATTTTTGTATTTGAAGTTGGAAGTTGGGAGCACTCAAGTTTTGATTAAATGACCTTGGATCGATAGCAATGCTTATTTTGTTAATGCGTGTGACATACAGTGTAGTAGGGATTTATTTTGATCGAAGGAGTGGTATAATTCCTTGGTAGAGCTATATTTTTCTCTGATATAGCAATCAAAGCCAAAAGCAACTTATGATGTAGATAGTATGCTATAAGTGGTAACACTTACCTCCTGCCATGTTTTCTCCGGGGATTGTGGCATGCACCTCCAATTCGTCTAATTTATGCATGGAGAACTTTATCTTTGTTCAAATTGTGGTATCGTGTTTTTGCTTACTTGTTGAAACCAGCCAAATTTGACAGAGCACCTGACATTTACAAATCGGCATGTTACTGAAGGAAACACAGGATTCATGGCAAGGTTGATCCAGATGAGTACTCTTATGAGGCAAGTATTCTTTGCTTTATTCCCTTTGGTGCCCGGGCTTGCAACTGAAGTTCCAAGATGCGATGCTAATGGTTCTGGACTTCTAGTCATGATTTCAGGAATTAGTTGCATTGGGTGAAGTGGTTGGTACAGAAAGTAGAGGTCTCTTTGCTGATACACTTGCTTCCTTAGCTTCAGTAACTTACAACACAAAAGATATGCAAGATGGCAACACAGAACAGTACGTTCAAATACTTTTAAGTTTCATAGCCTTAGAGTAATATATATTTTAAAGTGGCATGCTAACGTGTAATTATTCTTGGTAGATGTGTAATTTGTCGCCGGGAATTTGAGAAAGGTGAATCCTTGGTTGCACTTCCCTGCAAGCATTCATACCATCCTGACTACATTATTCAGTGGCGTCAAATAAATAAGGTACAATGCCACTTTCAACCTAGTTATGGTTAGAACATATAGTTCCCCATAGCTGAGGATTGCCTATGTTTTCATGGTATGAAGCATATCAGGCAATCACACCTGCGCCATGGAAAATGTAGGGTTCCTTTGTACCTCTACTATACAACCACACGTCTATGCTTATTAATCTAGTCACCTTGATAGAAAATGTAAGGTTCCTTTGTACGTGTGCACCACTTTTTTTTTTACATATTTTAGTATTTGTATTTTTAGATGTCTTGGGTCTCTAGAACTCAGGTTTGGCGACTGTATTTTTGTTTAGGTTTTTTTTTATATTGGGCTATTGGTATTCCTTGTAGAATTTTGGCACCTCCAACAGCGTATGTAAAAGTGGGTATTTCTAAACATTGTATTGAAAGTGCTTAATGTAACATGTCCATAGATGTTTCAGCAGCATACATATATTTGTGAGTATTTACAGTATGATGTCTTGTGTGCAATTATTTACATGTCATGACCATTTACTTTTCACTGTAAATGATCCGATGTATCATGATACTTTTGTGTTAGCATATTTTTATTCAAATTCAAGTTAAATTGAAAGCTTCTGATCTTGCTGACACGTGTGTGTGAATTCATACTAATGCTCAAAGTTAAGGTTCTAACACCTAGTTAATGCTGAAAATTAGGGCATAATGATTGTGATGTCTGATGAGACTTGAATATACCATATATGAAAGTCCCATTTTTTATTATGTCACATATAGTATCGAGATGTAGAAATATGCAAATGGATGAGCATGTAACTTATGTAGTGTTGTGTACAAGAAAGCAACGTTTACTTCTGCCTTATGAGGTTCTACCTGTATATACTGATGTTATTTATCTCCTGCTGAGCTGGTTGTAACCTTGTTTCTGTGTGGTGTCCTCTTAGCGGGTAATCCCCTGTGTGTTCTACAGGCTGTTGCTGCCATGTTTTTCAAATGGACAAATTGGTCATCATCAACTCGTCATGATTCACGAGCTTTTAGGTAAAACATCTTCCATTGTTGCGCCTGATAAAATCTTGTGTGATGTTGATTTGCTTCGGGGGCAGTTCTTCTGCTTAGGTTTCTGGTTACTCCGGGCATATTTCAGTAGGCACCTAGGTGTTTTGCAGCGTACTCTGGCCACATTATGATTGATAATAGGTTACTTTGTAAATAAAACATGCAATAAAGTTTTTGTATCGTTATAGATCTGGACGCAGCTGGCCTCCTCAACCTGTAGCTGCATGCATTCATGCACTGCACGCATGCACGGCGTCTCCAAGGCTCCAACCTTGCTCGTCAATGGATGGCCAAACAAGCAGAGGTAACGTAGCACTCGCCGCTAAACGCTTCCGCGGGAGAGTCTCATGGTCCGCATGTTTTTACTTTTTAGAGAGAGAGAGATGTCGGCCAGTACGTGGAGGACCCATCAAACGAGTCGACCGGACGCCCATCTGGCTGCATCCGGCGTCCTCAACCCCTAGCTCCTTAATGGCTACTGGACACCCATGCTGTATCCGGCCAGTAAATGAGTTACCGATCGATCTTTGTAACTTCTATGGTCCCATTTAATTGGTATCATTCGGTATATCTTTGCAATTTTTGCTGGCCCCAATGGGTAGATCTAAGTAATTTTTGTGAAAGTTCCTGGTTTTGCGTATGTGTTCACGCCACTTTTTAGTTTTTGTGAAAATTCATGGTTTTGTGTCTGTGTTCAAGCCACTTTTTAGTTTTTGTGAAAATTCCTGGTTTTGTGTCTATGTTCAAGCCACTTTCTGACCCAGCAAAGAGCAGGAGGATTCCAACGGAGGAAATGATGTGGTTTTCGCACTGGGTGCCATTTCATATCCAGAACTCCCCCAATGTATGCTATGAATTGGATCCAGCCTCAACTACAAAGGAACTTCTCCAAGTAGCTCCAGTCTGATGATGCCACATATGATTGCTCTGACTTCTGTCCTTTTCATCCCGCACCGGCTGTCACATATGATTGCTCTGACTTCTATCCTTTTCGTCCCGCACCGCACTACCGCACCTAAAGAGGATTCAAAAGGGAGCAGCAGCGGCGAGAGTCCCGGCGCCGACCGCAACCCTAGCCCGAATCAGAACCCGCCGGCCGACGCTTCCGGAGGGGGCCGCGGCTGCGGCCAAGGCCGCTGCCGAGGCGCGGCGTGGCACCCGTTCACGGCCCTCGGCCAGGTCCATGCCGACCTCTAGTAGCAGGCAAGTTGGCTAGATCTAGCTGCCCCGGCCATCCCGTCCCGGTCCCTAGGGTTCCGAGGTGCGTGATTGACATCCCAATGTTTTAATTTTTTGTGAGCGTGTGACCAACACATAACATCCCTTTTGGATCGATGCAGGAGAGGGCGTACATGATGCTGCGGATGAACGAAGGTGGCGAGGGCAGCGATTATGGGAGCTCGGAGCATGAGGAGGAGCTGGAGCACCACCACTGTGTTCACCACCAGGAGCACCCGGGTGGCGTCCATGGTGATGGGGATGATGATCTCAAGGCTGAGGGTGAGGGCTACCTGCGAGGATGAAGGCGAGGACGAGCTCTTTGAAGAGGAGGGTTTCAATTAGGATGAGGAGGTGCAGGACGTGGAGCTAGCGCTAGACCCTGCAGAGTACAGGTTGTCACATGGCTTATGGCCCTCGGTGGGATCAACGATTGTGAGTATGTTTTGTTTTTCACCTGATTTCACATTTCGCGTGGGTTGCTGATGTGCAGTTTTGCTTTTGCTTTTGTAGGGCGGGCACAGGAGAATGTTGAGGATCACATAAACGCTGCGCAGTAGTCATTTATGTTTCCTTTTCTTGGATGGATTTAATTTTTGTATTTGAAGTTGGAAGTTGGGAGCACTCGAGTTTTGATTATATGACCTTGGACCGACATCAATGCTTATTTTGTTAATGCGTGTGACATACAGTGTAGTAGGAGTACCTATTTATTTTAATTGAAGCAGTGGCATAATTCCTTGTTGAGCTAAATTATTCTCTGATATAGCGATCAAAGGCAAACGCTATTTACGATGTAGATAGTATGCTATAAGTGGTACCATTTACCAACTGCCATGTTTTCTCCAGGGATTGTGGCATGCACTTCCAATTCGTCTAATTTATGCATGGAGAACTTGATATTTTTTCAAATTGTGGTATCGTATTTTTTCTTACTTATTGAAACCAACCAAATTTGATAGAGTACCTGACATTTACAAATCAGCATGTTACTAAAGAAACACATGATTCATGGCAAGGTTGATCCAGATGAGTACTCTTATGAGGCAAGTTATTTTTGCTTTATTCCCTTTGGTCCCCGGGCTCGCATCTGAATTTCCAAGATGCAATGCTAATGGTTCTAGACTTCTTGTCATGATTTCAGGAATTAGTTGCATTGGGTGAAGTGGTTGGTACGGAAAGTAGAGGTGTCTCTGCTGATACACATGCTTTCGTAGCTTTAGTAACTTACAACACAAAAGATATGCAAGATGACAACACAGAACAGTACATTCAAATATTTTTAAGTTTCATAGCCTTACAATAATATATATTATTGAAGTGGCATGCTAACTTGTAATTATTGTTGGTAGATGTGTAATTTGTCGGAGGGCATTTGAGAAAGGTGAATCCTTGGTTGCACTCCCCTGCAAGCATTCATACCATCCCGACTGCATTATTCAATGGCGTCAAATAATTAAAGTACGTTCCACTTTCAACCTATTTATTGTTAGAACATATAGTTTCCCATAGATGAGGATTGCCTATGTTTTCATGGTATGAAGCATATCAGGCAATCACACCTGCGCCATGGAAAATGTAGGGCTCCTTTGTACCTCTACTATACAACGACACGTCTATGCTTATTAATCTAGTCACCTGCATAGAAAATGTAGGGTTCCTTTGTACCTGTGCAACACTTTTTTTTACATATTTTAGTATTTGTATTTTTAGATGTCTTGGGTCTCTAGAACTCAGGTTTGGCGATTGTATTTTTGTTTAGGGTTTTATATACTGGGCTATTGGTATTCCTTGTAGAATTTTGGCACCTACAACAGTGTATGTAAAAATGGGTCTTACTAATAATTGCATCGAAAGTGCTTTATGTAACATGTGCATAGATGTTTCAGCAGCATACATATATGGCGAGTATTTACAATATAATGTCTTGTGTGCAAATATTTACATGTCATGACCATTTACTTTTCACTACAAATGATCTGATGTATCATGATACTTTTGTGTTAGCAAATTTTTATTCAAATTCAAGTTAAAGTGAAAGCTTATGATCTTGCTAACATGTGTGTGTGAATTCATACTAATGCTCAAAGTTAAGGTTCTAACACCCATTTAATGCTGAAAATTAGGGCATAATGATTCTTATGTCTGATGAGACTTGAATATACCATATATGGAAGTATTATTTTATATTATTCACATATAATATAGAGAAGTAGAAATATGCAAATAGATGAGCATGTAACTTATGTAGTGTTGTGTACAAGAAATCAACGTTTACTCCTGCCTTATTAGGTTCTACCTGTATATACTGGTGTTGTTTAAATCCTGCTGAGCTGGTTGTAACCTTGTTTCTGTATGGTGTCCTCTTAGCGGGTAATCCCCTATGTGTTCTACAGGCTGTTGCTGCCATGTTTCTCAAATGGACAAATTGGTCTTCATCAACTCGTCATGATTCACGAGCTTTCAGGTAAAGCATCTTCCATTGTTCCGCCTGATAAAATCTTGTGTGATGTTGATTTGCTTCGGGGGCAGTTCTTCTGCTTAGGTTTCTGGTTACTCCGGGCATATTTCAGTAGGCACCTAGGTGTTTTGCAGCGTACTTTGGCCGCATTTTGATTGATAATAGGTTACTTTGTAAATAAAACATGCAATAAAGTTTTTGTATCGTACAGATCTGGACGCAGCTGGCCTCCTCAACCTGTAGCTGCATGCATTCATGCACTGCACGCATGCACGGCGTCTCCAAGGCTCCAACCTTGCTCGTCAATGGATGGCCAAGCAAGAAGAGGTAACGTAGCACTCGCCGCTAAACGCTTCCGCGGGAGAGTCTCATGGTCTGCATGTTTTTACTTTTTAGAGAGAGAGAGAGAGAGATGTCGACCAGTACGCGGAGGACCCATCAAACGGGTCGACCGGACGCCTATCTGGCTGCATCCGGCGTCCTCAACCCCTAGCTCCTTAATGGCTACTGGACGCCCATCTGGCTGTATCCGGCCAGTAAATGAAGTTACCGATCGATCTTTGTAACTTCTATGGTCCATATTAATTGGTATCATTCGGTATATCTTTGCAATTTTTGCTCGCCCCAATGGGTAGATCTAAGTAATTTTTGTGAAAGTTCCTGGTTTTGTGTCTGTGTTCAGGCCACTTTTTAGTTTTTGTGAAAATTCATGGTTTTGTGTCTGTGTTCAGGCCACTTTTTAGTTTTTTGTGAAAATTCCTGGTTTTGTTTCTGTGTTCAAGCCACTTTCTGACCCAGCAAAGAGCAGGAGGATTCCAACGGAGGAAATGATGCGGTTTCAGACTGGTGCTGTCGGTGTCAAACCGCGGATCTTTGGGGACACGATGTTTTACCTGTGTTCGGGCCCTCTCGGTGGAGGTAAAACCCTACTCCTGCTTGATTAATATTGATGATATGGGTAGTACAAGAGTAGATCTACCACGAGATCAAGGAGGCTAAACCCTAGAAGCTAGCCTGATTGTTGTTCGCCCTACGGACTAAAACCCTCCGGTTTATATAGACACCGGAGAGGGCTAGGGTTACACAGAGTCGGTTACAATGGTAGGAGATCTACATATCCGCATTGCCAAGCTTACCTTCCACGCCAAGGAAAGTCCCATCCGGACACGGGACAAAGTCTTCAATCTTGTATCTAATAGTCTTGGAGTCCGGCCAATGATGATAGTTCAGCTATCCAGACACCCCCTAGTCCAGAACTCCCTCAGTAGCCCCCGAACCAGGCTTCAATGACGATGAGTCCGGCGCGCGTATTGTCTTCGGCATTGCAAGGCGGGTTCTCCCAACTTCCATGTGCTTGCCGAACGGTGTACAGCTTTGTTATAAATGCTGCGCTTCTTGGCTCCCACGCCCAATAATGGCTATCTTCCACGTGTGTCGTACGAATGCGAACAGCCAGGGTATTTTTACATTCTACCCCCTAGCTGCGCGAATGAGTTGCCTATAAAGAGAGGCGAGGATCTAGATCCGAATCACACCACCCTCCTTCCGTGAGTTTTCGTCGGAGTGCCCCTGACCAAAAATCCATCCCATCATGGATAGTCGACGCGGCTCCTCCTCTCGCGCTCCCAGCCCTCAGCCAGGAGATTGGGGGAGATGCTCGGTCCCGCATAGTGAGCTAGTGACGCTTCAAGCCGAGGGATACCTTCCTCCAGCCTTCATGGTTCCGGTTCGAGCCGGACTTGCCACCTACAAGGGCGGGAAGCAGGCGGAGAGCGTCCCCAATCCCTCCAAAGGAGAGCGGGTATGCTTCCTCCCTTATCTAATAAGAGGACTCAGATTTCCCATACATGCGTTTCTCCGGGGGCTCCTAGAGTTCTATGGGCTCCAGCTTCACCACCTTACGCCTGCCTCCATCCTGCACATCGCGGGCTTTGTAGCCCTTTGCGAGCTGTTCTTGGGCATCGAGGCCCATTTTGCGCCGTGGAAGAGATTGTTCTGCCTCGTACCCTGTTCTCACGAGGGGTCGATATATCAAGTGGGCGGAGCCGAACTATGGCGATCGCCGGACCGGATATCTATCCGAACCCAAGAAGGCGCTCAAGACCGGCCTTCGAATGGTTTTATATGGAAGACGCCTGCTGCGGACCTAGTTCGGATCGGCCTCCGGAGTTGACCAACGCCTCTCAAGAAACGCTGAGTTGGCGCCATGAGCCCTCAACGGGAGAATGATAGGGACGTTCAATACCTGATGGGCCGAATAAGATTATTGGCTCATTCCGGATTGACCATGATTGGGGTCATGGCCACATGCATTATGCGAGGGGTGCAGCCGCTCCAATATAGGGGCCACCCCATGTGGGATTTCAACGGGGAGGATGATGCCACCCGTCATGGCCGCAAGGGGCCGGGATCGGTTGCCGATCTGGTGAAGATTCTGTCCGGCTTGTACAAAGGGGAGAAGGAGGACTTCCTCCGTGCAAGTCCATTGAATTGATTTTCCATGAACAACCCTCGGAGCTGGGTAAGCGCACGTTTGTCTATCCGATCCATATTCCCAAAGTTAAGTGTCTCACTTTGTGATTTCGACGTAGGAACTGCGCCGGGCCGTAGAGGATATACACAGCCTGGCTCCACAACCAGAGGATCCGGAATGATCCCTTGATCCGGCCTCCGAAGAGGATCCGGTCATAAAGGTGGAGATGATCGATGGGGTGTTCCACCAACTTAGCATCGACAATGCTTTGGTCGCCATTACGGTCGACTATCCCGGAATATCTCCGGTTTCCCAGGTAACTGCGACCGGAGTCCTGACACCACTACTCATCCCTGCTTATCTCTGACCATCGTATACCAATGGTGCTCCACAGGAGGTGCCTTCGAGGCGGGAAGCCGAGCCTGCGGCGGCGGTCCAGCAAGGGGCAGCTCGGCCCAGCAGGCGGAAAAGAAGTGCGGTGCGAATCGGGATGTCACCGCAACGGTATGACGCGCCACCGTGTTTTAAGGGAAAGATTCCTGGGAGGCATAATAACGCTCATAATTTTTCCAGGAGAAAGAGCGCTCGCCGGACTGTGTCCGGAGAGGTCGCCAATCGAGCCTCCGCCAGCCAGGCTCCAACGCCTGGTCCGGAGGGGGAGCCGAACACAAGGCGTGCGCCGGATGCTCCTCCAATGGAGGATGCCGACAGGCTGTCCGCCACTAGATCTGAGGTGGAGAGCGCCATGAATCATAGGCGCCGCCGGACAGTTCTCCGTGACGCGTGTTTCTCCCCGGAGGCATTGAATGCCTTTAATGCGGGAGATGCGCACCTCCGTGCCGCTCAAGATGGTCTAACCAGAGCCACGGAGCAGTATGTGAAAGACATACGGGTGAGTGAATTTTGACCATTTATATATATTAGTAGCCCCCAAGACTTAAAATAGTTAGAATAACTGATTGAAGGATCATTTGTTATGCAGGATCTTTCAGAAAAGAATACCCATCTGTCTCAGGAGCTTCAAGAGTGCAAGGCCCAACTTGAGGCCGCACTAGCCGCCACAGGGGGAGCCACAGAGACCCCCTCTGGTAATATACTTCAAAAGATAAGTAGTTTGTGAAGTGCGGCGTGTGTATAAGTCTGACAATAATATTGCAGATGGCGCCGGACTAGATCCGGACAAGCAACAGCTACTACGCCAGCTGAAGGCCGGCGAGAAGGTGCTTATGAGGGTGCAGCAAGAGAGGAACAAACTCCAAGATGCCAACACCCAGCTGGGCGAGGAACTAAAAGATGTTCGGGCCCAGCTGTCTGACTCTGTGAAGGAGAATCGGCAGCTTCGTCGCGGCATTTATAGTAAGTGCTTGAGCAAACTTTTTTGAAAAGAAGAGTTCGACGAGGAAGTCGATTGACAGAAATATGTCTGTAGGTGTGCTCACAGGTCGTCCTGCGGAGGAAATGCCCGGTTCGACAGGTGACCTACTTCCCGAGCGGCTGCAACTGCACGAACGAGTTCGGCAGGTGATGAGCGGAGTCGCCCAAGCCTTGTGGCCTTCCATGTCCCTGCCCAAAGGTCTTGGAGAGCTTGCGGAGAAACTTCAGGGAGCACGGAGACGCTTCCGGTTGTGGAAGATATCGGCCTGCCGTCAAGGCGCCAGGGAGGCCTGGGTCATGGTGAAGACACGGTATGCGAAGGCTGACCCAAACCACATGGCCGAGGTCAGACCTATGGGGCCCGATGGGAAGGAGATCCCTGTGAGCTTAGTGTACGACCAAGTAGAGTTGGCCGCAAAGTATTCACAACGGGACTGTAAACTAGACAGTTTATTAGATGGTATCGAAGAGGAATGCCATCAGTCAGCCTGACTATGTAATTTGAAATGACATGAAAAATGCCTTCTAGCCGGATTGTAGATCGTTTGTCATTGCAGACCTTTTCGCTTCAACCTCGGGACCCGGCAGTCCGGAGTGTGTCCGAATACCCTCACGGTTATGTAAAACCGGGCATGCATGGAGACCAGCGTAGGGGTCACTAGTGCTTTATCGCATAAGTGCCCAACTAGTTATGTTATATTACATGGTTAGTAAGAAACATCTTCCAGGGAGAATAGTTCCGTTAGGGGTTCCTTTCCCTGGGAGGCATGCCCTAAAGTGCATGTCCGGACTGCGAAAAAAGCAGGAAAGCATCTGGGGGCAAATAAATAAATAGGTAAGAAATCATCTTTCAATTCATCGATCAATATTCCCTTAAGAACGCTTAGCTTTCGGCTTCACCCGATCGAGGTACACTTCCGGTGACCCGGCAAGAATAATCGCAGAGGTGCTCCTTTACCTCCTAGCCGAACAATCGGGAACGAGGGGTAAGAACAGAGCCAGCAACCCAGCTTGGCCAAAACTTAAGTCATATCGATGCATATAATGGCGAATAAAAGGTACATGCGGAAGTGTGAGACATGTGTTGGGCATAAAGCCCGTATAAATAAGCTTCTGTTAAAGAAGCCCCCAGGTATAATGAGTGCGAGTAGCACGTCAAGCATGTGCGATCAATGCGCAGGTGAGCCTTCAAAGGCTTTGAGAAAGGGGGAGGGGGAAGGAGAGAAATAAAGGACAGCTAAAGTATAAAATGTAGTGGGGGGAAGGAGACGAACTCGGAGTCCGGCGCTAGGCGTAGAATCTTCGAAGACGGGCTGCGTTCCATGGGTTCAGCTCGAGTCGGTTATCCAATGCGTTTTGCAGACGGTATGATCCGCCGGTCAGGACTTGGTCGATGATGAAGGGACCTTCCCATTTGGGCTTGAGTTTGTCCTTTTTCTTGTCCGGCAGGCGTAGAACTAGCTCGCCAACATTGTAAGTTTTGGCCCGTACTTCTCTGCTTTGATATCTTCGAGCCTACTGTTGATAGAATGCGGAACGAGCTTTTGCCACATCGCGCTCCTCCTCTAGGGCGTCCAAACTGTCCTGCCGATCCAGCTCGGCTTCTCTTTCTTCGTACATGCGCACGCGAGGTCAGTCATGGATTATGTCGCAGGGCAAAACTGCCTCTGCGCCGTATACCATAAAAAATGGTGTGAATCCGGTAGTGCGATTTGGCGTGGTCCGCGGCCCCCAGAGTACGGAGTCGAGCTCCTCTACCCAGTGCGTGTTAGATTCCTTAAGGGACCGCACTAGTCTGGGTTTGATACCGCTCATGATTAGACCATTTGCTCGTTCGACTTGACCGTTAGTTTGAGGGTGATAGACTGAAGCGTAGTCGAGCTTGATGGCCATGTTTTTGTACCAGAGTTTAACCTCGTCGGCCGTGAAGTTCATGTCGTTATCAGTGATGATGCTATGGGGGACGTAACGGTGTACTACCCCAGATATGAAGTCTATCACAGGTCCGGATTCGGCCGTCTTAACTGGCTTGGCCTCTATCCATTTGGTGAATTTTTCCACCATGAACAATAGGTATTTTTGCTTGTGGGTTCCTCCTTTAAGGGGTCCAACCATGTCAAGCCCCTGCATCGCGAACGGCCGGTGATGGGTATAGTTTTGAGGGCGGTGGGTGGCATGTGGCTTTGATTAGCAAAGAGCTGGCAACCGACGCATCGTTGGACTAAGTCCTGAGCATCTGCCCGGGCCGTCGGCCAATAAAATCCTGTACGGAAGGCCTTGCCTACAAGGGCCCGAGCTGCAGCGTGGTGCCCACCGAGTCTGGCATGGATTTCAGCCAGAAGATTTCGCCCTTCCTCTTCGGAGATACACCTTTGAAGGATCCGGTTGTGCTTTTCTTATAAAGCTCTCCCTCATGGACCTTATAGGCTTTAGATCGCTATACTATGCAGCGGGCCTCGTTTTGGTCCTCGGGAAGTTCCTGCCTAGTTAAGTAGGCTAGGAATGGTTTCGTCCACGGGGCAATGACTGCCATTATTTCATGGGCTGAATGTGTTATTTCATTGGCAGAGCCATCGATTGTGTCAGAATGTTCGGTGTCGGGCGGTGCGGTTGGGTCCGGATTATTGTTTCCGGGCTCCCCTTCCCATAGTACGGATGGCTTGAAAAGCCGTTCCAGGAAGATGTTGGGAGGGACGGCATCGCGCTTTGCGCCGACGCGTGCCAATACGTCCGCCGCCTGGTTATTATCCCGGGCTATATGGTGAAATTCGAGCCCTTCAAACCGAGCTGACATTTTTAGGACGGCGTTACAGTAAGCTGCCATTTTTGGATCCTTGGCATCGAAGACTCCGTTTATTTGGGATATTGCAAGGTTCGAATCCCCGCGCACCTCTAGGCGTTTAATGCCCATGGAGACCGCCATCCGGAGGCCATGTAGAAGGGCCTCGTATTCGGCTGCATTGTTGGAGTCTGTGTACATTATCCGAGTACGATTGGACTGTGTCTCCGGTTGGGGATGTCGACGACGCCAACCCCGTGCCGCCAACATTTTGGAGCCGTCGAAGTGCATGATCCAATTGGAATATGCGCCGTACTCTTTAGGGAGTTCGGCTTCAGTCCATTCGGCGACGAAGTCAGCCAAAACTTGCGACTTGATAGCTCACCGTGGTTTATAGGTTATGTTGAATGGGAGGAGCTCAATGGCCCATTTTGCAATCCGGCCAGTTGCGTCGCGGTTGTTTATAATATCATTAAGAGGTACTTCGGAGGCTACTATTATCGAACACTCTTGGAAGTAGTGTCGCAGCTTCCGGGATGCCATGAACACCGCGTATGCTATCTTTTGATAACGTGGATATCTGGACTTGCATGGAGTTAGGACAGTGGACACGTAGTAAACTAGTTTTTGAAGGGGGAACTTGTGTCCGTCCGTTTCTCGTTCGACGACGAGCACCGCGCATACAACTTGATGTGTTGCCGCGATATACAATAACATTGGTTCGCCCATATTGGGCGCGGCCAGGACCGGATTTGTTGCCAATATGGCTTTTATTTCTTCGAGTCCGGCCATGGCGGCATCCGTCCACTCAAAGTGTTCGGTGCGCCGGAGGAGGCGATAAAGGGGTAATGCCTTTTCACCCGGGAGATAAAGCGGCTTAGAGCCGCCACGCATCCTGTCAATTTTTGAATTTATTTGAGGTCTTTTGGGATATCCAATTGTTACAGAGCTCGGATCTTGGCTGGGTTTGCTTCAATTCCTCTACCGGATACAATGAAGCCCAAGAGCTTTCCGGCTGGTATGCCAAAAACGCATTTTTCCGGGTTGAGCTTAATGTCATATGCTCGGAGATTGTCAAATGTGAGCCTCAAGTCTTCTACTAGAGTTTCGACGTGTTTGGACTTGACGACCACATCGTCTACGTATGCCTCCACTGTTTTGCCGATCTGGTTTGCCAGACATGTCTGAATCATGCGCTGATATGTTGCGCCGGCGTTTTTGAGCCCGAAAGGCATTGTGTTGAAGCAGAATGGTCCGTATGGAGTAATGAATGCCGTTTCGGCTTGGTCGGGCTCCGCCATCTTGATTTGATGGTAGCCGGAGTATGCGTCGAGAAAGCACAATGAATCGTGCCCTGCGGTAGCGTCGATAATTTGATCGATGCAGGGAAGGGGGAAGGGATCCTTTGGACAAGCCTTGTTAAGGTCCTTGAAATCGACACACAGCGCCAGATTTGTCCTTCTTGGTACCATTACCAGGTTTGCAAGCCAGTCCGGATGTTTTATATCTCTTATGAATCCGGCTTCTAATAGTTTGGCTAGCTCCTCTCCCATTGCCTGTCTTTTGGGTTCGGAAAATCGCCGAAGAGCCTGTTTGACTGGCTTGAATCCTTTTAGGATATTTAGGCTGTGCTCTGCCAGCCGGCGCGGGATTCCTGGCATGTCTGAAGGGTGCCAGGCAAAAATGTCCCAATTTTCCCGTAGGAATTCTCGTAGTTCGGCGTCTACATCAGGGTTTAATTGTGCCCCAATGGAGGCCATCTTTGTAGGTCCGTTGGATGGACTTGGAATTTGACTATTTCGTCCGCTGGCTTAAAAGAGGTGGACTTGGATCTTTTGCCAAATATCACGTTGTCCCTGTTCACCGTGGAGCGCAGCGCTGTGAGTTCTTCGACCGCTAGGGCTTCAGATAACGCCTCTAGGGCTAGTGCGTCTGTCTTATTTTCGGCGCGGAGCGCTACGTCCGGATCATTGGCAAGGGTGATGATTCCGTTGGGCCCGGGCATTTTGAGCTTCATGTACCCGTAATGGGGTATAGCTTGAAAAATAGTGAATGCCTCTCGTCCTAATAAAGCGTGATATCCGCTGCTGAACGGGGCCACATGGAACGTGATTTCCTCGGACCTGTAGTTGTCCGGCGATCTGAATCCTACATCCAATGTGATTTTTCCTGTGCAGCATGCTTCCCGACTAGGGATTATTCCTCTGAAGGTTGTGTTGCTTCGCTCAATGCGGCTCCAGTCTACTTCCATTTTTCGAAGGGTTTCCTCGTAGATGAGGTTTAATCCGCTGCCGCCATCCATGAGTACCTTAGTAAGGCGAAAGCCACTATTGGACTGAGGACCAATGCGGCTGGTGCTAGGGCTGTTCGGAATTTAGGTTCATCACTGGCGTTAAAGGTGATAGCCGTGTCGCTCCATGGATTTATTGTTGCTACTTGGTAGGCTTCGCGAGGTCTGGAGTGTTCGTTTCGATATTATTTGATGCGAAAGTCTCAAGATCGTTAATACCATCGGTATTGCTGGGCTGGTTCTCTTGGGCTAGAAGCTCTTCGCCACTTTTGGCCACCTGCCATAGTATCCAATATGCTCGAAGGCTATGTGTTGGAGTGGCGCCCTCTGTACTATGGATTTTGCAGGGTCCACTGAGCCATCCCTCCAGTACGGTTCCTTGCCCTTTAGGGGTTTTTTGCTTTTTGTTTTTTAACCCAGGTGCCTGAATATGATGCACCCTTTTATTTCGGACTAGGGTTGTGTTCGGAGCCGGATTGTCCCAAAATTTGGTTTCAGTTTTCCGGGCACTCTCCATCACACAGTACCTTCGTACTATGGACGCCAAGTCAGCGAAGCATGTAATTTCACGACGACTTGTGGCGTTCATGATTCCCTTGTCCGTGCAATTATTGCAGAAAATTGAGATTGCGCTTTCCTCACGGCAGTCCTTTATCCTGTCCATAACCAGGAGGAATCTGGCCCAGTAATGGTGTACTGTTTCAGTGGGCTCTTGCCGGATTCGGGATAAGTCGCTTGTGTTTGGGTGGGCGGGTGGAATTAGATTCGGAACCCCGTCCAATCTAAGACTCAAGGGCCGAAAAGTTTCCGAACTTGGAAGCTTGGGTTGTTGGATGTTGTCCAACGAATCTGGCCCGCTGCCTGACTTTAGGTTCAGTGCTTGATTGACGTCCGTCCCTCCGAGGGAATCCAGCATGGAGGGGTCGGGAATTCGGACATAACTCGTCCTTAATGTAGAAGAAGAGTCGCCGTGCTGTTCCTCCACCACAACAACGTGGTGGGTAGCCTGGGAAGAGTTGATCTCTCTCAGATCGGTTTTAGTCCCAATCTGCTCGTAGTCTGTAGCGACTCCCAGGGCGGCGATGCGATCCAAGAGCTCGTTTACGGAGGAGAGCTCCATCGGATCTAGCTGCTCGGTGAGTTCCGAGTCGACGTGAAGATCGCTTTTGATGACCCGAGAGGTCATCGTCGGCGCGGCGGCCGAACATGCAGTCATAAGAAAACCACCTAGCCGGATAGTTTGGCCGATGGCCAAAGCTCCTTTGGCAACTGTACCGTCTTTAAAGACGGGACGAGGCATCCTTCCTGATTGCGAGGGCACAGAGGAACTCTCAATGAAAGCACCAATGTCGGTGTCAAAACCGGCGGATCTCGGGTAGGGGGTCCCGAACTGTGCCTCTAGGCGGATGGTAACAGGAGACAAGGGACACGATGTTTTTACCTGTGTTGGGCCCTCTCGGTGGAGGTAAAACCCTACTCCTGCTTGATTAATATTGATGATATGGGTAGTACAAGAGTAGATCTACCACGAGATCAAGGAGGCTAAACCCTAGAAGCTAGCCTATGGTTTGATTGTTGTTCGCCCTACGGACTAAAACCCTCCGGTTTATATAGACACCGGAGAGGGCTAGGGTTACACAGAGTCGGTTACAATGGTAGGAGATCTACATATCCGCATCGCCAAGCTTGCCTTCCACGCCAAGGAAAGTCCCATCCGGACATGGGACGAAGTCTTCAATCTTGTATCTTCATAGTCTTGGAGTCCGGCCAATGCTGATAGTTCGGCTATCCAGACACCCCCTAGTCCAGGACTCCCTCAGTAGCCCCCGAACCAGGCTTCAATGATGATGAGTCCGGCGCACGTATTGTCTTCGTCATTGCAAGGCGGGTTCTCCTCCAACTTCCATGTGCTTGCCGAATGGTGTCCAGCTTTGTTATAAATGCTGCGCTTCTTGGCTCCCACGCCCAATAATGGCTATCTTCCACGTGTCGTACGAATGCGAACAGCCAGGGTATTTTTACATTCTACCCCCTAGCTGCGTGAATGAGCTGCCTATAAAGAGAGGCAAGGATCTAGATCCGAATCACACCACCCTCCTTCCGCGAGTTTTCATCAGAGCGCCCCTGACCAAAAATCCATCCCATCATGGACAGTCGACGCGGCTCCTCCTCTCGCGCTCCCAGCCCTCAGCCAGGAGATTGGCGGAGATGCTCGGTCCCGCATAGTGAGCTAGTGACGCTTCAAGCCGAGGGATTCCTTCCCCCAGCCTTCATGGTTCCGGTTCGAGCCAGACTTGCCACCTACAAGGGCGGGAAGTAGGCGGAGAGCGTCCCCAATCCCTCCAAAGGAGAGCGGGTATGCTTCCTCCCTTATCTAATAAGGGGACTCGGATTTCCCATACATCGGTTTCTCCGGGGGCTCCTAGAGTTCTATGGGCTCCAGCTTCACCACCTTGCGCCTGCCTCCATCCCGCACATCGCGGGCTTTGTAGCCCTTTGCGAGCTGTTCTTGGGCATCGAGGCCCATTTTGCGTTGTGGAAGAGATTGTTCTGCCTCGTACCCTGTTCTCACGAGGGGTCGATATATCAAGTGGGCGGAGCCGAACTATGGCGCATCGCCGGGACCGGATATCTATCCGGAACCCCGAAGAAGGCATCCAAGACCGGCCTTCGAATGGTTTTATATGGAAGACGCCCCACTGCTGGACCCAGTTCGGATCGGCCTCCCGGAGTTCAGCAACGCTCCTCTGAAGAAACGCCTGAGTTGGCGCCCGCGGAGCCCTCAACGGGAGAATGATAGGGACGTTCAATACTTGATGGGCCGAATAAGATAATTGGCTCATTCCGGATTGACCATGATTGGGGTCATGGCCACATGCATTATGCGAGGGGTGCAGCCGCTCCAATATAGGGGCCACCCCATGTGGGATTTCAACGGGGAGGATGATGCCACATATGATTGTTCTGACTTCTACCCTTTTCATCCCGCACCGGCTGCCACATATGATTGCTCTGACTTCTATCCTTTTCGTCCCGCACCGCACTACCGCACCCAAAGAGGATTCAAAAGGGAGCAGCAGTGGCGAGAGTCCCGGTGCCGACCGCAACACTAGCCCGAATCATACCCCGCCGACCGACGCTTCCGGAGGGGGGCCACGGCTGTGGCCAAGGCCGCTGCCGAGGCGCGGCGCGGCACCCGTTCACGGCCCTCGGCCAGGTCCATGCCGACCTCCAGTAGCAGGCAACTTGGCTAGATCTTGCTGCCCCGGCCGTCCCGCCCCCCTCCCTAGGGTTTCGAGGTGCATGATTGACATCCCAATGTTTTAATTTTTTTGAGGGTGCAGCCAACACATAACATCCCTTTTGGATCGATGCAGGAGAGAGCGTACATGATGCTGCGGATGAACGAAGGTGGCGAGGGCAGCGATTATGGGAGCTCGGAGCATGAGGAGGAGCTGGAGCACCACCACCGCGTTCACCACCAGGAGCACCCGGGTGGCGTTTCATGGTGATGGGGATGATGATCTCAAGGCTGAGGGTGAGGGCTACCTGCGAGGATGAAGGCGAGGACGAGCTCTCCGAGGCTTTGAAGAGGAGGGGTTCAATTAGGATGAGGAGGTGCAAGACGTGGAGCTAGCGCTAGACCCTGCAGAGTACAGGTTGTCACATGGCTTATGGCCCTCGGTGGGATCAATGATTGTGAGTATGTTTTGTTTTTCACCTGAGTTCACATTTCGTGTGGGTTGCTGATGTGCAGTTTGCTTTTGCTTTTGTAGGGCGGGCAGAGGAGAATGTTGAGGATCACATAAACGCTGCGTAGGTAGTCATTTATGTTTCCTTTTCTTGGATGGATTTAATTTTTGTATTTGAAGTTGGAAGTTGGGAGCACTCGAGTTTTGATTATATGACCTTGGACCGACAACAATGCTTATTTTGTTAATGCGTGTGACATACAGTGTAGCAGGAGTACATATTTATGTTAGTTGAAGCACTGGCATAATTCCTTGTTGAGCTAAATTATTCTCGGATATAGCAATCATAGGCAAACGCTATTTACGATGTAGATAGTATGCTATAAGTGGTAACATTTACCTACTGCCATGTTTTCTCGAGGGATTGTGGCATGCACTTCCAATTCGTCTAATTTATGCATGGAGAACATTATATTTTTTCAAATTGTGGTATCGTGTTTTTGCTTACTTATTGAAACCAACCAAATTTGACAGAGTACATGACATTTACAAATCGGCATGTTACTGAAGAAACACATGATTCGTGGCAAGGTTGATCCAGATGAGTACTCTTATGAGGCAAGTTATTTTTGCTTTATTCCCTTTGGTGCCCAGGCTTGCATTTGAAGTTCCAAGATGCAATGCTAATGGTTCTAGACTTCTAGTCATGATTTCAGGAATTAGTTGCATTGGGTGAAGTGGTTGGTACAGAAAGTAGAGGTGTCTCTACTGATACACTTGCTTTCGTAGCTTCAGTAACTTACAACACAAAAGATATGCAAGATGACAACACAGAACAGTACATTCAAATACTTTTAAGTTTCACAGCCTTACAATAATATATATTATTAAAGTGGCATACTAACATGTAATTATTGTGGTAAATGTGTAATTTGTCGGAGGGCATTCGAGAAAGGTGAATCCTTGGTTGCACTCCCCTGCAAGCATTCATACCATCCCGACTGCATTATTCAATGGCGTCAAATAATTAAGGTACATTCCACTTTCAACCTATTTATTGTTAGAACATATTGTTCCCCATAGAAGAGGATTGCCTATATTTTCATGGTATGAAGCATATCAGGCAATCACACCTGCGCCATGGAAAATGTAGGCTCCTTTGTACCTCTACTATACAACCACACGTCTATGCTTATTAATCTAGTCACCTGCATAGAAAATGTAGGGTTCCTTTGTACCTGTGCAACACTTTTTTTTACATATTTTAGTATTTGTAGTTTTAGATGTCTTGGGTCTCTAGAACTCAGGTTTGGCGATTGTATTTTTTTAGGGTTTTATATACTGGGCTATTGATATTCCTTGTAGAATTTTGGCACCTACAACAGTGTATGTAAAAATGGGTATTACTAATAATTGCATTGAAAGTGCTTAATGTAACATGTGCATAGATGTTTCAGCAGCATACATATATGGCGAGTATTTACAATATAATGTCTTGTGTGCAAATATTTACATGTCATGACCATTTACTTTTCACTGTAAATGATCTGATGCATCATGATACTTTTGTGTTAGCAAATTTTTATTCAAATTCAAGTTCAATTGAAAGCTTATGATCTTGCTAACATGTGTGTGTGTGAATTCATACTAATGCTCAAAGTTAAGGTTCTAACACCCAGTTAATGCTGAAAATTACGGCATAATGATTCTTATGTCTGATGAGATTCGAATATACCATATATGGAAGTCTCATTTTATATTATTGCACATATAGTATAGAGAAGTAGAAATATGCAAATAGATGAGCATCTAACTTATGTAGTGTTGTGTACAAGAAATCAACGTTTACTCCTGCCTTATTAGGTTCTACCTGTATATACTGGTGTTGTTTATCTCCTGCTGAGCTGGTTGTAACCTCGTTTCTGTATGGTGTCCTCTTAGCGGGTAATCCCCTGTGTGTTCTACAGGCCGTTGCTGCCATGTTTTTCAAATGGACAAATTGGTCATCATAACCTCGTCATGATTCACGAGCTTTCAGGTAAATCATCTTCCATTGTTGCGCCTGATAAAATCTTGAGTGATGTTGATTTGCTTGGGGCGTTCTTACGCTTAGGTTTCGTTACTCGGGCATATGTCAAGAGGGCACTTAGGTGTTTTGCAGCGTACTCTGGCTGCATTTTGATTGATAATAGGTTACTTTGTAAATAAAACATGCAATAAAGTTTTTGTGTCGTTATAGATCTGGACGCAGCTGGCCTCCTCAACCTGTAGCTGCATGCATTCATGCACTGCACGCACGCACGGCGTCTCCAAGGCTCCAACCTCGCTCGTCAATGGATGGCCAAGCAAGCAGAGGTAACGTAGCAGTCGCCGCTAAACGCTTCCGCAGGAGAGTCTCATGGTCCGCACGTTTTTACTTTTTAGAGAGAGAGAGAGAGATGTCGGCCAGTACATGGAGGATCCATCAAACGAGTCGACTGGACGCCCATCTGGTTGCATCCGGCGTCCTCAACCCCTAGCTCCTTAATGGCTACTGGACGCCCATTTGACTGTATCCGGGCAGTAAATGAAGTTACCGATCGACCTTTGTAACTTCTATGGTCCATATTAATTGGTATCATTTGGTATATCTTTGCAATTTTTGCTGGCCCCAATGTGTAGATCTAAGTAATTTTTGTGAAAGTTCCTGGCTTGTGTCTGTGTTCAGGCCACTTTTTAGTTTTTGTGAAAATTCATGGTTTTGTGTGTGTGTTCAAGCCACTTTCTGACCCAACAAAGAGCTGGAGGATTCCAACGGAGGAAATGATGCGGTTTTCGCACTGGGTGCCATTTCATATCGAGAACTCCCCCAATGTATGCTATGAATTGGATCCAGTCTCAACTACAAAGGAACTTCTCCAACTAGTTCCAGTCTGATGATGCCACATATGATAGCTCTGACTTCTGTCCTTTTCGTCCCGCACCGGCTGCCACATATGATTGCTCGACTTCTATCCTTTTCGTCCCGCACTTCACTACCACACCCAAAGAGGATTCCAAAGGGAGCAGCAGCGACAAGAGTCCCGACGCTGACCGCAACCCTAGCCCGAATCAGAACCCGTCGGCTGACGGTTTCGGATGGGGTCGCGGCCAAGGCCGCTGCCTAGGCGCAGCGCGGCACCCGTTCACGTCCCTCGGCCAGGTCCACGCCGACCTCCAGGAGCAGGGAAGTTGGCTCTCGCTGCCCCGGCCGCCCGTCCCCGTCCCTAGGGTTCCGATTTGGATGATTGACATCCCAATGTTTTAATTTTTTTTTAGGGTGCGGCCAGCACATAACATCCCTATTGGATCGATGCAGGAGAGGGTGTACATGATGCCACAGATGAACGAAGGTGGCGAGGGTAGTGATTATGGGAGCTCGAAGGCTGGGCGCTACGAGCATAAGCATGAGGAGAATGTGGAGTACCACCACCGCGTTCACCACCAGGAGCACCCGGGTAGTGTCCATGGTGATGGGGATGATAATCTCAAGGCTGAGGGTGAGGGCTACCTGCGAGGATGAAGGCAAGGACAAGCTCACCGAGGCTTTGAAGGGGAGGTGTTCAATTGGGATGAGGAGGTGCAAGACGTGGAGCTAGCGCTAGACCCCGCAGAGTACAGGTTGCCACATGGCTTATGGCCCTCGCTGGGATCAGGGATTGTGAGTATGTTTTGTTTTTCACCTGATTTCACATTTTGCGTGGGTTGTTGATGTCCAGTTTTGCCTTCGCTTTAGTAAGGCGGGCAGAGGAGAATGTTGATGATCACATAAACGCTGCGCAGGTAGTCATTTATGTTTCCTTTTCTTGGATGGATTTAATTTTTGTATTTGAAGTTGGAAGTTGGGAGCACCCGAGTTTTGATTAAATGACCTTGGACTGACAGCGATGCTTATTTTGTTAATGCGTGTGACATACGTGTAGTAGGAGTACCTATTTATTTTAATTGAAGAAGTGGCATAATTCCTTGTTGAGCTAAATTATTCTCTGATATAGCAATCAAAGGCAAACGCTATTTACGATGTAGATAGTATGCTATAAGTGGTAACATTTACTTACTGCCATGTTTTCTCCGGGGATTGTGGCATGCACTTCCAATTCGTCTGATTTATGCATGGAGAACTTTATCTTTTTTCAAATTGTGGTATCGTGTTTTTTCTTACTTATTGAAACCAGACAAATTTGATAGGGTACCTGACACTTACAAATCGGCATGTTACTGAAGAAACACAGGATTCATGGCAAGGTTGATCCAGATGAGTACTCTTATGAATCAAGTTATTTTTGCCTTATTCCCTTTGGTGCCCGGGCTTGCATCTGAATTTCCAAGGAGCAATGCTAATGGTTCTAGGCTTCTAGTCATGATTTCAGGTATTAGTTGCATTGGGTGAAGTGGTTGGTACGGAAAGTAGAGGTGTCTCCGCGGATACACTTGCTTTCTTAGCTTCAGTAACTTACAACACAAAAGATATGCAGGATGACAACACAAAATAGTACATTCAAATACTTTTAAGTTTCATAGCCTTACAATAATATATATTATTAAAGTGGCATGCTAACATGTAATTATTGTTGGTAGATGTGTAATTTGTCGGAGGGCATTTGAGAAAGGTGAATCCTTGGTTGTACTTCCCTCCAAGCATTCGTACCATCCCGACTGCATTATTCAATGGCGTAAAATAATTAAGGTACAATGCCACTTTCAACCTATTTATTGTTAGAACATATAGTTCCCCATAGATGAGGATTGCCTATGTTTTCATGGTATGAAGCATATCAGGCAATCACACCTGCACCATGGAAAATGTAGGGTTCCTTTGTACCTCTACTATAGAATCACACGTCGATGCTTATTAATCTAGTCACCTGCATAGAAAATGTAGGGTTCCTTTATAACCGTGCAACACTTTTTTCTTTTACATATTTTAGTATTTGTATTTTTAGATGTCTTGGGTCTCTAGAACTCAGGTTTGGCGATTGTATTTTTGTTTAGGGTTTTATATACTG
The DNA here is from genome assembly GCA_021437245.1 of Aegilops speltoides. NCBI lineage: Eukaryota > Viridiplantae > Streptophyta > Magnoliopsida > Poales > Poaceae > Aegilops > Aegilops speltoides. The sequence goes on from CM038143.1 coordinate 499,602,077, forward strand.
GGCTATTGGTATTCCTTGTAGAATTTTGGCACCTTCAACAGTGTATGTAAACATGGTTATTTCTAAAAATTGCATTGAAAGTGCTTAATGTAACATGTCCATAGATGTTTCAGCAGCATACATATATGGCGAGTATTTATAGTATAATGTCTTGTGTGCAATTATTTACAAGTCATGACCATTTACTTTTCACTGTAAATGATCTGATGTATCATGATACTTTAGTGTTAGCAAATTTTTATTCAAACTCAAGTTAAATTGAAAGCTTATAATCTTGCTAACATGTGTGTGTGAATTCATACTAATGCTCAAAGTTAAGGTTCTACTACCCAGTTAATGCTGAAAATTAGGGCATAATGATTCTTATGTCTGATGAGACTTGAATATACCATATATGGAAGTCTCATTTTATATTATTGCACATATAGTATAGAGAAGTAGAAATATGCAAATGGATGAGCATGTAACTTATGTAGTGTTGTGTATAAGAAATCAACGTTTACTCCTGCCTTATTAGGTTCTACCTATATATACTGATGTTGTTTATCTCCTGCTGACCTGGTTGTAATCTTGTTTCTGTATGGTATCCTCTTAGCGGGTAATCCCCTGTGTGTTCTACAGGTTGTTGCTGCCATGTTTTTCAAATGGAGAAATTGGTCATCATCAACTCGTCATGATTCACGAGCTTTTAGGTAAAGCATCTTCCATTGTTGCGCCTGATAAAATCTTGTGTGGTGTTGATTTGCTTTGGGGGCAGTTCTTTTGCTTAGGTTTCTGGTTACTCCGGGCATATTTCAGTAGGCAGCTAGGTGTTTTGCAACTTACTCTGGCCGCATTTTGATTGATAATAGGTTACTTTGTAAATAAAACATGCAATAAAGTTTTTGTATCGTTACAGATCTGGACGTAGCTGGCCTCCTCAACCTATAGCTGCATGCATTCATGCACTGCACGCACGCACGGCATCTCCAAGGCTCCAACCTCGCTCGTCAATGGATGGCCAAGCAAGCAGAGGTAACGTAGCACTCGCCGCCAAACGCTCCCGCGGAGAGTCTCATGGTCCCGCATGTTTTTACTTTTTTGAGAGAGAGAGATGCTGGTCAGTACGTGGAGTACCCATCCAACGAGTCGACTGGATGCCCATATGGCTGCATCCGGCAACCTCAACCCCTAGCTCCTTAATGGCTACCGGACGCCCATCTGGCTATATCCGGCCAGTAAATGAAGTTCCGATCGATCTTTGTAACCTCTATGGTCCCTATTAATTGGTATCATTCGGTATATCTTTGCAATTTTTTTTTGGCCCCAATGGGTAGATCTAAGTAATTTTTGTGAAAGTTCCTGGTTTTGTGTCTGTGCGCAGGCCACTTTTTAGTTTTTGTGAAAATTCATGGTTTTGTGTCTGTGTTCAAGCCACTTTTTAGTTTTTATGAAAATTCCTGGTTTTCTGTCTGTGTTCAAGCCACTTTCTGACCCAGCAAAGAGCAGGAGAATTCCAACAGAGGAAATGATGGGGTTTTCGCACCAGGTAGCCATTTCATATCCAGAACTCCCCCAAGGTATGCTATGAATTGGATCCAACCTCAACTACAAAGGAACTTCTCCAAGTAGTTCGGTCGATGATGCCACATATGATTGCTCGACTTGCCCTTTTCGTCCCGCACCGGATGCCACATATGATAGCTCGACTTGCCCTTTTCGCCCCACACCGCGCTACCACACCCAAAGATGATTCAAAAGGGAGCAGCAGCGGCGAGAGTCCCGGCGCCGACCGCAACCCTAGCCCGAATCAGAACCGGCCGGCCGACGCTTCCGGAGGGGGCCGCGGCCGGGGCCCAGGCCGCTGCCGAGGTGTGGCGCGGCGCCTGTTCACGACCCTCAGCCAGGTCCACGCCGACCTCCAGGAGCAGGGAAGTTGGCTAGATCTCGCTGCCCCGGCCGTCCTGTCCCCGTCCCTATAGTTCCGAGGTGCATGATTGACATCCTGATGTTTTAGTTTCTTTTGAGGGTGCGACCAACACATAACTTCCCTATTGGATTGATGCGGGAGAGGGCGTGCATGATGCTGCGGATGAACAAACGTGGCGAGGGCAGCGATTATGGGAGCTCGGAGGCCGGGAGCTACGAGCATGAGCATGAGGAGGAGCTGGAGCACCACCACCGCGTTCACCCCTAGGAGCACCCAGGTGGCGTCCATGGTGATGGGGATGTTGATCTCAAGGCTGAAGGTGAGGGCTATCTGCAATGATGAAGGCGAGGACGAGCTCTCCGAGGCTTTGAAGAGGAGGGGTTCAATTAGGATGAGGAGGTGCAGGACGTGGAGCTAGCGCTAGCCCTGCAGAGTACAAGTTGTCACATGTCTTATCGCCCTCGGTGGGATCGGGGTTGTTGATGTGCAGTTTTGCTTTTGCTTTTGTAGGGTGGGCAGAGGAGAATGTTGAGGATCACATAAACGCTGCGCAGGTAGTCATTTATGTTTCCTTTTCTTGGATGGATCTAATTTTTGTATTTGAAGGTTGAAGTTGGGAGCACTTTAGTTTTGATTAAATGACCTTGGACCAACAACAATGCTTATTTTGTTAATGCTATGACATACAGTGTAGTTGGAGTACCTATTTATTTTAATTGAAGCAGTGGCATAATTCCTTGTTGAGCTAAATTATTCTCTGATATAGCAATCAAAGCCAAACGCTATTACGATGTAGATAGTATGCTATAAGTGGTAACATTTACCTACTGCCATGTTTTCTCCGTGGATTGTGGCATGCACTTCCAACTCGTCTAATTTATGCATGGAGAACTTTATATTTTTTCAAATTGTGGTATCGTGTTTTTGCTTACTTATTGAAACCAACCAAATTTGACAGGGTACCTGACATTTACAAATCGGCATGTTATTGATGAATCACAGGATTCATGGCAAGGTTGATCCAGATGAGTACTCTTATGAGGCAAGTTATTTTTGCCTTATTCCCTTTGGTGCTCGGGCTTGCATATGAATTTCCAAGATGCAATGCTAATGGTTCTAGACTTCTAGTCATGATTTCAGGAATTAGTTGCATTGGGTGAAGTGGTTGGTACGGAAAGTAGAGGTGTCTCCGCGGATACACTTGCTTCCTTAGCTTCAGTAACTTACTACACAAAAGATATGCAAGATGACAATACAGAACAGTACATTCAAATACTTTTAAGTTTCATAGCCTTACAATAATATATATTATTAAAGTGGCATGCTAACATGTAATTATTGTTGGTAGATGTGTAATCTGTAGGAAGGCATTTGAGAAAGGTGAATTCTTGGTTGCACTTCCCTGCGAGCATCATACCATCCCGACTGCATTATTCAATGGCGTCAAATAATTAAGATACAATGCCACTTTCAACCTATTTATTGTTAGAACATATAGTTCCCCATAGTTGAGGATTGCATATGTTTTCATGGTATGAAGCATATCAGGCAATCACACCTGCGCCAGGGAAAATGTAGGGTTCCTTTGTACCTCTACTATACAACCACAAGTCTATGCTTATTAATCTAGTCACCTGCATAGAAAATGTAGGGTTCCTTTGTAACTGTGCAAACTTTTTTTGTTACATATTTTAGTATTTTTATTTTTAGATGTCTTGGGTCTCTAGAACTCAAGTTTGGCGATTGTATTTTTTTTGAGGGTTTTATATACTGGGCTATAGGTATTCCTTGTAGAATTTTGGCAACTTCAACAGTGTATGTAAAAATGGGTATTTCTAAAAATTGCATTGAAAGTGCTTAATGTAACATGTCCATAGATGTTTCAGCAACATACATATATGGCGAGTATTTATAGTATAATGTCTTGTGTGCAATTATTTTCATGTCATGACCATTTACTTTTCACTGTAAATGATCTGATGTATCATGATACTTTAGTGTTAGCAAATTTTTATTCAAAATCAAGTTAAATTGAAAGCTTATAATCTTGCTAACATGTGTGTGTGAATTCATACTAATGCTCAAAGTTAAGGTTCTACTTCCCAGTTAATGCTGAAAATTAGGGCACAATGATTCTTATGTCTGATGAGACTTGAATATACCGTATATGGAAGTCTCATTTTATATTATTGCTCATATAGTATAGAGAAGTAGAAATATGCAAATGGATGAGCATGTAACTTATGTAGTGTTGTGTACAAGAAATCAATGTTTACTCCTGCCTTATTAGGTTCTACCTATATATACTGATGTTATTTATCTCCTGCTGAGCTGGTTGTAACCTTGTTTCTGTATGGAGTCCTCTTAGCGGGTAATCCTCTGTGTGTTCTACAAGCTGTTGCTGCCCTATTTTTTAAATGGACAAAATGGTCATCATCAACTCATCATGATTCACGAGCTTTTAGGCAAAGGATCTTCCATTGTTGCGCCTGATAAAATCTTGCGTGATGTTGATGTGCTTCGGGGGTAGTTCTACTGCTTAGGTTTCTGGTTACTCCAGGCATATTTCAGTAGGCACCTAGGTGTTTTGCAACTTACTCTGGTCGCATTTTGATTGATAATAGGTTACTTTGTAAATAAAACATGCAATAAAGTTTTTGTATTGTTACAGATCTGGACGCGGCTGGCCTCCTCAACCTGTAGCTGCATGCATTCATGCACTGCACGCACGCACGGCGTCTCCAAGGTTCCAAGCCCGCTCGTCAATGGATGGACAAGCAAGCAGAGGTAACGTAGCACTCGCCGCCAAACGCTTCCATGGGAGAGTCTCATGGTCCCGCATGTTTTTACTTTTTAGAGAGAGAGAGACAGATGCTGGCCAGTACGTGGAGGACCTATCCAATGAGTCGACTGGACGCCCATATGGCTACATCCGGCGACCTCAACCCCTAGCTCCTTAATGGCTACTGGACGCCCATCTGACTGTATCCGGCCAGTAAATGAAGTTACCGACCGATCTTTGTAACTTCTATGGTCTCTATTAATTGGTATCATTTGGAATATCTTTGCAATTTTTGCTAGCCCCAATGGGTAGATCGAAGTAATTTTGGTGAAAGTTCCTGGTTTTGTGTCTGTGTGCAAGCCACTTTTTAGTTTTTGTGAAAATTCATGGTTTTGTGTTTGTGTTCAAGCCACTTTTTAGTTTTTGTGAGAATTCCTGGTTTTCTGGCTGTGTTCAAGCCACTTTCTGACCAGCAAAGAGCAGGAGAATTCCAACAGAAGAAATGATGCGGTTTTCGCACCAGGTGCCATTTCATATCAAGAACTCCCCCAAGGTATGCTATGAATTGGATCCAGCCTCAACTACAAAGGAACTTCTCCAAGTAGTTCCAGTCTGATGATGCCACATATGATTGCTCTGACTTCTACCCTTTTCGTCCTGCACCGGATGCCACATATGATAGCTCTTACTTCTATCCTTTTCATCCCGCACTGCACTACTGCAACTAAAGATGATTCAAAAGGGAGCAGTAGCGGCGAGAGTCCCGGCGCCGACTACAACCATAGCTCGAATCAGAGCCCGCCGGCCGAAGCTTCCGGAGCGGGCCGCGGCCGCGGCCAAGGCCGCTGCCGAGGAGTGGCACGGCGCCCGTTCACGGCCCTCAGCCAGGTCCACGCCGACTCCAGGAGCAAGGAAGTTGGCTAGATCTCGCTGCCCGGCCGTCCCGTCCCCGTCCCTAGGGATCCGAGGTGCACGATTGACATCCCGATGTTTTAATTTCTTTTGAGGGTGCGACCAACACATAACATCCCTATTGGATCAATGCAGGAGAGGGCGTACATGATGCTGCAGATGAACAAAGGTGGCGAGGGCAGCGATTATGGGAGCTTGGAGGCCGGGAGCTACGAGCATGAGCATGAGGAGGAGCTGGAGCACCACCACCGCATTCCCCACCATGAGCACCCGGGTGGCGTACATGGTGATGGGGATGTTGATCTCAGGGCTGAGGGTGAGGGCTACCTGCGAGGATGAAGGTGAGAACGAGCTCTCTGAGGTGTTGAAGAGGAGGGGTTCAATTAGGATGAGGAGGTGCAGGATGTGGAGCTAGCGCTAGACCCTGCAGAGTATAGGTTGTCACATGGCTTATCGCCCTCGGAATCAGGGATTGTGAGAATGTTTTGTTTTTCACCTGATTTTACATTTCGCGTGGGTTGCTGATGTGCAGTTTTGCTTTTTCTTTTGTAGGGCGGGCAGAGGAGAATGTTGAGGATCACATAAACGCTGCACAGGTAGTCATTTATGTTTCCTTTTATTGGATGGATTTAATTTTTGTATTTGAAGTTGGAAGTTGGGAGCACTTGAGTTTTGATTAAATGGCCTTGGACCGACAGCAATGCTTATTTTGTTAATGCGTGTGACAAACAGTGTAGTAGGAGTACCTATTTATTTTAGTTGAAGCAGTGGCATAATTCCTTGTTGAGCTAAATTATTCTCTGATATATCAATCAAAGCCAAACGCTATTTACGATGTAGATAGTATGCTATAAGTGGTAACATTTACCTTCTGCCATATTTTCTCTAGGGATTGTGGCATGCACTTCCAATTCGTCTAATTTATGCATGGAGAACTTTATCTTTTTTCAAATTGTGGTATCGTGTTTTTGCTTAGTTATTGAAACCAGCCAAATTTGACAGAGTACCTGCCATGTACAAATCGGAATGTTACTGAAGAAACACATGATTTGTGGCAAGGTTGATCCAGATGAGTACTCTTAGGAGGCAAGTTATTTTTGCTTTATTCCCTTAGGTGCCCGGGCTTGCATCTGAATTTCCAAGATGCAATGCTAATGGTTCTAGACTTCTAGTCATGATTTCAGGAATTAGTTGCATTGGGTGAAGTGGTTGGTACGGAAAGTAGAGGTGTCTCTGCTGATACACTTGCTTCCTTAGCTTCAGTAACTTACAACACAAAAGATATGGAAGATGACAACACAGAACAGTACATTCAAATACTTTTAAGTTTTGTAGCCTTACAATAATATATATTATTAAAGTGGCATGCGAACATGTAATTATTGTTGGTAGATGTGTAATTTGTCAGGAACTTGAGAAAGGCGAATCCTCGGTTGCACTTCCCTGCAAGCATTCATACCATCCCCACTGCATTATTCAATGGCGTCAAATAAAGAAGGTACAATGCCACTTTCAACCTATTTATTGTTAGAACATATAGTTCCCCGTAGATTAGGATTGCCTATGTTTTCACGGTATGAATCAAATCAGGCAATCACACCTGCGCCATGGAAAATGTAGGGTTCCTTTATACCTCTACTACAAAATCACACGTCTATGCTTATTAATCTAGTGACCTGAATAGAAAAATGTAGGGTTCCTTTGTACCCGTGCAACACTTCTTTTTACATAATTTAGTATTTGTATTTTTAGATATCTTGGGTATCTAGAACTCAGGTTTGGCATTTGTATTTTTGTTTAGGGTTTTATAGACTGGGCTATTGGTATTCCTTGTAGAATTTTGGCACCTACAACAGTGTATGTAAAAATGGGTATTTCTAAAAATTGCATCGAAAGTGCTTAATGTAACATGTCCATCAATGTTTCAGCAGCATACATATATGGCGAGTATTTACAGTATAATGTCTTGTGTGCAATTATTTACATGTAATGACCATTTACTTTTCACTTTAAATGATCTGATGTATCATGATACTTTTGTGTTAGCAATTTTTTATTCAAATTCAAATTAAATCGAAATCTTCTGATCTTGCTAACATGTGTGTGTGTGAATTCATACTAATGCTCAAAGTTAATGTTCTAACACCCAGTTAATGCTGAAAATTAGGGCATAATGATTGTTATGTCTGATGAGACTTGAATATACCATATATGGAAGTCTCATTTTATATTATTGCAGATATAGTATAGAGAAGTAGAAATATGCAAATGGATGTGCATGTAACTTATATAGTGTTGTGTACAAGACATCAACGTTTAATCCTACCTTATCAGGTTCTACCTGTATATACTGATGTTGTTTATCTCCTGCTGAACTGGTTGTAACCTTGTTTCTGTATGGTGTCCTCTTAGCGGGTAATCCCCTGTGTGTTCTACAGGCTGTTGCTGCCATGTTTTTCAAATGGACAAATTGGTCATCATCAACTCGTCATGATTCACGAGCTTTCAGGTAAAGCATCTTCCATTGTTGTGCCTGATAAAATCTTGTGCGATGTTGATTTGCTTCGGGGGCAGTTCTTCTGCTTAGGTTTCTGGTTACTTCGGGCATATTTCAGTAGGCACCTAGGTGTTTTGCAGGTTACTCTGGCCGCATTTTGATTGATAATAGGTTACCTTGTAAATAAAACATGCAATAAAGTTTTTGTATCATTACAGATCAGGACGCAGCTGGCCTCCTCAACCTGTAGCTGCATGCATTCATGCACTACACACACGCACGCTGTCTCCAAGGCTCCAACCTCGCTCGTCAATGCATGCCCAAGCAAGGAGAGGTAATGTAGCACGCGCCGCCAAACGCTTCTACGGGAGAGTCTCATGGTCCCACATGTTTTTACTTTTTAGAGATAGAGAGATAGAGAGATGCCGGCCAGTACGTGGAGGACCCATCCAAGAAGTCGACCGGACGCCCATCTGGCTGCATCCGGCGCCTCTACCTCTAGCTCCTTAATGGCTACCGAATGCCCATTTGGCTGTATCCGATCAGTACATGAAGTTATCGATCGATCTTTGTAACTTCTATGGTCCATATTAATTGGTATCAATCAATATATATATATTGCAATTTTTGCTGGCCCCAATGGGTAGATCTGAGTAATTTTTGTGAAAGTTCCTTGTTTTTTTGTCTTTGTTCAAGCCACTTAATAATTTTTGTGAAAATTTCTGGTTTTGTGTTTGTGTTCAAGCCAGTTTCTGACCCAGCAAAGAGCAGGAGGATTCCAACAAAGGAAATGATGCGGTTTTCGCACCAAGTTTCATATCCAGAACTCCCCCAAGGTATGCTATGAATTGGATCCAGCCTCAACTACAAAGGAACTTCTCCATGTAGTTCCAGTCTGATGATGCCACATATGCTTGCTCCGACTTCTATTCATTTCGTCCCGCGCCACACTATCGCGCCCAAAGGGGATTCAAAATGGAGCAGCGACGGCGAGAGGCCCGGCACCGACCGCAACCCTAGCCCGAATTAGAACCCACTGGCCGACGCTTCCTGAGGGGGCCGCTGATGAGGCGCGGTGCGGCACCCGTTCACATACTTCAGCCAAGTCCACGCCGACCTCCAGCAGGCAAGTTGGCTAGATCTCGCGGCACCGTCCGTCTCGTGCCCACCCTAGGGTTCCGAGGTGCGCGATTAACATCCGGATGTTCTAATTTTTTGAGGGTGCGACCAACATATAACATCCATTTTGGATTGATGCAGGAGAGGGTGTACATGATGTTGCGGATGAATGGAGGCGGCGAGGGCAGCGATTATGGGTGCTCGGAGGCCAGGAGCTATGAGCATGAGCATGAGGAGCTGGAGCACCACCATTGCATTCACCACCAGGAGCACTTAGGTGGCGTCCATGGTGCTGGGGATGATGATCTCAAGGTTTCTGGTTACTCCGGACATATTTCAGTAGGCACCTAGGTGTTTTGCAGGTTACTCTGGGTGCATTTCGATTGATAATAGGTTACTTTGTAAATAAAACATGCAATAAAGTTTTTCTATCGTTACAGATCTGGACGCAGCTGGCCTCCTCAACCTGTAGCTGCAAGCATTCATGCACTACATACACACACGCAGTCTCCAAGGCTCCAACCTCACTCGTCAATGCATGGCCAAGCAAGCAGAGGTAACATAGCACTCGCTGCCAAACGCTTATGTGGGAGAGTCTCATGGTCCCGCATGTTTTTACTTTTTAGAGAGAGAGAGAGAGAGAGAGGGATGTCGGCCAGTACATGGAGGACGTATCCAACGAGCCGATCGGACGCCCATCTGGCTGCATCCGGCATCCTCAACCTCTAGCTCCTTAATGGCTATCGGACACCCATTTGGCTGTATCCGGCCAGTACATGAAGTTACTGATCGATCTTTGTAACTTCCATGGTCCCTATTAATTGGTATCAATCGGTATATATTTGCAATTTTTGCTGGCCCAAATGGGTAGATCTGAGTAATTTTTGTGAAAGTTCCTGGTTTTGTGTCTGTGCTAAAATCACTTTTTATTTTTTGTGAAAATTCCTGGTTTTGTGTCTGTATTCAAGCCACTTTCTGACCCAGCAAAGAGCAGGTGGATTCAAACGGAGGAAATGATTCGGTTTTTGCACCAGGTGCCATTTCATATCTAGAACTCCCCCAAGGTATGGTACGAATTGGATCCAGCCTCAACTACAAAGGAACTTCTACAAGTAGTTCTAGTCTGATGATGCCACATATGCTTGCTCCGACTTCTGTCCTTTTAGTCCCGCGTCGCACTATCGCGCCCAGTGAGGATTCAAAAGGGAGCAGTGGCGGCGAGAGGTCCGGCACCGACCGCAACCCTAGCTCGAATTCGAACCCGCAGGTCGACGCTTCCGGAGGGGGCCGCCAATGTAGCGCGGTGCGGCGCCCATTCTCGGCCTTCAGCCAGGTCGACGCCGACCTCCAGGAGCAGGCAATATGGCTAGATCTCGCGGCCCCCTGCCATCCCGTCACTCTCCCTAGGGTTTCGTGATGCATGATTGACATCCGGGTGTTTTAATTTTTTTTAAGGTGCGACCAACATATGACATCCCTTTTGGATCGATGCAGGAGAGGGCGTACATGATGCTGCGGATGAACGGAGGCGGCGAGGGCAGCGATTATGGGAGCTTGGAGGCCGGGAGCTACGAGCATGAGCATGAGGAGTTGGAGCTTAACCACCGCGTTCACCACCAGGAGCACCCGGGTGGTGTCCATGGCGATGGGGACGATGATCTCAAGGCTGAGGGTCAGGGCTACCCGCGAGGATGAAGGCGAGGATGAATTCTCCGAGGCGGGTAATCCCCTGTGTGTTCTTTAGGCTGTTGCTGCCATGTTTTTCAAATGGACAAATAGTTCATCATCAACTCGTCATGATTCATGAGCTTTCAGGTAAAGCAACTTCCACTGTTGTGCCTGATAAAATCTTGTGTGATGTTGATTTGCTTCGGGGGCAATTCTGCTGCTTAGGTTTCTGGTTACTCCGGGCATATTTCAGTAGGCACCTAGGTGTTTTGCAACTTACTCTGGACGCATTTTGATTGATAATAGGTTACTTTGTAAATAAAACATGCAATAAAGTTTTTGTATCATTACAGATCTGGACGCAGCTGGCCTCGTCAACCTGTAGTTGCATGCATTCATGCACTTCATGCACGCACGGCGTCTCCAAGGCTCCAACCTCGCTCGTCAATGGATGGCCAAGCAAGCAGAGGTAATGTAGCACTCGCCGCCAAACGCTTCTGCGGGAGAGTCTCATGTTCCCGCATGTTTTTACTTTAGAGAGAGAGAGAGAGAGAGAGAGAGAGTGAGAGAGAGAGTGAGAGAGAAAGAGAGATGCCGGCCAGTACGTGGAGGACCCATCCAACGAGTCGACCGGACACGCATCTGGCTGCATCCGGCGACCTCAACCCCTAGCTCCTTAATGGCTACCGGACGCCCATCTGGCTGTATCCGGCCAGTAAATGGAGTTACTGATCGATCTTTGTAACTTCTATGGTCCCTATTAATTGGTATCATTCGGTATATCCTTGCAATTTTTGCTGGCCCTAATGGGTAGATCTAAGTAATTTTTGTGAAAGTTCCTGGTTTTGGGTCTGTGTTCTGGCCACTTTTTAGTTTTTGTGAAAATTCATGGTTTTGTGTCTGTGTTCAAGCCACTTTTTAGTTTTGTGAAAATTCCTGGTTTTGTGTCTGTGTTCAAGCCACTTTCTGAACCAGCAAAGAGCAGGAGGATTCCAACGGAGGAAATGATGCGGTTTTCGCAGCAGGTGCCATTTCATATCCAGAACTCCCCCATGGTATGCTATGAATTGGATCCAGCCTCAACTACAAAGGAACTTCTCCAAGTAGTTCAAGTCTGACGATGCCACATATGATTGCTCTGACTTCTGTCCTTTTCGTCCCGCACCGGATGCCACATATGATTGCTCTGACTTCTGTCCTTTTCGTCCCGCACCGCACTACCTCACCCAAAGATGATTCAAAAGGGAGCAACAGCAGCGAGAGTCCCGACGCCGACCGCAACCCTAGCCCGAATCAGAACCCGCTGGCCGACGCTTCCAGAGGGGGCGCAGCCGCGGCCAAGGTCGCTGCTGAGACGCGGCGCGGCGCCCGTTCACGGCTCTCAGCCAGTTCCACGCTGACCTCCAGGAGCAGGGAAGTTTGCCAGATCTCGCTGCCCCCGCCGCCCCGTCCCTGTCCCTAGGGTTCCGAGGTGCGCGATTGACATCCCGATGTTTTAGTTTCTTTTGAGGGTGCGACCGACACATAACATCCCTATTGGATAGATGCATTAGAGGGCGTGCATGATGATACGGATGAACAAAGGTGGCGAGGGAAGCGATTGTGGGAGCTCGGAGGCTGGGAGCTATGAGCATGAGCATGAGGAGGAGCAGGAGCACCACCACCGCGTTGACCACCAGGCGAACCAGGGTGGCATCCATGTTGATGGGGATGATGATCTCAAGGCTGACGGTGAGGGCTACCTGCGAGCAAGAAGGCAAGGATGATCTCTCCGAGGCTTTGAAGAGGAGGGGTTTGATTAGGATGAGGAGGTGCAAGACGTGGAGCCAGCGCTAGACCCTGCAGAGTATAGGTTGTCACATGGCTTATGGCCCTCATTGGGATCAGCGATTCTGAGTATGTATTGTGTGCCGCCGCCTCCTGGCCAGGGCCCCACGAGCCATAAACCAGATTGGACGGGGAGTGGCGACAGTGATCGCCTGGCAGGCGGCGGCACTGTTCCCACGACCCCATGACCATGCTCGCCATCGAGTGCTGATAGTGCTCGGCTGTTCATGGGATTCCATGGGCGGGCCCTGAAGTCGGCGGAGAAGACGGCGGCAAGAGAGACTGACGGCTGGGGGCCACGCCCAGTCAGATTACCCTTGTACCCCCGGGGGGTAGGCCTATATAAACCCCCCGGGGCACCCATGCAAAGGGTTCGGCCCTGAGTAGGTTTCCTAGACATATAGCAAGAGGGGAAGAGCTAGCCTTGCTCCTCCCTGCCTCCATACAGCTCGAGGAGCACCCTTGTACTATCTCCCATAGTGATCATGCGGAGACCCCGCAGAGCAGCAGTAGGGGTATTATCTCCTCGGAGAGCCCCGAAGCTGGGTAAGATTCGCCGGCGTGCATGCCTTCGCCCCATCCCGCTTCCAGGCACCGGCGACGTTCTACTCGCCCCCACCATGATAAGCCACCCGTTGGCATATGTCGCACCCAACCCCCGACATTTGGCACCCACCGTGGGGCGAGGTGCACCGTCGTCCGGAGATCTGTTCTGGACGGGAACCCTCTTCCTCCCTGGCGAGCGCAGCCAGCCCGGCTCGCTCGATGGGTTGCGCGACGACGCTGCGGCGCCGATGCCGCTCAAGAGCGAAGCGGCCTCGCCGAACTCCTCGGTGAGGTGCACCTCTCCGACGAGCCCGCGCTGAGCACCGGCGCGGGTGGCCCCGAGAACCTCCTCGCGGGCCTCCTTGACCAGCTTCAAGTCGCCGGCGAGCCCGCCGTAGACTTGGAGTCCGTAGGCTCTTCCGACCCGATGCTGGTCGACTCCGACGCCGTATCGCTTGATACCTTCCCCACCAACGTGGTGGTCTACGACGAGCCGCTTCCGTACGAGGAGAGCGACGGAAGCGCCATCACGGAGGTGCTCGTCATCAGCCACGGCGAGCACTCCGGAGAAAACGCCCAGGACCCGCTGCCTGCGGCCTTGCGAGACCTGTCCGCGCCCCTCCCGGAGGACGCGGACGCAGAGATGCTAGAAGAGCGCCGCCTTCAGCTTATCGAAGGCGCCAAGAAGTTGGCAAGCATGAGACGCCTGTCCGAAGCGTACCAGCGCGAGGTGGACCGCGCTGTAGGTGGCACGCCGGCTCCGACTGGGCCGAGCCGTCTTGGCACGGTCCGAGAGCGCGGCGCGGCCATCGCCGATCTGTTCGGGGCAAAGCGCCCCGTCTACGCCACCCCTGCGGAGAACATCCGCGCCGCCCAAGCGGCGACGGAGGAACTGAGGGACCTCGACGGCGAAGAGCGCCGTGTGATGACGGAGCGAGTCCAGCAGCTCCTCGACGCGGCTGCTGCGCAGAACGCGGCAGGCGGCCGCGCCGACACGCGGCAACAGAAGAATGACGACTTACCCCCTCGCCGAGATCAAGGCGCGACCTCCCGGACGCCGACTGGCGGAGTCCGCGGGAGGAGGGAGAAAGAGCCGGCCGCAAGCCACAGTCGGACTCGCGTCTCCATCGAGCGAGACCAAGATGGCCGCCCCCGAGCCGTGGAGCGGCGAGATGACTATTTGCCTCCCCCGCCTCGGAGAGATCGATGAGTCTCCCCGCCGCCTGTCGAGCATCCGACTCTCGGAGATCGCCTCGGTCGCCGAGAGGGAGTCGGAGAGAACGACGCCCGCCACCGGATCGACCGACTCCACAGATCCCTGGCGTTAGAAGAAGAAGACGAACTGGGCCCGCCTTGCTTCGGGCCCCGCATCAGAAACGAGCCCTTCCCCAAAGGGTTCACACTCCCTCGAGACACGCCCAAGTACACCGGCTCCGTGAAGCCGGAAGATTGGCTGATAGACTACTCTACGGCCGTCAGCATCGCTAACGGCAACAAGCGAGTCGCCGTCAAGTATGTTCCCCTCATGCTCCAGGGCACGGCCCGGACATGGCTGAACAGCCTAAAGCCCCACAGCATCAACAGCTGGGTCGACTTCACCGAGGCCTTCATTCGCAACTTCACCAGCACGTACAAGCGACCTCCGAAGCCGCGCCAGCTCTCCTTGTGCGTGCAAGGCCCCGAGGAATCGACGCGCGACTATCTCACGCGCTGGGGCGAGCTCCGAAACTCCTGCGAGGGCGTGCACGAGGTGCAGGCCATCGAGTATTTTACGGCGGGTGCCGGAGGGCACCTCCTCAAGCACAAGCTCCTCCGCGACGAGCCCGAAACCTCGACGAGCTGCTAGTCATAGCGACAAACACGCCACGGCCGACTCCTCTATGAAGACGGAGATCCAAGTCAACTTGGTGGCAAGGTGATCCCCAGGCTCCCTTAACGCCGCCGAGACGCCGCCGACGGCAGCAGCAGAACGACAACAAGCGCAGGCCCCACCGACTCCCAACAATCGGCGGTCGCGGCGAGAAGACCAAGAAGCGGAGGGCAGCCTCCGCCAAGCGCGAAGGCGGCAAGTCCAACGGCCGCCGCTTTCTCCTATGAGCGAGACTCGATGGTCCTTGCAAGTTCCACAATGGCGCCAAGCCGCCGAACCATACCACCGAAAGTGCCATCGCTCGTCAGATCGCCAAGGAGACGGCCTCGCCCCTCCGCCGCCGCGAACGCCGCCGCCTCCGCCGCCTCCGCAGCGGCGGCACGGCGATCGGGCGCGTCCAAGACGAGTTCCCAGAAGAGCACGGAGCATACATAGTGTTCACCAGTATGACAGACGACCGGCGCAGCAGGCGCCAGCAGCAGCAAGAAGTTAACGCAGTGGCAGCCGAAGCCCCAGTGTTCATGCATTGGTCCGAGAAGCCTATCAGCTGGAGTCGGGCGGATCACCCAGAGGTGATGCCGAGTCCGGGCTCTTACGCCTTAGTTCTTGGGGCGACCTTGGCCACTGACAAGCGGGCCGCCCGCTTCTCACGAGTCCTGATAGACGGAGGCAGCAGCATAAACATCTTGTACAAGGATACCATGAAGAAGCTCGGAATCAGACGGAGGCAGCTGCAGAGCAGCCGACTTATTTTCCATGGGATCGCGTGCTGCCTCTCCGCCGCCGATTGGCAAGATTCGATAGATGTCCTCTTCGAGACAAAGATCACTTCCGCCGAGAACCGATCTGGTTCGAGGTGGTGGACTTGGAGAGCCCATACCACGCTCTGCTAGGCCGGCCTGCCCTGGCCAAGTTCATGGCGGTCCCCCACTACGCTTACCTCAAGATGAAGATGCCGACTTCCAAAGGGATCCTGACCGTCGCCGGCGACTACAAGAAGTCGCTCGCTGCTGCCGCCGAAGCGATCGGCTGGCCGAGTCTCTGGTGATCGCGGCCGAGAAGCGGCTCCTTGACCGTGTCGTGGCGATGGCTGGGAAGCAGCCGGAGATGTCGCCGGACCCCAAGGAATCGGAGGCGGAAGGATCATTCAAGCCGATCAAAGAGACCAAGAAGATACCCTTGGACCCGGAGCACCCGGAGAAGTACGCTGTCATAGGCACCGGCCTAGACAGCAAATAGGAAGGCGAGCTCGTCGATTTCCTCTGTGAGAATCGACATCTTCGCTATCCCCAAGGACATGCTGTGTACCGACGGAATTCGCCGAGCACAAGTTACATGTCGGGCCAGATGTGAAGCGGTCCAGCAGCCCTTGCGCCGCTGTCGAAGAGAAGAGAAGAGTAGTTGGAGAAGAGATAGCCCGGCCCCGCAGCCGGCTTCATCATGGAGGTGTTCTTTCCGGAGTGGTTGGCTAACCCATGCTAGTATTGAAGAAAACAAGCAAAGGGCGGATGTGCATCGACTACACCAGCCTCAACAAAGCCTGCCCGAAAGATCCATTCGCTCTACCAAGGATTGATCAGGTGATAGACTCCACAGCCGGATGCGAGCTGTTGAGCTTCTTGGATGCATACTCAGGATACCACCAGATCAAGCTGAATCCGGCGGACAGGCTGAAGACTGCATTCATCACACCGTATGGAGCCTTCTGCTACTTGACGATGACGTTCGGCTTAAGGAATGCCGGCGCCACCTTTCAGCGTTGCATGCAGAAATGCCTCCTTAAGCAGCTCGGCAGGAATGCCCATGTTTATGTGGATGATGTGGTAGTGAAGACGGAGAAGCGGGGGACGCTGCTAGAGGATCTGAAGGAGACCTTTGAGAATCTGCGCCGATTCCAGATCAAGCTCAACCCAGAGAAGTGCGTGTTCGGAGTCCTAGCCGGCCAGCTCCTTGGTTTTCTGGTCTCCGAACGCGGCATAGAGTGCAACCCTGTGAAGATCAAGGCCATTGAGAGGATGGAGGTACTCGGCCGATCGCTGGACGCGAAGTTCACCGCTGCTTACGCCCATAAGCCGATTTATCACCGGTCGGTTTGCGAGAAAGCTCGCCATTGTATCAACTAATGAAGAAGACCACTTTTTTCGAGTGGAACCACAAGGCAGATGAGGCATTTCTCCAACTGAATAAGATGCTGACGACTCCCCCTGTGCTGGCGGCTCCGACTCCCAAAGAGCCCATGCTTTTGTACATCGCCGCCACCAGTCGGGTAGTCAGCACGGTTATTGTGGTCGAATGCAAGGAGGAAGGCAAGGCGCTCCCGATCCAGAGACCGGTATATTACTTGAGCGAGGTACTGTCGACCTCCAAGCAAAACTACCCTCACTACCAGAAGATGTGCTCTGGCGTGCATTTTGCCGCCAAGAAGTCAAGCCCTACTTCCAAGAGCATCCAATCAACGTGGGTTTGCACCGCCCCACTCGCCGAGATCATCGGAAGTCGAGATGCGTCCGCCGAGTGGCCAAGTGGGCTATCGACCTGGCTCCCTACACGATCTACTATCAACCTCGTGACCGCCATCAAGTCGCGGCGCCGGCAGACTTCCGCCGTCGGGCCGAGACCCAAGATTTGCCACTGCTACCGATTCTACTCATTGGCGACTACACTTCGACGGCTCCAAGATGCGCCCGGCCTCGGAGCGGCGTCGTCCTCACCTCCCCAAGGGCGACAAGCTCAAATACGTGCTGCAAATCCACTTCGCCGCCTCCAACAACGTCGCCGAATATGAAGCGCTCATCCACGGGCTCCGGCTTGCCAAGGAACTCGGCATCCGCCGGGTCCTGTGCTACGGCGACTCCGACTTAGTGGTTCAGCAGTCATCCGGCGACTGGGACGCCAAGGACGCAAACATGGCAAGCTACCGCTTCCTAGTGCAGCAGCTTAGCGGATATTTTGAAGGATGCGAGTTCCTCCACGTGCCAAGAAACGACAACGACCAAGCAGATGCCTTGGCACGAGTCGGCTCTACTCGCCAAGCGATTCCCTCCGGTGTCGCACTTCAGCGCCTCCTCAAGCCGTCTACCAAACCTTCACCAGAGTCCGACTCTATTTTTGTGCCGGCTCCCCCAGAGATAGTCGGATCCGACTCCAAGACTCCAGCAAGCGACCTCAAGACAGCCACAGTCAGCCCGGGGACTGCGCCAGTCGGCATGGGGACTGCGCCAGTCGGCCCGGGGCGCGCCGATCGGCCGGGATTGCGCCGATCGCCCAGAGATTCCTCGATTCAGCAAGCGGCAGCAGAGTTCAACCCGCCGCCCCCCAGCCCAGCCGCCCTCGCCCAAGTCATTGTGGTGGCAGTCGAAGAGATAGCAGCACCTTCATGGGCACAGCCCATCCTCAAGTTCTTAGTCAACAAGGAGTTGCCTACAGATGAGACTCTGGCTCGGCAAGTACAACACCGAGCGGCAGCCTACACCATAGTCAACAGAGAATTAGTCAGGCGCAGCGTCACTGGTGTCCACCAGCGCTGTGTGGAGTCGGAGCAAGGCCAAGCGATCCTCAAGGACATCCATCAGGGCGAGTGTGGTCACCACGCGGCCTCAAGAGCGCTCGTGGCCAAAGCCTTTCGGCACGGTTTCTTTTGGCCGACTGCCCTGGAAGAAGCTAAAGAATTAGTCAAGAAGTGCAAGGTGCAGTGTTCCGCTCCAAGCCCCTTCAAACGGGCTTCAGATCAAGACAATCTCCATCGCCTGGCCCTTCGCAGTTTGGGGCCTGGACATGGTTGGACCTTTCAAAATGGCTCGAGGTGGCCTGACTCATTTACTCGTCGCAGTAGACAAGTTCACCAAGTGGGTGGAAGCAAAGCCCATCAAGAAACTAAATGGGCCCACAGCAGTGACTTTCATTGCCGACATCACAGTGCGGTATGGCATACCACACAGCATCATCATGGACAACGGCACCAACTTTGCCAAGGGCGCCTTGGCTCGTTTTTGCGCGACGCAGGGCATCCGACTGGACTTAGCGTCCATTGCCCATCCGCAGTCAAACGGCCAGGTGGAGCGAGCCAATGGCCTCATCCTATCCGGCATCAAGCCTCGATTGGTCGAACCACTCGAGCGCTCGGCCGGCTGTTGGGTAGAAGAGCTGCCTGCCGTCCTCTGGAGTCTGCGCACGACTCCGAACAGATCAACCGGCTTCACGCCGTTCTTCCTCGTCTACGGTGCCGAAGCCGTCATCCCGACGGATATACAATTCGACTCTCCACGAGTCTCCATGTACACCGAAGAGGAGGCTGAAGAAGCACGCCAAGACGGCGTCGACCTGCTGGAAGAGGGCCGGCTGTTGGCACTCAGCCGGTCCAGCATCTACCAGCAGAGTCTGCGGCGATACTACAACCGCAAGGTCAAGCCACGATCATTCCAAGAGGGCGACCTTGTGCTCCGGCTGATTCAGAGAACAGCCGGCCAGCACAAGTTGTCGGCGCCTTGGGAGGGTCCCTTCATCATCAGCAAGGTGCTGGGAAACGACGCCTACTACCTGATCGATGCTCGAAGCCTCGAGCACATAAGAGAGACGACTCGCAAGGAGGCAGGCGCCCGTGGAATGCAAATCTTCTTCAAGATTTTACTGGTGATCTGATATGTATCGTGCTACTCCCTTTTCGTATAAGCACCAAGACCTTAGGCCCCGAGCCGAGCTCGGGACTGCTCTTTGATTAAGCGTATGATATGAATCTCGCTTCAAATGCTTCCCCATTTTTTATCATACCGTCCAAAGCACGGGTCCGGCAAGCCGCCCGGGACTCGCCGCTTTGTGCTATGAAACGCTTCGAGGTCGGACAAGTAATGTGCCGCACTCAAAGCCGCTCTCTACAGAAGCCACGATTCAGAGCGACTGCCGATAAAGCAGAGGCGGAAAGCGAGAGCACACATGAAAAACGGCTAAGGACTTAAGAGCTACGCATAGCCCAAGCCGGCTCCCAGTTCCCCCCCACTAAGCCGAATCGCAAGCAGTCGGCTCATAGTTTTACCTTTATTAAGAACGGCTGACTTTGAGAGTCAGCCGGCCAATTTCCAGCTAAACTTGCCGCGACACTTTTAACGACTAAGTACTTGCCTCCCAAGGTAGCCGAGCTCTTGACCCGGTGGCAGTCCGCCGAGCGGCTGCCCAGATGGCAAGGCGGCAACCAAAGGGAGGCGGCAAAGGAAAACAGTCTAAAAAGAGCCAAAGCAAGCAAAAGGCGGAAACTTGATAAATATTTACATAAGGCCCTTGGCCGAATACACCCCGCGGGTGGAATTGTTCGCAACTAACAAGTTTTTTGAGCAAAAACAAAAGAACAGGTAAGGCCGATGCATCCTAGGGGGCGGCCTCCGGAGCCGGAGGGCCGGAGGCGGCGGCAGCTTCGGGCGTCGGGGCAGCCGGCTGGGCGGACTCGGCTTGGTCACCCTCGGCGACGATTGCCTTGTCCTTCCGAGGCTCGTTGCTGGAGGCGCGATCAGGCTGAGGCTGGTCGCCTTCTTCGTGCTCTGGCGCCTCCTCCTCCCCGCCTCCGTCCTCCGACTCGCCCTCCCCCTCGGTGCTGGAGCCGATTACCTCCGCAGAGTCTTCCTCGTACTCTGGGTGCATCCCGAACCACTCAGGCGGAGCCTCTTCGCCGTCGGCGGTCCGCTCGGGCACAAAGACACTAGTGTCCGTGTACTCGGCGATGGCCGCCGCGCGCTCGACGAGGGCGCCTTCCACGGCTCCCAGCTCGGCCTGGGCCTCCGACCGGAACGCGGCCAGGCGGTCCAGGTCCAGCCCGGGGTACCAGCCCTTGACGAACTCGGGGTCTGGCGCGCGCGGCGGCCAAGAACCTTCCAAGCCTCGAGGCGACCGACGGCGACCTCCAGCCGGTCGGCCGTCCGATTGGCGGTGCGAAGAGCCGCACCTCCGCCATAGGGCGGTGACGACTTGGCGCCCGGCAGGCTGAAGACGGCGATCGACGGTGAGCAGGCAAGGCGAGCCCGATGCTCAAGATCTGCTTTCGTCGACAAGCGAAGCGCGTTGGCGGCGATCGCCGCCTTCGCCTTCGCTCCTCTCGATCCGCCTCGATGGCCGGAATGATGGCCTGCGAGTGGCCCGGGAAGAAGTCTGCGAAAGACAAGAAAGGAAACAGTCAAGAAAAACCAGAAGACAGTTCGACGAGGAATTGAAAGGCCAAAAAGAGAAGACAGGAATTACCGTCGACGACGTCCTCGATCA
The DNA here is from genome assembly GCA_021437245.1 of Aegilops speltoides. Classification (NCBI taxonomy): domain Eukaryota; kingdom Viridiplantae; phylum Streptophyta; class Magnoliopsida; order Poales; family Poaceae; genus Aegilops; species Aegilops speltoides. The sequence continues at coordinate 499,623,450 of CM038143.1, forward strand.
CGTGGTAGCCGGAGGTCAGCATCGCCTCGCGGTCGGTCCAGGCGGCCCGCTCCATCTCGAACTCGGCTAGGAGGGCCTCTTCCCGCGACTTGGCGCCCTCCTGCGTCTTTCCGAAGCAGATCCTTCTGCTCGGCCAGCTGTGTCGCCAGAAGGTCGCGCTCCTGAGCGAGTTTGTCGCACTCCTCCTCCTTAGCGCGACGGGCGGCGTTGGCTTCATCTAGCTGCCCTTGAAGGGCGGCGTTGGCGTCTGAGCCCAAAGAAAGATAAACGTCATTAACAGAGAAGGTCGCCGGAAGATCCGGCCCGACTGCGCAGCAGTCGGCCCGAATCTCGGGGACTACAGCCATGGTCTTGTGCCGCCAAGAAGAAAGAATCCGCTTACCTCGACTCTCCGCCAGATCGGCGGTCCGCTTCCTCAGCTCTTCAACATTGCGGTTGAAGGCGGTAGCGCGGAGGTTGTGGTACTCCTGCAAGGCCGGCAAAGCGAGGTCAGCCTTCGAAGATCGCTAAAGGAGTTCGAGCCGCTGCTCAGCACCGACTCGAACTCGGGACTACACCAGTGGAGGCTGCTGGCGCTTACGAAAGAGACAAGAGAACCAAAAACAAATCGACCGGATTGAGGCCCGCATGGCGGATCGCCTGGTGTAGAGTTGGAGGGCTTCGCCTTCCTTGCGCAACTTAGACTGAACGTCCAAGAGCGCCTGGTTCAGCGGGCCGTTGCCGCCTTCGCGCACCCAGCCAGTGGGCGCGGCACTGGAGGCCTCGGCGTCCAGATTCGCCATGCTGGCGGCGTCCGTCTCCCGAGCCCGCGGCGCGGAGCTCGTCCTTTCGACTCGGCGGCGAGTCGGCGCTGCGACCTGCAGAAGCAGCTGCGCGTCGACGTCGCCCGCAGCCGGCGGGTTTTGCGGGTCCGCAGGCTGCTTACCGTGCGGCCTCGAAGACGGAGGCGGCGGAGGTGGCGGAGGCGGCGCGCGAGTGTCCGAGCCCGAAGCATCGCCGCCTTCCTCGGCGAGAGGGTTGGCGGTGCCGACCTCCCCGGTCTGCCCCGTAAAGTTAGGAGGCGGCGGCGCTGATGATAGCGGGGGGACAAGCATCGCCGCGCGGCGGCGAACGGCCGCCTCGGCGTCTCGTTTTGACGCGGCCGCGGCCTCGTCCAGATGCCGCTGGGCGTTGGCGGCCGCCTTGTCAGCCTGCGCCTTCTCCAGCCGCTTGGCCTCCTCCTCTGCGCGCTTCTCCGCGTTCCGCTCCGTCGCCTCCGGAGATCGGCGGCGGGTCGACCCGCCAGCGTGTTGGAGGACGTCGCCCCCGACCCCATGACGGAGGGCGCGGCGACTCTCTCAAGGGAGAGGGGGGCGCTGGGGAGGAGAGGGGCGAGAGTCAGATCAATTCAAGTGAAGTCAGAAAAAAGCAAAGAGTAAAAAAAAACTTACGAAGAGATAAGCGGCGGCCTTTTCACTTCCTTACGGAAGCGGTTGGCCTTCGCGGCCGCCTCCTCCCGCTTGGTCGCGGCGGCGGTCCCCTGGTTTTTTGGCCGGCCGCCCGGCCTTCGGCCGGCGTGGCGCTTCTTCGACCCAGCCTGGATGGAGGGGCCGGCTCTCGGTTGATGGCGCGGGATGACTTCTGCGTCGATGTCATCCTCGGGCCAGTCGGCGAAGGTCGCTGACGGCCTGAGGCCGCCCTCCTCCTCCTCCCTACCGCCTTCAGCGTCGGCCTCCAGCGCCGCGGCTCCTAGGTCGGGGTCGTCAACGTCGCTGACCTCGCGGTCAGGGACGTATTCACGCGGTTCTCTCAGGGCGCCGGCGGCAGGCGCCAAGAGGGGGTTCTGATCAAAGAAACTGACAAGATTAGGGCTCGAGGTCGGTAACATGCAAGACCGGAGCACAGATGGAAAACTTACCACCGGCGGAGGGTTGTCGCACGAGTACGGCTCCTTGCCGAACTGCCACTCGGCGGTGAACTTGTAGTGGGCGATGAGATTCACCATGTTCGCCACCTCCACGCGCGGCATGTCCTTGGTGCACAGCCGGCTGGGATCATGCCGGCCGCTCATCTGGCAGATGAGATGGGGCCGGCCTTGGAGCGGAAGCACCCGGCGCGCCACAAAGGCGGCCAGGAGGTCGGAGGCGACGAGCCCCTCCGACTGCGTCAGGACTCGGAGGCGCGCCACGGCGCCGACTCCGGAGGCCGAGAGAGTCTTCGACCGTTAGGACCGGTGGCGGCCGCCGGTCGGTGCTTCGAGGTCGGCGGCGGCAGGTTGACCCAGTCGCCGTCGGTGGCGATGTTGTTCACATAGAAGTATGTTTTTTGCCACATCTTCACCGACTTCACCAGCCGGATGGACGGGAAGGGGTTGTCGGCCGTCGTGCGCCGTGACGCGATGAACGTGCCACACTGCGCCGGCGTGCCGGCGGCCTGCGTGCCGAGCTTGGAAGAGAAGAACTCTCCCCACAGCTCGATGGTGGGGAGAACTCCGATGTAGCCTTCGCACAAGGTGGCGAAGGCGGAGAGGAGCACCACCGCGTTGGGGGTGAGGTGGTGCGGCTGGAGCTGGTACAGCTCGAGGAACGAGCAGAGAAACCCGCTCGCCGGAAGGCCCATCCCGCGCATGAGGTGCGAGCGGAAGATGACCCTTCGCTTTGCCTCGGCGCGGGCGGATTTCCCGCGCGGGCGAAGCTCGCACCAGATCAGCGCTCGGAAGACGGCGGGTCCGGCGGAGGAACTCGATGTCCTCCGCGTCCACGTCCGAGCCGTCCCACTCGCCGGAGCGCGAGGCGGTGGGCGCGGCGGAGGAGGAGCTCATCGTCGACGAAGAGAGAAAGAGCAGCGGAGCGGTGGTGCGACAGAGCAAGAAGAAGGGCGAGAGGGCAGAGGAGGGAGTGCGCGTGCTGCGCCGCCGCTCCCCCTCGGCCTATTTATAGCCCCATGGGCTGAGAAGCCGAGGGGGCGACGTGGGGATTGCTCGCGCCCACGACCCCGCCGCCCCACGATTAAAAACCCCCGCGATTCTTGCCCGCGGTAACGGCGTGGGGATGCCAACCGTCCTCGGCCGCAGCGGATCCGCTCGGGAACCGAGGCGCGGTAGTGGCGAGCCCCACTGGCGGGCGTCCGCCCCGCCACGCGTGGGCAAGCGTGCTACTCGCCTCCACGTGGCGTCGGTGATAGGACCGTCTCGCAGATGGCGAGGAAGCGTGGCGTCGCCGCTGGCTTCCGCCATGGCTCGCGAGGCGGCCCGTCTGCGACAACCGACTCTCGAGTCGGCGCCGCGAGATTGAAACTGCCGGCTGCGGCGGCGCCCGTCGGGTTTGCGGCCGGGGACTCATCGCCGGAGTAATGGGCCATGGGTAGGCAGACCGGGACCCAAGATCTTTCAAGACATCGGGCAGGCCGTGCCCTCGGCGAGTCCCAGCAGGCGACCTTGGGAAGGCGAGTCCCGGTGGCGACCTTCGAGAAGGCCGAGTCCCGGTGGCGACCTTGAAGAACCGAGTCCCCAGACGGCGACTCGAGGCCAAGCCGACTCGGGCTGCGACCTCTCAGGGGCCGACTCGAGAGTCGGCCCGCGACCTTCCACGACGACCAACGCAGGGTACGGCCCGTCGTGGCTGTCCCCTCGGACCCACGGGAGGGGGGGGGGCATGGCTACAGTGAGCCGCGTCACCAAGAGATCTCCGGTGGCGCGCATTGCCATGCCACCCGACCCTCGCCCCAGCATGCTGCAAAGACTGTACCCACGACAATGGCGCGCAGACGGCCGGAGATCGCCGGGCCCTCCGTCAGTGAGATAGAAGAGCTCGGCTGGAGAGTCCGAAGACGGCGTTACAGGAGTCGGCCACATCGGAGTCGGCCGCCTCCTGGCCAGGGCCCCACGAGCCATAAACCAGATTGGACGGGGAGTGGCGACAGTGATCGCCTGGTAGGCGGCGGCACTGTTCCCACGACCCCATGACCATGCCTGCGTCATCAGGAGTGCTGCATAGTGCTCAGCCTGTCCGCGGGACCCGCCAGTCGGCGGGCCCCAGAAGTCGGCGGAGAAGACGGCGGCAAGAGAGACTGACGGCTGGGGGCCACGCCCAGTCAGATTACCCTTGTACCCCCGGGGGGTAGGCCTATATAAACCCCCCGGGGCACCCATGCAAAGGGTTCGGCCCTGAGTAGGTTTCCTAGACATATAGCAAGAGGGGAAGAGCTAGCCTTGCTCCTCCCTGCCTCCATACAGCTCGAGGAGCACCCTTGTACTATCTCCCATAGTGATCATGCGGAGACCCATGAGCAGCAGAGGGGTATTATCTCCTCGGAGAGCCCCGAAGCTGGGTAAGATTCGCCGGCGTGCATGCCTTCGCCTCATCCCGCTTCCAGGCACCGGCGACGTTCTACTCGCCCCCACCATGATAAGCCACCCGTTGGCATATGTCGCACCCAACCCCCGACAGATGTGCAATCTTGCTTTTGCTTTGTAGGGCGGGCAAAGGATCACATAAACATTGCGCAGGTAGTGATTTATGTTTCCTTCTCTTGGATGGATTTAATTTTAGTATGTGAAGTTGGAAGTCGGGAGCACTCAAGTTTTGATTAAATGACCTTGGACCGACAGCCATGCTTATTTTGTTAATGCGTGCCACATATAGTGTAGTAGGAGTACTTATTTATTTTAATTGAAGCAGTGGCATAATTCCTTGTTGAGCTAAATTATTCTCCGATATATCAAGCAAAGCCAAACTCTATTTACGATGTAGATAATATGCTATAAGTGGTAACATTTACCTACTACCATGTTTTCTCCGGGGATTGTGGCATGCACTTCCAATTCGTCTAATTTATGGATGGAGAACTTTATCTTTTTTCAAATTGTGGTATCGTGTTTTTGCTTACTTATTGAAATCAGCCAAATTTGACAGAGTACCTGACATTTACAAATCGGCATGTTACTAAAGAAACACAGGATTCATGGCAAGGTTGATCCAGATGAGTAGTCTTATGCGGCAAGTTATTTTCGCTTTATTCCCTTTGGTGCCCGGGCTTGCATCCAAATTTCCAAGATTCAATAGTAATGGTTCTATACTTCTAGTCATGATATCAGGAATTAGTTGCATTGGGTGAAGTGGTTGGCATGGAAAGTAGAGGTGTCTCTGCTGATACACTTGCTTCCTTAGCTTCAGTAACTTACAACACAAAAGATATGCAAGATGTCAACACAGAACAGTATATTCAATACTTTTAAGTTTCATAGCCTTACAATAATATATATTATTAAAGTGGCGTGCTAACGTGTAATTATTGTTGGTAGATGTGTAATTTGTCGAAGGGCATTTGAGAAAGGTGAATCCTTGGTTGCACTTCCTTGCAAGCATTCATACCATCCCAACTGCCTTATTCAGTGGCGTTAAATAAATAAGGTACAATGCCACTTTCAACCTATTTATTGTTAGAACATATAGTTCCCCAAATATGAGGATTGCCTATGTTTTCATGGTATGAAGCATATCAGGCAATCACACCTGCGCCATGGAAAATGTAGGGTTCCTTTGTACCTCTACTACACAATCACACATCTATGCTTATTAATCTAGTCACCTGAATAGAAAATGTAGGGTTCCTTTGTACCTGTGCAACACTTTTCTTTTACATATTTTAGTATTTGTATTTTTAGATTTCTTGGGCCTCTAGAACTCAGGTTAGGCGATTGTATTTTTGTTTAGGGTTTTATATACAGGGCTATTGGTATTCCTTGTAGAATTTTGGCACCTAAAACAATGTATGTAAAAATGGGTATTTCTAAAAATTGCATTGAAAGTGCTTAATATAACATGCCCATAGATTTTTCAGCCGCATACATATATGGCGAATATTTATAGTATAAAGTCTTGTTTGCAATTATTTACATGTCATGACCATTTACTTTTCACTATAAATGATCTGATGTATCATGATACTTTTGTGTTAGCAAATTTTTATTCAAATTCAAATTAAATTGAAAGCTTCTAATCTTGCTAACATGTGTGTGTGAAGTCATAGTAATGCTCAAAGTTAAGTTTCTAACACCCAGTTATTGCAGAAAATTAGGTCATATTGATTGTTATGTCTGATGAGACTTGAATATACCATATATGGAAGTCTCATTTTATATTATTGCACATATAGTATAGAGAAGTAGAAATTTGCAAATGGATGAGCATGTAACTTATATAGTGTTGTGTACAAGACATCAATGCTTACTCCTGCCTTATCTGGTTCTACCTGTATATACTAATGTTGTTTGTCTCCTGCTGAGCAGGTTGTAACCTTGTTTCTGTATGGTGTCCTCTTAGCGGGACATCCCCTGTGTGTTCTACAGGCTATTGCTGCTATGTTTTTCAAATGGACAAATTGGTCATCATCAACTCGTCATGATTGACGAGCATCCAGGTAAAGCATCTTCCATTGTTGCGCCTGATAAAATCTTGTGCGATGTTGATTTGCTTCGGGGGCAGTTCTTCTGCTTAGGTTTTTGGTTACTCCGAGCATATTTCAGAAGGCACCTAGGTGTTTTGCAGGTTACCATGGCCACATTTCGATAGATAATAGGTTACTTTGTAAATAAAACATGCAATAAAGTTTTTGTATCGTTACAGATCTGGATGTAGCTGGCCTGCTCAACCGGTAGCTGCATTCATTGATGCACTGCACGCACGCACGCTATCTCCAAGGGTCCAACCTCGCTTGTCAATGCATGGCCAAGCTAGGAGAGGTAATGTAACACTCGCCGCCAAACGCTTCTGCGAGAGAGTCTCATGGTCCCGCCTGTTTTTACTTTTTAGAGAGAGATAGAGAAATGTCGGTCAGTACGTGGAGGACCCATCCAACAAGTCGACCAGACGCCCATTTGGCTGCATCCGGCGTCCTCTACCTCTAGCTCGTTAATGGCTACCGAACACCCATTTGGCTGTATCCGGTCAGTACATGAAGTTACTGATCAATCTTTGTAACTTCTATGGTCCCTATTAATTGGTATCAATCGATATATATTTGCTTTCCTGGCCCCAATGGGTAGGTCTGAGTAATTTTTGTTAAAGTTCCTGGTTTGTGTCTGTGTTCAAGCCACTTTATAATTTTTGTGAAAATTCCTGGTTTTCTGTTCGTGTTCAAGCTAGTTTTTGAAATGATGCGGTTTTCGCACCAAGTGCCATTTCATATCCAGAGCTCCCCAAGGTATGGCATGAAATTGATCCAGCCTCAACTACAAAGGAACATCTCCAAGTAGTTCCAGTCTGATGATGCCACATATGCTTGCTCCGACTTCTATCCATTTCGTCCCGCACCGCACTATCGCGCCCAAAGAGGATTCAAAAGGTAGCAGCGGCGGCGAAGGCCCGGCGCTGACCGCAACCCTAGCCCGAATCTGAACCCGCGGGCCGACGCTTCCGGGGTGGGCCGCCGACGAGGCGCGGCGCGGCGCCCGTTCACGGACTTCAGCCAAGTCCACACCATTAACAACCTGTGCCCGTCCGTCCTGTGCCCTGGATCTCGTGGCACCGGCCGTCCTGTGCCCGTCCCTAGGGTTCCGAGGTGCGCGATTAACATCTGGGTTTTTTATTTTTTTAGGGTGCGACTAACATATAACATCCCTTTTGGATTGATGCAGGAGAGGGTGTACATGATGCTGTGGATGAACGAAGGCGGCGAGGGTAGCGATTATGGGAGCTCGGAGGCTGGGAGCTATGAGCATGAGCATGGGGAGCTAGAGCACCACCATCGCGTTCACCACCAGGAGCACCCGGGTGGTGTCCATGGTGCTGGGGATGATGATCTCAAGGTTTCTGGTTACTCCGAGCATATTTCAGTAGGCACCTAGGTGTTTTGCAAGTTACTCTGGCCACAGCTTGATTGATAATAGGTTACTTTGTAAATAAAACATGCAATAAAGTTTTTCTATCGTTACAGGTCCGGACGCAGCTGGCCTCCTCAACCTGTAGCTGCATGCATTCTTGCACTACACGCACACACGCAGTCTCCAAGGCTCCAACCTTGCTCGTCAATGCATGGACAAGCAAGCATAGGTAACGTAGCACTCGCTAGCAAACGCTTCCGCGGGAGAGTCTCATGGTCCCGCATGTTTTTACTTTTTAGAGAGAGAGGGATGTTGACTAGTACATGGAGGACATATCCAACGAGTCGACTGGACGCCCATCTGGCTGCATCCGGCGTCCTCAACCTCAAGCTCCTTAATGGCTACCGGACGCCCATTTGGCTATTTCCGGCCAGTACATGAAGTTACCGATCGATCTTTGTAACTTCCATGGTCCCTATTAATAGGTATCAATCGGTATATATTTGCAATTTTTGCTGGCCCCAATGGGTAGATCTGAGTAATTTTTGTGGAAGTTCCCGGTTTTGTGTCTGTGTTAAAACCACTTTTTAATTTTTGTGAAAATTCCTGCTTTTGTGTATGTGTTTAAGCCACTTTCTGACCCAGCAAAGAGCAGGAGGATTCCAACAGAGGAAATGATTCGGTTTTTGCACCAGGTGCCATTTCATATCCAGAACTCCCCCAAGGTATGCTATGAATTGGATCCAACCTTAACTACAAAGGAACTTCTACAAGTAGTTCTAGTCTGATGATGCCACATATGCTTGCTCCGACTTCTGTCCTTTTCGTCCCGTATCGCGCTATCGCGCCCAATGAGGATTCAAAAGGGTGCAGCGGCGGCGAGAGGCCCGGCGCTGACCGCAACCCTAGCCCGAATCTGAACCCGCTGGTTGACGCTTCTGGGGGGGGGGGGCGGCAATGAGGCGCGGCACGGTGCCCGTTCTCGGACTTCAGCCAGGTTAACGCCGACCTCCAAGAGCAGGCAAGTTGCCTAGATCTTGTGGACCCGGCCGTCCCTTCCCTGTCCGTAGGGTTCCATGGTGCATGATTGATATCCTGATGTTTTAATTTTTTTAAGGTGTGACCAACATAGAACATCCCTTTTGGATCGATGCTGGAGAGGATGTACATGATGCTGTAGATGAACGAGGGCGGCGAGGGCAGCAATTATGGGAGCTCGGTGGCCGGGAGCTACGAGCATGAGCATGAGGAGCTGGAGCACAACCACCGCGTTCACCATTAGGAGCACCTGGGTGGGGTCCATGGTGATGGGGATGAGCATCTCAAGGCTGAGGGTCAGGGCTACCTGCGAGGATGATGGCGAGGACAAGCTCTCCGAGGCTTTGAAGAGGAGGGGTTCGAATAGAATGAGGAGGTGCAGGACATGGAGCCAGCGCTAGCCCTGCAGAGTACAGGTTGTCACATGGCTTATGGCCCTCGCTGGGATCAGCGATTGTGAGTATGTTTTTCAGCTCATTTCACATTTCGCTTGGGTTGCTGAGGTGCAGTTTTGCTTTTGCTTTGTAGGGCGGGCAGAGGAGCATGTTGAGGATCACATAAACGCTGCACAGGTAGTGAATTATGTTTCGTTTTCTTGGATGGCTTTAATTTTTGTATTTGAAGTTGGATGTTGGGAGCACTCAAGTTTTGATTAAATGACCTTGGACTGACAACAATGCTTATTTTGTTAATGCGTGCGACATACAGTGTAGTAGGAGTACTTATTTATTTTAATTGAAGCAGTGGCATAATTCCTTGGTATAGCTAATTATTCTCTGATATAGCAATCAAAGCCAAAAGCTAGTTATGATGTAGATAGTATGCTATAAGTGGTAACATTTACCTAGTACCATGTTTTCTCCGGGGATTGTGGCATGCACCTCCAATTCGTCTAATTTATGTATGGAGAACTTTATATTTATTAAAATTGTGGTATCGTATTTTTGCTTACTTATTCAAACCAGCCAAATTTGATAGAGTACCTGACATTTAGAAATCGGCATGTTACTCAAGGAACACATGATTCATGGCAAGGTTGATCCAGATGAGTACTCTTATGAGGCAAGTTATTCTTGCCTTATTCCCTTTGGTGCCTCGGCTTGTATATGAATTACCAAGATACAATGCTAATGGTTCTAGACTTCTAGTCATGATTTCAGGAATTAGTTGTACTGGGTGAAGTGGTTGATTCGGATAGTAGATGTCTCTCTGCTGATACACTTGCTTCCTTAGCTTGAGTAACTTACAAAACAAAAGATATGCAAGATGGTAACACAGAACAATACGTTCAAATACTTTTAAGTTTCATAGCCTTACAATAATATATATTATTAAAGTGGGATGCTAACGTGTAATTATTGTTGGTAGATGTGTAATTTGTAGCAGGGAATTTGAGAAAGGTGAATCCTTGGTTGCACTTCCCTGCTAGCATTCATACCATCTTGATTGCATTTCAGTGGCGTCAAATAAATAAGGTACAATGCCACTTTCAACCTAATTATTAGAACATATAGTTCCTCATAGATGAGGATTGCCTATGTTTCCATGGTATGAAGCATATCAGGAAATCACACCCACGCCATGGAAAATGTAGGGTTCTTTTGTACCTCTACTATACAACCACACGTTTATGCTTATTAATGTAATCACCTGAGTGGAAAATGTAGGGTTCCTTTGTACCTATGCACCATTTTTTTTACATATTTTAGTATTTGTATTTTTAGATGTCTTGGGTCTCTAGAACTCAGGTTTAGCGATTGTATTTTCGTTTAGGGTTTTATATACCGGGCTATTGGTATTCCTTGTAGAATTTTGGCACCTTCAACAGTGTATGTAAAAATGAGTATTTCTAAAAATTGCATTGAAAGTGCTTAATGTAATATGTCCGTAGATGTTTCAGCAGCATACATATATATTGAGTATTTACAGTAGGATGTCTTGTGTACAATTATTTACATGTCATGACCATTTACTTTTGACTGTAAATGATCTGATGTATCATGATACATTTGTGTTCGCAAATTATTATTCAAATTCAAGTTTATCTTGCTGCCATGTTTTTCAAATGGACAAATTGGTCATCATCAAGTCGTCATGATTCAGGAGCTTTCAGGTAAAGCATCTTCCATTATTGCGCCTGATAAAATCTTGTGTGATGTTGATTTGCTTCGGGGGCAGTTCTTGTGCGTAGGTTTACTCTAGGCATATTTTAGTTGGCACCTAGGTATTTTGCAGGTTACTCTGGCCGCATTTCAATTGATAATAGGTTGTATTGTAAATAAAACATGCAATAAAGTTTTTGTATCGTTACAGATCTGGACGCAGCTGGCCACCACAACCTGTAGCTGCATGCATTCATGCACTACACGCACGCCGTGTCCAAGGCTCCAACCTCGCTCGCCAATGCATGGCCAAGCATGCAGAGCTAATGTAGCACTCGCCGCCAAACGCTTCTACGGGAGTCTCATGGTCCCACATGTTTTTACTTTTTATAGAGAGAGAGAGAGATGACGGCCAGTACGTGGAGGATGCATCCAACGTGTCGACCGAACGCCCATCTGGCTGCATTCGGCGTCCTCAACGTCTAGCTCCTTAATGGCTACCGGAAGCCCATTTGGCTGTATCCGGCCAGTACATGAAGTTACTGATCGATCTTTGTAACTTATATGGTGCCTATTAATTGGTATCTATCGGTATATATTTGCAATTTGTGCTGGCCCCAATTGGTAGATCTGAGTAATTTTTGTGAAAATACCTGGTTTTGTGTCTGTGTTCAAGCCACTTTATATTTTTTGTGAAAATTCCTGGTCTTGTGTCTGTGTTCAAGCCACTTTCCGACCCAGCAAAGAGTAGGAGGATTCCAACGGGGGAAATGATGCGGTTTTTGCACCAGGTGCCATTTCATATCCAGAACTCCCCCAAGGTATGCTAGATTTGGATCGAGCCTCAACTACAAAGGAACTTCTCCAAGTAGTTCCAGTCTGATGATGCCACATATGCTTGTTCCAACTTATGTCCTTTTCATCCCGCACCGCACTATCACGCCCAAAGAGGATTCGAAAGGGAGCAGCAGTGGCGAGAGGCCCGACGCCGACCGCAACCCTAGCCCGAATCAAAAACTGTCGACCGACGCTTCTGGAGTGGGCCGCCGAAGAGGCTCGGTGCGACACCCATTCACGGCCTTCAGTCAAGTCAACGCCGACCTCCAGGAGCAGGTAAGTTGGCTAGATCTCGCGACCTCGATCGTCCCGTCCCCGTCCCTAGGGTTCCTATGTGCGCGATTGACATCCGGATGTTTTAATTTTTTTGAGGGTGCGACTAACATATAAAATCCCTTTTGGGTCGATGCAGGAGAGGGCATACATGATGTTGCGGATGAATGGAGGCAACGAGGGCAGCCATTATGGGAGTTCGGAGGCCGGGAGCTACGAGCATGAACATGAGCAGCTGGAGCACCACACTACAAAAAAAAATACACTTCCGTGATGATACATGTTTGTCATAGTAGGTCACATTTTTTGTCATGCATGTACATCCATGATGATTTTATGACAGAATCAACATAGTCATACCTGTGCTGTCGTAGAAGTGTTCCATGACATTACCGAAATTATCATCACGGAAGTGTCCAATTCCATGACGATAAATCGCGCGTCACAGAAGTGCTTTCGTCAAGGGTGACCGACATGTGGCATCCACCATAACGGAACGCTATTAAGCTATCGGGTCGGGTTTTCGATCCGATAACCCGTTAACAGCCCCGATCAATGGGGATTTTCCACGTGTAAAATCATCATTGACTGGAGGAAACACATGTCGGCTCATCGTTGGGACAGATGTCATCCACTCATTGGACAAAAAGCGCCTATGATACATCGACACGTGGCACGACCCAACAGAGGCCCATTCCTGTGAAAAGGCCGGCCCGTCTGACTTGGTCAAAGGTGGCGGGCCGGCCCATGGAAAGCCTGTTAACAGCATGTTCGCATATAGCCCATTTACTGCCCGCTAACCAAAGGCCCATTATGCCCTATCCAAATTAGGCCCAGTAGCGTCATCTGGGCCATCCAATATGATTCCAGCCCATTTTTACTTCTGGCCCATGTATGGCCCATGACGTCTTTTCGGCCCATATGAGGCCCTTTGTAACTCTTGGCCCATTAACGGCGCATGGTGAAACTGGCCCGTAATGAACAGTGTATCACTTTACACCCATTAACGGCCCGTGGTGAAACTATCCCATAATGAATAGTGTATCACTTTATACCCATTAACGACCCGTTATTCTGTTGGGCCATTTCCAGCCCATGTTATATTTTGGCCTTCTCAAATCCCATTCATTCTTGGGCTCATTTCCAGCATTCATTTACTTACGGCCCATTACTGTCATTTTCTGCTTGTGGGCCAAATTCAGCCCGTGGTTACAGTCGGCCCGTTTGTGGTCCGTTAATTCGTTGGGCCGTTTTCATAGCGTCATCAAATACGGCCTATTAATGATGGCCCGTTATGGTCGGACCATGAATGGGCGATTCCAACTCTAGCCTGTTTACGACCATAATGCGGTCTGTTATTGGCCCATGTTTGGCCAATCGATCATACAACCTGTATAAGGCCCATTGATGATATGGCCCGTAGAAGGCCCATTGTTTCTACGGCCCGTAGAAGGCCCATTGTTTCTACGGCCTGTAGAAGGCCCACTGTTTCTACGGCCCGTAGGAGGCCCAGTGTCACTACAGTAAATATTAGCCCATGGTTATGTGGCCTAGTTTTAAAAAATAGGTTATTGTAGCCACTAGCAAACCACGGAAAAGAACTGCACTGACTACAAGCAAACAAATAAACAAGACAACAAGGAAATAAATAAGCAAGCAACTTATGCTAGGCTATCACGGCTATTACACATATTACATCCACTGGGCATCAAAGTTCGCCACCAGTGCAAATATAGGGAACAAAGCAGCATATAAACGCCGCAGCAAAACAAGTCCAGAACTGAAACCACTTTAGAAGAGCTCAAGAAACAATATCCTGGGTACCCATAATGCTGTCAACATGCTTAGCAAGCTTATTAACTTTCTCTTGTTTGGCGCTTAAATCCTCCAGCGCTTGTTGTTGCACAAGAAAGTACGCATCTGAATTCGCAGGACTTCCTCGATCCTTGACTTCTTGCCGCAAACATAGCCGATCGATGCCTTTCAGCTTGTAGCTAAGACTGAAGAAGCCAAAGTGATTTATGTAGCGAGTTCGAAGAGCTTGTGCCAACGGTACTGGCCAGTAACTTGAACACTACATCAACACAGGACTGTGGGGTTTTCTCACTGTCTACAAGATCGTTTTATCACCTTTCTTGGAGACCAACAGGTTGTCTCACTATCTTGAACCTTATCGCATTACTTTCTCTACCATTGCATAGTGGGGTGCTCTTCTCCAATATTACATTTGCATACTACAAGAGAAACAAGCGCATACATTACATGTTTAGCTTGTAGTATACTGAAACTCATTTTGGTAAACCAGTTCAGTAGTATGGTGGACAGGATAACAGCATGAAACAAACATATATCTATGTACTATGGTCACTGTATTGTCCATATCATTCTAGTTTATGTTGCCTAATCAAGATAGAGACACAGTTCAACTCATATATTTTTAAGACACAACATCATAGACAGAATATAAGTGTGAGAAACTACACAACATTGGCAGCACTTGTAATGTGCATCACATGAGAACATTATTGTTTATACAACTTAAACTGAAATCAACATAGAGCAAGAAGTTAGAACAGCAATCCAGTTAAAGAAATAGGTTTAAAACATACCTGTTGCTCCATTGGAGTTTCAATTGGATCCTTCAAATTCGAAAGTAGTTGGTATGAGTAAATACAGTGATGCAACAACAAAGGAGTATGGACCATAGCTACGGAATCTGACCTGAGAACAGTTGCTCTTCTGCTTTAAACATGGAGTTCGGGTTAGCTATGGTGGTCTTCATGCTTTGGGCATTGCAGTAGCTTTACAAACTGCTCGTGTGGGGGTACTCTATGGTGGACATGGTGCTTTGTTAACTAGAAGTGGGTTATTATTCGCTGGCGTTGCGGTTAGATGGGTTGTAGCTGGTTCTCTGCCCAACGGTGTAAGTGTGCAATCTGGAAGAGTCTCGATTATGTGTGGTGGGGCTAGTTTGTTGGCCAGTACAACCATGGTTCTATCTACATCGACGGGTAGCATTGTCTTTTGTGAAGAACGGGTTTTTCTCCCTTAGATACTGCCATCACCCCCTCCAATTCAAATGGCTGATAAACGAGAAAAGAAATTGAACGTACAGACATTGTATGATAGACAGATGTGGTAATTCACATATATGTTGTCTAACCAAATAGGACAGCATGACACAATTTCACATATATGATGCCTAACTAAACATGATAGCATGACATAGTTTTAGATATATGATGGATAACTTAACAGGATATAATGGCATAATTCAACATATGATGAGTACCTAAACAGGATGACATGACAAAACTATATGCTGTCTTTTTAAAATAGGTTGGGATGAAATAATTCACATACATGTTGTCTAAGTATACAGGATGGCATGATATAATTGACATAATTGATTCATATACTAAGCAGCTGGCACTCGCATGTATGATATCTAAACTAAGCAGATGGAATTCAATATTGTGCATATGATGTCTAAACTAAGCAATGCAAACACCATATGCATCATATGAGAAATATAAACATTGCAACTTAGAGCGTACACCTCAGGTGGGATAAAGGACTGCTCATCTGTCTCTGAATCCTCCTCTGAGGAGCTCCCTATAACCATCGAGATATATGCTTCAACAGGTACCATTACCTGCTCTGAAGACCTTGTTTTCACTCCAGATTTTTCCATAACCGGCTCAAATGGCTGATACACATGAAGAGTAGTTCAATATACACAGATTGTCGACAAATGAATATGTAATGAAAAAAAAGATGGCATGAGATAATTCACATATATGATGCCTGGCTCCATGGCGGTGCATAATTCACATATATGATAACTGGCTGAAAAACATGGCATTGCATAATTCACATATCTGATATAGAAAGCAAACAGGAGGCACTCACACAAAGCATGTCTAATATAAGCAGATGGCATGGCAATGCAAGACACCATATGCATGATATGAGCAATATAACCCAGCCAAGTTAGAGCGTGCACCTCGGGAGGGGGGGGGGGCGGGAATATGATTGGTCATCTGTCTCTGAATCCTCCTCTGAGGAGCTATCTGTAACCAGCAAGAAATCTACATCGACAGGTAGCACTGACTGCTCACTAGACCTTGTTTTCACTCCAGATTTTCCCATGGCCGACTCAAATGGCTGATGCACAAGAAGAGTAGATAAATGTATAAACATTGTTGACAAATGGAATACATTATGGAAAAAAAAATATGGCATGTTACAATTCACATATACGATGACTAGCTAAACAGGATGGCATTGCATGATTCACGTATATGATGCCTGGCTAAAGAAGATGGCATTGCATAATTCCCATATACTCCCTCCGTTCCTAAATATTTATCTTTTTAGAGATTTCAAAGACTACCACATACGGATGTAAATAGACATATTTTAGAGTGTAGATTCACTCATTTTGTTCCGTATGTAGTCACTTGTTGAAATCTCTAAAAAGACAAATATTTAGGAATGGTGGGAGTATGATATAGAAACGAAACAGGTGGCATTCACACAAAGCAAATCTAAATTAAGCTGATGACATATAAGATGTATAATGTAAGCAATGCAAGGCGCCATATGCATGATGTGACCAACATCAGCATGCCAGGTTAGAGCAAACACCTCAGGTGGTAAACAGGCGTGGTCGGCTCCTTCTGAATCCCCATCTGAACAATTATCTTCCTTTGGAATACAATTTGGAAATGCAGGAGGGGGGGCCCACTTCACCCACCATTGAGCGGCGTCTGCATGACATTATATTCCCACGCAACAGCCTTCTCTTTTTTCTACATGTTCAGTACGATTGTGTACAATATCTGACATGCATAATAAAAAACATAGTTAGATTTTGTAAGGCCTAAGGGGTGCATGCAAAAATCAAGACTAATGGTAGCAAACGAGTGGATGGATCCAAAACTAATGATAGCAGGTAGATTATAGCTTCAGTTTAAAAAGATAGACAATGGATCATCTATTGTTTGTTGCCCACCCAACATGAACCACATAGAAGACCCCAGATGAACCAGATAGTAGACAAATACTATTTGTTGCTGGCTCGATATGAGACCCATGGGCATTTTAAAACTCAAGTTTGAACGATAAAGTAGCAGGTAATAAAACCGATGTATAACGTAAGCAAACACTAAAGACTGCGACCTCTCTTTTGGAACTGTGTAGTCCTCAAGTTCATCTACTCAGACGATGATGTTAATGCAGTTGGCATGGCTGCCGGCAATGGGGAAGATGATCTGAGGCGGCGGAATTAAGTCTGCACGGGGGATCTCTGCTGCAGTGAACGCTTCTGTCGATGGTGCACCTCGGGTGGGGTGGATGATGGCACGACAGGAGCAGGACATAACACACAGAGTTTTCTTTGACGCCTATCTGAAAATGAAGTAAATCTTTAAGGGCTCTTTAGAATTGGAGGATTCTATAAACGCAGGGACAGGAAAAACATAGGAATAGGATAGGAATGCACGTGCAAAACAGAGCATTTGGAAACATAGGATTTCAGTCAACCTGGGTGTTTGGTTCACATGAATTGGAAGAACACAGGAATGGAGAAACATGGTCAAATTAAAGTCAAACCAAGTGAAAATGAAAAATAAGAATATTATTATGCTAGTAATGCAATTAGTTCTGTTCTTCATGCATATTAATTTGAAAAGGACGTCCAAGTGAATAAAATTCCTACGTTTTTTCTTCGAAAGAGACACCAAAGGAAAAAAAATCCTCCAGTTTTGCTTTGCTCCACTCCTTCTAACAGATTTGCACGAATAGTAGTTCCATAGCAAAGGATCCCTGAGGGATCGACATGAATGCAGAGTAACAAAGCGATGCGACGAGTGTACAACCTCTTTGGCATAGCCTTGTGGACCTCAGCATCATTGGGTTGGACGTAGAGGATGGTGATGATGCTGGTGTGACTGTCGGAGGCGGGGAAGAAGATCTGAGGCCTCTAGAAACGGCGCCGAGGGTACTGCTCCGCTGTGATGGACAGTTCCGTCGTTGGACCAGCTCCGGTGAGGTGTACGGCGACAAGGCTGAAGCAGGACAAGACAGACAAGGTTAATCTGAAGTGGGACCCTAATATCATCTGCTATAGATGATGTAAAATACATCACCAAAAAGTGCTAGATGTAAAACGCATCAGCCACGCCACGACCGCTCCGACAGATGTTGTAAGTACTGTTCACTCTGAACTTAACTGAAGAAAATGAACTTTACAGTCGAAAATGAATTTTACTGTCGAACCTGATTGAACTAGTAGCAGAGCATTGCAATAGATGTTTAGGGTGTTCGAGCACTAGTAGCAGAGAATCAGTGAACTAAATCAGCAGACGCTCGAGCAGGGAACGCACTAGCAGAGAGCAAGTCGTGCAGTAGCACCGCGAGCGAGTGCTAAAGCAGCAACTCCTATAGCTGCCGGAGGTCGTGCAGCAGCAGCAGCATCGCAAGTGAGAGCAAGAGCAGAGCAGCAACACGAACGAAAGCAAGAGCAGTGCAATAGTGTGACCGACAACAAGAATAGAGCCGCAGCGCAAGTGAGAGCCGGAGCACCTGCAGCTAGTGCCGTTGTGGAAGTCGCCACCGAGGAAGCAACGACATGGGGGAGAGACGCTGTGGATGATGTGGCCGTCGATGGAGACCCGCCATGTCTGCTCGGTATCAAGCACCGGCAGCCCCGTGAGATCGAATAAAATATAAATTGCAGCGGTGAGTGCAGAACCTCCTTGGTGGCGCCGAGTTGGCCTCGGCTTCATCGAAGGAATTGGTGAGGGTGCTATGGTTCCGGTGGATCATGTCAAGACGGCGCTATGGGGATTGAGGTGGCGCGATAGACGAGGCGAATGTCGGGGCAGCTCCTTGGAGGTGGAGGACGGGGCGCCTAATCCGGCGGGATGACAAGATCGACAACGGATCCAGTGTGGTGGATGAGGGATGGCGAGCTGTTGCGGTGGACGACGTAGTCGGGGAAGAGTCTCTGGCTGGGCGGCGGTCGCGAGGCCGACGGAGGAGCGTGGGGTTTCGCGTGTTTTGGCGGCCTCGGTGTACGAATGGGGGGCGAAGGGGGAGGGTGGGAGCCAAGTTTATGGACGTGCTTGTCCGAAATGTAGGGTAAGTTACCAGCATACCCCCACCGGTTTTGACACCCCGATGTGGAGCTTCATTTTCGGCTGAGGGGTAGAAGGGGGATTTTGCGTGTCTGGGCTGCGGTACCAATTTCGGATGAGGAGGGAGTTCTCGCGCGCATCGAAATTTCAGGATAACAAGGCACGACGCGGGTTGAAGAGGCGGGAGGTTCAAAGCAGGTGAGACAAAAGATACTCGAGCTTGAAAATTTTGGGATAACAAGGTGCGGATTCTTGTTCGGCAGAACAAACTTAACGTGTAAAAAACAATTCATACAAGACACAAGAGAGTCATGTCCCCTTTTACTATATTGCTATAGATGCCATTGAAAAAACTACAAGAAAAATGTAAAAAAATCGGGAGAACAAGATTACCCTGCACAGTACCAAATCGATTGGCACTTCCCTCAACAACAACAAAAAACAAATCAATTCAGACCAAAAGAAAGAGTAATGTCCCTTTATATGATTACAAATGCCAGGATCTCGAATTTCAATTTTTGAATCCACGTTATGTTGAATTCGAATATATCGTTAGGTGACCTTGCGGTTTATAATTGATGTAGTCGTACATTTTGATCTTCCATCATATATGAACATTTTACTCCACAATGTGAACATATATATTGTCGTCTACCATATGGACTAAATTTGAATCAATTTTCCTTATTTGAATACGATTGTTGTCAAGTTATACAATAATTTAAATATTATCTTGATAACAAAAAACATGCATATAGCAGTAATTATATTTCACTATGAACTACATGTACCATACGCTCTCCAAAATATTTGTATCCATTTTATGTCGAATTCAAATCATAGTACATTATTGGTCTAGGTAGCGAGATGTTCGGGGTAATCTAAACCCTGTTTTCATATGTATAATTTTTGGCTGAATTGGGACAAGTTTTGGTATAAGCTTCTTGCAAACGGAGATTCTCTCAACAAGCCTCGTGGTTCCGAGAGGGAACGTGTCACCTTTGTGTGCGAAATGATGTACGCTGCCTCCCCCTGATTTTGTTTATAGAGGCAACATAGAACTATATGAGTGCCCTGTTAAATTTTGGAATTATTTCGGATTCGTTTGGCCTTTTTATACATTAATTGAGTTTCTGGACTTTTAATGTGCATAATCTAAATATGAACTGCATGCACATGCTCCGGTGCACCAAAGTTGGTTGAAAAATCACATGTGTGTCCTTGGTTGAATTTCTAGGTCCCATGGAAGAAATGAGAATGAAATTCAAACATCTGGGCGTCGTGACTTGGCCGAGAACATCGAGAAACTTAAATTTAAATTCATCTAAATCCAAAACTCGCCTGGAAATCATGAAACTTGGCATGGTGTCATGTCATGGCACTAACACGTTGTGGTAAAAAATTGGGCCGATTTGGAAGCTCGTGGTTCTAAGAGGGAACGTGCCACCTTTGAGTGTGAAATGATATACACTGCCCCCTTGAGTTTCTTAACAAAGGCAACATAGAACTACATGAGTTCCCTGTTAAATTTTGGAATTATTCCGGGTTCATTTGTCGCTTTTTATACATTAATTGAGTTTCTGGTCATTTAATGTGCATAAGTCAAATTTGAACTACAAGCACATGCTCTCGTGCACCAAAGTTGGTTGAAAAATCACATTTGTGTCATCGGGTGAATTTCTTGGTCCCATGCAAGAAATGAGAATAAAATTCAAACATCTGGGCATCGTGGCTCAGCCGAGAACATTGCAAAACTTGGTTTTAAAATTCTTGTAAATCCAAAACACGTCTGAAAATCATGAAACTTGGCATGGGTGTCATGTCATGGTACTACCATGCTGTGGTAAAAAAATTGGCCGAATAGGAACCGATTTTGGTATAAGCTTCTTGCAAACCGAAGCTTCTCTCAAGAAGGCTCGTGGTTCTGAGAGGGAACATGGCACCTTTGAGTGCGAAACGATATACGCTGTCCCCCTTGAGTTTATTTACAAAGGCAACATAGAACTACATGAGTGCCCTGTTAAATTTTGGAATTATTCTGGCTTCGTTTGGCCTTATTTACACATCAATTGAGTTTTTGGTCATTTAATGTGCATAATTCAAATTTGAACTACAAGCACATGCTCCCGTGCACCAAAGTTGGTTGAAAAATCACATTTGTGGATGTCGCGGAGGCCTCACCGCCCCCTACTACTCCCACCGCTGGCCCAGGGCATCCCTCTACTCACCCACCCCCCTGTTATTCTGCGGCGACGGCAGCCTCACGCCGCAGCCGAAGCAGTGAACCCTCATACTGATCTTCGCGTGGGCATCCACTGCCGCGTCTTCCCCGGCTCCGCGTCGTCCCCTTCCTAGGCCTCATTGTCGTCCACCACCTTGGTGCTCTCGGCGCGGCGTGGTCAATGTGGTCAACGACCAACTTCCATCGGAAGAGTACTGTACATGGAGAGGCTGATAGCTGGGTCCATGGCCGCAGCTGGGTCCACGGCCACATCCCAGTTTTTTTGTGATTTGCCAAGCAAGTCGCTTTGTCAGGCCTGTTGGGCTGCAAATCTTCCAAGACAAGGAGAGCTTCATTCGCCTGGCCGAGAAAATGGCCTATCAGTAATGAGAAATGGGTTGTACATTTTTAAAACACATCAAACCGGCAAATAGTTTCAAATTTCTTTTTTTCATTTCTAGATTTTAAATTGCATTTATTTTTATGCATGGACAATTTATTGGATTTTATATTGATAGACATTTATTTTTAAAATCATTTTGAATGTGACTCGAAATTTCGGGATTAAAAACAGTTCGGACCGCACCGAAATATGCAAAATTTTGTATAATTTTTTAACCGTGGCCACAGTATGGGCTGTAATGCTAACAAAAAGAATATGGGCTCCAAAAAAACCTTAAGAATTAGCAAATGGGTTGTAAATTGTTAGAAAAAATGGAAGATGGGTTGTATGTTTTTTCCACAGATTTGAGGCTTTCCTAAAAAAAGGTTGACGCACAAGCAGTGATTGTTGGATTTCCATCCAACGATCGTCGTGCTTCTTCAATCTCTGCTCTTCCTGCTCCAGCCGCTCAAACAAGCGCCGGCTGGACTACCTGCTCCCTCCTTCCCGCGGCCGGCTGTGCTGCCGCGCAGGCCTTAGCGCCCCACCGTAGTCCCATCGCTGGCCTAGCCATCCCTCTACTCACCCACACCTGCCGTTATTCTCCGGCGATGGCAGACGAATAAGTAAACCCTCGTACAGTCATACTCCCCTCCGCGTGGGAAACAACTGCCGAGTCTTCCCTGCCTCCGTGAAGTTTCCTTCCTATGCCTCACCGTTGTCCACCGCCCTGGTGCTCTCAACGCGGCCTGGTCAACATGGTCAACGACCGACATGCATCTGAAGTGGACTGTACGTGGAGAGGCTGACAACTGGGTCCACGGCCGCACGCAAGGAAATGCCTCCTTATTACGTGCAAAATAATGACTCCTCCACCTGACATATGCGTAGGGATGGCACCCGCAGGGTTTGGGTACGGGTGGAGCCACCCCATACCCTTACCCATCCCCTGTGAGCTTACCCATACCCATCAATGGGTATAATTTTTTCCCATACCCGTTACCCGACAGGGTACATGGGTACCCATGGGTAAAATTACCCATGTTTGCAAAGCATCAGTTTGAACTACTCATAGTCATAAAAACAACATATAATTTTAATCTATAAACAACAATAGATTATAACAACAACAACAACAACAACAACACACTTTTAAACAACAACACATCATAAACAACATCATATTTAATAAAAAAACATCACTTTCTTGTAAACAACAACACATCAAAACATCATCACACAGTCATATATTTTGAGTTCACGAATTCATGATAAAGTGTAGAGATAATTTTGAGTTCATATAGATTTTTTATGGGTACATGGGTATGTGGGTATTAGTTACATGATCCCATACCCGTACCCACTCTACCCAATGGGTTTAACATTTCCTTATTCATATACCCATGGATATTTTTTTGTCCCATACCCTTACCCTAATAGGGTTTTCACCCGCAGGGTACGTGGGTAATGGGTACCCATTGCCATCCCTACATATGCGACCCACCGAAATGGCCTCTGTATTTAGCGAAAAAAAAGTTACCGCCGCTGATAGCTTGGACCCACCAGCTATATCTTCGCACGCAAGGAAGTGCCTCCTTATTACGCACAAAAAAATGAATACTCCCCCTGCTAGCTGGGACCCAGTATATTGGCAGGCTGACTTGTGGGTCTACTAAGTTGATAGGGACGGAGGGCTTTGTCAACTTAGTCAATATGCACGATTCTAGCTCCAATGACCGTACGATGTCCATCTAACGGCCGTAGTGCTTCTTCAACCTCTGGTCTTCTTGCTCCAGCCGCTCAAACCAGCGACGGTCGTGCCTCGTGCTCTTGCCTCCCGTGGCTGGCTGCGATGCGGCGGAGGCCTCACCGCCCCCTACTACTCCCACCGCTGGTCAGGCCATCCCTCTACTCACCCACACCCCCTGTTATTCTCCACAACGGCAGCCTCACACCGCAATGAACCAGTGAACCCTCATACTCCTCTACGTGTGGGCATCCACTGTCGCGTCTTCCCCGGCTCCGCGTCGTCCCCTTCCTAGGCCTCACCATCGTCCATCGCCCTGGTGCTCTCGGCACGGCGTGATCAAAGTGGTCAAGGAACGGCTTCCATCGGACGTGGACTATATGTGGAGAGGCTGAGAGCTAGGTCCACGGCCGCAGCAAGGAAGTGCCTCCTTATTACGCGCAAAATAATTATTCCTCCACCTGACAGCAGGGACCCACCGGACGGGCCATCGATTTTGCAAAAAACGTTTCCCTCGATCGCTGGGACCCACCAGCTACATCTTCGCACGCAAGGAAGTGCATCCGCAAAAACAACCGCCCGACCGGCTGGGACCCACCAGCTACAAAGATCGCGACGCAAGGAAGTGCTCGATACGGGACCCACCTGGTCGGAGCGTACGTAGCATTGTCATTCTGGTCGCGAACGTGTACGTACATACTGGTCGATGTAGAGGCGCGCACATGTCGTAGTAGAGGCGCGTACGTGTCATGTACACATACATACAATGGACAGGGTGCAAGAAAGAAAATACGGCCACATACGTACATACGGGCGGGGTCTCGAACGCCTACTCGTGCATACGTACGGCCAGGGCTCATGTACATGGCTAGGTCGGAACGGAGAAACATCGTCGTCGTCGTGTTCATGGGGAGCCAACCAGCTGGGTCGGAACGGAATGCATCGTCGTGTTCATCGGGAGGGCTTGGACGGAACAGGCGATGGAAACAAGGCCTGGAGTACCATAGAACGGAGGAAACAGCCTTGTGTTCGACCGGCCACGTTCGAAACGGGATCCTGTTCATTGGGAGGGGTCTGGCGTACCGCAAAACGGAGGAAACTGACCTCCTACGATCGAAACGGGGGTCCTGTTGATTGGGAGGGGTGTGGCGTACCGCAAGAAGGACAAAACGGACTTGTGTTGGAGTGCTATGTTCGAAACGGGGCCCTGTTCATCGGGAGGGGTGTGGCGTACCGCAAAACGGGACTCCACGGGATACTGTTCATCTCCACTGTCGACCTCCTCCAGCCTCCACAGCTACTGTTCATCCACCGTCAACCTCCTCCAGCCTCCACCGCGATCGCTCATCCACGGGCTCCTGCTCATCCAGCCTCCACCACGTGCTACTCCACCGGCTACTGTTCAACCACCCCTCTCCATGGGCTCCTGTTCAACCACCCCTCCACGGGCTACTGTTAATCAACCCCTCCACTGTCTACTATTCATCCAGCCCTCCACGGGTTCGTCCTGTTCATCCAGCCCTCCACGCGGTCCTGTTCATCTAGCCCCAACCGGCTTGATCGATCGGGGTCCTGTTCATCCAAAGGCAACACCACGGGGTCCTGTTCATCCACCCCCACCGCTCACTGTTCATCCAACCCCTCCCCTCCCCGCAACGCTCACTGTTCATCCAGAGGCAGCAACGATCGGCTTCTGTTAGGAGCAGTAGTGAAGGAATCGCTCGATCGGGTTCAGTTAACAGCCTTCAATCGATCGCTCGGGTTCAGTAACACGTAGCCTGCAGTGCAATCGCTCGGGTTCAGTTAGAGCCCAAAGCCTCGCTCGGGTTCAGTTAGAGCTAATGCCTCGCACACGCGCGCATATGTGTACGAGAGAAACGCGTATTGCTCGGCCCCCGACCTCCCACCGTAACCGGGAACTCACCAAAATTTTCCTCGCCCTCGCTTCTACCACGGTTTTTTCCATCATGGACGGCCCAAAGAATGTCATGCAGCTGCGTCTCCAGCCCGCCCAGGACGAAAAGCCCATTTTCTGTCATGATTTTTTCTCATAGAAGTAGGAGCCCACCACATCTATGATGATACCAGGTTTTGTCACAATTATCGTCATAGAAGTGTCACAAGTATGGCAGAAAATAAAATTCGGCCCAAAATGTCTCGGATGTGCCTTTTTTTTGTAGTGCCACCACCGCGTTCACCACCAGGAGCACCTGGGTGCCATCCATGGTGATGGGGACGATGATCTCAAGGCTAAGGGTCAGGGCTACCTGCGAGGATGAAGGCAAGGACGAGCACTCCGAGGCTTTGAAGAGGAGGGGTTCGAATAAGATGAGGAGGTGCAAGACGTGGAGCCAGCGCTAGACCCTGTAGAGTACAGGTTGTCACATGGCTTATGGCCCTCGCTGGGATTAGCGATTGTGAGTATGTTTTCTTTTTCCAACTCATTTCACATTTCATGCGGGTTGCTGATGTGTAGTTTTGCTTTTGCTTTGCAGGCGGGCAGAGGAGCATGTTGAGGATCACATAAACACTATGCAGGTAGTGATTTATGTTTCCTTTTCTTGGATGGATTTAATTTTTGTATGTGAAGTTGGAAGTTGGGAGCACTCAAGTTTTGATTAAATGCCCTTGGACCGACAACAATGCTTATTTGTTAATGCGTGCGACATATAGTGTAGTAGGAGTACTTATTTATTTTAATTGAAGTAGTGGCATAGATCCTTGGTAGAGCTAAATTATTCTCTGATATAGCAATCAAAGCCAAAAGCTAGTTGTGATGTAGATACTATGTTATAAGTGGTAACATTTACCTACTACCATGTTTTGTCCGGGGATTGTGGCATGCACCTCCAATTCGTATAATTTATGTATGGAGAACTTTATATTTGTTCAAATTATGGTATCGTGTTTTTGCTTACTTATTGAAACCAGCCAAATTTGATAGAGTACCTGACATTTACAAATCGGCATGTTACTAAAGGAACACATGATTCATGGCAAGGTTAATCCAGATGAGTACTCTTATGAGGCAAATTATTTTTGCTTTATTCCCTTTGGTGCCCGGGCTTGCATATGAATTTCCAAGATGCAATGCTAATGGTTCTAGACTTCCAGTCATGATTTCAAGAATTAGTTGCATTGGGTACAGAAAGTAGAGGTATCTCTGCTGATACACTTGCTTCCTTAGCTTCAGTAACTTACAACACAAAAGATATGCAAGATGGCAACACAGAACAGTTTGTTCAAATAATTTTAAGTTTCATAACCTTACAATAATATATATTATTAAAGTGGAATTCTAACATGTAATTATTGTTGGTAGATGTGTAATTTGTTGCAGGGAGATTGAGAAAGGTGAATCCTTGGTTGCACTCCCCCGCAAGCATTCATACCATCCTGACTGCATTAATCAGTGGCGTCAAATAAATAAGGTACAATGCCACTTTCAACCTAGTTATTGTTAGAACATATAGCTCCCCATAGATGAGTATTGCCTATTTTTCATGGTGTGAAGCATATCAGGCAATCACACCTGCGCCATGGAAAATGTAGGGTTCCTTTGTACCTCTAATATACAACCATACGCCTATGCTTATTAATCTAGTCACCTGAATAGAAAATGTAGGGTTCCTTTGTACCTGCGCACCACTTTTTTTACATATTTTATTATTTGTACTTTTAGATGTCTTGGGTCTCTAGAACTCTGGTTTGGCGATTGTATTTTTGTTTAGGGTTTTATATACTGGGTTATTGGTATTCCTTGTACAATTTTGGCACCTCCAACAGTGTATATAAAAATGGGTATTTCGAAAAATTGCATTGAAAGTGCTTAATGTAATATGCCCATAGATGTTTCAGTAGCATACCTATATATTGAGTATTTACAATATGATGTCTTGTGTGCAATTATTTACATGTCATGACCATTTACTTCTCACTGTAAATGATCCGATGTAACATGATACTTTTGTGTTAGCAATTTTTTATTCAAATTCAAGTTAAATTGAAAGCTTCTAATCTTGCTAACATGTGTGTGTGAATTCATACTAATGCTCAAAGTTAAGGTTCTAACACCCAATTAATGTTGGAAATTAGGGCATAATGATTGTGATGTCTGATGAGACTTGAATATACCATATGACGAAGTCCCATTTTATGCACATATAGTATAGAGAAGTAGGAATATGCAAATGGATGAGCATGTAACTTATGTAGTGTTGTGTACAAGAAATCAATGTTTACTCCTGCCTTATTAGGTTCTACCTGTATATACTAATGTTGTTTATCTCCTGTAGAGCTGGTTGTAAGCTTGTTTCTGTATGGTGTCCTTCGTAGCAGGTAATCCCCTATGTGTTCTACAGGTTGTTGCTGCCATGTTTTTCAAATGGACAAATTGGTCATCATCAAGTCATCATGATTCACGAGCTTTCAAGTAAAGCATCTTGTCTGACCGCCGCTGCAGGCCATTGTTGCGCCTGATAAAATCTTGTGTGATGTTGATTTGCTTCAGGGGCAGTTCTTCTGCTTAGGTTTCTGGTTACTCCGGGCATATTTCAGTAGGCACCTAGGTGTTTTGTAGGTTACTCTGGCCGCATTTCGATTGATAATAGGTTACTTTGTAAATAAAACATGTAATAATTTTTTTTTCTATCGTTACAGATCTGGATGCAGTTGGCCTCCTCAACATGTAGCTGCATTCGTTCATGCACTTCACGCATGCTCGCCGTGTCCAAGGCTCCAACATCACTCGTCAATGCATGGCCAAGCAAGCAGAGGTAACGTAGCACTCACTACCAAACGCTTCTTCGGCAGAGTCTCATGGTCCCGCATGTTTTTACCTTTTAGAGAGAGAGAGAGAGAGAGAGAGACAGAGAGAGAGAGAGAGAGAGAGAGAGAGATGCCGACCAGTACGTGGAGGACCCATGCAACGAGTCGACCGGACGCCCATCTGGCTGCATCCGGATACCAATCGATATTTGTAACTTCTATGGACCCTATTAATTTGTATCAATCGGTATATCTTTGCAATTTTTGCTAGCCCCAATGGGTAGATCTGAGTAATTTTTGTGAATGTTCCTGGTTTTGTTTCTGTGTTCAAGCCACTTTTAATTTTTGTGAAAATTCCTGGTCTTGTGTCTGTGTTCAAGCCACTTTCTGACCCAGCAAAGAGCAGAAGGATTATGATGGAGGAAATGATGTGGTTTTCGCACCAGGTGCCATTTCATATCCAGAACTACCCCAAGGTATGCTATGAATTGGATCCAGCCTCAACTACAAAGGAACTTCTCCAAGTAGTTCCAGTCTGATGATGCCACATATGCTTGCTCTTACTTCTGTCCTTTCCTCCCAGTCCAGCTTCCTTTTGTGGAGCATGAAGACGGTAACGCTCCTGGGTCGTCCATCTCTATCCCTCTCCTTCCATAGCTGGCCAACAGTAACTTCTCCCAATTAATGAGCATCCATTCCAGGGATTTGCATAACATGGCACGATGTAATGGAACATTAATCCAGGACACGTAGCGGCCACGGGGAGTGTCGGTGACAAAACCGGCGGATCTCGGGTAGGGGGTCCCGAACTGTGCGTCTAGGCGGATGGTAACACGAGACAAGGGACACGATGTTTTTACCTAGGTTCGGGCCCTCTCGGTGGAGGTAAAACCCTACTCCTGCTTGATTAATATTGATGATATGGGTAGTACAAGAGTAGATCTACCACGAGATCAAAGAGGCTAAACCCTAGAAGCTAGCCTATGGTATGATTGTTGTTCGTCCTACGGACTAAAACCCTTCGGTTTATATAGACACCGGAGAGGGCTAAGGTTACACAGAGTCAGTTACAATGGTAGGAGATCTACATATCCGTATCGCCAAGCTTGCCTTCCACGCCAAGGAAAGTCCCATCCGGACATGGGACAAAGTCTTCAATCTTGTATCTTCATAGTCTAGGAGTCTGGCCAACAGTAATAGTCTGGCCATCTGGACACCCCCTAATCCAGGACTCCCTCAGTAGTCCCTGAACCAGGCTTCAATGACGATGAGTCCGGCGCGCATATTGTCTTCGGCATTGCAAGGCGGGTTCCTCCGCCGAATACTTCATAGAAGATTTTGAACACAAGGATAGTGTTCGGCTCTGCAAAATAAGTTCCACATACCACCGTAGAGAGAATAATATTCGGCGGACATCACACCACGGCCAAGCCTTTATTCGAATTGTTTTTACAGTTCCACCTCAGCGCGTTTAGTGAAGCGGTTTCCTTGGCACGTCTTGTCAAAGCAGAGATCATGTCCCCTTATTCCAGGATTCTCATCAATATGGGCGTGGGTAACCCAACCGCGCCATTGATTATGGCGCTTGGGAGATAAGCGAGTTTTACCAGGCTAGTGGGGACGCATAGTTTCGTCCGTCCATATAAGGGGATAAGGATCCACCTTTTTGCCTACGCCTTCTTCCTCCTTTGCTTATCCATTTCCGCGTACTTGAGCTCAAGCGCCCAAGTCCGCACATCTCGCCTCGACCTTCCCCAGCCATGTCCGGAGCGGGAGGCAAGTGGATGGCCTCCTCCGTCACGGAGGGGCACATCAAAAGGCTGCGAAAGGCGGATACTTGTCCAAAGGACATCACGATCGACTCTCGACAAGGGCAGCTCATCCCCACCCCGGGCCCCATGAGAGGGTGGTGTTCTCACCCACTTCCTCCATGGACTAGGTTTTCCACTTCACCCATTTGTCCGAGGGCTCATGTTCTACTATGGCCTGGATTTCCACGATCCGCCCCAATTTCATCCTCAACATCTCAGCGCTCATCGTCAGGTGCGAGGCCTTCCTTCTGATCCAGCCCCACTTCGGCTTATGGCTGAAGACCTTCAATGTCAAGCCGAAGGTAGTGGGCGGCCGCCAAGCGGAGTGCGGAGGTGCCATGGTGGGCAAGATGCCTAACGTCCTATGGCTCGAGGGCTCCTTTGTGGAGACCATAAAGGGGTGGCAATCGGGGTGGTTCTACATCACCGAGTCGTAGGACCCTAAATGGTTAGCGGCCCCCGAATTCGGATCTGGCTTCCCTACACGGCTTACCTCTTGGAAAGAGAAGGGCCTATCGTGGGGTGATTTGGAGGAGCTGACCGGACTCCAATCCTGCGTCCAAACCTTGGTGAACAAGAAGCTCAAGCTTGTCAACGTAGTCCAGGTCATGCTCATCCGCCGGATCCTCCCATGCCAAAAACGGGCCTTCAACTTGTGGGAATTTGATCCGGCACAGCACCTAAGCTTGAGCAGGCTCTTCGACACTATGTACGAAGACGCCTGAAAGGTGCTGTTCAAGGGTGCCGAGGCTCCCGCATCCGCTACCGAAGATCGCGGATTCAGCTCGCAGCGTCAAGCTGGTGAGGTAAGCTATTTTACCCTTCACGGGACGCTTATTTTCCATAGTTTGACTCTATGCGGGATCTAAACTCCCTTTACCTTTGACAGGCCTGGCAGAAGACGTCCGGGCAGGTTAACTGTCTGGCTCCCTTGCCAGAAGACCCAGCGGACACCCAATTATGGGGCTGCTGGCTCCGGCGCCTTACGTGGTGCCGGAGAAGAAGGCCAAGAAGAAGGCCACAGGAACCCGAAAGAGTTCCCGGCATCAGGTGTTGTCAGACTCATCGTCCGATGACTCCGAGGTAGACTCCTCCCGCGAAGACGAGGAGGAGAAAAAAGAGGCTTCTCCCCCAGTGGGGGGAGAGAAGAAAAGGAAGGCCTCCCCAACTGGGGAGGCCAGAGGGTCCAAGAAGGGAAGGACCCTTCCTCCGAACTGTTCCACCAACGCCGCCGACGACGAAGAGGGTTGGCCCTCGAGGGCCAAGCCCCTGGCAAGATCGTAAGTGTTCGAATTCCAGAAAAATTCATGATTTTTCCTTTGTCGCGTAGTGTCTTCTAACGCCGAATACAACCATGTAGCCCGCCCAAGGACGAGCTCCCCGCTTCGTCGAGCGGCTCCCTGGATTCGTCGGATGTGAATAGCACTTCACTTCCGACCACCTCCTCCCCCCGTGACGCAGACGACGCCGCGGTGGAGTCCCAATAGGGGCCCAACCAGGAGGAGGTGGTCCTGGAGGCGCCGCAAGGCAACCTCCCGGATTCCGGGCGCAAAGAGGGCAAAACCCCAGAGGGCTCTAAGTCCGGCCCTGTGCCGGACTCCGTACCGGAACCTTCAGTGGTTCCGGAGTCCTGCAGGCGGCCCCTTCGTAAGAAGGGCGAGACCGCAAGACCGGTGACCTCCGTCCAACCGGACGCGCCGGACAATTTGTTGGAGGCGCTTAACGGCGCCTCCATCGACAAGGAGCACCACGCGGTTATGAGTGCGGTGATCCAGAAAGTTCAGTCCGCCAAAAGAGGGCTGACTAAAGCCTGTACCAGCCTTCTAACAGGCTTTGAGCTATGTAATTAAGATATGTAAAAATAGTACCGCATAGACAGTAGCCCCTGATGCTCAGTTTGGTGTTCGGAAAGAAAAGCCGAACTGAGGATCTAAAAAGATATACACAGGAGTGTAGGATCGGAAGTATGTCTAGAGGGGGGGTGATTAGACTACTTGACAACTTAAAAGTTTATCCTTTTGATTTGAGTAGATTCTTAGCAAGTTCACAATGGTAACCAAGTCAAGTATCACCCTACACATGCAATTCTAGAGTTGTGGCAGCGGAAAGTAAATTGCACGTATAGTAAATGAGAGGTGGAGAAGAGCAAACGCAATTTGGAGACACGGAGATTTTTCTCGTGGTTCCAATAGGTGGTGCTATCGTCAATCCACGTTGATGGAGACTTCAACCCACGGAGGGTAACGGCTGCGAGAGTCCACGGAGGGCTCCACCCACGAAGGGTCCACGAAGAAGCAACCTTGTCTATGCCATCATGGCTTACGCCCACGGAGGACTAGCCTTACTCGGGGTAGATCTTCACGAGTAGGCGATCTCCTTGCCCTTACAAACTCCTTGGTTCAACTCCACATCATGACGGAGGCTCCCAAGCGACACCTAACCAATCTAGGAGGCACCACCCTCCAAAAGATAATAGATGGTGTTGGTGATGATAAACTCCTTGCTCTTGTGCTTCAAATGATAATCTCCCCAACACTCAACTCTCCTCACTGATTTAGCTGTGGTGGAAGAAGGGATTGAGTGGAAAGCAACTTGGGAAGGCTAGAGATCAAGTTTCATATGGTGGGAGTGGAACAACTTGATCTCAACACAAGGGTAGGAAGTTTTCTTCTCAGAAATGTAAGGTAGGAGTGGTAGTTCTTTCTGATGGCTCTCTCAACGAATGAAGAGGAGGTGGAGGGGTATTTATAGCCTCCACACAAAATCCAACCGTTACACACATTTGACCAATCTCGGTCAGACCGAAGTTGACAACTCGGTGGGACCGAAAGTTCAAATCTTAGAACGTTGGGATTTTCGTGGGACCGAAAATACAATCTTGTTAGTCCGATTCTTCCAAAGTCTAGGGTTTGCCAATTTCGGTGGGACCGACTTTCTCATCTCGGTGACACCGATTTGAGTACGTATGGTTCTGAAGCTTGGCAACACCAATTTCGTATGACCGAGTTTGGAATCGGAAAATCCGAAATTCTTAGGGTTTGGGTATATGGTGAGGTGGTTCATCTCGGTGTGACTGGGTTTGGAATCGGTGGGACCGAGATTACTTATGAGTTTATGTTGGAATGAAAGATTGCTGATAGTTTGAGAGATAAATCACTAAGCACTTTGAGCAACCAGATCATCATCATAACCTCATCCCTTTTAATAGTATTGGCTTTCCTATGGACTCAATGTGATCTTGGATCACTAAACCAAAATGGAGTCTTGAGCTTTTGCCAATGTTTTCCTTAGCATTTTGAGGGGTCCACATCATCGGTCATTGCCATACCCATATCAATGAACTTTCTGAAATATTCTCAAGAAATGATTAGTTCAATGATATATATGTTGTTATTAATTACCAAAACCACCCGGGGATTAGTTGCACTTTCAATCTCCCCCTTTTTGGTAATTGATGACAACATATAGATCAAAGCTTCGACAAAAGATATAATCAATGAATAACATCGTCGCTTTGAGAAGTATGTGATAAGCAAGAGCTCCCCCTAAATTTGTGCATTATTTAAGATTTATGCTTGAATGCAAATGCACAATCGATTAGGATCATGGGTTACTCTTCCATGTCACATACATCTTGGTGGAGCGCACAAAATGATAGGAATGAATAACATGCACCCAATCACCAAGACATGAGTAAGTGATCATACAAGATATGAATGGAATATGATAAGCATCAAGCACACATTAAGCACAAGATGATCAAGCACTCATCAAGATAGAGCAAACGAGTATCAAACACACGAAATGTCTCAAAGAACTCAAAAATATCTCGAGGAAAACCGCAAACGAAAGAGCAAAAACGAGCACTCTCTCTCGAAGCCCTATGATCTATACAATTTCTCCCCTTTGGCAACAAGTTACCAAAAGTTCGAAGGTATAGAGCTAATCGCCACTCGGGACTCTGCTGGCGGCTCGCCTCTGCGTCGATGGAGTGGAGATAGCTGCATCTGCAAAAGCTTCTGAAGTCTGTGGAGCTGGAGGAGTGGATCTTGAGCTGGTCTTTGAACCGACGGAGCTGTAGAAGGTCTTGATGTAGTAGCCCCGGTTCGGCTAATCGAATAGCAGCTGATCTGGGCTTTGTGGGCTTTGGAGCAGCTGCTCATAGTCATCCGACCATATCACCTTCCATCTCCCTCATGAGTTCTCGCTTTTCCTCTTAGCTTCCTCGATGTCCGCCTCAAGCTTGTTGACGGTGACTGCACTTGACCGACTTGACGCCCGAGCATGGAACTTATCCTCAACGATCCTCTCTAGGCTCTCCGAGGCTGCACTATGCTGGCCAGCGTAGCTCAATTCTCCGAGTGGCTTCAAGAAGTTGTTCTCAACGCTTGGGCTTTTCTGCTGCTTCCTTCTCGGCTTTAGCTTGTTTGGCAGCTTCAGACTTAGCATGTCCTTCGACAGATGTGGGAGCATCCGCATCATCACAACCTCGTTATCTTCGTGTTCAGGGCTGCAGTGGCAAGTGGGGTCTATCCAATGTAGGTGTCCGTGCCAAACTTGGCATTAATGAGCATCTGAATATGCGGAGCAAACCCACACGACCTCTTTCTCGTCTGCTGCTGTCCTCTTGATAGTCTCAACTATCGTGTCCATCACCTTAAAAGGTGTCTTCGATCTAGAATGTGCAGCATGTTGATAGAATACCCTCTTATCATGCGGTGGTCTCGACTTAGGCATCAAAGTATGCCTCGTAATGGTATTGGTGGTTGGGAGACCTGCTCAAGATAATAGACTGATCCAAGCTTCCATATCTCTACATCCTTCTCATTTACCTCATTGTACATGTTCTTCATTGACTCGTGATTTTTCTTCGGAATGCCATACACATCAACATCATCATCCCTGGATACTGGAGCATTCAGCAATGCTCTCCATTCTTCAACAGTTGAATGGAATCTCGCCTTCCATCATCCATACAATTCTGCCATCTGGATAGAAGTGTGCGGTGGCATAGAACTGCATGATCATCTCATCATTCCAAGCAGTCAGCTTCTGACCTACAAATTCTGCAATCCCACAAGCAGTGAAGCTTTCATGCACATGTGGGAAATATTCTCTGTGCTTTTCACCGTCGATGTAATCGGTCTACATATCCGTGTCAAGAATAATTGGCTTCTTATCCATGAGCACTGTCTCATAAAACTCTTGTTGCTCTCTAGTGTGGAATCTTGAGTCAACTGCTGTTCTTCTCCTGGTCGCATATGGATCAACTTGCCTCCATAGCCTAAGACCTTTGTCCTTTCTCTCTTTCATATTTTCAGCTCGAGGATGAGCATCATTATGAACAGGCAGTTTCTGTCTGAGCTTCAGCAAAACATGAGCCTCATCATCTGATTCTGCAGGTGGCACATTGTCCTTCTTCTTCTCTGAAGCAGGTATGTTCCTCACAGTCTTCTTTGGCTTGGCAGCAGGTTTGGCTTGGGCTGCCTTTGCTGGAGCTGATTGCTTAGCTTTTGTGGGTGCTCCTCGCCTCGATGGCATCTCCCATCAACTTCGCTTCGAGGAGGCCGAGGTGCTTCCTCATCGTAATCATCATCATCATCGCCTTCTTCATGAACTAGCCTCTTCCTCTTGGAAGTTTTCTTGATCTTCTTGGAGGTTTCTTCCATGCTGAGCTTCAGGCAACAAAGGATTTCTTTACCTTGCTTGTGCCTTTCTTTGACTGTTGCCCTTGATAGCCCTTTTGGCAACCACTTGCCTTTTGGCTTAGAAGTTATCTCCTCATCTGCAACAAAGTCTGAATCCTCCTCATCGTAATTCCTCTTCCTCTTGGCCTCGTAGCAGCCGCAGTATCCACTTGGAGTGCTTTCTCCATCATCTGAAAAACTGCTTTTTCTCGACTTGTCACCGCCAGAATCTCAATCGCAACTCGCACTGTTTCGATTGCTACTTCCATCGATATGACCGACAACCTGTGAATAGAATAGGTATAGGCGTAATAGAAGAGTTATCACAAACCGCAGAGGATTTTGCAAAAGAATGAGTTCAAACTTTAGTTTTAGGTTTTCACAGTATACATGTCGGTCTCGACCGAGTCTATAAATTCGGTGAATCCGAAGTGTCTAAACAGACCACATACACCACTTTCGGTTGGACCGAAATGGGTTTCGGTCTGACCGAGAACACTAGGGTTTCACTAAATCTTCACTTCGGTCTTTCCGATTTGCACAACTCGGTTTCACCGAAAAGTGCAGTGCAATGGCTAGAGGCCAAATCGGTCAGTCCGAGAATGTCGAATCGGTCACACCGAGATGTGTTCGGCGGAAACCTAACCCTAAAATTTTCACTCGAATTTTGTTCTATGATCTAAACGGCTGGATAGAAGGATTTCAATCTTGGCAAGAAACATGACAACACCTATCGTGCATTGAATCAGCAGTTGGAGCACGAGAGGGATGAAACTCACCCAATGCGGTGGAGCTTCACTACGGCGGCAACGCGCGATGAGAAAGACCGTTGACGGCGATGGAGACCCGCGGCGAGGGCGCACAGGTGACGGCAGAGACGATCCGGAGACCAAGGCGACGGCTAAGGGTTTGAGGGCGAGCGTTTGAAGAAGTAATCAACGCGCTGTCCTCGGGTATATATACCTTCGGTTGTCGGTGGGACCGAAGTTTGAAAACTCGGTGGGACCGAGATGGTTAGCTGCGTGCGATTACACTTCGTCACGCCGAATTTGAAACTCGGTTTCACCGAGGTGAAAACCTAGATCAATCCAAGTGATTTTGGTCTCGTCCGATTTGAGTATATCGGTTTGACCGAAAGTACTTAGAAGGTTTTGGAAGTTAGGCTTTTGACGGATTGGTGGCTCCGAGTGCTCCTCACTCGGTCTGTCCGAAAAAGTCTTGTTCAAAGTTTGTGATATAAGCATGAATAGAGTTTGAGACAAGAAAGCATAGATAGCTAGGGGAGGAACTTAGGCATTCTTGTCCATCCATTTGGTCAAAAAAGAAAAATCCAAACGACCAAAGCAACAAATGGATGTCCTCGAATGGATAAAATCATGCATCCAACATGCTCACACAATAAGATAGCAAATGAAGTATGTGTCAAACATGCACAAACAAAACACTAACAGCTAGCACACAATTTGGCGATGACTAGGTCATCTATATATGAGTATATTGACTTAGGAGTCAAATGAGAACATTTGATCATAGGTCATACTCATCGTTTAAGCACAAGTGGGGTTACCACTTTTCCATAAAGCATTGATGTGTTCACATCATTAGAAGATGCTTTGGCTCATTTCTTTAGAGCAAAGCTCCCCTTGATGTGAGAACCCCTTTAAAGGGTCAAACTAACCTTGGGTTGTCGTTGAAGACTTCATGTAGATGTTGAAGATGTGGATGCTCAATGTTGATGAAGATCATCAAGAGTTGGGAGCAATCCTTTGGATTCGGCACTTTCAATACCTACATGGGTTAGTCCCACAAGGAACAAACAAGGATATCCATGGACATAGATTGAAGTGCACAATAGATGATGTCCATGAAAGCAATGATTACCTTGTCCCTTGACTTACCAACATGAGGGTTTGTGACTCCATGAACTAGTGCAAGATGTGGAAGTTGATTGCACAAGTCCTTGCCAAAATGAATGTGAGTGAAGTATATTGGCGGAGTCACCCTCAAGAACTCTCTAGTTCTTCTTCTTGGGATCCACATCATCTTGATGGGAATCCTTGGGGTAGTAGTTGAGCTTGTCAAGTAGAACTTGAAGTTGCCTTGGGAACCCACTTGACCATGGCCTTGGGTGCTTCAATGAATGCATCAATCTCCTCTTGAAGCTTGTCCTTGCCTTTTAGCTTGTGGTCTTGTGGTGGAAGGTCATCTTGAGCTTGTTCCTCATTTGAAGAAGTAGGATCATACTTCTCCTCTTGAGAAACGAACTTTGGAGTGGGATATTGACCTTCTTCCCATTCAACACCCTCGGCGTTGAACTTTCGCTCAAAACCAATTCCTTGATTCTTCGGTGTCTTCCTTGCTTGTAACAATTTCTCAAAGCTTTTGCTTCCGCAAGACTCTTGTAGACACCTTTTCTATAATCCCTTTCAATAGACTATTTTCTTGCTCAAGTGAAACTTGGCTTGAAACATTGTTAGTGGAATCAAGAGAATTACTAGAAGTAACAACATTTGATTTAGTATGATTATTGTTACTACTAGATGAAGAATTTTTCTTATGCTTGTCATGCTTAGTTTTGATAGGTGGCAAGAAATTAGACAAGAGAAGTCGTTTGGCAAGATATGAAGAACTCTTCTTTCAAGATCGTCATTGATAGCTTTTAGAAACTCATGTTCTTGCTCTAGATTGAGCTTCAAGCGTAGCTTCTCATGAGATCTTAGGAGCTCTCTATGATCTTCTTGAGTTGTTTCATGAGCTAACTTAAGAGTGTTTAGTTCTTTAGTTAGACGCTCAATCTCCTTCATAGCATTGTCATTCGACTCTTCTCGACTATAAAGACTACTAGCATGTTCATCATTACTAAGCTCACTAGATTTATCATGTAAAAGCTCATCTTCACCAAGCAAGTCATCCTCATCACTATCAAAGTCAATAAACTCAGGATGTGATACCTTGGGGCCTTTTGCCATGAAGCATCTTCCAATTCCCTCATTTGGTGAATCAAATATGTCATAGGAGTTGGAGTTGGAGGACACGAGAGCAAGACCGCAACACCTTCATCTTGATCAGATTCGAGTTGGAGTGATAGCTTCTTTCGAGTGATTGTCGAGTCGGAGCCGAAACCCATTCACCAACATGAGCTTGATGTTTTCTTCTTGTGTAGCTCCTTGATGACTTGTCTTTCCTTTCCGAATCCTTGCTTCTCCGAGAGGATCTTCGCTCATAACGATCATCTCTACTCCTTCTCTCTTTTCGAGGCGACTCTTCTCTTGAGCTTCTTCTTCTTGGAGATTCTTCTCTTCTCTTGTGGGGAGTCGAACACTCATTTGAGTAGTGTCCGGTCTTCCACAATTGTAGCAGCTTCGATCACGACTAGAAGATCTCTTTTCATCATATGATCTAGACTTTGAGCTTCTCTCCTTGCTTCTACTCTTGTAGAATTTGTTGAAGTTCTTCACCATTAGGCTTATCTCTTCATTGGAAACTAGCTTGTCACTTGAGGATGTGGGAGCTTCAACTGTAGCTTTGTAAGCACCACTTGACTTGTTGTGAAGCTCTTCCTTATCTTTAAGTGTCATCTCATGAGCAACAATCCTTCCAATGACTTCAGTAGGCTTGAGATCTTTGTAGTTTGGCATCATTTGGATCAAAGTGCACACGGTGTCATACTTTCCATCCAAAGCTCTGAGAATCTTCTTGATGATGAATCGGTCGGTCATTTCTTCGCTTCCTAAGCCTGCCATCTCATTGGTGATGAGAGCAAGCCTAGAGTACATTTCAGCGACTCCTTCACCTTCCTTCATCTTGAACTTGTCAAGTCGACCTTGAAGAACATCTAGCTTTGATTCCTTCACGGACTCGGTACCTTCGTGCATTTCGACCAAAGTATCCCAAATCTCTTTTGCATTCTCAAGACGGCTGATCTTGTTGAACTCCTCGGGACACAAAGCATTGAAGAGAATGTCACAAGCTTGAGCATTGTTCAGAACATCCGCAACTCATCCGCAGAGCTTCACGATCCGTACTTTTCCTTCTTCGAAGAACTCACCTTGCAAGCCAACACAAATAATGCCCCATGCGGCAGGGTTATGTCCAAGAATATGCATTTTCATTTTATGCTTCCAACTAGCAAAGTTTGAACCATCAAAGTAAGGACCTCTACGAAAATTACCCTCACTAGACGCCATACTCTCCTAGGTTGTGAAACCAAGCTTATGGAGTCCAATGCAATGGAAACCAATCCAATGGAGACCAAAGCTCTGATACCACTTGTAGGATCGGAAGTATGTCTAGAGGGGGGGTGATTAGACTACTTGACAACTTAAAAGTTTATCCTTTTGATTTGAGTAGATTCTTAGCAAGTTCACAATGGTAACCAAGTCAAGTATCACCCTACACATGCAATTCTAGAGTTGTGGCAGCGGAAAGTAAATTGCACGTATAGTAAATGAGAGGTGGAGAAGAGCAAACGCAATTTGGAGACACGGAGATTTTTCTCGTGGTTCCGATAGGTGGTGCTATCGTGAATCCACGTTGATGGAGACTTCAACCCACGGAGGGTAACGGCTGCGAGAGTCCACGGAGGGCTCCACCCACGAAGGGTCCACGAAGAAGCAACCTTGTCTATGCCATCATGGCTTACGCCCACGGAGGACTAGCCTTACTGGGGTAGATCTTCACGAAGTAGGCGATCTCCTTGCCCTTACAAACTCCTTGGTTCAACTCCACATCATGACGGAGGCTCCCAAGCGACA
This sequence comes from Aegilops speltoides, assembly GCA_021437245.1. NCBI lineage: Eukaryota > Viridiplantae > Streptophyta > Magnoliopsida > Poales > Poaceae > Aegilops > Aegilops speltoides. The sequence goes on from CM038143.1 coordinate 499,664,012, forward strand.
CCTAACTAATCTAGGAGGCACCACCTCCAAAAGGTAATAGATGGTGTTGGTGATGATGAACTCCTTGCTCTTGTGCTTCAAATGATAATCTCCCCAACACTCAACTCTCCTCACCGATTTGGCTGTGGTGGAAGAAGGGATTGAGTGGAAAGCAACTTGGGAAGGCTAGAAATCAAGTTTCATATGGTGGGAGTGGAACAACTTGATCTCAACACAAGGGTAGGAAGTTTTCTTCTAAATGTAAGGTAGGAGTGGTAGTTCTTTCGATGGCTCTCTCAACGAATGAAGAGGAGGTGGAGGGTATTTATAGCCTCCACACAAAATCCAACTGCTACACACATTTGACCAATCTCGGTCGGACCGAAGTTGACAACTCGGTGGGACCGAAAGTTCAAATCTTAGAACGTTGGGATTTTCGTGGGACCGAAAATACAATCTCGGTTAGTCCGATTCTTCCAAAGTCTAGGGTTTGCCAATTTCGTGGGACCGACTTTCTCATCTCGGTGACACCGATTTGAGTACGTATGTTCTGAAGCTTGGCAACACCAATTTCGTATGACCGAGTTTGGAATCGGAAAATCCGAAATTTTAGGGTTTGGGTATATGGTGAGGTGGTTCATCTCGGTGTGGTGAGTTTGGAATCGGTGGGACCGAGATTACTTATGAGTTTATGTTGGAATGAAAGATTGCGATAGTTTGAGAGATAAATCACTAAGCACTTTGAGCAACCAGATCATCATCATAACCTCATCCCCTTTTAATAGTATTGGCTTTCCTATGGACTCAATGTGATCTTGGATCACTAAACCAAAAATGGAGTCTTGAGCTTTTGCCAATGTTTTCCTTAGCATTTTGAGGGGTCCACATCATCAGTCATTGCCATACCCATATAACTGAACTTTCTGAAATATTCTCAAGAAATGATTAGTTCAATGATATATATGTTGTTATTAATTACCAAAACCACCCGGGGATTAGTTGCACTTTCAAGGAGTCTAACATAAACATGTCAATATGGGAATGCAGGCAGTGGTGTTGACCTCTGCCACATTGACTGCGGAGGTCAATGCAAAGCAGAGCCTCGAGTGGTCCGAGAACAAGCTCGGCCGTGCCAAGAAGCAGCTCGAGGACAAGGAAGGTAAGTAATACCTTATTTAAGTAATACCTTATAGAAAGGATTTGGTTGCAAAAAATGACAGGAATAACGTGAGTATTGCAGGGGCCACGAACGAGGTGGCGACCCTGAAGGAGGCGGTGTCCAAGGACGAAAAAAGCGCGGCCGCGGAGCGCACTGAGCGAGAGAAGCAGGAGGCGCGGGTGGCGGAGGTGCGGCAAGAGCTCCAGGCTTTCGTGGAAAAACACGAGAGTTTGGAGCGTGACTCGAAGACTCGAGAGTCCGAGCTCGCCTTGGCTCTTGAGAGTGCCAAAGCCGCTAAGGCCGAAGCCCAGAAGGCCCTCCAGGAGATTGAGGTTATAAAAAAGATAGCGGCGGGTAAGGCATTCTTCATGCAAAGCAAGCATGTAAAAGTGAATTATCTGTTACTTACCCGAATTTGGAGCTCTCCAGGAGCGTTCGCAGATCTGCCCCGTAGTGTGTCCGATGCTGCCGCGTTCTACCAAGCCGAGGAGGGGAGCTCGACGGAAAAGGTGTTCTGGTCTCAATATGCTGAGGCCGGACATCCGGTGCCCCCGAGCGACAAGCTGAAGCAGCTGGTCGAGCTCCACAAGGTGGCCGAACAGGCCATGAAGGGCCTCATAGTTCGGATGTGGCCTAAAGAAGCCGTGCCTGGGAGCTACTTCGGTCTGGTGCGGTGGCTGGTGGACGCCTGTCCATGGATTGAAGTCATCAAGCATTCCGTCTACATTGAAGGTGCCTGAGGGAGTCCTGGACTAGGGGGTGTCCGGACAGCCGGACTATCATTATCCGCCGGACTCCCAGACTACGAAGATAGAAGATTGAAGACTCCGGCTCGTGTCCGGAAGGTACTTTCCTTGGCGTGGAAGGCAAGCTTGGCAATACGGATATGTAGATCTCCTACCATTGTAACCGACTGTGTAATTCCTAGCCTCTCGGTGTCTATATAAACCGGAGAGCTTTAGTCCGAGAGGACAACATACATTACAACAATCATACCATAGGCTAGCTTTTAGGGTTTAGCCTCCTTGATCTCGTGGTAGATCTACTCTTGTACTACCCATATCATCAATATTAATCAAGCGGGACGAGGGTTTTACCTCCATCGAGAGGGCCCGAACCTAGGTAAAAACATCATGTCCCTCGCCTCGTTACCATCCGCCTAGGCGCACAGCTCGGGACCCCTACCGAGATCCGCCGGTTTTGACACCGACATTGGTGCTTTCATTGAGAGTTCCTCTGTGTCGTCACCGATAGAGCGGATGCCTCCACCCATCTTCAAAGACGGTGTTTTCGCCGGAGGGGCCTTGGACGCCGGCCAAACTATCTGGCTTGGTGGTTTTCTCATGACCGCCTGTCCGGCCGCCGCTTCGACAATGACTTCTCAAGTCGTCGGAAGCAATCTTCGCGTCAGCCCTAAAGCTGCCGAACAATTGGATCCAATAGAGCTCTCGTCTGTTAACGAGCTCTTGGATCGCATCGCTGCCCTGGGAGTCGCTACGGACTACAACCAGATTGGGCTTAAAACCGATCTGAGAGAGATTAACTCTCCCCAGGCCACCCACCACGTCACAGTGGTAGAGGAGCAACACGGCAACTCTTTGCCTGTGTTGAAAACGATTCGTGCGGATTCCCGAATCCTCCATGCCGGATTCCCGCGGAGGGACAGACTTCGATCGAGCATTGAACTTAAAAACATGCATCGCCCCGGACTTGCTGGATTGTCTCCAGCAAACCAAGCTTCCGAATTCGGAAACCCCTCGGCCTTTGAGCCCCAAGATGGGCAGGGATCTAGATTTTATTCCACCCACCCGCCCAGACATATGCGATCTATCTCTAATACGGCAAGAGCCTTCGTAAACAAGACATCATTATCGGGCCGATTCTCCCGGTTATGGACAGGATAAAGGACTGCCGAGAGGAAAATGCAATCTCAATCTTCTGCAATAACTGCACGGACAAGGGAATCCTGAACACCATTGATCGTCGCAGAATTACGCGCTTCACCGATCTGGCGTTCATAGTACGAAAGTACTGTGCGATGTAAAGTTTTCGGAAAACTGAAAATCAATTTTGGGATAATCCGGCCCCAAACCCAGTCCGTAGCAAAAGGGCGCCTTACACTCAGGCCCTAGATGCAAAAATGAAAAAACAGAAACCCAATAAGGGAAACGGAACCGTACTAGAGGGATGGCTCAATGGACCCTGTAAGCTTCATAGCACAGAGTGAACCGTCCCAACACATAGCCTTCGAGCATGTTGGATATTACGGCAGGTGGCCAAAAGTGGCGAAGAGCTTCTAGCTCCGGGAAACCACTCCAACAATACCAGCACGGTATCAACAGTCTTCGAGACTTTTTCGCATCAAATAATATGTGAAAACGAACAATTCGCGAACTCGCCGAAGTCTACCAAGTAGCAACAGCAAATCCATGGAGCGACACAGCTATTACTTTCAATGCCAGCGACGAGCCCACATTCCGAACAACCAGAGCCCCAGCCGCACTAGTACTTAGTCCCATAGTGGACGGCTTTCGACTGACAAAAGTCCTCATGGACGGCGGCAATGACTAAACCTCATTTATGAGGAAACTCGAAAAATGGAAATCAATTGGAGCCGTATTGAGCGAAGCAGACAACCTTTAGAGGTATAATCCCTAGCTCGAAGCGCTGCACCGGAAAAATCACACTCGATGTGGTGTTCGCTCTCCGGACAATTACAGATCCGAAGAAGTCACGTTCCTGTGGCCTCGCTCAGCAAAGTGGGTATCACGCCATATTAGGACGAGAGGCATTCACAATTTTTCAAGCAATACCTCATTACGGGTACATGAAGCTCAAAATGCCGGGCCCAGCAGAATAATCACTCGCTAGTGACCGGACATAGCACTCGCGCCGAAAACAAGACAGCCGCACTAGCCCTCGAGGCACTATCCAAGCCCTAGCGGCAGAAGAACTCATCCGGCACTGCGCTCTCACGGTGAACAGGGACGATGTGATACTTGATAAAAGATCCAAGTCCACCTCCTTCAAACCAGCAGATGAAATAATAAAATTCCAGGTCCATCCAACGGACCCAACAAAGACGGCCTCCATTGGGGCACAATTGAACCCCGAAGTAGATGCCGCACTGCGCGAATTCCTTCGGGAAAATTGGGATATCTTCACTTGGCATCCTTCGGACATGCCCGGAATCCCACGCAGGTTGGCAGAACACAGCCTAAACATCCTAAAGGGATTTAAGCTAGTCAAACAGGCTCTTCGGCAATTTTCCGAACCCAAAAGACAGGCAATGGGAGAAGAGCTAGCCAAACTATTGGAAGCCGGATTCATCAAAGATGTCAAACATCCGGATTGGCTAGCAAATCTGGTGATGGTACCAAAGAAGGATAAATCCTGGCGCCTCTGTGTCGATTTTAAAGACCTCAATAAGGCTTGCCCAAAGGATCCTTCCTCTCCCCAAGATCGAACAAATTATCGATGCCACAAAGCAGGCACGATTCGTTGTGCTTCCCGGACGATACTCGCTATCATCAAATCAAGATGGCGGAAGGCACCAAGCCGCAACGGCATTCATCACTCCATATGGACCATTTCGCTTCAACACGATGCCCTTCGGACTTAAAAATGCCGCGCAACATATCAGCACATGATTCAAACATGTCCGCCACCCAGATCGGCAAAACAATGAGGCATACGAGGCGGCGTGAGTCGTCAAAACAAAACACGTTGAAACTCTAGTAGACGATTTGAGGCTCACATTGAAAACCTCGAGCATATGACATCAAACTGAATCCGAAAAAATGCGTTTTGACGCATCAGCCGGAAAGCTGCTGGGCTTCATTGTATCCGTAGAGGAATTGAAGCAAATCCGCCAAAATCCGAGCTCACACGCTTGGATATTCCAAAGGACCTCAAACAAATACAAAATTAACAGGATGTGTGGCAGCCTTAAGCCGCTTTATCTCCCGTCTAGGAGAAAAGGCGTTGCCCTTTATCGCCTCCTCAGCGCACCAACACTTCGAGTGGACGGACGCGCCACCGCCGGACTCGAAGAAATAAAGGCCATACCGGCAACAACCGGTCTGGCTGCGCCCACTCGGGCGAACCAATGTTGTTATACATCGCAGCAACACATCAAGTTGTAAGCGCGGTCCTCGTCGTCGAACGAGCGACGTATGGGCATAAATTCCCTCTTCAAAACCAGTGTATTATGCATCCACCGTGTTAACCCTTGCAAATCCGCTACCCGCACTATCGAAGATAGCATATGCGGTGTTCATGGCGCCCCGAAACTCCGACACTACTTTCAAGAGTGTTTGATAACGTGGCCTCAAGTACCACTCAATGACATTATAAATAACCGCGATGCAACGGGCAGGATTGCAAAATGGGCCATTGAGCTCTTACCATTCGACATAACTTACAAACCTCGACGAGCCATAAAGTCACAAGTTTTGGCTGACTTCGTCGCCGAATGGACTGAAGCCGAACTCCCTAAAGAGTACGGCGCATACTCTAATTGGACTATGCATTTCAACGGCTCCAAAATGTTGGTCGGACTAGGGGCTGGCGTCGTACTGACGTCCCCAACCGGAGATACAGTCCAGTATGTACTTCAAATAATGTACACGGACTCCAACAATGCAGCCGAATACGAGGCCATGTTACATGGTCTCCGAATGGCGGTCTCCATGGGCATTCAACGCCTAGAGGTGCGTGGGGATTCAAACCTTGCAATATCCCAAATAAACGGAGACTTTGACGCCAAGGATCCAAAAATGGCAGCATATCGCAACGCTGTCCTAAAAATGTCAGCTCAGTTTGAAGGACTTGAATTCCATCACATAGCCCGAGATAATAACCAAGCGGCCGATGTTCTGGCACGCATCGGTGCGAAACGTGATGTTGTCCCTCCAAATATCTTCCTGGAACGGCTCTTCAAGCCATCCGTACTATGGGAAGAGGTGTCCGGTAGCGTAAACCGGAAAAAACCGCATCAATCGATGATTCAGCAGATGACATAACACCCTCCGCCCACATCATAATGGCAGTAATCGCCGCGTGGACAGAACCCTTCCTAGCCTACTTACTTAGGCAGGAACTTCCCGAAGACCAAAATGAGGCCCGCTGCATAGTCCGGCGATCGAAGGCCTACAAGGTCCATGAGGGAGAACTTTATAAGAAAAGTACAACCGGAGTCCTTCAAAGGTGTATCTCCGAAGAAGAAGGGCGAAACCTCCTGGCTGAAATTCATGCCGGACTAGGCGGACACCACGCAGCAGCCCGGGCCCTTGTAGGAAAGGCATTCCGTACAGGATTTTATTGGCCGACGGCTCGGGCAGACGCGCGGGACTTGGTCCAGCGATGCGTGGGTCGTCAGCTCTTTGCTAATCAGAGCCATATGCCACCCACCGCCCTCAAAACCATACCCATTACCCGGCCGTCATGTCCGGGGCTTGACATGGTTGGACCCCTTAAAAGGGGAACCCACAAGCAAAGGTACCTATTGGTCATGGTTGATAAATTCACCAAACGGATAGAGGCCAAACCAGTTAAAACGGCAGAGTCCGGACCTGTGATAGACTTTATATCAGGGGTGGTACACTGTTACGGAGTCCCCCACAGCATCATCACCGACAACGGCACGAACTTCACAGCCGATGAGGTTAAGTCATGGTGCAAAAATATGGGCATTAAGCTCAACTATGCGTCAGTTTATCATCTTCAAACCAACGGTCAAGTGGAAAGAGCAAATGGTCTAATAATGAGCGGCATTAAACCCAGATTAGTGAGGTCACTTACTAAACCGACACACAATGGGTCGAGGAGCTCGACCAGACTGGGGCTGCGGACAATGCCTAACCGTACTACGGATTCACACCATTTTTATGGTATACGGCGCAGAGGCAGTTTTGCCTGCGACATTATTCATGACTCACCTTGAGTGCGCATGTATGAGGAAAGAGAAGCCGAGCTCGATCGGCAGGACAGCTTGGACACATTGAGGAAGAACGTGACGTCACAAGGCTCGCTCCGATTCTATCGCCAGCAGTTCAAGATATCAAAGGCAGAAGTACGGGCCAAGACTTACAATGTTGGTGAACTAGTTCTACACCTGCCGGACAAGAAAAAGGACAAGCTCAAGCCCAAATGGGAGGGCCCTTCATTATCGATCAAGTACTGACCGGCGGAGCATACCGTCTGCGAAATGCGTCGGATAACCGACTCGAGCCGAACCCATGGAACGCAGCCCGCCTCCAGCGATTCTATGCCTAGCACCGGACTAAGAGTTAGTCCCCTTCCCCCGTCCAAAACTTTACACTTCGACTGTCTTTTATTTCTCTTTTTATCCTTTTTATTTGAAAGCCCTTATGGGCCCATTTCCGCATTCTTTGCATACGCATGATGTGCCAATCCGCACTCATTATTCCTGGCGGCTTCTTTTATAGAAGCTCAATTATACGGGTTTTCATACCCAGCACATGTGTCAAGCTTCCACATGTACCTTTTACTCGCCATTATATGCATCGATATGACTTAAGTATTGGCCAAGCTGGGTTGCTGGCTCCTCTGCTTACCCCCACGCTCCCGATTGTTCGCTAGGAGGTAAAGGAGCACCTCTGCGATTGTTATCGCTGGTCACCGGATGTGTACCTCAGACTGGGTGAAGCCGAAAGCTAGCATTCTTAAGGGAATATTCGGTCGGTGATTTAAAAGATGACTTTTTACCTATTTTATCTATCTGCTCCCAGATGTTTTACTGCTCTCTTTGCAGTCCGGACATGCACTTTAGGGCATGCCTCCCAAATAAAGGAACCCTTAACGGAACTATTCTCCTGGAAGATGTTTCTTACTAACCATGTAATATAACATAACTAGTTGGGCACTTGTCCGATAAAGCACTAATGACCCCTACGCTGGTCTCCATGCATACCACGGTTGTGTCTCAACCACAGAGGTATTCGACACACTCCGACTCTAGGGTCCCGAGGTTGAAGCTTAAAAGGTCGGCAAAGACAAACGATCTACAATCCGCTAGAAGGCATTTCACATGTCATTTAAAAGGATAATATACATTGTCAAATTTATCGATTGTATTCCTCCTCAATCCCGCCTAACATGTGCTGTCTAGTTTACATCCCGTTGGGAAAATTTAGCAGCCAACTCTACTTGGCTGTACACTAAACTCACAGGGATCTCCTTCCCATCGGGCCCCACCGGTCCAACTTCGGCCATGTGGTTGGGATCCGCCTTCTTGTACCGCGTCTTCACCATGGCCCAAGCCTCCCTGGCACCTTGACGGCAAGCCGAAATCTTCCACAAACGGAAGCGCTGCCGCACTCCTTGCAGCTTCTCCGCAAGCTCCTCGAGGCCCTTGGGTAGGGTGAGGGCTGGCCATAAAGCCTGAACGACGCCGCTCATTGCCTGCCGAACTCGTTCGAGTAGCTGCAATAGTTCGGGAAGTTGATCACCCGTTGATATGGGCATCTCCTCTGCAGGACGACCCGTGAGTATACCTACAAGACAAATCATGTCAAGATACTTCCTCGCTGAACTCTTCTTTTCAAAAGGGTCCGCTAAAGCACTTACTATAAATGCCGCGACGAAGCCGCTGATTCTCCTTAACGGAGCCGGACAGCTCGGCCTAAACGCCTTTCAGCTCTTCTCCGAGCTTGGCGTTGGCATCCTGGAGCTTGTTCTTTCTCGCTGAACCCTATTCAAGACACTCGCCGCCTTTAGTTGGCGCAGCAATGCTTGCTCGTCCGGATCTTGTCCGCGGTACTGCAATGCCATTATTAGACTTGCGCGCACGCCGCACAACGCTTATGTTTATTAATAAAATGTGTTACCGGAGGGGTCTTTGCATCTCCTCCCGCAGCAAGTGCGCCTCCAGTTGGGCCTTGCAATCTTGCAGCTCCCGGACAGCCGGGCGTTCTTCTCTGTAAGTGCTCAGATTTTCAAATGATCCTTAAAATCAGTTTGCATAAACTACTTTAAGTCTCGGGGCTCTTGGTATATAACCATTGAAATTCCCTTACCCGTGTCTTTCACATACCGCTCGTGGCTCGTAAAACCATCTTGAGCGGCACGAGATGCGCGTCCCTCGCTAAAGGCATCCAATGCCTCGGGGAAAAGCACGCTTCACGAAATATCGTTCGCGGCGCCTATGGTTCATGGCGCCTCCACCTCGACTTGGTGGCGGACCGTTGTCGGTATCCTCCGCTGGAGAAGGATCCGCCCGCGTTTTGCGCTTGCCTCCCCTCCGTGCCGGGCGCTGGAGCCTGGCCGGTGTTGGTCGGATCGGCAATTCCGTGCTCATGAGTCCGCGAGCGCTTTTTCTCCTACAAGGATCATGAGCACTCAGCGCTTCTCGAATGTTGCTCTGAAAATTAATACGAAGCTATACCTTTGCGCCATGTTTCCGTCCGCGATACGCCTTTTTCCGCTTCTTCCGGTTCGGACAGCCCTTGTTGGTCAGCCGCTGGCTCGACTTCGCCAGAAAGGCGCTTCGCAAAACACCATCGCTCGCGAAGGTCGAAATGAGCAGGAAGAGATAACGTGTCCGGACTTCGGTCGCGTCACCGGGAAGCCGGACTTAGTCCGGTAGTCCGCCGTAATGGCAACCGAGCATTGTCGATGCTAAGCTGATGATACACCCGCCGATCAGCTCCACTCGATGTCCGGTCCTCTTCGGAGGTCGGACCTGTGGATCCTTCGATCCTCGGGTTGCGGAGCAGACTCACCATGTCCTCCATAGTCCGCGAGATCCTGCGCCAAGACATAATGTAAGAAGCTTAAACTTCAAAAGCATGGGTAGAGCCCTTCAAGGTGTCCGCTACCCATCCTCTAGGGTTGATCATGGAAAACCCATTCAAAGGGTTCGCTTGAAGGAAGTCCTCCTTCTCCCCTTGTACAAGCCGGACAGATCTTTACCAGATCCATGGTTGAATCCGCCCTTTTGCCGCGGCCGATGGCATCGCCTTCCCCGCTGAAATCCCACATGGGGTGGCCTCAGATTGTAGTGGCTGCACCCTCGCTGATGCATGTCGCCATGACTCGATCATGGTCAAGCCGAATGAGCCATTAATCTTATCCGCCCATCAAATAATGGACGCCTTGTCTCCTCCAATCGGGGCTCATGGGCGCCACCGAGGCGCTTCTTCAAGGAGCAGACTAAACTCCGGAGGCCGATCCGGACTGGTCTGGCAATGAGCGCCTCCTATATAAACCACTCCGAGGGCCAGTCTTCGGACGCCTTCTTGGGAGTGCCGGATAGGTATCCGGTCCCGGCGATGCGCCATATCTCGGCGCCGCCCACTTGATATATGGACCCCTCATGAGAACGGGGTACGAGGCAAAACAGCCTCTTCCACAATGCAAAATGGGGCTCGATGCCCAGGAGAGCTTTAGTCCGTAGGACAACATACATTACAACAATCATACCATAGGCTAGCTTCTAGGGTTTAGCCTCCTTGATCTCGTGGTAGATCTACTCTTGTACTACCCATATCATCAATATTAATCAAGCAGACGAGGGTTTTACCTCCATCGAGAGGGCCCGAACCTGGGTAAAACATCGTGTCCTCGCCTCCTGTTACCATCCGCCTAGACGAATAGTTCGGGACCCCTACCCGAGATCCGCCGGTTTTGACACCGACAAGTGTTCCGCCGGGCCTTGCCCGCTTAAAGTGCATCGGGCAAGATGGACGCCGAGAAACTTGTGACGGACGCGCCACCGCCGGGCAAGGAGTATCGCACGCCCGAGATGTACTATAAGGGTGTCTCAAGGGTGCCCGCTTTATAGCGGTGAGTGCTCCAAAGATGTAATTTTTGAGTAGACTCGATTTGTTGTCCCTGACGCTGAAAACTTTGTTCATATGCGCTAAGCAACGCTTGTTAATTTAAATATTACCTTTCGTGGTGGCCGCTTATCAAATTTGAGAGATGGCAAGTCGTTATTTCAGCCCCATGCCACGAAAGTGCCGGGTGTTCGGGATAAACTTGAGCGCTCTTGTTCCCATTCTGGGTCCTTCGACTGAGGCGCCAACACAACGTAACAAGGCAACCGGACTATAATGCTTGAACACTCCCACTTAGCCATAGAATTCTATATTTTAAATTTCGTGAAGCCCTAGTGTTCGAAGACCGAATTGGGCGCTATCCATGCCTGGGCCGACAAAGCCGACTCCTCGCTCTAAGCGGCATAAGTCTTTAGGGACTCGAAAAACCTCTCGAACAGCGATCGCTCTCGCCTCTATCATGACGGGCCGCTTTTAGCTTTCTCCACTGAGGTGCTTAACCCAGCTCAACCGGGGCACAATCGCAGTGGTTCTCCCAGCGCTACCTTAGCCGATATAACGGAGCGTAAGGTACCAAAACATGGGTGCCGGGCAAACCCAACTATTGACCCAAGACATGATTCGGAGCCGATGCATATAATGCTATAAGTTCGGGGTGCCACACTTGTGAAAGTGTTCGGACTTATCACACCATGTTTTGGGGTACTTAAGCCCCTCGGTATTTGGCCGCACTAAAGCGCATTTGGATGCAACATGTCATAAGTGAACATATATAGATAGAAAAAGGAATGCAATAATAAGCAAAAAGCGATGCATTGTTTATTCCAAAAATACTGCAATGAAAGCAGAACGATACAAATAGTGCGATAAGCAAGGGATGGGACTATTTAACATGTCCCCCTCCAGGGGTAGGCTGCGGGATGATATGTAAAACAGGTATACTGCTCGTAATAGAGACCACCTGGACACTCGACGTAGCTTTTCTGCTTCCCTGGCTATTCCATCGTGAGTTCGGCGATTCCACTGTCGGACATGGCTTCTGGAAAACGGAGTCCTGAGAATAAGAAAAAAAAGAATGACACAATTGGGAGCCCCTGGTGTGGTTGAGCCGTACTCTGGGCATGCCGTGGTCATGCCCCTCCCCCTGTGCCCATGGTATCTCTAGAGCGTAGTTATGTACGCGTGTTACTGGTCTTGCGATTTTGCGAGGGCTGGGGTTGGGGCCGTATTGCTACACGTGCTTGGAACATGCCAGACGGTCTTGTTGTAGGTTACTCCGGGCGCGCTTGATGATGTCCAGACGTTTAGTAGTCGGACTCGAGAATTGCCTTAAGAGGTTGCTTACTCCCGCCGAGAGAGTCAGCCAGATGCTCCTCCATTTGAGAGAGCGCTCGTGTTTCCATTAACCGTGATTACCCCGGAGGGCCCGCATCTTGAGCTTGAGGTATGCGTGAGTGCGGCACCGCATTGAACTTTGCAAATGCGGTTCGTCCGAGCGAAGGCGTGATAGCCCGCATGAACGGGACTATGTCAAGATTAATTCTCGCTTTGGAAGTTATCCGGGATCCAAGACCACTTCGAGTGTAACTGAGCTCGCATATTGGCCTCTACACCGGTATGATGCCTTTAAAGGTCGCTTTTGTGGGTTTAACTTGAGGGTCTATGCCCATTTTAAGCATCAGATCCCGTAAAGCAGGTTCAGTGCCGCCGCCGCCCATCGACTCTAGTGAGGTGAAACTGGCCAATGATTGGGTCAAGAACTATCGCGCGAATCCGCCATGGCGGATGTTAGTGGGTGGTCCTTCGATCAAAAGTGATCGGGCAGAGGACCACGGGTTGAACTTTGGGGCGATCGCTCCATCGTGTATACGCCCCTTAGTGCACGCTCCGCCCCTTTGGGTATGTGGGTTATGATATCATGTTCACCTGCTACTGTGGTTTTTGGTCGTTGTGTCGTATGCCTCTGGTGGCCACGAGCACCTATGGGGCAGGGGGGCCCTTCTAGTCCGGCAAGGGAGCGGAGGGCGCAAGCAGAGCAGATCGAGGTCGGGCGCGCGGGGGAGACGGGCGATTTTTACCCAGCTTCGGAGCTCTCCGGAGAGATAAAACTCCTACTGCTGCTTTGTGTCTGTATTTGGTCTTGCTCGAGAATGCGAGCGTATGGTGGTGTTGTGCGTGTCGAATGGACCGAACCCCTTCTACGTGCGCATGGGCCTCCCTTTATAGTCTGAAGGGGGCGCCAACAAGTGGCAGCGTAGGAAGAGAGGGTAAAAGAGTAAAAACGCAGGTTGGTGCAATAAGAACCAACAAAGTGTCCCTACCTAACTCGACGGCAGGGACAAGGGCATTCAATGCCCGTCCGTCGCCCTAACAAAGGTAAAGAAACGACCGTTAGGTGAGCCACCGTTGCCACGATGGCGCTCTCTGTCGCTCCGCTTGCCACCCGCCCGCATGGCTGTGCGGCGCCGCCACGCGTTCTCGACAGCCTCGGGCGACACGCCGTTGATGCGCCGGAGCGCAGGGTGGCAGCCTTGCTGCGCAAGCGCCTTTGCCGCAGCCCTTCTTTTCTGTGTGCCGGCAAGCTTGCCGGCCGCCGAGCCTTGCCGGACGCTGGGCGCCGCAAGTTCCTCCGAGAGCCTTGGTTGGCCTTCCCGCAAGCTCCTCTTGTCGGGCTTTTGGTCTTCGGTTGATACTTTGTTCTTGAATGGCGTAATAGGAAATGACGGAGGATCTTGGCGGGCGCTCAAGAAGCCTTGCCGCTGGTGCCGAATCGCCTGCGGCATTAAGTTCGGGTACTAAAGTACTTCTACTTTAGTACACCGTCAGAGCCTCGGCTGGGCCATACACGTGCCGAAGCGCTGTTGGGCTAGGCCCAATACAAGGCATCGGCACGCATGGCCTGGTCCACACAGATCGAACTCGCGTCCACCGCTGCTTCTCGAACGGCATGCGCCGATTGCGGCGCCGTGGGAGAGAACGTGGTCAATACTTAACTCTGTGAAACGCTGTGAACGCTCGTGATCCCCGCTTATAAGCAGAGGGAGAGGGGCCGCCCCACTTCCGCCACTTGTAGTTCCTTCCTCCAAAGCTTCTGCTCCTCCTCCGCTCTCGAATCGAGAAGAAAGTAGCGCCCGCCGCCCGCTGTCACCGCCGCCGCCGCTTTCGCTTCCCCCACCGCCTCCGCCATGGCTCCTAAGGCCGGAAGGCTACGGCTGAAGGCTTCAAGGCCGTGGAAGTCAGCCGAGGCGCCTGAGCTCGAGGCGCCGCAAGAAGCAGGTGCTTTTCCCGAGCTCACCCCGAGGCGCTATGGGCGGAGTTCTACCTCTTTGGTCGACGGAACGCGGCGCATCCGCAAGATGCCGGTGCTTTCCATGAGGTTTTCCAAATCAAGAAGTGCCCCAAAGGGTACTACTTCTTCCCTGTTCTTCTATTGCGGCTCGCCACCTTTTTTCCGACTTCTTTGCGACATCATGAACACCCACGGTTTCATCTGCCGATTTCACCCCCAACGCTGTTCTAACAATGGCGGTTTCGACACCTCGCGAGAACTTCGCTGGTATTCTCCCAATGTGGCTCTTTTTCGCCATTATTTCTCCCTCGGCCGAGAAAGGGGAGCCACCGGCTGGCGGAATCGCCTCGACCTCCTTGGATGGGCATGAAGGAGGTGTACTTGACGGGCGAAGCCCGCAGCAAATGGGACGAGTGGAGGCGGAGTGGTGTTGGATCCGTGATGCCAATCCGCCGCCGCTCACCAAGCCGCGCAAAACCCGGTGGTGCGCGCAACGACCGGAGCGCCTGTCGCCAACGATGCCAAGTTGACGATCGCTACCACCCAATCCTCCGGCCGTGCATGCCGGACTCAAAATAGGGGCGGTTACGCGGATTTCCTTCGCCGTCAGACGCTTCTCCGCAGCGTAGGGGAGGCCCGCTCGCTGTTTAGCGCCCGACGGATTTCATGAGGTTGCGCTCGGCCTCAACTTTAACTTCACGGTCATGGAGCTTGGCGCGATGTCGAGGGAGATGTTCAAGCATGACGCCAACCATCCGTAGTGGTTTCAGCTGGCGCAGGCGCCGCCCCTTGTAATAACTCCCGCCAAGCGATCAGATCTGGCAAGAATGATGCCAGAGTGCGACTCGCATGGGATAAGTGCAACCTGGATAGAACTCGCTGCCGAGGTCGCGGCAGCAATTCTTCGACGACTTGTCGGAGGTGGCAGCAATTCCGACAAGCGTAAGCTCTCACCCGTGCTACCACCGCTGGCGAGTCTGGCGATATTGCTAGTAGGGCCAAGAGGCGGCGCGTACGCCGCAGCGGGCGAAGTTTGGCTTCACGCTGGCGGAGGCGGATGAGCGCGGCGGCAAGCCTTGCCGCCGGGAAGATCTTGCCGGAGAAGGCGATGGCGAAGGGGAGGTCGGGACCGGAACGGGCGAGCCCGCCGAGGGTGCGAGCGGTCAGCCGTCTTCGAGCAACTTGCCGCAGGCGGAGCCCACAGCGCAGTCCCAATTCCGACCGAGAAGGCGCCTCCGTCGAGTCGGAGAGCTGGTAGAGGAGCAGGCCGTCCAGCAGCCGCGGCGCCGTGGGACACGTTCCACCGCGGCAAGTACCGTTGCCGCGGGAGGGTCCCAGGCCGCGCCGGCAACCGAGGCGGGGTCTTCCCGGGCCGCCACGCCTAATCCTGTCGCAGCCCTCGGCAAGCGCCGGAGGGAGCCTACTCCTCCTCCACGTCGCGCTGAGAGGGCACCGGAGTTCGACCTCTCCGCGCTGAGCTCCGACGACGATGAAGAGGAGGAGGAGGAGGATGAGTAAGGCTCTCTTCATGCTGTACCCGCCTTTCTTTCGATCCTTGTTGTTGTTCGTCTTGTATCTAATCTGTTTCTCTCCAAACCCCCGTTCTGTCTCAAGACTTTGGCGGAGAGGGCGGCGAAGAGGGCCAAGGTCCCCGTGGTTAACATAGAGGACGATCCTGCTGTGGCGGCAAAAGATACGTCCGAGACCACTTTGACGGACCCGTCCTTCCTCAAGAAGAAGTTTCCCCCAAGAGCCCCCAAACAGAAGTGCCTTGATCCACTTCCTGTCGAGGGGCGCGCACGGTTGCTTCTTCTTCTGCCAACACCTTGATTGTTGACTCTTTTGTATGCAGGAGGAGAACAGGCCCACCAAGAGCAGTCGGAGGCCGACCCGGAGGTGTCGTCGGCCTCGACTACGCCACCGAGGGCCGGTTCCCCGATATGGGAGCTCTCTCCGACAAGGAACTGATCTCCGGCAAGGGGTGGAGCCAGTGAGCCCCCGGTGGTGGAGCCCACGATCACAGAGCCCAGCACAGGTGACCCTCCTCGTCGGGAATTTTCTCTTGGGTTCTGCTAATCTCTGGATATTTACTTGACCTTCTCTTCCTCTCCCTGTCTTTAGATCCTCCCCTTGGGGACCCGATGGAAGCTGATGCCACCGGCGAGGAGGGCGTGCGCGGCAACACCGAGGATGTCGCCGCTGACGAGGAAGAGGCCGGCGCGGAGCAGCTCGCCGGCGAAGAGTCCACCAAGGCTGCTGGCGCGAGGGCTGGCGAGGGGTCCGGCGATCGTACTGACGACCCGGAGGCCGCAGGAGCGCGAGGCGCCAGATCGATCGCCGACCCTCCGCGCCGACGCAGCACTGGCTCGAGGAGCCCCAGCCAGGCGCTTACTTGAAGGCCGGCGAGGGCGTATATATCAAGCTCCCCTGGGCATCGAGCTCGATGGCGCCGATTGGAGGAGAGGAGTTTTACGGGGAGATACTCGCCTCTGCCGGGCTGGCAGTGGTTGACAGGCCAAGCAGCAGCAGCAGCGAGTCCGAGGAGGAGGAGCTGCTCCGGAAGCTGGTGTCACTCTACCGCGCCCGGCAAGCGAAGCTTGAGTCCCGGGAAGCACTTGTCGCGCAGGCGGGAGTTGACATAGAGAAACATGCACAAGAGCTCCGGAACCGCAACCAAGAGGTCCTCCGATCCATTGCGGAGGAGAGGGCACAGCTCGGCGAGGCGAAGGAGGCGTTCATCCTGAAGAAGGCTGAAGCCGAGGAGCAGTAGAGGCTCGCTGCCGAGGAGATGTCCAAGCGGGAAGGTGAGCTGACACAGAAGAAAGCCAGTCCGGATAGTCACGAGGAGGAGCTCGAGGCACGAGAGCAAAGCGCCATGGACGCCAAGGAGGCAAAGGACGCGCCGCCGCCACCGAGGCCGCCAAGAAGGATTTGGAGGAGAGGTGACGCGCCGAGGCGGACATGACAAGGAAGAACGACGAACTTGCCGCACTCCAGCGGAGCGTGAAAGACGCTACGCTACCATGGCGATCTCGCAGCCCAGCCACCGAGAAGATCAAGGAGCTGAACGCCGCCAAGGACTCGAAAAGTCGACCGAGCTGAAGCTGTCCACTTTGGCGGGGACGCTGGACGCCGCCAAGAAGCGGGAGGACGACTTGAGGAAAGAGCTCAAGGACAACGTGGAGCTGCTGACGAGGGCCGATGAGGCCCAGAACACCTTCAAGACCACGGTGGATCTCTGGACGGAGGGCCTCGTTAACATCGCCACGCTCATCGACGAGGAGTTGGCGGAGCTGAACTTGACGGGCTTCGGGTACTCTGCCGAGGAGAATCTCATTTCCCGCCAAGCTCACGCTTTTCTTCAAGGATGTGGTGACGGTTTCTCCGCAGCTCCGGAAAGGATCCCGAGCACTGGCCGATTTAATCGCGCGATTCGCGCCGGGTCTTGGAGAAGGTGTTGGTGAAGGTCCTCTTCCGCAACCCGGGCATCGATCTCTCCCGCGTTACCAAGAAGCTGCCGGAGGGCGCTGATCTTGAAGAGCTTAGGGCCATCGTCGCACCCATCGTGGACAAGGTGAACGAGGTCAGGAGGATCGACGACGGGTGTGTGGATTAGGCCGCCCTTCTTCTTCTTCTTTCTTGCTGCTGCCGTTTTGGTTACAAGAACAATTTAGTCAGTGCCACAATAAGTCATCCCTGTAATATAACTTTATTCTGGGTACTGCTTGCTACGTTATTCCCTTTACTCTGTTGCATCCCTTGTATGCTTTTACCCTACACTTTGAGGGACCTTGCCGGCACGAGCACACTTGCTGAAAAGGAACATCAGCAGGCTGGTGGTGCCGCCCGCAAGAAATCTTGTCGGAGCTAGTTGCAGCTCACTTGTATTGTTGAGCGGGCTCGAAAACAACGCAAGGGCGCAACTTAGGCGCGAGTCGATTCCTCCGCGCACAGGTTTTCCATACAAGGTACGAACGTTCAAGGAATATAACTTAAAAAAAGAATTTTGAAATTGACAAGGCTCAAACTTTGGCAACTTAGCTTTTCTGTCATCTTCGTCCCGGCAAGGCTAGATTCCTTTGAACGACGCTTGGTCCAGACCTTTATCTCCTCCTCCCCCCCTCCCCTGGTGAACTTGTGGGCGGAGGGACCTTCTTTTTGATAATAAAGAAGAGAAAATAACGATATGGGACCCTAAGGCTCTTTACTGCTTACCGGGGGTAAGTGCTACACAAAGTGTCTAATATATATGCAAGAAAAATAAAGATGCACTGAATTTGACAAGATGTGCAGGGCACACAAACTTTATTTACGCACGGGAGCTGCGCCCGGCTTTGTACAAAGTGTTACATGCGACAGCGGCAAGGCTTGTATTAAAGGTGGTTGCCGGAACGGGTCCGCAACCGCGCTTTATGGGTAAAACTTATGAAGATGTTCTATGTTCCAGAATTGCTCACCGAATGCCATCTTCGGTCTCAAGCATGACAGCGCCAGCCTAGTGACTCGCTTTCACCCGATAAGGGCCCTCCCACTTCAAGCGCCAACTTGTTTGAATTCTTGGCGGATTGAATGCGCCAAGAACAAGGTCGCCCACGAAGCTTCCGCATTAACCTTTCGGCTATGATAGCGCGCAATGCTTGTCGGTAGCGAGTAGCTCGCACAAAGAGCTCAAGACGATCCTCCTCGAGGAGAAGCGTCATCTTGGCGCAGCTGCTCTTGCTCAAACTCATCATAAGCGAGCACTCGTGGCGATCCGTGATACGAAGTTCCGTGGGGAGAACGCTTCGCTCCATAGACAAGAGCAAAAGGCGCTCGCCGGTGGCTCGACGGCGCCGCCCTTATCGACCAAAGAACCGCCGCAAATGCTCGATCCAGTTTTTTTTCAGACCAGCAGCCTATCGAAGTTCTGGTCTTGAGTCCGCGCAGCACTTCGGCGTTGCTCGCTCTTCGCTTGACCGCTGCTTTCGGGTGAGCAACAGAGCGAAGCAGATCTTGGTGCCAAGATCTTGGACGATTGCATGAAGGTGTGGCTCAGAATTGAGTGCCATTGTCGGTGATGATCCCGTTAGGGATCCCAAACGCAAACAATCGACCTAAAGAACTTGATCGCTGATTGTGCCGCCTTTCCTCACCGGGTTCCACTTCAGCCACTTTGTGAACTTGTCGATTGCAACGTACAAGTACTCAAAGCCCCCGACAGCTCGGAGAAAGGGGCCGAGGATGTCGAGCCCCCAGACCGAAAATGGCTAGGACAAAGGGATTGTTTGGAGAGCTTGAGCTGGTTGATGAATCTGCTTGGAATGAAACTGGCACGCTTCACACTTGGTTACTTGTGCAGTTGCATCCTGGAGGGCTGTCGGCCAGAAGAAGCCTTGCCGGAAGGCCTTGCCGGCAAGTGATCTTGCGCCGATGTGGTGACCGCATATGCCTCCATGTATTTCTGCCAACAGCTCTTGTCCATCTTCCCGGGGAATGCACTTCAATTTCACTCCGTTGAATCTTCTTCTGTACAGTATGTCATCGACAAACTGATACATACTTGATTGCCGAGCTACTCTTTCCGCTTCTTCCTGCTCTTTGGGAAGTTCTCCTGTCTGAAGGAAATGGACTATCGGCTGTGCCCAGGCTGGAGCTTGTGGCTCGACAGCGAGGACTAAAGGCGCAAACGCGGCTGCGGGAACATCCGTCTCTACGGCAAGGACCGGGGATCCTGCCGGAGTGAGATGTTCCCCGGCAAGCGTGTCAGGACACAGCTTGTCAGGAGTGTCCGCTTCAACGAAACAAGCTCCGAGGCTTGTCGGAGCGGACTGCTCCTCAGCGCTTTCTGTGTTGATCCTGGGGACCTTCTTGGCGGCGGCCCCGGGGAGCTCTGCCGGAAAGTGGTCGTCGGCAGGCAACTTCCTCTTCTTGCCCTGTCCAGTTGATGGTGTGACGGATGGCTGAGTCAGCTTGAGCACAAAAACTCCTGGTTCCACAGGCAACTTGAGTGCGGCACATTTTGACAAAGCCATCCGCAATGTCGCTCGAGCCCTTGAACATGTTCCGCTTGTAGCCGCCAAACGCTCCTCTAGCTTCCTCACTTCGCCGATGTATGCTTCCATCAACGGACTTTGATAATCTTTGTTCACTTGGCGGACGACCACCGCGAGTCACCCCGACAATAACTTCCCGATCCCAAGTTCAAGCAGCGATTCGAGTCCGCAAGCAACCCTTCATACTCGCAGATTGTTTGTTGCTTGCCCTTGGGAAAGTGCATCCGATCACGTACTTGAGGTGTTCTCCGTAGGTGCGATAAGTAGCACTCCCGCACCGTGCCTTGCGGAGAAGGCTCCATCAGTACATGACGACTCGCTTGCTTCCTTGACAGGATGCTCTTCTCCGAGTTTCTTCATCGGGCGTTACGCCCATTCCGCTATGAATTCTGCCAATGCTCGCTCAATAGTTGAAGTGCTCTCAAACTTGAGGTCAAGCTTGACAATTTAGCGCCCACTGACAACTCGCCCGCTGCTTCCGGATTTTGCAATATCCTCTTCAACGGGAAGCGAGTGACAACTGTGATTTCATGTGCTTGAAAGTAATGGCGCAGCTTCCTCGAGGCCATAAGAAGGCCGAAAAGCAGCTTCTGCACACCCGAGTATCTTGATCTAGCCCCTTGCAAAAGGGAACTGACGAAGTAAACTGGGTGCTGCACCATCTTCTTCGCTTTCCCGGCGATCAAGCAGACTCCATCTCTTGGCGGAGCCGGAACTTATCGGATCAGGGCCCGCCGAGCCGGAGCTTGTCGGAGAAGCCCCCCGCTTGTCGCTGGACTCGCTTGCCGTGGCCGCTGGCTCATCATCTGCTTCCCTCTCTGCAACTAACGCAGCACTAACCACTTGATTGGTTGCCGCCAGTACAGCAGCAACTCTCTCCCGTGGTTTGGGTGCACAAGTGTTGGAGTAGAGGATGTGTATTTCTTCAAGTCCTGCAGCGCCACCTCCGCCACGGAGTCCATCTCATTGACCTGCCTTTTCAAAATCTTAAAAAGGGCAGGGCGCCGCCAAAGAGATTTAGAGATGAACCCATCGAGGGCAGCCACGCAGCCGGGCGAAGCCGACATCCTTGACTCGCTTCGGGGCTTCAATCTGCTCGATAGCCTCAATCTTGTCGGGATTGGCTTCGATCCCCCTCTGAGACACGAAGAGCCCGAGAAGCTTGCCGGAGGGAACTCCGAACACACACTTCTCGGGGTTCAACTTGAGATTGACCTTGCGCAGATTTGCGAAAGTCTCATCCAAATCTTGGATTAGGGTTTCCTTGTCTTTGCTCTTAACCACTATGTCATCCATATAAGCTTCTACATTCCTCTGCATTTGTGGCTCAAAAGCATGGCTGACTACCCTTGCAAATGTTGAACCAGCATTCTTTAGTCCGAAGGCATCCGCACGGGCAAGACGCGCTACATGGACTAATGAATGCGGTTTTCTTCATCCTCTTCTGCCATGAAGATCTGATGATATCCTGAGTAGGCGTCAAGGAACAAGAGCAGATCACATCCTGCTAGGGAGTCAACAATCTGGTCGATGCGCGGCAAGGGGAAGGGATCCTTGGGACAGGCTTTATTAACATCAGTGAAGTCGATGCAAAGTCTCCACTTCCCGTTTGCCTTGCGCACGACTACTAGATTGGCTAGCCACGCCGGATGGAGTACTCCTGACCAGCCTGCCGCCCAACTTTCTCGATTTCCTCGCTATGAACTCTTGATGCTCTATCGCTTGCTTTTCGACTTTCGCTGACGGGTCACTGCGTGAGGGAAGACGGCAAGGTGGTGCTCAATTACTTCCCTGGGAACACCGGGGATGTCATATGGTTGCCATGCAAACACATCGACATTCGCCCGCAGGAAAGTAACGAGCGCGCTTTCCTATTTAGGATCAAGCGTGGCACTGATGGTGAAGGTACCACCAGTGCCGTCCTCCTTGGCGGCCACTTTCTTGGTCTTTGGTGAGGCTATCTTCGCCTTCTTGCACTTGCCGGCGGAGCTCGATGGAAAGGTCCTCGACGGCAGCAGCAAAGACTGGGAGGTGCGCTTGCCGGAGTGGGCACCAGAGCTATCCTTGCTGGCTTGGCCTTCTTCTTCCCCGGGAGCTTCAGCTGCAAGTGGCTCAAGGCGCCTGCTGCGGCTGCTGCTTCCCGGTAGATCTTGTCAAGCAAGATAAGTGCATCCTTCTTGTCACCTTGGACAGAAATGACACTTATTGGACCAGCATCTTGAGCATGTTGTAGGCGAGTGTGAGGCTGCCATGAACTTGGCGAGTGCAGATTTGCCTAGTATCCCATTGTAGGGCAACGGGATATCAAGAACATCAAACGTGACTTTCTCTCGTCCTGAAATTCAGCTCATCGCCAAACGCCACCGCAGCGTGATCTTCCCTTCGCTTGCTCCTTCCCGGATTTATCACTTGAAAGGTACCAGTTTCTTCGAGCTCATTGCCGGGATCCAAGCTTCTTGAGCACTACGGAGGAAATCAGGTTCAGCCGCCCCGCCACAACCAACATCTTCGTGACCTTGAGGTTGCGGATTGTTGGTGAGACCAACATCGGTGATGCACCCGACCGCAGTGATGCGGTCGTGGTGATCCTCAACATCGAAGACGATGGGCGGCTTGGACCACTTCAGGGGCTTGCGCGACTCGACGGATGGCTCTCGCTGGCTCACTTCCCGCACCCACCGCTTGAGTTGGTGGTGTGAGGTGTGCGAGAGGCACCGCCGATGCACAACACCTCTGTTGCCTCTCAAACTCTTGGTCATCAGCCTCATCTTCCTCCATTTCGTCATCCTCATCTTCATCTTCATCCTTGTCGCGCCACGGGAGGCTCGTCTCCTTGCCGCTGCTTGGCCTTGCCAGCGGTGCCCTCCCCAAGGGAAGCTTCTTGCCGGATCCTCCGCCACCTCCCCTCGGCTTTTCCTTGTCGCGCGCCAGACTAGCTTTCAGAGTTCGCCATCCGCTCCACTTTCTTGCAAGTTTGGAGGTCATGGCCCATGGTGCGTGAATCTTGCAATACCGCTTGCCGGAGTTATCATGCTTGTCGGCGGCTACCACAGCCTCGCCGAGTCATCACTTTGGCCTTGTTTGAGCCGCCCATTGCCGGAATGCTCAACAGCTAGCACATCCTTAGCTTTCCTTTTCTGTTGTTCCGCCCGGTTCTTCCTTGCCGGGCGGCATCCTCACCGCCGATCCTTCGCTTCCCGCAATCTCTCCGGGATTTTCCTCCCTCCTCAGCCCGGCACACTTGTCGCCGTGAGCATAAAGCTCGCTAACATGTCCGATCTTGCACATCGCCATCTCTCTCATCTCGCGTTACGCACGCTCGTGGAACGACCGATAACCGCGGCAGGGTGGACGTCTCGATGTTGTGCCGCACTGGCTGAATCTCTCAGATGTATTTGCGCAGGGCTCTCCTCCTTCGACGAGCAAATGTAGATCGCTTCGCCATGGGGTTTGTGGCCACCGTGAAGGCGCCGACAAACCGATGACACAGTCCGCCCATGAAGAGATGGAGCCGTCCGGCAAGTGCATGAGCCAAGATCTGACGTGGGCTTGAGCACCAGCGGGAAGTAGTTGGCGAGGATCTTCTCGTCGCGCCTCCAGCAGCCTCGCACCGCGATGGTGTAGATGCCGAGGAACTCGACGGATGTATCCTGCCATCATACTTCTCGCACGCCGGGCTTGAAGTTCTTGGTCTTGGGCCATCGACTTGCCGCAGCTCGCGGGTGAACGCAGGGCAACCTGCCGCGTACGGCAAGTCGCCTGGTTTGCCCGGTGCATGCACATCGACAGTGGGCCCAGCGCGCTGGTCCGATTGATGTCGCGCTTCCTCCCGCGCTGATGCGAAAAGCGAAGGTTTTCGTGCCGCCGTTTGGAGAACGGGCGCTGATCACGGCGAAGTTCGCGGGTCCGACGACGCAGAGAGTCGGCGTTGGGTTGGCCCGGCGAGCCGGGCGATCTTTGGTTTCGGGCTGGGAGTGCACGGAGGTGGCACCCCAGCCGTCTTGTCGGCATCGGCTCGCGCCGACGCTTTGCCGGGCTTCACGCGCCGGTCGCCGGAGCTTGTCGCCGTTGGCGAAGCCGATAAGGCTGTAAATGGTCATCCTCCAGTCGTCAATCTTGTGCGACGCCGGAGGGTATTTCAGGAGCAGCTGGGCTCGGGCCAGCGCTTCCTCTGTTGTCTTGGGCGGCGGTGGCGACGAGCGGCGCGAGGAGCGGGATGTGCTTGGACTCCCAGCTGAATTGGGAGGAGCAGCACCCCGTCCTGGCGATCGTACCTCACTCGCGCTAGCATGCGGGCGTGCATGCTGACCTCGAACGTCACGCGACCCACCAGCTTGGCCTTGCTCCAACGCAAGCACGGTGCTTGGAGCAACGGGGCGTTGTCGACCTTGCACCTCCTGGGAAGGGTGCGGCGTTTGCACGGTCGCCGACGCTATGGGCCTTGTTCTGGATCCGTGATGACGCGGCGTCCCACCGTCGGCGCCCGCCTCCGCCGCGGCGTCCACTCCACCGCCGCTTGCTCCGGCGGTGGTGGTAGAATCGATGTAGACGGAGCGGCCACTTCCCAAGGCTTCTTCTTCGGTGGCATGTTGATGAAGGCGTTGATGTAGCGCGCGCGAAGACCGGATCAGATGCTCACGATCTCGACGCAGCCCCTACCTGGCGCGCCAAAGATGTCGGGGCGTCGTCTTGTGTGGCCACGAGCACCTATGGGGCACAGGGGGGGCCCCTTCTAGTCCGGCAAGGGAGCGGAGGGCGCAAGCAGAGCAGATCGAGGTCCGGGCGCGCGTGGGAGACGGGCGATTTTACCCAGCTGAGCTCTCCGGAGAGATAAAACTCCTACCGCTGCTTTGTGTTCAGATTTGGTCTTGCTCGAGAATGCGAAAGCGATGGTGGTGTTGTGTGTGTCGAATGGATCAACCCTTCTACGCATGCATGGGCCTCCTTTTATAGTTCAAGGGGCGCCAACAAGTGGCAGCGAGGAAGAGAGGGTAAAAGAGTAAAACGCAGGTTGGTGCAACGGTGTTCAACAAAGGTCCCCTACCTAACTCGACGGCAGGGACAAGGGCATTCATGCCCGTCCGGCCGCCTAACAAAGGTAAAGGAACGATCATAGGTGAGCCACCGGTTGCCACGATGGCGTCTCGCGGCTCCGCTTACACCGCCCGCATGGTGTGGTAAATACCGCCACGCGCTCTGGGACAGCCCTGGGGCGACACGTCGTTGGATGCGCTGGAGCGCAGGGTGGCAGCCTTGTCGCGGCAAGCGCCTTGCCGCGGCCCTTCTCTTGCTGTGCCGGCAAGCTTGCCGGCCGCCGAGCCTTGCCGGGACACGCGGGGCATCGCGGCAAGTTCCTCTGGAGAGCCTTGGTTGGCCTTCCCGGCAAGCTCCTCTTGCCGGGGCTTTTGGTCTTCTCGGTTGATACTTTGTTCTTGAATGGCAGTAATAGGAAATGACGGAGGATCTTGGCGGGCGCCCGGCAAGCCTTGCCGCGGGGTGCCGCAACTGCCCGTGCACAAGTTCGGGGTACTAAAGTACCCCCTACTTTAGTACACCGACAACCGTCCGCACTTGTGGGGGAAAGCCCTTCTGTCCTCTATTGTTTGGCGGCCGGGGCTCCTCCTCATCATCGCTATGCAGCCCCTTATCATTGTTTTCGGCGTTTAACTTGCCTGCCTGCTTGAACACCCAACAATCCCTGTAAGTGTGGTTGGCTGGTTTTTCGGGGGTGCCATGTATCTGGCACGAGCGATCGAGTATTCGGTCCAAATTGACGGCCCCGAGTATTTCTTTTGAACGGCTTTTTCCACGACCGGTTTAGAGCTCGAATCCGCATTGATCGCCGATCTTCAGATTATCGCCCGCATGCGCCGCTTTGTGCTTGTTATGGCGCGACCGCCATTGCTGTCCTTGGTATCCGAATCGCGAGCTAGCTACCTGTCCTCTCCGCAGGAAGCGGGTCATGAGTGATGTGAGGGCTGCCATGGATTTTGGCTTTTCTCGTCTAATGTGCCGGGCAAGCCACTCGTCATGGATGTTATGTTTGAAGGCTGCAAGGGCCTCTGATCCTAACAATGACGATTTGATTTTTCTTAGTTAAGAACCGTGTCTGTAATTGTCCGCCGATTCATCTGGCCGCTGAATTATGTGGCTTAGGTCATCGCGCCTAGTGGTCGCACATATGTGCCCGGAAGTTATCAAGGAATGCGGCTTCCGTGTCTTCCCAACAACCAATTGATTCTGCTGGCAAGCTGTTGAGCCAATGCCGAGCTGGTCCTTTAAGCTTGAGTGGGAGGTATTTGATGGCATGTAGATCATCACCGTGGGCCATGTGGATGTGAAGGAGATTGTCCTCGATCCAAACCGCAGGATCTCACAGCCGTCAGATGATTCAATGTTTATGGGTTTGAAACCCTCGGGGATTTGATGATCCATTACTTTGTCTGTGAAGCATAGTGGGTGTGCGGCGCCTTTGTATTGGGCTACATCACGACACAGCTCAAATGAGCTTTGTCTACTCTGTTCGGCCCAGCCGGAATTGTTGTATCCGGCATGACGGTTGTCATCACGTATCGTGGGGCGCCCACACGATCCGTAGATTGATCTTATTTGTCTTGCCTTGTCCTCCAATATGTCTCGCAAGTCTGGCGCATTCCCCTGTGGCTTTGTACTTTTTGAGTGACGTCGGGGTGCGGCTTTAGCGGAGGGCCTAGAGGCCTCTCTGTCGCGGCCACGAGGTGGCCGGTCGGCCGCGTCATGCGCTGGTGATGTGGGTTTGGGTGCTTCCTCCTCTAATTGGGGTAGCAGCCTGCGTTTTGGGTAGCTCTTGGAGGGGCGATCGAGTTTGTACTCTTCGGCTGCAAGGACTTCGGACCATCTGTCAGCTAGCAAGTCTTGGTCAGCTCTAATCTGATGTTGCTTTTTCTTGAGGCTGCTTGCCGTAGCCATAAGCCTGCACTTGAAACACTCTTGTTCGACGGGATCCTCGGGCACAACAAATTCATCGTCGTCGAGGCTTGCTTCATCTTCGGAGGGAGGCATATAATTATCGTCCTCTACCTCTCTCCGCTCTCTATCATGAGGGCTGGCTTCTCCTCCTCCCGTGTTGAATCCGCCGAGGGGTTGTCTTCGACCGCTTGGGGTGTTATTATCTCCCGTGCCGGAATCACCGTTTTTGCTGTGGCGGGATTTAGAGCGGCGCCGCTGACGCCGGCACTTGGGCTGTTTCTTGGAGGGGTCATCTTCCGTAGTTCCATTGCCATTCCCATATTTTGGGATGTCCACCATGTATATGTCGTATGACGAGGTGGCCTTCCAGGCCCCTCAGAGGCGCTGGTTCTTGGTTGTCTCCTCTGATCGCCGTCCATACCGCCGATGTCTTCGGAGTCGAAGTCGAGCATGTCGGTTAAATCATCGACTGTGGTTACAAAGTGGGTGGTGGGTGGGCCTTGAATTTTTTCGTCGTCCGCATCCCAACCTTCCCGACCATAGTCCGCCAGGCTCTCCGATAAAGAGAGAGACTTTAGTGAATTCGTGGATGTCGCCAAAGGGCGAGTCTTTGCCGAAGATGTCCGCGCGGTGAACTCCATAACCGGCGCCCAATCGGATTTGATTGGTAGGGCGCTGGAGGTTCGGAGTCCGGAGAGGAGTCCGCACTCGGAATCACGGGCTTTTAAGGGCGACAGGATGGTGTTCGCTCAATCGCCATAGAGATCGTAGCCCCGAGGCGTGTTCAGCCACTCGCCCTCGATCGGCGGTCGGCCCGAGCTAGGGGTCGGAGCGACGCCGGTGCGCTTTCAGTGGTACCGTCCGCCGCAGAGCTAGATCATACCCATCGAGACAAGGCGCGCGCTTGGCGTGGCTCAACACGCTGAAGATCAAGTCTCCGCGATGTCAGCCATGTAGTTCAAACTCCCAAATCTGACCGATGGCTGGGGCGAGCTGATCCGCTCCAGATGGCCAAGTGAATTGGCCCGCAGGCAAAGCCGCCAAATACGAAGATCTGTCCGGGAGAAAAGTCTCACCGGACGCGCTGTTGTTGATGATCGAAGGAGCCATCGGGCCTAAAGGTGACGACACAGAGGAACTCTCAATGAAAGCACCAATGTCGGTGTTAAAACCGGCGGATCTTGGGTAGGGGGTCCCGAACTATGCATCTAGGCGGATGGTGACAGGAGACAAGGGACACGATGTTTTTACCCAGGTTCGGGCCCTCTTGGTGGAGGTAAAACCCTACTCCTACTTGATTAATATTGATGATATGGGTAGTACAAGAGTAGATCTACCACGAGATCAAAGAGGCTAAACCCTAGAAGCTAGCCTATGGTATGATTGTTGTTCGTCCTACGGACTAAAACCCTCCGGTTTATATAGACACCGGAGAGGGCTAGGGTTACACAGAGTCGGTTACAATGGTAGGAGATCTACATATCCGTATCGCCAAGCTTGCCTTCCACGCCAAGGAAAGTTCTATCCGGACACGGGACGAAGTCTTCAATCTTGTATCTTCATAGTCTAGGAGTCCGGCCAACGGTGATAGTCCGGCCATCCGGACACCCCCTAATCCAGGACTCCCTCAGAAAGGATGGGGAAGCTTTAGGCAAAAGATCGAATGGGTAGGCCGCGGAGATGAGACAACACACACGACCTGCAGGAGACCAGCCTGGCGGCTTGTCGGAGGGGATGTTGCCCAGGCGACGGAGCTCGAGGGACAAACGAACTCATCGGGATGGCTTGCGTTGGGCCGGGCTTTGGGCACTACTAGTCTCAGGAAGTACAGTGGTGGTTCCACACGCAAAAAATAAAAAGGGTGTACCATATGTACCCAGGTTGTGCTGGTGACCTGTAGTATACTCCCCATGTATACCACCATATTGTGTTATGCAGCAGCATCCTTGTTTAAGGGTAAACGCTGGGTTTTTGAACAATCAAATATACCTGGGTTAAACTATTCTTTTGCAGAGAAAAATGTACTCAACTCCCCGAACATACCTGTTGGACTAGTTAAATATGATATTTCATGATTTCTTTATGGTTGCAGCCAAGCATGTCGCTATGGTGTTTCTTGGAATGGACAAATTGATCTGGACCCTTCTCTTGGCTCAGCTTTCAGGTAAATCATTTTGTCTTACTGCCACTCAAGACATTTGGCTTTGTTAGACCTTTTTAACATGTTACCTTATCAAAGTTTTGTTGCACCTGTGAAAATTCTATGCGTCTATTTAGCCTTATTGATCAAACCAGATGATGATAAGAAATGATTTACTATATATATATATACACACACACACACACACACATGCCTTTCACCCCGCACCGCACTATCGCGCCCAAGGAGAATTCAAAAGGGAGCAAGGATTTGCAGAGGTCTGGCACGATCGCAACTCCTAGCCGAATCAAGCACTGTCGGCCGACGCTTCCGGAGGGGCCCGCTGTGGCGGCCGAGGCCGAAGACGAGGCGCGGTGCGGCGCCTGTTCACGGCCCTCAGCCAGGTCCACACCGATCTCCGGGAGTAGGCAAGTTGGCTAGATCTCGCGGCCCCGGCCATCCCGTCCCCGTCCCCATGGTTCCGAGGTGCACGACTGATATCCTGATGTTTTAATTATTTTTTAGCGTGCGACCAACATATAACATCCATTTTGGATTGATGCAGGAGAGGGCGTACATGATGCTGCGGATGAATGGAGGCAGCGAGGGCAGCGATCATGGGAGCTCGGAGGACGGGAGCTACGAGCATGAGCATGAGGAGCTGGAGCACCACCACCATGTCCACCACTAGGAGCACCCGGGTGGCGTCCATGGTGATGGGGACGATGATCTCAAGGCTGAGGGTGAGGGCTACCTTCGAGGATGAAGGCGAGGACGAGCTCTCCGAGGCTTTGAAGAGGATGGGTTCGATTAGGATGAGGAGGTGCAGAATGTGGAGCCAGTGCAAGACCCCGCAGAGTACAGGTTGTCACATGGCTTATGGCCCTCGCTGGGATCAACGATTGTGAGTATGTTTTGTTTTTCAGCTCATTTCACATTTCGCGTGGCTTGCTGATGTGCAGTTTTGCTTTTGCTTTGTAGGTCGGGCAGAGGAGCATGTTGAGGATCACATAAACGCTGCGCAGGTAGCGGTTTATGTTTCCTTTTCTTGGATGGATTTAATTTTTGTATTTAACGTTGGAAGTTGGGAGCACTCGAGTTTTGATTAAATGACCTTGGACCGACAACAATGCTTATTTTGTTAATGTGTGTGACATACAGTGTAGTAGGAGTACTTATTTATTTTAATTGAAGGAGTGGCATTAACACGGTACAGTGTAAAGGAACATTAATCCAGGACGCGTAGTGGCCGCGGGGAGGATGAGGAAGCTGCTGGCACAAGATCGAATGGGTAGGACCAGCGTGGCAGCTTGTGGGGGGATGTCGCCCATGGTGACGCTGCTCGAGGGAGGAACAAACTCACCGGGATGGCTTGCGTTGGGCCAGGCTTTGGGCACCACTGGTCTTAGGAAGTATGCTGGTGGTTCCACGCACAAAAAATAAAAAGGTGTACCATATATTTTTTTGAACCGGGCTACACCCCTTTCCATTGCCATGAATTGAAATACAATAGTTCCAGAGACATCGGGAGGAGGGAAAGAGGGGAGCGAGTTCGGGTACTACTAGGAAACCCACCACACTCACCCGCGATAGAAACGAGTGCCGCGGGGCGAAAACCTGATAACACCAAATCACAGTTCAAGCTAAACTACAGCCTATTACATAAAAGTCCAGCCAGGCGAGAAATGAAACCACTCTCTAGTCCAACTGCACAGAGACCAAAACAGCTATCCAGGGAGCTTCCACCAAAAGAAAGAGCAATGAACTACGAGAAGTGCATCGATGCACGCAGTGGCATCTGCACGCACCGCATCCACGGCGCGCGTGGAGTCGCGATTCGAAGCGCCGAGCGTGCTAGTTAGAGTATAGGCAGACTTCTGGAGAGCGAGATGTGGCGTATATGCGTATTCGATGGGCACCACCTGACACACTAATCTGACACGAGCAGTACTCGTTCAGGCGAGAGTACCAAAGACGACCGTTGCAATGGAAAACTGTATAAAGTAAACACTTTTTCTCCATGGATGTATTTAAGGAGCATGCAGCCGGACCGATCCCTGGCAACGTCATTTTCCCACCACGCAGAAGCGCCTCCCCGTACTGATCCATTGCCGCTCTGCCAGATTCAAAGGAAGAACCATATGGAAGCGCCTCCCCGTATTGATCCATTGCCGCTCTGCCAGAGCTCCTCGTCTGCCATTGATCATTTGCCCAAGGTCAGGACAAGATGGTTTGTGTCCGGAACAGACCGGAACCCAGGCATCCGCTTCTACAAATGTCCTAACCAGACAGTAAGTTGGACTGAACTTTTTCTATCCATCAAGATGAGCTCGTTTTTCTGTTTCTGCTAATTATTCAGTCCGGAAAAAATCGAGCCTTGTGAGATGCTTGGGCACTGAGGGGTACGGACTGAATCGAGCCTTGTGAGACGGCGGGCGGAGCCGCGCCATTGCCGCCTCCGGACGCCGCATCACGACCGCGAGAGCTGAACGTTGTGCAGGAACCCCCGGAGAACTCGACATCCGACAAAGCCCTTTCCGCCGCCGGCTGTGCCAACCCTTCTTCCGACGGGCGCATATCAGGAGAGAGCGGCCGCACGACAGGTTCCGGCGAGGCAACTCCCGATGCTGCCGCCGCGGCGCCGCCACCGCCCGGAACGGGAACCCCCAAGCAAGCCGCCTGATCGTTGGCCGCCGACGTCGATCTACAGTACCGGCGAGCAGCGCGAGCTTTCTCAGATACAGATTCAAAGGAAGAGCAGAGTTTCACTCACCCAGATCCGAGCGCCGGCGCCGCCGCAGCTGAAATCTCCATGAGCACAGCCTGACAGACCACGGGCGCGCACCACTCCCTCCGGCTCGGCGTTGTATTTGCCCCAAATCGAAAACGGAAACGTTTGGGGCCGGGGCACCGGCCGAAGCTTCGGCCGGTCCAGTCCACGCGCGCAGGCCGCGACCCAGTCGCGAGCAACCACATGGCGCTGCGGATCTCGCGAATCTCGCCTCATTCCTGTCTCGCAGCTCCGCGGATCTTGTCCCCATCCTCATCTCGCAGCGCGGCGCCCACATCTCGCCGCCGGCCATGGAAGATCGAATCTCAAGGCCCATGGATGTAGATCTCACCGCCATGCTTTTACCCGTTTCGCCATTGGATGCAGCCCGCCGACCAATCCCCATCTCGGCGGTTGCAACTCCCACACGTCTCCTTACGCAGCCGCCGCCACGACGAGCCGGACGGCGATGGTCGACATCGAGGCTTCAGAGAATCGCCGCACCCCTCATGTTGCAACCGCTTAAAAAAGCTTCATCCCTTAGATGAAAAGCTTCAACCGGATGTAGAGAAAGCTACAAGCGGTCACGCCATCGCCGAAAGCTACGACCGCTGACATGAAATGCTACATCCTTCGATTAAAAAGCTTCAACCAAACGACACAAAAAGCCTCACCAAGTGTCGCTAAAAAGAAAATAGCTACAACTTTTGGTAAAAAGCTTCAACGGTTGTTGGAAAAAGCTCCAACCATTGAGAGAGAAAGCTACAACTAGACACTATGAAAATAAGAAGCTTCAACCAATGACTACCGGAGGTGGAAGAAGATGATAAAATGTCATAGCTTTGCTACATGCTTCAACCGCATAGATTTTGCTACAACCGGCATAGCATTTTGCTACAACTAGCGCCACGCTTTGCTACAACGCACATACCGGCGCCGCGGTTTTGCTACAACTAGCATCGCTTTTTGCTACAACCGCATAATGTTTTGCTACATCCATCATGGCCGAAGTCGACCAAAGACGGGTTTCCGTGAATTCGTGGCGAGATCCAAAGACGCGAAGCGGCGGATGTCAGAATCGGTCGCCGGCGCGAGTCGCTACGGGCTCGCGGGCGAGTCAGAATCTCGGCCGTCAGAACGGAGCTCGATCCCAAATCCATGGCGGCAAGGAGGTCATGACGATGTAAGACATGATTGAAGCAATCCCAAGGCGGCTTGATAGGTGGTGAGCCCTCGTCGACGTGATTCGCCGCTGTAACGAATAATGTGGATCTAGCCGCCGCCGCCGGATCGGGACGGCGGTCATGGGGATCCAGCTCCTGCTTTTTCTTCTTGTGGTACGTTTCAGACACGGCCACAACAAAACCGTTTTTTTGCCGCAACGGTTGCTTCAATCCGCATGCGCAAGAGATCTAACGGTCCATGCAAACAGCATCGGACGGCTGGGCCTCGACCGGCCCAACTGTTGGGCCGGTGCGCCGGCGCAGATCGCTGCCCAATCGGAAAAGGGGATCTCGTGTTTTTTTTAGTGGAAGGGGATCCCGTGCTAGACGCAGGACTGCGAGAGAGCGGACGGCCTGCACCCAACCTGGTACACGCCACCCCACCCGTGTCGTACAGAAATTCTGTCGTCCAAAAGCTAGGGCCCGCCAGCCCAAAAGTAATAATTAAGCCCTGCAAGCCAAATAGCCCAACACGCGGCAGCCAGGCCAATGGTATAAGGAAATTGTTTATTTTCAACCGGATGAAAACTCTCTCCCGTAAACCCCTCTCTCCGCTCACCACGTGTCTTTGTGGGGCCCTCCCGCCGCTCCCACCTTATCGTCTCCCTCCGCCTTATCGTCTCCGCCCACCAGTTCCTTCCTTTTCCCCTTTTCTCATTCATCTCTAGAGGATAGGCACCACCGCTGCCTCCTGCCATGGCTGCCACATGACGCATCCCGCCATGGCTGCCACATGCCTCATCCCACTATGGCTACCACATGCCGCGTCGCTGATCTGCTGTCGTCGGCTGCGTTGCAATGGAGCACGCCGATGGCTACAACAAGCGCATCCAGCTGCAATGGAGCCCCCCCGCGGCTGCAATGGAGGCCCATCTTGACTGCAAGGGATTGCGCCGATGGCTGCAATGGTCGCGTCAGGCTGCAATGGATCCCCACCGTGGCTGCCATGGATCCCCGTCCCGGCTGCAATGGAGCCTTGTCTCGGCTGCAATGGAGCGCGCCGGTGGCTGCAATGGTCACGTCCGACTGCAATGGAGCCTCGCTGTGGCTGCCGTGGAGCCCGGCGTCGGCTATAATGGAGTGTGGCTGGGGCTGCAATGGAGCGTCCCGGAACACTGCGAGCCGGTGGCTGCAATGGAACTCCGTCACGGCTACAATGGAGAGCGGCCGGGGCTGCAATGGAGCTTCGCCGGGATGCCGATGGTGCTGCGCGGAGCTTTTCTTCGTGCCGCGGTGCTGCCATGGAGCTACAGTGGAGTTTCCCTAGGGGTCGTCGGTGTTGTGTTGAAACTTGTTTTTTCCATCGACTCCGGTGCTACTGCGTTGTAGCTCTGCCGGTGGCTCTGGTGCTACTGCGTTAGATCTCCAGCGGTGGCTCCGGTGCTGCAATGTCGCCGGTGCAGGCGCCATGGTGAGGTGGGATTGACGGTGAAGCAGCATCACTATAGAGGAGCGTGGTTGGATTGAGGGCGAGCGGTTGCGTGTGATTTTTGCGTTGACCCGATCTAACGGTGACGCGTCGGGCAATCTGACGGCTGACGAGACAGCTTATGTTTGCTTATTATCATCCGGTTGATCTGTAGCACTGGCCATGGTATAATACCTCTCTCCGCCAGGGAGAAAACTGTTGCACCAAGAGTAGTATTGCCAGTAGTTGTTTGGACAACTATTTGTACCCCAATGCCATCCCAATACACAGCCACACCACTTTAGCAACAGGACAAGTGAAGAACAAATGCTAGGATGTTTCTATGTTGTTACAAAAAGAGCAGCTAGGATTTCCGGGCCATCTTCTCCCTTTCATGACCTGTCTAGTGAGGACGGACAGCTCCCACATAAATATTTTGATTTTGAGGGGAATTTTAGCTTTCCAGATCCATCTATAATGACACCCACTAAAGGGTCTTTCCAACCATTTATACATGGATTTAGTTGAAAATTTTCCATTGGTCGTAAGTCCCCAGGTCACCTGATCATCTTCTCGGGTCAGCGGGATACTTGCAATGGTATTGCTAATGTCTTTCCACTGATCTAGCATATCCGAGGAAAGTCTCCTATGGAAGAATGTCTGTACATCTATATGGCCAAATTTATCCACAATACAATCTTGACTTGTTGCAAATATCAAACACCAGGGGTTATTGTTCTTGAAACAGGCTCCGCTCACCAATAGGATCTTTCCAGACCCTAGTGAGGTTCCCAGATTTGGTATTGATCTTCCTATCCGCCATATACAGCGTTTTGACTTTGAGAAGCGCTTTCCAACAAGAGGAGTTTGAGAACCTTGGTTCAACCGAGGTCACTGTTTTGTTATTCAGGTACCGTGCCCGCACGATATTCTGCCATAACCCTTTTTGAGTTTCCAGTTTCCACCACCACTTAACCATTAAGCGGATTTTTGTTTCCTAAGGTCTTTCACCCCCAAACCCCCTTTTTTCTTTGGATCTACATATCCCGTTCCACCTAACAAGGTGGTATCTCTTTTTATTGTTACACCCCTGCCAAAAAAAATTCCTTTTGTGTTTATCAAGCTTCTCAATAAAAGTTTTGTTCATCAGTCACATAGACATGCGATATAGGGAAATCTGTGTGACAACAGAATCTAACAGGGTAAGCCTCCCTCCCATGGAGGCTGCATTCCCAATCCAGGCTTCAAACGTTTTGAGATACTTAGTCATAATAAATTCCCCATCAGAATTCTTAAGGGTAGTATAACTGATTGGCATGCCAAGATATTTGATAGGGAAATTGCCAACATCACAATTAAACAGGTTAGCATATTGTTTTGTAATATTCTCGTCCCCCTCACTGTAAGGATCTCACTTTTTTGAAAGTTAACTTTGAGCCCTGACATCATTTCAAACATATACAACAGGAGCTTCAAGTTTACAGCCTTATCTATATTATGTTCTAGGCAGACGATGGTATCGTCGATGTATTGTAAGACCGCAACCCCGTTCGGGATGAGATCAGAGGCCAAGCCAACTAGCATATTGTTTTTCTGGGCATTAGTGATCATCTTCGCAAGGCAGTCAGCGGCTAGGTTGAACAAGAAGTGGGAGTGCGGGTCCCCTTGTCCGACCCCTTTGGCACTTTGGAAATAGGGTCCCATACAGTTATTTAGCTTGATATTCACCGTCCCATTATGCAGAATTTGTTTGATCCAACCACACCAGGTTTCATTAAATCCTCGCTGCTTATGACATTCTAAGATGAACTCCCAATTCACCTTGTAATTGGCCTTTTAAAAATCGAGTTTCAGTACTACCCCCACCCTTTTCTTCACATGAGTATAGTTCAATATCTCATGCAGGGAGAGGACACCATCCATGATATTCCTCCCTTTAACAAAAGCATTTTGGGTCGAGCTAATCAAGTTATTAGCATACTTCTCTACTCTACGGTCTAGCACTTTAGTGATCAATTTATGTGGGCATCTCAGGAGACAAATAGGTATAAACTGTTGTATTTTGTTTGCCCCAACACTCTTAGGCAATGGTGTTATCACACCATAGTTAAGACGTTGAACATCCAGAGTCCCTTTATGAAAGTGTTCAAATAAGGACATAATATCTTGTTTAACTATCTCCCAGCAAATTTGATAAAATTCAACAGGAATGTTGTCAGGGCCGGGGGATCTATTAGGGGCCATGGAAAACAACGCTTCTTTCACCTCTTCTTCCATGAACTCACGTCATAGATCAGCGTTCTCTCTTGCATCAAGTTTTTCCTCATCTGACCAAGTATTAGGGTCAAGATGAAATCTATTACGAGGCTCAGGACCAAATAAGTTTTTGTAGAAGTCTGTCGCATGAGCAATCAGATTATCTGTGCCTTCAATCTCCACATCACCCATTTTAAGGGAGTGGATTGTACTTTTCCTCTTACGACCATTAGCAATTTTATGATAGTAGTCAGTGTTGAGGTCTCCTTTCAACAGCCAGCATGCATGGGGCTGTTGCAACCAAATATTTCTTCATTAATCAGCAGCTCATGCAGCTCCGTACTCACATCTATCTTAATACTATACATTTCAGGAGACAAGGGCCCATTTTCTTCTAGTTCCTCTAGCATAGCGAGCTCAACCCTAAGCTCTTCTTTCCTTCTTTTGTCACGGCCAAATTTATTAGACCCCCACCCTTTGAAGTAAGTCTTGAACCTCTTCAGTTTGATATTTAAAATGTCAATGGGATCAGATGCATGAACTTTCCTAGCCCAGATCCTACTGACCATGGGAAGAAACATCTCATCTTTAATCCAAGCAAGGTTAAACCAAAATTCACGAGGTTTAGGAGCCTCACGCACGTCATCACTAGATGAGAGTAGGAGAGGATTGTGGTCCGAGATCTCTCGAACTAGTTTTCTTACTGACACCATTGGGAAAAGATCCTCCCAGTCCTCGGACATCAGGATATGATCAAGTTTCTCCAGTATGGGGTGAGCCTGGTTGTTTGTCTAGGTGTATTTCCCCTCACTAGTGTGGATCTCTCTAAGAGCAAGCGCATTACTGATGGAATTGAAAAGATCCGTAGATCTGCTACTATTCATCTTTTTATTCTTCTCATTTTCATGTCTAAGGATATTAAAATCCCCCCTACAATGTAGGGTATATTCATGTTGCCACACATAGCAGCCAACTCTACTAAAAACTCTTCTTTGAACTCCTCATGGGCTGAGCCATAAACAACTAGCAGGCCCCAGTCTTTTTTATTCCTCTTGTCATGGATATTCAATTGTAGGATATATTTACCTTTATAGCAGGAAGTAGTGTTCATAGTGTCCTGTCTAACTCCCCCTAGGATGCCACCCGATTTCCCCATGGATGGGATCCATTCCCACTGAAACAGGCCAAAGGGGTCAATTCTTCTAAGACACTTAGGAGTGAAGTCTTTTTTCATAGTTTTTTGCAAGCCAATGAAATCCAGGGAATGATCACTAATCAGATCAGAGAGGCAGGTGACCATTCCTTTCCTGCCTTCGCCCCTGCAGTTCCAAATGATGTCTCTCATTTGGAACATTTTTTATGAAATCGAGACCAAGTAGCCCTACCAGGAGGCATAGGAGGGCTACAGCAAGGTTCCTCTAAAGTTAACTTTTTCTGGCTTCTAGTCATATGTCTGGATATCTTAACATTGGATTTTTTTCTTAGGGTTTCCTTTTTCTGCTTGCTAGTGAAGATCAGCTCATGCATAGCCTCCTCCTGATCTAGCCAGGTCAAATTGACCTGGGCTGTTTGCCAAGGCCATTAGTAATAATAATGTCCTCATCATACTCACCAGGATTATCCCCCTTTATTTCCTTTTCATCTAAATTCTCCCTGATCTTTTCAAGTTCTCTAAGCACATTTACATAAGTAAAATCATTGTCAGGAATGATAACACCCATCCCCGTAGCTCTATTCATCAGTTCAGTATTTGATAATGTATCAAAAGAATTTTTGCAAGATTTTTGAATAGTACCTCCCAGGTCTCTCAGTTGAGCGAGACGGATGGCCTTGGCTTCAATGTTTTCATGCACTCCGCGGGCATTGCATTTACTGAACCTCAGAGCTGCTTCATGCACAAGTGGAGGTGTGAGAATCACCTCCTCACCACATTCAGAGGAAGGTAATTATACCACATAGTCACTGGACATCTTCAGACCTGAATACATGTCTCCCTTCACCTCCACAATCTGAGCAGAATTAGTAACCACAACAGTGTAGGACAACGAATGACAGACTATAGGTGTTTTAATTACCTGAACCTCCTTAAGCTCAATCTCAGGCTCCCACATTTTCTCCGGCGCGGCAAGTTCTGTAGACACAATCTAGTTCGATGTGTCTTGGCCTTCCCCCTTTTCCATGAGTTCATGTTCTTTTGTCGTAGTTTCAATAAGAAAAGAGGAGTCCACCTCACTTTCAGACGAAGCAGAGGATTCACATTCCTGTGGTGACAGACAACAGGTCTTGCCACCACGGGTCGACGCCCCCCTTTTGCATTTTCTCGGGATCCAGAGTGACTTTCATATTTTTCCTGATCAGCCCGTTTGCGCTTAGGGGTCTGATCAGGTTTAAGTGTGTCCCCTCTAGTGACCTCAGCTGCATTCTCAGTGCACACATGATTTTTCACAAGAATTTCCTCAATTTCATATGTGAATTTGTAAAAACGTCCCCCCCAGAACCCCTTCAGCCGTGGCAGGTAACTACTCAACAGAACGATATCCAATTTTTGCTCTAACTGAAGATGGTCGATTTATGGTGGACATATCCACCTCCAGAGTGATGCCCATGATACGTCTCCAACGTATCTATAATTTTTGATTGTTCCATGCTGTTATATTATCATTCTTGGATGTTTTACAATCATTTTATAGTCATTTTATATCATTTTTTGATACAAACCTATTGACATAGTGCCTAGTGATAGTTGCTGTTTTCTGCATGTTTTTTACATCGCAGGAAATCAATACCAAACGGACTCGATACGCAACGCAACTCCTGGAGGATTTTTTGGGCCAAAAGAAAGCCAATGGGCTAAGGAAGCACGTGAGGGGCTGTTCGAGGGGAGCAGCACCCACCTGGTGCGCCAGGAGGCCCAGTCGCGCCTAGCTGGGTGCTGCCCACGTCGGGTGCCCCCCGAACCTCCTCTTTGCTCTATACATACCACAATATTCCAGAAACCCTAGGGGAGGCGGCGAAATATTGATCTAGCCGTCGCAGAGTCCAGAACCACCAGATCCAATCTAGACACCGTCATGGATGGGTTCACCACTTCCATTGGTGCCTCTCCTATGATGCGTGAGTAGTTCTTTGTAAACCTATGGGTCCGCAGTTAGTTGCTAGATGGCTTCCTCTGTCTCTCTTGATTATCAATACAATGGTCTCTTGGAGATCCATATGATGTAAGTCTTTTGGCGATGTGTTTGTTGGGATCCGATAAACTTTGAGTTTATGACCAGATCTATGTTTTTATCCATGAAAGTTATTTGAGTCTTCTTTGATCTCTTATATGCATGATTGCTTATAGCCTCATATTTCTTCTCCAATATTTGGGCTTTAATTGCCAACTTGATCTATTTATCTTGCAATGGGAAGAGGTGCTTTGTAGTGGGTTCGATCTTATAATGTTTGATCCCAGTGACAGAAGGGGAACCGACACGTATGTATCGTTGCTACTAAGGATAACAAGATGAGATCTATATCTGCCGTAATAGATAAACGGATCTCGTCTACATCATGTCATCATTATTATTGCATTACTCCGTTTCTCCATGAACTTAATACACTAGATGCATGCTAGATAGCGGTCGATGTGTGGAGTAATAGTAGTAGATGCAGGCAGGAGTCGGTCTACTAATCTTGGACATGATGCCTATATAATGATCATTGCCTAGATATTGTCATGATTATTTGAAGTTCTATCAATTGCCCAACAGTAATTGTTTTCCCACCGTTTGCTATTTTTCTCGAAAGAAGCCACCAGTGAAACCTATGCCCCCCGGGTCTCTTTTCATCATATTTGCCTTTGTGATCTATTTTCTCTTGCATTTATTTTCAGATCTATTAAACCAAAAATACAAAAAGGTAAAACCAAAAATACAAAAATACCTTGCTGCAATTTATTTGTTCCGTGATCTATTTATCATAACTACCACTTATACCTCACGTTATTTGCCTATCTTGAGGCGTCGTACCCGAAAGGGATTGACAACCCCTTTAACACGTCGGGTTGCGAGTATTTGTTATTTGTGTGCAGGTGCTGTTTACCTGGTGTGAGGAGGTTTTCCTACTGGCTCGATAACCTTTGTCGCATCACTGAGGGAAATACCTACCGTCGCTATAGTGCATCATCCCTTCCTCTTTGGGGAAATACCGACGTAGTTCTAGCAGACATCAAAAGGAATTTCTGGCGCCGTTGCCGGGGAGGATCTTCAACATCAACCAGGTTCCTAATCACAAATCTCATCTCCCCACTTCACAAAAAAATGCCATTTTATTCACCCTCTTTTTCAGTCGCCGTTTTCTCATTAGATCTTTTATTTGCTTGAACTTGTCACCATGAGTGACTTTGGTATGGCAGAAACAGATGATGGCCTAACTCTTAAAGTGGAGCGTACAGGTAATCTGGATGCCAAAACTTTTGTTTGGGGGTAAGGGAATTTTATGGGAAAAGAACATATCCAAGAATTTTTCAATTGTGTTGGAAAATTAAGTCTTGATGATATCCCTATACTTAAAAGGACTAAAACTTATGTGGAAGCTATTTCAGCACTTGTTTTGAAACTTGAAACTAGATTTATTCGTATTCATCCTACCTTGCAAAGATTTTTTATGAGTTGCCCGTTATAAAGGATCCTAAAGCTAAAAAGTTAGCCACTCTTGTTTTTATGGCATGAATCATGAAAAATCCGTGATTGATGAAATTCTTCATAATAGTGATTACGCTTTGAGACATTTGCTTGGAGATAACCAAATCTTTTATGAAAAATCTTAAGAAGCAAGTCCCCATTTTAGATATGATCCAACAAGTTTTCAACGATGTGAATTAACACTATTCATGGATCACTGCCGGAAATCAAAGGGGTTATGATAAAAAGCAACTTGATAGTGCTAAGGTTTACATGGATGATGTGTTTCATGTCTTATTTACAAAACCTCCTAACACAAATACCTCCAAGGGAAACAAGGATAAGAGTGACAAAACTTAGATCCTACCCGTTATGCCTAGCTAGGGGCGTAAAACGATAGCACTTGTTGGGAGGGAACCCAATGAATAAAATTTATTTTTGCTTTTTTACTTTCTGTTATTTAGTGTTAGAACAATTATGCTACTGTTATGATTGTGTTTTTCATGTTTTAATTAGTATTTGTGCCAAGCAAAGCCTTTGGGAAGACTTGGGAAAAAGTTTATTTGATCTTGCTGAAAAACAGAAACTTTTGCACTCATGAGATTCATTGTTAGTTTCTTTACAGAAGGGTGCTTTTAAGTTGATTCTTTTTGCAGAGGATTAATATAAAAATTCCTCACGTCCACCAGTTTATTTCATAATTTTTGGAGTTACAGAAGTATTCGAAATTTTCAGATTGCTACAGACTGTTCTGTTTTTGACAGATTCTGTTTTCTTTGCGTTGTGTGCTTGTTTTGATGATTCTATGGTTTTCTTTGATGAGTTTTTGCCATATAAAAGTTGGAATACAGTATATATAATGAAAATACAAAATAAGAATAGGTTTGCTACAGTAATTATAGTAGTGGTCTGGTTTCTTATACTAACGGATCTCACGAAGGTTTTGTTTGAGTTTTGTGTGATTGAAGTTTTCTAGTTTTGTGTTATCTTACGATCGATGAAGGAATAAGGATAAGCAAAAGGCTAAGCTTGGGGATACCTGAGGCACCCCAAGATAATATTCAAAGAAGTAGCAAGCAACTAAGCTTGGGGATGCCCCCGAGTGGCATCCCCGCTTTCTTCTAACAACCATCGGTATTTTACTTGAAACTATATTTTTATTTGTCACATGATATGAGTTTTGCTTGGAGCGTACTGTATGATATGAGTCTTTGCTTGTTTTGCTTTGTGTTTTAAGTGTTGAATCCTTGTTTGACACACCCTTTTGAGAAAGCCAAAAATTATGCTATGCTTGCTCCTATGCTTCACTTCAATTTTTAGAGCCATGGACTTGCTCTAGTACTTCACTTATATATTTTTTAGCATGATGTGCTTTGTTAATTTTGAATAAGTTCTCTAATGCTTCACTTAGATTTATCTTGGAGTTAGTAAAATTTTAAGAAATTCTCTCTTGCTTCACTTAGATTATTTTGAGAGAACGAAAAATTCTATGCTCATGAACTTCACTTATACTTGTTTGAGCTTATCAAAAGCAACATATGAAAATAGTCCCAAAGTGATAGATATCCAAGGAGGATATAATAAAAACTTTCATGAAGATCATTGGACAAAATAAACTTGATTCTTAGTAATGGTTTTGAGATATGATGATATGATATGTGAGTCATGTTGATGAGTAATTGTGCTTTAGTAAGAATATTGATGTTAAGGTTTGTGATTCCCTATGCAAGCACGAAAGTCAATAGTTATGCAATGAAATTTATATCCTACTTATGGTGCATTATTAGGTGTTACCTATGCTTAATGCTTGGGTACGAGATTTTTTGCTTTTTGATTGGTCGCGTCTCAATCTTTTTGCTAGCCTTCATTCTGCACTAAGTATGATCACTACTTGTGCATCCAAAACCCTTTAAACCAGTCTTGCTATATGAGTCCACTATACCTACCTATATGTGGTACTTACATGCCGTTCTAAGAAGATTTGCATGTGCCATCTCTAATGTTCAAAATAAATTTCTCTTTTGTGTGCTCTACTACCCGCGAGGCGGTAAAGGGTAGCCAATATTTTCCATGGTAGATGTGTTATTCTCACGATGAGTGTTTATTCACTTGTCATTGCATGATAGTACGACAAAGGTACTATTGATGCCCAGTCCCGAAATGAATAATGAATTTACTTTATGTTGTCAAATAATAAATTCCTTGGAAAGTGTTGGTATGGAGGGCACCCGTGGATACGGCTAGCCATGGAAAGTGAAAGTTATGGTGGAAAAAGGAATAAACTTTACTTTCTGTTTGGAAACCGCCTATGATGTATCTAGCATGGAAAGTGTTGGGATGCTCCAAGTTGTTTTTGTTGGTAGGAAAAGTATGCCTCTCAAAAATAATTTTATCTCTCAATTTAAGCTTTGAGCTCTGGCACCTCTACAAATCCCTAATTCCCTCCGCGAAGGGCCTTTCTTTTACTTATGCAATTTTTATTTTGAATTTGAGTCTCCATCTTATCTTATAAAGCACCAACTAAGGGGCACTATGATCATATTTGAGCATTGGGTGTAGCTAATATTCGAGTATGTTTCATGAATGGATCAATGTTTGAGCATGATGGGCTAGGAATAACTTGCTTTAGTGTTGATATTTTGAAAGACATGGTTGCTTGTTGGTATGCTTGAGTATTAAAGTCTTCATGTCAAAACTAAAATGTTGCTTTGAATCATATAAAAGTCCATATGTCCATGCTATAAAGAAAAAAAAGAATGTGATGAACAAGTTAGGCAACATTCCACATAAAAAATTCTGTTTTTATCATTTACGTACTCGAGGACGAGCATGAATTAAGCTTGGGGATGTTGATACGTCTCCAACGTATCTATAATTTTTGATTGTTCCATGTTGTTATATTATCATTTTTGGATGTTTTACAATCATTTTATAGTGATTATATATCATTTTTTGGTACTAACCTATTGACATAGTGCCCAGTGC
Organism: Aegilops speltoides; assembly: GCA_021437245.1. Classification (NCBI taxonomy): domain Eukaryota; kingdom Viridiplantae; phylum Streptophyta; class Magnoliopsida; order Poales; family Poaceae; genus Aegilops; species Aegilops speltoides. The sequence continues at coordinate 499,708,665 of CM038143.1, forward strand.
CAGTTGATGTTTTTTGCATGTTTTTTACGTCGCAGGAAATCAATATCAAACGGAGTCCAAACGCAATGCAACTCTTGGAGGATTTTTTGGGCCAGAAGAAAACCAATGGGCCAAGGAAGCACCTGAGGGCTGCTTGAGGGGAGCAGCACCCACCAGGGCGCGCTAGGAGGCCCAGGCGCGCCCAGGTGTTTGCTGCTCACCTTGGGTGCCCCCCGAACCGCCTCTTTGCTCTATAAATACCACAATATTCTAGAAACCCTAGGGGAGGCGACGAAATATTGATCCAGCCGCAGCAGAGTCCAGAACCACCAGATCCAATCTAGACACCGTCATGGAGGGGTTCACCACTTCCATTGGTGCCTCTCCTATGATGCGTGAGTAGTTCTTTGTAGACCTACGGATCCGTAGTTAGTAGCTAGATGGCTTCCTCTCTCTCTCTCTCTCTTGATTATCAATACAATGGTTTCTTGGAGATCCATATGATGTGTTGGAGATTGCAAAGTTACGTGATGAGGTAGCGATAAGCAAGGAAGACCTGGCAGCAAAGGACGTCAGGATGGCCGCAGAGCGGGCTGCCCTGGATGCTCAGGCCCATTGGATTCAGTCAGAGGCTTTACGGCTTACGCTGGATCAAAACGCTTCAAATGAAATCATGAGGAGGAGGCATAAGTCTCGTCTACCTCTAGTTTACGAGGCGAGAAACTTCTTTTGCACGCCTGGAGCAGGGACCAGTAACCCGACGGAGACAAACCGGGTGGCAGCGCCTCGGGCTGGAATGCCGGTTCAACCATGCGTGATGGAGCCACCTCGTTTGAATAATACTCTGAAAGTGCGTTATATCGACTAGAGGGGGGGGGGGTGAATAGGCGATTTTTATGAAATTCTTCACTGAGGAATTTGCCGGTGAGGAAATTCCTTAGCGAAGAACTACTTGCAGCGGAATATGTACTCAGAAGTAAACATAACAGGATGCACACATAGTCAGGATGATGAAATGAAAACTAGAACAGAGTACGGGAAGCGTAAACACAGGATAACGAGATGAAGACAAAACAGACTGAAGAAATTGAACTGAGGAATTTGTGAAAGTCTTCACCAAAGTCTTCAAGCACGTATATGAACAACATGCAACATGTAATGAGGAAATGAATGAGTTGAGGAAATAGAACCAGTCAGTTGGTGAAGACAATGATTTGGTAAACCAGTTCCAACTGCTGTCTCGCTTGTACGTCTGTTGAGCGGCCGAGTATTTAAACTCGAGGACACACAGTCCCGACACTCGCCTCTCGAGCCGCAACTCAGACACCCAGTCCTCACCGTATTCTCCTTGAACTAAGACCACGCAAGCCTCGCCCAATCACTCGTGGTAAGTCTTCAAGTGACTTCCAAACCTTCACAGACTTGGTCACCGGCGGTCCACAATTCCTCTTGATGTTTCTAGACCTTGACGCCTAACCGTCTGGAAGAAGCATGATCTTCAAAGGTAACAAGCGCCGGATCCACGCAGATCAATTTCTTCAATGATGCTCAATCACTTGGGGTTTTGTGGGTTTGGTTTTGGGATTTTCCTCACTTGATGATTTTCGCCAAAGTCCCTGGAGGATGGGTTGCTCTCAAATGACAAGTGTCAAGTTCTCTCGAGCAGCCAACCAACTAGTGGTTGTAGGGGGCGGCTATTTATAGCCTAGGAGCAGCCCGACATGATAAGACATAAATGCCCTTCAATGATATGACCGTTAGGTGGATAAGATATTTTGGTCCGCCGGCCAAGAAGACAAAGAACGGTCGGAAATTTGACTTTCAAAGTCCGCAGGCTATCATGTTCTCACTATGTAGGCAATTCAGACCGGCGAATTCCTAACTCTCGCCAGCAAAGTCATCAAGTGACTGTAAGAACTGCGCTCTCACATCAAGAATTTGATCGAATCTGTATGAGATTTCCAATGGCTTCACTCAAGGGATTGGTAGGTGTAGGATTTTGAGTTGAGCATCACATGGAAATTTTTCCTTAGTATTTCCTCGACCCCTTTAACAAGACGGTGTTTCCTATGACTCAAGAAAGAGAAAATGAAACTACGAAAACAAAAGTCTTCACGCTTCATATTCCTCGAATGATTATCAAGTCTTCATGGTCACACCAATTTATTCACTTTCAAAGTCTTCGTAAAGTCTTCGAATATCAAAGTCTTCAATCAAGAACTTCATTTTAGGGTCGACTTTCTCTCAGAAATATCAAACTCCTCATAGACTTATAGACTGTGTACACTCACAAACACATCGCCATTTAACCTATAAGTCTTCAATACACCAAAATCACTAAGGGCACTAGATGCACTTACAATCTCCCCTTTTGGTGATTGATGACAACATAGGTTAAGTTTTCAACGGGGATAAACATATGAAGTGTAAATACTGATATTGAGGAATTTGATTGCAAGATATAGAAGAACTCCCCCTAAATATGTGCATAATGAGGAATTTGCTTTTGAGGCAATGCACATTTGAAGAATTGAATCATGGAGATCTCCCCCTATATCTTGTAATTCATACACGCATTTGATATATATACTATGAAGAATTTGAAATGCATGATGAAATATGGTGCCTGATGAGATTTAGCATGCGTGCAATAGTATTGAATAGGAATAAGCATTGCGGAATATCACATCAAAAGTTTCAGAGCTCAAATATCACATTTAGATCTTAGTGCTTCAAAAGCATCAGAGCATAACACGTATCAAAATCAGAGCATCAAACGTATCGAAGCACGATGAAAAGCATCAGAGCATAGTGCAAGTCAGCACAATGCACCGTTCAAAAGTATCAGGGCACCATCGGATTTAAGATTACAACTCGATCCAATAAAAGGTTTCGGAAGAACGAGAGTTGTAACTTAATAAAAAACACCCATAGTATAAACCCGCTTGAAGACTAACTCAGATTTCTCCCCCTTTGTCATCAAATGACCAAAAGGATCGAAACTGAGGACTAACGCCCTTGAAGATATTCAAGTTGATGGAGGACCGCCAGCATTGTCGGGGTTGGATGTTGAAGTAGGGCCTGCCGCAGTCTCGTCTAAATCTTCATATTCATCAGTTTTGCGCGATGAAGAATAAGAGCTGGCCACCAAATCAGGAACTTTGACTCTCTTGAATTTCTTCGGAGGTGGTGCAGACCAGTCAAAGGATTCCTGAAGACCCATAGTCTTCAATTCTTCCGCGGAATAGACATGATTAAGAACAGCCCAGGTGCGGTTGAGGGTTTCATGAAGGTAGTACTGGTTTTTCTTCACTGCATTATGCGTTGAGGTCATGTTGTGAAGAATTGCAGCAAATTGGCGCTTCACCCATTTCGATTATGCTCAACCTTCCGATGAAGACCGAGGAGTAACTCACGATCAGTCATCACCCAGGTGCGCTTGCTTGAGGCTGTTGCTTGGTTGAGGTATTTGCGGCGGTGTCATGCGTTGCAGAATCGCCATTGGTGGAGTAGGATGCAGCCTTGCGAAATTGACCATCCAATGGACGAGTGCCTTCATCAATTACACCGCTGCCTTGCCCTTGTCATCGATGATGAAATTGGTCGCTTGAGGACTTCAATGGGCGCAGGAAGCTTCCATGGTTTGAGTGTCACCTTGTAGTTCAGTGAAGATCTTGCCCTTATGAATCTCATGATCCAAGGCGATATGGCTTCAGCTCAAAAGGTGACATTGCAACATTGGCCAGAGTCCTCATGAAGAAATCATGGAAGTTGACAGGAACGCCATGAATGATATTGAAAAGCATGTTCTTCATGATGCCAACGACATCTTCTTCATTTGAGTCGTGGCCTTTGATGGGACTCATTGTCTTCGTCAAGATTCTATACACAGTCCGAGGCACATACAGCAAATCCTTGACGAGGAATTTGGTTCGAGGGGCTTGGCCTGGCTTCAGTGGCTTCATAAGCACTTGCATAAAGTGATCAGATAATTCACGGTCATTGTAAATGCAACGTGCAGATTCATGGGGAGGATCAAGAGGAAGGACACGAAGCAATTCAGTTGCTGGTGCCTTGTAGTGAGTATTCTCTCGTCATCCAATCCAAGACCCATGAATTGATGTCTTCAAAGATCTCCGTGATGTGCGGTGGCATAGAATCAAGAATGAGTTCTTCATTCCACCACATATATCGCTGCAGTAAATTCAGCATCCCTGCATCGTGAAGAACACGGAGTACTGGCTCGAAGCACGGCAGTGATTCCATATCCACATGAGGAATATGCTCATGGTCGAAGATCTTGTCCTTGTCAAATAGTACTGAGGAATAGAAGTTTGCTTGAGTGGGTGTCCAGAAGCGTCTTTTCCTCATTCGAGCAGAGTCATAAGGATTATAAGCAGTGAAGAACACATGCTCAGAAAAGAAGTCTTCAGCCTTGAATTTTTGCTTGCTTGAGAACGGATTCTTCGGTTTGGGCATAGGAATATCAGTGATTTGCAACACAACCTCAGGAATCGCGATCTCAGGTTCTTCAGGCTGAGGAATTTCTGGTTCCTCTCCTTGTGCAGTTTGAGGATCAGCAGTGGGTTCTTCAGCGCTAGTGGCTAGAATCTCTTCGTTGACAGACGATGTGGGATGAGTTTCTTCAGAGCCCATTTGAACAGTTGTAGCCGGGGATAGAGGAACTTGTTGAAGCGGAGTGAAGAGAGGAGTATTGGGATGCTGACTTTCCCAAAAGTCATCGCTCATCAGTGTAGTGCACCCAATATCCACGTCTTCGTCTTCTTTTTCAATTTCTCAACACCGCCTCTTCAAAGCAGATGAACTGAGGCACGGGTGAGGAAGCAACAGGAGTTGAAGGGAAAGCTTCCACTTCAATTTCTTCATCAAGCTGTTCTGAGGTAGCAACAGATTGATTTTCTTCTTCAGATCCGCTTGGGATCTTGTAATCTTCTCCATAAGGAACAATCTCCTTGGACGACATGGAGGATATGGGAATGGCATCAATAGGATTTTCAATCGAGCTGGTCATTGGCTTCATTTTCTTCGCAGCCGAAGACTTTGATGCAGCTGATGCCTTCCTTTTCTTCACTGCAGCTCGTTCTGCAGCCTTTGTCTTCTTCACTTCATAGGCAGAAGGAAGAATTGGAGTTGGTGTTGGCGCAGAAGGAGCTGAGGATTGTGGTACAGTTTTTCAGCGAATCGGTGCAGTCTGCCTGCTTCTTCAGATTCTTCAGCGCACCACTAGTGGATGCCCAGGAATTTCTTCAAGAATGGAATGGAGTCATCAGCCCCGAACTTGTGTTCTCATCAAGACGCTGAAAGTCATCAGCGATCTTGGCATGTTCTTCAAAGAGCTGAGCAGATTCTTCACTCGAGGATTTTCTTGTTGCGATGGAGCTGCAATAGTTGACATTTTCTTCGTCGATTGGACGAATCTCACCTTGGCTCCTTGCCAATCAGCATTGTAAGCATCGAAATCCTTGCCGAGGGCTTGAATTTCAGATTGTGCTTTGAGAAGTTCTTCAGGAGTCAAGTTGATTATGTTCTTCCTCAGAAGTTTCTCCTTTCTGGCTTTTGCTCTCTTCAATTCACGAGCCTTTTCAAATTTCCATTTCTCTTCAGAGATGAAATGGTTTAGCATATGACTTTGACCAGGAGTCAGTGGCAGATCCGAATGGGAGTGTTTGGATCCCGATGCCACAGTCAATGAAGTCAAGGATCTTCTTCGGATCCAAAAGCAGAGGCACACTTGTTCTTTTGGCTCTAGCGGCCTTGGTCATCGTCTCGATGATTTCTTCAAGTTCTTCATCGAGGCTTCATCATCGAGGGAACGTTGAATGCAACATGTTTCTTCTTTGGACTTGGCCGAGGATCAAGGCCCAAGAGTTGCTTTTGTCTTCAGCAGAGTGGGGCCTGTTGAGGACATTGGTGCAGCTGAGGAACTTGCTGAGACACCAGAAGCAATTGAGAAACCTTGAGTCCTTTGACAAGTAGCAAGATGCACAGGTGTTGAGGACTTGGAGGGAGCTGCTGAGGATTTTGAATAAGCAGCAGCAGTCTGAGGAATTTGCCGTGAGGGCGCGGCTGAGGAACTGGGCCGTGAGGGTGCTGACGGTGAAGCACTTGGCTTGCGAGCAGGCTTCTTCGGCATTGATTTCCTCGGCTTGACCGAGGGCTCAGCAGCAGCACCAGTATCCTCATTGAATTTCCTCACTGCCTCCTTGGCCTGTCTTGCCAATTTGGCTTGGCGCCTGGACCATTCTTCAGGAAAGTCTTCACCACTCTTGATGCTAGTGGGATCAGCAACTTGGCCAGGTGCCAGAGGAGCTCTTGGGCATGGAGGGTTCAAAGCGAATTTCCTCATGTACTTGGGAGTGACATAGCGGTATTCTCTCCATTCTCATGCCCATCTTCTTTCTATCCTCTCAGATCGCAAGACTTTGCGCTGATTTTTGGTCTCCTTGCCAAATTTGAATTCATCGGTGTGCAAGAGTCTTTGTATATTTCCTCCGAATCTCAAAGGCAGTCATGACTTCGGTTTCTTTCCTCCCTTCATGCGGTCTCTTGCCTTCTCGCCATTTTCTTGGTGAGGAATTTGAACAATAGAGCACTCAAGAAGTATGCAGTTTTTCTTCGAGGAACGCTGCAAATGAGTTAAGTTGATGAGAACCTAGTGATTCAGCAGTGGACATGAATACCTGTGAACAGAGTGTAGGTGCGAGGAATTTGGAGAGGTCATATGCGTTCTCAGAAGATTTTTCAAAAGAAGCATGTTTTGAGGAATTTGACCAGCTGAGCCTTGAGGAATTTCACTAAGCGTTTCGTCTTAGGTTCCAGAGTTGTACAGATTGAAAATCCGCACAATTGAGGAATCTTTGAAGAAATGAAAGCTTAGAGAGATAAATCAAGAGCATATAGTGTGTGAGGTGTTCATATGTGAAGATTTAAAGAGCAAAAACACCTTTGAAGTTTTTCAGAAAGATTTGAGAATCAACGCGAGTAATAAAAGTGACTTTTAATTACCCGAACTGAAGAACACGACGAACAGAGATGAACTGTAGTGAAGTTCGTCACATTAGATCTCCCACGCCCTAACTTGGCAGAGGGAGACAGCTACGGCGGCGGCGGAGTGAAGATTTCGCGATCGGGCGCGAGTACGACGGGCGATGAGGTCGAGGCGGTGAAGCTTTTCCTCACCGGCGGCGATGGAGAAGCGGCGGCGCTTAGGGTTTGAGGAGAGCTCGAGCGAGAGAGCGATCGAGCGGAGTAAATGAAGTGAGGAGGGTAGAGGGGTATTTATAGCCACGATGAAAAACTATTCGCCCGAAGATTTTGGACGAACATGCCCCTGCCCTTTCTCCTTCACGCGACATGTGTCACCCACGCATCGTGCGTATGAGATCGTAAGATCGTGGGTGATTAAACTAATACATCGTGGGATGCGGAACGGTTTGAGCGGTAAAACCGAAAACTTGGATAAGATTTGTTTTAAAAAATTTCGTTCGCAATTTCTTCAGCTGTCAAGGACCAGTGAAGACTTTGAACGAGATTCAATCAGAACGCACATGAAGAATTTGTGAATAGATTGGATTGAGTATAGCATAGAGGGGAAGGGTCCGATCACATTCACTTAGCAGAAATAACAACTTGAAGAATTAGCAATAAGTGAATGCTGTAGAGGACATAAACTCACATATATATATAGCCAATGAAGAAAAACGACGGAACCATTGAAGATTTTGCAAAGTTGAAGAATTTGAAAAATGAGGAATTTCAAAAATGAAGAAAAACTCAAATTGAAGATTTTCAACTTTTGTGGTGGCGTAGCCCATCAGATAAGAATGATGATTTTCACATCTGCATAATTGTCGAGGGTTCTCGAGAATCAAATTCTTCATTAATTTCTTCACACTTAGAATGTTATTCTTCATTGATTGAGGAAAACGTTTCTTCATGTGTTGCACATCTAAGTCATCAATTATGCATAAGGGTTAGGATGTGTGTCCTTTTCAAAGAACATTCAAGATTCTAAGATATTTAGCTCACACCGCAACTTGCTAAATCTCTTCTCATCCAAGGGCTTGGTGAAGATATCTCGCCACTGTTCTTCGCCTTCACATGCTCGATGGAGATATTGCCCTTCAACACATGATCACGAAGAAAATGATGACAACTGGATGTGCTTAGTCTTCGAGTGCTGAACTGGGTTGTGAGCAATCTTGATGGCACTCTCGTTGTCGCAGAGGAGAGGCACATTCTTCACGCTGACGCCATAGTCCTTGAGGGTTTGCTTCATCCATGAGTTGAGCAAAGATGAGCCAGCAGCAATGTATTCAACTTCAGCAAGATATAGAGATACGCAGATTCTGCTTTCTTCGAGGACCAATGGACCAAAGATCGTCCGAGGAAATGACAAGTGCCGATGTTGACTTGCGGTCCACACGATCACCATCATAGTCGAGTCGTAATATCCAATGAGATCGAAAACAGAGCCCTTGGGGTACCATAATCCTAGTGTTGGTGTGTGAGCTAGATATCAAGAATATGCTTCACAGCCTTATGGTGTGATTCCCGGTGCAGCTTGAAATCGGGCACACATGCAAACACTAAGCATTATATCCGCCTAGATGCACATAGGTACAATAAAGAACCAATCATGGAGCGGTATACCTTGTGATCAAAGTCAATACCATTTTCATCAATGCATAGATGGCCATTTGTGGGCATAGGAATTTTGACGCTTTGCAATCTTGCATGCCGAATTTCCTCAAGACATCTTTGAGGTATTTCTCCGAGATATGAATATGCCATTGCTTGCCGATTTAATTTGAAGACCTAAGAAGAATTTCAACTCTCCCATCATAGACATTTGATATTCTTCACTCATCATATAGGCAAATTCATCACTATATCGCTGGTTAGTACAGCCAAAGATAATATCATCAACATATATTTGGCACACAAACAGTTCACCATCATATGATTTAGTAAATAGAGTAGGGTCAAGTGAACTGGTGTGAAGCCATTCTTCACGAAGAATTCCTTCAGCAGTGTCATACCACGCCCGAGGGCTTGCTTGAGGCCATAGAGGGCCTTATTGAGTCTCAAGACTTTGTCAGATTCTTGGGATCTTCAAAACCTGGGGTTGAGCAACATATACTTCTTCCTCAAGCTTACCATTGAGGAATGCACTTTTCACATCCATTTGATATAAGATGATATCATGATGGTTAGCATAGGCAAGTAAATGCGAATAGCCTCAAGTCTAGCAACAGTGCAAAAGTTTCATCAAATCAATTCCTTCAACTGTGTGTAGCCTTGAGCTACTAGTCGTGCCTTATTCCTCACCACAAGGCCATTTTCATCTTGCTTGTTGCGGTAGATCCACTTTGTGCCAATGATATTATGCTTATGAGATCCGGGCGATTGACCAATTCCTGACATTGTTCAACTCGAATCGATGTAATTCTTCTTGCATAGCCTGAATCCACTCCGCCCGTAAATGCTTCATCTACCTTAGTGGGCTCGAGATAGAGACAAAAGCATAGTGCCCACAAAAGTTAGATAAGTGTGAGGCTTTTGAGCGGTGAGAGGACTCGTGCGCTGATGTCATCGATGATCTTCTCCACTTGCACTTCTTTTGCAACGCTGTGGATGAGTTGGTTGTTGCCGAGGAATTTGATCAGCATTTTCTTCAAAGACCATTTTCCTCATCATGTTCTTCAGTGCATCAGCTCGACGTTCTTACTTAACAGAATGAATTCTTCAAACAGATTCTTCAAGAGGAATGACATCCTCGGTTGCCTTGAGCTTGATAGCATCCTCGGTGCTGGTTCATCTAACACATGTAGGTAGGTGCTCTCTTTGCGAGCCATTAGTTTCATCGAACCGCACATCTATAGTGTCAACAATCTTGTGAAGAACAATGTTGAAGACTCAGAGGTGTGCGTAGTCCTTTCCGTAACCAAGCATAAAACCTTCATGTGCTTTCGTGCAAATTTAGAGTTGTGGTGAGGATTTCTAATCCAACATTTAGCAATCAAGACTTTGAAATAACTCACATTGGGTTTCTTGTCGTTGAGGAGTTCATAGGCGTCTTCTTGAAGAATTTGTGAAGATATACTCTGTTGATGATGTGGCAAAAGATCAATTGCATCAATCCAAAAACGCTGAGGCGCTTTTGTATTCATCAAGCATAGTGCGAGCCATCTCAACAAGAGTTCTGTTCTTTGCGCCCACGACGCCATTCTCACGAGGAGTATAGGGAGCAGATAATTCATGAGTAATACCAAGTTCATCAAGATAGGCATCAAGACCAGAATTCTTGAACTTAGTTCCATTGTCACTTCTGATATGCTTGATCTTCACACCAAAGTTGGTTGAAGCCCTCGAGGAAAATCGTTTGAAGACTTCCTGCACTTCATGTTTGTAAGTGTAGGATCGAAGAAGGTGAGAGTGTCTAGAGGGGGGGTGATTAGACAACTCGACAAGATAAAAATTATGCCTTTTGACAAAGACAAGTTCTTGACAGATTTTGCATATCACACAAGTCAAGTAGCACTACACATGCAATTCTAAGGTATGGGCAGCGGAAAGTAAATTGCACGAGTAGTAAAGAGAAGTGGAGAAGATCAAACGCAATTTGGAGACACGGAGATTTTTCTCGTGGTTCCGATAGGTGGTGCTATCGTCAATCCACGTTGATGGAGACTTCAACCCACGGAGGGTAACGGCTGCGAGAGTCCACGGAGGGCTCCACCCACGAAGGGTCCATGAAGAAGCAACCTTGTCTATGCCATCATGGCATACGCCCACGGAGGGCTAGCCTTACTCGGGGTAGATCTTCACGAAGTAGGCGATCTCCTTGCCCTTACAAACTTCTTGGTTCAACTCCACATCTCGACGGAGGCTCCCAAGCGACACCTAACCAATCTAGGAGGCACCACCTCCAAAAGGTAATAGATGGTGTTGGTGATGATGAACTCCTTGCTCTTGTGCTTCAAATGATAATCTCCCCAACACTCAACTCTCCTCATTGATTTGGCTGTGGTGGAAGAAAGGATTGAGTGGAAAGCAACTTGGGAAGGCTAGAGATCAAGCTTCATATGGTGGGAGTGGAGCTACTTGATCTCAACACAAGGGTAGGTAGTTTTATTCTCGAAATGTAAGGTAGGAGTGGTAGTTCTTTTCGATGGCTCTCTCCACGAATGAAGAGGAGGTGGAGGGTATTTATAGCCTCCACACAAAATCCAACTGCTACACACATTTGACCAATCTTGGTCGACCGGTTGACAACTCGGTCGATCGAAAGTTCAAAACATGTGAACGTTGGGATTTTCGGTGGGACCGAAAATACAATCTCGGTGAGTCCGATTCTTCCAAAGACTAGGGTTTGCCAATCTCGGTGGGACCGACTTTATCATCTCGGTGACACCGATTTGATGACGTATGTTCTGAAGCTTGGCAACACTAGTTTCGTGAGACCGAGTTCGTAATCGAAAATCCAAATTTCTAGGGTTTGGCTTTATGGCTGAGGTGGTTCATCTCGGTGTGAGTGAGTTTATGGAATCGGTGGGACCGAGATCACTTATGAGTGTATATGGAAGTGAGAGTTGCTGATAGTTTAGGAGATAGATCACTAAGCACTTTGAGCAACCAGATCATTATCATAACCTCATCCTATTTTTAATAGTATTGGCTTTCCTATGGACTCAATGTGATCTTGGATCACTAAACCAAAAATGGAGTCTTGAGCTTTTGCCAATGCTTGCCTTAGCATTTTGAGGGGTCCACCTCTTCAGTCCTTTTGCCATGCCAATGTGATTGACCTTCCTGAAACATACTTGATAAAAGCATTAGTCCAACCACAAAGTATGTTGTCATTAATTACCAAAACCACCCAGGGAGCAAATGTGCTTTCAATCTCCCCCTTTTTGGTAATTGATGGCAACACACAAAACAAGACATCAAAGCTATGAAAGAAAGATGAATTATCATTAAAGCTTTGACAAACATGTAGTACATGTGCTCCCCTACAAGTGTGCAAGATTTTCATAGATTATGGTTTTGGACTACCACAAGCACACAAGAGAGAAAAGCAAGATGTGCTACATGCAACTTGGTTATATGCATCAGAGAAGATGAAAGAAAGTGAGTGATAATACATATGTGCATGGTGATTTCTTGCAAACAGATATTCACAAGCAAGTCATCATCATGCACATTCTGCAAGATGCAGATACTTACCTTGAGGTTCCTTGGCATTGTACCTGAAGAAATGGACTTGGGAAAACAAGGTTAGATAACACAAGAATATTTCTTCAACCAACAGCAAGAACATCAAGAGTACCAAGCCAGGGATGACATGTATAAAGAGTGTCTCATGTTGAGCACTAGCTTGAATCAGCAAAATGTCTCCTGAAACTAAAAAGATTTTCAATGAACTCTGAGAGATTTTGCTTTCCATAAGATATCAATTGTGAAAGCAATGAAAGCAAAATCAAAAGACTGATGCCAAATGTAATATCCAATGTGGAATACGGCAAAGCTTTGATGTGATTCTCTCCCCCTTAAGGTAAGATTGCTCTTCTTCTCCTCCTAAATCTTCTCTTCTCCCCTTATCTCCCCCGCCCCCTAAATCTTCTCCCCCTTTGACATCAAGTGCCGAAAAGGACAGCAGACTAGGATGTTCAGGAAAGATGGAAGGAAAGAAGTGGGATCTTGAAGAATCACAACTGGGCAGTAAGAAACATGCATAAAGAATCATTGAGTTGAGCTGCAGAAGATGCTATCCTGAAAGAAAATCGGTGACACCGAATTAGATGGATCGGTGGGTCCGAAAGTCTGGGACTTAGGGCAGATCCTTTTTCGGTTAGACCGAAATTTTTAAGTCGGTGACGCCGAGTTTAATTCCAAGGAAATTCAGAGATAATTCAGCTCACTTTGCAAGAAATGTTTCAAAGAATTTGCAATGAATTTGTAAATGATTTTCAAGGAATTGATCAGAGCCAAAAAGATATTCACAAAGACAGAAGAATAGAAATGAAAAAGATTGCTAGATGAAGTTGTTTTTTTAAGAAAACATAATGAGAAAACATAAGAGCAACTAGAAAGACTGCAAAAACATATGTACTTCATCTAGATAGGGGTCGGCGACTAGGTCACCTATGTTTGAGTATTTTGACTTAGGAGTCAAATGAGAACATTTGATCATAGGTCATACTCATCGTTTAAGCTCAAAATGGGGTTGCCATTTTTCGATTAAGCATTTGATGTGATCACGTCTTATGAAGCTGCTTGTACTCATGTCTTTGAGCAAAGCTCCTTCAAGATGTGAAGAACATACCTTGGGCTTGTTGTTGCTTTGCTCATGTAGATGAACTTGATGTAGGTGCTCATTGAATGTGAAGTTGGAGCACCATTTCCAATTGTGTAGTTCATCTTCCTACATGGGTTAGGCAAGCAAGGAAATACTCAAGAATATCCAAGATGACAAGAGTGAAATACTAGATGTATAAGGTGTCAAAAAGGATATGTGGAATTTTGTTCCTTGAACTCAACATCCCAAAGGGCTAGATACTTGGTCAATGACAAGATTACTCAAGATTTGAGTGTGTGGTAATCTTGTGGAATGTAGATCATCCAAGTACCTGCAAGGAGTTAGATGCAATACAAGGGGCAAATGTGTCCAAGACATATGATCATCATCATAAGAGAAATATCAAGGATTAGTCAAGTAGGCTCATGCCTTGCATGCATCAATGGAGTTTTCACTCCAAGTTTGAAGCATCAATGATGTTCAACTCACTCCTTAAGCGACAAAATACTTTCTCATCAAGTGGTTTTGTAAAGATATCAGCAAGTTGTTTGTCAGTTCGAACATGCTTAAGATTGATGTCACCCTTGGCAATGTGATCACGAATAAAATGGTGACGAACTTAAATATGTTTCGTGCGAGAGTGTTGCACGGGATTGTGTCCAATCTTAATCGCACTCTCATTGTCACAAAGCAAAGGAACATGTCTCGCATGTATCCCATAATCCTTAAGCGTTTGTGTCATCCATAGCAATCGAAAGCACAACATGAACCAGCAGCAATATATTCGCTTCGGCAAGAGATAAGGATATCAATTTTGTTTCTTGGAGGACCAAGATACAAGAGATCGACCAAGGAATTGACACGCACCAAGTTGACTTTCTATCAACCCTGTCTCCGCATAGTCCGAGTCGGAATAGCCAACAAGATCGAAGAGGCCCTCTTAGGATACCAAATGCCAAAGTTAGGTGTGTGTATCAAATATCTCACAATTTTTTAACAGCTTTAAGATGACATTCTTTAGGGGCTGCTTGATATCGAGCACACATGCATACACTCAACATTATGTCGACGAGAAGCACAGAGATATAGTAAAGAACCAATCATAGATCGGTAAACCTTTTGATCAATGTGTTCTCCATCTTTTGTCAAGTCATTATGTCCACTAGTAGGCATGGGGTTCTCATACCTTTGCTTTCTTGCATGTTGAACTTCTTGAAGAGATCCTTAGTGTACTTTGTTTGTGAGACAAAGTACCCTCCTTAGATTGCTTGATTTGCAACCCAAGGAAGAATTTGAGTTCACTCATCATGGACATCTCATACTTCTCCGACATGAGCTTTCCAAACTTCTCGCTAAAATGAGGGTTAGTTGAACCAAAGATAATATCATCAACATATATTTGGCACACAAATAGTTCACCATCAACCCTTTTCGTGAATAGTGTTGAGTCTATTTTTCCAATCTCAAATCCTTTTTCAAGAAGAAAGCTAGTCAAGATTTGTACCAAGCTCTAGGAGCTTGTTTAAGACCATAAAGAGCTTTGTGCAACTTCTAAACATGATTAGGCTTTTAGGATTCACAACCGGAGGTTGTTTCACAAATACTTCCTCCTCAATTTCACCATTTAGGAAAGCACTTTTAATGTCCATTTGATAGAGAGTAATATCATGGTGATTGGCATAAGCAAGAAGAATGCGAATGGACTCAAGTCTAGCAACGGGGGCATAGGTCTCACCATAGTCCATACCTTCGACTTGTGTATAACCTTGAGCTACGAGACGAGCCTTGTTGCGGATGACTTGTCCATCTTCATCTTGCTTGTTCAAACACCCATTTGGTTCCAATGACGTTTTGATCATCATTGGGCTTTCTACCAAAGTCCATACATTGTTCCTCTCGGTTGTGTAGCTCTTCGTGCATAGCGTTCACCCAATCCGGGTCTTCAAGCGCTTCTTCTACCTTCATAGGTTCAAGACTAGAGATAAATGAGTAATGCTCACAAAAGTTAGCTAAGCGAGTTTTAGAGCGAGTGATTCTCCTGGAGTCGATGTCATTCATCATTTGTTCCACGGGATGATTCTTCTTGACTCTTGCTCGAACTCGAGATAGCTTTTGTTGTGGTCGCGGCTGAGCTTCCTCATCATCCTCATCTTCCTCTTCTTCTTCTTCATTGTTGTTGGTGTTGTCTTGAGGCGGTGGAGAAGGAGGTTGTGGTGGATCTTCTTGTTGCACCTCCTCATCTTGGTGAGTTCCACTTGTGGAAGCCTCCATGTTGCCTTGAGGTTCATCTTGCCGTGAGGTAGGGGGCTCCACATATGTAGATGAGGTACTCTCCTTCACTTCCATGGGACGGATCTTTCCAATGGATAGATCTTGAATGTCTTCCGATGGGTCCTTGTCTCCTACATTAATAGGCATTTGCTCTACTTATGAGCCATTAGATTCATCAAACTTCACGCTCACCGCCTCTTCAACCTTTCGGGTGAAATTATTGTAGACACGGTAGGTGTGGGAGTTTGATCCATAACCAAGGAAAAACCTTCATGAGTTTTAGGAGCAAACTTAGACCGACGATGCTTATCAAGGATATAGCATTTTGAACCAAAGACACGAAAGTATCCCACTTGGGGTTTGTTACCGTGAGGAGCTCAGATGAAGTCTTGCCGAGAAGCTTATGAAGATAAAGCCTGTTGATAGCATGACAAGCTGTCTCGACGGCTTCTCCCCAAAAGTGCTTCATGTCTTGTATTCATCAAGCATCGTTCTCGCCATCTCAATGAGCTGCTCGTTCTTCCTCTCAACAACTCCATTTTGTTGAGGAGTGTACGTAGTCGAGAACTCATGTAGAATCCTTCCTCATCGAGAAAAGAGTCTACATGGGCGTTCTTGAACTCCGCTCCATTGTCACTCCGAACTTTCTTGATCTTCACCTCAAATTGTTTTTGGGCCTTTCGCAAAGGTTTTGAAGATTCTCTGAACTCGCGATTTGTCATCAAGGAAAAATACCCACGAATCTGGAATAATCATCAACTATAACTAGACCAAAGGAGTTACCACCAAGGCTTTTGTAAGCATTGGGACCAAGAGATCCATATGAAGAAGCTCAAGCGGTCTCCTTGTGGTCATGATGTTCTTCACGGGATGACTTCCACCTACTTGTTTTCCTGCCTGACAAGCACTACAGAGTCTATCTTTGTCAAAGAACACATTTTTAACACCAAGAATATGATCACCTTTGATTAGCTTATCTAGATTACGCATACCAACATGTCCAAGCCTTCTATGCCACAACCAACCTTTAGCAGATTTAGCAATGAAGCAAGTTCTAGGTTGAGCTTTCTTAGTGAAATCAACAATATATAGATCACCTCTACGGATACCGGTAAAAACCATGTTATGATTGTCACGACGAAAGACTTGGCAATCTACTTCGTGAATAGCACATTGAATCCAAAGTCAGCTAATCTAGACACGGAAAGTAAATTGTATCCAAGTGATTCAACAAGCATGACATTTTGAATAGAGCTATCATGAGATATGGCCACTTTACCAAGGCCAAGTACCTTACCCTTGAGTTGTCTCCAAAAGTCACATACTTGCATGGACCATCGTTCTTTGCGAGCTCAAACATGTCTTCGCCTCCCGTCATGTGATCGGTGCATCCACTATCAAGAATCCACTCTTTTCCACCGGATATGTAGTCTCTCAGATTTGCCATAAGATTGAGACTCTTCATGATCTTGTCTAGCTCGGTGTCCGAATCGGAGTAATCATCATCATGCTCATGCTCATCATCATATTGACCCATCGATAGTTCATCATCAACACCTAGGTCAATTTGACAAGTACTTGCATCAGTTTTGTCAATGTGACAATAATCATCGGAATGCAATACAAGAGCACTTCTAATTAGATCATTGATAAGACAAGGATCACCCTTCTTTTTCGTGAGATCACGAAGCTCAAAGAAGCATTTATCGAAGTTGGGATCATTGGGGCGCATCATATCAAATTCAATAGACTTGTATAGAATTTCATCAAGACCTCTCAAGGAGTAGTCCGGATAAAGTTCTTCCAAGAACTTCCACATAGCATAGGCGCACTCAAAGTTTGTGACAAGCTTAAGCAAGTTATCGGGCAAACCTCTAATGATAAGATTTACAGTTCTAAGGTTACGAAGAAAATCAAGCTCTTCATCCATAGTAGGGTGCAAGGGGTCAAATGGAGGCACATATGGGGTTTCAACATATTTGCGCAAGTTATACATCTTAAACATAATAAGCATTTCAATCCTCCACGAGTTATAGGACACTCCATCAAGAATAGGCACTCTATGGCTAACACTCCCAAACGTAGACACGTCCATCTTCCTCCAATGGTGTGTAAACCAAAGCAATGGAGACCAAAGCTCTGATACCAATTGTAGGATCGAAGAAGGTGAGAGTGTCTAGAGGGGGGGTGATTAGACAACTCAACAAGATAAAAATTATGCCTTTTGACAAAGACAAGTTCTTGACAGATTTTGCATATCACACAAGTCAAGTAGCACTACACATGCAATTCTAGAGTATGGGCAGCGGAAAGTAAATTGCACGAGTAGTAAAGATAAGTGGAGAAGATCAAACGCAATTTGGAGACACGGAGATTTTTCTCATGGTTCCGATAGGTGGTGCTATCGTCAATCCACGTTGATGGAGACTTCAACCCACGGAGGGTAACGGCTGCGAGAGTCCACGGAGGGCTCCACCCACGAAGGGTCCACGAAGAAGCAACCTTGTCTATGCCATCATGGCATACGCCCACGGAGGGCTATCCTTACTCGGGGTAGATCTTCACGAAGTAGGCGATCTCCTTGCCCTTACAAACTTCTTGGTTCAACTCCACATCTCGACGGAGGCTCCCAAGCGACACCTAACTAATCTAGGAGGCACCACCTCCAAAAGGTAATAGATGGTGTTGGTGATGATGAACTCCTTGCTCTTGTGCTTCAAATGATAATCTCCCAACACTCAACTCTCCTCACCGATTTGGCTGGTGGAAGAAAGGATTGATTGAAAGCAACTTGGGAAGGCTAGAGATCAAGCTTCATATGGTGGGAGTGGAGCTACTTGATCTCAACACAAGGGTAGGTAGTTTTCTTCTCAGAAATGTAAGGTAGGAGTGGTAGTTCTTTCTGATGGCTCTCTCCACGAATGAAGAGGAGGTGGAGGGGTATTTATAGCCTCCTGAAAGTGCAACTAATCCCCGGGTGGTTTTGGTAATTAATAACAACATATATATCATTGAACTAATCATTTCTTGAGAATATTTCAGAAAGTTCAGTGATATGGGTATGGCAATGACTGATGATGTGGACCCCTCAAAATGCTAAGGAAAACATTGGCAAAAAGCTCAAGACTCCATTTTTGGTTTAGTGATCCAAGATCACATTGAGTCCATAGGAAAGCCAATACTATTAAAAGGGATGAGGTTATGATGATGATCTGGTTGCTCAAAGTGCTTAGTGATTTATCTCTCAAACTATCAGCAATCTTTCATTCCAACATAAACCCATAAGTAATCTCGGTCCCACCGATTCCAAACTCACCACACCGAGATGAACCACCTCACCATATACCCAAACCCTAAGAATCTCGGATTTTCCGATTCCAAACTCGGTCATTCGAAATTGGTGTTGCCAAGCTTCAGAATCTTCAGACTCAAATCGGTGTCACCGAGATGAGAAAGTCGGTCCCACCGAGATTGGCAAACCCTAGACTTTGGAAGAATCGGACTAACCGAGATTGTATTTTCGGTCCCACTGAAAATCCCAACGCTCACAAGATTTGAACTTTCGGTCTCACCGAGTTGTCAACTTCGGTCCGACCGAGATTGGTCAAATGTGTGTAACGGTTGGATTTTGTGTGGAGGCTATAAATACCCTCCACCTCCTCTTCATTCGTGGAGAGAGCCATCGAAAGAACTACCACTCCTACCTTACATTTCGAGAAGAAAACTACCTACCCTTGTGTTGAGATCAAGTTGCTCCACTCCCACCATATGAAACTTGATTTCTAGCCTTCCCAAGTTGCTTTCCACTCAATCCTTCCTCCACCACAGCCAAATCAGTGAGGAGAGTTGAGTGTTGGGGAGATTATCATTTGAAGCACAAGAGCAAGGAGTTCATCCAGAACACCCCGGATCCGCGCGCCAGTGTCCGCCAGATTATTCGCCGTCGTTGCCATGTCATTTGCTTATGTGTTGCACTTTGCCATGTCATCATATGCATTTCATATCATGTCATCATGTGCATTTCATTTTGCATACATGTTCGCTCTCTGATCCGAGCCTTTTTCCCGTTGTCTGCTTTTGCAATCCCGCACTCCTATGTTCCCTGCGTCTCCCTCTTCTCTCTTTTCGTATGCGGGTATTAAACTTTCTCGAATGGCCCGAGGTTTGCCAAGCGGCCTTGGTATACCACCGTAGACCGCTGTCAAGTTTCGTGCCATTTGGAGGTCGTTTGGTACTCCAACGGTTAACCGGTAACCGCAAAAGCCTCTTTGTTTTCAGCCCAACACCCTTCCAAAGTGGCCCAAACCCACCAAACTCCCTCCATGCTCTCGGTCGTTCGATCACGATCGCGTGGCGAAAACCGCACCTCATTTGGACTCTCCTAGCTCCTCTACCTATAAATATGTGCCCTCCCGAAATTCCCTGATCCAACCCTACCGCTCGCCTCACGCCACGGACACGTCGCCACACGGACATGTCCGTCGGCCACCTCACCCCGCCAATCCGCTCGCGACATCGCCACCTCCCCGCCGCCTCAGCCACTCTAACGCGCCGCCACCTCACCGCTCTCTCTCACCTCCTCGCACACTGGCCATGGGCCCATCTGAGCCGCAGACGGGCCAGTCGCCGCCGCCACGCATGGCTCACAGCCCGCCGCCGATCGCTGCCTCGGCTGCTGCCACACACAGCCCGCACACACGCTTCGCACACACTGCCGCCGCTGCCTTGGCGCCCGCGCCGCCCCACGTGCCTTGCCGCAGGCCGCCAGCCACACTGGGCCGCGCCACACACACACACACACACACACACACAGATTGCCTCGCCCAGCGCCGGCCGCGCCTCAAGCGCCGCAGCCTCCGCCTCCTGCGGCCGCCCGCCGTCTCTGTGGCTGGCGCTCCCGGCTGCCGCCGCCTCGGCTCATGGTCTCCTCCTGCGCCCGCCGCGGGCCACTGCCCGCCGAGCCGCCTCTCCGGCGACCCCGCCCACCGCCGCCATCTTCCCGTCTCCGGCGAGATCCGCGGCCTGGACCAGATCCACCAAGCCCCGGATCCAAACGCCGCCCCCGACCCGGATCTCTCCATCCCGTTCCACCCCGTCCACTTTCCCCCGAGGTGATATTTTCTCTAAGTCCCCAGGCTTCTATCGTTTTCATGCATTTTCATCGCATCACATCTCAGCAACCGTAGCTCCGTTTTGCGCGTATAATATGTCAAATTGTTCGTCTCGACGAGTACATCATTTCATTCCATTGCATCATTTGCATTTGAGCTCATCTTGATGCCCGAAATGCTGTTGGAAGTAGGCTTCAGATCGTTAGTTTCAGAATCTTATCAGTTCGAGCTCTTTTGTCATTTTTGCCATGAATTATGTGTGCATCCTATGAGTATGAGCTCTACATGAATGTTGGACTAGGCCATGCCATCTTTCCAGGGGTGTTGACCTCGTATTTTTGTGATGCTTGCAGTGAGTGCTTTGAGCTTGTAAAGTAGGGTAGTTGCTGTTGTTGTTTTGCTAGACAGATTCTGTTATATTTTGATGCCATGTTAACATGCTTCTAGTAATCATTCTATGCATAATCTGGAGATGCTCTATAAACATGTTTTGATATACATGTCATGCTCTATCCATTCATCCACTTGGTTGCAATTATAGCCTGCTGGAACATGTTCTTTTCTTGCTTCAAAGTTGCTTGAAAATGTTTCCTGACAGATTGTTTGCATGAGATTCAATTTTCACGAGGTCGTTGTAGTTGATCCGTGTATGCTATGACCTTGCTCTTGCCATGCTTAGATTCATAAACATGCCTTCTTGCTGTTGGTTGCCTTGCCATGCCATGTATTGCTCTGTAGTGATTGTTTCGAGCTCACGAACATGCCTACTAATAGTTGTTCCTGCCATGTATAAATCTGTAATAAAACTTGCCATGTTTACATGGGTGCCATCATTTCTTAGAGTCCTTTTTGGCTTATGGTCAGTAAGGGACTATTGATATATGCCTTGAGTAGAATCATGTCATGCCTTGCTTTGCTAATATAAGTTCCTGTAGCATGTTGTTTGCTTGCTCTAAACATGCCTTCCTGATGTTAATTCCTGGTATGTTAGTATTTTCACTAAGTCTGTGAACCTGATGTTTTGAGCTCTTTCTCCATGCTTGTTTGAACATGTTATGATGTGATTTAGCCGTAGCTCAGTGTTCCTCTTTTGTTAAGCATCTCCTGTAGTTCGTAGCCATATGCTTTGTTTGCATGTTGGGGTGCTGTAGCATAGTTTCGTGTTGAGTGCTAAGTAGTATCGGGCTGTTAAACGCAGATTTGCGTCATTCTTGTTTTGCTTGTCATTTGCAAACCGTGCATCCGATTCCGGTGATCTTTATATCGATTTCAACCGAAATCACTCCATCTTTCCAGCGGCATACTTGGTTTGCCAAGTTGATGCCCGGTTCATCATTTTCCTTCCGGAGCATACATATGCATTGCATATCACATCTCGCATAGCATGTCATGTATTGCATCATATTGCTTGTGCATTGTTCCTTGTTTGATTGTGGTTCCGTTGTTTGTGTTCTTGCTTTGGGTAGAGCCAGGAGACGAGTACGTGTAACGAGGAACCTGTTGAGAACGCCTTACGAGGATCAAGTCTTCGACAACTCGAGAACCTTGCGTGCAAGATGACCATACCTCGAAATCACTACTATCTTTGCTATGCTAGTTTGCTCGCTCTTTTGCTATGCCAATGCTACGATGCCTACCTTTTGCTTGTCAGCCTCCCAAATTGCCATGTCAAACCCCTAACCTTTGACACCTTTTCCTATGCAAACCGTTGTTTGGCTATGTTACCGCTTTGCTCAGCCCCTCTTATAGCGTTGTTAGTTGCAGGTGAAGATTGAAGACTGTTCCTTGTTGAACATGGAGATGTTGTTCCTTGTGGGAACATGTTTTCTTGTTGGGATATCACAATATCTTTTATATTATTAATGCATCTATATACTTGGTAAAGGGTGGAAGGCTCGGCCTTATGCCTGGTGTTTTGTTCCACTCTTGCCGCCTCTAGTTTCCGCCATACCGGTGTTATGTTCCCGGATTTTGCGCCCCTTACGCGGTCGGGTGATTTATGGGACCCCCGACAGTTCGCTTTGAATAAAACTTGTCCAGAAGGCCCAACATTGCCTTTTACTATTTGCCTCACCACCACCTACCTTTTTCCCTTGGGAGTCGCTCTCTCGAGGGTCATCTTTATTTTAGCCCCCGGCCGTTGCTTGTCTAAGTGCTGGTCCGAACCGAGTAGATCATGGGCCCCTCGGGCAACTCGAGGTTTGGTTTTACTCAGAGGATGTCTCATCCGGTGTTGCCTCGAGAACGAGATATGTGCAGCTCCTATCGGGATTGTCGGCGATCGGGCGGCTTTGCTGGTCTTGTTTTACCATTGTGAAATGTCTTGATGTACCGGATTCCGAGCCTGATCGGAGTGTCTCGGGTGAAGGTCTATTCCTTCGATGATCGCGAGAGCTTGTCATGGGCTTGTTGGGACACCCCGCAGGTATAAACTTTCGAGAGCCGTGCCCATGTTATGTGGCAGATGGGAATTTGTTAATGTCCGGTTGTAGAAAACCTGAAGTTGACCTTAATTAAAATACATCAACCGTGTGTGTTACCGTGATGGTCTCTTTCCGCGGAGTCCGGAAGTGAACACGGTGTTGGAGTTATGCTTGACGAGAGTTGCTATAGGATCACTTCTTGATCATACTTTTGACGACCGTGCTTTGCCTTCTCTTCTCGCTCTCATTTGCGTATGTTAGCCTCCAGATATGCTAGTCGCTTGCTGCAGCTCCACCTCATGCCTTTACCTTACCCATAAGCTTAAATAGTCTTGATCTCATGGTGTGAGATTGCTGAGTCCTCGTGACTCACCAGATACTTCCAAAACCAGTTTGCAGGTGCCTATGTTACCGAGCAGGTGACGCATTCAAGCTCAAGGAGGAGCTCGATGAAGATCTTGCCCTTTGTGTTGTTTCGTTCTAGTTGATCAGTAGTGGAGCCCAGTTGGGGTCGATCGAGGACCTTTGTCGCATTTGGGGTTCTTCTTTTATTTTGGTTCCGTAGTCGGACCTTGATTGTATCTGGATGAGGTAATGTTTTATTCATGTAATTGTGTGAAGTGGCGATTGTAAGCCAACTATGTATCTTTTCCCTGTATGTAATACTTGGGTTGTGTGAAGATTACCTCACTTGCGACATTGCTTTCAATGCGGTTATGCCTCTAAGTCGTGCTTCGACACGTGGGAGATATAGCCGCATCGAGGGCGCTATAAGTTGGTAATCAGAGCCTTCCCCGACCTTAGGAGCCCCACTGCTTGATCGTTTTTAGCGGCCGAGTTGTGTCTAGAAAAATGTTTTGAGTCATTTAGGAATTATATATCGGAGAGTTAGGAATTCTTTTTACTCCTCAGTCCCTTCGACCTTTCTGGTGAGGTATCCTGACGTAGAGTTTTGACTCTTCTCTTCTTAAATTTCACTAAAATTTTTTTAGGATCACGCTGGTATCTTGGGATCGTCCGATATTCTTATGACGAGAACATTGTCTTGGTTGCCTCGACATTTAGGGTTGTGGCAGTGTCCCGGGAGTTGAGCTCCGAGGTGTTGTCGCCATAATTTTATCGTTGCAGATTCGAATACCGAGTTTAGTACGCCGACATCGAAAATCTCTTTTATGCGCTTGTTGGTGAGATAACCCGCTAACCCAAGATCGAGGTGAGTACGGAGTATTGCCATGACTCGTATAACGGATGCTTTTCAAGGTTGAGGTACACGATTTCAAGGTTTCTTGGTTATGTGTTGAAGGATGGATACAAATGGATGTAGGGATTGTTAGCTTGGGTGAGATATATATTGATCCCCTGTATCCCCAACACCTGATTGCATAACCGGAAAGTTTCGGGAGTTTCATAGGTGGGAATTCAAGTAGCTCCTAGGATATCTTTCCGACGGATGTATGATATGAAATTGGGGTTCGACGTCTAGTGGTCCGCCTATTCACGGTTGGTTTTACAGTGGTCTCGTTGTGTCTTAAAGAGTCCTTGGCTATGCCGACTGGGACGCTTCAGATGTCATGTGCATCGCCTTGTACATGATGGTGCTGTACGATTGAGCCCGTAGGCCCCACCACGAAAACTTCGGACTAAATCTCTATCATATGTTTGTTCCGGCTTATTCTGCAAGCCAATCCTTTGTTTTGTTTTATTTGTGGTATTCGAGTTGCTTCCAAGTCAAATGTTGAATCCAGACCTTTCCTAAACGGTGTTCTCATATTGCTATGTGAATACTAATCCTTTTGATCATTGTTTTTGTCATGTCAACTCCTTTCCAACCGGTGTGCTTCTCTTCAAGTGGATCCCATCATTTTCCCATCCGCAAGATCAATTCTAAGTTTTCTCAACGGTGTTTGTTTCATCCGTCTCCAAGTTGTCTTATTTTTTTCCCGCCCTCCCACCCTTTTTCTTCAAGGACTCAGATTTCGTAATCATGTATCCTTTTATTTGTGGGAAGTCTTTTCATTCTTTTCTTTCGATGTTCTTATCCGGTGATTTTCCCATGAAGATGCTCAACATTTTCAAGTTCATCATTCTTCATTCTCGTATTCTTCTCCGGTGGATCCAATTCAAGCTTTCGATATTCATCATATCCTTTCCTCGTTTCAAATGTCTTCTCATACCGGTGCACCTCATTATCATTCTTCTCGCTATTTGTTATTCCGGAGTGCTCAAGATATATCGAAGATTCGTGTTTCCGCTCTGCATTCATTCAAGCTATTTCGAGATCGGTATCTCATTCAAGTCATTTAATTCAACCGGTGCAACATCTCTTTTAAATCATTTCCAACGGTGTTTTCTTTTGAGTGGGCCCTAACCCACAGGTCTTTTCCCAGGATCTTACCTGACTCTTCTATTTTCCCAGAGCTATCCTAAATTTTTTCTCCAAGTTTGACGAAGAATGAGTTATCATCACCAAATGCTTTTCTACAAGATCTTTCAAATTCTTTTCATAGTTGGCTCAACCTCTTCGCTTTTGATTCTTCCGTGTGCCTCAATAATTCTTGGTGGTGTTTCTCGTTGTCATTCTCATCATTTGAAGACCGAAGAAGAGTTTCTCTTTAATCTTGCTCTATTCTCTTCAAGATTAATGGTGCTAGCTTGTTGCCATCCTCTCATAATTGTTTTCGATTGTGAGAATCTTTTTCACCCATCCGAGCTTTTCATGAGTTGTTTCCATTTCTTTCCTCCAAGGCCATCATGTCATAATTCTTTATTCTCAGCGTAGCTATCATTCTCCAAATCTTACCGGTGAATTGTTCAAATATCCTCTAATCAGTCCATGATCTCTTTGTTCTCATGCATCTAAATCCCTTCAAGTATCTTCAGTCATTTTCAAATTCTTTCCGGTGAATTGTGCCTTTGCTACTTTCATTTTCAATCTCACGGTGGTTCGTTCAAGATTTCACTTCCTTCGTCATCATTTAATTCATTCGTTCTTTCCTATCCTACCGGTGGTTCGTTGAAGACCTTCTCAAGTTTACGCCATATCTCTCTTAATCCTTTCTACGGGAATAAGTAGTATGCCAAATCCGTTGATTGTCATCAATTTAATTTGATGAAGGATAAGCATAACATAATTCTTATTCTTGTTCATCCAAGTGATTAATTCTTTATCCCGGAGGCCCTTAAAATTCTCGGTTTCATTTGTTTCATCTTCTCTTTTTTTTCCAGGAGTTCCAAGCTCTAATTATCTCGTCGCGAAGCTCCATCTAAATCATTGCAAGGATTCACCTTGTGTTTTCAACTTCTCTTTCTTTTCATCATCTTTTTATTACCGGAGTTCTCCATGGGGGTTCTTCATGATGGTTCATCAAGGATTTAATTCCCTTCTCAAAGTTTTCATCGAGATTCTTTCCTAAGAAGCTCAAGCTTTCTTCATATGGTAATCCGGAGTGCAATTCTTTCTACCTTATCTTTTGAGATGGTGTTATGTCACTCTTGACAATTTCCCTTGGTTATTCATGTTGTCAAGAATGAGATATTTAAATCCATCAGTCTCTTCATTGGAGTTATCTTGGGTTATATTTCACCTAAAGCTTTCCCCTAAGGATTGTTGCTATTATGGTGCTTATAAATGACCCAAGTTCTTCATTTGTCCTCCCGGTCAAATAAGTTTCTCGTCTCCTTGTTGATATCAATCCAATTATTTGTTTCCATTGGTGGCGGAAGCTGACCTCATAATTTTGAGATGTTTCCATAAGCCCACTACAAGCTTATTCTTTTCGTTGTTGATTTTCCAACAACTCCGTTCAATTCATCTTGGAAGGATGCTTTCCAAGCTCATTTGTGGCAGAAGTTGGCATTTTCTTCTTCATTCTGTTATTCCAATGATCTATCTTCTATTGTTTCTTCCGGAGTCATTATGATGTTGCTCTCTTCACTCATCATCGTCGATTGTGAGGATCGTGTTCTTTTCGTGCTTATCCATTTATCCGGAGTGTTGTATCATCTCTTCAATATCTTTTCACCTCATTAAGTTTTCTTCTCTTTTCTACCGGATTGTTTGAAATCTCGTTCATCTATGTTGTACCCTTTCTTTTAAATTGCTCAACCTCTCAAGGTTTGTGGTTTCACTCGTTTGTCAAAGAAGCAACTTAGTTTTATCTCTTCCTCTTCCGTTTTCCCTCCGGTGCCATCCTAGATCTCGGGACGAGATCCTCTCGTAGTGGTGGAGTGTTGTAACACCCCGGATCCGATGCGCCAGGTGTCCGCCAGTTATTCGCCGTCGTTGCCATGTCATTTGCTTGCGTGTTGCACTTTGCCATGTCATCATATGCATTTCATATCATGTCATCATGTGCATTTCATTTTGCATACATGTTCGTCTCCTGCATCCGAGCCTTTTCCCCGTTGTCCGTTTTGCAATCCGGCACTCCTATGTTCCCCGGCGTCTCCCTCTTCTCTCTTTTCGTGTGCGGGTATTAAACTTTCTCGGAATGGCCCGAGGTTTGCCAAGCGGCCTTGGTATACCACCGGTAGACCGCCTGTCAAGTTTCGTGCCATTTGGAGGTCGTTTGGTACTCCAACGGTTAACCGGGTAACCGCAAAAGCCTCTTTTGTTTTCAGCCCAACACCCCTTCCAAAGTGGCCCAAAACCCACCAAACTCCCCTCCATGCTCTCGGTCGTTCGATCACGATCGCGTGGCCGAAAACCGCACCTCATTTGGACTCTCCTAGCTCCTCTACCTATAAATATGTGCCCTCCGAAATTCCCTGCATCCAACCCTACCGCTCCTCTCGGCCACGGACACGTCACCACGGACATGTCCGTCGGCCACCTCACCCCGGCTAATCCGCTCGCGACACGTCACCTCTCCCGCCGCCTCAGCCACCACTGTCGCCACCTCACCGCTCCTCTCTCTCTCCTCCTGCGGCTGCTGGGCCCATCTGAGCCCAGACGGGCCGGTCGCCCGCCGCTGCCGTCTCACAGACCCGCCGCCTCGGTCGCTGGCCTCCATACACATGTTGCCCACACACACACACACGCGCCGCTGCCGCCGCCGCCCTCATGCCCACGCCACACGGCCAAGGCGCTTTCTCAGCATGGCGCCACACACACACACACACACACACATACAGCCTTGCCACAGGCCAAGGCCCTCCAGCCGCAGCCTCCGCCTCTGCTGGCAGCGCGCCGCCCGGGCCGTCTCAGGGCTGGCCGGCCCTGCCGCCGGCTCCGGCTCCGGCCTCCTGCGCCATGCGCTGGCCACGGCCACTGGCCAGCGAGCCGCCTCCGGCGACCTCGCCTCGCCGCCCGGCCATCTTCCCTGTCTCCGGCGAGATCCGGCGGCCTGGACCAGATCCACCAAGCCCCGGATCCAAACGCCGTCCCCGACCCCGGATCTCTCCATCCCGTTCCACCCCGTCCACTTTCCCCCGAGGTGATATTTCCTCTAAGTCCCCAGGATTCTATCGTTTTCATGCATTTTCATCGCATCACATCTCAGCAACCGTAGCTCCGTTTTGCGCGTATAATATGTCAAATTGTTTGTCTCGACGAGTACATCATTTCATTCCATTGCATCATTTGCATTTGAGCTCATCTTGATGCCCGAAATGCTGTTGGAAGTAGGCTTCAGATCGTTAGTTTCAGAATCTTATCAGTTCGAGCTCTTTTGTCATTTTTGCCATGAATTATGTGTGCATCCTATGAGTATGAGCTCTACATGAATGTTGGACTAGGCCATGCCATCTTTCCAGGGGTGTTGACCTCGTATTTTTGTGATGCTTGTAGTGAGTGCTTTGAGCTTGTAAAGTAGGGTAGTTGCTGTTGTTGTTTTGCTAGACAGATTCTGTTATATTTTGATGCCATGTTAACATGCTTCTAGTAATCATTCTATGCATAATCTGGAGATGCTCTATAAACATGTTTTGATATACATGTCATGCTCTATCCGTTCATCCACTTGGTTGCAATTATAGCCTGCTGGAACATGTTCTTTTCTTGCTTCAAAGTTGCTTGAAAATGTTTCCTGACAGATTGTTTGCATGAGATTCAATTTTCACGAGGTCGTTGTAGTTGATCCGTGTATGCTATGACCTTGATCTTGCCATGCTTAGATTCATAAACATGCCTTCTTGCTGTTGGTTGCCTTGCCATGCCATGTATTGCTCTGTAGTGATTGTTTCGAGCTCACGAACATGCCTACTAATAGTTGTTCCTGCCATGTATAAATCTGTAATAAAACTTGCCATGTTTACATGGGTGCCATCATTTCTTAGAGTCCTTTTTGGCTTATGGTCAGTAAGGGACTATTGATATATGCCTTGAGTAGAATCATGTCATGCCTTGCTTTGCTAATATAAGTTCCTGTAGCATGTTGTTTGCTTGCTCTAAACATGCCTTCCTGATGTTAATTCCTGGTATGTTAGTATTTTCACTAAGTCTGTGAACCTGATGTTTTGAGCTCTTTCTCCATGCTTGTTTGAACATGTTATGATGTGATTTAGCCGTAGCTCAGTGTTCCTCTTTTGTTAAGCATCTCCTGTAGTTCGTAGCCATATGCTTTGTTTGCATGTTGGGGTGCTGTAGCATAGTTTCGTGTTGAGTGCTAAGTAGTATCGGGCTGTTAAACGCAGATTTGCGTCATTCTTGTTTTGCTTGTCATTTGCAAACCGTGCATCCGATTCCGGTGATCTTTATATCGATTTCAACCGAAATCACTCCATCTTTCCAGCGGCATACTTGGTTTGCCAAGTTGATGCCCGGTTCATCATTTTCCTTCCGGAGCATACATATGCATTGCATATCACATCTCGCATAGCATGTCATGTATTGCATCATATTGCTTGTGCATTGTTCCTTGTTTGATTGTGGTTCCGTTGCTTGTGTTCTTGCTTTGGGTAGAGCCAGGAGACGAGTACGTGTACGAGGAACCTGTTGAGAACGCCTACGAGGATCAAGTCTTCGACAACTCTGAGAACCTTGCAGGCAAGATGACCATACCCTCGAAATCACTACTATCTTTGCTATGCTAGTTTGCTCGCTCTTTTGCTATGCCAATGCTACGATGCCTACCTTTTGCTTGTCAGCCTCCCAAATTGCCATGTCAAACCCCTAACCTTTGACACCTTTTCCTATGCAAACCGTTGTTTGGCTATGTTACCGCTTTGCTCAGCCCCTCTTATAGCGTTGTTAGTTGCAGGTGAAGATTGAAGACTGTTCCTTGTTGGAACATGGAGATGTTGTTCCTTGTGGGAACATGTTTTCTTGTTGGGATATCACAATATCTTTTATATTATTAATGCATCTATATACTTGGTAAAGGGTGGAAGGCTCGGCCTTATGCCTGGTGTTTTGTTCCACTCTTGCCGCCCTAGTTTCCGTCATACCGGTGTTATGTTCCCGGATTTTGCGCCCCTTACGCTGGTCGGGTGATTTATGGGACCCCCGACAGTTCGCTTTGAATAAAACTTGTCCAGCAAGGCCCAACATTGCCTTTTACTATTTGCCTCACCACCACCTACCTTTTTCCCTTGGGAGTCGCTCTCTCGAGGGTCATCTTTATTTTAGCCCCCCCCGGGCCAGTGCTTGTCTAAGTGCTGGTCCGAACCGAGTAGATCATGGGCCCCTCGGGCAACTCGAGGTTTGGTTTTACTCAGAGGATGTCTCATCGGTGTTGCCTCGAGAACGAGATATGTGCAGCTCCTATCGGGATTGTCGGCGATCGGGCGGCTTTGCTGGTCTTGTTTTACCATTGTGAAATGTCTTGATGTACGGGATTCCGAGCCTGATCGGAGTGTCTCGGTGAAGGTCTATTCCTTCGATGATCGCGAGAGCTTGTCATGGGCTGTTGGGACACCCCGCAGGTATAAACTTTCGAGAGCCGTGCCTGCGGTTATGTGGCAGATGGGAATTTGTTAATGTCCGGTTGTAGAAAACCTGAAGTTGACCTTAATTAAAATACATCAACCGTGTGTGTTACCGTGATGGTCTCTTTCCCGGAGTCCGGAAGTGAACACGGTGTTGGAGTTATGCTTGACGAGGTTGCTATAGGATCACTTCTTGATCATACTTTTGACGACCGTGCTTTGCCTTCTCTTCTCGCTCTCATTTGCGTATGTTAGCCTCCGTATATGCTAGTCGCTTGCTGCAGCTCCACCTCATGCCTTTACCTTACCCATAAGCTTAAATAGTCTTGATCTCGCGGGTGTGAGATTGCTGAGTCCTCGTGACTCACCAGATACTTCCAAAACCAGTTTGCAGTGCCTATGTTAATGAAAGGTGTGACGATTCAAGCTCAAGGAGGAGCTCGATGAAGATCTTGCCCTTTGTGTTGTTTCGTTCTAGTTGATCAGTAGTGGAGCCCAGTTGGGGTCGATCGAGGACCTTTGTCGCATTTGGGGTTCTTCTTTTATTTTGGTTCCGTAGTCGGACCTTGATTGTATCTGGATGAGGTAATGTTTTATTCATGTAATTGTGTGAAGTGGCGATTGTAAGCCAACTATGTATCTTTTCCCTGTATGTAATACTTGGGTTGTGTGAAGATTACCTCACTTGCGACATTGCTTTCAATGCGGTTATGCCTCTAAGTCGTGCTTCGACACGTGGGAGATATAGCCGCATCGAGGGCGTTACAAGTTGGTAATCAGAGCCATCCCCGACCTTAGGAGCCCCACTGCTTGATCGTTTTTAGCGGCCGAGTTGTGTCTACAAGTAGTCTAATCACCCCCCCTCTAGACATACTTCCGATCCTACAAGTGGTATCAGAGCTTTGGTCTCCATTGGATTGGTTTCCATTGCATTGGACTCCATAAGCTTGGTTTCACAACCTAGGAGAGTATGGCGCCTAGTGAGGTAATTTCCGAGAGGTCCTTACTTTGATGGTTCAAACTTTGCTAGTTGGAAGCATAAAATGAAAATGCATATTCTTGGACATAACCGCCGCATGGGGCATTATTTGTGTTGGCTTGCAAGGTGAGTTCTTCGAAGAAGGAAAAGTTCCGGATCGCGAAGCTACTGCGGATGAGTTGCGGATGTTACAGAACAATGCTCAAGCTTGTGACATTCTCTTCAATGCTTTGTGTCCCGAGGAGTTCAACAAGATCAGCCGTCTTGAGAATGCAAAAGAGATTTGGGATACTTTGGTCGAAATGCACGAAGGTACCGAGTCCGTGAAGGAATCAAAGCTAGATGTTCTTCAAGGTCAGCTTGACAAGTTCAAGATGAAGGAAGGTGAAGGAGTCGCTGAAATGTACTCTAGGCTTGCTCTCATCACCAATGAGATGGCAGGCTTAGGAAGTGAAGAAATGACCGATCGATTCATCATCAAGAAGATTCTCAGAGCTTTGGATGGAAAGTATGACACCGTGTGCACTTTGATCCAAATGATGCCAAACTACAAAGATCTCAAGCCTACCGAAGTCATTGGAAGGATTGTTGCTCATGAGATGACACTTAAGGATAAGGAAGAGCTTCACAACAAGTCGAGTGGTGCTTACAAAGCTGCAGTTGAAGCTCCCACATCCTCAAGTGACAAGCTAGTTTCCAATGAAGAGATAAGCCTAATGGTGAAGAACTTCAACAAATTCTACAAGAGTAGAAGCAAGGAAAGAAGCTCAAAGTCTAGATCATATGATGAAAAGAGATCTTCTAGTCGTGATCGAATCGCTATAATTGTGGAAGACCCAACACTACTCAAATGAGTGTTCGACTCCCCACAAGAGAAGAGAAGAATCTCCAAGAAGAAGAAGCTCAAGAGAAGAGTCGCCTCGAAAAGAGAGAAGGAGTAGAGATGATCGTTATGAACGAAGATCCTCTCGGAGAAGCAAGGATTCGGAAAGGAAAGACAAGTCATCAAGGAGCTACACAAGAAGAAAACATCAAGCTCATGTTGGTGAATGGGTTTCGGCTCGACTCGGACAATCACTCCGAAAGAAGCTATCACTCCAACTCCGAATACTGATCAAGATGAAGGTGTTGCGGTCTTGCTCTCGTGTCCTCCAACTCCAACTCCTATGACATATTTGATTCACCAAATGAGGGAATTGGAAGATGCTTCATGGCAAAAGGCCCCAAGGTAACACATCCTGAGTTTATTGACTTTGATAGTGATGAGGATGACTTGCTTGGTGAAGATGAGCTTTTACATGATAAATCTAGTGAACTTAGTAATGATGAACATGCTAGTAGTCTTTATAGTCGAGAAGAGTCGAATGACAATGCTATGAAGGAGATTGAGCGTCTAACTAAAGAACTAAACACTCTTAAGTTAGCTCATGAAACAACTCAAGAAGATCATAGAGAGCTCCTAAGATCTCATGAGAAGCTACGCTTTGAGAAGCTCAATCTAGAGCAAGAACATGAGTTTCTAAAAGCTATCAATGACGATCTTCGAAAGAAGAGTTCTTCATATCTTGCCAAACGACTTCTCTTGTCTAATTTCTTGCCACCTATCAAAACTAAGCATGACAAGCATAAGAAAAATTCTTCATCTAGTAGTAACAATAATCATGCTAAATCAAATGTTGTTACTTCTAGTAATTCTCTTGATTCCACTAACAATGTTTCAAGCCAAGTTTCACTTGAGCAAGAAAATAGTCTATTGAAAGGGATTATAGAGAAAGGTGTCTACAAGAGTCTTGCGGAAGCAAGAGCTTTGAGGAAATTGTTCGCAAACAAGGAAGACACCGAAGAATCAAGGAATTGGTTTTGAGCGAAAGTTCAACGCCGAGGGTGTTGAATGGGAAGAAGGTCAATATCCCACTCCAAAGTTTGTTTCTCAAGAGAAGAAGTATGATCCTACTTCTTCAAATGAATAACAAGCTCAAGATGACCTTCCACCACAAGACCACAAGCTAAAAGGCAAGGACAAGCTTCAAGAGGAGATTGATGCATTCATTGAAGCACCCAAGGCCATGGTCAAGTGGGTTCCCAAGGCAACTTCAAGTTCTACTTCGACAAGCTCAACTACTACCCCAAGGATTCCCATCAAGATGATGTGGATCCCGAAGAAGAAGAACTAGAGAGTTCTTGAGGGTGACTCCGCCAACATACTTCACTCACAATCATTTTGGCAAGGACTTGTGCAATCAACTTCCACATCTTGCACTAGTTCATGGAGTCACAAACCCTCATGTTGGTAAGTCAAGGGACAAGGTAATCATTGCTTTCATGGACATCATCTATTGTGTACTTCAATCTATGTCCATGGATATCCTTGTTTGTTCCTTGTGGGACTAACCCATGTAGGTATTGAAAGTGCCCGAATCCAATGGATTGCTCCCAATTTTCGATGATCTTCATCAACATTGAGCATCCACATCTTCAACATCTACATGAAGTCTTCAACGACAACCCAAGGTTAGTTTGACCCTTTAAAGGGGTTCTCACATCAAGGGGGAGCTTTGCTCTAAAGAAATGAGCCAAAGCATCTTCTAATGATGTGAACACATTAATGCTTTATGGAAAAGTGGTAACCCCACTTGTGCTTAAACGATGAGTATGACCTATGATCAAATGTTCTCATTTGACTCCTAAGTCAATATACTCATATATAGATGACCTAGTCATCGCCAAATTGTGTGCTAATTGCTAAGTGTTTTGTTTGTGCATGTTTGACACATATTTCATTTGCTATCTTATTGTGTGAGCATGTTGGATGCATTGTTTTATCCATTCGAGGACATCCATTTGTTGCTTTGGTCTTTTGGTTTTCTTTCTTTTTGACCAAATGGATGGACAAGAATGCCTAAGTTCCTCCCCTAGCTATCTATGCTTTCTTGTCTCAAACTCTATTCATGCTTATATCACAAACTTTGAACAAGACTTTTTCGGACAGACCGAGTGAGGAGCACTCAGAGCCACCGATCCGTCAAAAGCCTAACTTCCAAAACCTTCTAAGTACTTTCGGTCAAACCGATATACTCAAATCGGACAGACCGAAATCACTTGGATTGATCTAGGTTTTCACTCGGTGAAACCGAAGTTTCAAATTTCGGCGTGACGAAGTGTGTAATCGCACGCAGCTAACCATCTCGTCCCACCGAAGTTTTCAAACTCGGTCCCACCGACACCAAGGGTATATATACCCGAGGACGAGTAGCGTTGATTACTTCTTCAAACGCCCGCCCTCAAACCCTTCGCTGCCGTCGCTTTGGTCTCCGGATCGTCTCCGTCGTCACTGTGCGCGCCGCCATGGTCTCCATCGCCGTCAACGGTCCTTCTCATCGCGTTGCCGCCAGAGTGAAGCTCCACCGCATTGGGTGAGTTTCATCCTCTCGTGCTCCAACCGCTGATTCAATGCACGTTAGGTGTTGTCATGTTTCTTGCCAAGATTGAGATCTCCCTATCCAGCCGCTTAGGTCATAGAACAAAATTCGAGTGAAAATTTTAGGTTAGGTTTCGCCGAACACATCTCGGTGTGACCGATTCGACATTTTCGGATCGACCGACGGCCTCTGGCCATTGTGACCGCACTTTTCGGTGAAACCGAAGTTGTGCAAATCGGTAAGACCAAGTGAAGATTCATGAAACCCTAGTGGTCTCGGCTAGACTGAAACCCATTTCGTCCAACCGAAAGTGGTGTATGTGGTCTGTTTAGACACTTCGGTTTCACGAATTTATAGACTCGGTCGACCGACATGTATTCTGTGAAAACCTAAAACTAAAGTTTGAACTCATTCTTTTGCAAAATCCTCTGCAGTTTGTGATAACTCTTCTATTCTCGCCTATACCTATTCTATTCACAAAGTTGTCGGTCATGTCTCGATGGAAGTGACAATGTAACAGGTCCGAGATGCCGCTTGAGATTCCAGAGGCAGCTACAAGTCCGAAGCAAGCAGTTTTTCAGATGATGGAGAGAAGCACTCCAAGTGGATCTGCTGCAGCTGCTACTGAGGCTGTGGAGGAAGAGGAATTCGATGAGGAGGATTCAGACTTTATTGCAGATGAGGAAATAACTTCAAAGCCAAAAAGGCAAGTGGTTGTCAAGGGCTATCAAGGGCAACAGTCAAAGAAAGGCACCAGCAAGGTAAAGAAATCCACTGTTGCACAGAAGCTCAGCATGGAAGAAACCACCAGCAAGATCAAGAAAACTTCCAAGAGGAAGAGGAAAGTTCATGAGCAGAAGTTGATGATGATGATGATTCTGATGAGGAAGCACCTCAGCCTCCTCGTAGCGAAGTTGATGGAGATGCCATCGAGGTAGGAGCACCCACAAAAGCTAAGCCATCAGCTCCAAAGAAAGGCAGCCCAAGCCAAACCAGCTGCCAAGCCAAAGAAGACTGTGAGGAACATACCGCTTCAGAGAAGAAGAAGGACAATGTGCCACTGCAGATCGATGATGAGGCTCATGTTTTGCTCAAGCTCGCATGTAAACCGCCAGTTCATAATGAAGCTCATCCTCGAGCTGAAAATATGAAGGAGAGAAAGGATAAAGGTCTCAGGCTATGGAGGCAAGTTGATCCATATGCCACCAGGAGAGAACAGCAGGTTGACTCAAGATTCCACACTAGAGAGCAACAAGACTTTTATGAGACAGTGCTCATGGATAAGAAGCCAATTGTTGCTGACACCAGATATGTAGACTGGAATTACATCGACAGTGAAGAGCACAGAGACTACTTCCCACATGTGCATGAAAGCTTCACTGCTTGTGGGATTGCAGAGTTTGTTGGTCGGTCGATCGCTTGGAATGACGAGATGATCATGCAGTTCTATGCCACCGCACACTTCTATCCAGATGGCGAATTGTATGGATGATGAAGGCGTAGATTCCATTCAACTGTTGAAGAATGGAGAGCATTGCTGAATGCACTCAGATCAAGGAATGATGACATTGATGTGTATGGCATTCAAGAAAAATCACGAGTCAATGAAGAACATGTACAATGAGGTAAAAGAGAAGGATGTTGAGATTTGGAAGCTTGGTTCAGTCTATTATCTTCAGGCAGGTCTCCCAACCACCAACACCATTCTGAGGCATACTTTGATGCCTAAGTCAGGGGACCACCGCATGATAAGAGGGTATTCTATCAACATGCTGCACATTCTAGATCAGAAGACACCTTTTAAGGTGATGGACCTGATAGTTGAGACTATCAAGAGGACAGCAGCAGCACTGTAAGAGGTCGTGTGGGTTTGCTCCGCAGATTCAGATGCTCATTAATGCCAAGTTTGGCACGGACACCTACCTGTTGGATAGACCCCACTTGCCACCGCAGCTGAACATGAGGATAACGAGATTGTGATGACCGAGGATGCTCCCACATCTGTCAAAGGACATGCTAAGTCCGAAGTTGCCAAACAAGCTAAAGCCGAGAAGGAAGCAAAGAGCAAAGCCCAAGAGCGTTGCAGAACAACTTCTTGAAGCCACTCAGAGAATTGAGCCACGCCTGCCAGATAGTGCGCCTCGTGGAGAGCCTTGAGAGGATAGTTGAGGATAAGTTCCATGCTCGGACGTTGTCGATCAAGTTCAGTCACCGTCAACAAGCTTGAGGTAGACATCGAGGAAGCTAAGTGGGAGAAGGCAGAACTCATGAGAGAGATGGAAGGTGATATGGTCCAGGATGACTATGAGCAGCCTGCCCAAAGGCCCACAAAGCCCAGATCACCTGCTATTCCAAAGGTCGACCCTGGGCTACTACATCAAGACCTCCTACAGCTCCGTCGGCCCAAAGACCAGCTTCAGTATCCACTCCTCCAGCTCCACAGACTTCAGCAGAAGCTTTCGCAGATGCAGCTATCTCC
Source organism: Aegilops speltoides (assembly GCA_021437245.1). Lineage (NCBI taxonomy): Eukaryota > Viridiplantae > Streptophyta > Magnoliopsida > Poales > Poaceae > Aegilops > Aegilops speltoides. The sequence goes on from CM038143.1 coordinate 499,746,513, forward strand.
ACTCCATCGACGCAGACAGGAGCCGCCAGCAGAGTCCCGAGTGACGATTAGCTCTATACCTTTCGAACTTTTTGGTAACTTGTTGCCAAAGGGGGAGAAATTGTATAGATCATAGGGCTTCGAGAGAGAGAGTGCTCGTTTTTGCTCTTTCGTTTGTGGTTTTCCTTGAGATACTTTTGAGTTCTTTGAGACATTTCGTGTGTTTGATACTACGCTTGTTTCTATCTTGATGAGTGCTTGATCATACTGTGCTTAATGTGTGCTTGATGCTTATCATATTCCATTCATATCTTGTATGATCATTTACTCATGTCTTGGTGATTGGGTGCATGCTATTCATTCTTATCATTTTGTGCGCTCCACCAAGATGTATGTGACATGGAAGAGTAACCCATGATCCTAATCGATTGTGCATTTGCATTCAAACGCAAATCTTAAATAATGCACAAATTTAGGGGAGCTTTGCTTATCACATACGCCTCAAAGCTTATTTATGTTATTCATTGATTATATCATTTGTCGAAGCTTTGATCTATATGTTGTCATCAATTACCAAAAAGGGGAGATTGAAAGTGCAACTAATCCCGGGTGGTTTTGGTAATTAATAACAACATATATATCATTAAACTAATCATTTCTTGAGAATATTTCAGAAAGTTCAAGTGATATGGGTATGGCAATGACTGATGATGTGGACCCCTCAAAATGCTAAGGAAAACATTGGCAAAAGCTCAAGACTCCATTTTTGGTTTAGTGATCCAAGATCACATTGAGTCCATAGGAAAGCCAATACTATTAAAAGGGATGAGGTTATGATGATGATCTGGTTGCTCAAAGTGCTTAGTGATTTATCTCTCAAACTATCAGCAATCTTTCATTCCAACATAAACCCATAAGTAATCTCGGTCCCACCGATTCCAAACTCACCACACCGAGATGAACCACCTCACCATATACCCAAACCCTAAGAATCTCGGATTTTCCGATTCCAAACTCGGTCATTCGAAATTGGTGTTGCCAAGCTTCAGAACCTTCAGACTCAAATCGGTGTCACCGAGATGAGAAAGTCGGTCCCACCGAGATTGGCAAACCCTAGACTTTGGAAGAATCGGACTAACCGACATTGTATTTTCGGTCCCATCGAAAATCCCAACGCTCACAAGATTTGAACTTTCGGTCTCACCGAGTTGTCAACTTCGGTCCGACCGAGATTGGTCAAATGTGTGTAACAGTTGGATTTTGTGTGGAGGCTATAAATACCCTCCACCTCCTCTTCATTCGTGGAGAGAGCCATCGAAAGAACTACCACTCCTACCTTACATTTCGAGAAGAAAACTACCTACCCTTGTGTTGAGATCAAGTTGCTCCACTCCCACCATATGAAACTTGATTTCTAGCCTTCCCAAGTTGCTTTCCACTCAATCCCTTCCTCCACCACAGCCAAATCAGTGAGGAGAGTTGAGTGTTGGGGAGATTATCATTTGAAGCACAAGAGCAAGGAGTTCATCATCACCAACACCATCTATTACCTTTTGGAGGGTGGTGCCTCCTAGATTGGTTAGGTGTCACTTGGGAGCCTCCGTCATGATGTGGAGTTGAACCAAGGAGTTTGTAAGGGCAAGGAGATCGCCTACTTCGTGAAGATCTACCCGAGTAAGGCTAGTCCTCCGTGGACGAGGCCATGATGGCATAGACAAGGTTGCTTCTTCGTGGACCCTTTGTGGGTGGAGCCTCCGTGGACTCGCAGCCGTTACCCTCCGTGGGTTGAAGTCTCCATCAACGTGGATTGACGATAGCACCACCTATCGGAACCACGAGAAAAAATCTCCGTGTCACCAACTTGCGTTTGCTCTTCTCCACCTCTCATTTACTATACGTGCAATTTACTTTCCGCTGCCACAACTCTAGAATTGCATGTGTAGGGTGATACTTGACTTGGTTATCATTGTGAACTTGCTAAGAATCCACTCCAATCAAAAGGCAAAATTTTTAAGTTGTCAAGTAGTCTAATCACCCCCCCTCTAGACATACTTCCGATCCTACACCTCCACACAAAATCCAACCGTTACACACATTTGACCAATCTCGGTCAGACCGAAGTTGACAACTCGGTCAGACCGACAGTTCAAAACATGTGAACGTTGGGATTTTCGGTGGGACCGAAAATACAATCTCGGTGAGTCCGATTCTTCCAAAGACTAGGGTTTGCCAATCTCGGTGGGACCGACTTTATCATCTCGGTGACACCAATTTGATGATGTATGTTCTGAAGCTTGGCAACACTAGTTTCGGTGAGACCGAGTTCAGAATCGGAAAATCCGAAATTTCTAGGGTTTGGCTTTATGGCTGAGGTGGTTCATCTCGGTGTGACTGAGTTTATGGAATCGGTGGGACCGAGATTACTTATGAGTGTATATGGAAGTGAGAGTTGCTGATAGTTTAGGAGATAGATCACTAAGCACTTTGAGCAACCAGATCATTATCATAACCTCATCCCCTTTTTAATAGTATTGGCTTTCCTATGGACTCAATGTGATCTTGGATCACTAAACCAAAAATGGAGTCTTGAGCTTTTGCCAATGCTTCCCTTAGCATTTTGAGGGGTCCACCTCTTCAGTCCTTTTGCCATGTCAATGTGATTGACCTTCCTGAAACATACTTGATAAAAGCATTAGTCCAACCACAAAGTATGTTGTCATTAATTACCAAAACCACCCAGGGAGCAAATGTGCTTTCAGTAAGTAACAATGTGTACCCATGTGTATCGAGAATAATCATCAACAATGACAAAACCATATAGAGATGCATCATTAGTGACTGCTGAATAATGATTCGGTCCAAGAGGTCCATGTGAAGCAATTCGAATGGACGGGTAGTGGTCATGATAGTCTTCGCTGGGTGCTTGGCCTTGGTCATTTTTCCGGCTTCACATGCTCCACATAAGTGATCCTTGAGGAATTTGACATTCTCAATGCCAATGACATGCTTCTTCTTCGCAAGCGTGTTCAAATTCCTCATGCCTGCATGACCAAGTCGTCGATGCCATAGCCAGCCTTCTGAAGCTTTTGCAAGTAGACATACGGCTGGTTGTGGTCCTGTAGAAAAATCAACAATATACAGATCTCCTCTCCTAAAGCCTTCGAAGACTTTGGAATTGTCAGCTTCCATAATCACAACACAGCGATATTTGCCGAAGACAACAACCATATCAAGATCACAAAGCATTGAGACTGACATGAGATTGTATCCTAAGGACTCAACAAGCATGACTTTGTCCATGTGCTTATCCTTAGAGATAGCAACCTTACCAAGACCCAATACTGACTTTTGCCTTTGTCAAGCCAAATATGATATGCTTCAGAGGTGACGGTGATAAGGGAGCATCCATCAATAGATTCTTGTCACCAGTCATGTGATTTGTACATCCACTATCGAGGACCCATTCAGTAGTTTTGGGTTGATCATCCTGCAGATGAATTAGTGTAACTTACAATCTCATATGCTTCATCAGTGAAGAATATGATATCAAGTTCATCAAATGAGTTTCATCAAGCAGTAAACAGATATAGCAGTATGAGGACGTGTGAAATGAAAGTTCATTTCATCATGATTCGCCTGCGTCCTTTCGGGCATTTTGTCGAGGTCCCAAAGAAATTCTTCAGACGTTAGAGCACGTCTGGAGACCTGACCCTGCAGACGAGATTAGTTCTTTTTCTTCACCACCCACATCTGGAGGGGTGGCAAAGAATTCATCATCCTGCGAGCACCATGTGAGAAAGGAGGCAAAGATGCCAAACCATTTCGCTTAGCATAGGAGGGGTTAGGATAAGCATATAAATAAGCAGAGTAATTCTTTGAGGACTTATGAACATAATGGTTTGAAGAATAATGCACATATTCATAGCCCTTAGCTTTACCCTGCGAGATAGATTTGTTAGCACGGTGATAATCATATGAGGACTTTGATCCAGTTGAGGAATTTGATCCTCGTGAAGCATTTCGTCCATATGAGGATTTGGATCCATATGAAGAGTTTGGTCCATATGAAGAATTTGATCTGGGGTTCCGGTTCTTCACAGGTGGTGTCATGAGGACATTCACCTGAAGACTTTCAACACAGCTTTTGGGAACCCAGATTTTCTTCATAGGGGAACCGTTCTGCCAGTTAGTGCCAACATATCTAGCAAATACTTCACCATTCTGATTTTTGAACAGTTTATAGTTGGAGTCAAATGACTCATCAGAAGAATGAGGAGATTCACATGTAAAGCCAGATAAGTTAGATCGATCAACTGGAGGTCCCTCTGCAGCAACCCATGAGGTTTTGGGATCCGCTCAAAGCTTCCAATATGTTCCATCGGCATTGAGTTTCCTCTCAAAGGCAATACCCTCTTTCCTAGGGTTTCGTTGAGTATCTGCTTTTGAGCACATCACAAAGTGTCGATGCCCTTTGAGGCTTTTGTACATGCCTGTCATGTACAATTCCTTCAGCCCTGCATTGTCAGTGATACTAGCAATGTCCTCAGATGAGGAATTAGAGATAGCAGAGGCAGGTGAAGAATTTGTAGCAGTTGAAGCATTTGAACATTCAGGTGAAGAATTCGCAGATTCACGTTCAATGCACTTTAAGCATGGAGGAACAAATTCTTCCTGAGAAGTGCTGATTTGTTGAGCTAGTAATGAATCGCGCTCCTTCTGAAGATCTTCATAACATACTCTTAGCTTTTCAAGATCTTCCTTTCTTTGAATAGCTTCAAGAGAAATCTTCTCATTGTCTTGCTTTTCTTGAACAAATTCATAAGAAAGTTTCTCATGACCAGACAAGAGAGAGTTATGATGACCTTGAAGGTTATCATACTTAGACTGAAGTCTCTGAAGATTTTCAGTCAGGGCTTTAGTGCGATCCATTTCTTCACCCAACATATCATCTTTTATCTAGCATGTTTTGAACCTTCTCAAGAGCCCGTTGTTGTTTCACAGCAATTTTAGCAAGTTTAGAGTAGCTAGGTTTAAGATCCTCATCAGATTCATTTTCACTAGAATCAGAGGAGTTGTATTTGAGTACCTTAGCTCCTTTTGCCATGAAGCAATAGGTGGGAGCGTAGCCATCATTATCTTCATCAAGCTTGTCGGTGGAATCAGTTTCTTCAGTGTTGAAGATGGACTTGCTGACGAAAGCAGTAGCAACGGCCAGACTCGCCACACCAGACTCAGATTCTTCAGACTCCTCCTCTTCATCATTTTCCTCAGATTCAGCTTCAGAGTCCATTTCCTTGCCAATGAATGCCCGAGCTTTCTTGGAGCTGCCCTTCTTGTGAGATGAAGACTTTGATGGTTTTGAAGACGAAGATTTTGATGATTTCTTCTTCTTCTTCGTATCATCAGAACTATAGGCCTTCTATTTCTTCTTCTTCATTTCCTTTTCCCACTGAGGACAATCTTGAATATAGTGACCAGGCTTCTTGCATTTGTGGCAAAGTCTTCTCTTGTAGTCACTGGATGAAGAATCATTTCCTCTTGAGGATTTTCCAAAACGACCACGTCTTGTGAACTTCTGGAATTTCTTCACAAGCAGAGCTAGATCCTGGCTCAGTTCTTCAGGATCACCAAGGCTACTACCAGAATCCTCACATTCAGAGTCAGACACAACCTTAGCCTTCAGGGCACATGGTTTGCCATAGTTTGAGCCATAGAGATCTCTCTTTTCAGCAAGCTGGAACTCGTGAGTGTTAAGCCTTTCGAGGATATCAGCAGGATCAAGTGACTTGTAGTCAGCACGCTCTTGTATCATCAGTCCTAGAGTATCAAATGAGGAATCAAGCGATCTTAGCAGTTTCTTCACTACTTCATGGTCAGTGATGTCAGTGGCACCGAGGGCTTGAAGCTCATTTGAGATGTCAGTGAGGCGATCGAAGGTTTGTTGGACATTTTCGTTGTCGAGTCTTTTGAAGCGGTTGAAGAGATTCCGAAGAACATCGACTCGAGAGTCACGCTGAGTTGAGACTCCTTCATTTACTTTGGACAGCCTATCCCAGATAAGCTTGGCAGTTTCCATAGCACTCACTCTTCCATACTGTCCTTTGCTCAGATGGCCACAGATGATATTCTTCGCTTGAGAATCGAGTTGTTTGAATCTCTTCACATCGGTAGCGGTCAGTGTTTCAAAGGATGCTGGGACACCATTTTCCACAACATACCAGAGATCATTATCAATTGCCTCAAGATGCATTCACATCTTGTTCTTCCAGTAGGGGTAGTCCGTTCCATCAAAGGTAGGACACCCAGCCGAGACCTTGATCATACCCATGATCGACATAACTAGAACTCCGGTGGTTAAACCAAAATCACACGTAACAAGGAGTACCTTGCTCGATACCAATTGAAAGTCGTTATATCGACTAGAGGGGGTGAATAGGCGATTTTATGAAATTCTTCATCGAGGAATTTGCCGGTGAGGAAATTCCTTAGCGAAGAACTACTTGCAGCGGAATATGTACTCAGAAGTAAACATAACAGGATGCACACATAGTCAGCATGATGAAATGAAAACTAGAACAGAGTACGGGAAGCGTAAACACAGGATAACGAGATGAAGACAAAACAGACTGAAGAAATTGAACTGAGGAATTTGTGGAAGTCTTTAGTCAAAGTCTTCAAGCACAGATATGAACAACATGCAACACAGAATGAGGAAATGAATGAGTTGAGGAAATAGAACCAGTCAGTTGGTGAAGACAATGATTTGGTAAACCAGTTCCAACTATTGCTCTCGGTTATACGTCTGTTGGAGCGGTGAGTATTTAAACTCGAGGACACACAGTCCGGACACCCGATCTCGAGCCGCAACTCAGACACCCATCCTCATCAGATTCTCCTTGAACTAAGACCACGCAGGCCTCGCCCAATCACTCGTGGTAAGTCTTCAGTGACTTCCAAACCTTCACAGACTTGGTCACTCGGCGATCCACAATTCCTCTTGATGCTCTAGACCTTGACGCCTAACCGTCTGGAAGAAGCACAGTCTTCAAAGGTAACAAGCGCCGGATCCGCAGATCAATTTCTTGATGATGCTCAATCACTTGGGGTTTTGTGGGTTTGGTTTTGGGATTTTCCTCACTTGATGATTTTCGCTCAAAGTCCTCGGAGGATGGGTTGCTCTCAAATGACAAGTGTCAAGTTCTCTCGAGCAGCCAACCAACTAGTGGTTGTAGGGGCGGCTATTTATAGCCTAGGAGCAGCCCGACATGATAAGACATAAATGCCCTTCAATGATATGACCATTAGGTGGATAAGATATTTTGGTCCGCCAAGCCAAAGACAAAGAACGGTCGGAAATTTGACTTTCAAAGTCCTCGGGGCTATCATGTTCCTCACTATGTAGGCAATTCAGACTGGCGAATTCCTAACTCTCGATCGAGCAAAGTCATCGATGACTGTAAGAACTGTGTCTCATCCATCAAGAATTTGACTGAATCTGTATGAGATTTCCAATGGCTTCACTCAAGGGATTGGTAGGTGTAGGATTTTGAGTTGAGCATCACATGGAAATTTTTCCTTAGTATTTCCTCGACCCCCTTTAACAGTACGGTGTTTCCTATGACTCAAGAAAGAGAAAATGAAATTACGAAAACAAAAGTCTTCATGCTTCATATTCCTCGAATGATTATCAAGTCTTCATGGTCACACCAATTTCTTCACTTTCAAAGTCTTCAGAAAGTCTTCAGAATATCAAAGTCTTCAGTCGAAGAACTTCATTTTTAGGGGTCGACTTTCTCTCTAAATATCAAACTCCTCATAGACTTATAGACCTGTGTACACTCACAAACGCATCAGTTACTTAACCTATAAGTCTTCAATACACCAAAATCACTAAGGGGCACTAGATGCACTTACATACTCCGCCTCAACATGTGCCAACACCACCGGGTCATTATTCCAACCATTTGGATAATATGATCGTTGTAGCAACACGTTTGGTGGCTCTCCCATTGGAAGGCGATTCTCCAGCAGCGGTTGAAACACAAAGAGCTAGGGAGCTTCTTCAAATAGCATTGGTGCAGTAGGAGGCATATTCTTACAACCGAGATAGGATTCCCTCGACCCTTCGCCCAAGCCGGAGTTATAGCAAACACATGGACTCACCAGCCGTTTCAAGCAATGACCAGCACCGTAACCAGCCACGGGGGCATGACCCGCCACGTGATGGAGCTCATAACTTGCTCGGTCAGGACATAGTGTGTCAAGAGGCTAAGCAGGCAGCTCACCAGCCCCTTCCGGTTTATCCAATGGCTTCGCTGGAGGCAGACGTGACCTCTAGAACTACAGGTGGACCCTATTTGGTGTCGGCTCTACGTAATGAGTGTTTGCCCAAGGATTTCAAAGGACCTCGTAAGGTGCCTAACTACACAGCCGACTTACCCCCTGAGGCGTGGATTGAGAGTTATGAGATGGCCATGAACTGTTGGAGGACAGCGATGCCGCATGTGCTAAATACTTCACCATGATGATATATGGGATGACCCATACTTGGTTAAAAGGGCTGCCTGCCAATTCCATCGGGTCATGGGGTGGGCTAAAGGACCGGTTTATCCAGAACTTTAAAGATACATGCAAACAACCTATGTCAATTGTGGATTTATCTGCTTGCGCCCAAGAGGAGGGTGAATCAATGACCCATTGGGTGCGTCGGGTCAAGGCTATTGTACACTCATCTGATAACATCAATGTCGGCTCTGCAGTTCCAATGTTAGAGAAAAATTGTCGTTTTTTGCCTCTTAAGCAGAAGTTGGGGTGGCTCAAGCGCGATTGCAATGATATGGGGCAGTTGATGGTGGCTCTAATTAAATATGCCCACTCTAATGGTACCAAGGACCCCGAGTCTGATGATGAAAAGCCGGGAAAGGGAAAGAACAGTGGCAACGCCATGGGTCCGCAACATAACCCGGTGAGTCAGGGGGGCAACGACAAGCGCAAGGATGATGGTAACTCGGATTTTGTAGCTAATACCAATACGCAGAACAATGGTCAACGTCGTAAGGGGAGGCCGCCTCCTCGGATAGGTGGATCAGGTCCCAATCTTGAGCAGTTGCTGAATGAGCCCTGCCCAAGGCATGGTACAAGGGAGAGGCCAGCCACTCACCTTTGGAAAGATTGTTCAATCATGAGGGATTTCAAAAATTCTAATTTATTCCAAAACAACCATGGGTCGGGCAGCGGCTCAGGTTCTGGTGGCGGCGGTTCTCATGGCCCGGGTTACGGAGGTGGCAGTTCTAATTCCGGCTTCAAGGGTCACCAACACCATCGTGGTAATCAAGGTGGTTACAATCAACAGTCTGGTCAAGGGGGTCAGCAGCAGCAGCAGTCTGGATATCAAAGTCATCCGAAGTAGTTGAATAGCGGGCAGTACCAAGTCTTCACCACAAGTCTATGCAAGCGGGACCAGAAGCTCCATAAGAGGGCCGTGAATGCCGTTGAGCCGGCAATTCCCCATTACTTGCGATGGTCTGAGCAACCCATTATGTGGAGCTGAGAGGATCACCCGCCCCGAGTTGATAATCCGGGTCACTTGGCTTTGGTGGTGGCGCCTCAAATTGGTGGATACAAATTCCCTAAGGTACCCATGGATGGAGGTAGCAGCATTAATATCCTTTATTATGATACTTTCCGTCGCATGTGGTTAACCGATAAAAATCTTAAGCCATCCAATATTGTTTTCCATGGAGTGGTGCCTAGTAAGTCGGTGTACCCTACAGGCAAGATTGAGCTGGAAGGGGCCTTTGGAGATGAGCACGATTCTAGGGCCAAAAAGTTAACCTTTGAAGTGGTCAAGATCAGAAGCACGTACCACACTCTATTTGGATGGCCGGCTTATGCTAAGTTCATGGCACGGCCTTGTTATGCTTATTTGCAGCTCAAGATGCCGGGTTACAAAGGGACCATTACAGTGCATGGGAGTCGAAAGATATATTTGGAGTGTGAAGAAGGTGATGCTGCTTATGCTGAGTCTGTCTGTGCAACACAAGAATTGAAGTTTTACAAGGACAATGTTGATCCAGTGGATATGACGTCTTTGAAAAAGTCAACTATAGAGCATGATCCAGTACTGAAGTTTAAGTTGGCCGATGACACCAAGCTAGTTGACTTTGTTCCTGGCGATTCATCCAAGCAGTTCAATATCAACGCTAACCTGGATCCAAAATAGGAAAGCGCGCTCATCGAGTTCATCCATGAGAACTGGGACATCTTTGCATGTAAACCTTCTGACATGCTGGGTGTACCGAGGGAACTCGCTGAGCACACTCTTAATATTGATCCAAAATTTAAGTCGGTCAAGAAATTCCTTCGTCGCTTCAATGAGGAGAGGCGTAAGGCCACTGGTGAAGAAGTGGCCCGGCTCTTGGCGGCTGGGTTCATTGTTGAAGTCTTTCATCCTGAGTGGTTGGCTAATCCGGTGCTGGTGCTTAAGAAGAATGTCACTTGGCGTATGTGCATGGACTACATGGACTTAAACAAGGCTTGTCCAGCTGATTATTTTGCTCTCCCTCATATTGATCAAATCATTGATGCTAAGGCGGGTTGTGCGCGTTTGAGTTTTTTGGATGCTTACTCTGGTTATCATCAGATCAAGATGGCAGTTAAGGACCAGCAGGAGACAGCCTTTATCACTCCCTTTGGAGCCCTCTGCTATGTGTCTATGCCTTTTGGGCTCAAGAGCGCCCAGGCGACTTACCAGCGATGTGTGCAGAATTGTCTTCACAGTTAGATTGGGCGCAATGTTCATGCTTATGTGGATGATATTGTGGTGAAATCCAGAGAGAAGGAAACCTTGATAGATGATTTGAAGGAGACCTTCAACAATCTCCGGGTCTACAAAATGATGCTTAACCCGGCCAAGTGCATTTTTGGTGTGCCAGCAGGCACGCTCTTGGGTTTTCTGGTTTCTAACAGAGGCATTGAGGCTAACCCGGAGAAGATCAAGGCCATTATTGGGTGAGAAGATGATGTTCAGCGTCTGGCGGGTCGTATTGCTACCTTAAGCCGGTTCATAAGATGATTGGGTGAGAAGACCATACCACTGTACTAGATGATGAAGAAAACAAATAACTTCATCTGGAGTGATGTTGCTAATGACACGTTTGAAGCTTTGAAGAAACAGCTTGCTGAGCCCCCAGTCCTTGCTGCTCCCGTTGATAAGGAGCCATTGTTATTATATGTGGCTGCTAACGCCCGGGCTATCAGTGTAGCTATTGTGGTGGAACAGAAGTAAGCAGGCAAGGAATATCCGGTTCAACGGCTGGTTTACTAATATCAGTGAAGTGCTTATTGAGTCCAAGTAGAGATATCCACACTGGCAGAAGCTCGTTTATGGGGTGTTCATGGCCAGCCGGAAGCTTAAGTTTCTAGGTCATCCCATCACTGTGGTTTGTTCTGCTCCCTTAGGGGATGTTATTCAAAACAGAGAAGCCACAGGGCGGGTAGCCAAGTGGGCCATTGAGCTCTGACCTCATGGTTTGAAATATATGCCTCACACTGCCATCAAGTCTCAAGCACTTGTGGGTTTCATGAATGACTGGACAGAGCTGCAGATGCCTGAAGAGAAGTCAGATAACACATATTGGACTATTCACTTTGATGGGTCCAGGCAATTGGAGGACTCGGGGGCTGGAATTGTTTTAGCTTCCCCTCGAGGTGACAAGTTTTGTTATGTTTTAAGGTTGATGTTTCCCTGTACCAACAATGCAGCTGAGTATGAAGCCTTGCTCCATGGTCTTCGGATGGCTAAGGAGATGAACTTAAGTCGGGTGAGATGTTTCGGCGACTCAGACTTGGTAGCTCATCAAGTTTCAGGCACATGGGATTCTAAGGATCCACTTATGGCGGCTTATCGCCGCGAGGTTGACGCTATTGCTGGGCACTTCAAGGGTTATCAAGTGGAACACATTGATCGCAGGAAAATTGAGGCGCCTAATGCCTTAAGCCGTTTGGGGTTTCGGCATAAGCCGGTGCCACCCAACACTTTTTTTGGATATTCTACATAATCCTTCTGTCAAATTGCCTACAGAAGATCTGGCTATTCCTGACCCGGAGGCGCAATTGGTGGCGGCTCTTCACGCTATCCCTGATTAGACAGTTCCATATCTGGCTTATATGACCCGGGGCGAGTTACCTGAGGATGAAACTTTGGCCAGGCATATAACCCGGTGGTCTAAGTCAATGACAATTGCCAATGGCGAGTTACACCATCGTAGTGTAACTGGGGCGTTTCAGCATTGCGTCTCTCCTGAGTAGGGTCGTGAGATTCTTCGTGAGATTCATGAAGGCGATTGTGGTCATCATGCCGGCTCTAAATCTTTTGTGGCTAAAGCTTTTCATCATGGATTTTATTGGCTCACGGCTCATGCTGATGCAACGGATTTGGTCAGTAAATGTGATGGTTGTCAGAAATTTGCATGGCAAGCTCACGTGCCAGCTCAAGAATTGAGGATGATTCCAATTACTTGGCCGTTTGCAGTCTAGGGGCTTGATATGGTTGGGCCTTTTAAAAGGTCCAAGGACAAAAAGACCCACATTTTGGTGGCGGTTGACAAATTGACAAAGTGGGTTGAAGAAGAGCCGGTTAGTAAATGTGACGCGGCAACGGCGGTTCAATTCATCAAAAAGGTGATTTTTTGCTTTGGTTTTCCCCATAGCATTATAACTGATAATGGCACTAATCTGTCCAAGGGTGCTATGAAAGAGTTTTGTCAATGTGAGTATATTCGACTTGATGTGTCGTTGATGACCCACAAGTATAAGGGATCTATTGTAGTCCTTTCGATAAGTAAGAGTGTCGAACCCAACGAGGAGCAGTAGGAAATGATAAGCGGTTTTCAGTAAGGTTTTCTCTGCAAGCACTGAAATAGTAGGTGATAGATAGTTTTGTGATAAGATAAATAGTAACGAGCAAAAGTAAATAAAGTAAATAAAGTGCAGCAAGGTGGCCCAATCCTTTATGTAGCAAAGGATAAGCCTGGACAAATTCTAATAATGAAGAAGGAGCTCCCGAGGACACATTGGGAATTATCGTCAAGCTAGTTTTCATCACGTTCGTAAGATTCGCGTTCGGTACTTTGATAATTTGATATGTGGGTGGACCGGCACTTGGGTACTTCCCTAACATGTACAAGCATCCCACTTATGATTAACCCCTATTGCAAGCATCCGCAACTACAAAAGAAGGTATTAAGCACAACATTAAGCATATGGATCCATATCAACCCCTAACGAAGCAACGCATAAACTAGGGTTTAAGCTTCTGTCACTCTAGCAACCCATCATCTACTTATTACTTCCCTATGCCTTCCTCTAGGCTCAAATAATGGTGAAGTGTCATGTAGTCGACGTTCACATAACACCACTAGAGGAAAGACAACATACATCTCATCAAAATATCGAATGAATACCAAATTCACATGACTACTAATAGCAAGACTTCACCCATGTCCTCAGGAACAAACGTAACTACTCACAAAGCATATTCATGTTCATAATCAGAGGAGTAATAATATGCATAAAGGATCTGAACATATGATCTTCACCAAGTAAACCAAATAGCATCAACTACAAGGAGTAATCAACACTACTAGCAACCCACAGGTACCAATTTGTGGTTTTGATACAAGATTGGATACAAGAGATGAACTAGGGTTTTGAGAGGAGATGGTGCTGGTGAAGATGTTGATGGAGATTGACCCCCTCCCGATGAGAGGATCGTTGGTGACGATGCTGGTGATGATTTCCCCCTCCCGGAGGGAAGTGTCCCCGGCAGAACAGCTCCGCCAGATCCCTAGATTGATTCCGCTAAGGTTCCACCTCGTGGCGGCGGAGTTTCGTCCCATAAGCTTGCCCACTATTTTTTCAGGGGAAAAGTGATGATATAGCAGAAGATGGACGCTAGAGGCCCACCAGGGGGCCCAGGAGATAGGGGCGCGCCCTACAGGGGGGCGCCCCTGTGTCTTGGATAGGGTGTGGGCCCCCTGGCCTACTTCTTTTGCCCAAAAATTCTTATTAAATCTAAAAAGTTGTTTCGTGGAGTCTCAGGTCTTTTGGAGTTGTGCAAAATAGGTTTCCAACGTTTGCTCCTTTTCCAGCCAGAATTCCAGTTGTCGGCATCCCCCCTCTTCATGGTAAACCTTGTAAAATAAGAGAGAATAGCCATAAGTATTGAGATATAATGTGTAATAACAGCCCATAATGCAATAAATATTGATATAAAAGCATGATGCAAAATGGACGTATCAACTCCCCCAAGCGGAAGCCGAAATTGAAAAATATGTCCACATGTTTAGAGATAGAGGTGTTGATAAAAATAAAAAACGGACATGAGGGCATCATGATCATTCTAATAACAGCAACATATATAGATTTTTTCATATGATTTCCTATGTTCAAGTAATAAGCAATTCACAATGTCAAGTATGGTTCAAAAACTTCAGTGGGAACTAACAAACTATAATCTCAGTCATTGAAGCAATTGCAATTTATCGTAACATCGGAAAGAGTCAATAAAAGAGCTTTTCAGCAAGCTCACATACTCAACTATCTCGTAGTCTCCTATAATTGCTAACACTCACGCAATACTTGTGGTTATAGAGTTTCAGCCGAACACCGAGAAAGAAAGGGGCTTATTGTGTTGCCTCCCAACATATTCACCTTTAGGTGATGTCAACAATAATAGCCTATGCCAACTTACATCCAATTGGATATATGTATCATGATCTTTCAAACACGAGGAGCTTGCCAAAGGATAAAAATAAAAAGGGAAAGGTGAGTATCACCTTGACTCAAGCATAAAGTAAAACATAAAGTAAAAGATAGGCCCTTTGCAGAGGGAAGCAGAGGTTGTCATGTGCGTTTAGGGTTGATGCACAAAATCTTAATGCAAAAGAACGTCACTTTATATTGCCCCTTATATGTGGACCTTTATTATGCAATCCGTCGCTTTTATTACTTCCACAACAAGTTCGTACAAAGCTTATTTTCTCTGTGCTAATAAGTCATACATATTTAGAGAGCAATTTTTATTGCTTGCACCGATGACAACTTACTTGAAGGATCTTACTCAATCCATAGGCAGGTATGGTGGACTCTCATGGCAAAACTGGGTTTAAGGATGTTTGGAAGCACAAGTAGTATCTCTACTTGGTGCAAGGAATTTTGGCTAGCATGAGGGGGACAGGCAAGCTCAACATGTTTGGAAGGTCAATGACAATATACTTTAACTGAGATGTCAGAAAACATAAACCATTATGTTGTCTTCCTTGTCCAACATCAACGCTTTTAGCATGTCATACTTAATGAGTGCTTCACAATCATAAAAGATGTCCAAGATAATGTATTTATATGTGAACCCCTCTTTCCTTATTACTTCCTATTAATTAGAACGATGACCAAGGCTACGTTCATCAACTCTCAACAATTTTTATGCCTCATACTTTCTATGTGTGAAGTTATCACTATCCATAAGATCAATATGAACTCTTTTGTTCTTTCTACTTTCTCAAGATCATAGCAACATAGCAAAGCCCTTGACTTAACACTAATCTTTATTATAGATAGCACACAGACTCGATTACATAAAGAGATCACAAAGAAAAACTCAAAACTACTTGATATCAAAACTTTGAACTAATAGATCAAGATACTACTAAAAGGATCGAACTAAATAAAGCGGTAAAGATAGGAGTGTGATGGTGATACGATACCGGGGCACCTCCCCCAAGCTTGGCAGTTGCCAAGGGGAGTTCCCATACCCATGTGATTATTTCCTCGGAGGTGATGGAGGTGGTGATGATGACGGTGGATAATCGCACATCGAGCATAAAAGATCCTCCAACTTGTGGATAATGCCCTTGAGCCCAGCAATATGATCCTTCAACAAAATATTCTCCTCTGTGAGATACTTGTTCTGTATGCGGGCTAACTCAATCATCTTGAAAGCTTCAATCTCTGTTGGAGTGAAAAGGTTAGGTAAAGGTTGAGGGGTGTCTTCTTCTTTCACCACCGGAGCTTGAGCCTCCATGGCCTTCTTGATCTCTTCATCCTTGTTGATCTCCCCTGGTTCCTCTCTTTTCAACTCTATCTTCAATAGCCAAGCATCCTTGTCTTCGTTGTTGGAGGAGGGAGAAGTCATGGTGCTCTAAATCTGCAACGGAAACAGCTCGAAACGAAAACAGAGGATATTTGCATGATACGGTGGTCAAAACCTTCGGGAGTATATATAATGAATTTTTACCGACCAAAATATGTAACATACAAGAAAACAGAGTCCGGGAGGCACACGAGGTGCCCACGAGACAGGGGGCACGCCCTCCTCTCTCGTGGGAGCCTCGTGTCCCTTTCGGACTACTTCTTTCTTCCTAAAATCCTTAAAAATAATCCAAAACTGATGAAAATTGCCATTAGAGTTGTTTTTAAGTCGGTTTACTTACCGTACCACGTACCTATGCCTTTTCGGAGTCTGGAACGTTCTGGAAAGTGTCTCTTATGTAATCCTCAGGGGTTATGGTTTCAATAATATTAGTTTCAACATTGATAGGATTACCTGAAATATAATGTTTAATTCTTTGACCGTTTACCACCCTCGGATTTGTGCCTTCAAAGTTGTTGATTTTTATAGCACCAGAATGATAGACCTCCTCGATAACGTAGGGACCTTCCCATTTTGAGAGAAGTTTTCCTGCAAAAAATCTTAAGCAACGCATAAACTAGGGTTTAAGCTTCTGTCACTCTAGCAACCCATCATCTAGTTATTACTTCCCTATTCCTTCCTCTAGGCCCAAATAATGGTGAGGTGTCATGTAGTCGACGTTCACATAACACCACTAGAGGAAAGACAACATACATCTCATCAAAATATCGAACGAATACCAAATTCACATGACTACTAATAGCAAGACTTCACCCATGTCCTCAGGAACAAACGTAACTACTCACAAAGCATATTCATGTTCATAATCAGAGGAGTAATAATATGCATAAAGGATCTGAACATATGATCTTCCACCAAGTAAACCAAATAGCATCAACTACAAGGAGTAATCAACACTACTAGCAACCCACAGGTACCAATTTGTGGTTTTGATACAAGATTGGATACAAGAGATGAACTAGGGTTTTGAGAGGAGATGGTGCTGGTGAAGATGTTGATGGAGATTGACACCCTCCCAATGAGAGGATCGTTGGTGATGACGCTGGTGATGATTTCCCCCTCCCGGAGGGAAGTGTCTCCGGCAGAACAGCTCTGCCAGAGCCCTAGATTGATTCCGCCAAGGTTCCGCCTCGTGGCGGCGGAGTTTCGTCCCGTAAGCTTGCCCACAATTTTTTTAGGGGAAAAGTGATGATATAGCAGAAGATGGACGCCGGAAGCCCACCAAGGGGCCCAGGAGATAGGGGTGCCCTACGGGGCGGGGGGGCGCCCCCTGTCTCTTGGACAGGGTGTGGGCCCCCTGGCATATTTCCTTTGCCCAAAAGTTCTTATTAAATCTAAAAAGTTGTTTCGTGGAGTCTCAGGTCTTTTGGAGTTGTGCAGAATAGGTTTCCAATGTTTGCTCCTTTTCCATCCAGAATTCCAGCTGCCGGCATCCCCCCTCTTCATGGTAAACCTTGTAAAATAAGAGAGAATAGCCATAAGTATTGAGATATAATGTGTAATAATAGCCCATAATGCAATAAATATTGATATAAAAGCATGTTGCAAAATGGATGTATCAGTCGTCAGTGGCTCACCCTCAATCCAATGGTCAAGACGAAAGAGCCAATCAAGAAATTTTGAGAGGCATCAAGCCCCGGCTTATGGTTCCTTTATAGAGAACGCCGGGTGTTGGGTGGAAGAGTTAACTTCAGTGCTATGGAGTATCAATACTACCCCCAACAGATCTACGGGTTACACGCCTTTCTTCATGGTTTACGGAGCAGAGGCGGTTCTCCCTAGTGACATCCGTCACGACTCACCCCGCGTGGTGGCTTATGTTGAGGCTGATAATGAAAGAGCACGTCAGGATGCACTTTACCTGTTAGATTAGGAGCGTGACCTTGCGGCGGCTTGTGCGGCGATTAACCAGCAAGATTTATGCTGTTATCACAGCCGCCGGGTTAAGACCAGAACATTTCAAGAAGGTGACTTGGTGCTCCGGCTCATCCAGGATCAAACTGACATGCACAAGCTATCCCCACCTTGGGAAGGACCCTTTGTGGTCAAAAAAAATTTGAACAATGGGTCATACTATCTCATCGATGTTTGAGACCACAAGGACTCACGTCAGTCGGACGAGGAGACCCACCGGCCGTGGAATATTGCTCATCTTCAGCCTTACTACACTTGAGCCACCGGCTCTTATGATGTACGTACTTTGACAATGTATATATTATGATTTTTATAATAAAGACGACATCCCTGACAAAGCAGGGCCTCTGTCATTTCATTTCCAAGAATAATGAGTTTTTTTCATCATAATTTCAAGGTCATTTGGGGGCTTCCTGTTCAAACATAGGTGTATTCACCAAAGAGAACATAGCTGTCGGTACCATCTTGATCGGCTCAAAGCCACAAACCACTTGGGGGCTTCCTGATCATATTCGACTCATAGCTATTAACCCTTTTGATCCGGCTTCCTTCCCGTATTCGAAGCATAGCCTTGTTGTTCTCATTTGGCTTGATTTTTTGAACATTTTTTTGGTTCTTCTTGATACTATCTCCGCTTATGGTTTAAAGTGATTCAGGCCATATAGCCTTAATTCTCACAGCTCATATTTGAAGCATACCCGTGGTCTCTATTAACCCGGTGTGAGGCGACAAGTCGCCCGTACATGATGATATCAAGTACTTGGAAGTATTGTCTTCTAAGTTTTGGGTTATCACCCTTACTACACAAGTATCATAAGCCGGCAGTACGATTCAATATCACAGGTATGATATTGTTATTATGATTATGTCTAATTCTGACTAAACCAGCCTTGTCTATAAACTGTTTTAAAACATCAGTGGTTGTCCATGAGGTATTATGACCCGCCCTGCGGTAAACCTCCAAGGGTTCTTGTGATCTATTTATGTGCAGGATAATTCTAAGTTTCATCTGCACAAATCAACGTGATGATAAAAGGATAATTGTCAAGTGGCGGCTCAAACAGCGTTGAGTATAACATAAGCGTGCACGATGGCACGATAGAGCAAAGTTTTTGCTAGCCTATTACATGACTCAAGGAGCCCAAATGATTAAGTGTTTTTCAGAAGATCAAGTATATGAACCGCCCAGCAGATTAATCTTCTTGACTCTGATGGCCTGAAGCTTTTGGATCATCCTTCTCCACTTCTTCGTCCGGCTCTGCTTCCTGGAAGGTTGGTGATGACCAGTCAATGCCACTCAAGGCTTGGAATTCAGCTTCATCATCAATAAGCTCGGACGGGTCAACTTCAGGAGCAAAAGTGTGCTTACGGATTGGAGGAATTAGATCCATCACTTTATAAGCCGGCGTCGGCAGCTTCTGATTTTCCATGTCATAAGCCGGTTGATATCTTGAATGATCTGATTCATTGGCAATCAGGCTAGCAATGGGACGTATTTCCTTCATGCAGGCGGCAAAGTCCTTCTTATCAAAAGGAGTGCCATCCTCTTTCAAGCTTGGATACCCGGTTGATATATCGGTCGGGTCTAGCTCTGGTAGCCATGCTTTGGCCCAGCTCAAGGCTGTTACAATGCCAGCTCTTGCGGATGATCGCTTCATCTCATTAAATCTCTCAGGCAGAACAGAAAGCTTCCTCAAGACCTCAACCAAGAGAGTAGGTGCTTGATTAGTTGGAGAAATTGTGGCCAGTGCATGCTGAGTCCCAGTATAGAGTTGCTCAACAAGTGTATAAACGGCCTTCAGCTTCAGAAGCATATCTTGGTTAAGACTGGTGCTCCTGGGACCTGAATAATAATCATGGATGGGTTAGAGGCGGTTTATATCATCAACGAAGGAATTCCAAATAGATACTAGCAAGGCGACTTACCAAAGATAGCAGAAACCATCTGAGACACATGGCGTTTTAAGCCGGTAAGTTCAATGATCGCCTCCTGGAGAGCCGCCTCCGCCTTCTTAGCTCGCTGTGTCAAGGCCGTCTTCTTTCCACTTCAAAACTGGTTTTCAGTTTCTCTGCTTCAGCCACGCTAAACTGGAATTTTGAGTCGGCCTTCTGGGTTTCCGATTCTTGCTGCTCCAGCCGAGCTTTCACATCAGTTAATTGTGATTCAAGTTGAGCAGTGGTGGCCTGCACATACACCGGTTCAAAATCATGATTCCGATTTGGATTACAAACATGAAGTCCCAAGCATTTTGCAAGCAACAACACTTGGCACTTGGGGGCTAATGCCTGCTGGAAAAATTACTCATGCAACGGCTTATGTGAATAAGTCCCAAGCACTTTGCGAGCAAGAGTACTTGGCACTTGGGGGCTAATGCCTATTGCTTGTCTTTTTACTACTTTATGGTGACCCGGTTGTGCTGCAAACGGTCACAACCGGCTCATGAGGGCTACACAAGTAAGTTCTTCTTTATACAAGGATATAAAGGACCAGCTCATTCATGCTGATTAAATCGGCCCTTGGGGGCTACGAATTCAGTGCTAAGTCATTACAGATCAGTTTTAACCCGGATGGTGTAAGCCGGATTTTGAAGGGTTCTATCAATGGGTATTGTTTATACTCATGGTTAAGCTAAGTCTACAGCATATTCAGTTACATCATAAAATAGTAGACTTGGGGGTTGGCAGGATGTGCATAACTCAATAAAGAACGAGCTCATACCTCAAATTTTTGGTGCATCTGCTTCACCATGTCAACTTCAAGTTCACGGCTGGTGTGTACTTGACTGAGATAGCCAGAATATACCTCACCAATGCTCAATTGGGAGTAGTCGGCAACATCAAAACTCACCTTTCGTCGTTCAATATATTCTTCCTTGGCAGAGTGCTTGGCCAAGACAGTAGGCCTCCCCGGCTCTCTAAAACCAGTGTTGGTAATCACCACATCATCATCATGTGTCTCAGGTGTTTTAAGGCTTGATGTTTCATCATTCAAAGGATCATCGTTTGCTTGATCAATTGAAGGGTCAGGAGTCACAGGTGGAACGTCCAGAACCGGCTCTGATGGTTGAGGAGCGGAGGTCTCAGGCACTGGGATTTGTTGCTCCGGCTCATTGACTTTCGGGTCTTCGGCCGGCTTAGTCACCTTTGCCTTCTTGTTAGGCTTGGCCTTTCCACTGCATGAGTCAGTATAAGTATAAGGGAGAATAATGAACAAATAATAAGTAATTATTATTACCCGAGAGCGGTCTTGAAAGTCGGCAGATGAGACTGAGATGAATCGCCGGAAGAGGAACGAGATGTCTCCTGATAATTTGAGTCAGAAGAATTAAGTGGTTGGCGGATGAGCCCCGCCAGAGGATATAAAGAGTTTAACCAGGGATGACCTTGTTTTGATGCTTCTATGGAGTGTTCGATAAGCCGGAAGATAATTCTTCGCCTCTGCTAGTCTGAGTCTGTCGCCGGCTCTCGTGTTGTTGTTGCTTCAAAAGAAAGTGAGGATCCAGATGAGCTAAGGGGTGTGAAAAGCTTACTTTCCAGGTTACTCTTCGAATTTTCTGTCTTGGCAAGGGCTCGGAGTCGGAGGAAATGATAGTTACCTCTTCCTTGATTGCTTGACTGGTCCCCGGGTCATCCTAATGATAATCAATGTCAATAATATGGTTGAAAAAGGAGCCAAGGGAATCAAGGGCTACCTCTGACTCAGAGTCGTCGTCCTGTTCAAACAGCTCAAAAGTACTGGATTTCTTTCCCTTCTTCTTGGCGGTTCTCTTGGCGGCTTTCTTGGCTTTCCTGGCCCTTTTGTCAGCTTCATGGTCATATTCCTTCTTCCAAAAATCATCATCAGCCTGTGAAAGTCATCAAAGTTGAGTTCAACAAAGTATTTAAGGATGAAGGTAAAGTAAGTAATTTAAAGACTTACCTTGGGTCTCGGGTTAGATGTGCAGAAAGGGTTCAAGCCCACTGTCGGTGTCAAAACCGGCGGATCTCGGGTAGGGGGTCCCGAACTGTGCGTCTAGGCGGATGGTAACAGGAGGGAGGGACACGATGTTTTTACCCAGGTTCGGGCCCTCTCGATGGACGTAAAACCCTACGTCCTGCTTGATTAATATTGATGATATGGGTAGTACAAGAGTGGATCTACCACGAGATCAAGGAGGCTAAACCCTAGAAGCTAGCCTATGGTATGATTGTTGTAATGTATGTTGTCCTCTGAGACTAAAGCCCTCCGGTTTATATAGACACGAGAGGGCTAGGGTTACCTGAGTCGGTTACAATGGTAGGAGATCTACATATCCGTATCGTAAGCTTGCCTTCCACGCCAAGGAAAGTCTCATCCGGACGCTGGACGGAGTCTTCAATCTTGTATCTTCGTAGTCTTGGAGTCGGTGGGCGATGATAGTCGGCTGTCCGGACACCCCTAGTCGAGACTCCTCGGTAGCCCCGAACCAGGCTTCAATGACGATTAGTCCGGCGCGCATAATGTTCGGCATTGCAAGGCGGGTTCCTCCTTGAATAATCCGAGAAGATCATGAACACGGGATAGTGTCGGCTCGCAAAATATATTCCACATTCCACCGTAGAGAATAAAATGTACACTTAGTTCAATCTGCTGACGTATTATGCGGCGTGACATCACACCGCTACCAAGCCTTTGTTTGAATCATTTTTACTATACCACCTCAGCACGTTTAGCGAAGCGGTTTCCTTGGCACGTCTTGTCGAAGCAGAGATCGTGTTCCCCTTATTCCGGGATTTTCATCAATACGGACGTGGGTAACCCAACCGCGCCATTGATGGTGGCGCTTGGGAGATAAGCGAGTTTTACCAGGCTAGTGGGGGACGCACAGTTTCATCCGCCTATATATAAGGGATAAGGATTTACCTTCCCACCTACGCCTTCTTCCTCCTTTGCTTATACATCTCCGCGCACTCAAGCTCCAACGCCCAAGCTCGCGCATCTCGCCTCGACCTTCTCCGAATATGTCCGGAGGGGGAGGCAAGGCCTCCACCGTTAAGGAGGAGCACATCACCAAGCTGCGCAGCGCCGGATACCTTTCCGGCGATATCGCGCATCGGCTGCCCGACGAGGGGCAGCTCATCCCTACCCCTGGGCCTCACGAGAGGTCGTCTTCCTTCCCCACTTCCTCCGCTGGATGGGATTTCCGCTCCATCCATTCATCCGGGGCTCATGTTCTATTCGGCCTGGATTTCCACGATCTGGCGCGAACTTCATCCTCAACATCTCGGCGTTCATCGTGGGTAATGCGAGGCCTTCCTCTGCATCCGCCCCACTTCGCTGTGGCTCAAGACCTTCAACGTCAAGCGAAGGTTGTGAAGGGCACGCATAAGCGGAATCTTGGGCGCCATGTTGGGTAAATTACCCAACGTCCTTTGGCTCGAAGGGCCTTCGTGGACTCCGTCAAGGGTTGGCAATCGGGGTGGTTCTACATCACCGAGCCGCGCAAGCCCACATGGGCGGCGGCCCCGAGTTTAGATCTGGCGCCCCACGCAGCTCACCTCTGGAAAGAGAAGGGCTTCTTGTGGGGCGATCCGAAGGAGGTGGATGGACTCGAGCACGCATCCGAAGCTGGTGAGCAATAAGCTCAGGCTCGTCGGCGTGGTCCAAGTCATGCTCATCTGCCCGATTCTCCCATGCCAAGAACGGGCATTCAATCTGTGGGAGTTCAATCCGGAACAGCACCAGCGCTGGCGGGCTCTTGATCGACATCTGAAGGCGCTTGGAGGGTGCTGTTTAAGGGCGCCGAAGCCCCCGCATCCGCGACGGAAGATCGCGGATTCAGCTCGCAGCATCCAACTAACGAGGTAAGTGATTCAACCCCATTTCGGGACACTTTATAGTAATCGAATTGATTATAGGAGGGTTTCATCCTTTCCTTCCCTTTGACAGGAATGGATGGAGAAGGCCGAGCAGCTTATCAGCCCGGATCCCATGCCAGAAGACCCAGTGGACGCCCGTTTAGCAGGGCTGCTGGTTCCGGCACCGCACGTGGTGCCGGAGAAGAAGGCCAAGAAGGTGGCGCGGGGACTCGAAAGAGTTCCGCAATCAAAGCGTCGACAACGACGCGGACTTCTCCCAAGACGAGGAGGAGGAGGGAGTACTCTCCGGAGGAGGAGAGAGGAAGAGGAAGGCTTCCCGAGAGGGGAGGCAAGGGTCAAGAGGGGAGAACTATCCCCGGACAGTTCGCCAACACCACCGTTGGCAGGATGAATGGCCTCAAGGGCAAAGGCGTCCGGCGAGATCGTAAGTATCCGGATCCTTGATATGCAATATGTTTTATGTCGCGTAGTGTCCTTCTAACGCCGCATTCTGCCCGTAGTCCGGCCGATGACGATCTCCCCGACTCATCGGCGGGTCGTTGGCCCGTCGGATGTGGATTCACTTCCATCGCCTCTACCCCACGCACCGACGAGGACGCCGAGGTGGGATCGAGAGGAACCCATCGGGAGGAGGCTCGGGCGCCGTCAGCAGCCTCCGGACTTTGCACGGACTCTACATTGGAACCCGCAGTGGTTCCAGAGCTGCAAGCGGCCCTTCAAAGAAGGGCAAGACCGTGACGCCGCGGCCTCCGCCCAACCGAGGCGCGGATAACTTGTTGGAGGCGCTTAAAGGCGCTTCCATTGAGGAAGAACACCGCACTATCATGAGTGTGGTGATTCAAAAGGTTCAGCTCGCCAAAAGCGGGTTGACGAAACTCTCCGAGACCTTCTAACGAGCTTTGAGGTAAGAAGTTAAAATTATGTAATGTAATACCGCATAGACAAGTAGCCCTCGATGCTCGATTCGGTGTTCGGAAAGAAAGAGCCGGACTGAGGATCTAACAAGAAATACGCAGGGTTGCTTAAAATATGTCAATATGGGTTTGCAGGCTGCGCTGCTGATCTCTGCCGCACTAACGGCAGAGGTCGATGTGCTGAAAAAGGATCTCGAGCGGTCCGAGCAAGAGCTCGGCCATGCCAAGAAGCAGCTCAAGGACAAAGAAGGTGAGTCACACCACTTTGAATGGTTACCTTACAGAAAAGGATTTTGGTTGCAATAAAATTAACAAGGATAATATGGGTATTGCAGGGGCCACGAACGAGGTGGCAGCCACGAAGGAGGCCGTGTCGGCGACGAGCATGATCTTGCGGCGCCAAGCGGAGGAACGAGAGAAGCAGGAGGCACAGGTGGCGGAAGTACGGCAAGAGCTCCAGGCTCTCATGGAGAGGCATGAGAGTTTGGAGCGTGACTCCAAGACTCGAGAGAAAGTACCAAGTCCGCCAAGGCCGAGGCCCATAAGGCCCTTCAGGAGGTTGAGGATATAAAGAAGATAGCGGCGGGTAAGGCATTTTTCATGCAAAGCAGGCATGTTAATGTAAACTACCTTACACTTACCCGCGTTCAGAGCTCTCCAGGGGCGTTTGCAGATCTGCCGCGTAGTGCGTCCGATGCCGCCGCATTCTATCGTGGCGTGGAGGGGAGCTCGACGGAGAAGGTCTTGGTCTCGATATCTTTGAGGCGGACATCCGTGCCCCAAGCGACCAGTGAAGCGGTGGTCGAACTCCTAAGGTAGCTGAGGAGGCCATGAAGGCTCTCATAGTCCGGCTGTGGCCTGAACAGGTCATGCCTGGGAGCTAGTTTGGCCTTGTGCGGCGGCTGGTGGATGCGTGCCCCTGGGTGGAGGTCATCAAGCGCTCCGCCTGTATTGAAGGTGCTCGTCGGGCCCTTGCCCGCACAAAGGTGCATTGGGGCAAGTTGGATGCGGAGAAGCTTCTCACGGACCCACCGCCACCGGGCAAGGAGTATCGTACGCCCGAGATGTATTATAAAACTTTCCTGAAGGGAGCCCGCGATATTGCGGATGAGTGCCCCCGAAATGTAATCTTTAAGTAAACTCGTTATGTATTATCCTGCGCGCTGAAACTTTGTTCATGTGCGCGTTTAAGCAACGCTTGTTTAATTTAAAATATTACCTTCTGTGCGGCCGTTTATAAAATCTGAGAGATGGCAAGTCGTCGGCTTCAGCCCCCAAGCCACAGTCTTTGGGGTGTTGGGATAAACTTGAGCACTCTTGTTCCCATTTTGGGTCCATCTAGGAGGCGCTCAACACAACGAACAAGGCAACCGGACTTATAATGCTTGAACACTCTCACTTAGCCATAGAATTCTATAATTTTAAATTTGGTGAAGCCCCGATATTCGGAAGACCGAATCCGGGTGCTATCCACGCCTTAAATCGGACGATGTCCGAACTTATTTCAAGCGGCGTGAGTCTTTAGGACCGAAAAAACCTCTCAAACAGCGACCGGTCTCTCGATTTATCATGCCGGTCAGTTTTAGCTTTCTCCATCGAGGCGCTCGCCCGGCTCAACCGGGCGCATAATCGCAATGGTTCTCCCGTGCCACCTTAGCCGAGCGTAAGCGTAGCGTAAGGCACCAAAACGTGGGAGCGGGCAAACCCAACTATTGACCCAAGACATGATTTGGAGCCGATTCATATAATGCTATAAGTTCAGGGTGCCGCACTTATGAAAGTGTTCGGACTTTATCACACCATAATTTGGGGAACAGAAGCCCCTGGCGTATTTGGCCGTACCAAAATATACGGGTGCAAGTTGTCATGTAATGAACATATAAATAAAAAGGTGATGTAATTGCAGTCGAAAAGTGTTGCATTATTTATTAAAGGAAATCTGCTATGAGTGCGGGCTGATACAAATAGTGCGGTAAGCAAGGGATTTGGACTAAGCAAACATGTCCCCCTTCAGGGGTGAGCTGCGGACTTGGTGTATATATTCGAATTTAATGCTCGTAATTGAGACCACCTGAGTTTTCGTCGCAGCCTTCTTTCGTCCTCGATTTGTTGCATCATGAGTTGGCGGGTTCATCGCGGACAGGGCCTCCGTTAACGGAGTCCTGTGTACACAAAGAAGGGAAATAAAAATAAAAATAAAGGGGGCACACTTGCGAGCCCCGGTGTGGTCGAACCGCACTGGGTCCGTTCTTGATCGTGCCCTTCCCTGTGCCCATGGTATCTCCAAAGCGTAATGATGTACGCGAGTGTTATTCTTGCGATCATCGCGGGCCACGGTTGGGGCCGCATTCCTACGCGATGCTCGATCGCGCCAGTGGTCTTGGTTGGCATTGCTCGGCGCGTTTTGTTGTATCCGGCCTTTAACGGCGGACTCGAGAATTGCCTTAAAAGGCTGCTCTGATTTACGCGAGAGCATTGTATGTTCCTCCGTTCGGAGGGCGCGCCGTATTCCCATTGACCGTGATGACTCGCGAGGGCTGGCATCTTGAGCTTTAGGTATGCATAATGCGGCACCGCGTTGAATTTTGCAAACGCGGTTCGTCCGAAAGCGAGCGTGATAGCCGCGCGAACGGGACTATGTCAAGATTAACTCTTCGCCCGAAATTATCCGGGATCCAAGACCACTTCGGTGTGGTCGAGCTGCATAGATTGGCTTCCACTCTGGTATGACACCTTTAAAGGTTGTCCTTGTAGGTTTAATCCTTGAGGGTCTATGCCCATTTTGCGACCGTATCCCGATAAAGCAGGTTCAGCTACTACCGCCGTCCATCGGGACTCGTGAGTGAAATCCATCGGCGATTGGGTCTAAAACCAATGCGGCGAATCCGCCATGGCGTATGCTGGTCGGATGGTCTCTTCGATCGAAAGTGATTGGACAAGAGGACCATGGATTGAACTTCGGGGCAACTGGCTCTATCGCATAGACGTCCCTCAGTGCGTGTTTCCTCTCCCTCTTGGGTATATGGGTCGCGTAAATCATATTCACCGTCCGCACTTGTGGGGGAAAACCCTTCAGTGCTCTATTGTTCGGCGGTCGGGTCTCTTCCTCGTCGTCGCTGTTCAGCCCCTTGTCGTTGTTTTCGACGATTAACTTGCCTGCCTGCTTGAACACCCAGCAATCTCTATTAGTGTGATTAGCTGGTTTTTCAGGGGTGCCATGTATCTGGCATAAGCAGTCGAGTATTCGGTCCAAATTGGATGGACCCGGAGTGGTTCTTTTGAATGGCTTCTTCCTCTGACCGGGTTTAGAGCCTCGGAATCCGGCGTTGACTGCCGTATCCTCCTTATCGTCGCCGTTAACGCGGCGCTTGTTTTTGTTTCGACGTGACTTACCGTTGTTGTCCTTGGTATCCGGACTGCCAGAATTTTTGCGGAGATTGTTGCTCCGAGCTAGCCAGCTGTCCTCTCCCGCGCAGAAGCGGGTCATTAATGATGTGAGGGCTGCCATAGATTTCGGCTTTTGCTGCCCCAGGTGCCGGGCTAGCCATTCATCCCGGATGTTATGTTTGAAGGCTGCAAGGGCCTCCACATCCGGACAATCGACGATTTGGTTTTTCTTTGTCACGAACCGTGTCCAGAATTGTCTGGCCGATTCATCTGGCTACTGAATAATGTGGCTTAGGTCATCGGCGTCTGGTGGTCGCACATACGTGCCCTGGAAGTGGTCGAGGAATGCGCTTCCAGGTCTTCCCAGCACCCAATTGACTTTGCGGGAAAGCTAGTTAGCCAATGCCGAGCTGGTCCTTTAAGCTTGAGTGGGAGATACTTGATGGCATGGAGATCGTCGCCGTGGGCCATGTGGATATGGAGAAGATAATATTCGATCCAAACCGCGGGGTCTGTTGTGCCATCGTAGGATTCGATGTTTACGGGTTTAAACCCTTCGGGGATTTGATGATCCATTACTTCGTCGATGAAGCATAGCGGTGTCTTGGCGCCTCAGTATTGAGCAATATCCCGGCGCAGCTCGAGAGAGCTCTGCTGTGTTGACCCGGCCGGGTTATTGTATCCGCGCGACGGTATTCAGAGATGGATCTGGATTGTCTTGCTTTGTCCTCAATATGTCTCGCAAGTCCGCGCGTTCCCTCTTGGCCCGTACTTTTGGAGCGATGCCGGGTACCGTCTTGGCTGGGGGCTGGATGCCTCTCATCCACGACAACGGGGTGGTCGGTCAGCCATATCGTCTTGTTGGTGATGGAGGTATGTATGCTTCCTCCTCTAATCGGGGAGCAGCTTGCGTCTTAGGTAACTTTTAGAGGCGTTCGAGTTTGTACTCTTGATCGCGAGGACCTCGGTCCATCAATCGCCAGCAGGTCCTGATCAGCTTGAAGCTGTTGCTGCTTTTTCTTTAGGCTGTTTGCTGTGGCGATAAGCTTGCGCTTGAAGCGCTCTTGTTCGACGGGATCCTCAGGTACGAAGAATTCATCATCGTTGAGGCTTGCTTCGTCTTCGGAGGGAGGCATATAGTTATGATCCTCAAACTCTTCGTCTGCCGCCCTCTCGTGAGGGCTTGCTTCGCATCCTCCTGCGATGAGTCGTCTTTGGGGGATTGTCTTCGCACTCTCGGGGTATTATTATCTCCGTGCGGAATCTCCATTCTTCTTTGTGGCGGGATTTAGAGCGGCACGGCCGGCCGCCGCGTTTGGGCTGCTTCTTTAAAGAATCCGCCTCCGCTGCTTCTTCGCCGTCCCCGTCTTTTGGGGTGTCCACCATATATATGTCGTATGACGAGGTGGTCTTCCAGTGCCCTGTAGGCGCTGGTTCTGTTAAATCTCGGCATCGTCGTCCATAGCGTCGATGTCATCGGAGTCGTAGTCTAGCATGTCGGTTAGATCGTCGACAGTGGCTACAAAGTGGGTGGTGGGTGGGCTCTGAATTTCTTCGTCGTCCGTATCCCAACCATCCTAGCCATAGTCCGGCCAGGATTCTCCTGATAACGAGAAATGCCTTAGCGAATTTAGGATGTCGCCAAAAGGCGAGTGTTGGAAGATGTCCGTGGCGGTGAATTCCATAACCAGCGCCCAATCCGAATCGATTGGTAGGGGTGCAGGAGGTTCGGAGTCCGGCACCTCGGAATCACGAGTTTTGCAGGGGACAAGATTAGTGTTCGGCTCCATCGCCGTGGATGTTGAAGCCCCCAGGGCGGTGTCTATCCACCGGCCCTCGATCTGGGCGATCGGCTCCGGACTAATGGCAAACGGATTCGCAGCGCCATCAAGGCACTGCTCGCGGCAGAGCTAGATCATGCCCATAAATCACAAAGGCGGCGCTGGGCTGTGGCTCGGGTCCGTCAAGATCAAGTCTCCTTGGACATCGGCCGTGAAGTTTAGGCTTCGAATCGACTCGACGGCGGGCGTAGCTTCGATCTGCTCGGATGGCCTGCGAATTAGCCCGCATCTTGAAGCCGCCGGATACGAAGATCTGTCCGGGGAGAAAAGTCTCACCCTAGACAGCGTTGTTGGTTGAAGATGCCATCAAGCCTATCAGTGACGACACAGAGGAACTCTCAATGAAAGCACCAATGTCGGTGTCAAAACCAGCGGATCTCCGGTAGGGGGTCCCGAACTGTGCGTCTAGGCGGATGGTAACAGGAGACGAGGGACATGATGTTTTTACCCAGGTTCGGGCCCCCTCGATGGAGGTAAAACCCTACGTCCTGCTTGATTAATATTGATGATGTGGGTAGTACAAGAGTGGATCTACCACGAGATCAAGGAGGCTAAACCCTAGAAGCTAGCCTATGGTATGATTGTTGTAATGTATGTTGTCCTACGGACTAAAGCCCTCCAGTTTATATAGACACCGGAGAGGGCTAGGGTTACACAGAGTCGGTTACAATGGTAGGAGATCTACATATCCGTATCGCCAAGCTTGCCTTCCACGCCAAGGAAAGTCCCATCCGGACACGGGACGGAGTCTTCAATATTGTATCTTCGTAGTCTTGGAGTCCGGCGGACGATGATAGTCCGGCTGTCCGGACACCCCCGAGTCCAGGACTCCCTCACCCACTTTTCCGCAGTCTGCCAGGTCTTCGTTCAGAAGAGACTTTGTCATTTCATTGATGGCATCGTTAGTTAAACGCACAGAGCTATGGCACAGTGGATCCTTTTTGTTGCATGTGTAAGTACACATTAAGCCGGCAGCTCAATGGTATGATCCACCAAGCAACCCAGCATCAAACCAAATAAATGCCAGTTAAGCCATTTCCCAACACAGCCTTGACCTTGGCGATGGTGGGGGCGAGTTTTTTGCGTTCAACAACAGTCAGCTTATCAGGAAGAGGATGTTTTGAGTCAAGACGCAGGGCACGACAGCCTGGCAATCGATTCTCGTCAGCCGGAGAAGTGTCCTTGCAATATAACCATGTCTGGTTCCAATCCTTGGGATGACCCGGCAGGCGAGCGTAGGGGAAGATAGCATCTCTCCTTCGCCAAATTGAGATTCTGCAAAGTTCCAGGCTGGGTCTGTTTGAATACTCGGAGGCTTAGCTGCAGCCCAGTGCTCGCCTAAGGTATAAGAAATCCTACCGAGTGAAGAGCAAACCTCTCACTCGGGGGCTTAGCTGCAGCCGAGTGCTCGCCTAAGGTATAAGAAATCCTACCGAGTGAAGAGCAAACCTCTCACTCGGAGGCTTAGCTGCAGCCCAGTGCTCGCCTAAGGTATAAGAAATCCTACCGAGTGAAGAGCAAACCTCTCACTCGGGGGCTTAGCTGCAGCCCAGTGCTCGCCTAAGGTATAAGAAATCCTACCGAGTGAAGAGCAAACCTCTCACTGGGGCTTAGCTGCATCCAGTGCTGCGCCTAAGGTATAAGAAATCCCACCGAGTGAAGAGCAAACCTCTCACTGGGGCTTAGCTGCAGCCCAGTGCTCGCCTAAGGTATAAGAAATCCTACCGAGTGAAGAGCAAACCTCTCACTCGGAGGCTTAGCTGCAGCCAGTGCTCGCCTAAGGTATAAGAAATCCCACCGAGTGAAGAGCAAACCTCTCACTCGGGGCTTAGCTGCAGCCCAGTGCTGCGCCTAAGGTATAAGAAATCCTACCGAGTGAAGAGCAAACCTCTCACTGGGGCTTAGCTGCAGCCCAGTGCTCGCCTAAGGTATAAGAAATCCTACCGAGTGAAGAGCAAACCTCTCACTCGGAGGCTTAGCTGCAGCCCAGGGCTCGCCTAAGGTATAAGAAATCCTACCGAGTGAAGAGCAAAGCTCTCACTCGGGGCTTAGCTGCAGCCCAGTGCTCGCCTAAGGAATAAGTCATTGCAGAGGCATCTTGTGTGAACCTGCAAAGGGCAATTCGAGCCAAAGCAATCATATCAAACATCCAATCCAAGTTTAGGTCGATACCTAAAGGAACCGAGAGTGCTCAGGCACTAAGCCTGTTAAGGTTTTATCGGTTACAATTCCACTCGGCATACCGAGGCAAATTTAAAGTGTCAGACTTAAAAGAAGTTTTTTACCCCTCCTGTGGAGGGCTGGAAGGAGCAACGAACTCATCGAGGTCGATCCCATCTGCGATCCGTGTAGCAGCAGCGATGAAAGTTTCCATGAAGGACCTGAAGTTGTGTTTCTTGGTGTTGGCCACTCGGAGAGCCACCAGCTTATCTTCTCATGCATCTTTGCAGTGGACTCGCGCCAGGCACAGGGCGGCATCCGCGCCACACCGAGCCGAGGACTTCTTCCACTCCTGCACTCGGCCAGGGACGGCGTTCAATCGAGCCATCAGCGACTCAAGGTCATTTTGGAGTATCGCCCCGGGCCAGAGCGTCGAGTCGATGCGGGACGTAGCAACCTTCAACCTTGCGAGGTAGTCCACTACAGCTGCAATACGGGACTCCAGTCGGAAGACATTCATGGCAACTTCATCATTCACCGGGGAATTGACAGGGTCGAGGTTCAGCTCCAACTGGCTGGTTTCTTCTTCAAAGTTGCGACAAAATTCTGCAAAGACAAAACCCCGAGTCAAGACAATAGTCGAACAGGAACATCACAGATTGGAAGAATTGGTCGAGTGTAAAGACTACCTTGAGCATAAGGAACAATTTTTAGCAAGACCACCCAGGAAGCCTTCGGTCATTCTTCTTCCGATCAACTGGTTGATCTTCTCGATCAAAGTGGTCTTGCCGACTTTCGGTCGGTTAACATCCTTGGTGGCAATGGCCGAGCAGCCTTGATTGGTGTTGTCTGTTCGAGCTTGGTGAGTGAGGCTAACTTTTCGTTGGCAAGCTTGATCTTCTCAGACAGCTCAAGCTCCTTCTTCCTCTGGGCCTCCTTCACCTTGCCTGTAAATTGCAGCAAAGTCAGATTTGAAACAGATGAGAGGAGAAAGGAGTGGTTGAAGTCTCACCGAACATACCTTTGGTCTCCTCCTTCGCCTTCGTCAGATTCTCCTGCACCAGCTTCAAGTCCAACTCGAGCTGAATATGCTTATGCTCCAGTTCAGTATAGCGCGCCGCAAGATCACAGGATTTCTACGAAGAATCAATCGACAAAATGTCAAAAGATGATTCACTTCCGAGTGAATAAGAGAAAAATCATACGTTTCTAAGACCACAGTCGAATGCAAGCATTCGATCGTAGTCTCGGGGACTACACCCAGTGGGTGCACTCAGCGTGCCCCCACTAGTCCTATGCAAGACAGAGTCGACCAGTCGACCAAAAAAAAAGACGACCAGTCGACCAAAGCTTCTTCAGACTGTAATCAGCGCCAGATCGACCACGATCTCGGGGACTACACGGTGGGTGCACTCAGCGTGCCCCCTTGGTTTGTAAACCCATTCGTTTTAGTCGAATGATGATCACTATTACTTGTAAAGCCTAAGGCCGATTGCCGGTGATCGACCTTAGCCTTGGGGACTACACCGGCCGGTGCACTCAGCGTGCCCTCGCTAACACGGAGTTTTTATCAACACACCTAGTGGGTGACTGCTATGGATTTCGAGAAAGAAAAGAAGTTTTGATAGCATATCCTAACAGAGCAGGCGGTGGTCGGTCGACTGAACATTGCTTTGAAGAGCGGAGCTGGCGT
This sequence comes from Aegilops speltoides, assembly GCA_021437245.1. Lineage (NCBI taxonomy): Eukaryota > Viridiplantae > Streptophyta > Magnoliopsida > Poales > Poaceae > Aegilops > Aegilops speltoides. The sequence goes on from CM038143.1 coordinate 499,780,449, forward strand.
CATAAGCTGCTTGGCTTGCATCCCGGATGATCTTCACCGCTCCATCATGATCCCCGCCGTATCGCCTCCTTAGCAGCTTAGCTTGGTCCTCCGGGACGTGGTGTGTGGTGAAGAGCGAAGGTTGCCCAGCACTCGACGAAGTGGGACAAGCACTTGTCAATGGCACCGCGAAAGACACGGTGGGTCGAGTGGTGTTCTCCCCCTCTGCGGCAACAGTCTCGGGCGCCGTCACATCTTAGGCTGCTTTGCCAGTGGCCGCCTTCCTGCTCCTCCTATACCTCAGTGGTTCTTCGTCCTCATCATCGTCGTCAGGAAGGGTGATAATGTCATTGGTTGGAGCTTCAGAAAAGAATCAAAATTAGAGACTATGAGTCAGTCGACTAAGAACAGAATCAAGGATACAATACCAGGATTTGAGGTCGCCGCGTCCTCCATCTCATGGTTCTCGGCCTTGCCTGAGGTTTCGGAAGTCGCCGCACTGAAGTTCCAAAGAATCAGTCGATTAATTCAAGTATCAACCAGAGATAAAGCTTGTACAAAACAGGAAGGCTTAAATAATATGTTTACCCTGATATAGTGGGGATGAACACCTTCATTTTTGGAAGAGGCTTGGTTGGCCTCGACGGAGCTACCTTCGACTGCTTCGGCGCCTTTTCAGTCGGCGCCGGAGAAGCGGTCCGAGGCGTTGGTCGATCAGCTGGAAGCGACAACCCCTTACCGTGTTCAGTCGAAGGGTCATGAATAAGTTTCGACCGCCTTTCCGAGCGCGGTGGCGCAACCTCCTCCTCCTCCTCCTCCTCTTCATCCTCATCATCGTCGTCGTCGTCATCGTCATCCTCAGCAGCGTCTGAATCCCACTCTTCCTGGCTCTCACCCCCGCTAGCTTCTCCCTCCTCAGTTGGAGCCTGAGCTCCGTTGGGCATTGAGTACAGCTCGGTAAGGGCCTGGAAAACGTCAAGACAGAGCTCAATCGACCAAATTGCAGGACATACAGAAACACATTCAACAGACATACAATGGAAGACAGAGTAAATATACCTTATCTGGAACGCTGCGATGGTCGAGTGGAGAAATCCTCCGGGATCCACGAGGATTGTCCTAGTTTCCAGTGATCGCGGCCATCCACCTTTCCACTATGGCATCATCGACTGCGTCCGGGTGGACTCGAGTCTCGTCTTGATTCCGCGAATACAACCACATGCAAGGGCTCGGGCGAAGAGGCTGGATTCGCCTCGAAGGAAAACCTCCGAAGGTCCATGCCGACCACGCCGTCCGAACCAACTGCACCATGCGGTCCATCAACATCTTCACATCAGCTCTCTCCTCCGGAACCACCTTGAGGAGGAGGGTTTGTTCACTCGACTCATGGTGAATGGAGGAGTCCACTCGATCGACCGGCGTCGGCTCATTCAGCGATAAAACCAGGTCGATTGCCAGCCCCCGACCGACTTCGGGAAAAGACATAGCTGGGAAGGTGCTCTTATTCCTCACTTGGATTCCTAGGCCCCGCACATCTGGACCACTTGGGTTTCACATCTCTGGACTCGCCTTCTTCACGACCAGGAGCGACATGTGAAGATGTGCTTGAACAATCCCAGTCGGTCGACAGCCCGTGAAGTTTTCACACATGGATACAAATGCAGCAAGATACTGCGATGGAGTTTGGAGTAAAATGGTGGAGCTGGGCTCCAAAGAAGTTCAAAAGCCACGAAAGAAAACACTCGCGGCGGGGAAAATCCTCGATCAACATGGGTGGCCAGGAGCACACACTCACCCTCCTCCGGCTGAGGCTGCCACTCTTTGCCAGGAAGCCTTGCGGCGCCATGGGGAATCAGCCCGTCGTCGGCCATGTCGAGGAGATCCTTCTCCCTGATGGTCGACTGGATCCAATCTCCCTGGACCCAGCCCTTCGGCAAGCGGGATCTCGACGAAGACCCACTGCGGCTGGTGGATCTCCCCTTCGCCTTCTCAGCCGCCGACGCCTTCTCCGCCGCCGACGCCTTCTTCACGCGCTCCAGCGCCGCCGTCTTCTCCTTGCCCATGGCCGCCGGCGAAGTGTGCAAGAGAGAGAGTTGCGGGGGCGACAGCAGTTGCGTTGGGCGGAGGCGAAGAGAGCAGAGGAGGAAGAACGAGGTACTGTGCAGAAGCCCTCACAAATCGCATTTATAACGTCCCTTCCGAGTGGATGACGGGTGGACCCGGACGATCCAATCATATCCCGAAATAGTTGCATTGACACGATACGTGGCGGAAAAAGCGGCGCGGAGATCGAGGCATCCATGTTCTGTCCCGTCCGAGCGCCGCGGTCCGTTCCGCTTCGCGCGCTTCCCCAAATTTCGTATCCCGCGAAATCCGCGAGCGGCAGATCGGTCTGTCAAGTGCGAGATTTCCTGTGATCCGTCGCTCGGGAACAGCGAAGTATAAAAGATCACTCGACGAAAGAACAAGAATGGATCGAGTTGACTGAAGAAAAGTTGCTCGTTATCAACAAAGAAAATCTTGATCGAAGAAGACGCATAACCAGCATGCCAAAGTTCAATCGGAACAGCATCAACTCCATCCTCACTCAAGCCTCAATCCATTCGGGGGCTAATGATGGATTCATGTACCTAGGGTAGGGTCATAGGCCTGACCTAAACGTCCTACCTAAGGGCACTCTTAGAAGAGATCACCTCCCAGTCGACCAACGAGGAATCCACTCGATTGGTTAGAAGGACTCGACCATGGAAGACTCACTCGACCATGAAGATACACTCGACCACCGAAGGTCGAAGGCACTCCATAACGGCCTGTAATTGAATAGACTTAATGTTAGTTAAGGCACTTTATGAGGCGTTACAAGAACGCCTGTGCTTAATGTACTTTAACCTCTCCATTATGTGGGCTGGCTGGGGTCTGGCGACTCTATATAAGCCACCCCCTCCACAGCGAGAGGGGTTCGCACTCCTGTAATACCTACACTGATAATCCACTCGACCGCCTCAGGGCTCCAAGACGTAGGGCTTTTACTTCCTCCGAGAAGGGCCTGAACTCGTACATTGCTTGTGTTCACAACCTCTCCATAGCTAGGAACTTGCCTCTCCATACCTACCCCCCACTCTACTGTCAGACTTAGAACCACGACAGGCGGTTCAAAGAAAAGTATTCCCTGAACAGTTCCACACTGTGCTCCTCTTGACACCTCACAGAAAACTTGAAAGTTGCATATGTTTGACATGGAATTGGGTCCAATGTCTTGAGGATGAAGATCAAAAAAGTGTAGAACATCTCGGAAGAATTTAGAGCTGGGCGGTGAGAAGCCCCGATTCATGTCATTAGTAAAGACAATGAATTCATCATCCTTTGGCTGAGGTTTCTCCTCTTCCGGTTTGGGGGCACAATAATGCATGACAGTCTTCTCTGGCAAGTAGCCGGTTTTCACAAAGTCCTGGAGTGTGTTCTCAGTAACAATGGAGGGAACCCTGTTACAGGAAGTGGCTGTCTTCAGGGCCATTGTGAAGAAAGAAGCCTGAAAAGAAAAAGAACAAGTTTGCCGATTTAAATTAAGCTGGAGGAAAAGCACTACGAAACATATTCAGAATGGCGGCTTAAAAAAGGGGCCTAATGGTATATGACTAGCTATAACAGGTTATGTAAGCCGCCATGAACAGATCGATATCCATCAAGAGTGAAGCCTGCTAAAGTGTCGAATCTAGCTAGAGCTAGTGGTGTAAGCCACCATGACCAGATTGATATGTATCAGGAGTAAAATCTGCTGAAGTGTCGAATCTAGCTACAGCTAGTGGTGTAAGCCGCCATGACCAAATTGGTATGTATCAGGAGTAAAATCTGCTAAGTGTTGGAAAAACAAGTTTTACAGATGGTAGCGGGTGATTTGGATCTGGCGCTGTGTGAGAAAAGAAAAGAAATCAAAACCTAAAGCATTGCAGCATCAGAGGAACTAGCACAAGGGCGAGATTTATACATCTGAGAAGCAAGCTTTGAGATAATAAAAGGAATGGAAACAGGTTCCGCGCATCCTAATAGTCATATTCGGATCTAAAACAAGGGCTGTCTAGTAGAACGACGAAGAACTACGAAGAACTTGAAGAACTACAGAAACCTGTAGGATCGAAGAAGGTGAGAGTGTCTAGAGGGGGGGTGATTAGACTACTCGACAAGATAAAAATTATGCCTTTTGACAAAGACAAGTTCTTGGCAGATTTTGCATATAACACAAGTCAAGTAGCATACTACACATGCAATTCTAGAGTATGGGCAGCAGAAAGTAAATTGCACGAGTAGTAAAGAGAAGTGGAGAAGATCAAACGCAGTTTGGAGACACGGAGATTTTTCTCGTGGTTCCGATAGGTGGTGCTATCGTCAATCCACGTTGATGGAGACTTCAACCCACGGAGGGTAACGGCTGCGAGAGTCCACGGAGGGCTCCACCCACGAAGGGTCCACGAAGAAGCAACCTTGTCTATGCCATCATGGCATACGCCCACGGAGGGCTAGCCTTACTCGGGGTAGATCTTCACGAAGTAGGGGCTCTCCTTGCCCTTACAAACTTCTTGGTTCAACTCCACATCTTGACGGAGGCTCCCAAGCGACACCTAACCAATCTAGGAGGCACCACCCTCCAAAAGGTAATAGATGGTGTTGATGATGATGAACTCCTTGCTCTTGTGCTTCAAATGATAATCTCCCCAACACTCAACTCTCCTCACTGATTTGGCTGTGGTGGAAGAAAGGATTGAGTGGAAAGCAACTTGGGAAGGCTAGAGATCAAGCTTCATATGGTGGGAGTGGAGCAACTTGATTTCAACACAAGGGTAGGTAGTTTTCTTCTCGTAAATGTAAGGTAGGAGTGGTAGTTCTTTCGATGGCTCTCTCCACGAATGAAGAGGAGGTGGAGGGTATTTATAGCCTCCACACAAAATCCAACCGTTACACACATTTGACCAATCTCGGTCGGACCGAAGTTGACAACTCGGTCGACCGAAAGTTCAAAACATGTGAGCGTTGGGATTTTCGGTGGGACCGAAAATACAATCTCGGTGAGTCCGATTCTTCCAAAGACTAGGGTTTGCCAATCTCGGTGGGACCGACTTCATCATCTCGGTGACACCGATTTGATGATGAAGGTTCTGAAGCTTGGCAACACCAGTTTGGTGAGACCGAGTTCATAATCGGAAAATCCGAAATTTCTAGGGTTTGGCTATATGGTGAGGTGGTTCATCTCGGTGTGACTGAGTTTATGGAATCGGTGGGACCGAGATTACTTATGAGTGTATATTTGAAGTGAAGGGTGCTGATAGTTTAGGAGATGTATCACTAAGCACTTTGAGCAACCAGATCATTATCATAACCTCATCCCTTTTAATAGTATTGGCTTTCCTATAGACTCAATGTGATCTTGGATCACTAAACCAAAAATGGAGTCTTGAGCTTTTGCCAATGCTTGCCTTAGCATTTTGAGGGTCCACCTCTTGATCCTCTTGCCATGCCAATGTGATTGACCTTCTGAAACATACTTGATAGAAGCATTAGTCCAACCACAAAGTATGTTGTCATTAATTACCAAAACCACCCAGGGAGCAAATGTGCTTTCAATCTCCCCCTTTTTGGTAATTGATGGCAACACACAAAACAAGACATCAAAGCTTACTGAAAGAAAGACAGAATTATCACTAAAGCTTTGACAAACATGTAGTACACAGGCTCCCCCTACAAGTGTGCAAGATTTTCATAGATTATGGTTTTGGACTACCACAAGCACACAAGAGAGAAAAGCACAATGTGCTACATGCAGCTTGGCTATATGCATCAGAGCAGATGAAAGGAAGTGAGTGATAATACATATGTGCATGGTGATTTCTTGCAAACAAGTATTCACAAGCAAGTCACCATCATGCACATTCTGCAAGGTGCATATACTTACCTTGAGGTTCCTTGGCATTGTACCTGAAGAAATAAACTTGGGAAAACAAGGTTAGATAACACAAGAGTATTTCTTCAACCAACTGCAAGAACATCAAGAGTACCAAGCCAGCGATGACATGTATAAAGAGTGTCTCATATTGAGCACAAGCTTGAATTAGCAAACATGTCTCCTGAAACTAAAAGATTTTTCAATGAGCTCTGAGAGATTTTGCTTTCCATAAGATATCAATTGTGAAAGCAATGAAAGCAAAATCAAAAGAATGATGCCAAATGTAATATCCAAAGTGGAATACGGCAAACCTTTGATGTGATTCTCTCCCCCTTAAGGTAAGATTGCTCTTCTTCTCCTCCTAAATCTTCTCTTCTCCCCTTATCTCCCCCTCCCCCTAAATCTTCTCCCCCTTTGACATCAAGTGCCGAAAAGGACAACAGTCTAGGATGTTCAGGAAAGATGGAAGGAAAGAAGTGGGATCCTTAAGAATCACAACTGTGCAATAAGAAACATGCATAGAAAATCATTGAGTGGAGCTGCAGAAGAAAATATCAAGGAAAAATCGGTGGCACCGAAATGAGATGGATCGGTGGGTCGAAAGTCATGGACTTAGGGCAGATCCTTTTCGGTTAGACCGAAATATTTAAGTCGGTGACGCCGAATTTAATTCCAAGGAAATTCAGAAATAATTCAGCTCACTTTGCAAGGAATGTTTCAAAGGATTTGCAATGGATTTGTAAATGATTTTCAAGGAATTGATCAGAGCCAAAAAGATATTCACAAAAACAGAAGAATAGAAATGAAAAAGATTGCTAGATGAAGTTTTTTTTTGATTAAAAGGAAACTCAATGAGAGAACATAAGAGAAAAATAGAAAAACTCCAAAACATATGTACTTCATCTAGATAAGGGTCGGCGACAAAGTCACCTATGTTTGAGTATATTGACTTAGGAGTCAAATGAGAACATTTGATCATAGGTCATACTCATCGTTTAAGCTCAAAATGGGGTTGCCATTTTTCAATTAAGCATTTAATGTGATCACATCTTATGAAGCTGCTTGTACTCATGTCTTTGAGCAAAGCTTCTTAAAGATGTGAAGAACATACCTTGGGCTTGTTGTTGCTTTGCTCATGTAGGTGAACTTGGTGTAGGTGCTCATTGAATGTGAAGTTGGAGCACCATTTCCAATTGTGTAGTTCATCTTCCTACATGGGTTAGGCAAGCAAGGAAATACTCAAGAATATCCAAGATGACAAGAGTGAAATACTTGATGTATAAGGTGTCAAAAAGGATATGTGGAATTTTGTTCCTTGAACTCAACATCCCAAAGGGCTAGATACTTGGTTAATGACAAGATTACTCAAGATTTGAGTGTGTGGTAATCTTGTGGAATGTAGATCATCCAAGTACCTGCAAGGAGTTAGATGCAATACAAGGGGGCAAATGTGTCCAAGACATATGATCTTCATCATAAGAGAAATATCAAGGATTAGTCAAGTAGGCTCATGCCTTGCATGCATCAATGGAGTTTTCACTCCAAGTTTGAAGCATCAATGATGTTCAACTCACTCCTTAAGCGACAAAATACTTTCTCATCAAGTGGTTTTGTAAAGATATCGACAAGTTGTTTGTCAAGATCTGAACATGCTTAAGATTGATGTCACCCTTGGCAATGTGATCTCGAATAAAATGGTGACGAACTTCAATATGTTTCGTGCGAGAGTGTTGCACTGGATTGTGTCCAATCTTGATCGCACTCTCATTGTCACAAAGCAAGGGAACATGTCTCACATGTATCCCATAATCCTTAAGCGTTTGTGTCATCCATAGCAACCGAGCACAACATGAACCAGCAGCAATATATTACGCTTGGCGATGAGATAATGATACGAATTTTGTTTCTTGGAGGACCAAGATACAAGGGATCGACCAAGAAATTGACACATACCCGAAGTTGACTTTCGATCAACCCTGTCACCGGCATAGTCCGAGTCGGAATAGCCAACAAGATCGAAAGAGGCCCTCTTAGGATACCAAATGCCAAAGTTAGGTGTGTGTATCAAATATCTCACAATTCTTTTAACAGCTTTAAGATGACATTCTTTAGGGGCTGCTTGATATCGAGCACACATGCATACACGCAACATTATGTCAGGACGAGAAGCACAGAGATATAGTAGAGAACCAATCATGGATCGGTAAACCTTTTGATCAACAGGTTCTCCATCTTTTGTCAAGTCATTATGTCCACTTGTAGGCATGGGGGTTCTCATACCTTTGCTTTCTTGCATGTTGAACTTCTTGAAGAGATCCTTGGTGTACTTTGTTTGTGAGACAAAGGTACCCTCCTTAGATTGCTTGATTTGCAACCCAAGGAAGAATTTGAGTTCACTCATCATGGACATCTCATACTTCTCCGACATTAGCTTTCCAAACTTCTCGCTAAAATGAGGGTTAGTTGAACCAAAGATAATATCATCAACATATATTTGGCACACAAATAGTTCACCATCAACCCTTTTCGTGAATAGTGTTGAGTCTATTTTTCCAATCTCAAATCCTTTCTCAAGAAGAAAGCTAGTCAAGCATTTGTACCAAGCTCTAGGGGCTTGTTTAAGGCCATAAAGAGCTTTGTGCAACTTGTAAACATGATTAGGCTTTTTAGGATTCACAAAACCGGGAGGTTGTTTCACAAATACTTCCTCCTCAATTTCACCATTTAGGAAAGCACTTTTGATATCCATTTGATAGAGAGTAATATCATGGTGATTGGCATAAGCAAGAAGAATGCGAATAGACTCAAGTCTAGCAACGGGGGCATAGGTCTCACCATAGTCCATACCTTCGACTTGTGTATAACCTTGAGCTACGAGACGAGCCTTGTTGCGGATGACTTGTCCATCTTCATCTTGCTTGTTCCGAAACACCCATTTGGTTCCAATGACGTTTTGATCATCCTTGGGCTTCTCTACCAAAGTCCATACATTGTTCCTCTCGAAGTTGTGTAGCTCTTCGTGCATAGCGTTCACCCAATCCGGGTCTTCAAGTGCTTCTTCTACCTTCATAGGTTCAAGACTAGAAATAAATGAGTAATGCTCACAAAAGTTAGCTAAGCGAGTTTTAGAGCGAGTAATTCTCCCGGAGTCGATGTCATTCATCATTTGTTCCACGGGATGATTCTTCTTGACTCTTGCTCGAACTCGAGATAGCTTTTGTTGTGGTCGCGGCTGAGCTTCCTCATCATCCTCATCTTCTTCATTGTTGTTGGTGTTGTCTTGAGGCGGTGGAGAAGGAGGTTGTGGTGGATCTTCTTGTCGCACTTCCTCATCTTGGTGAGTTCCACTTGTGGAGGCCTCCATGTTGCCTTGAGGTTCATCTTGCCGTGAGGTAGGGGGCTCCACATATGTAGATGAGGTACTCTCCTTCACTTCCATGGGACGGATCTTTCCAATAGATAAATCTTGAATGGCTTCCGATGGGTCCTTGTCTCCTACATCAATAGGCATTTGCTCTACTTGCGAGCCATTAGATTCATCAAACTTCACGTCTACCGTCTCTTCAACCTTTCGGGTGAAATTATTGTAGACACGGTAGGTGTGGGAGTTTGATCCATAACCAAGGAAAAAGCCTTCATGAGTTTTAGGAGCAAACTTAGACCGACGATGCTTATCAAGGATATAGCATTTTGAACCAAAGACACGAAAGTATCCCACTTGGGGTTTGTTACCGGTGAGGAGCTCGTATGAAGTCTTGCCGAGGAGCTTATGAAGATAAAGCATGTTGATAGCATGACAAGCTGTCTCGACCGCTTCACCCCAAAAGTGCTTCGGTGTCTTGTATTCATCAAGCATCGTTCTCGCCATCTCAATGAGCGTTCGGTTCTTCCTCTCAACAACTCCATTTTGTTGAGGAGTGTACGTAGCCGAAAACTCATGTAGAATCCCTTCCTCATCGAGAAAAGAGTCTACATGGGCGTTCTTGAACTCTGTTCCATTGTCACTCCGAACTTTCTTGATCTTCACCTCAAATTGGTTTTGGGCCTTTCTGGCAAAGGTTTTGAAGATTCTCTGAACCTGCGATTTGTCATCAAGGAAAAATACCCACGTAAATCTGGAATAATCATCAACTATAACTAGACCAAAGGAGTTACCACCAAGGCTTTTGTAAGCATTGGGACCGAAGAGATCCATATGAAGAAGCTCAAGCGGTCTCCTTGTGGTCATGATGTTATTCACGGGATGACTTCCACCTACTTGTTTTCCTGCCTGACAAGCACTACAGAGTCTATCTTTGTCAAAGAACACATCTTTAACACCAAGAATATGATCACCTTTGATTAGCTTATCTAGATTACGCATACCAACATGTCCAAGCCTTCTATGCCACAACCAACCTTTAGCGGATTTAGCAATGAAGCAAGTTCTAGGTTGAGCTTTCTTAGTGAAATCAACAATATATAGATCACCTCTACGGATACCGGTAAATACCATGTTATGATTGTCACGACGAAAAACTTGGCAATCTACTTGATGAATAGCACATTGAATCCAAAGTCACTAATCTAGACACGGAAAGTAAATTGTATCCAAGTGATTCAACAAGCATGACATTTTGAATAGAGCTATCATGAGATATGGCCACCTTACCAAGGCCAAGTACCTTACCCTTGGAGTTGTCTCCAAAGTCACATACTTGCGTGGACCATCGTTCTTTGCAAGCTCTCGAAACATGTCTTCGTCTCCGGTCATGTGATCGGCGCATCCACTATCAAGAATCCACTCTTTTCCACCGGATATGTAGTCTCTCAGATTTGCCATAAGATTGAGACTCTTCATGATCTTGTCTAGCTCGGTGTCCGAATCGGAGTAATCATCATCATGCTCACGCTCATCATCATATTGACCCATAGATAGTTCATCATCAACTCCTAGGTCAATTTGACAACGACTTGCATTAGTTTTGTCAATGTGACAATAATCATTGGAATGCAATACAAGAGCATTTCTAATTAGATCATTGATAAGACAAGGATCACCCTTCTTTTTCATAAGATCACGAAGCTCAAAGAAGCATTTATCAAATTTGGGATCATTGGGGCGCATCATATCAAAATCAATAGTCTTGTATAGAATTTCATCAAGACCTCTCAAAGAGTAGTCCGGATAAAGTTCTTCCAAGAACTTCCACATAGCATAGGCGCACTCAAAGTTTGTGACAAGCTTAAGCAAGTTATCGGGCAAACCTCTAATGATAAGATTTACAGTTCTAAGGTTACGAAGCAAATCAAGCTCTTCATCCATGGTAGGGTGCAAGGGGTCAAATGGAGGTACATATGGGGTTTCAACATATTTGCGCAAGTTATACATCTTAAAGATGATAAGCATTTCAATCCTCCACGAGTTATAGGACACTCCATCAAGAATAGGCACTCTATGACTAACACTCCCAAACGTAGACACGTCCATCTTCCTCCAATGGTGTGTAAACCAAAGCAATGGAGACCAAAGCTCTGATACCAATTGTAGGATCGAAGAAGGTGAGAGTGTCTAGAGGGGGGGTGATTAGACTACTCAACAAGATAAAAATTATGCCTTTTGACAAAGACAAGTTCTTGGCAGATTTTGCATATCACACAAGTCAAGTAGCATACTACACATGCAATTCTAGAGTATGGGCAGCGGAAAGTAAATTGCACGAGTAGTAAAGAGAAGTGGAGAAGATCAAACGCAGTTTGGAGACACGGAGATTTTTCTCGTGGTTCTGATAGGTGGTGCTATCGTCAATCCACGTTGATGGAGACTTCAACCCACGGAGGGTAACGGCTGCGAGAGTCCACGGAGGGCTCCACCCACGAAGGGTCCACGAAGAAGCAACCTTGTCTATGCCATCATGGCATACGCCCACGGAGGGCTAGCCTTACTCGGGGTAGATCTTCACGAAGTAGGCGATCTCCTTGCCCTTACAAACTTCTTGGTTCAACTCCACATCTTGACGGAGGCTCCCAAGCAACACCTAACCAATCTAGGAGGCACCACCCTCCAAAAGGTAATAGATGGTGTTGATGATGATGAACTCCTTGCTCTTGTGCTTCAAATGATAATCTCCCCAACACTCAACTCTCCTCACTGATTTGGCTGTGGTGGAAGAAAGGATTGAGTGGAAAGCAACTTGGGAAGGCTAGAGATCAAGCTTCATATGGTGGGAGTGGAGCAACTCGATCTCAACACAAGGGTAGGTAGTTTTCTTCTCAGAAATGTAAGGTAGGAGTGGTAGTTCTTTCTGATGGCTCTCTCCACAAATGAAGAGGAGGTGGAGGGGTATTTATAGCCTCCACACAAAATCCAACCGTTACACACATTTGACCAATCTCGGTCAGACCGAAGTTGACAACTCGGTCAGACCGAAAGTTCAAAACATGTGAATGTTGGGATTTTCGGTGGGACCGAAAATACAATCTCGGTGAGTCCGATTCTTCCAAAGACTAGGGTTTGCCAATCTCGGTGGGACCGACTTCATCATCTCGGTGACACCGATTTGATGACGAAGGTTCTGAAGCTTGGCAACACCAGTTTGGTGAGACCGAGTTTATAATCGGAAAATCCGAAATTTCTAGGGTTTGGCTATATGGTGAGGTGGTTCATCTCGGTGTGGTGAGTTTATGGAATCGGTGGGACCGAGATTACTTATGAGTGTATATTTGAAGTGAAGGTGCTTGATAGTTTAGGAGATGTATCACTAAGCACCTTGAGCAACCAGATCATTATCATAACCTCATCCCTTTTAATAGTATTGGCTTTCCTATAGACTCAATGTGATCTTGGATCACTAAACCAAAAATGGAGTCTTGAGCTTTTGCCAATGCTTGCCTTAGCATTTTGAGGGTCCACCTCTTGATCCTCTTGCCATGCCAATGTGATTGACCTTCTGAAACATACTTGATAAAAGCATTAGTCCAACCACAAAGTATGTTGTCATTAATTACCAAAACCACCCAGGGAGCAAATGTGCTTTCAAAACCCTAATGCGATCTGGAGCTGAGGAGGAGGAACACTTACAGAGGCAGATGAACTGCGGTGGAGCGCTGGCGTTCTCTGGTCCCGTTTAGGTTGATGCAGCGGCCAAGGGCGAGGACGATGGTGAGCTTCGCAGCGGCGGTGGGCTCAGAGTGGCAGATGAGTCCCGAGAGGAGGAAGACGAGAAGGAGAAGGGGAAGAATGACATAAGGGAGGTTTGAAAGTGGGCGTGAAAAATGAGGAGACCAAATAATGGTTATCCAACTGCTTGGGCGCCTCGATTCTTGGGACACCTATTAAAGATAAGGATATGTTAAGATATATTGGATATTGTGTAAATTAATGACAGGTGACATCATGGCGGGTTACCACAAGCCCAAGAGATGAAGTCATGGTGGGTTATGAGTTCTCTCACAAATGAAGAAGGGAAGATTTTTTCTAAGTGTTGAAGATTGACATGAACCAGTTTAAATCAACCTGGGGCCTAATGTTGGGGATATAACTATTAGGTATGACCCGCCCAGGAGGGGTCGGGTTATACCTATGGCGATTCATGATCGGAAGCCCATGAGGATATCGAAGATGGCGGTTCACAGGCGAGGGCTCAAAGCCCAAGGGCGACTTAAGGCCTGTATGAGTAAACCGCCACATGTATAAGACTTGTATTGTAAGGCATGTATAGTTAGTCACCGAACCGGACACGTTGTCTATGAGCCGGCCGGGACTTCGTGAGCCGCTGGACGTCAACCTGTATATATAAAGGACGACTAATACGTCTCCAACGTATCTATAATTCATGAAGTATTCATGCTATTATATTATCCATCATAGATGTTTTATATGCATTTATATGCTATTTTGGGACTAACCTATTAACCTAGAGCCCAGTGCCAGTTTCTGTTTTTTCCTTGTTTTTGAGTTTTACAGAAAAGGAATACCAAACGGAGTCCAATTGACGTGCCAGTTTTTGATGATTTTTTATGGACCAAAATAAGCCCCTGGAGTAAAAGAGTTGGGCCAGAAGAGTCCCGGGCTGTCCACGAGGGTGGGGGCGCGCCCATCCCCCCTGGGCGTGGGCCCCTATCTCATGGACGATTCGGAGACCCCCCTGACGTGAGACCGACGCCAAAAATTCCTATAAATACAGAAACCTCCAGAAAATAACCTATATCGGAAGTTCCGCCGCCGCAAGTCTCTGTAGCCACGAGAAATCAATCTAGGCCCTCTCTGGCACGAAAGGGGCCATCATCACCGGAGGCCATGGAGGAGGATCCCGGAGGGGCCATCATCGCCATGATGGACAAGGACCAGAGGGAGAACCTCTCCCCATCCAGAGGGGAGGCCATGGAGGAGGAAGCACAAGGGGGAGGACCTCTCCTCCTCTCTCTCGGTGGCACCGGAGTGCCATTGGGAGGAGAATCATTGCCGAGGTGATTGTATTCATCAACATCACCATCATCATCACCATCCTCATCTCTTTTACGTGGTCCACTCTCCCGCACCCCGTTGTAATCCCTGCTTGAACATGGTGCTTTATGCCACATATTATGATCCAATGATGTGTTGCCATCCTATGATGTTTTAAGTAGATATCTTTTGTCTTTGGGTTGATTGATGATCTAGATTGGTACGAGTTGTGTGTTTTATTTTGGTGTTGTCCTATTGTGCCCTACGTGTCGTGCAAGCATGAGGGATTCCCGCTGTAGGGTGTTGCAATACGTTCATGATTCGCTTATAGTGGGTTGCTTGAGTGATAGAAGCATAATCCCGAGTAAGGGGGTCCAAGAAGAGAAAGTATGTTAGCTTATGCCTCTCCCTCATATGAAATTGCAATGACGACTACCGGTCTTGTTAACAATTGCCTAGGATAATTCTGCACACCGATCAATCATTATTCCACAATCGCTATTTATAATATTTAGTAATATATTCTAACTTTATGATAACAGCACCTACTTTTATATTTTAGCTCTTCGATATCATGCAAAGTTATCCTCTTCATACCCACAAGTAGTTTTATTTCTCGTATCTAGTTGGAAGCAAACGTTCGGTGTACGTAGAGTCGTATCAGTGGCAGATAGGACTTGGGAGAATATTGATCTTACCTTTAGATCCTTGTGGTTTCGGCACTCCATACTTATCACTTCCACCTTTGGAAATTGCTACGATGATTCCCTGCACTTGGGGATTATCAACGACCCGGTGGCAGTTCAGGGCAAGAGAAAAGAGATCGAAATCTAGGTCAAGCATATTCGCTCCATGGTAATCGAGACATAAGCAATACCACCACAAACTGGATTAGGCCTTTACCTTCACCGCAAGGGGCCGAACCAGTATAAACTCATGTGTCCTTGTCCGTTTAACCCCTTTAAGCTAACCTAGTTGCGACAGCTCCACGATTAAGTCCTTACGCTAGGACATCTGTTGTGACTATTCCACGACATGATGTAAGTCTTTTGGCGGTGTGTTTGTTGGGATCCGATGAACTTTGAGTTTATGATCAGATCTATGTTTTTATCCATGAAAGTTATTTGAGTCTTCTTTGATCTCTTATATGCATGATTGCTTATAGCCTCGTATTTATTCTCCGATATTTGGGTTTTTTGGCCAACTTGATCTATTTATCCTGCAATGGGAAGAGGTGCTTTGTAGTGGGTTCGATCTTACGGTACTTGATCCTAGTGACAGAAGGGGAACCGACACATATGTATCGTTGCTACTAAGGACAACAAGATGAGATCTATATCTGCCGCAATAGATAAACGGATCTCGTCTACATCATGTCATCATTCTTATTGCATTACTCCATTTTTCCATGAACTTAATACATTAGATGCATGCTGGATAGCGGTCGATGTGTGGAGTAATAGTAGTAGATGCAGGCAGGAGTCAGTCTACTAATCTTGGACGTGATGCCTATATAATGATCATTGTCGGGATATCGTCATGATTATTTGAAGTTCTATCAATTGCCCAACAGTAATTGTTTTCCCACCATTTGCTATTTTTCTTGAGAGAAGCCACTAGTGAAACCTACGGCCCCCGGGTCTCTTTCATCATATTTACCTTTGCGATCTATTTTCTCTTGCAATTATTTTCAGATCTATTAACCAAAAATACAAAAATACCTTGCTGCAATTTATTTGTTCCGCGATCTATTTATCCTGTCTGCCACTTTTACCTCACGTTATTTGCCTATCTTGAGGCGCCGTACGTGAAAGGGATTGACAAGCCCTTTAACACGTCGGGTTGCAAGTATTTGTTATTTGTGTGCAAGTGTTGTTTACGTGGTGTGAGGAGGTTCTCCTACTAGTTTGATAACCTTGGCCTCATCACTAAGGGAAATACCTACCGTCGCTATACTGCATCATCCCTTCCTCTTTGGGGAAATACCGACGTAGTTTTAGCAGACATCAGCCCACAAGTCCCCGGCATAAGCAAAAGTTTTACCACACCTTTTGTTAGGGGGAATCCTCCCAATCCTAACCCAACCAATTTCCAGAAGCCCCTCAGAGTCAATATCCTCGGACCAGGGAGAGAATTTAATAGTAACCCATGATCAACCTCTCTAGGATTAGGCATTCTCATCACAAACTTTTGAGGAGCAAAGAACCTAGCAGAACACCTCCACCCTTGACCCACATAGACACTCAATTCATGTTCAATGTCTTTGGTTTGAGCAGACCCCTCAACAATGGTAACTACCACATTATTATAGATCCTCTCCCTGGTCTGCCTATTAATACTAAAATCAGGAATGTAAAAGAACCCTTGCCCCTTGCTCTGAAACGCGCACATCATAGGAACATACTCCCACGGCAGAAACTCATTACAAATCACAGCAAGATGCCCTTTCTTCTTGCATCTATCACACATGGCCTGAGGACACCTAGCAGTAGGATGCCCTCTCAGATTGCAGATTTGATAGGGTTCAGGGAGGGGAATAGTATTACCAGCATGAGCATGAAGATCGCGTGATCGAGGTGGAGGATCGGCCCCGCGAGGCTCATCCATGCTCCCTTTGTCCACACCCCGCCGCTCCTGGTGCGCACGGGCAACCTGCTTGCTTCCAGCGGCCTCGTCCCACTTCTCGAACCCGGTGTTCTGGATCTAGAGCCTCTCGGCGTTGAGGAGGCCCCGATCTCCGTCTTGCGCTTCCAGACGTTGATGTTGAGACCACGGCCACGGCCGCCGCCGTGGTCGAAGCGCCCGGCTCCGAACCCATCTCCCCACATGTCATCGGAAGGAGGAGAGAGCGTGGATGAGGCGGCGACTTGAGCGAACGAACGAGGATCACCGTGAATCTTCCCCTCCCACCACTCGTAAGACTGGTGAACCCTAGATCTAACTCTCGTCGGCGTGTCCCAGAAGTGGGAGAGGGCTCTCGCTGAGATCCAGAATGGGCTAGGGGGGGCGTCTCTCGTTATATCTATGGCCTGCAAGGAAACCCTAGGGGCAGGAGATCCATGGTGGTCCGATTTCTTCTCACCCGCGTGGCAAGCATCCAGTTCATGGTGGACCGGTCCGCGCCCAAGGATCCCTGCCCCCCCCCCCAGTCAGAGGTGGGGGATGGTGCGCCCCACGGGCCCGCCCGAGATTTCCGACCACCGCGCCCCCTGCCGACGGCGTGAATCCAACATCCACCGATGAGCCCGCACCACTGGTATCCGTGACCGGGATCCTATCATGAACCCTATCAAAATGACAGGGAAACGGGATGATATCCCCAATGCCGATCGACTCACCCTCGCGTAGGAAGCGCGCATCCACCGTTCCCCCCGTGCTCGTTGAGGAGAACGAGGTGGAGCGCCTCTCGGCGGAGCTAGATCACGCCATCGGTCAGCGAGGTCCGCCGTGCGGCCTCGATGTCCGCCGCGAACAAGGCGCGCCAGCGCACGTCGCCCGCCGCGGTCTAAGCGCCCGCCATCCCTTCCGACTTCCGACAGCAGCTCATGACTCAAGGGTGTACCATATGTACCAAGGCTGTGCTTTTGACCTGCAGTATACTCCTCGTGTATACCCCCATGTTGTGTTATGTAGCAGCATCCTTGTTTGAGGTTTAAGATACCTGGGTTGAAGTGTTCTTTTGCTCTTGGCTCCTCTGATATAAAGAAAATTGTTCTCTTACGGAAAAAAAAATGTATTCAGCTCTCTGAACATCCTGTTGCAGTGGTGTCTTTATGGTTGCAGCCAAGCATGTTGCTGTGGTATCTCCTGGAATGGACAAATTGGTCTGGACACATCTCATGTCTCAGCTTTCAGGTAAAACATTTTGTGTGACTGCCAATCAAGTAATTTAGCTTTGTTATACCTGTTTAACATGTTACCTTATGAAACTTTTGTTGCACCCGTGAAAATTCTATGGTCTATTTAGCTTTATTTGTCAAACTGGACGGCAATAAGAGATGATTTACTAGGCTTCTAGAACTCTGATCTGACACCTTTACATAACTTTTTACATATCTTAGTATTTACATACTGAGCAGTGTTTTTTTTTGTGAGATCTCCTCATATGTTATTTTTGGATGAAATTTGGCAAGAACCTCAAACATTTGATAAAGATTGTTGTCGCAAAAATTCAGATTTTTTGGGTTTTGTTTGATGACGTTTTTTCAATTTTTTGCTAACTGGGTGTAGTAACGAAAGAAGTGGACATTTCATTTAGCACTGGCTGAGTACTGGTATAACACATGTTTCCATTCTTTGAAGAAGAAAACACCGTTTGAGGCAGGTGTATGGTTACTCACCTCCAGCACTCACTGAATTCAGCATGCCAGGCGCTCTTGTTAGTGAAGCCGGGGAAATCCTCACTGTCAGATAAGCGATGATGCAGAAGCTGAAAGCAAATCTAGTTGCAGCCCAAGCTCGTATGAGAAGGTGTGCAGACAGCAAGGGAGTGGAGCACGGTTTTGTGGTTGTCGACATTGTTTACCTCAAGATGCGACTGTATCGCCTAAACGCTTTCGGGATTCACACTCATATCAACCTCTAGAGCAAGTATTATAGCGCATTCTGTGTCATTGCTTGGGTGGGTAATGTTGCTTACAAGCTCCTTTTCCTGACAACGTTGGCATTCACCCAGTCTTGCCGCAACTCCTTGAGGCCAAGTTTGTTTTCAGGAGGGGGTATTGTCTGACCATACTCTGTCCCAGCGCCTCGACAACAACTTTCAGTTACCAGTATCCCAGTTGGATCCTGTCGCGAGCTTCAATCTTCAAATCAAAGAACCAACTCAAACACAGCAATTCCTCTTATAGCCGAATATACCATGGCTCTCTCGTGGTACACTTTCTCTTTCCTGAGATTTGCAATGAACCCTAGCTACCAAATCAATCCCAATCCAGAGTAGGGCATGACAACTTGCCGTCGATTTTGGAATTGGTCTAGAACTGACAAGAGCTCCCGCCCCCAGCACAAGTGGACGACACACTCTCGCAGCTGACCAAGCCAATGGCCACTGTGGGCGCCCTTTTGGCCAACCCAAAGGAAGCCCACAATGTCAGCGAACAACGATGCGAACCTTCGAGGATCGAGCAGTGATTGCGATGAAAATGTGAGACGAGGGCATAGAGGAACGGCGTGATCTCGGGAATAAACTTGCCGTAGATCCAGGGATCGGTCTAGAACCGAAAAGTGCTCCCGTCCCCAACAAGCCTCACGGTGGAGGCACGGAAGACGAGCATGACCTCTGAGCCGTAGCCCGTAGGAGAGATGGAGGTCCCTCAAGGGACGAGTTGGATTAGTCTTTTGAAGCCATAGCCATTGAACGAGTAGGGTGACACCATTATGTTCGAGGTCACGGGCTCCAAGCCCAGCAAGCGAGAGTGGCCAAAGCTAGTGCGCCCCTTCGATGGTATGGATTCATGGAAGCCAGCCAAGTGACAGCTTCTCAAGCCCGTCGACTAGTGGAAACATACAGAAGCGGGTACCTTTTGGACGGAGAGGGGGAGGCCAATGTAGGGGATAAGGAAATTCGAGACGGGACATGCCACCTCGTTTCCAACGACCGATAGCTGGTCCAGCGAACATTGTATCTGGAGTAGTCCGTGCACCGTCTGGAAGCAACAATAAAGACTCAAAGGAGCTCCCTGATGTTGAGGATGTTGTGTCTGTTTCGGGTGACAGAAGATCAATACGTCATCAACACACAACGGAGACGCTAGATATTGCATGATGTCAAGCTCGAGAAGCATACAGGGCACCTTGAGATTATAGGAGGCTAAGGATTTGCTAAATTATGTGTACAGTTTTGCATTCTCTCGGCAACTTTATACAGAACCAAATAATTCAAAAGTGAGATGGAAACAAGTATGATAGTTCCAGAGTTTGGGAAATACTCCCTCCGTTCCTAAATAATTGTCTTTCTTTCAACAAGTGACTACATACGGAGCAAAATTAATGAATCTACACTCTAAAACATGTCTACATACATCCGTATGTTGTAGTCCATTTGAGATGGCTAGAAAGACAATTATTTGGGAACAAGGGAGTAGTTCGATACTATAAACATTAGTTTCATGAAAATAAACAAACGTCAAGATGGCCGAGTTGGTCTAAGGCGCCAGTTTCAGGTACTGGTCCGAAAGGGCGTGGGTTCAAATCCCACTCTTGACAACTTTTCCTTTTTCTTTTTTTCATTGCTGCGCCAGATATAATCTCGTGTGATATTAGTATTCTTGGGGGTAGTTCTCTTTTGCTTAGTTCCTTAATACTCCCTCTATAAACTAATATAGGAGCGTTTCGATCACTAGTTTAGTTTACAGAGGGAGTAATAACTAGCACACATGCCCGTGCTTTGCAACGGGATAATAAAATTGCATGCCTCTAGCGCATTATAAGAATGGATCAAGACCCCCACATGTCCGTATTCTCTTGTATTGGCATGTGCCAAAAATTTCTTTCAATTATAATTACCAGCATATTCTCTTTTTTTGGCACATGAAAGTCAATAAGTTATGGTGTCCTTTATTTTGAACAAGCCGACTTAGCTCGATGTGCCGGATGCGGAGCAGGCCCGGTATGGGAGCTCTTGACAACTTTTCCTTTTTCTTTTTTTCATTGCTGCGCCAGATATAATCTCGTGTGATATTAGTATTCTTGGGGGTAGTTCTCTTTTGCTTAGTTCCTTAATACTCCCTCTGTAAACTAATATAAGAGCGTTTCGATCACTAGTTTAGTTTACAGAGGGAGTAATAACTAGCACACATGCCCGTGCTTTGCAACGGGATAATAAAATTGCATGCCTCTAGCGCATTATAAGAATGGATCAAGACCCCCACATGTCCGTATTCTCTTGTATTGGCATGTGCCAAAAATTTCTTTCAATTATAATTACCAGCATATTCTCTTTTTTTGGCACATGAAAGTCAATAAGTTATGGTGTCCTTTATTTTGAACAAGCCAACTTAGCTCGATGTGCCGGATGCGGAGCAGGCCCGGTATGGGAGTGATCGAACTCACGACCTCAAAGACTAGACCATATGTCGCTATCCACTCAAACAAACGCGCCCTGTTAACCAACGTCGAAACATTTTTATTAATTTTTTTGAACTTTTCAAAAACTGATAACTATGTACTGCCAAATATACATGGCAACGTGAACATTTTTCAAATTACGGACAATTGTTTTTCTTTTTTTGAAAATTCCATACATTTTTGGACAAAGCAGGAACAAAAAATTTGAATGGAACATTCGCTGAAATTCACAAACATTTCTTAAAAACATGAACCTTTTATAAAACTACGAACATTTTATAAGTTGTGAACAATTTTTAAAAATAGGAACATGTTTTGAAGATTCAGAAGAGTTTAAGTAATTGTTTTCTTTCATGCAAACATTATTTTAAATTTTTGAACATATCGCGAAAACAAAAATATTTTCCGAATTTGGAACATTTTTTAAATGCATTTTCTGAATATATTTTTTAAAATACAGTATTTTTTTAGAAATGGTATATTTTAAAAAATTAGAAATTTTATTGGCACAACGAAAAAAATCCAAACATTTTTTAGAATAGGAACACATTTATGTAATTCGTAAAATTTTATGATTTTTGAAAATTGTGAATATTTTTTTGAAAATTTTGAATTTCAGAAAAAAAAAAGTAGAAAATAGACATAGAATGGGAAAAATAAAAAAGATATAGGGAACAAAAGAGAACGAAATAAAAAATGGAAAATGGAAACAGAACACAAGCATAAATGGGCCGCAGAGTTTTGGGCGCCTTGTTCATACCTGAAACTATTTACCGCCTTGTGCGGGAAATAGGATGTTTTGTTGCTACATGGGCAGGAAAAAATGGGCTGACTTTACGGGGCCATAGTGCGCGCGGCCCATGTACGAAATTCTGCACAAATTGCTTTTCCTTTGCTAATAGACGAACATAGAAAGTTTAGTACCACCTCGGATAGAAAAATAATAATCTTTTGGTGGTGAACGGATGAAAAAAATCAGAGAAACGCACCTTGCTTTATTAGTAGGTATAGATATAGATGTAGATATAGATATAGATTTGCACGTAAAAAAATAGTTCCTTCATAATTTGGATTATGGGTTAAGTGGTATAGATCAAGTATTAACTCTAGGAACAGTAAACATTCGTTAACTCACTCGATGACGAGAAATGTGACTTCTTTCTGAATGTTCATTTGATTTTATTTAATTGCACATGGTGGAAGTGTTGAAGCCTGATTGTGTACCATGAAATGCGGAATTTCATGTGAATACTTTTTTTTCACGAATACGCAAAGCTTGCGTATCTTTCCATTGATAGAAGGAATAGAATGAGTACATAGGGGTACAACACATGACACGAACGCAGGCAGGCATGAACATGGTGCCCAGAGCAGAGAGATAAGGGATGCTCGGCCCGAACAGGAGATACATCACAACTAAACCAACCAAACTCGAACCACGAGCGACAATGCCGAACCAACAAGAATTCCAACATAACCCGAACCAACACCGGGGACACCGCGAGCAAGCTAGATAGTGCCTTCAAGAAGGAGGACGACGTCGAGACGTCGTCGCCATCCGGTCTGGGGTAACCAGACCTAGGGTTTCCCCTGAGCTCGAAGAGGGGCAAAGCTGAAGGCCTTGCTAGCGCCTCCAAGAAGAAAACGACACCCGCGGGCGCCATTGCTGCCAGCACCGGTAAACCGACCAGGCATCTTTCCCTGGCCTAAAGCTGAGCAATCCCATAGCTGCCAAGTCTGGAATCAAAGATGAGGAAGTCCATGTTGGTCGGAGTCGCCATGTCGGGTAGGGGTTGGCGGGGCTGCACTTGCCGTCGGAGGGTGGCACCGCCACTGCACCCACGACCGTTGGATCCAGCAAAGGGGAGGCTTTTAGGCCTCTGGGGTGGGGCAGTCGACGGAGTGAGCCACACGGAGGGCATGGGACGACGGCATCCAGCAACGCCGACAAGCTAGGACCGGAGAGACGCAGATCCGAGCTGCCGTGGGCATAGCCGTCGAGACATCGGCGTGCCAAGTAAGCTGGAAGGGACGCAGCTACCTGGTGACCGAGGCCAGAGCTGCCCGGTAAAGAATACCGACAGCGAAGGACACCGGAGAGACGCGGGTCTAAGCCGTCGGGGCCAGACCAACACCAGCGAGTGCCTGCCGCGAGGAGCTCCATGTCAGCCACAACCACATATGCGTCGCCACGTACCCACAAGAACAGTCACCGTGGCTCGGGGAGGGGGAGGGCCACCAGAGAACAACGCCAGGAGCGTCGGAACCGCCGCCGGCCGGCAAGCTCGTGCAGCAGCTGGTGGAGGGCATGCCGAGTGGGTCTCGGGGCGGAGGGGGAGGCGCACGGTGGGTGATGGCGCCCGCAGCGGCTTGCGTATCTTTCCATTGATAGAAGGAATAGAATGAGTACATAGGGGTACAACACATGACACGAACGCAGGCAGGCGTGAACATGGTGCTCGGAGCAGAGAGACAAGGGATGCTCGGCCCGAACAGGAGATACATCACAACTAAACCTACCAAACCCGAACCACGAGCGACAATGCCGAACCAACAAGAATTCCAACATCACCCGAACCAACACCGGGGACACCGCGAGCAAGCTAGATAGCGCCTTCAAGAAGGAGGACGACGTCGAGACGCCGTCGCCATCCAGTCTAGGGTAACCAGACCTAGGGTTTCCCCTGAGCTCGAAGAGGGGCAAAGCTAAAGGCCTTGGAAGCGCCTCCAAGAAGAAAACGACACCCGCGGGCGCCATCGCTGCCAGCACCGGTAAACCGAGCATGGATCTCTCCCTGGCCTGAAGCTGAGCAATCCCATAGCCACCGAGTCTGGATTCAAAGATGAGGAAGTCCACGTTGGTCGGAATCGCCATGCCGGGAAGGGGTTGGCGGGGCTGCACTTGCCGTCGGAGGGTGGCACCGCCACTGCACCCACGAGCGTTGGATCCAGCAAAGGGGAGGCTTTTAGGCCTCTGGGGTGGGGCAGTCGATGGAGTGAGCCACACGGAGGGCATGGGACGACGGCATCCAGCAACGCCGACAAGCTAGGACCAGAGAGACGCAGATCCGAGCTGCCGTGGCCATAGCTATCGAGACATCGGCGCGCCAGGTAAGCTGGAAGGGACGCAGCTACCTGGTGACCGAGGCCGGAGCTGCCCGATAAAGAACACCGACAGCCGTCTAAGCCGTCGGGGCCAGAACAACACCAGCGAGTGCCTGCCGCGAGGAGCTCCATGTCAGCCACAACCACAGATGCGTGCCACATACCCGCAAGAACAGTCACCGTGGCTCGGGGAGGGGGAGGGCCGCCTGAGAACAACGCCAGGAGCATCGGAACCGCCGCCGGCCGACAAGCTCGTGCAGCAGCTGGTGGAGGGCGCGCCGGGTCGGTCCCGGGGCGGAGGGGGAGGCGCACGGTGGGTGATGGCGCCCGCAGCGGTTGAGGATGGACGAGGGCGGGGCTGGCCGGAGCAGCCGGGCAGTCCATCGGGGAGGACCAGATCCGGCGTCACCTGACCAGCAGAAGGCTGCCGCCGTAGAGGTGGGGGCCTGGAAGCGCCAGCAGCGGCGAGGATGGAGGGGGGTGCTAGCTGGAGCCGCGCAGGCAGGCCGTCGAGGAGGGCCAGATCCGGCATCGCCGGACCAGCAAGAGGCTGCCGCCACGGGGTTGGGAATGAGGCACGGGGTGAAGGGGTGGGGGTGCCTGGGGCGCGAGGAGGTGGATCTGCCCCGCCGCCGCCATCCTGGGGCCCGGCGCGGCTTCGCCGGCCGGCCCTCCCGGCGAAGCGGGGACGGCGGCAGAGAGGTCTACGTGCGGGCGGCGGCTAGGGTTCCCCATGTCGCCAGAGGAGGCGGCGTGGGGGGGGGGCGAGGATCAATTTGGATGACCTCATGTGAATACTGGATTGGTGGGATTAAGAGGGCTGGATTACGGGTTTATTAAATATCTTATGCAGTTTAATCAATGGCTGTAGTTTTTTATTGTTTTCTTCATAAAGATTTCAGTAGCAGTTTTAAAGATAATAATTAATACCCACACAGAATTGCTATTGCGGTGAAGTTTCTTGTGCTAGTACTATTCTAGCTTGCTTCTACTGAAATGTGTCCAAGGCTGGTAGTATTTCCTTAAATATGAAATCCTATCAGCATATTGGATTTTGCCCCATCGAAAAAAGTGCACACACAGTATACCTCATATTCTCCAAATACCTTGCTGATTGGAAATGTGGTAACCAAATCCAGTTTTCTAGTAGTAGCATTTTTAATTCCTGTAGTCAGGATGTGGCTGGAAACTGAACCTAATGTTTAATGCAATGATTTTGATGTGTTAATAGTGACTTGTTTTCTTCTTTTGGAATGCTGCTGTTTGCAATCATGCACCATTTCTTCGCTTTTCTTCCAATTAAATGTGTACCATATGAAGATGGATCTGGCGCCATTGAGAAGGGCGCACATGCAGCTTGTACCCAACATTTTGTGCACTCCCTCAATAAAGTATGCTGCCAGCTGACGACAATAGGTGCTCATCTCATAGGCTTGGAACCTCTTGTCTGGCAAAAATGAGAGAATGACACTTCATGATCAGAGGGGGCATTTCAGCTCTCTTCGAGTCCACCTTCAGATTAACCCCCCAGTAAATGTTGATAACACTTCCGTTTCCTCTATGCCAAGTATGAATGGCTTCTGCAGAGAAAATACTGGTCCAGCCTCACCTCTGTGTGTGTCGTGCCATAATATTTCAATACCGCCAATCACATGTTGGACATCCTGCTATTTTTGTGGAATGAACTATCAGTACCCAAGGGAATACATCAATTAATATATCAACAAGTGGTAAGCAAAAGTATCAACTTGGAATGAGTTGCCGTCCCCTTGTGTGGTCCTTTGGGAAATTGAGTAGATGTTCAATCTCTTGAGGCCCGGTGGAATGACTTTGTTCTTTCCAACCCAAACAAGATTATCCTTTTTGCACATATAGGGCATATTTTTTAACACTTCGAGGCGGCGGATGGCATATTTTTTAACACTTCGAGGCGGCGGATTGCCTGCGCTGGGAAGATCACATCTGATCCTTTCTGTCAGCTCTGCACTTGCCACACTTGTTCGCAAGTAGTTGAGCTACGTTCTCGAGTCCCAGGAAGGCCACCACTTCTTGTAATGAGGGAATGCCTCAAATATGGTCTTTGGAGGCAAAGGAAGAAGAGGTGCTTTGTTCTCAATTGGAAAATTGTGGATGTAGCCTCTTTTCCTTGCCGTTGAACACAAATGCTTAGAATCCACAAACTTAGGTAGAATGTTATACAGAGATCTTGAAATGGTCATCCATACACCTCTGGGAGCTTGGGCCACATTTTCATAGTAGAAAAAAGGTGGTCCAGTATCTTGTTTAAGAAGCGTTCTGGTCATTCTAATTTATGAGTGGGGTATAATTGGGCAGGTTAAATCCAATCAATGGTTTTGGGAGAGGCATATATGTTTATCATGGCTGCAATCCAAATTGGCTTGTGTTGTACCTCCATACAGCTTCCTCCTTTTCTTGTTCTCTTCCATGATTCTTGCTTTCTTTCCTCCATCAAAGGAAGCAAAGCATCTACCTCTAACCTGCCAAATGTACACATATTGCAGTGCCCTTCCATCAAATTAAAAGAGCGAAAGTGTTTTCTTATTCCAATGTATATCAAACCAAAAAGTACATGATGACCTGATAAGTTAAATTCTCCTACAACCAGTGATGCACTAATCGAATCAACTTATATAGAGATATGAACATCTGCACCTAGGAATATCTTAACACACACACGCCCACACCCACACCCACACACACACACATGCACACGCGCGCCCACACACACAGTAAGGCAAAAAATTAACATTAAGGCAAAAAAAACTAAAATGACTGACACCACCTCTTGTCATAGCCATATTAGCTCCATCTTCAAAAAAAGCCTATTATCTACTAATGAGTTGATATTCTCATCCTTCCCTAACATCTCTTGTACAAAATCCTGCACAAAAATATAACAAAAGCTAAGATTAAAGAACACTTGTTATGTATTACTGGCTTCTTAATACCAACTAAATGACTAGCATTTCGTCTCTTTACGATGGTTCCTTGAGAATAACTCTCAAGTAAATAGTCATAACAATTCCAGTTTTCTATGCCAAGTATGAATTCTTCTACTGATAAAATTTAAAATACTGGGCGACCTCACCTCCCTATGTGTCATGCTATAATATTCCGACGCCATTCACATTTTGGACATCCTGCTATTTTTGTGGCATGAACTATTAGTACACAAGGGGATACTTCAATCAATATATCAACAAGTGGTAAGCAATGGTATCAACTTGGAATGAGTTGTGATCCCCTTGTGTGGTCCTTTGGGAAACTGAGTAGATATTCCATCTCTTGAGGTTCCAGTGGAGTGACTTTGTTCTTTCCAATTTAGACAAGATTCTCCTTTCTACATTGATTGATGACATATTTTGTAACACTTCGAGGCAGTGGATTGCCCGTACCAAAAATATCACATCAAAACCATTTTGTCAGCTTTGCACTTGCTGCACTTGTTTGCAGGCAGTTGAGTTGCGTTCTCGAGTCCCAGGAAGGCCACCGCTTCTTGTAACAACGGAATGCCTCAAATATGGCCTTTGGAGGAAGAGGAAGAAGAGGTGCTCTATTCTTAGTTGGAAAATTGTGGGTGTAGCCTCTTTTCCTTGTTGCTGCACACAAATGCTTAAAACTGAGAAACTCAGATTAAATGTCATACAAACATCTTGAGATGGCCGTCCATAAACGTTCAGGAGCTCGGGCCACATTTCCATAGTAGAGAAAAGGTGGTCCATTATCTTTAGGTGCCCTTTCCATGGAAAAATTAACATCAAGGCAACAATTTTAAAATGTAGACACCACATCTAGTAATAACAATATTAGCTTCATCTTCAAAAAATCCCATTATCTACTAATGAGTTTATCTACTCGTCTTTCTCTGACATCTCTCGTACAAAATCATGCACACAAGTATAACAAAAACTAAGATTAGAGAACCCTTGCTATGTATTACTAACTTATTAATGCCAACTAAGTGACTGACATTTCAGCTCTTTACGATGATTCCTTGAGAATAACTCCCACGTAAATGGCTATAACACTTTGAAATTTTCTATGCCAAGTATGAATGGCTTCTGCAGACAAAATGTTGGCCTGTCCTCACCTCTCTATTTTTCATGCCACAATATTCTGATGCCAATCACATTTTGGACATCCTGGTATTCTTGTGGCATGAACTATCAGTACACATGTGAATATTTCAATTAATATATAAACATGCGGTAAACAATGGTATCAACTTGGAATGAGTTATCATGCCCTTGTGTGGTCCTTTGGTCAGCCGAGTAGACATTCAATCTCTTGAGGCTCCAACGGATTGACTTTGTTCTTTCCAATCCAGATAAGACTCGCATTTCTACTCTGATTGATGACATAACTTTTGAACACTTTGAGGTGGTGGATTGCCTGTGCTGGAAAGATTACACCTTAACCATTCTGTTAGTTTTGCACTTGCCACACTTGTTCGCAAGCAGTTGAGCTGCGTTCTCGAGTCCCGAGAAGGCCACTGCTTCTTGTAATGAGGGAATGCCTCAAATATGGCCTTTGGAGGAAGAGGAATAAGAGGTGTTCTATCTAAGTTGGCAAATTATGGATGTAGCCTCTGTTCCTGCTACTGCAAAAAAATGCTTAGAACCCACAAACTCAGGTTGGATGCCATATAAAGATATTGAAATGGTCGTCCATACACGTCTGGGAGCTTGGACCACATTTTCATAGTAGAAAAAAGGAGGTCGATTATCTTAATGTGCCTTTTCCATAGAAAAAATGAACATCAAGGCAACATTTCTGAAAGGACTGTTACCACATCTTATAATAGCCATAGTAGCTTCATCTTCAGAACACCCATTATCTACTAATGAGTTGATCTTCTCAACCTTCTCAGACATCTCTTGTCCAAAATCCTACAAAATAGTATAACAAAAACTAAGATTAGAGAACACTTGTTATGCATTACTGACTTCTTAAAGCCAACTAAGTGACTTGCATTTCACCTCTTTTCGACGAGTCCTTGAGAATAACTCCCAAGAAAATGTAATTAACACTTCAAGTTTTTCTATAAATTATGAATGGCTTCTGCAGACAAAATATTGGCCCAGCCTCACCTCCCTATGCGTCGTGCCATAATATCCCGATGCCAATCACATTTTAGACATCCTGCTATTCTTGTGGCTTGAACTATTAGTACACAAAGGATGCTTCAATCAATATAAAAAAAGTGGTAAGCAATAGTATCTACTTGGAATGAGTTGACATCCCCTTGTGTGGTCCTTTGGGAAATCGAATAAATATTCAATCTCTCGAGGCTCCAATGGAGTGAATTTGTTCTTGCCACACTTGTGCGCAAGCAGTTGAGCTACGTTCTAGAGTCCCGGGAAGGCCATGTCTTCTTGTAATGAGGGAATGCCTCAAATATGGCCTTCGAAGGCAGAGGAAGAAGATGTGCTCTGTTCTCAGTTGGCAAATTATGGATATAGCCTCTTTTCCTTTCTTCCACACACAAATGCTTAGAACCCAGATACTTAGGTTGAATGTCATATAGGAAGCTTCAAACGGTCGTCCATAAACGTCTCGGGATCTTGGGCCACATTTGCATAGTAGAAAAAGGTGGTCCATTATCGTAAGTTGCCTTTTCCATACAAAAAAACATCAAGGCAACAATTTTAAAAGGTCTAATAACACATATTGTAATATCAGCTTCATCTTCAAAAAAACATATATCTACTAATGAGTTGATCTTCTCGTCCTTCACTCACATCTCTCGTCCAAAATCATGCACAAAAGTATAATAAAAACTAAGATTAGAGAACCCTTGCTATGTATTACTGACTTATTAATGTCATCTAAGTGATTTTCATTTCAGCTCTTTATGACAACTCCTTGGGGAATAACTCCCTAGTAAATGGTTATAGCACTTCTAGTTTTTCTATGCCAAGTATGAATGGCAACTCACCTCCCTTGTGTCGTGCCATAATATTCCGATGCCAATCACATTTTGGACATCCTGTTATTCTTGTGGCATGAACTAAACGTACACAGGGATACTTCAATCAATGTATCAACAAGTGGTAAGCAACAATATCAAATTGGACTAAGTTGGCATCCCCTTGTGTGGTCCTTCTGGAAGCAGAGTGGATATTCAATCTCTTGAGGCTCCAATGGAGGGACTTTGTTCTTTCCAACCCAGAAAAGATTCTCATTTTTGCACTGATTGATGGACCATTTTTGAACACTTGGAGGCGGTGCATTGCGTGTGGTGGAAGATCATACCTGGACCATTCTGTCAGCTTTGCACTTGCCACACTTGTTCGCAAGTAGTTCAGCTGCATTCTTGAGTCCCAAGGTCACCGATTCTTGTAATGATGGAATTCCTCAAATATGGCCTTCGGAGGCCGAGGAAGAAGAGGTGATCTGTTCTCAGTTGGCAAATTATGATGTAGCCTTTTTTCCTTGTTGTTGCACACTAATGCTTAGAACCCGCAAACTCAGGTTGAATGTCATATAGAGATCTTGAAATTGTCGTCCATACATGTCTGGGAGGATGGGCCACATTTTCATAGTAGCAAAAAGGCGGTCCATTATCTTAAGATGCCTTTTCCATAGAAAAATGAACATCAAGGCAACAATTTTAAAAGGACTGCCCACATCTTGTAATAGTCGTATTGCTTTATCTTCAAAACAATCCCATTATCTACTAATGAGTTGATCTTCTCGTTCTTCTCTAACATCTCTCGTCCAAAATCATGCACAAAAGTATAACACAAACTAAGATTAGAGAACACTTGTTATGTATTACTGACTTCTATGCTAATACTAGCCCAACCTCACATCCCTATGTGTCGTGCCATAATATTCCAATGCCAGTCACATTTCGGACATCCAGCTATTCTTGTGGCATGAACTATTAATACACAAGGGGATACTTCAATAAATATATCAGCAAGTGGTAAGCAATAGTATATACTTGGAATGAGTTATCGTCCCTTTATGTCGTCCTTTGGGAAACTGAGTATATATTCAATCTATTGAGGCTACAATGGAGTAACTTTATTCTTTCCTATCCAAGCAAGATTCTCCTTTCTGCACGGATTGATGACATTTTTTAACACTTCAAGGTGGTAGATTGCTCGTGCTGAAAAGATCACACCTGAACCATTCTATTAGCTTTATACTTGGCACACTTGTTCACATGCAGTTGAGCTCCATTCTCGAGTCCGAGGAAGGCCGCCGCTTCTTGTAATGGGGGAATGCCTCAAATATGGACTTTTGAGGCATTATTAATTCTCGCTTGGAAAATTATGGATGTAGCATTTTTTCCTTGCTACTACACACAAATGCTTAGAACCCACAAACTCAGGTTGAATGTCACATAGAGATCTTGAAATGGTCGTCCATACATATATGAGAGCTTGGGCCACATTTTCATAGTACTAAAAAGGTGGTCCAGTATCTTAAGGTGCCTTTTTCATAGAAAAATGAAGATCAAGGCAACAATTTTAAAAGGAGTGATACCACATATTTTAGTAGGCACATTAGCCTCATCTTTAAAAAAACTTGTTATCTACTAATGAGTTGATCTTCCTTTCCTTCTCTAACATCTCTCATACAAAATCCTGCACAAAAGTATAACAAAAACTAATATTAGATAACACTTACTACATGTTACTAAATTCTTAATGCCACCAAAGTGACTGTCATTTTAGATCTTTACGTCGAGTCCTTGGGAATAATTTCGAGGTAAATGTTGTTAACACTTCCAGTTTTTATATGCCAAGTGTGAGTGGCTTCTACAAACAAAATGTTGGCTCGGCCTCAATTCCCTATGTGTTGTGCCATAATATTCCGATGCCAATCACATTTTCGGCATCCTGCAACTCTTTGGAGTGAACTATGAGTACACAGGGGGATACTTCAATCAATATATCAACAAGTGGTAAGCAATAATTTCTCCTTGGAATGAGTTGTCATCCCATTGTGTTGTCCTTTGGGAAACCGAGTAGATATTCAATGTCTTGAGGCTCCAATGGAGTGACTTTGTTGTTTCCAATCCAGATGAGACTCTACTTTCTTCACTAATTGATGACATATTTTTAACACTCTGAGGCGATGGATTGGTCGAGCTGGAAAGATCATACCTGGACCATATTGTCATCTTTGCACTTGCCCCACTTGTTCACATGCAATTGAGATGTGTTCTCGAGTCCCAGGAATGCCACCTCTCCTTGTAACGAGTGAATGCCTCAAATATGGCCTTGGGAGGCAAAGGAAGATGAGGTTCTATGTTATTACTTGGCAAATTATGGATGTAATATCTTTTCCTTGCTGCTACACACAAATGCTTAGAACTCACAAACTTACGCTGAATGTCGTACAAGGGTCTTTAAATGGTCATCCATAAACGTCTGGGATCTTGGTCCACATTTTCATAGTAAAATAAACGAGGTCCATTATCTTAAGGTGCCTTCTCCATAGAAAAATGAACATCAAGGCAATAATTTTAAAAGGACTGATACCACATCCTGTAATAGCTATATTATCTTCATCTTCAAAAAAGCCAATTATCTACTAATGAGTTGATCTTCTTGTCCTTCTCTGACATCTCTCGTCCAAACTCCCGCAGAAAAGTACAACAAAAGCTAAGATGAGAGGACACTTGCTATGTATTACTGACTTCCTAATACCAACTAAGTGAATGACAATTCACCTCTTTATGACAATCCTTGAGAATAACTGCCAAGTAAATATTGATATCACTTCCAGTTTTCTATGCCAAGTATGAACTGCTTCTGCAGACGAAATATTGGTGTGGCCTCACCTCCCTATGGGTCGTCCATAATATTCTGATGCCAAACACATTTTGGACAACCTGCTATTTTTCGGCCATTAACTATAAGTAGATAAGGGGATGCTCTAATCAATATACTAACAAGTGGTAAGCAACAGTGTGTTGTCGTCCCTTAGGGAAACCTAGTAGATATTCAATCTCTTGAGGCTCCAATGGAGCAAATTTGTTCTTTCCAACCCAGACAAGATTCTCCTTTCTGCACTGATTGATGACATATTTTTAAACACTTCGAGGTGGAGGACTGCCCGTGCTGCAAAGAGCACACCTGGACCATTCTGTCAGCTTTGCACTTGCCACACTTGTTCGCAAGCAGTTGACCTATGGTCTCGAGTCCAAGGAATGCCACCACTTCTTGTAATGAGGGAATGCCTCAAATATGTCCTTTGGGGGCAGAGGAATGAGATGTTCTCCATTCTCAGTTGGAGAAATATGGATGTAGCATTTTTTTCCTTGTTGCTGCACACTAATGCTTAGAACCCACAAACTCTAGTTGAATGTCATAGAAAAATCTTCAAACGGTCGTCCATCAACGTGTGGGATCTTGGGCCACATTTTCATAGTATAAAAATGGTGGTCCATTATCTTAAGTTGCCTTTTCCATAGAAAAATGAACATCAAGGCAACACTTTTAAAAGGACTGATACCTGATGTCTACTACACAACTTATTCTTGTAGACTCGTGTTGGGCCTCCAAGCGCAGAGTTTTGTAGGACAGTAGCAATTTTCCCTCAAGTGGATGACCTAAGGTTTATCAATTCATGGGAGGCGTTGGATGAAGATGGTCTCTCTCAAACAATCCTGCAACTAAATAACAAAGAGTCTCTTGTGTCCCCGACACACCAAATACAATGGTAAATTGGATAGGTGCACTAGTTCGGCGAAGAGATGGTGATACATGTGTAGTAATGATAGTAGATATTGATTTTTGTAATAGGAACAATAAAAAACAACAAGGTAGCAAGTAACAAAAGTGAGCACAAACGGTATTGTAATGCTTGAAATTAAGGCATAGGGTTCGTACTTCCGCTAGTGCAATCTCTCAACAATGCTAATATAATTGGATCATATAACCATTCCTCAATATGCGATGAAGAATCACTCCAAAGTTCTTATCTAGCAGAGAACATAAGACGAAATTGTTTGTAGGGTACGAAACCACATCAAAGTTATTATTTCCAATCAATCTATCCAAGAGTTTGTACTAAAATAACCACAAGTTATCCTTTCCGATCGATCTATCTAAGAGTTTGTACTAAAATAACACCATATGATACACATCAAGCAACTCTAATGTCACCTAGATACTCCAATGCCAGCACGAGTATCCGTGAGTTGATTATGCCATATGCGTTAAACAATTTCAGATTCATAATACTCAATCCAACACAAAGAACCTCAAAGAGTGCCCCAAGATTTCTACCGTAGAAACAAGGACGAAAACGTGCATCAACACCTACGCATAGATTACCCTAATGTCACCTCTAGAATCCACGAGTTGAGTGCCAAAACATATATAGAGTGAATTAATATGATACCCCATTGTCACCATGGGTATTCATAGCAAGACATACATCAAGTGCTCCCAAATCCATAAAAGTATGCAATCCGATAATAACGAAATCTCAAAGGGAAAACTCAATTCATCACAACAAGATAGAGAGGGGGAAACAACATATGATCCAACTATATTAGCAAAGCTCGCGATACATCAAGATCGTGACACATCAAGAACATGAGAGAGAGAGAAAGAGAGATTAAACACATAGCTACTGGTACAACGCTCAACCCGGAGGGTGGACTACTCCCTCCTCATCATGGTTGCTGTCGGGATGATAAAGATGGCCTCCGGTGATGATTCGCCCTCTGGCAAGGTGCCGGAATAGGGTCCAAATTGGTTTTACGTTGCTACAAAGGCTTGCGGCGGCAGAACTTCTGATCTAGGGTTATTTCTGGGGATTTCTATATTTTTAGGATTTTTTGGCGTTGGTTTCACGCAAAGATGGGCCACAAGGGGCCCAGAAGACACCAGGGCACGCCAGAGGGGGCTGGCGCACCCTGGTGGGTTGTGGCCACCTCGTGGATCTTTTGGCCCTCCCATGAAGCTTCTAGTGTCTCTTTTGTTCCAAAAAAAATAGTCAAAAAGTTTCATTGCAGTAGGAAAACTTCTATTTCTGCACAGAAAACAACACCACGGTAGTTCTGTTGAAAACAATGTTAGTCCGGGTTAGTTCCATTCAAATCATATCAAAACCATATAAAATTGTTGTAAACATGGCATGAATACTTCATAAATTATAGATACATCGAAGATGTATCAATACCACATCTTGTACTAGCCATATTAGCTTCTTCAAAAAAGCCCATTATATACTAATGGGTTGATCTTCTCATCTTTCTCTGGCATCTCTTGTAAAAAATCATGCACTAAAGTATGACAAAAACTAAGATTTGAGTACCATTGCTATGTATTACTAAATTCTTAATGCCTATTAAGTGAATGGCATTTCAGTTCTTTACGATGATTCCTTGAGAAGAACCCCAAAGTTAATGGTTATAACACTTCCAATTTTTCTATGCAAGTATGAATGGCTACTGTAGAAAAAATCTTGGTCCAGCCTCATCTCCCTATATGTTGTGCCATAATATTCCGAGGCCAATCACATTTTGTACATCCTGCTAGTCTTGTGGCATATACTATCGGTACACAGAGGGATACTTCAATCTATATATCAACAAGAGGTAAGAAACAATATCCACTTGGTATAAGTTGTCGTCCCCTTGTGTGTTCCATAGGGAAACCTAGTAGATATTCAATATCTTGACGCTCCAATGGAGAGACTTTGTTCTTTCCAACCGAGACAAGATTATCCTTTTTGCATTGATTGATGAAATATTTTAGAACACTTCGAGGCGGTTGATTGCCCGTGGTCGAATGATAACACCTTTTCTCCGTCTTGTTGCACACTAATGCTTAGAACACACAAACTCGGGTTGAATGTGATACAGAGATCTTGAAATGGTCGTCCATACATGTATAGGACCTTGGGCCTCATTTTCATAGTACAAAAAGGTGGTCCATTATCTCAATGTGCCTTTTCCATAGAAAAATGAACACCAAGATAACAATTTTAAAATGATTGAAACCACATCTTGTAATAGCCAAATTAGCTTCATCTACAAAAAGCCCATTATCTACTAATGAGTTTATTTTCTTGTCCTTCTTTGACATCTCATGTACAAAATCCTACACAAAATTATAACAAAAACTAATATTAGAGAATAGTTACTATATATTACTTCCATCTTAGGGCCAAATAAGTGGCTGGCATTTCAACTCTTTAGGACGAGTCCATTAGAATAACTCCTAAGTAAATATTGATAACACTCCAAGTTCCTCTATGCCAAGTATGAATGGCTTCTGCAAACAAGATATCAGCTTGGCCTCACCACCCTATGTGTCGCTCCATAATATTGTGATGCCAATCACATTTTGGACATTCTACTATTCTTACGGCATGAACTATCAGTACCAAGGGGATAGTTCAATCAATATATAAACAAGTGGTAAGCAACAATACCAACTTGTCCAATCACATTTTGGACATTCTACTATTCTTACGGCATTAACTATCAGTACCAGGGGATTGTTCAATCAATATATAAACAAGTGGTAAGCATCAATAGCAACTAGTACTAAGTTTCATCCCCTTGTGTGGCCCTTTTGGTACCGAGTAGATATTCAATCTCTTGAGGCTCCAATGGAGCGACATTGTTCTTTCCAACCCAAACAAGATGCTTATTTTTTGCACCTATTGATGGAATTTTTGAACACTTTGAGGTGGTGGATTTCCCATTGTAGAAAGATCACACCTGAACTGTTCTGCCAGCTTTATACTTGCCACACTCGTTTGCAAGTATTTGAGTTGTGTTCTCGAGTCCCGGGAAGGCCACTGCTTCTTGTAATGAGGGAATGCCTCAAATATGGCCTTTGGAGGTAAACAAGAAGAGGTTTTCTATTCTGAATTGGCAAATTATGCATGTAGCCTCTTTTCTTTGTTGCTACGCACAAATGCTTACAACCCACAAACTCAAGTTGAATGTCATAGAGAGATCGTGAAATTGTCGTCCATAAATGTCTGGAGCTTGGGCCACACTTTCATAGTAGTAAAAGGTGCTCCATTATCTTAAGGTGAATTTTCCATAAAAAAATTAAAATCAAGACAATAATTTTAAATGGACTGATACCACATCTTGTAATGGCCATATTAGCATCATCTTCAAAAAATATTATCTACTAATTAGTTGATCTTCTCGTCCTTCTCTGACATTTTTTGTCCAAAATTCTACATAAAAGCATAGCAAAAACGAAGATTAGAGAACACTTGTTATATATTAGTAACTTGTTAATGCCAACTAAGTGACTGGCATTTCACCTCTTTACGATGAGTCCTTGAGTATAACTCCCAAGTTAATGTTGATAACCCTTCTAGTTTTTCTGTGCGAAGTATGAATAGCTACCACACACAAAATACTGGCCTCACCTCCCATGTGTTGTGCCATATTATTCCGATGCCAATCACATTGTGGGCATCTTGCTATTATTTTCGCATGAACTACTAGTACAAAAGGGGAAACTTTAATCAATATATCAACAAGTTGTAAGCAAATCTATCTTCTTGGAATGAGTTGTCGTCCCGTTGTGTGGTGCTTAAGGAAACCTAGTAGATATTCAATCTCTTGAGGCTCCAATGGAATGACTTTGTTCTTTCCAACCCAGACAAGATTCTCCTTTCTGCACAAATTGATAATATATTTTTGAACACTTCAAAGAGGTGGATTACCCATGCTGGAAAGATCACGCGTGAAATGTTTTGTTAGATTTGCACTTGTTTTGCTTGTTCGCAAGAGTTGAGCTACGTTCTCGAGTCCCAGGAAGGCTACCGTTTCTTATAATGAGGGAATGCCTAAAATATGGCCTTTGAAGGCAGAGGAAGGACATGTTCTCTATTCTCGAGCGGGAAATTATGGATGTGGCCTTTTGTCCTTGCTGCTGCACAAAAATTCTTAGAACCCATAAACTCAGGTTTCATAAAGAGATCTTGAAATGGTCGTCCATACACGTCTGAGAACTTGGGCCACATTTTCATAGTATATAAAAGGTGGTCCATTATCTTAAGGTGCCTTTTCTGTAGGAAAGATGAACATCAAGGCAACAATTTTACACAGACCAATACCACATATTTTAATAGCCATATTAGCTTCATCTTTCATAGAAAGCCCATTATCTACAAA
Source organism: Aegilops speltoides (assembly GCA_021437245.1). Taxonomy (NCBI): domain Eukaryota; kingdom Viridiplantae; phylum Streptophyta; class Magnoliopsida; order Poales; family Poaceae; genus Aegilops; species Aegilops speltoides. Next base: position 499,819,104 of record CM038143.1, read on the forward strand.
TGAGTTGATCTTCTTGTCCTTATCTACATCTCACATACAAAATCTTGCACAAAAGTATAACAAAAACTAATATTACATTACACTTACTATATATTACTCCCTTATTTATCCAACTAAGTATGAATGGCTTCTATAGACAAAATCCTGGCCCAACCTCACCTCCCTATGTGTCATGCCATAATATTCCGATGTCAATCACATTTAGGACATCCTGCTATTCTTGCGGCTTGAACTACTAGTACACAAGGGGATGCTTCAATTAATATATAAAAAAGCGGTAAGCAACAATATCTACTTGGAATGAGTTGTTGTCCCCTTATGTCGTCCTTTGGAAATCAAATAAATAATCAATCTCTTGGGGCTGATTGATGACATGTTTTTGCACTGACATTAATAAGCGGTAAGCAACAATATCTACTTGGAATGAGTTATTGTCCCCTTATGTCATCCTTTGGAAATCAAATAAATAATCAATCTCTTGGGGCTCATTTTAGCTCTTTCCGATGACAATCACTCAATATTCTCCTTTTTGCACTGATTGATGACATATTTTTGAACAATTTGAGGTGGTGGATTTTCCGTGCTCTGTTCTAGAATCCCAGGAAGGCCACCTCTTCTTGTAATGAGGGAATGCCTGAAATATGGCCTTTGGAGGTAGAGGAAGAATAGGTGCTTTGTTCTCAGTTGGCAATTATGGATGTAGCCTTTTTTCCTCGCTACTACATACAAATGCTTAGAACCCACAAACTAAGGTTGAATGTCATACCGGAATCTTGAAATGGCCGTCCATAAATGTCTAGAGTTTTGGCCACATTTACATAGTAGAAAAAAAGGTGGTCCCTTATCTTAAGGTGCCCTTTCCAAAAAAATATCATCAAGGCAACAATTTTAAAAGGACTAATAACACATCTTGTAATAGCCATATTTGCTTCATCTTTTAAAAAACCATTATCTACTAATGAGTTGATATTCTCATCCTTCTCTCACATCTCTTGTCCAAAATCATGCACGAAAGTACAACAAAAACTAAGATTAGAGAACCCTTGCTATGTATTACTAACTTATTAATGTCAGTTAAGTGATTGTCATTTAAGCTCTTTCTGACAACTCCTTGGGGAATAACCCACAAGTAAATGGTTATAACACTTCCAGTTTTTCTATGCCAAGTATGAATAGCTTCTGCAAAAAAAATGTTGGCCCGACCACGCCTCCTTTTATGTCATGGCACAATATTTTGATGCTAACGACATTTTGGATATCCTGCTATTCTTGTGGCATGAACTAAATGTACACAAGGGATACTTTAGTCAATATATCAACAAGTGGTAATCAACAACATAAACTTGGGCTAGGTTGTCGTCCATTGTGTTGTCCTTTTGGAAACAAAGTAGATATTCAATCCCTAGAGGATCCAATGGAGGGACTTTGTTCTTTCCAACCCAGACAAGATTCTCCTTTTTGCATTGATTGATGGAACATTTTTGAACACTTCGAGATGGTGCATTGCGCATGGTGCAAAAGATCACACCTGAACCATTCTATCAGCTTTGCACTTGCCACACTGTTCATAAGCAGTTCAGCGGCACTCTTGAGTCCCAGGAAGGCCACCGCTTCTTGTAATGAGGGAATGCCTCAAATATGGCCTTTGGAGGCCAAGGAAGAAGAGGTGGTCCGTTCTGAGCTAGCAAATTATGGATGTAGCCTTTTTTTCCTTGTTGTTGCACGCTAATGCTTAGAAACCACAAAATCAGGTTGAATGTCATACAAAGATCTTGAAATGGTCATCCATACACGTTTGGGAGGACGGGCCACATTTTCAGAGTACCAAAAAGGTGGTCCATTAACTTAAGGTGTCTTTTCCAAATAAAAATGAACATCAAGGCAACAATTTTAAAAGGACTGATACGACATCTTGTAGTAGTCATATTAGCTTCATCTTCAAAACAATCCATTATCTACTATTGTGTTGATCTTCTCGTTCTTCTCCAACATCTCTCCTCCAAAATCATGCACAAAAGTATAACAAAAACTAAGATTGGAGAACATTTGTTATGTATTACTGACTTCTTAACACGAACTAAATGACTAGCATTTCACCTCTTTACGACGAGTCCTTCCGAATAACTCCCAAGTAAATGTTGATAACACTTCTAGTTTTTCTATGCCAAGTATGGATGGCTTCTGCCGTCAAAATACTGGCCCAGCCTCACGTCCCTATGTGTCGTGCCAGAGTAGTTCGATGGCAATCACATTTTGGACATCCTGCTATTCTTGTGGCATGAACTATTAATACACATGGGGATACTTCAATCAATATATCAACAAGTGGTAAGCAACAGTATGTACTTGGAATGAGTTATCGTACCCTTGTTTGGTCCTTTGGGAAACTGACTATATATTCAATCTCTTGATGCTCCAATGGATTTACTTTGTTCTTTCCAATCCAAACAAGACTCTCCTTTCTGCATGGATTTATGATATATATTTTTGAACACTTCGATGCGGTTGAATTCTCGTGCTGAAAAGATCACACCTAAACCATTCCGCCAGTTTGTACCTGGCACACTTGTTCGCATGCAGTTGAGCTCCGTTCTTGCGTCTGAGGAAGGCCTCAACTTCTTGTAATGAGGGAATGCTTGAAATATGGCATTTTGAGGCATTATATATTCTCGGTTAGAAAATTATGGATGTTGCATTTTTTTCCACAAATGCTTAGAACCCACAAACTAAGGTTGAATGTCATATAAATATCTTGAAATGGTCGTCCATACACGTCTTGGAGCTTGGGACACATTTTCATAGTAGATAAAAGGTGGTCCATTATCGTAAGGTGCCTTTTTCATAGGAAAATGAACATTAAGGCAAGAATTTTACACGGACTGGTATCACCTCCCTATGTGTCGTGCCATAATTTTCCAATGCCAATCACATTTTGGACATTTGGCTATTCTTGTGGCATGAACTATCAGTATACAAGGGGATAATTCAATCAATATATCAACAAGTGGTCAGCAGCACTATCTACTTGGAATAAGTTATCATCCCCTTTTGTGGTCCTTCTGGAAACCGAGTAGATATTAAATCTCTTAAGGCTCCAATGGAGTGATATTGTTCTTTCGAATCCAGACGAGATTATCCTTTTCACATTGATTGATGGAATATCTTTGAACACTTCGAGGCGATGCATTTCCCGTGGTGGAAAGATCACACCTGAATAATTTTGTGAGCTTTGCACTTCTGACACTTGTTCGCGACCAGTTGAGCTGCATTCTCGAGTCCTAAGAAGGCCACTGCTTCTTGTAAGGAGGAATGCCTCAAATATGGCCTTTGGATGAAGAGAATGAAGAGGTACTTTTTCCTTGCCGCTGGACACTAATGCTTAGAACCACAAACTCAGGTTCAATGTCATACAAAGATCTTCAAATGGTCGTCCAGACACGTCTAGGAGGTTGGGACAAATTTTCATAGTTGCTAGAAAAAATTGGTCCATTATCTTAAGGCTCCTTTTCCATAGAAAAATGAACATCAAGGCAAGAAATTCAAAGGACTGATACCACATGTTGTAACAACCATATTAGCTTCATCTTCAAAAGAGGCCATTATTTACTACTCCCTCTGTCTATAACGTAAGACATTCTTCAAACTAACATAACCTACAAAATGACTTATATTATGGGATGAAGGAAGTAATGAGTTGATCTTCTCGTCCTTCAGTGACATCTCTCGTCCAAATTCAAGCACAAAAGTATAACAAAAACTAATATTAGTGAATATTTGCTATGTATTACTGACTTATTCATGTTGGCTAAATGACTAGCATTTCACCTCTTTATGATGAGTCCTCGAGAATAACTCCCAAGTAGATGTCTATAACACTTCTAGTTTTTCTATGCAAAGTATCAATGGCTTTATGCATACAAAATACTGGTCTAGCCTCATGTTCCTATGTGTCGTGCCTTAATATTTCGATGCCAATCATTTTGGACATCCTTCTATTCATGTGGCATGAATTGTCAGTACACAAGGGGATACTTCAATCAATATATCAACAAGTGGTAAGCAACAATATCTACATGGAATGAGTTGTCATCCCCTTGTGTGGTCCTTTGGTAAACCGAGTAAATATCCAATCTCTTCAGGATCCAATGGAGTGACTTTGTTCTTTCCAATCCAGACAAGATTCTCATTTCTGCATTGATTGATGACATATTTTTTTAACACTTCAATGCAGTGGATTGCCCATACTGGAAATATCACATCACAACCGTTCTGTTAGCTTTGCACTTGCCACACTTGCTTGCAAGCAGTAGAGTTGTGTTCTTGAGTCTCAGGAAGGCCAATCCTTCTTATAATGATGGAATGTCTCAAATATGCCCTTTGCAGGCAAAGAAGAAGAGGTCCTCTGTTCTAAGTTGGCAAATTATGCATGTAGCTTCTTTTCCTTGCTGCTAGACATAAATGCTTATAACCCAAAAACTCGGGTTGAACGTCATACAGAGATCTTGAAATGCTCGTCCATAAACTCATGGAGGCTGGGCCACATTTCATAGTATATAAAAGGTGGTCCATTATCTTAAGGTGCCTTTTCCATAGGAAAATGAACATCAAGGCAAGAATTTTACATGGACTGATACCACATCTTGTAATGGCCATATTAGCTTCATCTTCAAAATAAACCATTATCTACTAATGAGTTGATCTTGTTGTCCTTCTTTGAGATCTCTCATCCAAACTCCTGCAGAAAAGTATAACAAAAACTAAGATTAGAGAACACTTGCTATGTATTACTGGCTTCTTAGTGCCAACTAAGTGAAAGGCATTTCACCTCTTTACGACGAGTCCTTGAGAATAACTTCCAAGTAATTATTGATAACACTTCTAGTTTTTCTTTGCAAATTCTGAATTGCTTCGGTAGAGAAAATACTGGCGTAGCGTCACCTCCCTGTGTGTCATGCCATAATATTCCTATGCCAATCATATTTCGTACATCCTGCTATTCTTGTGGCACGAACTATCAGTTCACAAGGGGATACTTCAATCCATATATTAACAATTGGTAAGTTGGTAAGCAACAGTATCAACTTGGAATGAGTTGTCGTCTCCTTATGTGGTCCTTAGGGAAACCGAGTAGATATTCAATTTCTTGAGGCTCCAATGGAGCGGCTTTGTTCTTTCCAACCCATACAAGATTCACTTTTCTATGGTTGATGACATAATTTGAACACTTTGTGGTGGTGGATTGCCCATGCTGGAAAGATCACATCTGAACTATTCTGACAGCTTTTCACTTGCCACACTTACTTCTCAAGAAGTTGAGTAATATGTCGCCAACGTATCTATAATTTTTGATTGTTCCATGCTATTATAGTATCAATCGTGGATGTTTTATATGTCATTATATGCAATGATATATCATTTTTTGGGACTAACCTATTAAATTAGTGCCCAGTGCGATTTGATGTTTTTTTGCATGTTTTTGGCTTTTTAGGAAATCAATATCAAAAATAGTCCAAACGGAGCAAAAACTTTTGATTAATTTTTGTTGGACCAGAAGAGACCCTAGAAGGTTTGAGAGAAAGCCAAAAGAGCCACGAGGGAGCGACAAGCCCTAGAGGCGCGCCCCAGGGGGGCACCCCCCAGGCTTGTGGGCCCCTCGTGGCACCTCCAACCCTAATTCCACCTCCATAAATACTCAAATATTCCCCTAACATCGGAGAGCCACCCGAAATACTTTTTTCACCATTGCAAGTTCCAGAACCACGAGATCCCATCTGGAGGCCTTGTTCGGTACTCTGTCAGAGGGGGAATCAATCACGGAGGGGCTCTACATCAACCTTGTTGCCTTTCTGATGATGCGTGAGTAGTTTATCACAGAACTACGGGTCCATAGTAAGTAGCTAGATGGCTTCTTCTCTCTCTTTGATCTTCAATACAATGTTCTGCTTGATGTTCTTGGAGATCTATTTGATGTAATGACTTTTTGCGATGTGTTTGTTGGGATCCGATGAATTGTGATTTTATGATCAGATCTATCCAGGAATATTATTTGAGTTTTCTCTTAACACTTTTACGCATGATTACTATAGCTTCATATTTCTCTCCGATCTATTGATTTGGTTTGGCCAACTAGATTGATTTATCTTTCAATGGCGAGGTGCTTTGTAATGGGTTCGATCTTGCGGTGCTCAATCCCAGTGACAGAAGGGGACATGACACGTATTGTATCATTGCTATTAAGGATAAAAAGATGGGGTTTATTCATACGTGAGTTTACTTTGTCTACATAAAAAGATGGGGTTTACCCAACATGATTTGATATCTTTGCAAGTCTCTTTGAATTATTGGTTTAGTTTCGTCTACTAGATTGGTTTTTCTTGCAATGGGAGAAGTGCTTAGCTTTGGGTTCAATCTTGCGGTGTCCATTCCCAGTGACAGTAGGGGCAGCAAGGCACGTATTGTATTGTTGCCATCGAGGATAAAAAGATGGGGTTTTCATCATATTGCCTGAGTTAATTCCTCTACATCATGTCATCTTACTTAATGCATTACTGCATTCTTTATGAACTTAATACTCTAGATGCATGCTGGGTAGCGGTCGATGTGTGGAGTAGTAGTAGTAGATGCACAATCGTTTCGGTCTACTTGTCTCGGATGTGATGCCTATATATGATCATTGCCTTGCATACCATTATAATTATTTGCTTTTCGATCAATTGCACAACAGTAATTTGTTTAGCCGTCGTATGCTATTTTCAAGAGAGAAGCCTCTAATGAAAAGTATGACCCCTGGGTCTACTTTTATAATATATTAAAACAAAAAATACCTTGCTGCGTTTTTACTTTATTTATTTTATTTTGTATTTTTATTTGATCTATCTATCTATCACCATACAATTTAATCTTGCTCGTAACCGTCAAGGGATTGACAACCCCTTATTCGGGTTGGGTTGCAAGGATCTGTTGTTTGTGTGCAGGTGCTGCTAACGAGGTGTTGCTTGGTTATCCTACTAGATTGATAACCTTAGTTCTTAACTGAGGGAAAGACTTATCTCTACTGTACTGCATCATCCTCTCCTCTTCGGGGAAATCCCAACACAGTTCACAAGTAGCATTGAGCTACGTTTTTTACTCCGAGGAAGGCCAATGCGTCCTATAATGAGGGAATACCTCAAAAATGTCCTTTGGAGGTAGTGTAAGAAGAGGTTCTCTATTCTCGGTTTGAAACTTATGGATGTAGCCTTTTCTCCTTGCTTCTACACACAAATGCTTACAAACTCAAGTTGAATGCCATACAGAGATCGTGAAATAGTCGTCCATACAAGTCTTGGAGCTTGGGTCACATTTTCATAATATATAAAAGGTGGTCCCTTATCTTAAGGTGCCTTTTCCATAGAAAAATGAATATCAAGGCAACAATTTTAAAAGAACTGATACCACATATTTTAATAGCAATAATAACTTCATATTCAGAAAAACCATTATCTACTAATGAGTTGATCTTCGTGTCCTTCTCTGACATCTCTCCAACAAAATCCAGCACAAAAGTATGACAAAAACTAATATTAGAGAATACTTACTATATATTACTGACTTCATAGTGCCAACTAAGTGACTGGCATTTCAGCTCTTTATGACGGGTCCTTTAGAATAACTCCCAAGTAAATGTTTATAACACTTCCAGTTCCTCTGTGCCAAGTAAGAATGGTTTTTGTGGACAAGATTCAAGCCCTACCTCACCTCCCTATGTGTCGTCACATAATGTTCTGATGCCAACCACATTTTGGACATCCTTCTATTCTTATGGCATGAGCTATCAGTACCTAAGGGGGTAATTCAATCAATATATCAACAAGTGATAAGCAACAGTATTGATACGTCTCCAACATATCTATAATTTTTTATTGTTCCATGCTATTACATTATCCATCTTGGATGTTTTATATGCATTATTATGCTATTATATATCATTTTTGGGGACTAACCTATTAACCTAGTGCCCAGTGTCAGTAACTGATTTTCCCATGCTTTTGTCTTTTATAGAAAATAGGTACCAAACAGAATGAAACCGTTTGATGATTTTTCTTGGATCAGAAGACACCTAGGAAGCTTCGGGGGGAGGCCAGAAGAGCCACGAGCCCACGACAAGCTCGAGGGGCGCACCCAAGGGGGGCGTCCCCCAGGCTTGTGGGGCCTCTATGGCTCCTCCAACCCTAATCTCAGCTCCATAAATACCTAAATATTCCCCGTATACCAGAGGGCGCACAAAAATACTTTTCCGCCGTCGCAAGCTTCTGTCCTCGTGAGATCCCATCTTGGGGCCTTTTTCGGTACTCTGCCGTAGCGGGATTCGATCACGGAGGGCTTCTACATCAATCTTTCTGCCCTTCCTATGATGTGTGAGTAGTTTACCACGAACCTACGGGTCCATAGCTAGTAGCTAGATGGCTTCTTCTCTCTCTTTGATCTTCAATACAATGTTCTCCTCGATGTTCTTGGAGATCTATTCGATGTAATCTTCTTTAGCGGTGCGTTTGTTGAGATCCGATTAATTGTGGATTTATGATCAAATTATCTATGAATATTATTCGAGTCTTCTCTGAACTCTTATATGCATGATTAATATAGCTTTGTATTTCTCTCTGATCTATTGATTTGGTTTTCCCAACTAGATTGATTTTTCTTGCAATGGGAGAGGTGCTTTGTTTTGGGTTTAATCTTGTGGTGTCCTCACCCAGTGACAGAAGGGGTAGCGAGGCTCGTATTTATATTGTTGCCATTAAGGATAAAAATATGGGGTTTATTTCATATTGATCGGATCTATCCCTCTACATCATGTCATCTTGCTTAAGGCATTACTCCGTTCTCGTTAACCTAATACACTAGATGCATGCTGGATAGCGGTTGATGTGTGGAGTAACTGTAGTAGATGCAGAATCGTTTAGGTCTACTTGCCACGGACGTGATGCCTATATTCATTATCATTGCTTTAGATATCGTCATAACTATGTGCTTTTCTATCAATTGCTCAACAGTAATTTGTTTACCCACCGTATGCTTTCTTTCAGGAGAGAAGCCTCTAGTGAAAACAATGGCCGTCGGGTCTATTTTAATCATATTATTTTCAGATCTATAAAACCAAAAACCCAAAAATACCTTGTTGTAGTTTATTTACCTTTACTTTATTTTGCACTTTTATTTATCTTTTATACCTATCTCTATCAGATCTCATCCTTGCAAGTAACCCTGAAGGGATTGACATCCCCTTTATCGCGTTGGGTGCAAGTATTTGTTTGTTTGTGTAGTTTCTATCATTGGAGACTTGTGTGTTCCTCCTAATGGATGAATACCTTGGTTCTTAACTGAGTGAAATACTTATCTCTACTTTTCTGCATCACCCTTTCCTCTTCAAGGGAAAAACCAATGCAAGCTCAAGAAGTAGCAAGAAGAATTTCTGGCGCTGTTGCCGGTGATATTACAGTCACACTAGTGAGTATTTGTGGATTAGTAAGGATATTTTTGATTGTCTTCCTTAGGAGTAGCGGTCGGGGACGAGCAATGGTCTTTTCCTACCAATATCTCCCCCTAGGAGCATCCATAGTAGTACTTTGTTTCGAGGGCTAATAAACTTTTGCAATAAGTATGTGAGTTCTTTATGACTAATGTTGAGTCCATGGATAATACACACTCTCATCCTTCCACCATTGCTAGCCTCTTCGGTACCATGCATTTCCCTTTCTTACCTTGAGAGTTGGTGCAAACTTCGCCGGTGCATCCAAATCCCGTGATATGAAATGCTCTTTCACGCATAAGCCACCTTATATCTTCCTCAAAACAGCCACCATACCTACCTATTATGGCATTTCCATAGCTATTCCGACATATATTGCCATGCAACTTCCATCGTTCCATTTTTATTGTGACACACACCATCATTATCATTTTGACTTGCATGATCATATAGTTGACATAGTATTTGTGGCTTGGCCACAATTGATATTTTTTATACATGTCACTCTAGATCATTGCGCATTCATATAGAGTCATATTCTTGTTCTAGTATCGAGTTGTAACTCTTGAGTTGTAAGTAAATAAACGTGTGATGATCATCATTATTAGAACATTGTCCCATGTGAGGAAAGGACGATGGAGACTATGATTCCCCCACAAGTCAGGATGAGACTCCGGACTTAAAAGAAAAAGGAGGCCAAAGAGCCCAAAACAAAAAAAGAGCCCAAAACAAAAAAAATAGAAAATAGAAAAGAAAAAATGAGAGAAAAAGAGAGAAGGGACAATGTTACTATCCTTTTCCACAATTGTGCTTCAAAGTAACACCACATTCTTCATGATACAGAGTCTCCTATTTTGTCACTTTCATATATTACTAGTGGGAATTTTTCATTATAGAACTTGGCTTGTATATTCAAGTGATGGGCTTCCTCAAATTGCCCTAGGTCTTCGTGAGCAAGCGAGTTGGATGCACACCCACTCAGTTTTCTTTTGAGATTTCATATAGTTATAAATCTAGTGCATCTGTTGCATGTCAATCCCTACTCCTTCATTGACATCAATTGATGGGCATCTCCATAGCCCATTGATTAGCCTCGTCAATGTGATCCTTTTTTGTCTTCTCCACACAACCTCCACCATCATATTATATTCCACCTATAGTGCTATATCCAAGGCACACGCTCATGTATTGGGTGAGAGTTAAAAAAGCTTAAGAACGTTAAAAGTATGAACCAATTGCTTGGCTTGTCATCGAGGTTGTGCATGATAAATACTTTGTGTGATGAAGATAGAGCATGACAAGATTATATGATTTTGTAGGGATAACTTTCTTTAGCAACAATATTTTGAGAAGACATGATTGTTTTATTAGTATGCTTGAAGTACTATTGTTTTTATGTCAATATTAAACTTTTGTTTTCAATCTTATGGATCTGAATATTCATGCCACACAAAGAAATATTACATGATAACATGTTAGGTAGCATTCCACATCAAAACTTCTGTTTTTATCATTTACCTACTCGGGGATGAGCGGGAATTAAGCTTGGGGATGCTTGATACATCTCCAACGTATCTATAATTGTTTATTGTTACATGCTATTATACTATCCATCTTGGATGTTTTATATGCATTATTATGCTATTTTATGTCATTTTTGGGACTAACCTATTAACCTAGTGCCCAGTGTCAATTACTGATTTTCCCATGTTTTTGTCTTTTATAGAAAATCATACCAAATGGAGTCCCAACGGAATGAAACTTTTTGATGATTTTTCTTGGATCAGAAGACACCTAGGAAGCTTTGGGGGGAGGCCAGAAGAGCCACAAGGCCACGACAAGCTCGAGAGGCGTGCCCTAGGGGGCATCCCCTAGGCTTGTGGGCCCCCTACAGCTCCTCCAACCCTAATCGCAGCTCCATAAATACCCAAATATTCCCCATATACTAGAGGGCACACCAAAAATACTTTTTCGCTGCCGCAAGCTTCTATCCTCGTGAGATCCCATCTTGGGGCCTTTTCTGGTACTCTGCCGGAGGGGGATTCAATCATCGAGGGCTTCTACATCAATCTTGCTGCCCTTCCGATGATGTGTGAGTAGTTTATCACGGACCTACGGGTCCATAGCTAGTAGCTAGATGGCTTCCTCTCTCTTTGATCTTCAATACAATGTTCTCCTCGATGTTCTTGGAGATCTATTCGATGTAATCTTCTTTAGCGGTGCGTTTGTTGAGATCCGATGAATTGTGGATTTATGATCAAATTATCTATGAATATTATTTGAGTCTTCTCTGAACTCTTTATATCATGATTAAGATAGCTTTGTATTTCTCTCCGATCTATTGATTTGGTTTGGCCAACTAGATTGATTTTTCTTGCAATGGAGAGGTGCTTTGTTTTGGATTCAATCTTGCGGTGTCCTCACCCAGTGACAAAAGGGGTAGTGAGGCTCGTATTTGTATTGTTGCCATTCAGGATAAAAAGATGGGGTTTATTTCATATTTATTGGATCTATCCCTCTACATCATGTCATCTTGCTTAAGGCATTACTCCGTTCTTGTTAAGTTAATACACTAGATGCATGCTGGATAGCGGTTGATGTGTGGAGTAATAGTAGTAGATGCAGAATCATTGCAGTCTACTTGTCATGGATGTGATGCCTATATTCATGATCAACAGTAATTTGTTTACCCACTGTATGCTTTCTTTCAAGAGAGAAGCCTCTAGTGAAAACTATGGCCCCTGGGTCTATTTTTATCATATTATTTTCAGATCTATAAAACCAAAAACCCAAAAATACCTTGCTGCAATTAATTTACCTTTACTTTATTTAGCACTTTTATTTATATTTTATACCTATCTCTATCAGATCTCATCCTTGCAAGTAACCGTGAAGGCATTGACAACCCCTTTAGCACGTTGGGTGCAAGTATTTGTTTGTTGGTGTAGGTCCTATCATTGGAGACTTGTGTGTTCCTCCTACTGGATTGATACAATTGTTTTTAACTGAGGGAAGTACTTATCTCTACTTTGCTGCATCACCCTTTCCTCTTCAAGGGAAAAACCAATGGAAGCTCAAGAAGTAGCAAGTATCAACTTGGAATAAGTTTTCGTCCCCTTGTCTTGTCCTTTAGGAAACCGAGAACATATTCAATCTCTCGAGGCTCCAATTGAGGGACTTTGTTCTTTCCAACCCAGACAAGATTCTCCTTTTTGCCCTGATTGATGGAATATTTTTTAAGACTTCGAGGCGTTGGATTTCCCATGGTGTAAAGATCACACATGAGCCATTCTATCAGCTTTACACTTGCCATACTTCTTTGCAAGCAGTTGGGCTTCGTTCCTGAGTCCCAGGAAGGTCACCGCTTCTTGTAATGAGGGAATACCTCAAATGTGGGCTTTGGAGGCAGAGGAAGAAGAGATGGTCTGTTCTCAATTGGCAAATTATGGATGTACCTTTTTCCTTGTTGTTGCACACTAATTTTTAGAACACACAAACTTAGGTTGAATGTGATACAGAGATCTTGAAATGGTCGTCCATACACGTCTAGGAGCTTGGGCCACATTTTCATAGTAGAAAAATGGTGGTCCATTATCTTAATGTTCCTTTTCCTTAGAAAAATGAACATCAAGGCAACAATTTTAAAAGGAATGATACCACATCTTGTAATAGCCATATTAACTTCATCTTAAAAAAATTCCATTATCGACTAACGAGTTGATCTTCTTGTCCTTCTCTGACATCTCTCGTACAAAAGCCTGCACAAAAGTAGAACAAAAACTAATATTAGAGAGCACTTACTATATATTAATGACATCTTAATGCCAACTAAGTGACCGGCATTTCAGCTCCTTACAACGAGTCCTTTAGAATAACTCCCTAGTAAATGTTGATAACACTTCTGGTTCTTCTATATCATGATGGCTTCAAAGACGAGGTACTGGCTCGCTCTCACCTCCCCATGTGCCATGCCTTAATATTCTGATGCCAGTCACATTTTGTACATCCTGCTATTCTTATGGCATGAACTACCAGTACCAAGGGGATACTTCAATCAATATATCAACAAGTGGTAAGCAACAATATCAGCTTGGAATAAGTTGTCCTCCCCTTACGTGGCCCTTTGAGTAACCAATTAGATATTCGATCTCTTGAGGCTCCAATGGAGTCACGTTGTTCTTTCCAACCCAGACAAGATTCTCCTTTTTGCACTAATTGATGGAATATCTTTGAACACTTTGAGGGCGGCTTGCCCATGGTGGAAAGATCACACTTGAACCGCTCTATCAGCCCTACACTTGCCAAACTTTTTCGCAAGCAGTTGGGTCGCGTTCTTGAGTCCCAAAAAGGCTACGGTTTCTTGTAACGAGGGAATGCCTCAAATATGGCCTTTGGAGGCAGATGAATAAGAGATGTTGTGTTCTGAATTGGCAAATTATGGATGTAGCCTCTTTTCCTTGTTGTTGCATACAAATGCTTAGAATCCATACGCACTCGGGTTGAATTTCATACAGGAATCTTTATATGGTCGTCCATACACGTAGGGAGCTTGGGCCACATTTTCATAGTAGAAAAAAGGTGGTCCAATATCTTGTTTAAGAACAGTTTTGGTCACTCTGACTAATGGTGGGCTATTATTGGGCAGGTTAAATCTAGCCACTGGTTTTGCGAGAGGCATATGTGTTAATCATGGCTGTAATCCAAATTGACCTGTGTTGTACCTCCATACTCTTCCTCTTTTTCTTGCTCTCTTCCAACATTCTTGCTTTCTTTCTCCCTCTAAAGATTTGAAGCATATGTCCATAACCTGTCAAATGTACACATACTGCAGTGCCCTTACATCAAATTAAAGGAGCAAAAGCATTTTCTTATTCCAATGTACATCAAACCACAATGTACCCCTTGGCCTTGTAAGTTAAAATCTCCTGCAACCTATGATGCACTAATCGAATCAATCAATATGATAAGGTGCCTTTTCCATAGGAAAATGAACATCAAGGCAACAATTTTACAAGCACTGATACCACATCATGTAATAGCCATACTAGCTCATCTTTAGAAAATCCCATATTTATTAATGAGTTGATCTTCTCGTCTTTCTCTGACATCTCTCATACAAAATCCTACACAAAAGGATAACAAAAGCTAAGATTAGAAAACACTTGCTATACATTACTGATTCTTAATGCCAACTAAGTGATTGGCATTTTAGTTCTTTACGACTAGTCCTTGAGAATAACCCCCAAGTGAATGTTGATAACCCTTACAGTTCCTCTATGACAAATGTGAATGGCTTCTGTAGACAAATATGGTCCAACCTCACCCACCTCCCTATGTGTCGTGTCGTGCCATAAAATTCCAATGCCAATCACACTTTGGACATCCTTCTATTATTGTGACATGAGCTATCAGTACCCAAGGGATGCTGGAATCAATATATCAAGTGTCCATCTTTGCCATAAAGTGTTTTTTGGCTGTAGAAGTTGTTGGCTTTGTGTGTATATTGAAGCCACTTTCTGAATCCAACAAAGAGTAGGAGGATTCTAAAGGAGGGAATGATGGGGCATTTGCATCAGGTGCCATTATATGTCATTACAGCTGAAGAAGTTCACAACTCCCCATTTGGATCTTGTTGCACTGTTCGCATTGTTTATATGAATTTTGTAAATGATCTTATTTACTTCTAATAAAAAATTATGGTATGAATTTATTCGAAAGTGTAGTCATTTTAGATTGGGAATTGTTCTAAATCGGCCGATCGACCGAGCTTTCCGTTGGTTGCTCGCTCAACGCATCACACAGCTCTGGGCCCCATGCATCACTTCCTTCCCATTATCCTCCACCCATTCGTTATCCCCTCAACGCTTCCTTCTCTTTCCCTTTTTTCCCTCTTCGACCGCCATGGATGACCTCTTGTATCTACACGTCGTGCCCTCTTTGGCCACCGGGACGACGAGCTACGAAGATGGCCATGGGAGCATGCTGCGAATCCAGGAGGTCCAGCACTGACAAGTGGTTCAATGCCTCGGGCACACGTCGCCACGGTGCCAGTAGGGACGAACTAAGTTGCGACCGCCGATTGAGGGGGGGGGGGATGCTGCAACCGGCCATGATAGAACTAGGGACCATCGGTGCAACGTGCTGCAACCAGTGGCGGGGCTGCATGCTGCAACCGGCTGGGAGGATGTTGCAACAGTGGTCGTACCCGACGATGGCGGCTGGCAAGTGTTGCAACCGCGTTGGTAGAAACTGAAACCGCGATCACTAGATGCTGGAACGTGACTACTAGAAGCTTTTCCAATGGTGACCACGACCTGACAACGAATACTGGAACTGGTACCCAGCGTTGCGGCAACTAGCTTCAACTAGGCTACGGCAGGGCGCTGCACCGACAACGAATGCTAGAACCGCAAGGCCGATTTGCTGGGACCGGCAGCTCGTTTTGCTGCAAAGGAGCGGACCACGTGAGCACCGGCGCAGCAACCGTCGAGCCGGCAAACGGCGCCACGATGTTGCAAGGGGGTGGTGGGAGGACGTGTGTGGCGACGAGCCGACACGCCGTGGAAACTACGAGCGAGGAGAGAGACGGCGATGTGTGTTTGCGTGTGGGGGAAAAGGCTAGATACCGATCCGACGGCCAAGCGCATCCAAATGAAACACATCTTACACCTAGGAGGTGACCGGCCCAAAGCTGGCGCCGGTCGGCCGGCGCCCAGGGACATCACGTTTCTGGATTTAGTTGCAAGACGTGCGCTGTCCGATCATTTTTTCCGTGGATAGAGCGACAGCCAAACGGCCAACCGACGGCCACTCACTTCGGCTAGCTGAGGCCAGCAGCACAAAACCAACAAGCAAGCGCTAGCGCAGGCCATCGTATCCATCTCATGGCGCTCCTCTCCATCCTACGCTCGTCTCCGCTGGCCGTCCCCGCGGCCTCTTCTCGCCGCCCACCCAACCATGGTGTCTACCTACTACGCGTCAGCACCAGGGCCGCGCCGTCGTCTCTGTCCGTGAGGTGCGAGCAGAGCAGCAAGCCGGGCGGCGGCAGCGCCGTCGACGTGTGGGCGAGCCGCCTGGCCATGATGAGCTTCGCCGCGGCGGTCGTCGCCGAGGTGTCCACCGGCAAGGGCTTTGTCGAGGTACGCTCCCATGGATCGACCTGTCCTGTGACGCCTCACTCTGCTGAGCTAGATGCTCGCTATTGACGGCGCTCTGCCCGCTTCGACGTGTTTTGCAGAACTTCGGCGTGGCAACGCCGGCGCCAGCGCTGGCGCTGGTGGTGACGGCGCTCGTCATCGGCCTGGCCGTCCTCTTCATCGTCAGGTCGGGAGCGCAGGATTGATGGATCCATCGCACGAAATAATTGAAGACTCTTTTCTAGAATACAATACAAACTTACAAAGTAAGCGGAGACCTATTTCTGAAGAACGAGCGTGCAAATCTTCTTTGCGTCTGGTTTGCAAAGATTCCTGGAGATTATAATTAGCATTACTTCTGACTGTAAATGATCTGATGTATCATGGTACTACTGCTGTGAGCATATTCATATAGCAAATTCTGGTTCAAATTCAAGTGAGCCAAAGGCTTCGATGTTGCTACCATTCTGTGTGTGAAACTGTGAATTCAGACCGATGCTCAAAGTTCAGGCTCTAACACCTTGTTAATTATTCAGTTATATGAATGTAATGTCCGTTCAGATATGTATATGCCATATATGAAGTCCCCAAAATAAAAACATTGCACATATAAAAGTAAAACATGCAAATGGATGAAGCATGTGTCTTCTGTAGAGTTGTGTGCGTGGGTCAACGTTGGTGGTACTGGTACCTAGAGTCACCTGAATTCCTGATGGATTTCTTCTGCACCCAGATGATTGCTTTCTGGGAACACTGGTCTTCCACTGGGGACATGAATACCTTTGATTTTATTTATATGTACTCCCTCCGTTCCTAAATAATTGTCTTTCTAGATATTTCAACAAGTGACTACATACGGAGTAAAATGAGTGAATGTACACTCTAAAACATGTCTACATACATCCGTATGTTGTAGTCCATTTGAGATGGCTAGAAAGACAATTATTTGGAAACGGAGGGAGTATGTGGTAGGTACACTGACTGTATGAACTTGCGATTGAAATGGAGGGAGTGCATCTTACACTTGGCAGGGTATACTGGAAGCGTGACGGCATGAGTTGTGCAAGTTTTCGGCCTGGCGATTTCCCTGCCTCGGAGTTGAGAAGGGGGAAAAGAATCTGCCATGGGAGCTATTACTTGGTTTAAGAACCCACACAAAATTTTCAGTGCTCAGCAGCATGTCCAGCACCTGCTGGAGTGTAGACAGACATCAGGCACGGGCACCCTGGCATAAATGGCAATCCGGGACAAGATTGTCATGGCAGCACCAAAAACTCCAAACCTCCCGTCATCATGCATTAGTATCTGCGCATTACACGACATTGTTGTGCGCCAGGTAAAATCTTGTGCCATGTTGATTTGCTTCAGGGACACTTCTTTTTCTTAGATTTATGGTTACTCCGTGTGCATTTTAGTAGGCATGTACTAGCTGTTTCTGCAATGATCCACTTCTTAAAAATATTCATGATCGCATGAATGATTGCTTTCTGGAGCACTCAGTTACCAAGGGTGTCGTGTCGAAGGTGAAATATTTTCCCGGGTGTGGGTGTTCCTTCTTCAGGCAAAACCTACTTCCTCCATGATATAACTTTCGTAATATGAGGCGTGCAATTTTTTATTGATGTTTTTATATATGGCACCATCTTGAGAAAAACAAGTATGAATAGCACGGTACCTTTATCTTGGTTTACTTAGCTCCTTATCTTTGTGGCCACCCAAAAATATGCCTTGCAATTTCAAATGGAGGGAGTGTATTTTACACTTGGGGAGGGCTTGAGATGTTGCCAAATATGGTTGTGCCTGGCAGTTTTCCTGTCTCAGCAGTTGAAAAAAGGAAAAAGGAACTTGTTGCTAGCTTTAACAACCTACATGAGCACACGGAAACTTTTCAAGTATTCAGCAGCATGTCAGCATCTCATCTTGGCGGACTGATCATGGCAAATCTTATCAAAAATTCAACTCCCCCTTCACCATGAATTAGCACCACCATATTACTGTATCAGCGCATTACACTACAAGCAAGTGATGCTGATTAACAGAACATACGCGGGAGCAACAATACAACTCCAGTTGTTATTATTATAGAGTAGGCTCAGTTCTGGGGAGATGGCCCAAGATTTAGTACAAATATTACATACCGAACATGACACAACAACAGAACAAATAAAAGTTGTAATACAGTAACAGATGTCTGCTCTTCAGCCTTTTGATCACAGTAGTAACCTTAACAGATTCAGTTCAACTGATCAGTTGCCGTTGCACCGACACAAATTCTCGCGGATGATAAGACTGACAATAACAAAACGGTCCGATTGCTTCAGCAAGTAACGAAAACAACCACTTTGACATGAATTTGTACAATAACATAACAGATAACCTTCTCGCCAAGTCGCGACGACACAGAAATGTGTAACAAAATGAAAGCGACAATGTCAACCTTTGCTGAGAACCGTCAGGGCGAGGCAGAGGGGCACGGACCGAATGCCGTGCCACATGCTACCCACTGCTTCTTGCGGCTGCAAGGGAGCATGCAGTCAGGAACCTTCTGCCACTCCTTGCTCACAAGGTTGTACATCACGAGGCGGTTCATCCGCTTCGCCTTCAAGGAGAGCATGAGCAAGCCGCTGTTGCCCAGGCAGGTCATCCTCATGTGCTTACCGTAGAATTCTAAGCACCAGATATTTGGCATTCTGTCCACCTCCTTCCAGAGGAGAGTCATCTTCTGCAACTCCCAGATGCAGACGCAGGTTGCCGCGTTCTTGCACAGCAGGCCCACAAGCATGATCTTCCCCTGGAACTCGGCAAGTGTGTGGTCAGTCAGATGCAGCGGCAGCGGGATGATGAAATGAATCCAAATCCCAGTGCTTACATCATATGACAAAACACCCTCGGGTTCTGAGCACATGAAGTACAGCGTGCTGCCAACCGCCACAGGCTGTGACCTGAAGTTTAGAGCAAGTGGGAGCTTGATGCTTGGAGGAAACTCGCCTGGCTGAGACCACATATTCAGCACTGAGTCATAGACTTCATGATTTCCATCATTTCGCAACCACATCACTTTGTAACCCTCATTAGAAGTTCTTCCATTCAGCACCATCCCTACTGACACTCTTGACCATGCCTGGACTGACCTGGGAGGAATTTCCTTTAGTGATTGTGTAAGAGGGTTGCATATGTAGAAGTTCCTGTGGCTAAGATCCAATAAGCACACAAGGCCACCTGCAGATGCCACTGGCATTACTATGTTGGCAGGAGCAAGGGGAACAGAAGGGTGGTGCCACTTGTTTAGTGAAGGGTCATACATCGCTACATTGTTGTTGCCATTCTCATGTGTGATTGTATAGAACCATGGCATTCCCTGTGGGACTTCAGAGTACTGCTGAGAGAAATTGTCTGAGCCTACCAGAGAACACCACTTCCGGCAAACAGAGCGGAATCGGAAAATTGCAGCCACTGGAAGCCTTGCAATGACAGTTTCAAAAAGGTCTTCAGGGAACTCACTCCAAATATCTAGCTTCATTGCTTCAGCCGAGTTCAGGAAGGATGCTTTCTCTCGGTTTCTGTCTCTGCGTGGTCGCTTGCGAGGAGGACATTGGTTAGCTTCCATGATCTTCAATAATTCCGAGTTGTATCCAGTCCTTTCTCCACAATAATCATCCTTGACCGAACCATGCTCAAAGTCAAGTAAATACCACCTGTAAGATATTAAAAAAAAGTTAGTTCATCTTAGTTGATTGCAAAGCAATAGAAGAATTCTGAAACTGCTAAGGAAAGGAGATGATCAACAGTTTAGTGTAGGACAGGAGTCATTACTTTGTCTTTAATAAGTGCTTCACAACTGTGTTCACAGGTTTGTCAAATCATGAACACAGGTAAGCAATTAGCTTTTTGTAGCAAGCTAGGATTGTTACATTTTATATTATTTGTTACGTCATGTGGTAATAACGTAGAGGTAGCCTGATCAAATAAAGCAATCTATTTTGCTAGCAGACCAACTAGATGTTTCTAACGAATATTAGAATTGCTCACCAAAGTGTAAAACATGCACATACTCTTGCAAATACAAACTAAAGTGGCACAGAAATATACTGTACTTTACATGCATATCGGATGAGGATGTTAGGATACTTATTATGCGCTCTAGGACAAGCAAAGCGACCATGTGCACAGTCTAAACACATTTTGAACCACCACCCAAACACATAGGATTACCAAAATGGAGCCTAAACTGTTTATCGTTTTAGCTATACTGACTTGGTGAGCACAGCAAAAAACACAGCTTTTTAACCAATGGAGTCGTTGATTTTATTATAGCTTTATCCGCAGGAAACCAAATGCATATTTTATTTCCTAAAAATACACAGCTTAACTAAGCTAGGCTAGAGATAATCCCCAAACTGTAAGCACTATTCATGCAATGCTTGCAGAAGCACAGCAATAAAGCGATGAACAAATAAGCATGCATCATCATGTTGTTCACCAGTTTTTATTTTTTTGTGGGGTATGTTGTTCACCAGTTTTTATTTTTTTGTGGGGTATGTTGTTCACCAGTTTTTATTTTTTTTGTGGGGTATGTTGTTCACCAGTTCATATACACTACTCTCTGAATTTCGGCACCTTGGCGTCATCAATCGAGTAAACTCGTTTCCTTTTTCTATTCCGTTCAAGGCTTGCAGCAAACAGTCTGAACGAGGACGGCGTCAGAATAATCACCATTTCCCGTTCGTCGCCTGGTTCCTTTGCCTACACGGAGCAGTACAAACGCAGCGCGCCTCCAAAGTCAACTTAATCAGGATATGTTATAGGAGCAGCAGCATGACATGCTCTAAAATAGTCTGTACGTCGCGCCTCGTTCCACCATCCATGGTCGTGGTGGATACGCGTGAGCTGCGCCGGGGCAATGTCAAACGCTAAGCGAAGCGGCTTCTCCGGAGGCCGGATAAAATAGTGGCATTAACAAACAATTTCGAGGAGGGAACGAGCAGGCTAGCAGTGCGGGCGACGCCACGGCCATTCCCTGTGTCGCACGCCACCGCGCCTCGAACTCATCGACCAAATCGACCGAGGCCACCGAGCGAAAAACGATGGGGGGAACTCGCTAGCCGCCGCAACGGAGTCCGGCGACAGCGCCAACAATCTGAGCGCGCCAGCGGAGGATCCGCGCGACCTAATTTCCGCGCCGCCGGGGCGCCCCAGCCCGCGCGCGCGGTGGATCAAACGGGGAAACGGGGGCCGAATTCGGAGGAGGCGCCGGGCGCGGGGCAGATCCGAGCGAATCCCGCCGCGGCGGGGAGAGGAGGGGAGGGGAGGGGAGGGGAACGGAAGAAGAGCGAGCGAAGGGGATTAGGGGGGTTGGGGATTGGTTTGGGTGCTTGCCTGGGGATGGGGCCGTGGGCGTGGGCGTGGACGGCGCCGTAGAGGTCCCAGAGCTCCTGCACCTGGCCGACCAGCTGCCGCAGCGCCGCCACCTCCCCCATCCGCCGCCGCCGCCGCCGCCACCGCTTCCCTCGGTCGCGGCCGCCTCTGTGCCCCTCTCGCTCGCGCTCTCCCCCCTCCTTTTGTGGGGTGGGGGTTGGCTCGGGCTCGGGGGCAGTCGGCACGCTGCTTTTCTCTCGCTGCCTTGCCCTTGCCCTTGCCTCCCCGCAGCAACCAGCCCGCCCGTGTGCCCCGGGCGTGTGTCTCTTTGTTGTTCTTTGTTGGCTGCGTGCGTCCGTGCGTGTGGCCTGGCGCGTGCGCGGCCGCTGGATTATATGCTGTGCGCCCGCGCGTGAGCCGCGGTGTCACTGTGGCCGCTTTGCTGTACTCGTGTGTGTGTGTGTGGTGGTGTGGTTACAGTGTAGCAGTGTGGTGGTGTTACGGTTGGTCGGACGGCTTGCTTGCTTGCTTGCCGTGCCCAACGGGATGGGTGCGGTGTGGGTTAAGTAAGAATAATTGTGTGCGTCTTCCGGTTGGAGCGAATGAAACGTAGCAAGGAGCCAAGGACAACAAGTGTGCACGTAGGCTAATTTGCCGTGCTGCTTGTTGCCTCGTTTAACGGGGTGTTGGCTTCAGACAAACGGAGGTGTTTCCTTGAAAGGGGTGTTTCCGCGATGAGAACGAGACAACGCTTGAATGGTTAAGAGGGCAGTGGTACCTTCAGCCCATCATTCAGAGATCAAAATCACGCGGTGCCTTGTTGACGCTGATTATTTCTTTTGATGAAAGTCTATGTTTATGTTGATATCGAGTTTTCTGTTGTGATTTTGCCAATTTTTAGGATCCCCAACGTGCCACCTTGTCTTTCGCTTCCCACTATGTCTCCTCTCTTCTACTCCCTCCGTTCGAAATTACTCGTCGCTGAAATGGATGTATCTAGAACTAAAATACATCTAGATACATCCATACGTGAGACAAGTAATTCGGAACGGAGGGAGTACATCGTTTTGTTCTTCTGGCTCCACAACCGGTACATGCATCAAATGTTGATGTGCTGATGAGGCATCGATTCGATGGTAAGAGCTTGTCTACCGAGATTTTATTCTTCCGAGTCGACCCCGTTGCACCTTGTCTCCACACAAATGGTAGCCCATATGCATTACTTGGCTTTTTTTTGCATCATAACTAAGCTACAATTTATATGTATTATTCCTTTGTAAACAAAAGTAAGACGTTTTAGGACTACAGAGAGAGTATGTTTTTTTTCCAAGTCAAGGGATTTTTAATCCTCCAGAAGGTGAGCGGCACCACGGAGGCAAGCCAAACCAACGAGTTCTTGCTATTCAACCCTTATCAGAAATTTAAATTTAAGTCGTTTCAGAATGTGGAACTTGAGCAAACTAACATGCCCAGTACTACAACTTACGTAGTACCCCGTGTCATCCTTTTGCCAAGCAGATTTTTTGTTAATCGAAGGCGCAAGCGAAATGGGCGGTCAGTGCATGATTACAGGGGTCGAATCGACACAATTATGATGAGGAATGGCCTCCTCCCCTCCTCTCATTGCGTAGCTTTGAATGCTTTTCATGAGTAGATTCGAGCGGCAGCTTGTCCCCATCGCCCCGGATTCTTCTGCGCCCATAAATCTCCCAAGAGCATCATAACCTACTCCTGCGTGGCGCCACATTTTCCCCTCGTCCCAAGCTTCGTTAACGCTACCCCTCCTCCTCCGCAGATAAACGGGCAGAATAATGTTGTTAACAGTAACAACTACAGTGGCTAATGGCAGTCGGGTGGTTGATCTGTTGGCCCTCTGCTGCGACGAGATCGATCGATGGATCGATAGATATATCTTCCGAGGGAGCTTTCCATGATGAGGGGCGAGTGATTTTATTCGCTGATATATTCGCCATCATGGCCGGCCGGCCGGTGGAAGCCGTGACGGTAACTTCCCCGGCTCGTCAGAGCGGCGGAGGGGCGAGCAATCGATCGCCACAGCTACGTATACAGTATATCGTATGCGTACACGCTATCGACAGATACGGCAAGGGTCACGGTAGTAATCACTGCTGGCAACGACAGGGTCCGTAGGCTGTCGGTATAGAGTAGTGGTGAGTAGTAGTACTCTGGTGGAAGTGGAAAGCATCATGACAGGCATTTTTCCATCATAATCCACGAATCACGATGCTGATTAAATCCGTCGGCGTCTCATTATACTCCTTGAGTACTCACTACTGCTACCCTAAATGATGCATATTTTGGCGCCGCAATGATTCGTATGGCTACCACTAGCGCCGCGTATAAAATGTGCTTGAATTGTTCTAGGCCTGTAAATTTGGTTCCTATTACTGCAAAATTTACACGGAAACTTCAGAAGAAATTCATTGACGGTATAAGCAGTACCGGTGCAATTTCCACGTAGTTTAACAACCTGCAGCAGATCAGAGAGGCCACTGCATCGCGATATTTTGCAGAGGATGCTGCTGCTGCTGATGCTGCTGCAGGGAATAAAGCAAAAGTGAGCTTCGCACGTGTGTAAGTAGAGCAGGGGGTGTGCGGATTATCGATCAGCTTCAGCTTCAGCTTCAGCTTCAGCAAGATGTGAATAAACCAGTATGCACGCACGGACGCTCCACCTTTTCTTTCTTTTCACAAACACGGATACATTCATACACACACTGGTTTGGTTTAGCTTACTACATGACTTGCTTAACTTAAGCAGTAGTAGTACTGGCTTTAGCTTGATCCAAAGATTACTTTCCCTAAACCTTTTCCTTTTTTATCGCCGCTTTTTTTTGCCCCCCTCTCTGATCTACCACCAGCTTTGGTTGGACGGATGGTAGGGAAAAATCATTGCGCCCTTGAAATCCCCCTTTTAATGATTTTCCCCGGAATTTCTCGCTCTGCTTTCCCCCTCTCTCCCTCCTCTGATCAGATGTACCGTCTCATCATCGATCTCTATTCTCTGGCTGGATGTAGGATGCTTGGGAAGATCATTGCGCCCTTGAAGGTTTGCCCCCCTCCCTACCCCTCGTGGTAATAATTAGCGAGCAATAACGCCAGTAATACTCTTTTCTTTTCTTTTACCACCAGCTAGCTAGCTAGAAGCACTTGATGGCCAGACGGAAAGATGGTAAAACCAAGCGAAGAGATCACTGATGTGCTGCCATTGCAAGAAAAGCTAGCACAATGTAACCAAAACATCGATGGCGCAAACCGATCTGATGGAGACGGGCTTGAGCGAGCAGTGGGGGTTACAAAATTCTTCCCAAGCCAAGCAACGGATGATGAACAATCATGGCGGGCAACAAAATCCACTCATGCCCGCTCTAACTTGCACTCCAAATCATCCCATCCGCCTGAATCACTCCTCGGCCGATCGATCCCTCTCTACCCGATCCGAGAAACACAAATTTTATTCAGGTGCGTGTGGTGTGGTGTGGTCTCGATCGACCGGTCGGTTGGCGGCCCCGAATGCGCAGCGCAGGTCGTCGTGTGGAACGGGAATGGATTCGGTGGTGGTGGCCACCGGACCGGGCCGGGCCGGGACGAATGAAATGATGATGATGATTGCTTCGCGTTGCGTCCATCGCATGATCGCATCTAGTAGTATCTCATTCTCCTCCGCGGAAGAAACAAGATGCGTAGTCCAAAAAAACGGGCACAGGATCCTACGACTTTGGTGATCTTCCGCTATATCCATCATTTTTCCGCATGTGATGAGTTGGACCGGGCCGGCGTCCGTGACCACGTGAGATCGACCGATCGGTCCGTGGATATATGGCCCGTGCACGCCGGCACCGGCACATCATGGCCTCCCGGAATTCTGAGCCGAGTCTCCGTCGGTCGACCGATCTAGCATTTCTCTTCGGATCCAGCGGCTGCCGAGATCGAGGCTGTGATCGACCGATCGATCACTAGCAGCGGCACGTAGGGATGGAACTATTGTCAGTACCGATGATTATTACGGAGGGGGGGGGGGTAAAAGTCGGTGGGGTCATGTGGGAGAGTATCCTGTGATACGGGAGCATATGTGCTCCCATGATACGGACTTCTGGACCCTCGGATCTCAGATCCAACGACAGACAGGGAGCTGCAGTAGCTGCTGTACTTGTGCGCATTTTTCAGATTTTATGAGGGCTTTTTTACAAAAATGTCATCATTTCACAGGAGCTCTTGGATCTAAGATCCAACGGCCGAGCTCGCACGGGAGCACCTAAGCTTAGGTGCTCCCGGAGCACCTGATATTTTCCCGGGGTCATGGGGCTTTTCATCCTTTTGATTAATCTTTGCTGAAAGATGTCTCTCTAGCGAGCGAGCTCCTGTGTAAAAAGATGGATGGACGGGAGGAACCTCTGTTGGAGCACGAGAGCTTCTGGATACGTGCCAGCCAGCGTCGGCAGGGGCCTCTCGAGCCGGGCGTCGTGCCGGCTAATGAAGTAATGATGGCGGTGCCGTCACGTCGCGAATAACTGTTGTGTCCCCGGACGTGCAGCTGTGAGTCTGTGACCCACCGGCACCGTCAAAACAGAGATCTTTAAAAGCTGATGGCCCAGCGGCTGTGGACGGCGGGATCGACGGGCGAGCCGAGGCTGAAGTTGAACGCGGATTGATGTGCGTCGCAGCTAGCTGAAGGCGCCAGGCGAACGAGGGAGCCTTTTTGTCCGGCAAAGATCCCGACGACGGCGATGACCGAGCGATCGACCGGAGAGGAGAGACGGACGGCCGTGACGACGGGACAGAAACATGTGCCGTAGGAGGAGACGGCCGGTGGGGTTTCGGCCATGATTCCATGGCGATGACGCGCTTTGTCAAGGGTGCATCATATGCCCGGTGATCGATCGATGCCCATGCAATGGATGAAAGGAAAGCATTCCTTCATCCTCCGTCCACCGTTCAGCTAAGCTTTGCCTCTGCGCGGCACGGTCAAGCACAACACTGATGACTCTGTGTCACCTATCCCATTTCATTCCATCCCCCACACCACACCACACCACTCTAATGACTGTCACCTTCGTCGATACTTTTCTTCCCCTCCTCCAGCACTCATTCCCAATAGGTCACCTTCGTTAGTATACGTACTAATTAGCTGTGTTTTTCCTCCTTGCCCTCACCATACCAATCCCTGTCTGTCACCTTCTTCCCTTTTTTTTTTCCCATGTGCGGTGTCTAAATTTGCTGTCTGGTTGATCGGGACATCTGCTATTTGGATCCCAGTACTTAAAATCCGGTGTATGGTGCAGCCTGTGCATGGGGCAACGGCTGCAAGGCCGGCGTGCGGCCAGGCGTGGCAGCGCGCGCAGGTTGGTGGAGGCCGCGGATCTGGCAGGTCCAGCGCATTTGAGAGGTGCGGCGGTTGCTGCGCCACGAGGTGGAGCCGGTGGACGTCGACCGGGGATTGTGTGCTGTGCAGTGCTTCGGATCTTCTCGGATTCGAAGATGCTGAGGAGCTCCGGGCGAAAGTCCAGCACTGACTTTGGGTCGGTGCCAGCAACAACGGCGCCATAGCCATGGTGACGTTCTCCTTTTTGAAGGTGTCGCCGTGGAGCTCCATTACACGACTCTTCGGGAGAAATCTCTAGCTTCAGATGGTCGAAGTGGGCGATGATGGCAGCTACGTCATTTACTTCTTTGAGGCATCGCCTTGGAGAGTCAGCATATTGCGGTTGCACAGATCTCTTCATCGGCGGGGACAGTGGCCGTCGGGGCGGTGGCTTTGGGTGGTTTCTGATTGTGCGTCAAGATGACAATCTCGGGAACAATGTGAGTGGCAGCTCTATGAGGTGGGGCTATATCTCGGCATTGGTTGGGTGGCATCCTTGTCCCGCTTGGGCCGTGAGGGTGTTGGCTCGGTCGATGCGCCCTAGAGGGGGCGGTTTGACTTTATGTCGGGGCGGCGGCCCCGGATGTGGTGCGACGTTCGTGGTCTGCGAGCGGTTGCCCTGAGTAGCGTGGGTTGCGGGCAGCTGGGATGTGCGGCGTGATGTCTACTACGCAATTTTATCCTTGTAGACTCGTGTTGGGTCTCCAAGCGCAGAGTTTTATAGGACAGTAGAAATTTTCCCTCAAGTGGATGACTTAAGGTTTATCAATCCGTGGAAGGCGTAGGATGAAGATGGTCTCCCTCAAATAACCCTGTAACCAAATAACAAAGAGCCTCTTGTGTCCCCAACACACCAAATACAATGGTAATTTGTATAGGTGCACTAGTTCGGCGAAGAGATGGTGATACAAGTGTAATAATGATGGTAGATATTGATTTTTGTAATAAGAACAACAAAAAAAGCAAGGTAGCAATTGATAAAGTGGAGCACAAATGGTATTGCAATGCTTGAAAATGAGGCATATGGTCTGTACTTTCGCTAGTGTAATATCTCAACAATGCTAATCTAATTGGATCATATAACCATCCCTCAAAGTGCGATGAAGAATCACTCCAAAATTCCTATCTAGCGAAGACATAAGAAGAAATTGTTTGCAGGGTTTTCAAACCACCTTAAAGTTATTCTTTCCGTTCAATCTATTCAAGAGTTCGTACTAAAATAACGCAAAGTTATTCTTTCCGTTCAATCTATCCAAGAATTCGTACTAACATACACCATAAGATACACATCAACCAACTCTAATGTCACATAGGTACTCCAATGTCACCACAAGTAACCGTGAGTTAATTATACGATATGCATCAAACAATTTTAGATTCATAATACTCGATCCAACACAAAGAACCCCAAAGAGTGCCCCAAGATTTCTACCGGAGATACAAGGACGAAAACATGCATCAACCCCTATGCATAGATTACCCCAATGTCACCTCGGGAATCCGCGAGTTAAGTGCCAAAACATATATCAAGTGAATCAATATAACACCCCATTGTCACCACGGGTATTCATACGCAAAGCATATGTCAAGTGCTCTCAAATCCATAAAAGTATTCAATCCGATAAAACGAAATTTAAAAAGGAAACACTCAATTCATCACAACAAGATAGAGAGGGAGAAACGTCATATGATCCAACTATATTAACAAAGCCCGCAATACATCACGATCGTGTCATCTCAAGAACACGAGAGAGAGAGAGAGAGAGAGAGAGAGAGAGAGAGAGAGAGTGAGAGAGAGATTAAACACATAGCTACTGGTACAAACCCTTAGCCCTGAGGGTGGACTACTCCCTCCTCATCATGGTGGGGATGATGAAGATGGCCACCGATGATGATTTCTCCCTCCGACGGAGTGCCGGAACGGGGTCTAGATTAGTTTTTCGTGGCTACAGAGCCTTGTGGCGGCGGAACTTCCGATCTGTCGACTCCTTTAGGGTTTTTGGAATATTTGGGATTTTATAGGGCGAGGAAGCGGTGTGGGAAGCCACCGAGGTGGGCACAACCCTCCTAGGCATGCCTGGGCCCCCAGGCGCGCCCTGGTGGGTTGTGCTCCGCTCGGAGCTCCCCTCTGGTACTTCTTTGGCCCACCGGGTGTCTTCTGGTCCGGAAAAATCTCCAAAAAGTTTTGCTGCATTTGGACTCCGATTGGTATTGATTTTCTACAATGTAAAAAACAAGCAAAAACAACAATTGGCATTGGGCACTATGTCAATAGGTTAGTCCCAAAAAATGGTATAAAGTTGCTATAAAATGATTGTAAAACATCCAAGAATGATAATATAACAGCATGAATACTTCACAAATTATAGATACGTTGGAGACGTATCAGCATCCCGAAGCTTAATTCCTACTCGTCCTCGAGTAGGTAAATGATAAAAGAAATAATTTATGAAGTGTGAATGCTAACAAATTGCATATGTTTGATCAATGATAATTTCAATCACTTTTCCTAGCATCATAACAACAATTCTTTCTCATAAAACTTCTCGTGTCAAAGTAGCAACCAATTCACATGTTAAGGTTCAAATAATGATTTCTCTTGAAACTCAACAACCTATATTCTCAATTGCCAAACAATTGCAATTCAACTTATTCAACAGAGTCTAAGTAAGAGCTTCACATACTCAATCATCATATAGTCTTCCATGATTGCTAGTGCTCAAAGTATATTCCTAGAAAAAATGGCATCCATCGAACACAGAGAAAGATAGGGGCTTAATATTTCGCCTCCCAACTCATTTATCATAGAGATAATGGTCAACAATAATAAATTATGATCAAATATATTTGACTGGTCATATGTGCCTAGATCTTTTTCCACCACATGATGCTTGCCAACTAAAGAATAATTGAGGTTGAAATGAGAATTTGTACTATTAACTCTTCTTATAAAAGTAAATACTGAAAAGTAAAAGATAGGCCCTTTGCAGAGGGAAGCAGAGGTTCTCATGCACTTTTTATTTGGATGCCCAAACTCTTAATGCAAAGAAACGTCACGTTATATTGCCCCTTATGATAGCAGCCTTTATTATACAGTCCGTCGCTTTTATTACTTTGCCGTCACAAGTTCGTGCAACGCTCAATTTTCCCTTACAATAAAAGATCGAACATATTTAGGAGCAATTTTTATTGCTTTATGCACCGATGACAACTTAATTGAAGGATCTTATTCAATCCATTGGTAGGTATGGTGGACACTCATGGCAAAAAACTGGGTTTAAGAGTTTTCAGATGCACAAGTAGTATCTCTACTTAGTACGATTTTTTGTCTAGCAAAAGATTCTAGGCAAACACCACATGTTGGAGGATCTATGACGATATAACGCTATGCAAATATACACAACCATAACTCATTACGTTGTCTTCCTTGTCCAACTTCAACTAGTTTGCTCAAGTTTGAAAATAATTAATGGGTATTCATAATCACAGAAGATTTCCAATATAATCTATTTGCATGTGAAAGTTGTCTTCCTTATACTAATCATTCATGAATTGCTTGTATGACCAATATTGTGATTGCCAAGCTTCAGAAGATTTCACTTTCTAAACCCAATGTAAAGCTACTACTAGGCATGATATGAACATTTAATTTAAACTTCATGATATTCAATTCATTCAACAATTTACTCTTAGGATATATGTGAAGCACAAGAGTAAATGACAAACTACTCCAAAAAGTTATAAGTGAAGATCAAGCGAGTAGTTATGTAAATGGGTAGCTATTTGAGGACTCTCTCTTATTTAAAAGTTTCAGATCTAAGTATTTTATTAAAATAGCAAGCAAAAAAATAAAATGAAATTCTAAGAATGGCACACATCGTGTGAAGAAGCAAAAACTTAGTCTGAACCGAGGCTAACCGATAATTGTTGAAGAAGAAAGGTGAGATGCCTACCGGGGCATCCCCAAGCTTAGATGCTTGAGACTTCTTGGAATATTAACTTGGGATGCCTTGGCATCCCCAAGCTTGATCTCTTGTGTCTTCTTCATTCTTCTCATAACACGGTTTCCCTAATTCTTAAAAACTTCATCCACACAAAACTCAACAAGAACTCATAAGATACGTTAGTATAAATCAATGTAGCACCTTATCATTCTCTACTGTAGCAAATCACTAAAATTATAAATTAACATTCCATACTAAATGGCTCTGCATATTTAATACTCCTATCCTCAAATAAAATCATTGAACAGGCAAACATATGCAAACAATGCAACCATAACAGCAATCTGTCTAAACAGAATAATCTGTAAAGGACGAAGAAGGATCCATACATATTCAACTTAAAAAAATCTTAAAAATTACCACACTGTAGAAAATTTATCATATCTTATTTTGCAAAAAGTTTCAACATTTTATCCCATTATAATGTTTCTAGAGAATTTTTGCAACAGCGATAAACTTTCTGTTTTGAAACAGCAACTCATATACTTGCAAAATAAGCATGGCAAAGCTATACTTGACATTTTCATTGAAGTAAAAGATGCAAAACATTATTACAGATAGCAGCAAGCAAATCAAAATAAAATAAAATGACGCTCCAAGCAAAATTCATATCATGTGACGAATGAAAATATAGCCCCAAGTAAGATTACCGATAATGTTGGAGACGAAAGAGGGGATGCCTTCCGGGGCATCCCCAAGCGTAGTTGCTTGGATCTTCCCTGAATATTAACTTGGGGTGCCTTGGGCATCCCCAAGCTTAGGGTCTTGTCACTCCTTATTCTTCTCATATTGATATCTCACCCAAAACTTGAAAACATCAATCACACAAAACTTAGCGGAACTTCGTGAAATAGGTTAGTATGACAAAGCAGATCATTCACTTTGGTACTGTCAAAGACAAGATTCATAATTGTTCTCACACAATGCCTACTGTAGCATATCATTTCTACAATTTATATTGATCAATATAAGCTATAGAAACTAGAAAACAAGCAAACTGTGCATTGAAAACAGAATCAGTCAAAAAACAGAACATCATGTAATGATCTGAAAAACAACCATACTTCTGGTACTCCAACAATTCTGAAATATTAGGACAACGTAGGGAATTTGTATATCTATCACCTGTAAAAAAATTCAGATCAAAAACACGTTGCATTGAATTTTGAAAATTCATGGACTGAACGCAAATGTTTCTATTTTTGCACAGATTCAAGTCAACTATCATCCACACTATCCCAAAGGCTTTACATGGCACTCTATTGAAACAAAATAAATAAAACATGATTACTACAGTAGAATAATCATGTTAACACACAAAAATAGTAGGTAAAAGTGTTGGGTTGTATCCCAACAAGCTCTTTTCTTTAATGCCTTTTAGCTAGGCATGATGAGTTCAATGATGCTCACATGAAAAATAAGAAGTGAAACACAAAGAGAGCATCATGAAGCATATGACTAGCACATTTAAGTCTAACCCACTTCCTATGCCTAGGGACTTTGTGATCAAACAACTTATGGGAACAAGAATCAACTAGCATAGGGAGGCAAAACAAGCAAAACTTGAAGATTTTCAACGCATAGAGAGGAAACTTGATATTATTGCAATACCTACAAGCATATGTTCCTCTCTCATAATAATTTTCAGTAGCATCATGAATGAATTCAATAATATAGTTATCACATAAAGCATTCTTTTCATGATTCACAAGCATATAAATTTTATTACTCTCCACATAAGCAAATTTATTCTCATTCATAGTAGTGGGAGTAAACTCAACAAAATAACTATCATGGGATTGAAAATTAAAATCATGATGACAAGTTTCATGGTTATCATTATTCTTTATAGCATACATGTCATCACAATAATCATCATAGATAGCAACTTTGTTCTCATAATCAATTGAAACCTCTTCCAACATAGTGGATTCATCATTAAATAAAGTCATGACCTCTCCAAATCCACTTTCGTCAATATAATCATCATAAATAGGAGGCATGTAATCATCATAAAAAATCTCATCAAAATTTGGGGCACTGAAAATATCATCTTCATCAAATATAGCATCCCCAAGCTTATGTCCTTGCATATCGTTAGCATCATGGATATTGAAAGAGTTCATACCAACAACATTGCAATCATGCTCATCATTCATACCAAACATTTTATTGAATTCTTCTTTTATCAATTGAGCACAAGTTTCCTTTCCATCATTTTCAAGAAAGACATTCATTAGTACGCGTCGGTGCTATACAAACGGTTTTAAACCCCATTCCGCGACGGCATTTGGAACCGTCACCTAGTGAGTGTGGGCGATTAGGGGGTCCTTCCCACACGACCCAGAAGCCGTCGGGGATAGGCCCTCCTGGGACACCAAATGAGTTCGTGTGCGATCGGGTGACCCACGGAAACCCAATCATTTCCGTAGGTATGTACATCCCACATGGTGAATCCCAGAAAACATTTCCGTATGTATGTACGTCCAACACGATGAATCCCAGAAAAACATTTCCGTAGGTATGTATATCACACACAGTCAATCCAAGGAATACATTTTCGTTCTTATGTACATCCCACACAGTTAATCCAGGGAAAACATTTCCGTTCGTATGTACATCCCACATAGGTTTATGTATAGGCTCGTGTGTGATACGTGTAACTATCACACACGCTCTGCCTTGGTTAACCGTTTGCTTTTATCAACTACATCACACACGATTTGATGAAGAAAACTGTGTGGCATTGGGCTATCCATCACAAGCGTTTTTACTGCTAGAACCGTTTGCAAAGTTCCATGACCCATTTAGCAGGTTTATTAGTTTATAATTAATAATTCCAATATTACGCAAATTCACATTTCACATCGAACAGCTGTTTGCCAATTTCATATCAGTCACATAGATATATTTTAACATCACAGTATGATAGCTACCGGAAAACAGCAAAGTACATCATATAGATAGTTCAACTTCATAAGAACAAAATTAGAACAATATATTCATTTCCCTAATCGAGATCATCCAGGCTCGCCTTATCCACCTCTGCTTTCAGTTCAATAAGAACCTGTTTTGCACTGGCCAACTGGGAAAGTGCCTCCTCCTTCGCCAACACCATCTTAGCAAGGTCTGATTTAAAAAAATCTGAGCTCATTATCCACCTTCCTCTTTTTACCCCGCAGCGTTGACAACACTATCTCTAAGCCTACCTCTGTTCTCTTCCTTATACTTGCTCTAGAGCTTTGCTAGGCACATCTTCAAAAACTGTGGCCACTCTTGATCAACCCACTCCAAGTAAGAACACTTCCGTTCATCCTATAATATTTAAAACTAGATCAGTAACAATTGTAGGGAAAATGGTGTTGGGGAACGTAGTAATTTCAAAAAATTTCCTACGCACACGCAAGATCATGGTGACGTATAGCAACGAGAGGGGAGAGTGTTGTCTATGTACCCTCGTGAGACCAAGCGGAAGCGATCACAACGTAGAGGAAGTAGTCGACGTTCTCCTCGCGATCGGACCGATCCCGCGCCGTTACTCGGCGCCCGAGTTCTTGACACACGTACAGCTCGATGACGCCCTCAGACTCGATCCAGCCGAGTGTCGAGGGAGAGTTCCGTCAAGACGACGGCGTGGTGACGATCTTGATGTTTCACGGCGCAGGGCTTCGCCTAAGCTTCGCTTGACGGTATGACCGAGGTGGAATATGGTGGAGGGGGCACCGACACGGCTAAGGAACGATCCGTAGATCAAACTTGTGTCTCTTGTGTGTCTAGAGGTGCCCCCTGCCCCGTGATATAAAGGAGCAAGGGGAGGGTGCGGCCGGCCTAGGAGAGGGCGCCAAGGGTGTCCTACTCCCACCGGAGTAGGACTCCTCCTTCCTTGTTGGAGTAGGAGAAGGGAAAGAGGGGAGAGGAGGAAGGAAAGGGGCCCGCACCCTTGTCCAATTCGGACCAGAGGGGGGGCTGCGCCTCCTTCCTTTTGGCCTCTCTTCTCTATTCCCGTATGGCCCAATAAGGCCCATATACTCCCGGCGAATTCCGTAACTCTCCGGTACTCGAAAAATACCGAATGACTCGGAACCTTTCCGAACTCGAATATAGTCGCCCAATATATCGATCTTTACGTCTCGACCATTTTGAGACTCCTCGTCATGTCCCCGATCTCATCCGGACTCGAACTCCTTCGGTACATCAAAACTCATAAACTCATAATATAACCGTCATCGAAACCTTAAGCGTGCGGACCCTACGGTTCGAGAACAATGTAGACATGACCGAGACACGTCTCCGGTCAATAACCAATAGCGGGACCTGGATGCCCATATTGGCTCCTACATATTCTACGAAGATCTTTATCGGTCGACCGCATAACAACATACGTTGTTCCCTTTGTCATCGGTATGTTACTTGCCGAGATTCGATCGTCGGTATCCAATACCTAGTTCAATCTCGTTACGGCAAGTCTCTTTACTCGTTCCGTAATACATCATCTCACAACTAACCCATTAGTTGTAGTGCTTGCAAGGCTTGATGATGTGCATTACCGAGAGGGCCAGAGATACCTCTCCGACAATCGGAGTGACAAAACCTAATCTCGAATACGCCAACCCAACATTTGCCTTTGGAGACACCTGTAGTACTCCTTTATAATCACCCGATTACGTTGTGACGTTTGGTAGCACCAAAGTGTTCCTCCGTAAACGGAGTTGCATAATCTCATAGTTACAGGAACATGTATATGTCATGGATAAAAGCAGTAGCAACATACTAAACGATCGTGTGCTAAGCTAATGGAATGGGTCATGTCAATCAGATCATTCTACTAATGATGTGACCTTGTTAATCAAATAACAACTCTTTGTTCATGGTTAGGAAACATAACCATCTTTGATTAACAAGCTAGTCTAGTAGAGGCATACTAGTGACATATTGTTTTGTCTATGCATTCACACATGTATCATGTTTCCGGTTAATACAATTATAGCATGAATGATAAACATTTATCATGAAATAAGGAAATAAATAATAACTTTATTATTGCCTCTAGGGCATATTTCCTTCAGTCTCCCACTTGCACTAGAGTCAATAATCTAGATCACATCACCTATGTGATTAACATCGATAGTTCACATCATCATGTGATTAACACCCATAGTTCACATCGTCATGTGACCAACACCCAAAGGGTTTACTAGATTCAGTAATCTAGTTCACATCGCTATGTGATTAATCACCCAAAGAGTACTAGGGTGTGATCATGTTTTGCTTGTGAGAGAGTCTTAGTCAACGGGTCTTTCACATTCAGATCCGTTATGTATTTTGCAATTTTTCTATGTCTACAATGCTCTGCATGAAGCTACCCTAGCTAATTGCTCCCACTTTCAATATGTATCTAGATCGAGACTTAGAGTCATCCGGATCGGTGTCAAAACTTGCATCGACGTAACCCTTTACTTACTAACCTTTTGTCACTTCCATAATCGAGAAACATATCCTTATTCCACTAAGGATAATTTTGACCGCTGTCGATGATCTACTCCTAGATCACTATTGTACTCCTTGCCAAACTCAAGGCAGGGTATACAATAGATCTGGTACACAAGATGGCATACTTTATAGAACCTATGGCCAAGGCATAGGGAATGACTTTCATTCTCTTTCTATCTTACGTCGTGGTCGGGTTTTGAGTATTACTCAATTTCACACCTTGTAACACAGGCAAGAACTCTTTCTTTGTCTGTTCCATTTTGAACTACTTCAAAATCTTACAAGGTATGTACTCATTGAAAAAAAATTATCAAGCATCTTGATCTATCTCTATAGATCTTGATGCTCAATATGTAAGCAGCTTCACCGAGGTCTTTCTTTGAAAAAACATCTTTCAAACACTCCTTTATGCTTTGCAGAATAATTCTACATTATTTCTGATCTACAATATGTCATTCACATATACTTATCGAAATCTTGTAGTGCTCCCACTCACTTTCTAGTAAATACAGGCTTCACCATAAGTCTGACAAAACTATATGCTTTGATCAACTCATCAAAGCGTATATTCCAACTCCGAGATGCTTGCACCAGTCCATAGATGGATCGCTGGAGCTTGCACACTTTGTTAGCTCCTTTGGATCGAAAAACACTTACGGTTGCATCATATACAACTTTTCCTCCGTAAAACCATTCAGAATGCAGTTTTTACATCCATTTGCCAAATTTCATAAATTGTGGCAATTGCTAACATGATTCGGACAGACTTAAGCATCGCTACAGTTGAGAAAATCTCATTGTAGTCAACATCTTGAACTTTGTCGAAAACCTTTTTGCAACAAGTCGAGCTTTGTAGATAGTAACACTACTATCAACGTCCGTCTTCCTCTTGAAGATCCATTTATTTTCTTTGGTTTGCCGATCATCGGGCAAATCCATCAAAGTCCATACTTTGTTCTAATACATGGATCATATCTCAGATTTCATGGCTTCAAGTCATTTTGCGGAATCTGGGCTCACCATCGCTTCTTCATAGTTCGTAGGTTCATCATGATCTAGTAGCATGATTCCCAGAACAGGATTGCCGTACCACTCAGTGCGGATCTTACTCGTCGATCTACGAGTTTACGTAGTAACTTGATCTCAAGTTTCATGATCAACATCATCAACTTCCTCACTACTTGGTGTAGATGTCTCGAAACCGGTTTGCGACAAACTACTTTCAAGTAAGGGAGAAGGTACTATTACCTCATCAAGTTCTACTTTCCTCCCACTCACTTCTTTCGAGAGAAACTCCTTCTCTAGAAAGGATCCATTTTCAGCAATGAATGTCTTGCCTCCGGATCTGTGATAGAAGGTGTACCCAACAATCTCCTTTGGGTATTCTATGAAGACGCATTTCTCTGATTTGGGTTTGAGCTTATCAGGATGAAACTTTTTCACATAAGCATCGCAGCCCCAAACTTTAAGAAACGACAACTTTGGTTTCTTGCTAAACCACAGTTCATATAGTGTCGTCTCAACGGATTTAGATGGTGCCCTATTTAACGTGAATGCAGCTGTCTTTAATGCATGATCCCAAAACGATATTTGGTAAATCAGTAAGAAACATCATAGATTGTACTATATCCAATAAAGTACGGTTATGACGTTCGGACACACCATTATGATGTGGTGTTCGGTGGCATGAATTTGTGAAACTATTCCACATTGTTTTAATTGAAGACCAAACTCAGAACTCAAATATTTGTCTCCGCGATCGATCGTAGAAACCTTATTTTCTTGTCACGATGATTTTCCCACTTCACTCTGAAATTCTTTGAACCTTTCAACTATTTCGGACTTATGTTTCATCAAGTAGATATACCCATATCTGCTCAAATCATCTGTGAAGGTCGAAAATAATGATACCCGCCATGAGCCTTAACACTCATTGGATCGCATACATCAAGATGTATTATTTCCAATAAGTCGGTTGCTCGCTCCATCGTTCGGAGAACGGAGTCTTAGTCATCTTGCCCATGAGGCATGGTTCATAAGCATCAAGTGATTCATAATCAAGTGATTCCAAAATCCCATCAAGATGGAGTTTCTTCATGCGCTTTACACCATTATGGCCTAAACGGCGAGTGCCACAAATAAGTTGCACTATCATTATTGACTTTGCATCTTTTGGTTTCAATATTATGAATATGTGTATCACTACGATCGAGATCCAATGAACCATTTTCATTGGGTGTGTAACCATATAAGGTTTTATTCATGTAAACAGAACAACAGTTTATTCTCTTACTTAAATAAATAACCGTATTGCAATAAACATGATCAAATCATATTCTTGCTCAACGCAAACACCAAATAACATTTATTTAGGTTCAACACTGATCCCGAAAGTATAGGGAGCGATGATGATCATATCAATCTTGAAACTACTTTCAACACACATCGTCACTTCACCCTTAACTAGTTTCTGTTTATTCTGCGACTCCCGTTTCGAGTTACTACTCTTAGCAACTGAACCAGTACCAAATACCGAGGGGTTGCTATAAACACTAGTAAAGCACACATAAAATTCCTGTATATCAAATATACCCTTTTTTCACTTTGCCATCCTCCTTATCCACCAAATATTTAGGGCAGTTCCGCTTCAAAGTGACCATTTCCTTTGCAAAGGTAAGCACTCGGTTTGTGCTTTGGTTCAGCTTTGGGTTTCTTCGTGGGAGTGACAACTTGCTTGTCAATCTACTTGAAGTTCCCTTTCTTTTCCTTTGCCCTTTTCTTGAAACTAGTGATCTTGTCAACCATCAACACTTGATGCTCTTTCTTGATTTCTACCTTCGTCGATTTCAACATCACGAAGAGCTCGGGAATCATTTTCGTCATCCCTTGCATACTATAGTTCATCACGAAGTTCTACTAACTTGGTGATGGTGACTAGAGAATTTCATCAATCACTATCTTATCGGAAGATTAACTCCCACTTGATTCAAGCGATTGTAGTACCTGCATAATCTGAGCACATGCTCACTAGTTGAGCGATTCTCCTCCATCTTTTAGCTATAGAACTTGTAGGAGACTTCATATCTCTCAACTCGGGTATTTGCTTGAAATATTAACTTCAACTCTGGAACATCTCATATGGTCCATGACGTTCAAAACGCTTTTGAAGTCCCGATTCTAAGCCGTTAAGCATGGTGCACTTAAACTATCAAGTAGTCATCATATTGAGCTAGCCAAACGCTCATAACGCCTCGCATCCGCTCTCTGCAATAGGTCCGTCACCTAGCGGTGCATCAAGGACATAATTCTTCGTGCAGCAATGAGGATAAACCTCGGATCACGGATCAAATCCGCATCATTGCTACTAACATTTTTCAACACAATTTTCTCTAGGAACATATCAAAATAAACATATGAAAGCAATAACGCAAGCTATTGATCTTACAACATAATTTGCAAAATACTACCAGGACTAAGTTCATGATAAATTTAAGTTCAATTAATCATATTACTTAAGAACTCCCACTTAGATAGACATCTCTCTAGTCATCTAAGTGATCACGTGATCCAAATCAACTAAACCATAACCGATCATCACGTGAAATGGAGTAGTTTTCAATGGTGAACATCTTATGTTGATCATATCTACTATACGATTCACGCTCGACCTTTCGGTCTCCGTGTTCCGAGGCCATATCTGCATATGCTAGGCTCGTCAAGTATAACTGAGTATTCTCGTGTGCAAAACTGGCTTGCACCCGTTGTAGATGGACGAGAGCTTATCACACCCGATCATCACGTGGTGTCTGGGCACGACGAACTTTGGCAACGGTGCATACTCGGGGAGAACACTTCTTGATAATTTAGTGAGAGATCATCTTATAATGCTACCGTCAATCAAAGCAAGATAAGATGCATAAAAGGATAAACATCACATGCAAATCAATATAAGTGATATGATATGGTCATCATCATCTTGTGCTTCACGATCCCCATCTTGTAGCACCACCATGATCACCATCGTCACCGGCGCGACACCTTGATCTTCATCGTAGCATCGTTGTCGTCTCGCCAATCTTATGCTTCTACGACTATCTCTACCGCTTAGTGATAAAGTAAAACATTACAGGGCGATTGCATTGCATACAATAAAGCGACAACCATATGGCTCTGCCATTGCCGATAACCGGTTACAAAACATGATCATCTCATACAATAAAATATAGCATCACGTCTTGACCATATCACATCACAACATGCCCTGCAAAAACAAGTTAGACGTCCTCTACTTTGTTGTTGCAAATTTTACGTGGCTGCTACGGGCTTAAGCAAGAACCAGTCTCACCCACGCATCAAAACCACAACGATACTTCGTCAAATAGACTCCGTTTAACCTTCTCAAGGACGGGCGTAGCCACACTCGGTTCAACTAAAGTGAGAGAGACAGGCACCCACCGGTCACCTTTAAGCAACGAGTGCTCGAGCGGTGAAACCATTCTCGCGTAAGCGTCACGCGTAATGTCGGTCGGGCCGCTTCATCTCACAATACCGCTGAACCAAAGTATGACATCTTTGGTAGGTAGTATGACTAGTATCGCCCACAACTCACTTGTGTTCTACTCGTGCATATAACATCAAACCATAAAACCTAGGCTCGGATGCCTTTGTTGGGGAACGTAGTAATTTCAAAAATTTTCCCACGCACACGCAAGATCATGGTGACGATAGCAACGAGAGGGAGAGTGTTGTCTACGTACCCTCGAGACCCGAAGCGAAGCGATCACAATGTAGAGGAAGTAGTCGACGTTCTCCTCGCGATCGGACCAATCCGGCGCCGTTACTCGGCGCCCGAGTTCTTGACACACGACAGCTCGATGACGTCCCTCGTACTCGATCCAGCCGAGTGTCGAGGGAGAGTTCCGTCAAGACGACGGCGTGGTGACGATCTTGATGTTTCACGGCGCAGGGCTTCGCCTAAGCTTCATGACGGTATGACCGAGGTGGAATATGGTGGAGGGGGCACCGACACGGCTAAGGAACGATCCGTAGATCAAACTTGTGTCTCTTGTGTGTCTAGAGGTGCCCCCTGCCCCTCAGATATAAAGGAGCAAGGGGAGGGTGCGGCCGGCCTAGGAGAGGCGCCAAGGGGTGTCCTACTCCCACCGGAGTAGGACTCCTCCTTCCTTGTTGGAGTAGGAGAAGTGGAAAGAGGGGGAGAGGAGGAAGGAAAGGGGGCCCGCACCCCTTGTCCAATTCGGACCAGAGGGGGGCTGCGCGCCTCCTTCCTTTTGGCCTCTCTTCTCTATTCCCGTATGGCCCAATAAGGCCCATATACTCCCCGGCGAATTCCCGTAACTCTCCGGTACTCCGAAAAATACCCGAATGACTCGGAACCTTTCCGAACTCCGAATATAGTCGTCCAATATATCGATCTTTACGTCTCGACCATTTTGAGACTCCTCGTCATGTCCCCGATCTCATCCGGGACTCCGAACTCCTTCGGTACATCAAAACTCATAAACTCATAATATAACCGTCATCGAAACCTTAAGCGTGCGGACCCTACGGTTCGAGAACAATGTAGACATGACCGAGACACGTCTCCGGTCAATAACCAATAGCGGGACCTGGATGCCCATATTGGTTCCTACATATTCTACGAAGATCTTTATCGGTCGGACCGCATAACAACATACGTTGTTCCTTTGTCATCGGTATGTTACTTGCCCGAGATTCGATCGTCGGTATCCAATACCTAGTTCAATCTCGTTACCGGCAAGTCTCTTTACTCGTTCCGTAATACATCATCTCACAACTAACCCATTAGTTGTAGTGCTTGCAAGGCTTCAAATGATGTGCATTACCGAGAGGGCCCAGAGATACCTCTCCGACAATCGGAGTGACAAAACCTAATCTCAAATACGCCAACCCAACATTTGCCTTTGGAGACACCTGTAGTACTCCTTTATAA
This sequence comes from Aegilops speltoides, assembly GCA_021437245.1. Classification (NCBI taxonomy): domain Eukaryota; kingdom Viridiplantae; phylum Streptophyta; class Magnoliopsida; order Poales; family Poaceae; genus Aegilops; species Aegilops speltoides. The sequence goes on from CM038143.1 coordinate 499,861,951, forward strand.
TCACCCGATTACGTTGTGACGTTTGGTAGCACCAAAGTGTTCCTCCGTAAACGGAGTTGCATAATCTCATAGTTACAGGAACATGTATATGTCATGGATAAAAGCAAGAGCAACATACTAAACGATCGTGTGCTAAGCTAATGGAATGGGTCATGTCAATCAGATCATTCTACTAATGATGTGACCTTGTTAATCAAATAACAACTCTTTGTTCATGGTTAGGAAACATAACCATCTTTGATTAACAAGCTAGTCTAGTAGAGGCATACTAGTGACATATTGTTTTGTCTATGCATTCACACATGTATCATGTTTCCGGTTAATACAATTATAGCATGAATGATAAACATTTATCATGAAATAAGGAAATAAATAATAACTTTATTATTGCCTCTAGGGCATATTTCCTTCAAATGGGTTTATAGCAACATAGAAAATCACCAATACTTATTTTGAAAAACTGAAGAAATAGGTTAATTATGGCATATCTTCTCAAAAAGATCAATGAATTGCTACTGACACAATAACCAAATTCTGAAACATCAGAAGCTATAATTAACTACAACAACGCTACAAGTTCTTACTCATGTACTATAAATAACAAATTGAACATTTTAAGAGGAAGGTAAATATAACTGCAACAACATAGCGATAGTGTTTGGATGACAGCAAATTGATACTAATAGGTGTGTACATGCACAAATTTAGTAACATAGAAGTAATAGCACTAAGGCATCCACTATTATGCCAAATCAGGTGTAAAGACAACTGTTGCTACATCTCGCATCGGTGCCCTGCACTGGCGAGCCGATGCAGCGGGAAAAAAATCAGGGACCCGAACTCCGGAGCACTTAGTTGCTCCGACGCCCAGTTCCTTCATGGCATAAAGATTTAGTATTTTACTGCTTGGCTGCTCGATGTATTGACAAGTTGGCTCCACAAACTGCTGAAGCGGTGCCAAATAATTTTCTAATGGCACCATTGATGAGATGGCAACATTTTTAGATACTAGGTACAAACTGTGACACTATCTTAGGATGCGTTTGGTTGAAGGTGTGGTATGAATGGGTTGGGACCGTGACAGTGTCAGAATCACATCTAACAAATGATTTGTAACAACAAAAGAGGATCTAACCTTCTCTGCACATGCCAAAAACTTCCTCCCACTGTCCACAGATTCAAACACAACTAGCTTCACACATGGATATTGATGGTGACAACGAGCAGACAGATCTTCAGCCACCCCGCTCCATTCGTTGCAACTGAAGATCCTAGGGAACTACAAGAGGAAGAAATGACTCAAATCGACCGCCGGGTAAAAATCCTTCATTCAAAGTCATAGTCCGAGAGAGAGAGAAGAGGGGCATACCCGGGGTGGAGTTGTCGGAGGAGGAGGAACCACTGGAGAGGTCTTTGAAGATGACCATGGCGACCCTGGCGGTAGGATGCGAGACGACGGGAGCGAGGAAGTGGCTATAGCTTAGGAAGGAAGGAAGGAAGGAAGGGGGAAACAGGGGAAATGTGACTTGTGGTCGGGGAGAAAAGGGGACGGGGAGGGGGGAGGGTAGATATTTTGGTGTAGGCCAAAAATTTTGAAATGCGGAGGGAAACTTTGCGCGCAGTGCCGCCGGAAACCATTCACTTTGAACGATAGTGTGCATCACAAACGATTCTTCTACTTAACGTGCATGGGATGAGTTTGACAATTGAAATTTTGGTGAAAATTTCCCCGCGTACATCATTGCATAATTTAACATCGCTTGCTAATTTGGGCACACAAAAGAGTGTACTGCACACAGACCAAACTTACTGAATCGAGCAATTTTAGTAATTAAACAGAGACAGTTCACCTAAACATTGCTCCAACAAAAGACCAACATTAAAAACAAAGCCTAAGTACGACTAATTTTAACAAATCCGCCGCCGCGCCGGCCTACGCATCGCCGGTGTGAGATGAGATGTCGATGACTTGTCCTGGCGACATGCTGCCGTTGGTGGACTCTGCGTCCCCCTGCTGAAGTCGACCGCGTCCTCGTCCTTGTCCTCATCCTCGTCCTCGGCGCTGCCCTCAAGGTTGTAGTACTCGTAGTAGTGGCTGCACCAGAGCTCGCGTTGGTACACCACCGCCGATTCCTTGACGGACAGACTCTTCTCTACCTCGACATGTGCCATGCGCAACTCCTCCTCCCGGTGCTCCTCGATCTCCGCCGCCTCTTGCATCTCCAGCTCCCGCTCGACGATCTCATGAGGAAGCAGGTGCTCCACGACCACTGCCACCTTTTCGGGCCTGGGTTGCTGCTACGTCTTGAGCTTGCATTGGTTTTCCTTGAAGAGGAAAGGGTGATGCAACAATAGTAGCGTAAGTATTTCCCTCAGTTTTTGAGAACCAAGGTATCAATCCAGTAGGAGGCTCCTCAAAAGTCACACGCACCTACACAAACAAACAAAGAACTCGCAACCAATGCAATAAATGGGTTGTCAATCCCTTCACGGCCACTTGCGAAAGTGAGATCTTATAGAGATAGTGTGATAAGATAAATATATTTTTGGTATCTTATAATGTAGATACAAAAAGTAAAGATGCAAATAAAAGTAGATTGGAAGCAAATATGATAAGAGATAGACCCGGGGGCCATAGGTTTCACTAGTGGCTTCTCTCAAGATAGCATAAGTATTACGGTGGGTGAACAAATTACTGTCGAGCAATTGATAGAAAAGCGGATAATTATGAGATTATCTAGGCATGACCATGTATATAGGCATCACGTCCGCAAAAAGTAGACCGACTCCTGCCTGCATCTACTACTATTACTCCACACATCGACCGACTCCTGCCTGCATCTAGAGTATTAAGTTCATAAAGAACAGAGTAACGCATTAAGCAAGATGACATGATGTAGAGGGATAAACTCAAGCAATATGATATAAACCCCATCTTGTTATCCTTGATGGCAACAATACAATACGTGCCTTGCTGCCCCTGCTGTCACTGGGAAAGGACACCGCAAGATTGAACCCAAAGTTAAGCACTTCTCCCATGGCAAGAAAGATCAATCTAGTAGGCCAAATCTGACTGATAATTCGAAGAGACTTGCAAAGATAACTCAATCATACATAAAAGAATTCAGAGAAGATTCAAATATTATTCATAGATAAACTTGATCATAAACCCACAATTCATCGGATCTCGACAAACACACCGCAAAAAGAGTTTACATCGAATAGATCTCCACAAGAGAGGGGGAGAACATTGTATTGAGATCCAAAAAGAGAGAAGAAGCCATCTAGCTAATAATATGGACCCGTAGGTCTGTGGTAAACTACTCACAACTCATCGGAGGGGCAAGGATGTTGATGTAGAAGCCCTCCATGGTCGATTCCCCATCCAGCAGAGTGCCGGCGAAGGCTCCAAGATGAGATCTCGCGGATACAGAATGTTACGGCGGTGGAAATTGTGTTTCGTTGGCTCCCTGGATGTTTTCGGGGTACGTAGGCTTATATAGGAGGAAGAAGTACATCGGTGGACGCCCGAGGGGCCCACGAGACAGCGGGGCGCGCCCTATAGGGGGGCACCCTCCTATCTCGTGGAGGCCTCGACTGCTTCTTGACTTGCACTCCAAGTCCTCTGGATCACGTTCGTTCCAAAAATCACACTCCCGAAGGTTTCATTTCGTTTGGACTCCGTTTGATATTCCTTTTCTTCAAAATACTGAAATAGGCAAAAAAACAGCAATACGGGCTGGGCCTTCGGTTAGTAGGTTAGTCCCAAAAATGATATAAATGTGTAAAATAAAGCCCATAAACATCCAAAAGGGGTAATATAATAGCATGGAACAATAAAAAATTATAGATACGTTGGAGACGTATCAGTTGCATGCTGGATTCCGAGGTGGCCTGGAATATTTTAGCGTGGATGGCCTCGACCCGGGCCAGGGCGACATCGGTGGCACGGACGGCAGCTCGAGCGCTCTCAGCAATTGCAGTCACCGTCGTAGCAGCAGTTGCGGCCGTCTCGGCTGCTACAGCTGCCCTGTCGCTTGCAGCAGACGCCCTCTCGGTGGAAGTGGTCGCGCTTAATGCGGATCCAGCGATACTCTCGGCGTAGGCGGCCACACTCTCGACACAGGCGGCGACGCTTGGGGGGGGGGGTGGGACGCGGCCATTGTATGGGCCTTCACGAAGCATTTCCATGGCGTCATCTTTGCAAGAAGGGGGTGTGGGAATGGGGATCGGGATTTGTGGGTTCGGGGGTTGTCGGCACTGGAGTAGACGAGCCGGCGAAGCTTAAGGAGGAAGACTTAAATAGACCCAGATTTTTGCATCGCAAACGATTCCTACAAAAAAAACTGTGTATGGTGTTGTAGATATTTTTTATTAGCTGTGAAAGACGAATTTGGAGTAAAGTGGCAACGGATGGTGTTTTAAATGTATGAGAAAATTTGTAGTACTAATACAACTATCATGTTAAAATTTGGAAAATTTCAGGGGTCATTTGACCTTTTAAGACATTTAAGTGATTTTCTAGCCATTTAATGACCGTAAGTTAAAATTTGAACTACATGTACATGCAACAGCTAACCAAAACGGTTTGAAAAGTCATATTTTATGTACTTGTGTGCGATTTAATTCCACGTGCAGTAAATTGGAAGGAATTTTCAAACATATTGGTCTAACGGGTATGGCACAATTAAGCATGGAGTGCCATGGCATTTAAAATCCAAAAAATTAAAAACATGAAACCTTGCTTGAGGTAATGTCATACCACCAAGATGATGTGGTACAAAAATTTGCCTATTTGACAAAAGTTTGGACACACACTCCTCACAAACCGGAGCAACTCACTAGAAAGCTCATGGTTCCGAGAGGGAACAATACATGTTTGCTGACAAACGGCAGATAGCTTCCTCTTACGGCCTTCAAATTTTTCTACGTGTAATGTGCACTGATACTAACTGTCATGTGAAAATTTGGGAAATTTCAGGGGTCATTTGACCTTTTAAAGAGATTTAAGCGATTTCCTAGCCATTTAATGACCGTACGTAATTCAAATTTGAACTAGATGTACATGCAACGACTAACCATAACGGTTTGAAAAATCATATTTGTGTACTTGTGCGTGAGTTAATTCCATGTGTAGTAAATTAGAAGGAATTTTCAAACATATTGGTCTCACGGCGTGGGCACATGCATGTACATGCATGGAGTGCCATGTCATTGTTATCTATTTATATATAAAAAGTAATTGATGGGTTAATTAGAGACAAGAGAATTAGCCTAGAAAATTCTACGTTAATTAGAAAATACTAGCCCTCGATCTGGTGGGTCTTTTAAAATTATAGTTATACAACCGTTAGATATGTGTAACATGTTCCATAAAAAGATATGTGCTACATATCAATTACTTTTTATAGACTGATGGACCATGAGTCGTGCCATACATAAAAAACAACGTTTCAGTCACGTCGCTTTATAATATCAAATATGTAACAGCGTGCAGTTCAAAAAAACATACATAGGTGACGTGACGTGGGTGCATTGAACTTTCCTCAAAAAAGCTACATGCAAGACGTAGGTGCATTGGATTTTCCTCGGAAAAAAAATGAAGCTACATGTATGGCGTGTGCTGAGAAAAAAAATCCCTTTGATATTCTATATCTACCCTGACTTCTCCGCATTATTTTCCTCCTCAAGCTGACCCTCTCGCTGCTGCTGCCGCTGCGGTTCAGCCCTGGCCCTCAGCTTGCCTAGGCAAGGATCTTTAGGTTCATCAATCACAGGTAACGTATATATAACATTGTCCTAATGGACCATGGTGTCTATCCCTAAAGCCCAACTAACGGGATATTGGTCTGCTCCATCATAATGAAACTAGAGAATTGCACCTAAAATCTTTCGGTCCAGCGAGGGCGGCATCATCGAGTTCCCAATGAACATGGTGATCCCCTTGCTGACTCGCTGATGTTTCTTGAGGAAGACGACTCTGCACGTAGTGGAACGGCCGGATGCGTTGGGTCAGAGAACCTCCACGAAGGACAGCTTGTGGAGCTGCCTCCGCAGGGCGCCCTAGCAGGCAAACGCAAAGCCCCATCTATCTATCCATCATCAGCCGCCACACGGTTGTGTTCCGGGGACGAAACTGGCATTAGGCATCTTCATATGATTTCTCGGGCGGTGTCGGTGAACAATGCCATGACAATGCAGACCTCGCCAATCCACAGGTACATGAGCAGCATGGCTTGTGGTCTAGTGAGCGGCATCATCAAGTTCCCAACGAATGTGGTGATCCCCTTGCCGACTCGCTGACATTCACGGATTCGCTGGAGGACGACGACTCCGCACGTAGTGGAAGACCTGATGCGTTGGGACAAAGAACCTCCATGAAGGACAGCTTGTGGAGCTGCCGCCACAAGGCGCCCTAGCACACAAATGCAAAGCCCTATCTATTTACCATCAGCCGCCGCACGGTTGTGTTCCGGGGACGAAACTGGCATCAAGCGTCTTCATTGATCTCTTGGGTGGTGTCGGCGGACGATGCCATGATAATGAAGACCTCGACAAGCTACAGGTACATGAGCAGCAGGGCGAGCATTGTTTGCCAACCTGTAAGATGCTAACCTCGCACTTGAGCCGCGTAGAAGAAGCAGACCTCGGCAAGAGGTACAAGATTGGAATGTGGACTGCCCCTGGTACATAGCTAAGATGAACTGACACGTACATCTGGTAACGCCTTCTGGCATGTTTGAAATTTTCATTAGCGGTTGTTGGCTTGAACATGTGTACGTAAGAAGCGTGAGGAGGCATTTATTATTCGCCTTGCAAATAACTGCTACTATCCCACCATACAGTGGAACCGAAGAAACGAGTGGACATCATACCTATACACCCTAATGGAAAATAGTACAACTCTTTAGTGATCTAAACGCTCATATATTTCTTTACGGAGGAAGTACAACATACCTGAGAGTTCAATAGTTGTCCATCCAGCATTAGATTCATATAACATTCCACGCTTTTGTAACTATGAGAAATTTGTCTATAATTTGTTTGCACTACATGTATAAATTAATGCATGGACGTGAACATATTTTTGGTATGCATGAACAAATTTGTAAAGTCAACTAAGAAATTACTTTTTACCTAAGCCGGCATCCATAAGCAGATCCTTCTACTATTTTTTGCAAGTATGAATACATTTTTATACAATTTTCAATACATTTTAAATTGGTATAGAAAAAAATCCAACTAAGAAGTACAGGTTTTTGTATTTGTAGAGTACATAATACATTATTTTAATGAAGACATATTTATTTTTCAATGCACATGCCATCGTATCAAGTTCTATTTATATAACGTCAAACTTTATTAGAAAAACTATATATAACAAAAAAAATGGAAAATCATATGCCGGAGTGTTGCATTCAGAATTTGGGTTCCTAGCTTTAATTCCATGTAACAACATATTGTGAGGAAGACGGTAATGATTTGTTGATCAAGATGAAATTATCAAACACCTCTTTCTCAAATGTCCTCTCGCCAAGCTTTTATGGCATATGATTCATGTAGCCTTTAATGTCAGCCCTCCAGATAGTACAAACACATTATTTGAGACGTGCCTAAATGTAGTGGAGCCAAATACTATGCGACATATTCGAATAGGAGTATGCGCATTACTTTGGGCTATATGGAATTGCATAAATAACACAATCTTTAACAGACAAACTCGTATACATTTTTTGCATGTTATATACAGAGTCGCTGCTTCGATCGTACGTGGTCATCACTCAGTCATGCGGTAACCAACATATGGCTATTGGGTGCAACCACTGGAAGACGGTAGAACGGGATACTTACAACCGGTTTGGATGGCAGTCCAATAATAGGCTAGGTGTTTAGTCATCTTGACCCTGTTTTTGCCGGTTGTGGTAGTTTTTATCTTCAATTTACTTTCGCTCTCATAGACCGTTTGGACCATTTGCTTAATAACATGGTTGCATGCATCATTCTAATGCAGAGGCCAGGGGTGACCCTCCTCTTCAAAAAAATTACTTCCATTTGCTTCAATATGTTACATGTGCTGAATTATGTCTTCTGTGTTAAATATTTGATGTGAGTGCAGGGTTGAAGTAAGAGATGGGACTACATTATACAACATTTAGGTATGATATATATTTTTCCAGCCTAGAGATGCAACTTTACTTCTTTGTAGTGTTAGGAATTATGAAATCAATGAATATACTATGTTTGTGTGTATCTATCTATTTGTTTGCATCAATTGTGTTTTTAGGTCATCTAACCATGTTCAAATAATACATGTCATGTGGAATCAAATATGCTTAAAAACATATATGACATAAAACATAACCTCTCTGATATATTTGTACAATGACAATAACATCTTGGAGGGATTTTAAATGTCATGTAATACCTCCTTAAAGAAATATAAGAGCGTTAATATCACTAAAGTAGCGATATAAGCGCTCTTATATATTTCTTTACGTACGGAGGAGTATCTCCAATGACTCATCTGCCATAATATTCACGGAGTAACTCATGGTCAAGAAAATCTTACACGTACCCTTATTAAGCGTTTTCGATATCCATGGGTACCAAACTCATGGTGAAGTCAACATTTTTCCGTGTTACCAAGGATGAATTCGTCTATGTTTTACTTCATGAAGAATTTTAACAACATTTTTCCATTAGTCAAGTTGACCGGACAATAAAGCTATTGTAAACTTAAATGCTAACATCCATATATATCTAACATCACATGAAAACTATCACCTAGCTTGTAGATTAAAGTTTATTTCTATCCAGCGATCCAATATGACTTGTACATATACATATGTATAATTTGGTACTTATAGGAATGCTATAATTAATCATCATTATTCTAACAAAGTAGCATAATAATAATAGTTGTGGTTATACATATGTATTATTTCCTACCCAAAATGTGAACGTATAGAAAGAAAATAAATTTCTTTTCCAAATTCTTTGAATTTTGAATAAATTAAAGATGTAGCCCTCGCACATTGTGTTCTCCCCAAAAAACTTACAAAATTCTAGCCTGCACATCGGGCGGGCCACTCTGCTAGTTCCAAAAAATTAAAAAATGATCAGAAAAACATGAAATCTTGCTTGATGTAATGTCATGCCACCAAGATGATGTGGTACAAAAATTGGTTTGCTTGACGAAAGTTTGGACATACACCCCTCACAAACCGGAGCAACTCACTAGAAGGCTCGTGGTTCCTAGAGGAACAATGCATGTTTGATGACGAACGGCGGATATCTTCCTCTTACGGCCTTCAAAATGTTTATACGTGTAATGTGCACTGATACTAATTGTCATGTGAAAATTTGGAAAATTACATGGGTCATTTGACCTTTAAGAGATTTAAGTGATTTCCAAGCCATTTAATGACCGTACGTAATTCAAATTTGAACTAGATGTACATGCAACGACTAACCATCACGGTTTGAAAAATCATATTTGTGTACTTGTGTGCGAGTTAATTCCATGTGGAGTAAATTAGAAGGAATTTTCAAACATATTGGTCTCACAGCATGGAAACATGCATGTACATGCATGGAGTGCCATGGCATTGTTATTCTAAAAAATTAAAAAATGATCAGAAAAACATGAAACCATGCTTGATGTAATGCCATGCCACCAAGATGATGTGGTAAAAAAATTGGCTTGCTTGACGAAAGTTTGGACACACACCCTCACAAACCGGAGCAACTCACTAGAAGGCTCGTGGTTCTGAGAAGGAACAATGCATGTTTGATGACGAACGACGGATAGCTTCCTCTTACGGCCTTCAAAATGTTTCTACGTGTAATGTGCACTGATACTAACTGTCATGTGAAAAATTGAAAAATTCCAGGGGTCATTTGACTTTTTAAAGAGATTTAAGTGATTTCCTAGCCATTTTAATGACCGTACGTAATTCAAATTTGAACTAGATGTATATGCAAGGGCTAACCATAGCGGTTTGAAAAATCATATTTGTGTACTTGTGTGCGAGTTAATTCAATGTGTAGTAAATTAGAAGGAATTTTCAAACATATTGGTCTCACGGCATGGACACATGCATGGAGTGCCATGGCATTGTTATTCCAAAAAAATTTAAAAATGATCAGAAAAACATGAAACCTTGCTTGACGTAATGTCATGCCACCAAGATGATGTGGTACAAAAATTGGCTTGCTTGACGAAAGTTTGGACACACCCCTCACAAACTGGAGCAACGCACTAGAAGGTTCATTGTTCTGAGAGGGAACAATGCATGTCTGATGATGAACGGCAGATAGCTTTCTCTTATGGCCTTCAAAAAATTTCTACGTGTACACTGATACTAACTGTCATGTGAAAATTTAGAAAATTTCAGGGGTCATTTGACCTTTTAAAGACATTTAAGTGATTTCCTAGCCATTTAATGACCGTAATTCAATTTGAACTAGATGTACATTGATGACCCACAAGTGTAGGGGATCAATCAAAGTCCTTTTGATAAGTAAGAGTGTCAAACCCAACGAGGAGCAGAAGGAAATGATAAGCGGTTTTCAGTAAGGTTTTCTCTGCAAGCACTGAAATTGTAGGTGATAGATAGTTTTGTGATAAGATTAATAGTAACGAGTAACAAGTAAATAAAGTAAACAAAGTGTAGCAAGGTGGCCCAATCCTTTATGTAGCAAAGGATAATCCTGGACAATTTCTAATAATGAGAAAGGAGCTCCCGAGGACACATTGGGAATTATCGTCAAGCTAGTTTTCATCACGTTCATATGATTCCCGTTCGGTACTTTGATAATTTGATATGTGGGTGGACCGGCACTTGGGTACTGCCCTTTCTTGGATAAGCATCCCACTTATGATTAACTCCTATTGCAAGCGTCCGCAACTACAAAAGAAGTATTAAGGTAAACGTAACCACAACATTAAACATATGGATCCATATCAGCCCCTAACGAAGCAACACATAAACTAGGGTTTAAGCTTCTGTCACTCTAGCAACCCATCATCTACTTATTACTTCCCCATGCCTTCCTCTAGGCCCAAATAATGGTGAAGTGTCATGTAGTCGACGTTCCACTAGAGGAAAAGGCAACATACATCTCATCAAAATATCGAACGAATACCAAATTCACATGACTACTAATAGCAAGACTTCACCCATGTCCTCAGGAACAAACGTAACTACTCACAAAGCATATTCATGTTCATAATCAGAGGAGTAATAATATGCATAAAGGATATGAACATATGATCTTCCACCAAGTAAACCAATTAGCATCAACTACAAGGAGTAATCAACACTACTAGCAACCCACAGGTACCAATTTGTGGTTTTGATACAAGATTGGATACAAGAGATGAACTAGGTTTTTGAGAGGAGATGGTGCTGGTGAAGATGTTGATGAAGATTGACCCTCCCGATGAGAGGATCGTTGGTGATGACGTTGGTGATGATTTCCCCCGAGGGAAGTGTCCCCGCAGAACAGCTCACGGAGCCCTAGATTGATTCCGCCAAGGTTCCGCCTCGTGGCGGCGGAGTTTCGTCCCGTAAGCTTGCCCACGATTTTTTCCAGGGTAAAAGCGATGATATAGCAGAAGATGGACACCGGAGGCCCATCAGGGGGCCCAGGAGATAGGGGGCGCGCCCTATAGGTGGGGCGCCCTCCTCTCTCATGGACAGGGTGTGGGCCCCCTGGTGTATTTCTTTCGCTAAAAAATTAAATCCAAAAAGATGTTTCATGGAGTTTCAGGACTTTTGGAGCTGTGCAGAATAGGTTTCCAACGTTTGCTCCTTTTCCAGCCAGAATTCCAGCTGCCGGCATTCCCCCTCTTCATGGTAAACCTTGTAAAATAAGAGAGAATAGCCATAAGTATTGAGATATAATGTGTAATAAAAGCCCATAATGCAATAAATATTGATATAAAAGCATGATGCAAAATGGATGTATCAACCCCCCAAGCTTAGACCTTGCTTGTCCTCAAGGGGAAGCCGAAATCGAAAAATATGTCCACATGTTTAGAGATAGAGGTGTCGATAAAAATAAAATACGGACATGAGGGCATCATGATCATTCTTATAACAACAACATATATAGAATTTATCATATGATTTCTTATGCTCAAGTAACAATCAATTCACAATGTCAAGTATGGTTCAAAAACTTCATTGGGAACTAACAAACAATAATCTCAGTCATTGAAGCAATTGCAATTTATCATAACATCAGAAAGAGTCAACAACAGAGCTTTTCAGCAAGTTCACATACTCAACTATCATGTAGTCTTCTATAATTGCTAACACTCATGCAATACTTGTGGTTATGGAGTTTCAGCCAGACGCTGAGAAAGATAGGGGCTTACTGTGTTGCCTCCCAACGTATTCACCTTTAGGTGATGTCAACAATAATAGCCCATGCTAACTTACATCCAATTGGATATATATATCATGATCTTTCAAACACGAGGAGCTTGCCAAAGGATAAAATGAAAAAGGGAAAGGTGAGGATCACCTTGACTCAAGCATAAAGTAAAAACATAAAGTAAAAGATAGGCCCTTCGCAGAGGGAAGCAGAGGTTGTCATGTGCGTTTAGGGTTGATGCACAAAATCTTAATGCAAAAGAACGTCACTTTATATTGCCCCTTGTATGTGGACCTTTATTATGCAGTCCGTCGCTTTTATTACTTCCACAACAAGTTCGTACAAAGCTTATTTTCTCTGCACTAATAAGTCATACATATTTAGATAGCAATTTTTATTGCTTGCAACATGAAAACTTACTTGAAGGATCTTACTCAATCCATAGGTAGGTATGGTGGACTCTCATGGCAAAACTGGGTTTAAGGATATTTGGAAGCACAAGTAGTATCTCTACTCGGTGTAAGAAATTTGGCTAGCAAGAGGGGGAAATGCAAGCTCAACATATTTGGAAGGTCAATGACAATATACTTTAACTGAGATGTCGGAAAACATAAACCATTACGTTGTCTTCCTTGTCCAACGTCAACTCTTTTAGCATGTCATACTTAATGAATGCTCCCAATTATAAAAGGTGTCCAAGATAATATATTTATATGTGAACCCCTCTTTCCTTATCACTTCCTATTAATCGCAACGATGACCAAAACTACGTTCATCAACTCTCAACAATTTTTATGCCTCATACTTTCTATGTGTGAAGTTATCACTATCCATAAGATCAATATGAACTCTTTTATTCTTTCTACTTTCTCAAGATCATAGCAACATAGCAAAGCCCTTGACTCAACACTAATCTTTATTATAGATAGCTCACAGACTCGATTACAAAAAGAGACCACAATGCAAAACTCAAAACTACTTGATATCAAAACTTCGAACTACTAGCTCAAGATACTACTAAAAGGATCGAACTAAATAAAGCGGAAAAGATAGGAGTGTGATGGTGATACGATACTGGGGCACCACCCCCAAGCTTGGCAGTTGCCAAGGGGAGTGCCCATACCCATGTGCTTAGGTCCTCGGAGGTGGTGAAGTAGGAGTCGTTGATGATGTAGGCTTGTCGTCCGTCTTCCAAGGCATAGGCTCTCCATCATAGAAGGATGATCGAGTCTCCGAGATCCTTAAATCTGCAGCCAAACTCATCCTCTTGAATCTATATTCATACTCACAGTTCTGGTTTTGCATTTCATAGATCTGGGCTTGGAGGTGCTCGATTTTCTCTTGAAGCTTGAAGATGGTCTCCCCAATGACTTTGGCATCCAGCTTGTGGTTGTTGGTGAACTCCGTGATCATCATCTGGTTGGCGTTGAGTCCATGCTCCACCATCCCTTGACACTTGAAAACTTGCTGCTCTACGGCTTCGAGCTTTGTCTCCATGCTCCCAGTACGCCTTGGTCCCTCCACATCGCGGATGTGCAGCACCCCCTCACACATCTCAATGGTTTGAGGGTGTTGCAGCACCTCTGCAAGATAGGGGTTGATAACCCTCTCGAAAAACTTGTCCTTGGGAGCGCTTGGAGACGACATGATGCTTTTAGATCTGAAACAGAAACAGCTCGAAACGAAAACAGAGGATATTTGCGTGATACGGTGGTCAAAACCTTCGGGAGTATATATAATGATTTTTTACCGACCGAAATACGTAATATGCAAGAAAACGGAGTCTGGGAGGCACACGAGGTGCCCACGAGACAGGGGGCGCGCCCTCCACTCTCGTGGGAGCCTTGTGTCCCTTTCAGACTACATCTTTCTTCCTAAAATTCTTAAATATTCCAAAACTGATAAAAATTGCCATCAGAGTTGTTTTGGAGTCGGTTTACTTACCGTACCACATACCTATACCTTTTCGGAGTCTGGAACATTCTGGAAAGTGTCCCTTATGTATTCCTCGGGGGTTACTGTTTAAGTAATATTAGTTTCAACATTGATAGGATTACCTGAAATATAATGTTTAATTCTTTGACCGTTTACCACCCTTGGACTCGTTCCTTCGAAGTTGTTGATTTTTATAGCACCAGAACGATAGACCTCCTCGATAAGTAGGGACCTTCCCATTTTGAGAGAAGTTTTCCTGCGAAAAATCTTAAACGAGAGTTGAATAATAACACATAATCTCCTACATTAAACTCACGCTTTTGTATCCTTTTGTCATGCCAGCGTTTGACTTTTTCTTTGAATAGCTTGGCATTCTCATACGCTTGGGTTCTCCATTCATCAAGTGAGCTAATATCAAACAACCTCTTCTCACCGGCAAGTTTGAAGTCATAATTGAGCTCTTTAATAGCCCAATATGCCCTATGTTCAAGTTCAAGAGGTAAATGACACGCTTTTCCATAAACCATCTTATATGGAGACATACCCATAGGATTTTCTATAGGCCCATAATGCATCATCAAGTTTTTTGGACCAATTCTTTCTAGATCTATTCAAAGTCTTTTGCAAAATTAATTTGAGCTCTCTATTGCTCAACTCTACTTGACCACTAGACTCCTGATGATAAGGATATGCGATTCTATGATTGACATCATACTTAGCAAGCATCTTACGGAAAGCACCATGAATAAAATGTGAACCACCATCAGTCATAAGATATCTAGGGACTCCAAACCTCGGAAAAATAACTTCTTTAAGCATTTTAATAGAAGTGTTATGATCAGCACTACTAGTTGGAATAGCTTCTACCCACTTAGTAACATAATCAACAACAACTAAAATATGTGTATAACCATTAGAGGCAGGAAAAGGTCCCATATAATCAAAGCCCCAAACATCAAACGGTTCAATAATAAGAGAATAGTTCATAGGCATTTCTTGACGTCTACTAATGTTACCTATTCTTTGACATTCATCACAAGATAAGACAAACTTACGAGCATCTTTGAAGAGAGTAGGCCAATAAAAACCAGATTGTAGTACCTTGTGTGTAGTTTTATCTCCAGCGTGGTGTCCTCCATAAGATTCAGAGTGACACTTGCGTAGAATCTGTCCCTGTTCATGCTCAGGCACACAACGTCTAATAACACCATCTACTCCTTCTTTATAAAGGTGTGAATCATCCCAGAAGTAATGTCTTAAATCATAAAAGAACTTTTTCTTTTGCTGGTATGTGAAACTAGGTGGTATATATTTAGCAACAATGTAATTAGCATAATCAGCATACCAAGGAGCAGTACGAGAAGCATTGACGACCGCTAATTGTTCATCAGGAAAGCTATCATTAATAGGCAGTGGGTCATCAAGAACATTCTCTAACCTAGACAAGTTATCTTGGCAACGGGTTCTCAGCTCCCTTTCTATCAATAATATGCAAGTCAAATTCTTGGAGCAAGAGAACCCATCTAATGAGTCTAGGCTTAGCATCTTTCTTTTCCATAAGATATTTAATAGCAGCATGATTAGTGTGAATAGTAACTTTGGAATCAACAATATAAGGTCTAAACTTATCACATGCAAACACAACTGCTAAGAACTCTTTTTCAGTAGTAGCATAATTTCTCTGGGAAGTATCAAGAGTCTTACTGGCATATTGGATAACATTCAATTTCTTATCGACTCTTTGCCCTAGAACAACACCTACAGCATAATCACTAACATTGCACATAATTTCAAAAGGTAAATTCCAATCAGGTGGCTGAACAATAGGTGCAGTGATCAAAGCTCTCTTAAGTATTTCAAATGCTTCTACACAATCATCATCAAAGACAAAAGGAATATCTTTTTGCAATAAATTAGTCAGAGGCCTAGAGATTTTAGAAAAGTCCTTAATGAACCTCCCATAAAAACCAACATGACCGAGGAAACTGCTTATACCTTTTATGTCCTTGGGACATGGCATCTTTTCAATAGCATCAACTTTGGCTTTATCAACTTCAATACCTCTCTCGGAGATCTTGTGCCCCAAGACAATGCCTTCATTAACCATAAAGTGACACTTTTCCCAATTCAGGACGAGACTAGTGTCTTCGCATCTCTGTAAAACTCAATCAAGGTTGCTCAAACAATCATCAAAAGAGGATCCATAGACGGAGAAGTCATCCATGAATACCTCACAAATCTTTTCACAAAAATCAGATAGCCATCATGCATCTTTGAAAGGTAGCAGGTGCATTACATAAACCAAAAGGCATACGTCTATAAGCAAAAGTACCAAAAGGGCAAGTAAAAGTAGTTTTAGATTGATCCTTCGCTGATACAGGTATTTGAGAGAAACCAGAATAACCATCTAGAAAGCAGAAATGTGTGTGTTTGGATAGTCTTTCTAGCATTTGATCAATAAAAGGTAAAGGGTAATGATCTTTCTTAGTAGCTTTATTTAACTTAAGGAAATCAATTACCATCCTATAACCTGTAATAATTCTTTGCGGGATCAATTCATATTTATCATTAGGAACAACGGTAATACCTCCCTTTTTAGGAACACAATGGACAGGGCTTACCCATTCACTATTAGCAACGGGATAAATAATACCTGCCTCAAGGAGCTTCAGTATCTCCTTTCTTACCACTTCCTTCATCTTGGGAATTAATCATCTTTGAGGATCTCTAACTGGTTTGGCATCTTTCTCCACTGTAATTTTGTGTTGGCATAATGTGGGACTGATGCCCTTAAGATCATCCAGAGTATATCCAATAGCTGCTTGGTGCTTCTTCAGAGTTTTCAATAATCTTTCTTCTTCTTTCTCTGAAAGGTTAGTACTAATAATAACAGGATATATTTCTTTTTCATCAAGATAAGCATACTTAAGATTATCAGGTAATGGTTTGAGTTCAAACACGGGATCACCCTTGGGTGGAGGGGGATCCCCAAGAATTCCAACGGGAAGGTTATGTTTCAGCATAGGTTCCTGTTTAAGGAACACTTAATCTATTTCCTCCCTTTCCTTCATAAACATATCGTTTTCATGGTCTAGCAAATATTGTTCTAACGGATTAGTTGGAGGAACAACAATGGAAGCAAGATCAATAATTTCATCCTTGCTAGGTGGTTCCCTATCACGAGGTTGTCTACTAAACTTAGCAAAATTAAAGTCATGAGACCTACCATCTATGCCAACGGTGACAGTATTCTTTTCACAATTAATCTTAGCACTAGCCGTATTCAAGAAGGGTCTACCAAAAATAATGGGACAAAAATCATCTTGTGGGGAACCAAGAACAAGAAAATCAGCAGGGTATTTAACCTTCCCACACAAAACTTCAACATCTCTAAAAATCCCAAAGGGTTTAATGGTATCCCTATTAGCAAGCTTGATAGTAACATCAATGTCTTCTAATTCAATGGGTGCAATGTCATGCATAATTTCTTGATATAAGGTATAAGGTATTTCACTAGCACTAGCACCCATATCACATAAGCCATGATAACAATGATCTCCTATTTTAACTGAAATAACAGGCATGCCAACGACAGGTCTACGTGTCTTAGTATCTGGCCTAGCAATATTGGCAGTCTCACCACAGAAAGAAATAACATGCCCATCTAAATCCTCATCCAAGAGATCTTTAACCATAGCAATACTAGGTTCAACATTAATTTGCTCAGGAGGTGTATAATTCCTAGTATTACTCTTACCAACAACAATCGAAGCTTTAGCATGATCCTTTATCCTAACAGGCAAAGGAGGTTTTTCAACATAAGCAGTAGGAACAATAGGATCACTATAGGTAATAGTCTTTTCTTCGATTGTAATAGGTGCAACTACTTTCACTTCAACAGGAGGATTATATTTAAACCACTTCTCTTTAGGGAGATCAACGTGAGTAGCAAAAGATTCACAGAAGGTAGCTACTATCTCAGAGTCAAGTCCATATTTAGCGCTAAATCCATGAAAAGCATCGGTATCCATAAAAGATTTAACACAATCGAACTTAGGTGTCATACCTGACTCCTTACCATCGTCGGAACCCCAATCTTCAGAGTTGCGTTTAATTCTTTCCAATAAGTCCCATTTGAAATAAATAGTCTTCAGCATATAAGAACCAGCACAGGAAGTATCGAGCAGGTTGCGATTATCAAGAGAAAGCCGAGCATAAAAATTCTGAATAATCATTTCCGGAGAGAGCTCATGACTGGGGCATGAATGTAACATTGACTTAAGCCTCCCCCAAGCATGAGCGATGCTTTCTCCTTCGCGAGGCCAGAAATTATATATGTAATTACGATCATGATGAACAAGATCCATAGGATAGAACTTCTGGTGAAATTCCAACTTCAATCGCTTATAATTCCAAGATCCCGTATCATCACATCACCTATACCATGTCAATGCATCTCCCTTCAAAGATAAAGGGAAGACCTTCCTTTTGACAACATCATCGGGAATAGCTGCAAGCTTAAATAATCCACAAACTTCATCCACAAAGATAAGGTGTAAATTCGGATGCAATGTTCCATCTTCTGCAAATGGATTAGCTAGCAGTTTTTCTATCATACCCGAAGGAATCTCAAAGTAAATATTTTCATAAAGTTCAGTAGGTTGAGGAGCAACTCTTTGCTCTTCTGGTTGGGGTGAAGATACCCCAAACAAGCCCCTCAAAGGATTAGTTTCCATAGAGACAAGTAACAGAAAATTTCAGCACACTATATAAATGTTTCCTTACCAAGTTCTACTGACCAAAAGCGCTACACTCAACAACGCCAGAAAAGAGTCTTGATGACCCACAAGTTTAGGGGATCAATCGTAGTCCTTTCGATAAGTAAGAGTGTCGAACCCAATGAGGAGCAGAAGGAAATGATAAGCGGTTTTCAGTAAGGTTTTCTCTGCAAGCACTGAAATTGTAGGTGATAGATAGTTTTGTGATAAGATAAATAGTAACGAGTAACAAGTAAATAAAGTAAACAAAGTGCAGCAAGGTGGCCCAATCCTTTATGTAGCAAAGGATAAGCCTGGACAATTTCTAATAATGAGAAAGGAGCTCCCGAGGACACATTGGGAATTATCGTCAAGCTAGTTTTCATCATGTTCATATGATTCGCGTTCGGTACTTTGATAATTTGATATGTGGGTGGACCGGCACTTGGGTATTGCCCTTTCTTGGACAAGCATCCCACTTATCATTAACCCCTATTGCAAGCGGCCGCAACTACAAAAGAAGTATTAAGGTAAACCTAGCCACAACATGAAACATATGGATCCATATCAGCCCCTAACGAAGCAACGCATAAACTAGGGTTTAAGCTTCTGTCACTCTAGCAACCCATCATCTACTTATTACTTCCCCATGCCTTCCTCTAGGCCCAAATAATGGTGAAGTGTCATGTAGTCGACGTTCACATAACACCACTAGAGGAAAATACAACATACATCTCATCAAAATATCGAACGAATACCAAATTCACATGACTACTAATAGCAAGACTTCACCCATGTCCTCGGGAACAAACGTAACTACTCACAAAGCATATTCATGTTCATAATCAGAGGAGTAATAATATGCATAACGGATCTGAACATATGTTCTTCCACCAAGTAAACCAATTAGCATCAACTACAAGGAGTAATCAACACTACTAGCAACCCACTGGTACCAATTTGTGGTTTTGATACAAGATTGGATACAAGAGATGAACTAGGGTTTTGAGAGGAGATGGTGCTGGTGAAGATGTTGATGAAGATTGACCCCCTCCCGATGAGAGGATCGTTGGTGATGACGTTGGTGATGATTTCCCCCTCCTGGAGGGAAGTGTCCCCGGCAGAACAGCTCCGCCGGAGCCCTAGATTGATTCCGCCAAGGTTCCGCCTCGTGGCGACGGAGTTTCGTCCCGTAAGCTTGCCCACGATTTTTTCCAGTGTAAAGGTGATTATATAGCAGAAGATGGACACCGAAGGCCCACCAAGGGGCCCAGGAGATAGGGGGCGCACCCTATAGGGGGGCGCCCTCCTCTCTCCTAGATAGGGTGTGGGCCCCCTGGTGTATTTCTTTTGCTCAAAATTCTTATTAAATCCAAAAAGATGTTTCATGGAGTTTTAGGACTTTTGGAGCTGTGCGGAATAGGTTTCCAACGTTTGCTCCTTTTCCAGCCAGAATTCCAACTGCCGGCATTCCCCCTCTTCATGGTAAACCTTGTAAAATAAGAGAGAGTAGCCATAAGTATTGAGATATAATGTGTAATAAAAGCCCATAATGCAATAAATATTGATATAAAAGCATGATGCAAAATGGACATATCATACATGCAATGGCTAACCATAACGATTTGAAAAATCATATTTGTGTACTTGTGTGCGAGTTAATTCCATGTGCAGTAAAGTAGAAGGAATTTTCAAACATATTGGCCTCACGGCATGGACACATGTACATTCATGGAGTGCCATGGCATTTTTATTCTGAAAAATTAAAAAAATGATCAGAAAAACGTGAAACCTTGCTTGATGTAATGTCATGCCACCAAGATGATGTGGTACAAAAATTGGCTTGCTTGAAGAAAGTTTGGACACACACCTCTCACATACCGGAGAAACTCACTAGAAGGCTCGTGGTTCTGAGAGGGAACAATGCATGTTTGATGACGAACGACAGATAGCTTCCTCTTATGGCCTTCAAAAATTTTCTACATGTAATGCGCACTAATACTAACTGAGGGAGTCCTGGACTAGGGGGTGTCCGGATAGCCGAACTATCATCTTTGGCCGGACTCCTAGACTATGAAGATACAAGATTGAAGACTCCGTCCCGTGTTCGGATGGGACTTTCCTTGGCGTGGAAGGCAAGCTTGGCGATACGGATATGTAGATCTCCTACCATTATAACCGACTCTGTGTAACCCTAGCCCTCTCCTATGTCTATATAAACCAGAGGGTTTTAGTCCGTAGGACGAACAACAATCATACCATAGGGTAGCTTCTAGGGTTTAGCCTCTCTGATCTCATGGTAGATCTACTCTTGTACTACCCATATCATCAATATTAATCAAGCAAGAGTAGGGTTTTACCTCCACCGAGAGGGCCCGAACCTGGATAAAAACATCGTGTCCCTTGTCTCCTGTTACCATCCGCCTAGACGCACAGTTCAGGACCCCCTACCGAGATCCGCCGGTTTTGACACGGACATTGGTGCTTTCATTGAGAGTTCCTCTATGTCGTCACCTTTAGGCCCGATGGCTCCTTCAATCATCAACAACAACGCGGTCCATGGTGAGACTTTTCTCCCCGGACAAATCTTCGTATTCGGCGGCTTTGCACTGCGGGCCAACTCGCTTGGCCATCTGGAGCAGATCGAAAGCTACGCCCGTGGCCATGAGGTCAGATTTGGAAGTTTGAACTATATGGCTGACGTCCGAGGGGACTTGATCTTCGACGGGTTCGAGCCACATCCAAGCGCACCGCACTGTCACGACGGGCATGATCTAGCTCTACTGCCGGACAGTGCCCTGGAGGCCGCAGAAGTGTCCGCTCCGACCCTTAGCTCGGAGACGACTGCGCCGATCGAGGACGGGTGGCTAGACACCGCCTCGGGGGCTGCTACCTCTACGGCGATAGAGCCGAATACCAACCCTGTCCTTTGTGAAGCTCGTGACTCCAAGGTGCCGGACTCCTCTCCGGACTCCGAACCTTCCGTGCCCCTGCCAATCGAATCCGATTGGGCGCCGATCATGGAGTTCACCGCTGCGGACATCTTTCAGCACTCGCCCTTTGGTGACATCCTGAATTCACTAAAGTCTCTCTCTTTATTAGGAGAGCCCTGGCCGGACTATGGTCAGGCACGTTGGGATGCGGACGACGAAGAAATTCAATGCCCACCCACCACCCACTTCATAGCCACTGTCGATGACTTAACCGACATGCTAGACTTCGACTCTGAAGACATCGACGGTATGGACGACGATGCAGGAGACGACCAAGTACCAGCGCCAACAGGGCACTGGAAGGCCACCTCGTCATACTACATTTACATGATGGACATCCCAAAGGATGGGAATGTCAATGGAACAACGGAGGATGACCCCTCCAAGAAACAGCCTAAGCGCCGGCGTCAGCGGCGTCGCTATAAATCCCGCCACAGCAAAAATGGAGATTCCGGCACCGGAGACAATAACACCCCGGACAGTGCCGAAGACAACCCCCTCCAGCAGGATTCAGCACAGGAGGATGGGGAAGCCAGCCCTCATGAGAGAGCGGCAGACAGAGAGGTAGAGGACCATAATTACATGCCTCCCTCCGAAGACAAGGCAAGCCTCGACGACGACGAATTCGTCGTGCTTGAGGATCCCGTCGAACAAGAGCGTTTCAAACGGAGGCTTATGGCCACGGCAAGCAGCCTCAAGAAAAAGCAGCAACAACTTAGAGCTGACCAAGACTTGCTAGCCGACAGATGGACTGAAGTCCTTGCGGCCGAAGAGTATGAACTCGAGCACCCCTCCAAGAGCTACCCAAAACGCAGGCTGCTACCCCGACTAGAGGAGGAAGCACCTAAACCTACATCACCAGCGCATAATACGGCCGACCGGCCACCTCGTGGCCGCGACAGAGAGGCCTCTCGGCCCTACACTCAAGCCGCACCCTGGCGTTGCTCGAAAAGTACAAAGCCACGGGGGAATGAGCCAGACTTGCGAGACATGTTGGAGGACAAGGCAAGGCAAACAAGATCGATCTACGGATCGCGTGGGCGCCCCACGATACGTGATGACAACCATCACGCCGGATACAACAATTCCGTCCGGGCCGAACACGGTAGACAAAGCTCATTTGAGCTACGTCGTGATATAGCCCAATGTAGAGGCGCCGCACACCCACTATGCTTCACAGACGAAGTCATGGATCATCAAATCCCCGAGGGTTTCAAACCCGTAAACATTGAATCATACGACGGCACAACAGATCATGCGGTTTGGATCAAGGACTATCTCCTTCACATCCACATGGCCCGCGGTGATGATCTACACGCCATCAAGTACCTCCCACTCAAGCTTAAAGGACCAGCTCGGCATTGGCTCAACAGCTTGCCAGCAGAATCAATTGGTTGTTGGGAAGACCTAGAAGCCGCATTCCTTGATAACTTCCAGGGCACATATGTGCGACCACCAGACGCTAATGACCTAAGCCACATAATTCAGCAGCCAGATGAATCGGCCAGACAATTCTGGACACGGTTCTTAACCAAGAAAAATCAAATCGTCGACTGTCCGGATGCAGAGGCCCTTGCAGCCTTCAAACATAACATCCGTGATGAGTGGCTTGCCCGCACCGGGACAGAAAAGCCAAATCCATGGCAGCCCTCACATCACTCATGACCCGCTTCTGCGCAGGAGAGGACAGCTGGCTAGCTCGCAGTAACAACCTGACCAAGAGCCCTGGTAATTCGGATACCAAGGACACCAACGGCAGGTCGCGTCGCAACAAGCACAAGCGCCGCATTAATGGCGACACTACTGAGGATAAGGCAGTCAATGCCGGATTCAGAGGCTCTAAACCCGGTCAGCGGAAAAAGCCATTCAAAAGAAATACTCCGGGCCCGTCCAATTTGGACCGGATACTCGATCGCTCATGCCAGATACACGGCACCCCCGAAAAGCCAGCCAATCACACCAACAGGGATTGTTGGGTGTTCAAGCAGGCAGGCAAGTTAATTGCCGAAAACAATGACAAGGGGCTGCATAGAGATGACGAGGAGGAGACCCGGCCGCCGAACAATAGAGGACAGAAGGGTTTACCCCACAAGTGTGGACGGTGAACATGATATACGCAACCCACATACCCAAAAGGGAGCGGAAGCGTGCACTCGGGGATGTATACGCGATGGAGCCAGTCGCCCGAAAGTTCAATCCGTGGTCCTCCTGCCCGATCTCTTTTGATCGAAGGGACCACCCCACTAGCATCCGCCATGGCGGATTTGCCGCATTGGTTCTAGACCCAATCGTCGACGGATTTCACCTCACTAGAGTCCTGATGGACGGCGGCAGCAGCCTGAACCTGCTTTATCAGGATACAGTGTGCAAGATGGGCATAGACCCCTCAAGGATTAAACCCACAAAGATGACCTTCAAAGGCGTCATACCGGTGTAGAGGCCAACTATGACAGCTCGATTACACTTGAAGTGGTCTTGGATCCCCGATAACTTCTGAAGCGAGGAGTTAATCTTTGACATAGTCCCGTTCTGCAGCGGCTATCATGCACTGCTCGGACGAACCGCATTTGCAAAGTTCAATGTGGTGCCGCACTACGCATACCTCAAGCTCAAGATGCCAGGCCCTCGAGGAGTCATTACGGTCAACGGAAACACCAAACATTCTCTCCGAACGGAGGAGCATACAGCGGCTCTCGCGACGGAAGTACAAAGTAGCCTCTTAAGGCAATTCTCAAGTCGGGCTGTTAAGCGGCCGGACACCGTCAAGTGCGCCCGGAGTAACCTACAACAAGACCACCTGGCACGTTCCGAGCACGCGTAGCAATACGGCCCCAACCCTAGCCCTCGCGAAATTGCGAGACCAGTACCACGCGTACATAATTACGCTCTGGAGATACCATGGGCATAGGGGTAGGGGCACGACCACGGCATGCCCGGAGAGCGGCTCAACCACACCAGGGGCTCCCAATTATGTCATTCCTTTTTTTCTTATTCGCAGGACTCCGTTTCCAGAAGCCCTGTCCGGTAGTAGAATTGGCGAACTCACGATACAACAGCAAGGGAAGCAGAAAAGCTACGTCGAGTGTCCAGGTGGTCTCTATTACGAGCATTATACCTGTTTTACATACCATCCCGCGGCCTACCCCTGGAGGGGGACATGTTAAATAGTCCCATCCCTTGCTTATCGCACTATTTGTATCGTTCTGCTTTCATTGCAGTATTTTTTATAAGCAATGCATCACTTTTTGCCTATTATTGCATTACTTTTACTATCTATACATGTTCACTTATGACATGCTGCACCCGTACACTTTGGTACGGCCAAATACACCAGGGGCTTAAGTTCCCCAAAATATGGTGTGATAAGTCCGAACACTTTGACAAGTGCGGCACCCCGAACTTATAGCATTATATGCATCGGCTCCGAATCATGTTTTGGGTCAATAGTTGGGTTTGCCCGGCTCCCATGTTTTGGTACCTTATGTTCCGTTATATCGGCTAAGGTAGCACTGGGAGAACCACTGCGATTGTGCCCCAGTTGAGCTGGGTTGAGCACCTCAGTGGAGAAAGCTAAAACTGACCGTCATGATAGGGCGAGAGCCGGTCGCTGTTCGAGAGGTTTTTTCGAGTCCCTAAAGACTTATGCCGCTTAGAGCGAGGAGCCGGCTTTGTCCGGCCCAGGCATGGATAGCGCCCCGAATTCGGTCTTCCGAACACTAGGGGCTTCACCGAAATTTAAAATTATAGGATTCTATGGCTAAGTGGGAGTGTTCAAGCATTATAAGTCCGGTTGCCTCGTTCGTTGTGTTGAGCGCCTCCCTCGAAGGACCCAAGAATGGGAACAAGAGCGCTCAAGTTTATCCCAAACACCCAGCACTCGTGGCATGGGGGCTGAAGCCAACGACTTGCCATCTCTCAAATTTGATAAACAGTCGCACAAAAGGTAGTATTTTAAATTAACAAGCATTGCTTAGCGCATATGAACAAAGTTTTCAGCGCACAGGATAACAAATGCGAGTCTGCTAAAAAATTACATCTTTGGAGCACTCACCTGCAATAAGGCGGGCACCCTTCAGGACACCCTTATAGTACATCTCGGGCGTGCGATATTTCTTGCCCGACGGTGGCGCGTCCGTCACAAGCTTCTCGGCGTCCATCTTGCCCCAGTGCACTTTAGTGCGGGCAAGGGCCCGACGGGCACCTTCAATGCAGATGGAATGCTTGATGACTTCAATCCACGGATAGGCGTCCACCAGCCGCCGCACCAGACCGAAGTAGCTCCCAGGCATGGCTTCTTTAGGCCACAGCCGAACTATGAGGCCCTTCATGGCCTGTTTGGCCACCTTGTGGAGCTCGACTAGCTGCTTCAGCTGGTCGCTCAGGGGCACCGGATGTCCGGCCTCAGCATATTGAGACCAGAACACCTTCTCCGTCGAGCTCCCCTCCTCAGCTCGGTAGAACACAGCAGCATCAGACACACTACAGGGTAGATCTGCGAACGCTCTGGAGAGCTCCGAATTCGTGTAAGTAACAGATAATTCACTTTTACATGCTTGCTTTGCATGAAGAATGCCTTACCTGCCGCTATCTTTTTTTTCTCCTCAATCTCCTGGAGGGCCTTCTGGGCTTCGACCTTAGAGGTTTTGGCACTCTCAAGAGTTGAGGCGAGCTCGGACTCTCGAGTCTTCGAGTCACGCTCCAAACTCTCGTATTTTTCAATGAGAGCCTGGAGCTCTTGCCGCACCTCCGCCACCCACGCCTCCTGCTTCTCTCGCTCGGTGCATTCCGCGGCCGCATTGCTTTTGGCCTTGGACACCGCTTCCTTCAGGTTCGCCACCTCGTTCATGGCCCCTGTAATACTCACATTATTCCTGTCACTTTTTGCAACCAAATCCTTTCTATAAGGCACTACTTTAATAAGGTATCACTTACCTTCCTTATCCTCGAGCTGCTTCTTGGCACGATCGAGCTCATTCTCGGACCGCTCGAGGCTTTGCTTCAATGCATCGACCTCCGCAATCAGTGCGGTAGAGGTCAGCAGCGCAGCCTGCACTCCCATATTGACATGCTTATGTTAGACTCTTGCGTATATCTTCTTAGATCCTTAGTTCGGCTTTTCTTCCCGAACACCAAACTGAGCATCAGGGGCTACTGTCTATGCGGTAATATTCTTACATATCTTAAAAACTTACCTCAAAGCCTGTTAGAAGGCTGGTACAGGCTTCAGTCAGCCCGCTCTTGGCGGACTGAACTTTCTGGATCACCGCACTCATAACACTGCGGTGCTCCTCATTGATGGAGGCCCCGTTAAGCGCCTCCAGCAAGTTATCCGGCGCCTCCGGTTGTACGGAGGTCACCAGCATCGCAGTCTCGCCCTTCTTACGAAGGGGCCGCCCGCCGGACTCCGGAACCACCAAAGGTTCCGGTGCGGAGTCCGACCGAGGGCCGAACTCAGAGCCCTTTGGGGGTTGATCCCCCTTGTGCCCAAAGTCCGGGAGGTTGCCTTGCGGCACCTCCGGCACCTCCTCCTCCTGGCCGGGCCCCTTTTGGGACTCCACCGCGTCGTCGTCTGCGTCACGGGGGGAGGAGGCGGTCGGAAGTGAAGTGCTATTCACATCCGAAGAATCCAGGGAGCCGCTCGACGAAGCGGGGAGCTCGTCCTTGGGCGGACTACAGGGTTGTATTCGGCATTAGAAGACACTACGCGTCAAAAGAAAAAGCATGAGTTATTCTGGAATCCGGACACTTCAGATCTCGCCAGGGGCTTGGCCCTCGAGGGCCACTCCTCTTCGCCGTCGTCGGCATTGGTGGAACAGTCCGGAGGAAGGGTCTTTCCCTTCTTGGACCCTCCGACCTCCCCAGTTGGGGAGGCCTTCCTTTTCTTCTCTCCCCCCGCTGGGGGAGAAGCCTCATTTTTCTCCTCCTTGTCTTCACGGGAGGAATCCGCCTTGGAGTCATCGGATGACGAGTCCGATAACACCTGATGCCGGGAACTCTTTCGGGTTCCCGTGGCCTTCTTCTTGGCCTTCTTCTCCGGCACCACGTAAGGCGCCGGAACCAGCAGCCCCGTCAATCAGGCGTCCGCTGGGTCTTCGGTAAGGGAGCGGATAGTTAACCTGCTCGACTTCTTCGCCAGCTGTCAAAGGTAAGGGAGTTTAGATCCGCATAGAGTCAAACTATGAAAAACAAGTGTCCCGCAAAGGGTAAAATAGCTTACCTCGCCGGCTTGACGCTGCGAGCTGAATCCGCGATCTTCGGTAGCGGATGCGGGAGCTTCGGCGCCCTTGAACAACACCCTCCAGCCGTCTTCGTACGTAGTGTCGAAGAGCCTGCTCAAGGTCTGTTGCTGTGTCGGATCAAACTCCCACAAGTTGAAAGCCCGTTGTTGGCACGGGAGGATCCGGTGGATGAGCATGACCTGGACTACGTTGACGAGCTTGATCTTCTTGTTCACAAGGTTTTGGACGCAGGTTTGGAGTCCGGTCAGCTCTTCCAAATCACCCCATGTAAGGCCCTTCTCTTTCCAGGAGGTGAGCCGTGTGGGGATGCCAGATCTAAATTCAGGGGCCACTGCCCATTCAGGGTCACGCGGCTCGGTGATGTAGAACCACCCCGATTGCCACCCTTTGATGGTTTCCACGAAGGCGCCCTCGAGCCATGTGACGTTGGGAATCTTGCCCACCATGGCGCCCAAGACTCCCGCTGGCCGCCCACTACCTTCGGCTTGACATTGAAGGTCTTCAGCCATAAGCCGAAGTGGGGTGTGATGCGGAGGAAGGCCTCGCACACAACGATAAACGCTGAGATGTTGAGGATGAAATTCGGGGCCAGATCGTGAAAATCCAGGCCGTAGTAGAACATGAGACCCCGGACAAATGGGTGGGTGGGAAGCCCAGTCCGCGGAGGAAATGGGGAAGGAACACCACCCTCTCATGGGGCCTGGGGGTGGGGACGAGCTGCCCCTCGTCTGGAAGCCGGTGCGCAATGTCGCTGTGCAGGTATCCGGCTTTCCTCAACCTTTTGATGTGCCCCTCCGTGACGGAGGAGGCTATCCACTTGCCTCCCGCTCCGGACATGGCTGGGGAAGGTCGAGGCGAGATGTGCGGACTTGGGCGCTGGAGCTCGAGTACGCGGAAATAGATAAGCAAAGGAGGAAGAAGGCGTAGGTAAAAAGGTGGATCCTTACCCCCTTATATGGGCGGACGAAACTATGCGTGCCCACCAGCCTGGTAAAACTCGCTTATCTCCCAAGCGCTGTAATCAATGGCGCGGTTGGGTTACCCACGCCCGTATTGATGAGAATCCCGGAATAAGGGGACACGATCTCTGCTTTGACAAGACGTGCCAAGGAAACCGCTTCGCTAAACGCGCTGAGGTGGAACAGTAAAAACGATTCGAATAAAGGCTTGGCCGTGGTGTGAGGTCACGCCACGGAATACGTCAGCAGATTGAACTCGTGTAAATATTATTCTCTCTATGGTGGTATGTGGAACTTATTTTGCAGAGCCGGACACTATCCTTGTGTTCAAAATCTTCTATGAAGTATTCGGAGGAGGAACCCGCCTTGCAATGCCGAAGACAATATGTGCGCCAGACTCGTCGTCATTGAAGCCTGGTTCAGGGGCTACTGAGGGAGTCCTGGACTAGGGGGTGTCCGGATAGCCGAACTATCATCTTTGGCCGGACTCCTAGACTATGAAGATACAAGATTGAAGACTCCGTCCCGTGTCCGGATGGGACTTTCCTTGGCGTGGAAGGCAAGCTTGGCGATTCGGATATGTAGATCTCCTACCATTGTAACCGACTCTGTGTAACCCTAGCCCTCTCCGGTGTCTATATAAACCGGAGGGTTTTTGTCCGTAGGACGAACAACAATCATACCATAGGCTAGCTTCTAGGGTTTAGCCTCTCTGATCTCGTGGTAGATCTACTCTTGTACTACCCATATCATCAATACTAATCAAGCAGGAGTAGGGTTTTACCTCCACCGAGAGGGCCCGAACCTGGGTAAAAACATTGTGTTCCTTGTCTCCTGTTACCATCCGCCTAAACGCACAGTTCGAGATGTAACGCCCTCGATGCGGCTATATCTCCCACGTGTCGAAGCACGACTTAGAGGCATAACCGCATTGAAAGCAATGTCGCAAGTGAGGTAATCTTCACACAACCCATGTAATACATAAGGGAAAGAGGTACATAGTTGGCTTACAATCGCCACTTCACACAATTACATGAATAAAGCATTACATCATCCAGATACAATCAAGGTCCGACTACGGAACCAAAATAAAAGAAGAACCCCAAATGCGACAAAAGGTCCACGATCGACCCCAACTGGGCTCCACTACTGATCAACTGAAACGAAACAACACAAAGGGCAAGATCTTCATCGAGCTCCTCCTTGAGCTGGGAAGCATCACCTGCTCGGTAACATAGGCACCTGCAAACTGGTTTTGGAAGTATCTCGTGAGTCACGAGGACTCAGCAATCTCGCACCCACGAGATCAAGACTATTTAAGCTTATGGGTAAGGTAAAGGCATGAGGTGGAGCTGCAGCAAGCGACTAGCATATACGGAGGCTAACATACGCAAATGAGAGCGAGAAGAGAAGGCAAAGCACGGTCGATAAAAGTATGATCAAGAAGTGATCCTAAAGCAACCTCGCCAAGCATAACTCCAACATCGTGTTCACTTCCGGACCACGGAAAGAGACCATCACGGTAACACACACGGTTGATGTATTTTAATTAAGGTCAACTTCAGGTTTTCTACAACCGGACATTAACAAATTCCCATCTGCTACATAACCGCGGGCACGGCTCTCGAAAGTTTATACCCTGCAGGGGTGTCCCAACTTAGCCCACGACAGGCTCTCGCGATCATCGAAGGAATAGACCTTCACCCGAGACACTCCGATCAGGCTCGGAATCCCGGTACATCAAGACATTTCGACAATGGTAAAACAAGACCAGCAAAGCCGCCCGGCGTGCCGACATCCTGATAGTAGCCGCACAGATCTCGCCTCGAGCCACGACCGGATGAGCTAAGCGCACAGTACCGACGTAACCCAAGTTTCAAGGGATGGTCCCAAGACGGTGCTCTAGTTTGGACCAACGCTAGACAAGCATCGCCCGGAGGGCTATAAAAGATGACCTCGAGAGAGCGACTCCCAAGGGAAAAGTAGGTGGTGGTGAGGCAAATGGTAAAAGGCAATGTTGGGCCTTGCTGGACAAGTTTTATTCAAAGCGAACCGTCGGGGGTCCATAAATCACCCGACCGCGTAAGGGACGCAAAATCCGGGAACATAACACCGGTATGACGGAAACTAGGGCGGCAAGAGTGGAACAAAACACCTGCATAAGGCCGAGCCTTCCACCCTTTACCAAATATATAGATGCATTAATAATATAAGAGATATTGTGATATCCCAACATAAACCCCTGCCCACCATGGAGAAATCTTCAACTTCACGCAACTAGCAACGCTATAAGAGGGGCTGAGCAAAGCGGTAACATAGCCAAACAACGGTTTGCTAGGAATGGTGTCAAAGGTTAGGGGTTTGACATGGCAATTTGGGAGGCTGACAAGCAAATGGTAGGCATCGTAGCATTGGCATAGCAAAAGAGCGAGCAAACTAGCATGGCAAAGATAGTAGTGATTTCGAGGGTATGGTCATCTTGCCTGCAAGGTTCTCGAGTTGTCGAAGACTTGATCCTCGAGGCGTTCTCAACAGGTTCCTCGCTCACGTACTCGCCTCCGGCTCTACCCAAAGCAAGAACACAAGCAACGGAACCACAATCAAACAAGGAACAATGCACAAGCAATATGATGCAATACATGACATGCTATGCGAGATGTGATATGCAATGCATATGTATGCTCCGGAAGGAAAATGATGAACTGGCATCAACTTGGCAAACCAAGTATGCCGCTGGAAAGATGAGATGATTTCGGTTGAAATCGATATAAAGATCACCGGAATCGGATGCACGGTTTGCAAATGACAAGCAAAACAAGAATGATGCAAATCTGCGTTTAACAGCCCGATACTACTTAGCACTCAACACGAAACTATGCTACAGCACCCCAACATAAAAACAAAGCATATGACAACGAACTACAGGAGATGCTTAACAAAAGAGGAACACTGAGCTACGGCTAAATCACATCATAACATGTTCAAACAAGCATGGAGAAAGTGCTCAAAATATCAGGTTCACAGACTTAGTGAAAATACTAACATGGCAGGAATTAACATCAGGAAGGCATGTTTAGAGCAAGCAAACAACATGCTACAGGAACTTATAATAGCAAAGCAAGGCATGACATGATTCTACTCAAAGCATATAACAATAGTCCCTTACTGACCATAAGCCAAAAGGACTCTAAGAAATGATGGCACCCATGTAAACATAGCAAGTTTTATTACAGATTTCAGACTTAGTGAAATATCAGGACATGGCAAAAACAGATTCAACATGGCATGTTCGTGAGCTCGATGCACTCACTACAGAGCAATACATGGCATGGCAAGGCAACCAACAGTAAGAAGGCATGATTATGAAGCTAAGCATGGCAAGAGCAAGGTCATAGCATACACGGATCAACTACACCGACCTCGTGAAAATTGAATCTAATGCAAACAGTCTGCCAGGAAACAATTTCAAGCAAAAGTAGAGCACGAAAATGACATGCTAGACTACTCCATAAATACCAACAAAGGCATGGATGGATAGAGAACATCCATATGCTCAAAACACTCTTACTGATCATGCTCAAGAAGGGCATAGATCTCTCTGAAACAACCTAAACATATGGCATAAAATTAACAGCAGGACAAGACTTGGTGAAATCACTAAGTTCCTGAAATCAGAAATAACATCATCCCTACTTTGCATGCTTGTACTAGTCAACACATAGCTCACAAAAATACATGGAAAATACCCCTGGAAAGATGGCATGGCAATGTCCAACATTCATGTAGAGCTCATACTCATAGGATGCACACATAAATCATGGCAAAAATGACAAAAGAGCTCGAGCTGATAAGATTCTGAAACTAACGATCTGAAGCCTACTTCCAACAGCATTTCGGGCGTCAAGATGAGCTCAAATGCAAATGATGCAATGTAATGAAATGATGTACTCGTTGAGACGAACAATTTGACATATTATACGCGCAAAACGGAGCTACGGATGCGGAGATGTGATGCGATGAAAATGCATGAAAAAATGCAAAATCGGGGACTTAGAGAAAATTCCACCTCGGGGTCAACGCGGATCGGGCGCGAAACGGGTCGGGTCGGGCGGACCCGGGCGGCGGCTGGATGCGGCCCGGACGCCGAGGAGGCGCGGGATCCGGCCGGCAGGGACCTTTCCGGCCGGGATTCGCCGGCGGCGAGATCCGCTGCGCGCGGAGGCCATGGAGGCACCAATGACGGCGCATGTACAGACGGAGGAGGCGCGCAGACCGGCGAGGGAGCTGGCGGCGGCGGCGAAGGCTGGCGGGCGGCGTATGTGGCGGGCGCGGTGCAAGTAGCGGGCGGCGTGCAGCAGAAGCGGCGGCGGCATGCAGCAAGCAGTGCGGCAAGGCAGCACGGGCGGCGCGGCGTGCATGTAAGGCGGCGGCAAGGCAAAGAAAGCGGGGTGAGGAGAGGCGGGCGGGCATGGCGCGAGGGCGGGCCCGCGGGCGACGCGGACGCGCGGGCTCGGGCGGCGGCGGGTCGGGCGGCGCCACGTGGCGAGCCCGGATTCGCCGGGGCGGGCGCGGACGTGTCCGGGCGCGACGCGGACGGTGTCCGCGCATGGATCTGGGATTTTAGGGTTTGCCCGGATTTGGGGAAGGGTCTTAAATAGGCATAGAGGAGCTAGGAGAGTCCAAATGGGCGCGGTTTTGCCACGCGATCGTGATCGAACGACCGAGAGCATGGAGAGGAGTTTGGTGGGTTTTGGGCCAGTTTGGAAGGGTGTTGGGCTGCAACAAAAGGCTTTCCACGGTTATTTGCTAACTGCTGAGTACCAAACGAGCTCCAAATGGCACGAAACTTGACAGCGGTTCACGGTGGTATACCAAGGCCGCTTGGCAAACCTCGGCCATTCCGAGAAAGTTTAATACCCGCACGCAACAAGAGAGAAGAAGGGACGCCGGGGAACATAGGAGCGCCGGATTGCAAAACGGACAACGGAGAAAAGGCTCGGAAGCAGGAGATGAACATGTATGCAAAAATGAAATGCATATGATGACATGATATGAAATGCAAATGATGACGTGGCAAAGCGCAACACGCAAGCACATGACATGGCAACGAAGGCGAATAACTGACGGACACCTGGCGCAACGGATCCGGGGTGTTACAACACTCCACCACTACGAGAGGATCTCGTCCCGAGATCTAGGATGGCACCGGAGGGAAAACGGAAGAGAAAGAGAAGAGGTAAAACTAAATTGCTTCTTTGACCAATGAGTGAAACCAAAAAAACCTTGAGAGGTTGAGCAATTTAAAAGAAAGAAAACAACAGAGATGAACGAGATTGCAAACAGTCAGTTAGAAAAGAGGAACAAGGAGTATGATGAAAACCAAGAGGTTTAGCGATAAGATAGATATTGAGACCACTCCGGTTAAAAACTAGATAGATGAGGAATAAGATTGAAATAATTTGGGCAGCACTCCGACTGAAACAAGAAGGAAATCTTGATAAAATGAAAAGCACTTGAAGAGATGATACAACACTTCGGTTAAATGGATAAGCATGAAAAGAACACGACCCTCACAATCGATGATGATGAGTGAAGAGAGCAACATCATAATGCCTCCGAAAGAAAGAATGGAAGATAGATCATTGGAATAATAGAATGGAGAAGAAAATGCCAACTTCTGCCACAAATGAGCTTGGAAAGCATCCTTGCAAAAAGGTTAGGATAGAGTTGTTGGAAGACCAACAACGAAAAGAACAAGCTTGTAGTGGGCTTATGGAAACATCTCAACATGATGAGGTGACAACCAGCCACGCACGGGAAAAAAAAAATTACATTGATACGAACAAGCAGAGGAGAAAGCTATATCACCGGGAGGATAAGAAGAACTTGAGTCATTTATAAGTACCATAAATAGCAACAATCCTTAGGGAAAGCTTTAGGTGAAATATAACCCAAGGTAACTCCAACAAAGGGATTGATGGATTTGAAATACCTCATTCTTGACAACAAAAGAATCATGAAACATGAAGGAAATTGTCAAGAGTGACATAACACCATCTCAAAAGATAAGGTAGAAAGAATTGCACTTTGGAATGCACGATAAGGAATGCTTGATAAGAGAAATTGAAAACACAAGGTGAATCCTTGCAATGATTTAGATGGATCTCCGCGACGAGATAATGCGGAAAACTTAGAACTCCGGAAAAATAAAAGATGAAGCATCTCGAACCAAGAATGTGATATGATGAACAACTCCGGAAAGAAGAAATTAATCACTTGGATGAACAAGAATAAGAATTATGTTATGCGTATCCTTCACCAATTAAATTGATGACAATCAACGGATTTGGCATACTACTTATTCACGTATAAAGGATTAAAAGAGATATATCAAAACTTGAGAAGGTCTTCAACGAACCACCGGTAGGATTGGAACAACAAATGAATTGATATGATGAACAAGGAAGAGAGATCTTGAAAGAACCACCGTAAGAATTGAAAAAGAGAGTAGCAAAGGCACAATTCACGGGGAAGAATTGGAAAACGAATGAAGACATTGAGGGGATTTAGATACATGAGAACGAAGAGATCATGAACTGATTAGAGGATATTTGAACGAATCACCGGTAAGATTTAGAGAACGAAAGCTACACGCTTAGAATGAAGAATTATGACATGATGGCCTTCGGAGGAAAGAAACGGAAACAACTCATGAAATGCTCCGGATGGTAAGAAAAGAATTCTCACAATCGAAAACAATTATGAGAGGATGGTAACCAAGCTAGCACCATGAATCTTGAAGAGAATAGAGAAAGATTAAAGAGAGACTCTTCTTCGGTCTTCAAATGTGGAGAATGATGATGAGAACCACCATGAATTATTGAGGCACACTGGAAGAATCAAAAGCGAAGAGGTTGAGCCAACTATGAAAAGAATTTGAAATATCTTGGAGAAAAGCATTTGACTGATGATAACTCATTCTTACGTCAAACTTGGAGAAGGATTTAGGATAGCTCTAGGAAAATAGAAGAGTCAGGTAAGATCCTGGGAAAAGACCTGTGGGTTAGGGCCCACTCAAAAGAACACCGTTGAAAAGATTTAAAAGAGATGTTGCACCGGTTGAATTAAATGGCTTGAATGAGATAGCAATCTCGAAAGAGCTTGAACGAATGCAGAGTGGAAACACGAATCTTCGAGATATCTTCAACACTCCGGAATAACAAATAGCGAGAAGTAGAATGATAATGAGGTGCACCGGTATGAGAAGACATTGAAATGAGGAAAAAGGTATGATCAACAAAACTTGACTTGAATCCACCGGAGAAGAGAAAGGAATGAGGAATGACGAACTAGTAGAACATCTTCTTGAGAACCACCGGGTAAGAACATTAATTGAAAAGAGTGAAGTGACTTCACATGAATAAATGGATACTTGATTAAGAAATCTGAGTCCTTGAAGAAAAAGGTGGGAGGGTGGGGAAAAACAAAGACAACTTGGGATGAACGAAACAAACACCGTTGAGAAAACTTAGAATTTGATCTTGCGGATGGGAAAATGATCGGATCCACTTGAAGAGAAGCGCACCGGTTGGAAAGAATTAACATGACAATCTCGATGATCAAAAGGATTAGCACTCTCATAGAAATATGAGAACACCGGTTAGGAAAAGTATGGATTCAACATTTGACTTTGAAGCAACTCGAATACCACAACTCAAAACAAAACAAAGGACTGGCTTGCAGAATAAGCCGGAACAAACATATGATAGAGATTTCGTCCGAAGTTTTCGTGGTGGGGCCTACACGGGCTCAATCAGACAAAGACCATCATGTACAAGGCAAGGCACATGACATACGAAGCGCCCCGAGTCGGCATAGCCAAGGACTCTTTAAGACACAACGAGACCATCAGAAACCAACCGTGAATAGGCGGACCACTAGACGTCGAACCCCAATTTCATATCATACATCCGTCGGAAAGATATCCTAAGAGCTACTAGAATTCCCACCTATAAAACTCCCGAAACTTTCTCGGTTATGCAATCTGGTGTTGGGGATACAGGGAGCAATATATCTCACACAAACTAACAATCCCTACATCCATTGTATCCATCCGTCAACACATAACCAAGAAACCTTCGAAATCGCTCACCTCAACCTTGAAAAGCATCCGTTATACGAAGTCATGGCAATACTCCGTGCACTCACCTCAA
Organism: Aegilops speltoides; assembly: GCA_021437245.1. NCBI lineage: Eukaryota > Viridiplantae > Streptophyta > Magnoliopsida > Poales > Poaceae > Aegilops > Aegilops speltoides. Next base: position 499,899,431 of record CM038143.1, read on the forward strand.
GATCGGGTTAGCGGGTTATCTCACCAACGACCGCATAAAAGAGATTTTCGATGTCGGCGATTAAACTCGGTATTCCAGAATCTGCAACGATAAAATTATGACGACAACACCTCGAGCTCAACTCCCCGGACACCGCCACAACCCCTAAATGTCGAGGCAACCAAGACAATGTTGTCATCATAAAACCATCGAACGATTCCAAGATACCCGCGTGATCCTAAAAAAAAATTTAGTGAAATTTGAGAAGAGAAGAGTCAAAACTCTACGTCAGATACCTCACCGTAAGGTCAAGGACTGGGAGTAAAAAGAATTCCTAACTCTCCGATATATATAATCCTAAATGACTCAAAACATTTTTCTAGACACAACTCGGCCACTAAAAACGATCAAGCAATGGGGCTCCTAAGGTCGGGGAAGGCTCTGATTACCAACTTGTAACGCCCTCGATGCGGCTATATCTCCCACGTGTCGAAGCACGACTTAGAGGCATAACCGCATTGAAAGCAATGTCGCAAGTGAGGTAATCTTCACAAAACCCATGTAATACATAAGGGAAAGAGGTACATAGTTGGCTTACAATCGCCACTTCACACAATTACATGAATAAAGCATTACATCATCCAGATACAATCAAGGTCCGACTACGGAACCAAAATAAAAGAAGAACCCCAAATGCGACAAAAGGTCCACGATCGACCCCAACCGGGCTCCACTATCGATCAACTCAAACGAAACAACACAAAGGGCAAGATCTTCATCGAGCTCCTCCTTGAGCTGGGAAGCATCACCTGCTCGGTAACATAGGCACCTGCAAACTGGTTTTGGAAGTATCTGGTGAGTCACGAGGACTCAGCAATCTCGCACCCACGAGATCAAGACTATTTAAGCTTATGGGTAAGGTAAAGGCATGAGGTGGAGCTGCAGCAGTTTACTAGCATATACGGAGGCTAACATACGCAAATGAGAGCGAGAAGAGAAGGCAAAGCACGGTCGATAAAAGTATGATCAAGAAGTGATCCTAAAGCAACTGCGCCAAGCATAACTCCAACATCAGTGTTCACTTCCGGACCACGAAAGAGACCATCACGGTAACACACACGGTTGATGTATTTTAATTAAGGTCAACTTCAGGTTTTCTACAACCGACATTAACAAATTCCCATCTGCTACATAACCGCGGCACGGCTCTCGAAAGTTTATACCTCGCAGGGTGTCCCAACTTAGCCCACGACAAGCTCTCGCGATCATCGAAGGAATAGACCTTCACCCGAGACACTCCGATCAGGCTCGGAATCCCGTACATCAAGACATTTCGACAATGGTAAAACAAGACCAGCAAAGCCGCCCGGCGTGCCGACATCCCGATAGTAGCCGCACAGATCTCGCCTCGTGCCACGACCGGATGAGCTAAGCGCACAGTACCGACGTAACCCAAGTTTCCAAGGGATGGTCCCAAGACGGTGTTCTAGTTTGGACCAACGCTAGACAAGCAATCGCCCGGAGGGCTATAAAAGATGACCTCGAGAGAGCGACTCCCAAAGGAAAAGTAGGTGGTGGTGAGGCAAATGGTAAAAGGCAATGTTGGGCCTTGCTGGACAAGTTTTATTCAAAGCGAACGTCAGGGGGTCCTATAAATCACCCGACCGCAGAAGGGACGCAAAATCCGGGAACATAACACCGGTATGACGGAAACTAGGCGGCAAGAGTGGAACAAAACACTGCATAAGGCCGAGCCTTCCACCCTTTACCAAATATATAGATGCATTAATAATATAAGAGAGATATTGTGATATCCCAACATAAACCCCTGTCCACCATGGAGAAATCTTCAACTTCACCGCAACTAGCAACGCTATAAGAGGGCCGAGCAAAGCGGTAACATAGCCAAACAACGGTTTGCTAGGAATGGTGTCAAAGGTTAGGGTTTGACATGGCAATTTGGGAGGCTGACAAGCAAATGGTAGGCATCGTAGCATTGGCATAGCAAAAGAGCGAGCAAACTAGCATGGCAAAGATAGTAGTGATTTCGAGGGTATGGTCATCTTGCTCGCAAGGTTCTCGAGTTGTCAAGACTTGATCCTCGAGGCGTTCTCAACAGGTTCCTCGCTCACGCACTCGCCTCCGGCTCTACCCAAAGCAAGAACACAAGCAACGGAACCACAATCAAACAAGGAACAATGCACAAGCAATATGATGCAATACATGACATGCTATGCGAGATGTGATATGCAATGCATATGTATGCTCGGAAGGAAAATGATGAACTGGCATCAACTTGGCAAACCAAGTATGCCGCTGAAAGATGAGATGATTTCGTTGAAATCGATATAAAGATCACCGAATCGGATGCACGGTTTGCAAATGACAAGCAAAACAAGAATGATGCAAATCTGCTTAACAGCCCGATACTACTTAGCACTCAACACTAAACTATGCTACAGCACCCCAACATAAAAACAAAGCATATGACAACGAACTACAGGAGATGCTTAACAAAAGAGGAACACTGAGCTACGGCTAAATCACATCATAACATGTTCAAACAAGCATGGAGAAAGTGCTCAAAATATCAGGTTCACAGACTTAGTGAAAATACTAACATGGCAGGAATTAACATCAGGAAGGCATGTTTAGAGCAAGCAAACAACATGCTACAGGAACTTATAATAGCAAAGCAAGGCATGACATGATTCTACTCAAAGCATATAACAATAGTCCCTTACTGACCATAAGCCAAAAAGGACTCTAAGAAATGATGGCACCCATGTAAACATAGCAAGTTTTATTACAGATTTCAGACTTAGTGAAATATCAGGACATGGCAAAAACAGATTCAACATGGCATGTTCGTGAGCTCGATGCACTCACTACAGAGCAATACATGGCATGGCAAGGCAACCAACAGTAAGAAGGCATGATTATGAAGCTAAGCATGGCAAGAGCAAGGTCATAGCATACACGGATCAACTACACCGACCTCGTGAAAATTGAATCTAATGCAAACAGTCTGCCAGGAAACAATTTCAAGCAAAAGTAGAGCACGAAAATGACATGCTAGACTACTCCATAAATACCAACAAAGGCATGGATGGATAGAGAACATCCATATGCTCAAAACACTCTTACTGATCATGCTCAAGAAGGGCATAGATCTCTCTGAAACAACCTAAACATATGGCATAAAATTAACAGCAGGACAAGACTTGGTGAAATCACTAAGTTCCTGAAATCAGAAATAACATCATCCCTACTTTGCATGCTTGTACTAGTCAACACATAGCTCACAAAAATACATGGAAAATACCCTGAAAGATGGCATGGCAATGTCCAACATTCATGTAGAGCTCATACTCATAGGATGCACACATAAATCATGGCAAAAATGACAAAAGAGCTCGAGCTGATAAGATTCTGAAACTAACGATCTGAAGCCTACTTCCAACAGCATTTCGGGCGTCAAGATGAGCTCAAATGCAAATGATGCAATGTAATGAAATGATGTACTCGTTGAGACGAACAATTTGACATATTATACGCGCAAAACGGAGCTACGGATGCGGAGATGTGATGCGATGAAAATGCATGAAAAAATGCAAAATCGGGGACTTAGAGAAAATTCCACCTCGGGGTCAACGCGATCGGGCGCGAACGGGTCGGGTCGGGCGGACCGGGCGGCGGCTGGATGCGGCCCGGACGCCGAGGAGGCGCGGATCCGCCGGCAGGGACCTTTCTCGCCGGGATTCGCCGCGGCGAGATGCTGCGCGGCGGCGAGGTCGCGGAGGCACTGGGACGCTGTATCAGACGGAGGAGGCGCAGACCGGCGAGGAGCTGGGCGGCGGCGGGCGAAGCGCGGCGGCGGCGAAGCGGCGAAGGCGCGGCGGCGCTGGCAAGAAGCGGCGCGGCGGCAGCAGCGGGCGGCGGCGCTGCTGCAAGCTGGGCGGCGGCAAGGCAGCAATGGCAGCGGGCGGCGGTGGGTAATGGGCGGGGCGCAAGGCAGAACAAGCAAGGCGGCGAGGAGAGGCGGGCCGGCGGCGCGAGGGCGGGCCTCGGGCGACGCTGGCCGCGCGGGCTCCGCGGCGGGCGGGTCGGCGGCGCCACGTGGCGAGCCCGGATTCGCCGGGGGCCGGGCGCGGACGTGTCCGGCGCGACGCGGACGTGTCCGGCGCGGCGGATCTGGGATTTTAGGGTTTGCCCGGGATTTGGGGGAAGGGGTCTTAAATAGGCATAGAGGGAGCTAGGAGAGTCCAAATGGGGCGCGGTTTTCGGCCACGCGATCGTGATCGAACGACCGAGAGCATGGAGAGGAGTTTGGTGGGTTTTGGGCCAGTTTGGAAGGGGTGTTGGGCTGCAACAAAAAGGCTTTCACTTGTTATCTTGCTAACTGCTGAGTACCAAACGAGCTCCAAATGGCACGAAACTTGACAGGCGGTCTACCGGTGGTATACCAAGGCCGCTTGGCAAACCTCGGGCCATTCCGAGAAAGTTTAATACCCGCACGCAACAAGAGAGAAGAAGGGGACGCCGGGGAACATAGGAGCGCCGGATTGCAAAACGGACAACGGAGAAAAGGCTCGGAAGCAGGAGATGAACATGTATGCAAAAATGAAATGCATATGATGACATGATATGAAATGCAAATGATGACGTGGCAAAGCGCAACACGCAAGCACATGACATGGCAACGAAGGCGAATAACTGACGGACACCTGGCGCAACGGATCCGGGGTGTTACACGGGACCCCCTACCCAAGATCCGTCGGTTTTGACACCGACACTAACTGTCATGTGAAAATTTGGAAAATTCCAGGGGTCATCTGACCTATTAAAGACATTTAAGTGATTTCCTAGCCATTTAATGACCGTAATTCAAATTTGAACTACATCTACATGCAACAGTTAACGGTAACAGTTTGAAAAATCATATTTGTGTACTTGTGTGCGAGTTCAAAAATCATCAGACGATGTAAATATCTGGTGTTCAAAAAAGGAAATCTAAAATCTGGCAAGACAACCGGCCCCACATGATTAGCACTTTATTTCGCACCTCGAGTTTTGAAAGGTGGGTGGCGGGCTTTATTAATCAGACACGATTCTGCATTGGGAACCGTCAGCTATTATGTTCACACACGGATTCTACTGCGGGAATCGTGTGTAATTCACACTACAACACTCGTAAATTCCGGCGACCACGCGTGTACTGTTCCCGACGATCTAGATTCCGGCCGCCAATAAGTACTACCTTGCTCACGTCGTCCCGCCTGCATTCTCATTTAGATCCTTCCCTTGCTCTCTCTCTGTCTATTTCTCTCTCTCTCTCTCTATCTATCTATCTATCTATCTATCTATCTATCTCAAATCTTTGCCATGGTGCCGCCAGTCTACCCACGCGCCGACGAGGAGTCGGCACCCCCCGAGGAGGCTCACTCGAAGAGCAGCGACAAGAACACCTACGCGCCGCCGGACAAGGTTGCGCGGGACCGCCCAACTTTGGATTGGTTTTGGGGCCAATATGATCTTTGTCTTTGGAAGTCGCTGCCGTCTGCTGAGAAAGCCAGGCAAGTAGATTTCAAGAAGGAGATGGCGGAGGAGGATGTCAGGTACCAGGCGGCCTGTGAAGCCCGTGATGCCTCCTGGAAAAAGGAGGTGGTGGAGCTTTGGCGGCGAGCGCGTCATCGTGGAGAGGAGTTGTATGAAGACGGGTACTTTGTGAGGAAGGCCAGAGGCGCTAGGCGCCTCATCGCTGCGTGGAGCTGGGCCGATAAGCTCCAGCGAGCCACCGATGAGGAGCTCCGGTGGGCACCCAACAAAATGGCAAGATCATTCGTGCGTGTCCGCCTGCAAGAGGCAGATCGGCACGTCAAGCGCTGCGAGGCAGAGGAGGCGGAGTACTGCTGATGTCTACTACACAACCTCCTTCTTGTAGACGTTGTTGGGCCTGCAAGTGCACAGGTTTGTAGGACAGTAGCAAATTTCCCTCAAGTGGATGACCTAAGGTTTATCAATCCGTAGGAGGCTTAGGATGAAGATGGTCTCTCTCAAGCAACCCTGCAACCAAATAACAAAGAGTCTCTTGTGTCCCCAACACACCCAATACAATGGTAAATTGTATAGGTGCACTAGTTCGGCGAAGAGATGGTGATACAAGTGCAATATGGATGGTAGATATAGGTATTTGTAATCTGAAATAATAAAAACAGCAAGGTAACAAGTGATAAACGTGAGCGTAAACGGTATTGCAATGATAGGAAACAAGGCTTAGGGTTCATACTTTCACTAGTGCAAGTTCTCTCAACAATAATAACATAGATAGATCATATAACAAGCCCTCAACATGCAACAAAGAGTCACTCCGAAGCCACTAATAGCGGAGAACAAATGTAGAGATTATGGTAGGGTACGAAACCACCTCAAAGTTATTCTTTCGGATCGATCTATAAAAGAGTTCGCACTAGAATAACACCTTAAGATACAAATCAACCAAAACCCTAATGTCACCTAGATACTCCATTGTCATCTCAAGTATCCGTGGGCATGATTATACGATATGCATCACACAATCTCAGATTAATCCAACCAACATAAAAGTACTTCAAAGAGTGCCCCAAAGTGTCTATCGGAGAGTCAAGAATGTGTGCCAACCCCTATGCACCCAATGTCACGAAACCTGCAAGATGATCACCAAAACATACATCAAGTGGCACATGATATCCCATTGTCACCACAGATAATCACGGCAAGACATACATCAAGTGTTCTCATAAAAGACTTAATCCGATAAGATAACTTCAAAGGGGAAACTCAATTCATCACAAGAGAGTAGAGGGGGAGAAACATCATAAGATCCAACTACAATAGCAAAGCTCAGGATACATCAAGATCGTGCCATAGAGGAACACGAGAGAGAACACGAGACAGAGAGATCAAACACATAGCTACTGGTACATACCCTCAGCCCCGAGGGTGAACTACTCCCTCCTCGTCATGGATAGCGCCGGGATGATGAAGATGGCCACGGTTATGGGATCCCTCCGGCTGTGGTGCCGAACGGGCTCCGAGAGGTTTTGGTGGCTACAGAGGCTTGCGGCGCGGAACTCCCGATCTATCTTCTGCTCGGAAGTTTTAGGCACGAGGTATATATGGGTGCAAGGTACGTCGGTGGACCTCCGGGTGCTCACGAGGCAGGGGCGCGCCAGGTGGTGGGCGCGCCCCACCCTCGTGGCAGCCCGACTCCTCGACGTGCACTCCAAGTCTATCAGGTTGCTTTCCTTCCAAAAATAACTTCTCCAGCTTGATTTCGCTCCGCTTTGACTCCGTCGATATTCCTTTTCCTCAAACACTGAAATAGGCATAAAACAACAAACTGGGCTGGGCCTTCGTTAATAGGTTAGTCCCAAAATAATATAAAAGTGGATAATAAAGCCCAATATTGCCTAAAATAGTAGATAAAGTAGCATGGAGCAATCAAAAATTATAGATATGTTGGAGACGTATCAACTGCCTCCACTCTGGGAAGACGCCGCACACCAGGGAGATGCTGGCAAGGGGCTACCGGAATACTGGCCCCAGGAGGGATTATAAGTTTTAGTATTGTTCATTTTCACTTTTATGCATTGTACCTAGTAGTTAAGTATCATCACATGTATGTGATGATATTATATATATTCTGTGATGAACTAATGAACAATTAATATTATATATATTATGAATTCCATTTTCTATTCTTTTTTGTATACTAATTTGAATCTATCTGTTATCATCTACATATACAGAATGGAAAGCATATAAACACACATCGAAACAAAACTTATAAGAACGGAAAACAGAGTACACACATAGAAACAGAGCAATAAACAGAGCAATAGTATGATTGCTGTGAATACATAGCTATCCACGTCGAAATGACTCAACAAAATAAAACGCGCCCATGAGACCATGACCAGCAGCCCTTGCCTACGGTAACTCTTGGCTCGCTCGAACTCGGCAGCGTCATTCAAGCGGTCGACATGCTCGCGGTACATCTGGAGCACGATCTCGAGCTCCAAGTTGGATATTTCATCGGAGATCACCACCTCGAGGACGCGACGGCCATGTTCCTCTACTACGCCCAGGTGGACACCTGGGCCAAGGAGGCGGTCAAGCCTACCGACCAGCGCGTTGGCACCGAGTGGGCCACAGACAAGGCGAATGGCGCGACCCATGTGAATGGCATGGTGGGCGTCCTGTGCAAGTACAGCGTGGCCGACCTCTGGTGTAAGTACGATGTGGAGGGCCTGTGCCCGCTCTTGGCGAGGAATGGGGTATCGACGGACGGTACCCAGCTGTGACGCTCGTCAACAGCAGTAAGCGCCGGCGGATCCGCTTGCTGCGGCGCACGCCGCGCTTCTCGCTCTGCGGGCGCTCCAACGCTTCGCCAGGCGGCAAGTCAGAGTTTATCGGCGCGGATGCGCCTAGCTTGCTCTGCGGTGCGCCATCGATCATGTTGTGCGGCGAGCTACAGCCTCGGCGCTGACATGCCTATCTTGATCCACGGCGCTGAAGTGCCATGCGCCAAAGGTCTGCTCAACCCTGGCAATGACGCGCATCACGACGTCGTCCATCGCGTTGCCGGGGAGCGCCACGACCTCAACGGGCTGTGGTGCCTTCTGGTTTTCCTCATCGATGAGGTTGATGGCGGAGGCGGCCCTTTGTTGCGTTGGCATGCTTGGAAAAGGTGGATGTGCTATAGGCTGCGCTTGTTGCCTCCGTGCATCGCGTCGTGCCTAGGTTTATGTGCAATATTGCTGGATGGCGGGAAACAGGTGAGGAAATGGTGGGAAATGGTGGCCTGTTCATAGAAGGCCATCAATTAATGGAAACTTACAATATAAAGGAACATCGAGCTAGCACAAGAAGTAGATAATGATGAGATGAACACGGACCACACTAGGGAACCCGTCGGTGATGAATTCGTCAATCGCAAACGGTTGTACACTAGCAAGTGTTTGCCCACAACACACACGGCTTATTCCATCAGAAACAGGTCAGATGTATCAACAGTATGCCACGTATACGTATTGTCAAAAAGTAACGCAGTAGACCTTCTTTAATATATGTTAAAAAATAAAATAAAATAAAATAAAAACAAGGACCTGGAGGTTAAATTAGCTGAGGGAATCGGTCATTTTGGTCATTTGGCTAATATGACCCATCCTATTAGTTACTTTAACATCAACACAACTTCCCATCCAGTCACCCATCCCATGGCTGATCCAGCCTGAGCACACTTAACTTGAGAGTTCTTTTAGATGAGCTACTGGTTGAACATCTAGTCCTTGCTGATATAGGATGCCTCTTCACATCCTTATGGCGTATACGAATGACCGCCCGTCCCCCAATGGCCAATACATGTTGTGTAGACAGAGCATATCACATACGTCTTATTAGAAGCAATCTCTGTGTTATTATCGGTCTTCGCACACATTTCTGATTACAGACCTGTTTGCCACGTATCACACACATCTTGTTATATTGAACCGTTTCTGTTCTCTTGTCTCGACGCAACCAGTTCATCCGAGTGAACTGCATGCCGTATATTGTACACACCATGATCTGCATGACCATTTCTTTTGTGTTGCTTAATCACAAACAGTTCATCCTAATGAACCGTATGATGTGTATCGCACACGCCTTCATCTGGCTGCCTGTTTCTGTTGTTCCACCTCATCGGAAACAGTTAATTGAGCTGAACCGTACGCCCTGCATTGCACACGCAACTAAAATCTGAACCGTGTTTGATGGATCCTTCATCGCAAACATCTTGGACATTTTTGACTGTTCTCTGACACCACCGTTTGCGATTATTGCATCGCACACAGTTTCTCGAAGGGTCTCTGATCGTAGTGTCGCGTTAGCAGCATTCTGCATTAGTGATTATAAAGATGAATAACATGAAACCACCTCAAATCCATTTTTTTGTAATTTTCTTTTTATAAACCAAACTAGTGATAAAACAAGAAACTAAAAGATTCAATTGCAATATTTAAAGATATACCTTCAAGATCTCACCTCCCCGGCAACGGCGCCAGAAAAGAGTTTGATGTCTACTACACAACTTTATACTTGTAGACTCGTGTTGGGTCTCCAAGCGCAGAGTTTTGTAAGACAGTAGCAATTTTCCCTCAAGTGGATGATCTAAGGTTTATCAATCCGTGGGAGGCATAGGATGAAGATGGTCTCTCTCAAACAACCCTGCAACCAAATAACAAAAGAGTCTCTTGTGTCGCAACGCAACAAATACAATGGTAATTTGTATAGGTGCACTAGTTTGGCAAAGAGATGGTGATACAAGTGTAGTAATGATGGTAGATATTGATTTTGTAATAAGAACAATAAAAACAGCAAGGTAGCAATTGATAAAACGGATCACAAACGGTATTGCAGTGCTTGAAAATGAGGCCTAGGGTCCATACTTTCGCTAGTGCAATCTCTCAACAATGCTAATCTAATTGGATCATATAACCATCCCTCAAAGTGCAATGAAGAATCACTCCAAAGTTCCTATCTAGCTGAGAACATAAGAATAAATTGTTTGTAGGGTATGAAACCAGCTTAAAGTTATTCTTTCTGTTCGATCTATTCAAGAGTTCATACTAAAATAACGCAAAGTTATTGTTTCTGTTTGATCTATCCAAGAGTTTGTAGTAAAATAACACCATATGGTACGCATCCACCAACTCTAATGTCACCTAGATACTCCAATATCACCACAAGAATCTGTGGGTTAATTATACGATACGCATCAAACAATTTCAGATTCATAATACTTGATCCAACACAAAGAACCTCAAAGAGTGCCCCAAGATTTCTACCGGAGATACAAGGACGAAAACGTGCATCAACCCCTATGCATAGATTACCCCTATGTCACCTCGGGAATCCGCGAGTTGAGTGCCAAAGCATATATCAAGTGAATCAATATAATACCCCATTGTCACCATGGGTATTCATACGCAAAACATATGCCAAGTGTTCTCAAATCCATAAAAGTATTCAATCCAATAAAACGAAATCTCAAAGGGAAAACTCAATTCATCACAACAAGATAGAGAGGGAGAAACACCATATGATCCAAATATATTAACAAAGCCCGTTGTCGGTGTACAAAAGTATGGGTAATTATGTACCCCTTACTAGTGCACGGGCAGTCACAGCCACACCTGCGGCAAGGCTTGGCGAGGCAGAGGAAAGCAAAGTATGAAGGCCACCAAGACAGATGCCTGAAGCACAAGGAGTAGACGGCAAGCTGGACCACCCCCGGTAAGGGCCTTGCCGGCGCAACTCGCACAGCACCAGCAAGTCCATCACCCTTGGGACTGAGAGCTCTGACACCATCAACAACGTTAAGACCAAGATCTGGAGAGCACATGCCTGATAGCATGCAGCTCCTCATAAAGATTGATAGCCCACAGATCCACGTGGGACCAGAAGACGAACACCCCCGGCCCTTTCCAGGGATGACTCCAAGGCCCCGGTGCTACCTCTTGAGCACTACGTTGGTTTTTCCTTGAATAGGAAAGGGCGATGCAGGAAAGTAGCATAAGTATTTCCCTCAGTTTTTGACAACCAAGGTATCAATCCACTAGGAGGCTCCTCACAAGTCCCTCGTACCTACACAAACAAACAAGAACCTCGCAACCAACGCGATAAAGGGGTTGTCAATCCCTTCACGACCACTTGCGAAAGCGATATCTGATAGAGATAATAAGATAAGATAAATATTTTTGGTATTTTAAAGATATAGATTGGAAAGTAAAGATTGCAAAATAAAGTAGATCGGAAACTTATATGATAAAAGATAGACCCGGGGGCCATAGGTTTCACTAGTGGCTTCTCTCAAGATAGAATAAGTGAAAGAACATGCGGTGCCCCCATGTTTGGTTTTGGTAATTGATGACAATCTCTATGGACTAATGGTTGCCTTGAGTTATATTTGAAGGGCTTGTCCATAGGCTTTTCTTGGAGTCCATTTGTTGGTTTCAAGGAGAGTTTGTGATGACCACGGTGCTATTAAGGAATTATCCAAAGATTGGTCATGTGAGTGTTGAGCTTATTACAAGCATGTCTTGAAGAAAAAGATTGTGTGATCATTCATGTCTACCTTCAAGACATCATTCAAATGAAGAGAGTTGGAAAGATTCAACACACAAAGCGCACAAGATGTATCGAGGGATCAAGTGATCCCATGGTATGGTAAGCATTGTCCATTACGCTTTGTGTGCTAACCCATGGTCTTCGTGGAGAGTTCTTTGTGGGGTTAGGTTATGTGTGCAAGTTCAAGTGATGCATCACGAAGAGATCAAGTGCTTGAAGCTTGCCATCCATTGTGGTGACAATGGACTTGTGAAGATGAGCGGAAGAGTGGCTCACTCATAGTGGAGTATGGGGGAGCAATCAACTAGTCTTCATCGAGCCAACGCAGTCAAGAAAGGTGGTCCATCTTGAGGAGGAGTAGATCGTCATCATCTAGCTCAAGTGGACTTTGTGCAAGGCAAAGGTTTGCCCTTGATAGGTTTTCTATTTTGCCGGTCTCATGGTAGTTGTGGGAGATCGGGTTATAGGATCGTTTGCCGTACTATCAAGGGGGGCTCTCGATGAGTTGCTTGATCGTATCGTTCGTAGAGATCTCAAACCATTGCATCCTTGCATCATCTTTATTGGTTCTTGTTTGGTTCTTCTCCTTGTGAGATTTGGAGCTTTTGGTCATTTTCTTGACAAGCTCGAGTTCATCGAAAACGGAGTTTACATGCATATTCTATGATGTTTTCGATGTTGGAGGCTCTGCCGGTTCTTCTCTGTTGGAGGTTTCTCTCCTCTCTTGTTATGCTACTCGTCTTCCTCTATCCAACAAGCTTGAGTTTGCTCAATTCGGAGCTCATTTGCAGTAGTTATGGCAGTTCTGTTTTTAGTGTTTCCCTCTGTTGTCTTCTCTGCAAAATGAAGGACTCCTAGTGTTGCTGATTTGGGGCATGCGGTAGTATCGCTTCTTGAGCAGTAGTACCATGGCCCTCTTGTAGTACCGCCTGTGGGAGCGGTAGTACCGCGGGCCTCGTGCCAGCGCAGCTGCCGAAGGGTAGTAGGGCGGATGTAATTTTTACATCCGCGCCTCTACGCTGTAGTACCATACGCCGCGAGCGCCGTAGTACCGTGGGCTCGCCAGCTTAGCAAAGATGAGCGGAAGTAGGGCGGATGTAATTTTTACATCCGCGCTTTACGCTGTAGTACCGCTCTTCGTGCGGTAGTACCGCGTCGGAGTTTTTGCGCAGTCCTCCTCGCCGAAGTAGGTACGAAGTAATTTTTACATCCGTGCCTTCTCTCGCGCTTAGTGTTCGCTCGCCTTACAAGAGTATCGCAGGGCGCTGCTGTAGTACCGCCCGGCGGTTCTATCGCCGCCGCCTGCTGCAACATGACTTCATCGCCAGAGCTGCACATGCGGTAGTACCGCAACCTGCATGTAGTACCGCTGCCAATCATGTAGTACCGCAGCTCCTCATGTAGTACCGCCGTCGGCGGGCTGAGTGAGGGGATAACGGTTGGATTTTCTCCCCACCTATAAAAGGGGGTCTTCTTCCCCATTGGGACTTAATCCCTTGAGCTCGTTTTTGCCCCCATTGTTGATCTTCTCCGAGCTTGCTAACTCTCAATCCCTCCATGGATTCTTGGTAGTTTTTTAGGGAAAAGAGAGAGGAGATCTAGATCCACGTTTCCACCAATCACTTTCTCCTCTAAGTGAGGGGAACCCCTTGGATCTAGATCTTGGAGTTCTTTGTGTTCTTCCTTCGTTCTTCCTCTCATTTTCCTCCCTAGCATTAGTTGCTTCGGTGGGATTTGGGAGAGAAGGACTTGGCACCGTGTGCCCTTGCCATTGCATTTGGTGCATCGCTTGAGTTCTCCACGTGATACGTGGAAGTTACAAGTTGAAAAGCTTATTACTCTTGGGTGCTTGGTGCCCTTGAGCTTGTTTATCTTGGGTGCTTGGGCCCCTAGTCGGTTGGTGGTGTTCGAGCTCAATCATTGTGGTGTAAAGCTCCGGCAAGCATCGGGTCTCCAATTAGGTTGTGGAGATCGCCTGAGCATTTTGACGGCACCGTGACCGCCCCAAGGGTTGCCAAAGTGTACGGTTCGTGTCCGCCTCAAGGGTCGCCATTTGTACGGGTTCGTGACCGCCTCAAGGGTCCCTTTAGTGGAATCACGGCATCTTGCATTGTGCGAGGGCGTGAGGAGATTACGGTGGCCCTAGTGGCTTCAAGGGATCATTGTGCCTCCACACCGCCTCCAAACGGAGATTAGCATCCGCAAGGGTGTGAACTTCGATACATCGTCGTCTCCACGTGCCTCGGTTATCTCTTACCCGAGCCCTTTACTTATGCACTTTACTTTGTGATAGTCATATTGTTCTTTGTCATATATCTTGCTATCACATAGTTGCTTATCTTGCTTAGCATAAGTTGTTGGTGCACATAGGTGAGCCTAGTTGCTTTAGGTTTTGTGCTTGACAAATTAACCGTTAGGTTTATTCCGCATTTTTTCAAGCCTAAACCATAATTATTTTAAAACGCCTATTCACCCCCCCCCCCTCTAGGCGACATCCACGATCTTTCAATAAGTATTATGGTGGGTGAACAAATTACTGTCGAGCAATTGATAGAAAAGTGCATAGTTATGAGATTATCTAGGCATGATCATGTATATAGGCATCACATCCGCAACAAGTAGACCGACTCCTGCCTGCATCTACTACTATTACTCCACACATCGACCGCTATCCAACATGCATCTAGTGTATTAAGTTCATAAGAACAGAGTAACACATTAGGCAAGATGACATGATGTAGAGGGATAAACTCAAGCAATATGATATAAACCCCATCTTTTTATCCTCGATGGAAACAATACAATACGTGCCTTTGCTGCCTGCGGTTGCCATCGGGAAAGGACACCGCAAGATTGAACCCAAAGCTAAGCACTTCTCCCATTGCAAGAAAGATCAATCTAGTAGGCCAAACCAAACTGATAATTCAAAGAGACTTGCAAAGATAACAAATCATACATAAAAGGATCAGAGGAGATTCAAATATTGCTCATAGATAAACTTGATCATAAACCCAAAATTTATCGGATCTCGAAAAACACACCGCAAAAAGAGTTACATCAAATAGATCTCCAAGAAGATCGAGGAGAACTTTGTATTGAGATTCAAAGAGATAGAAGAAGCCATCTAGCTAATAACTATGGACCCGAAGGTCTGTGGTAAACTACTCACAACTCATCGGAGAGGCCTTGGTGATGATGTAGAAGCCCTCCGTGATCGATTCCCCCTCCGGCGGAGCACCGGAAAAGGCTCCAAGATGGTATCTCACGGATATAGAAGGTTGCGGTGGTGAAAATAAGTTTTCGTGGTGCTCCTCGATGTTTTAGGGTACAGAGGTATATATAGGCGAAGGAGGTCGGTCAGGGGAGCCACGAGGGGCCCACGAGGGTGGGGGCCGTGCCCACCCCCCTAGGGCGTGCCCTCCTGCCTTGTGGCCGCCTCGGGTGCTTCTTGACATCCACTCCAAGTCTCATGGATTGCGTTTGTTCCAAAAAGATCGCTCCCGAAGGTTTCATTCCGTTTGGACTCCGTTTGATATTCCTTTTCTTCGAAATACTGAAATAGGTAAAAAAAACAGCAATTCGGGCTGGGACTCCGGTTCGTAGGTTAGTCCCAAAAATGATATAAAAGTGTAAAGTAAAGCCCATAAACATCCAAAATATGTAATGTAATAGCACGGAGCAATCAATAATTATAGATACGTTGGAGAGGTATCACCCGGCAAGCCTTGCCGGGGACGATCGCTGGGCCGCGGCCGGACCCGCGCCCGGTAAGGTTTCACCACCTCACCATCACTCAAGTGCGATGATAGGCGTGCCAACCAAGCAGACGTCTGTGTGGCGGCATGTAGATCTTCATGGAAGCCTACCATTGTGCCAGCACAATAGCTAGTTGTCCCGCGTGGCACTGCATGCCTCGTCGACCCGGACGAGTGTCAAAGCGAGGAGGAGCGGCGAAGGACAGGATGGCTTCTGTTGCCATCCCCAATAAAGCAAGAGGACACGTAGGCGATGCATTAAATGCGTTTGTCCTACGCTGCCAAGCGATAAGCTTGTACAACTGTAGCTTGCCACCTCCTTTGTGCCACTGTGGCAACCCCTTTGCGTATAAAAGGAGGCCCAATGCATACAAAGAGAGAACTCGGACTTTTGGACAAAGCACGCACCGTAGCTAGTTCAAAAGCTCAAGAACACACACATAAACCAGAAAAGCAGGACTAGGGTATTACGCATCTTTGCGGCCCGAACTTGGATAAAAATCCCCTGTGTGCTAACGGATCGACCTGCTCTTCGTGCAGCTAATCCCCCGCCAAACGTAGAAGGGATCCTTGTGACCCCATAGGTGATCGGTTTCCCCAACACCTGCGATACATCAAGATCGTGCCATCTCAAGAACACAAGAGAGACAGAGAGATATTAAACACGTAACTACTGGTACAAACCCTCAGGCTCCTCATCATGGTGGCCACCAGGATGATGAACATGGCCACCGGTGATGAGTTCCCCCTCCGGCGGAGTGCCATAATGGGGCTAGATTGGTTTTTCATGGCTACAGAGGCTTGTGGCGGCGGAACTTCTGATCTATCGACTCCTTTAGGGTTTTTGGAATATTTGGGATTTTGTAGGGCGAAGAGGCGGTGCGAGAGGCCACTGAGGTGGGCACAACCCACCTGGGCGCGCCTTGGTGGGTTGTGCTGCTCTCGGAGCTCCACTCTGCTACTTCTTTGGCCCACCTGGTGTCTTCTGGTCCAGAAAAAATCTCCGAAAAGTTTTGCTGCATTTGGACTCCGTTTGGTATTGACTTTATGCAATGTAAAAAACAAAAAAAAACTGTAACTAGCACTAGGCACTATGTCAATAGGTTAGTCCCAATAATGATATAAAGTTGCTATAAAATAATTGTAAAACATCCAAGAATGATAATATAACAACATCAATATTCAAAAATTATAGATACGTTGGAGACGTATCATGACATTGCTATTCAAGGGGAGCGGTGGTATGTCGCGGCGGCAACCCCGAAAGGCGGTGCTGGTGGAGTGCGTTGGGCGCGACGGAGCTGTGGATGTCGGGCGGCGTCCCTGAGAGGTTTACTGTGGCAACCAACGTTCTATGGTAGTAGAACATGCATTAAAATTAATCAACACTGAGTGCAAGCATGAGTAGGATATAATTCACCATGAACATAAATATCGTGGAGGATATGTTGATTTTGTTTCAACTGCATGCGTGAAAATGTGCCAAGTCAAGCCACTCGAATCGTTCAAAGGAGGATACCACACTATCATACCACATCATAACTATTTTAATAGCATGTTGGCACGCAAGGTAAACCATTATAAACTCCTAGCTAATTAAGCATGGCATGAGAAACTATAATCTCTAATTGTCATTGCGAACATGTTTCATTCATAATAGGCTGAATCAAGAATGATGAACTAATCATATTTACAAAAACAAGATAGGTCGAGTTCGTACCAGCTTCTCTCATCTCAATCATTTCATCATATATCGTCATTATTGCCTTTCACTTGCACGACCGAACGGTGTGGATAATAATAATAGTGCACGTGCATTGGACTAAGCTGGAATCTGCAAACATTTAATTCAAAGGAGAAGACAAGGTAATATGGGCTATTGGTTAGATCAACAATAATGCATATGAGAGCCTCATCATTTTCATCATGGTCTTCTCCTCTCGACCCCCAAAGAAAAGAAAAGAAATTCAAATAAAACTATTTACACGGAAAAGCTCCCAACAAGCAAAAGAAGAACGGGAAATCTTTTTGGGTTTTCTTATTTAATTACTACTACCACTACTGGAATCAGCTACTTTGCCGTCCGCCATGGCAGACGGCAAAGGCATGGATCATGGACGACAAACTTCTTTGCCGTCCGCCAGCAGACGACAAACTGTTCGTCTGAACACGTGTCAGCAAAGGCCTTCTTTGCCGTCCGCTTCCTGGTAACGGACGGCAAAGGATTGTGTCATCCACCGTTGGTGGCCAGCAGACGGCAATGATTGTGGACGACAGTGAGATGGGGTGAGAGCCGTTAGGGGTTAACGGCGTGCTTTGCCGTCAGCCAGCGGACGACAAAGAGGCTAAGGTCTTTGCTGTCCGCTGGCATACGGCAAAGTGCTCAAACATGCCAGTCCCAGGAATCACAGGTAGCTGCCATGTGGCATGTTTGCCGTCAGCTAGCTGACGGCAAAGAGCCTATACAACCCTGTTTTTAATTTAATTCATTCAATTTGACAGCAATTCACAGATATACATATATACACAACAAGCATATCCAACACACAAGTTTCATCATATATACATACATAACCAACACATATATAGTTCCATCCTTATATATTATAAAAGTTTCACATTGTTCATCCAACACCGTTATCCATCCATCCATATAACAGTGATGAACATGCATTAAAATTAATCAACACTGAGTGCAAGCATGAGTAGGATATAATTCACCATGAACATAAATATCGTGGAGGCTATGTTGATTTTGTTTCAACTGCATGCGTGAAAATGTGCCAAGTCAAGCCACTCGAATCGTTCAAAGGAGGATACCACACTATCATACCACATCACAACTATTTTAATAGCATGTTGGCACGCAAGGTAAACCATTATAAACTCCTAGCTAATTAAGCATGGCATGAGAAACTATAATCTCTAATTGTCATTGCGAACATGTTTCCTTCATAATAGGTTGAATCAAGAATGATGAACTAATCATATTTACAAAAACAAGATAGGTCGAGTTCGTACCAGCTTCTCTCATCTCAATCATTTCATCATATATCGTCATTATTGCCTTTCACTTGCACGACCGAACGGTGTGGATAATAATAATAGTGCACGTGCATTAGACTAAGCTGGAATCTGCAAACATTTAATTCAAAGGAGAAGACAAGGTAATATGGGCTATTGGTTAGATCAACAATAATGCATATGAGAGCCACTCATCATTCTTCTTCTTCTTCTTCCCCATTCCCTTTTCCCTTTTCCTTTTTTTCATTCTTCTTTTCTAATATGTAAACTATCTAAAACTATTTATTATCTAAAACTATATCTAATATCTAAAATAGAAAAGAAAAAGAAAAGAAAAGGGGGGTGTGGAAGTGGAAGAGGGGGCTCACCGTGGGGAGGTGGAAGAGGTTGGCCGGCGACAGGGAGGGGCGGCGACGGGCGGAGGGTGGCGGCACCAAGGGCGGGGGGCGGCGACGGGCGGTGACAAGGTGGCATGACAATGGGAGGGCGGCGATGGGCGGGAGGGGGACGGCGACGAGCGGCGATGGGGCGACAGGACGGCGGGGAGGGCAACGATGGGGCGGCGGGACGGCGGGGAGGGGCGGCGACGAGCACCGGGGACGGGGCGGCGGCGGCGGGCTTGTGGGTGAGAGAGGGAGTGTGCGCTGGCGTTCACGGCGGGGGGAGGTTAGCGATTCAACGCTGTGCCCGGGTGGGGCCCCTATCCTCTTTGCCGTCAGCCTAGCGGACGGCAAAGAAATGGCAGACGACAAAGAGCTGACCTAGCCACAACCTTGCGTCTGTGGGCCCACAAGGTTCTTTGCCGTCGGCCAGCTAACGCTAAAGAACTCTTTGCCGTCCGCGAGCTGACGACAAAGTACTGGCTGATGGCAAAATAACTTGTGCCATCAGCTATTTCTTTGCCGTCTGCTTTGGGGAAACTGACGGCAAAGAAGCTCTTTGTCGTCAGCTAGCTGACGGCAAAGAAGTGGATTCTAGTAGTGTACTACAAGCATGGAAAGCAAACTAGCTAAAGCTACAACTATTTTTTTGGGGTTTTCTCTCAAAGTTTTTCAAACACACAAGAAGAAATCAAGAAAAGAAAATAAACTAACATGGTTAGTACAATGAAAAAGTATGAGTACCGACAATTAGAATGAGTGTGTGAACATGAATGTAATGTCGGTGAGAAATACGTACTCCCCCAAGCTTAGGCTTTTGGTCTAAGTTGGTCTATTCCCACAGATCGAAGCTATCTCCGGTGTACTGAGGAGGGTCCTCAGGGCGCCACTGGTTGGCAATCTCCTCCGGATCCCATTGATAAACAGACTATCGATAAGGGTCAAGTGGTGGCTCAGGCTCAGGCTCTGGGTCTTGTGTCAGCCTCCAGTATGCATAAATGGCCTCGAGCAAGATGAGGTACGTGCCTGAAAGTATGTTAAACAAAGAGGGTGTAGGCAAGATAATAGTCTCACAGTGAGTCTTATTAAATATCAAATTATACTTAAGCATCATCTTCATATTTTTAACAATAAATTCATGTGCTACCATACTCTTATAATCTAGAAAAATAGGGGGCAACAACTTTTCCTCTTTCTCATAATGCCTAATAGGTATCTCAAAGTGTTTAGCAAGGCGTGAAGCAAAGATGCCTCCAAAGATGGGGCCCTTTGTACGGTTCAGACTTAATCATTTAGCAATAATAGCACCTTAGCTGAAGGTTGTATCACGAAACAAAGCATGGCGCAAAATAACAATATCAGGTGCACTAAGATTTCCACTGTTCCCGCGACCAATTAAACATCTACTAGCAAATATTGCAAAGTAACGTAAAACAAGAAAATGTATGCTAGTAATTCTTGCACCTGAAACTTTCCTCGTTTCCCGTATCCTTCGAGCTTTGGCTCGAAGAGCCCCTGAACAATCTCTTCATCATTTTCTTTCTCTGAAAATTCCTGAAAAATATTAATGACTCAAAATAAAAGTGAACCAAAGTCAACAAAATTAATAGGAACTACTCCCACAACTGCCTAGAGGCTATATCATGCATTAGAACTACTTTTGACCATATAAATTTCACAAGAAAGCTCAAGAATAGGGTCACCTTAGCAGCAGAAATTTGCAATAAATAAAGCACTAGAACAAAACTAATTAGACCACTAGAGGAGTTACATACCGAAGAACAATCCCCCAAAACAGTTTCGTGAATGAAGCTTTGAGCAAGGAGATCGAAAATCGCAGCAAAACGAACTAGAACACGAGTTTGAGCTGTGTGGTGATTTTTTCTGGAGGTAGACGAAGTGTGTGGGTGCAGGAATAAGTGGAGGGGGCCACGTGGGGCCCATGAGGTAGGGGGCGCACCCAGGGGGAGGGCGTGCCCTGGACTCTCGTGGCCAGGTGGTGTGTCCCCCTGATGTGTAGTGCCAAATATTCTTAAATATTCTACAAAAAATCATATTTCATTTTCGGGACATTTGGAGAACTTTTATTTTCGGGGTATTTTTTATTTGCAAGGATAAATCAGAAAACAGACAGAAAAATACTATTTTGCTTTATTTCATCTAAATAACAGAAAGTAAAAGGAGGGTACAGAGAGTTGTGCTTTCTAACTTCATCCATCTCATGCTCATCAAAAGGAATCCACTAACAAGGTTGATCAAGTCTTGTTAACAAACTCATTCCGAACCGCATTAAACCGGAGAATCTTCGAATGGCACTAAGTTACCTCAATGGGGATATACATGTACCCAATAATAAGAATATCATATTTCTTCTTGATAGTAGGAAGAGGAAATTCAAAAACTCCAATAGTAAACGTTGAAATTTTTCCAATACAATTGATACTATGGACTTGAGGTTGTTTCCTCGGAAAGTGTACCATATGATCATTACCATTCACATGAAAATTGACATTGCCTTTATTGCAATCAATAACATCACTTGTAGTATTCAAAAAGGGTCTACCAAGGATAATTGACATACTATCGTCCTCGGGAATATCAAGAATAACAAAGTCCGTTAAAATAGTAACATTTGCAACCACAACAGGCACATCCTCACAAATACCGATAGGTATAGCAGTTGATTTATCAGCCATTTGCAAATATATTTCAGTAGGTGTCAACTTATTCAAATCAAGTCTACGATATAAAGAGAGAGGCATAACACTAACACCGGTTCCAAGATCACATAAAGCAGTTTTAACATAGTTTCTTTTAATGGAGCATGGTATAGTTGGTACTCCTGGATCTCCTAGTTTCTTTGGTATTCCACCCTTAAAAGTATAATTAGCAAGCATGGTGGAAATTTCAGCTTCCAGTATCTTTCTTTTATTTGTAACAATATCTTTCATGTACTTAGCATAAGGATTCATTTTAAGCATATCAATCAAACGCATACGCAAAAAGATATGTCTAATCATTTCAGCAAAGCGCTCAAAATCCTCATCATCCTTTTTCTTGGATGGTTTAGGAGGAAAAGACATGGGTTTCTGAACCCATGGTTCTCTTTCTTGACCGTGCTTCCTAGCAACGAAGTCTCTCTTATCATAATGTTGATTCTTTGATTGTGGGTTATCAAGATCAACAACAGGTTCAACCTCTACATCATTATTATTGCTAGGTTGAGCATCAACATGAACATCATCATTGACATCATCACTGGGTTCATGTTCATTACTAGATTGTGTTTCAGCATCAGAAATAGAAATATCATTGGGATTCTCAGGTGTGTCAACAACAGGTTCACTAGAAGCATGCAAAGTCCTATCATTTTTCTTCTTCTTCTTTTTAGAAGGAGTAGGTGCATCAACATTATTTCTCTGAGAATCTTGCTCAATTCTCTTCGGGTGGCCCTCAGGATACAAAGGTTCCTGAGTCATTCTACCACCTCTAGTCACAACTCTAACAACATTATCATTTTTCTTATTATTTAATTCATTGAGCAAATCATTTTGTGCTTTATGCACTTGTTCTGCTTGAGTGGTAACCATGGAAGCATGTTTACTAATAAGTTTAAGTTCACCTTTAACTCTAGACATATAATCACTCAAGTGTTCAATCATACAAGCATTGCGTTTCAATTGTCTACCAACATAAGCATTGAAGTTTTCTTGTTTAACAATAAAATTATCAAACTCATCCAAGCATTGACTAGCAGACTTATAACAAGGAGTATCACCTTCACCAAATCTATAGAGAGAATTTACCTTTACTACCTGTGACGGGTTATCAAGACCATGTATTTCTTCAATAGGCGGTAAATCCTTAATATCTTCAGCTTTAATACCCTTTTCTTTCATAGATTTCTTTGCCTCTTGCATATCTCCAGGACTGGGAAATAGAATACCCCTTTTCTTCGGAGTTGGCTTAGGAGTTTGTTCAGGAAGTGTCCAATTGTTTTCATTAGTTAACATATTATTCAATACCAATTCAGCTTGATCAACTGTTCTTTCCCTGAAAACACAACCAGCACAGCTATCCAAGTGGTCTCTGGAAGCATCGGTTAGTCCATTATAAAAGATATCAAGTATTTCATTTTTCTTGAGAGGATGATCAGGCAAGGCATTAAGTAATTGGAGAAGCCTCCCCCAAGCTTGTGGGAGACTCTCTTCTTCAATTTGCACAAAATTATATATTTCTCTTAGAGCATCTTGTTTCTTATGAGCGAGGAAATATTTAGCAGAAAAGTAATAAATCATATCCTGGGGACTACGCACACAACCAGGATCAAGAGAATTAAACCATATTTTAGCATCACCCTTTAATGAGAATGGAAGTAACTTAAGGATATAGTAGTAACGAATTTTTTCCTTGTGAGCGAATAGGGTGGCTATATCATTCAATTTAGTAAGATATGCCACAACAGTTTCAGATTCACAGCCATAAAAAGGACCAGATTCAACCAAAGTAATTATCTCAGGATCGACATAGAAATCATAATCCTTATTAGAAATACAGATAGGTGAAGTAGCAAAAGCAGGGTCATATTTCATTCTAGCATCCAGAGATTTTTCTTTCAGCTTAGCTAATAATTTCATAAGATCATATCTATCATTGCAAGCAAGAAAATCTCTAGCATTTTCTTCATCCATAACATAACCCTCAGGCAGAATAGGCAATTCATATCTATGGGGAGAATCTTCATCATCACTATCATCAGTATTATCAGTTTCAATAATTTCATTCTCTCTAGCCCTAGCAAGTTGTTCATCAAGAAATTCACCTAATGGCATAGTATTATCAAGCATAGAAGAAGTTTCATCATAAGCATCACGCATAGCAGAAGTGGCATCATCAATAACATGCGACATGTCAGAATTAACAGCAGGAGTAGGTGTCGCAAGTTTACTCAAAACAGAAGGTGAATCAAGTGCAGAGCTAGATGGCAGTTCCTTACCTCCCCTCATAGTTGAGGGATAAATCTTGGTTTTGTCGTCTTTCAAGTTCCTCATAGTGATCAGCAGATTTAAATCCCAAGTGACTCAAAGAATAGAGCTTTGCTCACCGGCAATAGCGCTAGAAAATAGTCTTGATAACCCACAAGTATAGGGGGTCACAATAGTTTTCGAGGGCAGATTATTCAACCCAAATTTATTGATTCGACAAGTATTACCAGTTGAGTTGTCAATTCAACAACACCTGGTAAAACTTAATATCTGCAGCAAAGTATTTAGTAACAAAGTAATATGGAAGTAACGGTAAAAGTGGCAAAAGTAATAGTAGCAGTTTTGTAGTAATTGTAACAGTGGCAACGGTAAAGTAACTAAGCAAAGATCAATACGTGAAAAGCTCTTAGGCATTGGATCAGTGATGGATAATTATGTCGGATGTGATTTCTCATGCAATAGTTATAACATAGGGTGACACAGAACTAGCTCCAGTTCATCAATGTAATGTAGGCATGTATTCCGAATATAGTCATACATGCTTATGGAAAAGAACTTGCATGACATCTTTTGTCCTACCGTCCTGTGGCAGCGGGGTCTTATTGGAAACTAAGGGATATTAAGGCCTCCTTTTAATAGAGTACCGGACCAAAGCATTAACACTTGGTGAATACATGAACTCCTCAAACTACGGTCATCACCGGGAGTGGTCCCAATTATTGTCACTTCGGGGTTGCCAGATCATAACACATAGTAGGTGACTATTGACTTGCAAGATAGACTCACATATATTCATGAAACATAATAGGTTCAGATCTGAAATCATGGCACTCGGGCCCTAGTGACAAGCATTAAGCATAGCAAAGTCACAACAACATCAATCTTAGAACATAATGGATACTAGGGATCAAATACTAACAAAACTAACTAGATTACATGGTAAATCTCATCCAACCCATCACCATCAAGCAAGCCTACGATGGAATTACTCACGCACGGCGGTGAGCATCATGAAATTGGTGATGGAGGATGGTTGATGATGATGATGGCTACAGATTCCCCTATCTGAAGCCCCGAATGGCCTCCAGATCAACCCTCTCGAGAGAGTTTAGGGCTTCGCGGCGGCTTCGTATCGTAAAACGCGATGAATCCTTTTCTCTAAATTTTTTCTCCCTGAACGTGAATATATGGAGTTGGAGTTGAGGTTGGTGGAGCGGGTGTGGCCCCTGGTCTTGATTATTTCGCCAGTATTTTTTATTAATTCCAAAAATATTCTCCGTGAAGTTTCAGGTCATTCCGAGAACTTCTATTTCTGCACAAAAATAACACCATGACAATTCTGCTGAAAATAGCGTCAGCCCGAGTTAGTTCCATTCAAATCATGCAAGTTAAAGTCCAAAACAAGGGCAAAAGTGTTTGGAAAAGTAGATACGATGGAGACGTATCAGCCCTCCCGATGAAGAACAGGAGGAGGCGGTGGCTCCGTATTGTAAAACGTGATCCTTCTCTCTGATTTTTTTCTTCCTGAACGTGAATATATGTAGTTGGAGTTGAGGTCGGTGGAGGTCCAGGGGACCCACAAGGCAGGGGCACGCCCTAGGGGTGTGGGCGCGTGCTCCACCCTTGTGGACAGCCGGTGGGTCCCCCTCTGTTGATTCTTTTGCCAATATTTTTTTATTTATTCCAAAAATATTCTCCGTGAAGTTTCAGGTCATTCCGAGAACTTTTATTTCCGCACAAAAATAACATCATCATAATTCTGCTGAAAACAACATCAATCAGGGTTAGTTCCATTCAAATCATGCAAATTAGAGTCCAAAACAAGGGCAAAATAGTTTGGAAAAGTAGATACGATGGAGACGTATTAACTCCCCCATGCCTGACCCATTGCTTGTCCTCTAGCAATTCAGTTGACAAACTGAAAGTGATAAAG
Source organism: Aegilops speltoides (assembly GCA_021437245.1). NCBI lineage: Eukaryota > Viridiplantae > Streptophyta > Magnoliopsida > Poales > Poaceae > Aegilops > Aegilops speltoides. The sequence goes on from CM038143.1 coordinate 499,925,637, forward strand.
AAAAACTTTTACAAACTCTGTTTGATCTTGTTGTTGCAAATATGTATAGCCAGCATTCAGGTTTTCAGCAAAGATCATGAACTAACCATATTCACATTAACAATTAGGTCTCACGTTTACTCATATCAATGGCATAATCAACTAGCGAGCAATAACAATAAATCTCAGATGACAACACTTTTTCAAAACAATCATGATATGATATAACAAGATGGTATCTCGCTAGCCCTTTCTGAGATCGCAAAACATAAATGCAGAGCACCCCTGAAGATCAAGGACCGAATAGATATCGTAATTCATGGTAAAAGAGATCTTGTCATAGTCATGCTCAATATCAATTAATAACAATGCAATCGAATGATAGTGGTGCTCTCTAACGGGTGCTTTTTATAAGAGGATGTTGAATCAACAATAGAAGTAAATGTATATAGGCCCTTCACAGAGGGAAGCAGGGATTTGCAGAGGTGCCAGAGCTCGAGCTTTTAAAATGGAGATGAATAATATTTTGAGCGGTATGCTTTCATTGTCAACATCACGACCAAGAGATCTCGGTATCTTCCATACTAGATACATTATAGGCGGTTCCCAAATAGAATGGTATATTTTTTACTCCCCCTTTGCCAAACAAGCACACTCACGGCTGGTCCGAAACAACGGGTACCGTCCAACTAACAACAATCCTGGGGGAGTTTTGTTTGAAGTTATATTTGTTTTGATTTGAGAATGGAACTGGGCATCCTAATTACTAGCCATTTTCTCATGAATGACGAGCGGAGTCCACTCATCATGAGAATAAGCCACCTAGCATGGAAGATACTAACATCCCCCAGTCACTACATGAGCGATTCGGGCATACAAAACAGATTATCATTTGAAGGTTTAGAGTTTGGCGCATGCAAATTTATTTGGAACAGCAGGTAAATACCGCATATAGGTAGGTATCGTGGACTCATATGGAACAACTTTGGGTCTATGGAAGTGGATGCACAAGCAGTATTCCCGCTTAGTACAAGTGAAGGCTAGCAAGAGATTGAGGAGCGACTAACTAGAGAGCGACAACAGTCATAAACATGCACTGAGATTAACCAACAATGAGTGCAAGCATGAGTAGGATATAAATCGTCATGAACATAAATATCAGGGAGGCTATGTTGATTTTGTTTCAACTACATGCGTGAACATGTGCCAAGTCAAGCCACTCGAATCATTCAAAGGAGAATACCATCCTATCATACTACATCACAAGCATTTTAAAAGCATGTTGGCACGCAAGGTAAACCATTATAAACTCCTAGCTAATTAAGCATGGGATGAGTAATTATACTCTCTAATAGTCATTGCAAACATGTTTCATTCATAATAGGCTGAATCAGGAACGATGAACTAATCATATTTACAAAAACAAGATAGGTCAAGTTCATACGAGCTTTTCCTCATCCCAATCATTTCATCTTATATCATCATTATTTCCTTTCACTTGCACGACCAAATGGTGTGAATAATAATAATAGTGCACGTGCATTGGACTAAGTTGGAATCTGCAAACATTTATTCAAAGGAGAAGACAATGTAATATGGGCTCTTTGTTAGATCATCAATAATGCATATGAGAGCCAATCAACATTTTCATCATGGTCTTATCCTCTCTACCCCCAAAGAAAAGAAAAGGAATTTCAAAGAAACACACTGAAATGTTTTTGGAGTTTTTGTTTTTCTAAAGAAAGTGAAACAAGAACGAGAAAAACTATTTACACGGGAAAGCTCCCAACAAGCAAAAGAAGAACGAGAAATCTTTTTTGTTTTTTCTTTAAAAATACTACTACATAAGCATGGAAAGGAAAGCAAACAGAAGCTACAACTAATTTTTTTTTGGTTTTTTTTCTCAAAGATTTTCAAACACACAAGAAGAAAGCGGGAAAAAGAAAATAAACCAGCATGGATAATATAATGAAAAAGTATGAACACCAACAACTGGAATGAATGTGTGAACATGAATGTAGTGTCGGTAAGAAATACGTACTCCCCCTAGCTTAGGCTTTTGGCCTAGTTGGTCTAGGGCCACGGCTGGCCTGTCGGATATCCAAAGTTGTAGTCGGGGTTGTACTGAGATGCAGCAGCTACTGCCTGAAGGGCTGCAGCATGGAGGCGAGTGACCTCCACCTCTCTCTCATACTCGTTTGCCTCCTCTCTAGTTACAAAATATCTCCCTCTGACCTAAAAGTTAAAGAAGGCAGGAGCAGGAAGAGTAATATGGACAGCGCGCTGTCGGTCAAAGATTAGTCGGTACAGGAGGGATTGTTCATTCCTCACCAGAAACTGATAACGCACAAAAGCATTATAATCAAGGAAAGCAGGTGGTAATGCAATGTCATTCTCCCTTATTGGTACCCCAAGATAATTATCTAAACGCGTGGCATAAATCCCACCAAATAAATCACCACCCTTAGCATTAAGATGTAACCTCCTCACAATAATAGCCCCCAGGTTATATTGCTTATCACGCAACATTGCACACTTGAGGACACTAAGGTACGATGCACAAAGGTGGATATGATCATGTTTAACATTTATGCATCTACCTATGAAGAGAGCAAAATAATGTATGGCAGGGATGCTCCCCATGGAGGCTTGTGTGATATCTCTAGTTTCTCCCACAGTGATACTAGTAAGGAAATTATTGTATTCAGTTTTGCGAGGCTCACTAAGAATGACCCATTGTGGGATTCTGCATGCATAACTAAAATCTTCTAGGTCCATGGTATAAGATTCATCATAAAGATCAAGCAGGACAGTATGAGTATTTCACTGGGATGTAAATTTAAATCTTTGCACAAATGAATCAGTGAGATAATAGTATTGTCGGCACTTGATAATCCCCAAGTGCAAGGAATCATCGTAGCAATTTCCAAAGGTGGAAGTGATAAGTATGGAGTGTCGAACCCACAAGGAGCTAAAGGTAAGATCAATATTCTCTCAAATCCTATCTACCACTGATACGACTCTACGTACACCGAACGTTTACTTCCAACTAGAAACGAGAAATAAAACTACGTTGTGGGTATGAAGAGGATAACTTTGCATGGTATCTGAGATCTAAAATATAAAAGTAGGTGCTGTTATCATAAATTTAGAATATATTGCTTAAGTATTATAAATAGCGAGTGTGGAATAATGATGGGCCGGTGTGCGGAATTATCCTAGGCAATTGTTAACAAGACCGGTAATCACTATTGCAATTTCATATGAGGGAGAGGCATAAGCTAACATACTTTCTCTTCTTGGATCATATGCACTTATGATTGGAACTCTAGCAAGCCTCCGCTACTACTAAAGATCATTAAGGTCAAACCCAACCATAGCATTAAAGCATCAAGTCCCCTTTATCCCATATGCAACAACCCCCTTACTCGGGTTTACGCTTCTGTCACTCAAGCAACAAACTATAAGTGAACCATGAACGTATTGCAACACCCTACAGCAGGAATCCCTCACGCTTGCGCGGCACGGAGGGCACAATAGGACAGCACCAAAATAAAACATACAACTCATACCAATCTAGATCATCAATCAACCCAAAGACAAAGGATATCTACTCAAAACATGATAGGATGGCAACACATCATTGGATCATAATATGTGGCATAAAGCACCATGTTCAAGTAGGGATTACAACGGGGTGCGGGAGAGTGGACCACATAAAAGAGATGAGGATGGTGATGATGATGGTGATGTTGATGAAGACGATCACCGCGGTGACGATTCTTCTCCCGATGGCACTCCGGCGCCATCGAGAGAGAGGAGGAGAGGTTGTCCCCTTGTGCTTCCTCCTCCATGGCCTCCCCTGGATGGGGAGAGGTTCTCCCCTTGTGCTTCCTCCTCCATGGCCTCCCCCCTGGATGGGGAGAGGTTCTCCCTCTGGATCTTGGCCTTCATGGCGATGATGACCCCTCCGAGATCCTCCTCCATGGCCTTCGGTGATGATAGCCCCCTCCGGCAGGGTGCCAGAGAGGGCCTAGATTGATTTCTCATGGCTACAGAGGCTTGCGGTGGTGGAACTTCCGATCTAGGTTATTTTCTGGAGGTTTGGGCATTTATATGAGAGGTTGGCGTCGAGAACAAGTCAGGAGGCCCCACGGGAAGTCCACGAGGCACAGGGGCACGCCCCAGGGGTGTGTGCGCGCCCTCCACCCTCATGGGGCCCACGGGACTCCCTTCCAGTAACTCTTTGTTCCCTTATTTTTTATGTTTTCCAGAAAAAATCTCCGTTGATTTTCAGCGCATTCCGAAAATTTTATTTCTGCACAAAAACAACACCACGGTAGTTCTGCTGAAAACAACATCAGTCCTGGTTAGTTCTAATCAAATCATACAAAAATCATATAAAACTATTGTAAACATGGCATGTATACTTCATAAATTATAGATACGTTGGAGACGTATTAGCATCCCCAAGCTTAATTCATGCTCGTCCTCGAGTAGGTAAATAACAAAAGAAATAATCTATGAAGTGTGAATGCTAGCAAGTGCTTAAGTTTGATCAATGATACTTCCAATCACTTTTTCTAGCATCATTATATATCATAACAGTAGCTCAACTCATAAAACTTCTCATGATCAAGTAACAAGATATTCACATGTTAAAGTATAGATCATAAACTTGCTTCAAAACTAACAAACCGTGCTCTTAGTCATCAAACAACTGCAATTCATCTTATTTTCGGGAAGGGTCTACGTAAGAGCTTTGATTTAGCAAACTCCACATACTCAACTATCATGTAATCTTTCACAATTGCTAAAACTCATGTGATATTTATGGGTTCAAAGTTTTAATCGGAAACAGAGAAAGATAGAGGCTTATAGTTTTGCCTTCCAACCTTTTACCTCAAGGGTAATGTCAACAATACTAATTTATGAAAACCTACATCCAAGTGGATATATATATCCGGGTCACTCCAACACAAAGTGCTTGCCAAAGGAAAAAGTGTAAAAAGAAAAGGTGATGATCACCATGGCTCTTGTATAAGGGTAGAAGATAAAAGTAAAAGATAGGTCCTTCGCAGAGGAAGCAGAGGTTGTCATGCACTTTTATGGTTGGATGCACAAAATCTTAATGAAAAGAACGTCACTTTATATTGCCGCTTGTGATAATGTCCTTTATTATGCAGTCTGTCGCTTTTATTTCTTCCTTATCACAAGTTCGTATAAAGCTTATTTTATTCGCACTAATAGATCATACATATTTAAGGAGCAATTTTTATTGCATGCACCAATGACAACTTACTTGAAGGATCTTACTCAATCCATAGGTAGGTATGGTGGACTCTCATGGCAAAACTGGGTTAAGGAATGTTTGGAAACACAAGTACTATCTCTACTTGGTGCAAAGAATTTGGCTAGCATGAGAGGGAAAGGCAAGCTCAACATGTTGGATGATCCAAGACAATATAATGTTTTGGATATAGTAAAACATAACCCATTAAGTCGTCTTCCTTGTCCAACATCAACTTTTTAGCATGTCATATTTTAATGGTTGCTCACAATTACAAAAGATGTCCAAGATAGTATGTTTATATGTGAAATTTCTCTTCCTTTAACATTCCTTCATGAATTTTTCAAGTGACCAATTCTATGTTTGCTAACTTTCAAATAAATTTACCACTTATACTTTTTATGTGTGAAGTCACTAATCCCCATGTTATAAGCATATGAAACATATATATAAAATCAGATTTACGATATTTAATTCATTCAACCATTTACTCATAGGATATACGTGAAGCACGTGAGTAAATGACAAACTACTCCAAAAGGTATAAGTGAAGAACACTGAGTAGTCCAATAATTAACTAGCCATGGGAGGATTCTTTTTAATTCAAAATTTCAGATACAATTATTTTATTCAAACAGCAAGTAAAATTGAAAATACTCTCCAAGCAAAACACATATCATGTGACGAATAAAAATATAGCTCCGAGTAAGGTATATTGATAGTTTTGAAGACGAAAGAGGGGTTGCCTTCTGGGGCATCCCCAAGCTTAGGCGCTTGAGTCTTCTTTCAATATTACCTTGGGGGGCCTTGGGAATCCCCAATCTTAGGGTCTTTCCACCCCTTATTCTCCTCATAACGATATCTCACCCAAGACTTGAAAACTTCAATCACACAAGACTTAACGGAACTTCGTTAGATGGGTTAGTATGATAAAGAGTAAACCATTCACTTTGTTACTCTCAAAGACAAGATTCATAATTGTTCTCACACAATGCCTACTATAACATATCATTTATACAATTTATATTGAAAAACATAAGCCATAGAAACTAGAAAACAAGCAAACTATGCATTGAAAACATAATCTGCCAGAAACAGAACAATCTGTAATGATCTGAACAACAACCATACTTCTAATACTACAAAAATTATGAAATAAATTGGTGGACGTTAGGAATTTGTCTAATAATCTTCTGCAAAAATAATCAACTCAAAATCACTCTTCTGTAAAAAAAATTACAGCTAATCTCGTCAGCGCAAAGTTTCTTTTTTTACAACAAGATCACATTAACTTTCACCCAAGTCTTCCCAAAGGTCTTACCTGGCACTTTATTGAAACAAACGCTATAAAACATGATTACTACAGTATATTAATCATGTGAACACACAAAAATAGTAAGGGTAAATATTGGGTTGTCTCCCAACAAGTGCTTTTCTTTAATGCCTTTTAGCTAGGCATGATGATTTCAATGATGCTCACATAAAAGATAAGAATGGAAACATAAAGAGAGCATCATGAAGAATATGACTAGCACATTTAAACCTAACCCACTTCCTATGCCTAGGTATTTTATGAGGGCACAATTTATAGGAACAAGAATTAACTAGCATAGGAAGGCAAAACAAGTATAACTTCAAAACTTTAAGCACATAGAGAGGAAACTTGATATTATTGCAACTCCTACAAGCATCTATTCCTCCCTCATAATAATTTTCAGTAGCATCATGAATGAGTTTAAAATTACAACCATCACATAAAAGCATTCTTTTCATGAACTACAAGCATAGAAATTTTCTACTCTCCATATAAGCAAAATTCTTCTCATTCAAAATAGTGGGAGCAAGCTCAACAAAATAACTGTCATGTGAGGCATAATCCAATTGAAAATTAAAATCATGATGACAAGTTTCATGGTTAACATTATTCTTTATAGCATACATGTCATCACAATAATCATCATAGATAGCAACTTTGTTCTCATAATTAATTGGAACCTCTTCCAAAATAGTGGAATCGTTACTATCTAAAGTTGACACTCTTCCAAATCCACTTTCATAAATATCACACTAAGATTCAACACCCTCCAAAATAGTAGGATCACTAATTCCTAAAGTTGACACTCTTCCAAACCCACTTTAGATAATAGTATTATTCATACTCCAAAAGATATAAGTAAGTTCATGGATCGTTCTACAATTAATATATACTAACCAATATCCAAGCTCAAAATATATAAGTGAAGCACATGAAGCATTCTATAAAACCATACTCAAAAGATTTAAGTGAAGCACAAAGAGCATTCTATAAGGTCATACTCAAAATATATAAGTGAAGCACATGAAGCATTTTATAAATCGATGAAGCGCTATCTCATACTAGCATGGTTCTTAAAGAAAAAGAAAAACACAAAGGACACAAATCATGTGAACAAAACAAAAACCTAGGTATACCGATAATTGTTAAAGAAGAAAGATGGGATGCCAACCAGGGCATCCCCAAGCTTAGATGCTTGAATATCCTTGGAATATTTACTGGGGGTGGCTTGGGCATCCCCAAGCTTGAACTCTTGCCTCTCTTTATTCTTCTCACATTGGTAACTCCTCGTTCTTCGAACACTTCATCCACAAAAAACTTAACAAAAACTTTGTGAGATCCGTTAGTATACTAAAGAAAATCACTAACTTTAGGTACTGTTGTAAACTCATTCCAATTTCATATTAGCACTTTATCTACTGTATTCCAACTTCACCATGGTTCATACCCCCCCCCCCCCGATACTACCCATGGATTCATCAAAATAAGCGAACAACACATAGAAAACAGAATCTGTCAAAGGCAGGACAGTCTGTAGTAATCTGGAAATTTAGTAAACTTCTGTAACTCCAAAAAATTCTAAAAAAATATGGCAGTTTATAAAATTTGTACAAAAGTAACGTGCAAAAAGTTTCAGTAATAGTTTCCAGTAAAAAATTATATTCATGTGCTACAGCCAAAGTTTCTGTTTTTGTACTGCACAAAGTAAACAAGCAATCTTAGCATCCTAAAACCAAAGCTTGGCATATTATTTTTATAATACAATGGATTTATACAAGGGGATAATTATTTTCAGAGAAATTTCCATGAAAAATTCTACACTGTTTCCATGAGCATGAACACAAGTGTTCAAGGTCGACCCTCACTTCTCCAATGCATAACTTTCCAATCACTTCTCTTTTTGAAAAACTTTTTAGGCATATGAGGCAAGTGAATCTTTTTGTATTTTCATTGTTTAATTTTTTTGTATGTTTCACCCACAACTAAGCAAAACTAAAAAGGGAAAACAAAAACTACTTAGTGAAGAAAGCAAACAAGCACACACGAGAATATCAACCCCACGCTATTGCTCCCCGGCAACGGCGCCAGAAAAGAGCTTGATAATCCCCAAGTGCAAGGAATCATCGTAGCAATTTCCAAAGGTGGAAGTGATAAGTATGGAGTGTCAAACCCACAAGGAGCTAAAGGTAAGATCAATATTCTCTCAAGTCCTATCTGCCACTGATACGACTCTATGTACACCGAACGTTTGCTTCCAACTAGAAACGAGAAATAAAACTACGTTGTGGGTATGAAGAGGATAACTTTGCATGGTATCGGAGAGCTAAAATATAAAAGTAGGTGTTGTTATCATAAAGTTAGAATATATTACTTAAGTATTATAAATAGCGAGTTTGGAATAATGATGGGTCGGTATGCGGAATTATCCTAGGCAATTGTTAACAAGACCGGCAATCACTATTGCAATTTCATATGAGGGAGAGGCATAAGCTAACATACTTTCTCTTCTTGGATCATATGCACTTATGATTGTAACTCTTGCAAGCATCCGCAACTACTAAAGATCATTAAGGTAAAACCCAACCATAGCATTAAAGCATCAAGTCCCCTTTATCCCATACGCAACAACCCCCTTACTTGGGTTTATGCTTCTGTCACTCAAGCAACCCACTATAAGCGAATCATGAACATATCACAACACCCTACAGCGGGAATCCCTCACGCTTGTGTGTCGGGGGAAACTGCCTGCCGCGAACACCTATGGGACCGGAGCCCTTGTCTGCATGCGACGAGAGGCGGAGGGAGCACGAAGAGCAGATCGAGCGAGCACGCGGGCAGTTTTACCCAGGTTCGGACGCGGTGAACGCCAGAAACCCTACTCCTGCTTGATTGTATTGAGCTCGGGAGCTTGAAGAGCTACAAGAGCAGCTACACCGAGCGAGAGAGTTGCCACGAACCCCCCCCACGTTGTGCATGGGCCTCCTTTATAGTGCAAGGGTCACCGACAGTGTCAACGAGGAGAAAAAGGGTAAAAACGAAAAGAGATGGTAGTTGAATAGTGCGGAACAAAGGAGCTACAAAGGCGTGAACAAAGTGGTCGCCACCTACTTTGACATGGGGGACAAGGGCATTTAATGCCCGCCGCCGTCGACCCCAAAAGCTCCCCGCCTTGCGTCTCCGTCGCCACGGGCGATGGATCCACCACCGTGGAGTGCCACCGTGTCCCCAGCTGCACAACCATCCGCCACGCTGCCCTCGAAAGGCCCTGTATGCACGCGTGGGCCGATGAGCTGGAGCGCGGGCACACAGCAGAACTCTCCGGCAAGCACCTTGCCGGGTCTTGACCTTGCCGGACCCGGAGCTTGCCGGCTCAGAACTTGTCGCCCCGAGCCCTCGCCGACGCATATAGCGCCGAGGCGTGTCTTCTATGATGTAATCTCCTAGTCTTCCGGCGAGCTCCTCTTGCGTGGCCTTGCGTGAGTGATGTAACCTTGAGCTCGGCGGCCTTCAAGAAGCTTCGCTTGTCGGGTCTCGATCTTCTGCCTTGTATACTTCGCTTTTGAAGGGTTTGACATGGAGCAGAAGGTCTTCGGCGAGCACGTGGTAAATCCTGCCGCTGGAAGTGCAACCGCCCGTGCACAAGTTGGGGTACCGAGGTACCCTACCTTAGTACACCGACAGAGCCCCCGGGCTGGGCACACACACGGTGCCGAAGCGCTGTTGGGCCAGCCAAAAAAGTCTGCACGGCACACGCGCCCACAAAGATGTCGAATCCACTTCAGATCCGCCAGATCCCCGTAATGGCACGCGTCGATCAAGGTCGTGGGATGGGACATGCCCACGTTCTTTTAATGGAAAGAGCTAAACGCCCCACTTCCCCATAAAGCAGAGGAAGCAGGAGCGGTTCCCTCCTTTCGCTTTCATTGCATCCTCTTCCTCTTCCAGAGATCCCTTTGTGCTCCGCCTCCAAACCTCCGCCGCCGCCAGATCTCCAGGCGCGGCTCTTTGTCCCCCTTCCTCCGCCGCCTCCGCCATGGCCCCGAAGACCGAGAAGGCGAAGGCGGAGAAGGCCAAGAAGGAGAAGTCGGAGCAAGCGGCGAGGCTCACCGAGTACCGGAAGCGGAACCTCGCCTTCCCGCCGAGGCTGGGCCACAAGGAGCTCTGGAACAAGTATTACTTGTTCCGGGTCCAAGGAACCAAGGCGCCCCCCGACTCGAAGCTTATCCGCCGCCGCCAAGGACAACTACCCGGCGGGTACTATTTCTTCGCAGCCTTCTTCCACCGCGGTCTTTGCCCTCCTTTTCTGAATTCTTCAGGACGCCATGCACACCCACGGCCTCCATCTTCTTGACTTCACCCCAACGCCATCCTCACTATGGCGATTTTCGACACGCAGCGAAAACTACATAGGAATTCATCCCAACGTAGCGCTGTTTAGGCATTTCTTCACTCCTAGAGTAGAGGCTGGCGCCCCCCTCTCCGGAGGGATATCTTGGGTTTTTCGTTTGAACAAGAAGGAGTCTTACTTGCCGGGGGAGCTCCGCGGCAAGTGGGAAGAGTGGCGTGCAGACTGGTCCTGGATCGTTGAGGACGCGCCACAGCCCTTCACCGCGCCGCGCACAACGCCCATCATGCGCGGCAGAGACTGGAGCGAGCTGGATTCGGCGGCCGCTAAATCTCCACATCGCCTCATCCGGTTTCTTCGCCTTGGATTGCAAGGCTGTCCGCTGCAGAAGTAGGCGCAGATTTCTCCGCCGCCGCATTGCCCCTCTCCAAGATAGGAAAAGGCCGGCCTGGGAGTATGGCAACGCAGCGGATATAATGAGGCTGCGCCCCGGGCTAAACTTCAACTTCACGACGCTGGAGCTGAAGGGGATGGTCCGGGAACTCTTTAAATATGACCCGGCCCATCCAGAGTGGTTCAGACCTCCCGGGAGTGGTGCCCCTCGCAACAAAGACAGCTCGGGATCGCTTTGCGCCATGATGCTCGCAGGATTCGTGACGGCGTGGACTGACGTGATTCCGCCTATCCATCGACATCCTCAGCTTCTTCGACAACCTTGTGGAGGTGGCGAAGAACAAGGATGACATCAAGGAGCATACGCGGGACACCACCGACCAAGAGCTTGCATACATAGCTTCTCGGGCTGAAGAGGCCGCCGCAGCCGCAGCGGCAGGAGAGTTCGGCTACACGCCCGAGGAGGCAGAGGCTGCGGAAGCGTCCTGCCAAGCGGAGGAGGCAGAGATCCGTAGACTACTGCAACTTCCTCCCGACGCTCGCGGGTCCTCTTCGAGGCACTCCGGATCTCGGAATCGCGCCGAGGCAGCGGCAAGAGGTGGCGCTGCCGAGGGAACAGAGGCGCCGAGAAGCGAAGGCGCCGGAGGGAGCGGAGGCGCCAGAGGAAGAGTCCGCAGCGCAGGCGCTGGGTCCGCAAGCCAGCCGGGAGGAGGAGGAGGAGGACGCCGAGGCCGCCGAGATTTCAGCGGGTCCACGGAGCTTTACGCCGACGACCTCTCCTCGTCGTCGGAGACCTCCCGCCCGGCAAGCCCTAGGCGTTTCCCAAGCGCCTCCGAAGGCGGCGACGGAGCGAGGGCGCAGGCGCCCGGCAACAACCAGCTCGCCGGGCAGCGAGCTCCTCGGGGAGCCAAGTTGCACCGGGGCGACCGCGCACCAGCCACGGCGGAAGCAGCCTGCGCGAGCCACGGCAGAGGCGCCTGCAAGTCGACGCCGGGCAGACAGAGTCTTCTCGAGCGGAGCGGGCGGCTCCGCCCGCCCGGGCCCCGGCTGCCACAGGCTGGGTCTTCGCAGCCCCAGCCCTGTGGACCGCCAAGCGCCCGAGGAGTTCGCCTCCGCCTCGGCAGACGCGCCTGTGTGGAGTATGACTTCTCCGCCTTGAGCGAAGACGACGAGGAGGAACAGAGTAAGTATTCGAGATCTTACATCTTCTCAAATTTCGCCTTTGATTATTGTTGAAGCTAATCTTGTTTCTTGCTTTGATTTCAGGACCTTGGCGGAGCGGTGGCGAAGAAGGCCAAGGTGCCCGTGGTCGGTCGCGGACGACTCGCCACTGGGGCGATCGGGACGTGCTTGAGCCAAGCTTGCGGACCCGCGCTGCTCGAGGAGCAGCCCAGCAGCAGCCCCCAACAGAAGTCTGGTCTTGCACTTTCGCCGGGCGCGCTTGGAGATTTTGTCTTGTTCCAATATCTTGACGTGTTTGTCTTGACTTGTGCAGAGATGGAGCCACAGTGGCAGAGCGCCCCGAGGTCGCCTCGAGGAGCCGCAGCCCCGCCTGCCCCGCCAAGGCCGAACTCCCGGCAAGGAGAGCGCTCCGCCAAGGGCGGTACTCCGCCAAGGGCGAGTACCCGCCAAGAGCGAGCAGCCCGGGAGGGCGCCACTCCGCCAAGGCAGAGCTCCCGCGAAGGAGCCCGCCCACGACGACGCCCGCCAAGGTAGGTTCTGCAACTTGTCTTCTTGGCGTTGTCTCTTTTGGATATTTGCTTGAACTTCTTTGCTTTTTCTTCTTCTTTCTAGATCCCTCCCCGAAAGAGATGGAGACAAGTCATCGTCATAGAGGAGGAGGGCGCGCAGGGCGGCGGCGGCGACGCCCCTGTCGCCGAGGATGCGGCGGGAGCTGCCGAGCCAGCTGCGCAAGAGACCGCTCCAGCTGCGGACGCAGCTGCCGGGAGGAGGACGCGACCGCACCGCTGCCCGGAGGCGGCGGGAGCATCAAGTGCTGCGCCGGTCGCCGACCCTCCGCCGGAGAAGAGCAGTCCGGCTACTACTTGAAAGCCCCCAACGGCGTCTTCATCCAGTGCCGTGGGGCTCTTCGTCATGAGCTCCCATGAGGGCGAGGCCTTTGATGGGAGGTCCTCGCCTCCGCGGGCTTGAAGATCGTCGAGGGGCCCGGCGGGAGCGACGGGCCCGAGGAGGAGAAGCTGCTTCACCAGCTCCTGGCCCTTTACCGGGCCAGGCAGGCGAAGCTCGCTTCCCAGGAGGCCCTCGCCGCTAAGGCCGCCGAGGAGATGGAGAAGCGTGCGGCGGAGCTCAGCACCGCCAACCAGGCTGCTCTCCGCGAGGTGGCGGAGGAGCGCAAGCGACTCGCCGGGGAGTATCAAGAGTGGTTGCTAGAGAGGGCCGAGGCCGAAGAGCAGCAGCGGCTCGCCGGGGTGGAGCTGTCCCGGCGAGAAGGAGAACTCGCCTAGCGGAAGGTCAACCTCGACTCCCACGAGGAAGACCTTACCGCTAGGGAGCAGGCCCTTGGCGGGGAACTGAAGGAGGCGAAAGCCGCCGCGGCTGCCGCGGAGACCGCCAAGGAAGAGCTTGCCGCCAAGGTCGCGAAGCTGGAGGAGTTGCTGAAGGCGAACGTGGAGAAGGTCGCCGCGCCATCACGGAACGCGAGAAGGACGCCCACACCAACTCGTAACTCCGGTGCGTCTTTCCAAGAAAGGCGACGAGTTGAAGGCCGCCAAGGACTCCATCGAGGATCTTGAGCTGAAAGTCTCCACGCTGCGGGACTCACTTGACGCCGCCCGGGATCGGAGACCAAGTTGAAGGAGGAGCTCCGCAAGGAGCGAACCTTGTGGACAGCGCCAACAAAGCAGCCGAGCACTTCCGCCGCACCGCCGAGGTATGGACCGAGGACTTGTATCTTGTGCGTCCGACATTGATCAGAGCTGCTGGCGCCAAGCCGGAGCATCTCATCTACTCCCGGATCCAAATCTCCTCCCGCCAAGCTCAGCCTCTTCTTCGGGGATCGCGCGGCCCTTGCAAATCTGCGGAAGAAGATCCTCGCAAGAACTCGCCGAGGAGACTACTTGGTGTGCACGGAACCATGGAGCGTGTCTTGGCGAATATTGTATACCGCAATCCCGCATAAACCTCACCAACGTTCTTCGCAGCTTGCGGCCGACGCGAACATGGAGGCTCAAGGAGCAGGTCGCCCACATCATTGCTAAAGTGAACAAGATCTCCGTGGTGGAGGGCGACCGCGTAGACTAGGCCTCCTTTATCTTTATCTCTTTTTGTTGCTGCATATGGTGTTATGAACTCATTAGTCATCGCGACAAGTTATTCCTTGTGAGATATTATCTTTATTTTGACCAATAGATGCAGTGTTATCTCCTTGTTACGATCCTCAACTTTGTATGCTTCAACCCCACGCTTCTAGGGAACTTGCGGCAAGGGGCCCTTGCATGAAAGTCTTGAGTCTTGAACTCAAGCAGCCCGCTGGCCAAGGTCTTACCTGCAAGCAACCTCGCCATGCTAGTCGCAATGCACTTAGCTTGCTGAGCGGACTCGAAAACTAAACAAGGGCGCGACACTTGTCGCAGCTCACTTAAATCGCTGAGCGTGCTCGAAAACAAGATAAGGGTGCGGCTATCCACGGGTAGGTTCCTCCACGCATGTGTTTTCCATACAAAGTGTGGTTGTTCAAGGAAGGCAACTTAAAATTTAAAATTTTGAACTGCTCAAATTCTAATAACTTAGCTTTGTGATCTGTGCGCTTCTCGGCAAGCTTCTCTTTCTTGAACAGCACTTGGTTCATCCTCCATTTCCTTCCCCGGCAAACTTGTGCGCGAGGAACGTTCCTTCCGCTTAAGAGGCAAGGAAAGAGAAGAGGGAAACAAGTATATGGCCTTTCGCGTGCTATTGCTTACGGATATGTGTGTCGCACAAGAGATGCCAAATAACACATGCAAATAGCAAAGAAAAGCATGGGAAAGACAACTAGCGCAAAACACGTAAACTTTATCGATGCACGGGTCCGCGCCCGGCTTTGTACAAAGGGTTATATGCAACAGCGCAAAGCTTGTACAAAAGGTGGTTGCGGAGTGGATCACGCAACCGCGCTTTATGGGTGAAACTTGCGAAGATGCTCTATGTTCCAGAGTTGCTCACCGGTAAGCCTTCTTCGGTCTCGAGGCGGACAGCGCGGGCCTCGTGACTTGTCTCACCCGATAAGGGCCTTCCCACTTCAAGCGCCAACTTGTTGGAATTCTTGGCGGACTGAACACGCCAAGAACAAGGTCGCTTCCTCGAGACTCTCGGCTTTTACCTTGCGGCTATGGTAGCGGCGCAAGGCTTGCTGGTATCGAGCGGCTCGTGACAAAGAGCTCGAGACGCCCCTCCTCAAGGAGCAATGCATCATCTTGCCGCGATTGCTCTTGCTCGAGCTCATCATAAGCGAGCAATCGAGGAGATCCGTTCACGAGTTCCGTGGGGAGAATCGCCTCTGCTCCATAGACTAGAGCAAAAGGTGTCCGTCCGTGGCTCGACGGTGTCGCTCGATTGACCAAAGAGCCGCCGTAGCTCCTCTATCCAATTTTTTCCGCACTCGCGCAGCCTCGTCGAAAGTTCTTGTCTTGAGTCCGCGCAGCACTTCAAGATTGGCCCTCTCCGCTGACCGCTGCTCCTCGGGTGAGCAATGAAGTTAAACAGACCTTGGCGCCAAGGTCTTGGACGCATCGCATGAAGGTGCGATTAGTGAATTGTGTATCGTTGTCGCGATAATCCCGTTAGGGATCCCGAAACGCACACAATCGATCCAAGAACTTGACCGCTGATTGTCTTGTCACCTTTCTCGCTGGCTCCACTTCGCCACTTTGTGAACTTGTCGATTGCTACGCATAAGTACTCAAAGCCCCGACAAAGACGGGGAAGGGCCGAGGATATCGAGCCCCTGCATCGAGAAGGGCCAGGACAAAGGGATTGTTTGGAGAGCTTGAGCTGGCCGATGAATCGCTTTGTATGGAATCGCACGCTTCACACTTGGTTACTAGTGCGCTTGCATCTTGAGGGCTTCTTGCCAAAGAACCCTTGCCGAAAGCTTTCCGCAAGCGCCCTTGCGCCAATGTGGTGGCCGATATGCCTCCGTGTATTTCGCCAACAGCTTCGGCCCATCTTCCCCGAGATGCACTTCACCGACACCATTGAGCCTTCTTCAGACAGCTCGTTATCCATGAACCGGTACATACTTGACTGTCTGGTTATCTTCTATTTCTTCCGGTCGCCGGAAGTTCTCCGGTTTGCAAAAACGGACGATCTGCTGCGCCCATGCCGAGCTTGGGGCTCAACGGCAAGGACTAAATGCATGAGGGCGCCATGGAACCTTAGCTTCTACGGCAAGAACCTCTGCTCGCCGAGCTGAAGGTCCTCGCAAGCTCGCCGGGCGAGGCTTGTCGGGAACACTTGTTCAACCTGCAGATCCGAGGATCTGCAGGAGCAAACTGTTCCTCGCCGTTCGGTCATTGATCTTGGGGACCTTGGCGGCGGCCTCGGGGAGACCCGCCGCAAGTAGTCGCCGGAGACCAACTTTCTCTTCTTGGACTGCCCAATTGATGGCGTGACGGATGGTTGAGTCAGCTTGAGCAAGAAGGTCCCGGTTCCTGTGTAACTTCATCAAGCACACTTTGAAAGGCCATCTGCGATTTCATTTCGAGCTCTCGGACGCTCCATCCGCAAACCTTCAAAGTGCTCCTCAAGCTTCCTCACTTCATCGACATAAGCTTCCATCAAAGGGCTCGATAGCTCTTGTTAACTTGCCGACCACCAATCGAGAATCTCCCCGACAATCAACTTCCCGATCCCAAGTTCGGCAAGAATCCTAACGCCGCGAGCAAACCTTCATATTCAGCAGTGTTGTTCGTCGCTGCTCCCTTGGGAAGTGCATCCGATAACATACTTGAGGTGCTCTCCGTGGGCGCGATGAGTACCACGCCGGCACCGGCGCCTTGCAGCGAGAAGGCACCATCAAAGTACATTACCCATTCACTTGTCGCTTCTTGTACGGGTGTACTTGTTTCTTGGACTCCTTCATCGGGCGCTGGAGTCCACTCGCTATGAATTCTGCCAAAGCTCGGCTCAGATGGTTGAAGTACTTTCAAACTTGAGTCCAAAGCTCGACAGCTCCAAAGGCCCACTCAACGATCCCGCCTGCTTCGGGTTGTGCAATATCCTCTTCAGCCGAAAGCGAGTGACCACTGTTATCTCGTGTGCTGGAAGTAATGGCGCAGCTTTCTCGAGGCCATGAGGAGGCCGAAGCAACTTTTGCACACCCAGTATCTTGATCTAGCCCCTCGAGAAGGGAACTTACAAAATACACCTGGCGCTGCACCATCTTCTTCCGCACCTCATCCTGCTCTGCAGAGTTGTCCTTGTCGGGCCGAGCTTGTCTGAGCAGCCCCCGCTTGTCATTTGGACTCGCTTGCGGTGGTGTAGCCTCGCTCGTCGGACTCCTCTCCGCTATTAACGCAGCACTAACCACCTGGTTGGTTGCCGCTAGGTACAGCAGCAACTTCTCCCGTGGTCTAGGTGCGACAAGTATTGGGGTGGAGGATAGGTACCGCTTTCAAATCCTGCAGCGCTGCCTCCGCTTCCGAGTCCACTTCATGGGACCTGCCTTCTTCAAGATTTTGAAGAAAGGTAGGGCGCGCTCGCAGACTTTGAAATGAACCCACCGAGGGCAGCCACACAACCTGCAAGCCTTCCGACATCCTTGACTCGCCGGGACTTCGATCCGCTCAATGGCTTTAATCTTGTCGGGTTGGCTTCAATCCCCTCAGGACAGAAAGAACCCGAGAAGTTTGCCGAGGGAACTCCAAAGACGCACTTCTCGGGTTCAACTTAAGTCAGATCTTGCGCAGGTTCTGAAATGTCTCTTCCAAATCTTGAATCAGCGATCCTTGTTTTGCTCTTCACCACGATATCATCCATGTAAGCCTCTACATTTACGTGGATCTGTGGCTCAAAAGCAGATACACTACCCTTGCAAATGTTGATCCCTGCATTCTTCATCCAAATGGCATGCGATGAAGCAATAAGTGCCACATGGAGTGATAAATGCAGATCTTCTCTTCATCCTCTTTGGCCATAAAGATCCGGTGATAACCTGAGTATGCATCAAGAAAGCGAGTAGCTCACATCCGGCAAAGGAGTCAACTATCCGTCAATGCGCCGCAAAGGGAATGGATCCTTGGGACATGCTTTATTCACATCGGTGAAGTCTATACACAGCCTCCACTTCCCGCTGGTTTTGCGCACGCATTTAATCGGGTTTGCTAACCACGCCGGATGGATCACACCTCTAACTAGGCCTGCTGCCTCTAGCTTCTTGATTTCTTCGCTGATGAATTCTTGGCGCCCACGGCTTTCTTCCTCACTTTTTGCTTGATGGGTCACAAGATGAGGGCAAACAGCAAGCTTGTGCTCAATCACCTTCCCGGGAACACCGGGATGTCGATGGTTGCCATGCAAACACGCCGACATTCGCCCGCAGGAAGGCAACGAGCCGCTTCCTATTTGTTGTCAAGTGTGGCAATCGATGGTGAAGGTACCACGATGCCGCCCTCCTGGCGGACACCTTCTTGGTTGCCGTGGAGCGCCATTCCTTTTTACTCTTGCCGGTGGAGCTCGACGGGACGCCCTCGACGGCAGCAAGCAAAGACCAAGAGGTGCGGTTGCCGGAGTGGGCCCCAGAGCACTTGCTGGACTTGGTCTTCTTCTTCTTCCCGGAGCTTCAGCGGCAAGTGTATTCTTATCGGCCGCAGCTGCCGCATCCCGGTAGATCTTGTCGGCGCAGATAAGCGCATCCTTCTTGTCGCCGTGGGACGGTGATGACGCTTATCAGCCCCGCATCTTGAGTACGCTAAGCATAATGGGAAGCTGCCATGAACTTGGCGAGGCAGGACGGCCGAGTATTCCATTGTATGGCAACGGAATATCGGCGACGCCGAAAGTGATGCGCCATCCTGAAATTGAGCTCCCCGCCAAAGGTCACCGGCAGAGTGATCTTTCCCTTGGGCTTGCTCCGTCCCGGGTTGATTCCTTGGAAAGAACCGGTCTCTTCGAGCTCGCCATCTGAAATTTGGAGTTTCTTGATCACAGCAGAGGAGATCAAGTTCAGCCCGGCCCCGCCGTCAACCAACATTTTGGTGACCTTGAGGTTGCGGATGGTGGGCGAGACCAGCATCGGCAAGCACCCGACCGCGATGGTGCGGTCGTGGTGATCCTCAAGATCAAAAATGATGGGCGGTTGGACCATTTGAGGAGCTGGCGACTCCACGGGCGGCTCGCTGCATTCACCTCACGCACCCACCGCTTTAGCTGGCGGTGGAGGTGTGCGAGAGGCGCCACCGCCGACGCACAGACCTCCGTGGCCTTCGAACTCCTGCCGCTGTTATCCTCATCCTCCATGTCTTCGCTGCCGCCTTCTTCATCCTTGTCGCGCCCCGGGAGGTCGATCACCTCGCTGCTGCTTGGCCTTGCCGCCCGTCCTCCCGCCATTGAACGGCGCGCTTGCTCGGTTCTCCTCCGCCACCTTGGGCCTTCTCCTTGTCGCGCCTCTCGACTAGCTTTTTGCTGCTCGACGAGATACTCGACGCGCTTGCGCTTGGAGAGATCGTGGCCCTTGGTGCGTGGATTTTGCAAGATTGCTTGTCGGAGCCGCCCCGCTTGTCGGTTGCGCTTCATAGGCAGCTCCTTGCCGGAGCCGCCAGCCTGTGTTTGCTTGGCGGAGCCTCCTTGCCGGACTTCTCGACGGCAAGCACCTCTTTCTTGTTCTTCTTTCGGTTGTTCCGCCGCCCGGCTCTTCTTTCTTTGGGCGGCGCTGTCGCTGTCGCTTCCTCTGTGCCAAGATCTTCCCGGAGTCTCCTCCTCTTCCGCTGCGGCGCACTTATCACCGAGCATAGAGCTCACGACATCCCGAATCTTGGTCATCGCCATCTCTTCACGCATGCGGCGGTTACGCGACGCTCGTGGAACGCGCCGATAACCGCGGCAGGTGGACATCAGGATGTTGTGCCGCACACGGCTGAAGCGTTGGATGTACTTGCGCAGGATTCTCCTTCCTTCGGGCCAAAATGTGGAGATCGCTCTCTGGCCGTGGGGTTTGTGGTCGCCGGTGAAGGCGCCAACAAACCGATGGCAAAGGTCTGCCCAAGAAGAAATGGAGCCTTTCGCAAGTGCATAAGCCAAGAACGAACGCTCGCTTAAGCACGAAGCGGAAGTAGTTCGCCGAGAATCTTTCGTCGCGCCCGCAGCTCGCACCGCGATGGTGTGACACCGAGGAATTCCGAGGGTGCGTCTTGCCGTCGATTTCTCCGTGACGTCAGCTTGAAATTCTTCATGTGGGCCATCGACGCGCCAGAGCTCGCGGTGAACGCAGGGCAGCTCGCCGTCAGACGGCAAGTCGCCTCGTTCACCGGGCGCGCCGACAGCGCTCCCAGCTCTCTGGTTCGATTGTCGCCGAAGCTTCTGCGGCGCCGATTGTGGTCCGAAGCGTTTTCTTGTCGCCGGTCGCCGAGACTGGCGTTGATCCCGACGAGCTCGCGGATCCGACGATGTCGTGGAGCCGCTGTCGGCGTTATTCGCGGGCGGCGTCTTTTGCTTCTGCGGCGGGGAGTGCACGGTGGTTGCACCTCGGCGGTCTTGTCGCCGTCGCGCTTCGTCTTTTCGGCTTATCGCGCCGCGAGGTCGCCGCTGCTGTGAAGAGTCATTGTTGGCGGCGGCGATCAGGCTCGATGGTAGCCTCCGCCTTCGCCTTGTCCGCCGCTGGAGGGAAGTCGAGGAGCAGTTGTGCCCTTGCGAGCGCTTCTGCCGGAGTGGAGGGGAGCGGGGGCGAGCGGTGCGAGGAGCGGGATATGCTCGGACTCGTAACAGCATTAGAAGGAGTAGGGTCCTGCCCCGGCGCCTTCGCTTTGCTTGTGCCCGGACGGTGGTCCGGAGCATCCCGCGAGCCTCCGGTGTGTCCTTGCCCCAGCAGGCGGATACCACCTCCCGTGGTATGGCGCTGCTGGGTTGTCGTGTGCTGAGATGGACGCGGCGTGTCCACGGAGACCGAGGCGCGGTCATCCGTCTTGTTCTTGATTCGTGGCGCCGCGAGTGTCCTCGCCGGGCGACCACCCTTCGACGGCGTTCCTCCGCCCACCGCTGGCTCCGGTGGCAGCGGATGAGACACAGACGGCCTGCAACCTCGAAGCCTTCTTCTTGGGGCCATGGCGCAACTGTTGATGAAGTTCTTGATGAAACCGAGAGGTTGATGAAGAACGCGCCGCTGAACGCCGGATCAGGTCCGCGACAACCTCGACGCCCCTACCGGGCGCGCCAAAGATGTCGGGGAAATCGCCCGCCGCGAACACCTATGGGACGGAGCCCCTTGTGCAGGCGGTACGAGGGCGGAGGGAGCACGAAGAGCAGATCGTAGCGAGCACGCTGGCAGTTTTACCAGGTTCGGGCCGCGTGAACGCAGAAACCCTACTCCCGCTGATTGTATTGAGCTCGGGAGCTTGAAGAGCTACGAGAGCAGCTACACCGAGCGCGAGAGAGTTGCCAAGGTTTCAACCCCCCCACGCCAGTGCATGGGCCTCCTTTTATAGTGCAAGGGTCACCGACAGTGTCAACGAGGAGAAAAAGGGTAAAACGTAAAAGAGATGGTAGTTGGAATAAAGGGAACGGTGGAGCTAAAGGCGTGAGCAAAGTGGTCGCTACCTAGTTTGACAGTGGGGGACAAGGGCATTTAATGCCCATCACCGTCGACCCCAAAAGCTCCCGCCCTTGCGTCTCCGTCTGCCACGGCGATGGATCCACCACCGTGGAGTGCCACCGTGTCCCCCAGGCTGCACAGCCATCCGCCACGCGTCCCTGGAAAGGCCCCAGGGCGACGCGTGGGCCGATGAGCTGGAGCGCGGGCACACAACGCAACTCTCCCGGCAAGCACCTTGCCGGGGTCTTGACCTTGCCGGACCCGGGAGCTTGCCGGGCTCTGTAACTTGTCGCTCCCCGGGCCCTCGCCGGGACGCATATAGCGCCGAGGCGTGTCTTCTATGATGTAATCTCCTAGTCTTCTGGCGAGCTCCTCTTGCGGTGGCCTTGCGTGAGTGATGTAACCTTGAGCCAGAGCGGCCTTCAAGAAGCTTCGCTTGTCGGGGTCTCGATCTTCTGTCTTGTATACTTCGTTTTTGAAGGGTTTGACATGGAGCAGGAAGGTCTTCGGCGAGCACGTGGTAAATCCTGCCGCGGGAAGCTGCAACCGCCCGTGCACAAGTTGGGGTACTGAGGTACCCCTACCTTAGTACACCGACATTGTGCGACACGGAGGGCACAATAGGACAGCACCAAAATAAAACATACAACTCATACCAATCTAGATCATCAATCAGTCCAAAGACAAAGGATATCTACTCAAAACATCATAGGATGGCAACACATCATTGGATCATAATATGTGGCATAAAGCACCATGTTCAAGTAGGGCTTACAGCGGGGTGCAGGAGAGTGGACCGCGTAAAAGAGATGAGGATGGTGATGATGATGGTGATGTTGATGAAGACGATCACTGCAGCGATGATTCCCCTCCCGATGGCACTCCGGAACCACTGAGAGAGAGGAGGAGAGGTTCTCCCCTTTGTGCTTCCTCCTCCATGGCCTCCCCCTGGATGGGGAGAGGTTCTCCCTCTGGATCTTGGCCTTCATGGCGATGATGGCCCCTCTGGGATCCTCCTCCATGGCCTCCTGTGATGATGGCCCCCCTCAGGCAAGGTGCCAAAGAGGGCCTAGATTGATTTCTTGTGTCTACAGTGGCTTGCGGCGGTGGAACTTCTGATCTAGGTTATTTTCTGGAGGTTTGGGCATTTATAGGAGAGGTTGCCGCCGAGAACAAGTCACAGGGCCCCACGGGAAGTCCACGAGGCACAGGGGCGCGCCCCAGGGGGGTGTGCGCGCCCTCCACCCTCGTGGGGCCCATGGGACTCCCCTCCAGTAACTCTTTGTTCCATTATTTTTTATATTTTCCAGAAAAATTCTCTGTTGATTTTCAGCGCATTCCGAGAACTTTTATTTCTGCACAAAAACAACACCACGTGAAAGTGCGTTATATCGACTAGAGGGGGGGGGTGAATAGGCGATTTTTATGAAATTCTTCACTGAGGAATTTGTCGGTGAGGAAATTCCTTAGCGAAGAACTATTTGCAGCGGAATATGTACTCAGAGGTAAACATAACAAGATACACACATAGTCAAGATGATGAAATGAAGACTAAGAACAGAGTACGGAAGCGTAAACACAGGATAACAAGATGAAGACAAACAGATCAAGAAATTGAGGCGAGGAATTTGTGAAAGTCTTCATCACAAAGTCTTCAAGCACGATATGAACAACATGCAACATGTAATGAGGAAATATATGAGTTGAGGAAATAGAACCCGGTCGGTTGGTGAAGACAATGATTTGGTAAACCAGTTCCAACCGCTGTCTCGGTTGTATGTCCGGTTGAGCGGCCGAGTATTTAAACTCGAGGACACACAGTCCCGGACACCCGCCTCTCGAGCCGCAACTCAGACACCCATCCTCACCGTATTCTCCTTGAACTAAGACCACGCAGGCCTCGCCCAATCACTCGTGGTAAGTCTTGGTGACTTCCAAACCTTCACAGACTTGGTCACTCGGCGATCCACAATTCCTCTTGATGTTTCTAGACCTTGACGCCTAACCGTCTGGAAGAAGCACAGTCTTCAAAGGTAACAAGCGCCGGATCCACGCAGATCAATTTCTTGATGATGCTCAATCACTTGGGGTTTTGTGGGTTTGGTTTTGGGATTTTCCTCACTTGATGATTTTCACTCAAAGTCCTCTGAGGATGGGTTGCTCTCAAATGACAAGTGTCAAGTTCTTCGAGCAGCCAACCAACTATAGTGGTTGTAGGGGCGGCTATTTATAGCCTAGGAGCAGCCCAACATGATAAGACATAAATGCCCTTCAATGATATGACCGTTAGATGGATAAGATATTTAGGTCCGCCGGCCAAGAACACAAAGAACGGTCGGAAATTTGACTCTCAAAGTCCTCGTGGCTATCATGTTCCTCATCGTAGGCAATTCAGACTGGCGAATTCCTAACTCCTCGCTAGAGCAAAGTCCTCAAGGAATGTAAGAACTGCGTCTCACATCGATGAATTTGATTGAACTGTATGAGATTTCCAATGGCTTCACTCAAGGGATTGGTAGGTGTAGGATTTTGAGTTGAGCATCACATGGAAATTTTTCCTTAGTATTTCCTCGACCCCTTTAACGAAGACGGTGTTTCCTATGACTCAAGAAGGAGAAAATGAAACTACGAAAACAAAAGTCTTCACGCTTCATATTCCTCGAATGAATATCAAGTCTTCATGATCACACCAATTTCTTCACTTTCAAAGTCTTGAAAGTCTTGTAATATCAAAGTCTTCAATTGAAGAACTTCATTTTTAGGGTCGACTTTCTCTGTAAATATCAAACTCCTCATAGACTTATAGACCTGTGTACACTCACAAACGCATCATCTACTTAACCTATAAGTCTTCAATACACCAAAATCACTAAGGGGCACTAGATGCACTTACAATCTCCCCCTTTTTGGTGATTGATGACAACATAGGTTAAGTTTTCAACGGGGATAAACATATGAAGTGTAAATACTGATATTGAGGAATTTGATTGCAAGATATAGAAGAACTCCCCCTGGATGTGTGCATAATGAGGAATTTGCTTTTGAGGCAATGCACATTTGAAGAATTTAATCATGGAGATCTCCCCCTATATCTTGTAATTCATACACGCATTTGATATGTAATATGAAGAATTTGAAATGCATGATGAAATATGGTGCCTGATGAGATTCAGCATGCGTGCAATGATATTAACGAGGAATAATCATGCAGAATAACACATCAAAGGTATCAGAGCACAGTGCAAAGTCAGCACAATGCACCCTTCAAAAGTATCAGGCACCATCAGACTTAAGATTACAACTTGATCCAATAAAAGTTTCGGAAGAACGAGAGTTGTAACTTTAAAAAAACGCCCATAGTATAAACCCGCTTGAAGACTAACTCAGATTTCTCCCCCTTTGTCATCAAATGACCAAAAGGATCGAAATTGAGGGCTAACGCCCCTGAAGACATTCAAGTTGATGGAGGAGCGCCAGCGTTGTCGGGGTTGTTTGTTGAGGTAGGGCCTGCCGCAGTGTCGTCCAAATCTTCATATTCATCAGTTTCACGCGATGAAGAATAAGAGCTAGCCACCAGACCAGGAACTTTGACTCTCTTGAATTTCTTCGGAGGTGGTGCAGACCAGTCAAAAGCTTCCTGAAGACCCATAGTCTTCAATTCTTCTGCGGAATATACATGATTAAGAACAGCCCAGGTGCGGTTGAGGGTTTCATGAAGGTAGTACTGATTTTTCTTCACTGCATTATGCGTTGAGGTCATGTTGTGAAGAATTGCAGCAAATTGGCGCTTCACCCATTTCTGATTATGCTCAACCTTCCGATGAAGACCGAGGAGTAACTCACGATCAGTCATCACCACAGGTGCGCTTGCTTGAGGCTGTTGCTTGGTTGAGGTATTTGCGGCAAAGTGTCATGCATTGCAGAATCGTCATTGGTGGAGTAAGATGCAGCCTTGCGAAATTGACCATCCAATGGACGAGTGCCTTCATCAATTACAGCTGCTGCCTTGCCCTTATCATCAGATGATGAAACTGGTCGCTTGAGGACTTCAATGGGAGGCAAGTAGCTGCCATGATTGAGTGTCACCTTGTAGTTGGTGAAGATCTTGCCTCGATGAATCTCATGATCCAAGGCGCATATGGCTTCAGCTCAAAAGGTGACATTGCAACATTGGCCAGAGTCCTCATGAAGAAATCATGGAAGTTGACAGGAACGCCATGAATGATATTGAAAAGCATGTTCTTCATGATGCCTACGACATCTTCTTCATTTGAGTCGTGGCCTTTTATGGGACTCATTGTCTTCGTCAAGATTCTATAAACAGTCCGAGGCACATACAACAAATCCTTGATGAGGAATTTGGTTCGAGGGCTTGACACGCTTCATGGCTTCATAAGCACTTGCATAAAGTGATCAGACAATTCGCGGTCATTGTAGATGCAACGTGCAGATTCATGGGGAGGATCAAGAGGAAGGACACGAAGCAATTCAGTTGCTGGTGCCTTGTAGTGAGTGTTCTCTGTCATCCAATCCAATACCCATGAGTTGATATCTTCAGCATCTCCGGTGATGTGCAGGGTGGCATAGAACTGAAGAATGAGTTCTTCATTCCAGTCACATATATCAGTGCAGAAATTCAGCAGCCCTGCATCGTGAAGAACACGGAGTACTGGCTCGAAGCACGGTAGTGATTCCATATCCACATGAGGAATATGCTCATGGTCGAAGATCTTGTCCTTGTCAAATAGCACTGAGGAATAGAAGTTTGCTTGTGTTGGAGTCCAGAAGCGTCTTTTCCTCATTCGAGCAGAGTCATATGGATTATAAGCAGTGAAGAACACGTGCTCAGAAAAGAAGTCTTCAGCCTTGAATTTTTTCTTGCTTGAGAACGGATTCTTTGGCTTGGGCAGAGGAATATCAGTGATTTGCAAAGACAACCTCGTGAATCGCGATCTCGTGTTCTTCAGTCGAGGAATTTCTGGTTCCTCTCCTTGTGCAGTTTGAGGATCAAGATGGGTTCTTCAGCGCTAGTGGCTGGAATTTCTTCGTTGATGATGAAGTGGGATGAGTTTCTTCAGAGCCCATTTGAACAGTTGTAGCCGGGGACGGAGGAACTTGTTGAAGCGGAGTGAAGAGAGGAGTATTGGGATGCCGACTTTCCAAAAGTCATCGCTCATCACCGTGTAGTGCACCCAATATCCACGCTTCGTCTTCTTTTTCAATTTCCTCAACACCTGCCTCTTCAGCTGTGAACTGAGGCATGGGTGAGGAAACAACTGGGGTTGAAGGGAAAGCTTCCACTTCAATTTCTTCATCAAGCTGTTCTGAGGTAGCAACAGATTGATTTTCTTCATTAGATCCGCTTGGGATCTTGTAATCTTCTCCATAAGGAACAATCTCCTTGGACGACATGGAGCAAATGGGAATGGCATCAATAGGATTTTCAATCGAGCAGGTCATTGGCTTCATTTTCTTCGCAGCCGAAGAATTTGACGCAGCTGATGCCTTCCTTTTCTTCACTGCAGCTCGTTCTGCAGCCTTTGTCTTCTTCACTTCATAGGCGGAAGGAAGAATTTTAGTTGGTGTTGGTGCAGGAGGAGCTGAGGATTGTGGTACAGATTCTTCAGGCGCAACTGGTGCAGTTGCCCTGTTTTCTTCAGATTCTTTAGGCGCACCACTAGTGGATGCCCGGGAATTTCTTCAAGAATGGAATGGAGTCATCAGCCCTCGAACTTGTGTTCTCATCAAGACGTTGAAAGTCATCAAAAGTCTGGCATGTTCTTCGAAGAGGGCTGAGCAGAGTCTTCACTCGAGGATTTTCTTGTTGCGATGGAGCTGCAGCAGTTGACATTTTCTTCGTCGATTGATTTAATCTCACCTTGGCTCCTTGCCAATCAGCATTGTAAGCTTCAAATCCTTGCTGAGGGCTTGGATTTCAGACTGAGCTTTGAGAAGTTCTTCAGGAGTCAAGTTGACTAAGTTCTTCCTCAGAAGCTTCTCCTTTCTGACTTTTGCTCTCTTCAATTCACGAGCCTTTTCAAATTTCCATTTCTCTTCAGCGATGAAATGGTTAAGCATATGACTTTGACCAGGAGTCAGTGGCAGATCCGGAACGGGAGTGTTTGGATCCTGATGCCATAGGTCATGAAGTCAAGGATCTTCTTTGGATCCAAAAGCAGAGGCACACTTGTTCTTTTGGCTCTAGCGGCCTTGGTCAGTCTGTCTCTGATGATTTCTTCAAGTTCTTCATCGAGGCTTCATCATCGAAGGCACATTGAATGCAACCTGTTTCTTCTTTGGACTTGGCCGAGGACGCGCCCCATTGTTGCTTTTGTCTTCAGCAGAGTGGGGCTGTTGAGGACATTGGTGCAGTGAGAAACTTGCCGAGACACGAAGCAATTGAGAAACCCCGAGTCCTTTGACAAGTAGCCGATGCACAGTGTTGAGGACTTGGAGGAGCTGCCGAGGATTTTGAATGAGCAGCAGAAGCCTCGAGGAATTTGCCGTGAGGGCGCTGGCCGAGAACTGGGCCGGAGGGCTTTGACGGTGAAGCACTTGGCTTTGAAAGCAGGCTTCTTGGCATTGATTTCCTCGGCTTGACCGAGGGCTCAAGCAAGCAGCAGCAGCAGCAGAATCCTCATTGAATTTCCTCACCGCCTCCTTGGCCTGTCTTGCCAATTTGGCTTGACGCCTGGACCATTCTTCAGAAAGTCTTCACCACTCTTGATGCTAGTGGGATCGCGACTTGGCAGTGCGGTGGAGCTCTTGGGCATGGAGGGTTTAAAGCGAATTTCCTCATGTACTTGGGAGTTACATAGCGGTATTCTCTCCATTCTCGTGCCCATCTTCTTTCTATCCTCTGACAAGACTTTGCGCTGATTTTTGGTCTCCTTGCCAAACTTGGATTCATCCGGTGTCTGATAGTCTTTGTATATCTCCTCAGAATCTCAAAGGCAGTCATGACTTCCGGTTTCTTTCCACCCTTCTGTGGTCTCTTGCCTTCTGCCATTTTCTTCAGGTGAGGAATTTGAACAATAGAGCACTCTGAAGAAGTATGCAGTTTTTCTTCGAGGAACGCTGCAAATGAGTTAAGTTGATGAGAACCTAGTGATTCAGCAGCGGACATGAGTACCTGTGAATAGAGTGTAGGTGCGAGGAATTTGGAGAGGTCATATGCGTTCTCAGAAGATTTTTCAAAAGGAACAAGTTTTGAGGAATTTGACCAGTTGAGCCTTGAGGAATTTCACTAAGCGTTTCGTCTTAGGTTCCAGAGTTGTACAGATTGAAAATCCGCACAATTGAGGAATCTTGAAGAAATGAATGCTTAGAGAGATAAATCAAGAGCATATAGTGTGTGAGGTGTTCATATGTGAAGATTTGAAGAGCAAAAACACCTTTGAAGATTTTCAGAAAGATTTGAGAATCAACGTGAGTAATAAAAGTGACTTTTAATTACCCGAACTGAAGAACACGACGAACAGGAGTGATATGTAGTGAAGTTCGTCATGTTAGATCTCCCACACCCTAGCTTGGCAGAGGGAGACGGCTACGGCGGCGGCGGAGTGAAGATTTCCGCGACCGGCGCGAGTACGACGGCGATGAGGTCGAGGCAGTGAAGCTTTTCCTCATCGGCGGCGATGGAGTAGCGGCGGCGCTAGGGTTTGAGGAGAGCTCGAGCGAGAGACAGCGATCGAGCGGAGTAAATGAAGTGAAGAGGGTAGGGGGGTATTTATAGCCACGGTGAAAAACTGTTCGCCCGAAGATTTTGGGACGAACGTGCCCCTGCCCTTTCTCCTTCACGCGACATGTGTCACCCACGCATCGTCGAGATGAGATCGTGTAAGATCGTGGGTGATTAAACTAATACATCGTGGGATGCGGAACGGTTTGAGCGGTAAAACCGAAAACTTGGATAAAATTTGTTTAAAAGTTTCGTTCGCAATTTCTTCAGCTGTCAAGGACTAGTGAAGACTTTGAACGAGTTTCAATCAGAACGCACATGAAGAATTTGTGAATAGATTGGATTGAGTATAGCATAGAGGGGGACGGGTCCGATCACATTCACTTAGCAGAAATCGCAACATGAAGAAATAGCAATAAGTGAATGCTGTAGAGGACATAAACTCATATATATATATAGCCAATGAAGAAAAACGACGGAAACATTGAAGATTTTGCAAAGTTGAAGAATTTGAAAGCGAGGAATTTCAAAATGAGGAAAAACTCAAATTGAAGATTTTCAACTTTTGTGGTGGCGTAGCTCACCAGATAAGAATGATGATTTCAGACACGCGCACAATTGTCGAGGGTTACGAGAATCAAATTCTTCATTAATTTCTTCACACTTAGAGTGTTATTCTTCATTGATTGAAGAAAAACGTTTCTTCATGTGTTGCACATCTAAGTCATCAATTATGCATAAGGGTTAGGATGTGTGTCCTTTTCAAAGAACATTCAAGATTCTAAGATATTTAGCTCACACCGCAACTTGCTAAATCTCTTCTCATCCAAGGGCTTGGTGAAGATATCAGCTAGCTGTTCTTGATCTTCACATGCTCGATGGAGATATCGCCTTCAAACACATGATCACGAAGAAAATGATGACGAATCTGGATGTGCTTAGTCTTCGAGTGCTGAACGGGTTGTGAGCAATCTTGATGGCACTCTCATTGTCGCAGAGGAGAGGCACATTCTTCACATTGACGCCATAGTCCTTGAGGGTTTGCTTCATCCAAAGCAGCTTGAGCACAAGATGAGCCAGCAGCAATGTATTCAGCTTCAGCAGAGAAGAAGTGATACGCAGATTCTGCTTTCTTCGAGGACCAATGCACCAAAGATCGCCCAAGGAAATGACAAGTGCCGATGTTGACTTGTGGTCCACACGATCACCAAGATAGTCGAGTCGTAATATCCAATGAGATCAAAAGCAGAGCCCTTGGGGTACCATAATCCTAGTGTTGGTGTGTGAGCTAGATATGGAAGAATATGCTTCACAGCCTTATGGTGTGATTCCTTCGGTGCAGCTTGAAATCGGGCACACATGCAAACACTAAGCATTATATCTGGCTTAGATGCACATAAGTACAATAAAGAACCAATCATGGAGCGGTATACCTTGTGATCGAAATCAATACCATTTTCATCAGTGCATAGATGGCCATTTGTGGGCATAGGAATTTTGACGCCTTTGCAATCTTGCATGCCGAATTTCCTCAAGACATCTTTGAGGTATTTCTCCGAGATATGAATATGCCATTGCTCTGCCGATTTAATTTGAAGACCTAAGAAGAATTTCAACTCTCCCATCATAGACATTTGATATTCTTCACTCATCATATAGGCAAATTCATCACTATATCGTTGGTTAGTACAGCCAAAGATAATATCATCAACATATATTTGGCACACAAACAGTTCACCATCATATGATTTAGTAAATAGAGTAGGGTCGAGTGAACTGGTGTGAAGCCATTCTTCACGAAGAATTCCTTCAATGTGTCGTACCACGCCCGAGGGGCTTGCTTGAGGCCATAGAGAGCCTTATTGAGTCTCAAGACTTTGTCGATTCTTGGGATCTTCAAAACACCGGGGTTGAGCAACATATACTTCTTCCTCAAGCTTACCATTGAGGAATGCACTTTTCACATCCATTTGATATAAGATGATATCATGATGGTTAGCATAGGCAAGTAAAATCGAATAGCCTCAATTCTAGCAACAGTGCAAAAGTTTCATCGAAATCAATTCTTTCAACCTGTGTGTAGCCTTGAGCTACTAGTCGTGCCTTATTCCTCACCACAAGGCCATTTTCATCTTGCTTGTTGCGGTAGATCCACTTTGTGCCAATGATATTATGCTTGCGAGGATCCAGGCGATTGACCAATTCCGGACATTGTTCAACTCGAATCGATGTAATTCTTCTTGCATAGCCTGAATCCACCCGCCCGTAAATGCTTCATCTACCTTAGTGGGCTCGAGATAGAGACAAAAGCATAGTGCCCACAAAAGTTAGATAAGTGTGAGGCTTTTGAGCGGGTGAGAGGACTGGTGCGCTAATGTCATCAATGATCTTTTCCACTTGCACTTCTTTTGCAACGTGGATGAGTTGGTTGTCGCCGAGGATTTTGATCAGCATTTTCTTCAAAGACCATTGTCCTCATCATGTTCTTCAGTGCATCACTCGACGTTCTTCACGAACAGGGATGAATTCTTCACAGATTCTTCAATAGGAATGACATCCTCGGTTGTTTTGAGCTTGATAGCATCCTCGGTGCTGGTTCATCTAACACGAAGGTAGGTGCTCTCTTTGCGAGCCATTAGTTTCATCGAACCGCACATCTACAAATGTCAACAATCTTGTGAAGAACAATGTTGAAGACTCGTAGGTGTGCGAGTCCTTTCCGTAACCAAGCATAAAACCTTCATGTGCTTTGGTGCAAATTTATAATTGTGGTGAGGATCTCTAATCCAACATTTAGCATCAAGACTTTGAAATAACTCACATTGGGTTTCTTGTCGTTGAGGAGTTCATAGGCGTCTTCTTGAAGAATTTGTGAAGATATACTCTGTTGATGATGTGGCAGGCAAGATCAATTGCATCAATCCAAAAACGCCGAGGCGCTTTTGTATTCATCAAGCATAGTGCAAGCCATCTCAACAAGAGTTCTGTTCTTGCGCCCACGACGCCATTCTGCCGAGGAGTATAGGGAGCAGATAATTCATGAGTAATACCAAGTTCATCAAGATAGGCATCGAGACCGAATTCTTGAACTCGGTTCCATTGTCACTTCGATATGCTTGATCTTCACACCAAAGTTGGTTGAAGCCCTCGAGGAAAATCGCTTGAAGACTTCCCGCACTTCATGTTTGTAAGTAACAATGTGTACCCATGTGTATCGAGAATAATCATCAACAATGACAAAACCATATAGAGATGCATCATTAGTGACTGCTGAATAATGATTAGGTCCAAAGAGGTCCATGTGAAGCAATTCGAATGGACGGGTAGTGGTCATGATAGTCTTCGTTGGGTGCTTGGCCTTGGTCATTTTTCCGGCTTCACATGCTCCGCATAAGTGATCCTTGAGGAATTTGACATTCTCAATGCCAATGACATGCTTCTTCTTCGCAAGCGTGTTCAAATTCCTCATGCCTGCATGACCAAGTCGTCGATGCCATAGCCAGCCTTCTGAAGCTTTTGCAAGTAGACACATGGCTGGTTGTGGTCCTGTAGAGAAATCAACAATATACAGGTCTCCTCTCCTAAAGCCTTCGAAGAATTTGGAATTGTCAGCTTCCATAATCACAACACAGCGATATTTGCCAAAGACAACAACCATATCAAGATCACAAAGCATTGAGATTGACATGAGATTGTATCCTAAGGACTCAACAAGCATGACTTTGTCCATGTGCTTATCCTTAGAGATAGCAACCTTACCAAGACCCAATACCTGACTTTTGCCTTTGTCAGCAAATATGATATGCTTCAGAGGTGACGGTGATAAAGGAGCATCCATCAATAGATTCTTGTCACCAGTCATGTGATTTGTACATCCACTATCGAGGACCCATTTAGTGGTTTTGGGTTGATCATCCTGCGGATGAATTAGTATAACTTACAATCTCATATGCTTCATCAGTGAAGAATATGATATCAAGTTCATCAGATGAATTTCATCAAGCAGTAAACAGATATAGCAGTATGAGGACGTGTGAAATGAAAGTTCATTTCATCATGATTCGCCTGCTTCCTTTCAGGCATTTTTGTCAGGTCCCCAACAAATTCTTCAGACGTTAGAGCACGTCTGGAGACCTGACCCTCTAGAAGGGATTAGTTCTTTTTCTTCACCACCCACATCTGGAGGGGTGGCAAAGAGTTCATCATCCTGCGAGCACCATGTGAGAAAGGTGGCAAAGATGCCAAACCATTTCGCTTAGCATGAGAGAGGTTAGGGTATGCATATGAATAGGCAGAGTAATTCTTTGAGGACTTGTGAACATAATGGTTTGAAGAATAATGCACATATTCATAGCCCTTAGCTTTGCCTCATGAGACAGATTTGTTAGCACAATGATAATCATATGAGGACTTTGATCCGCTTGAGGAATTTGATCCTCGTGAAGAATTTGGTTCATATGAGGATTTGGATCCATATGAAGAGTTTGGTCCATATGAAGAATTTGATCTGGGGTTCTGTTCTTCACGGTGGTGTCATGAGGACATTCACCAAGACTTTCAACACAACTTTTGGGAACCCAGATTTTCTTCATAGGAGATCCGTTCTGCAGGTTAGTGCCAACATATCTAGCAAATACTTCACCATTCTGATTTTTGAACAGTTTATAGTTGGAGTCAAATGACTCATCAGAAGAATGAGGAGATTCACATGTAAAGCCAGACAAGTTAGATGGATCAACTAGAGGTCGCGTTGCAGCAACCCATGAGGTTTTGGGATACTGCTCAGGCTTCCAATATGTTCCATCGGCGTTGAGTTTCCTCTCAAAGGCAATACCCTCTTTCCTAGGGTTTCTGTTGAGGATCTGCTTTTTGAGCACATCACAAAGTGTCTGATGCCCTTTGAGGCTTTTGTACATGCCAGTCATGTACAATTCCTTCAGCCCTGCATTGTTAGTGATACTAGCAATGTCCTCATATGAGGAGTTAGTGATAGCAGAGGCAGATGAAGAATTTGTAACATTTGAAGCATTTGAACATTCAGGTGAAGAATTTGCAGATTCACGTTCAATGCACTTTAAGCATGGAGGAACAAATTCTTCCTGAGAAGAGCTGATTTGTTGAGCTAGTAATGAATCGCGCTCCTTCTGAAGATCTTCATAACATACTCTTAGCTTTTCAAGATCTGCCTTTCTTTGAATAGCTTCAAGAGAAAGCTTCTCATTGTCTTGCTTTTCTTGAAGAAATTCATAGGAAAGTTTCTCATGATCAGACAAGAGAGAGTTATGATGACCTTGAAGGTTATCATACTTAGACTGAAGTCTCTGAAGATTTTCAGTCAGGGCTTTAGTGCGATCCATTTCTTCACCCAACATATCATCACTTTTATCTAGCATGTTTTGAACCTTTTCAAGAGCCCATTGTTGTTTCACAGCAATTTTAGCAAGTTTAGAGTAGCTAGGCTTAAGATCCTCATCAGATTCATTTTCACTAGAGTCAGAAGAGTTGTATTTGAGTACCTTAGCTCCTTTTGCCATGAAGCAATAGGTGGGAGCGTAGCCATCATTATCTTCAGTATGCTTGTCGGTGGAGTTAGTTTCTTCAGTGTTGAAGATGGACTTGCTGACGAAAGCAAGAGTAACGCCGACTCGCCACACCAGACTCAGATTCTTCAGACTCCTCCTCTTCATCATTTTCCTCATATTCAGCTTCAGAGTCCATTTCCTTGCCAATGAATGCCCGAGCTTTCTTGGAGCTGCCCTTCTTGTGAGATGAAGATTTTTGATGGTTTTGAAGATGAAGATTTTGATGATTTCTTCTTCTTCTTCATATCATCAGAACTGTAGTCCTTGTATTTCTTCTTCTTCATTTCCTTTTCCCACTGAGGACAATCTTGAATATAGTGACCAGGCTTCTTGCATTTGTGGCAAAGTCTTCTCTTGTAGTCACTGGATGAAGAATCATTTCCTCTTGAGGATTTTCCAAAACGACCACGTCTTGTGAACTTCTGGAATTTCTTCACAAGGAGAGCTAGATCTGGCTCGTTCTTCAGATCACCAAGGCTACTACCGTAATCCTCACATTCGAGTCGACACAACCTTTGCCTTCGTGGCACGTGGTTTGCCATAGTTTGAGCCATAGAGATCTCTCTTTTCAGCAAGCTGGAACTCGTGATAGTTAAGCCTTTCGAGGATATCAGCAGGATCAAGCGACTTGTAGTCAGCATGTTCTTGTATCATCAGTCCCAGAGTATCAAATGAGGAATCAAGCGATCTCAGCAGTTTCTTCACAACTTCATGATCAGTGATGTCAGTGGCACCGAGGGCTTGAAGCTCATTTGAGATGTCAGTGAGGCGATCAAAGGTTTGTTGGACATTTTCGTTATCGAGTCTTTTGAAGCGGTTGAAGAGATTCCGAAGAACATCAACTCGAGAGTCACGCTGAGTTGAAACTCCTTCATTTACTTTGGACAGCCTATCCCAGATAAGCTTAGCAGTTTCCAAAGCACTCACTCTCCCATACTGTCCTTTGCTCAGATGGCCACGGATGATATTCTTCGCTTGAGAGTCGAGTTGTTTGAATCTCTTCACATCGGTAGCGGTCAGTGTTTCACAGCGGGGACACCATTTTCCACAACATACCAGAGATCATTATCAATTGCCTCAAGATGCATTCGCATCTTGTTCTTCCAGTAGGGGTAGTCCATTCCATCAAAGGTAGGACACCCAGCCGAGACCTTGATCATACCTGCGGTCGACATAACTAGAACTCCAGGTGGTTAAACCAAAATCACACAGAACAAGGGAGTACCTTGCTCTGATACCAATTGAAAGTGCGTTATATCGACTAGAGGGGGGGTGAATAGGCGATTTTTATGAAATTCTTCACTGAGGAATTTGCCGGTGAGGAAATTCCTTAGCGAAGAACTATTTGCAGCGGAATATGTACTCAGAGGTAAACATAACAGGATACACACATAGTCAGCATGATGAAATGAAGACTAAGAACAGAGTATGGGAAGCGTAAATAAAAGATAACAAGATGACGACAAACAGACTGAAGAAATTGAACTGAGGAATTTGTGAAAGTCTTCAGTCAAAATCTTCAAGCACAGATATGAACAACATGCAACACAGAATGTGGAAATATATGAGTTGAGGAAATAGAACCAGTCAGTTGGTGAAGACAATGATTTGGTAAACCAGTTCCAACTGCTATCTCAGTTGTACGTCTGGTTGGAGCGGCTGAGTATTTAAACTCGAGGACACATAGTCCCGGACACCCGATCTCGAGCCGCAACTCAGACACCCAGTCCTCACCGTATTCTCCTTGAACTAAGACCACGCAGGCCTCGTCCAATCACTCGTGGTAAGTCTTCAGGTGACTTCCAAACCTTCACAGACTTGGTCACTTGGCGATCCACAATTCCTCTTGGATGCTCTAGACCTTGACGCCTAACCGTCTGGAAGAAGCACAGTCTTCAAAGGTAACAAGCGTCGGATCCACGCAGGATCAATTTCTTCAGTGATGCTCAATCACTTGGGGTTTTGTGGGTTTGGTTTTGGGATTTTCCTCACTTGATGATTTTCACTCAAAGTCCTCGGAGGATGGGTTGCTCTCAAATGACAAGTGTCAAGTTCTCTCGGAGTAGCCAACCAACTAGTGGTTGTAGGGGGGGGCGGCTATTTATAGCCTAGGGAGCAGCCCGACATGATAAGACATAAATGCCCTTCAATGATATGACCGTTAGATGGATAAGATATTTAGGTCCGGCCAAAGACAAAGAACGGTCGGAAATTTGACTCTCAAAGTCCTCGGGGCTATCATGTTCCTCCTTGTGTAGGCAATTCAGACTTTGGCGAATTCCTAACTCTCGATTAGACAAAGTCCTCAAGTGAATGTAAGAAGCTGCGTCTCACATCGATGAATTTGACTGAATCTGTATGAGATTTCCAATGGCTTCACTCAAGGGATTGGTAGGTGTAGGATTTTGAGTTGAGCATCACATGGAAATTTTTCCTTAGTATTTCCTCGACCCCCTTTAACAGTACGGTGTTTCCTATGACTCAAGAAGGATAAAATGAAACTACGAAAACAAAAGTCTTCACGCTTCATATTCCTCGAATGAATATCGAGTCTTCATGATCACACCAATTTCTTCACTTTCAAAGTCTTCAGAAAGTCTTCAGAATATCAAAGTCTTGATTGAAGAACTTCATTTTAGGGTCGAATTTCTCTCAGAATATCAAACTCCTCATAGACTTATAGACCTGTGTACACTCACAAACGCATCAGGTACTTAACCTATAAGTCTTCAATACACCAAAATCACTAAGGGGCACTAGATGCACTTACACCACGGTAGTTCTGCTGAAGACAGCGTCAGTCTGGGTTAGTTCTAATCAAATCATACCAAAATCATATAAAACTATTGTAAACATGGCATGAGTACTTCATAAATTATAGATACATTGGAGACGTATTAGTACTTATCTGACTCAAAGTCTTCAAGGCCAGCATTTTGTACGTATGCATCAAACTCATCCTCGAAACCTTCATGAATCATGAATTGATCCAACTGCCATTCGCAAGGCCGTACTGGAGCTGTTTTCGTGGTTCAAGGTCCGGATCACGTATCGCGAGCCTTGGGGCTTGCTTCCTCGAGGAACCACCATGGTAAATCTTCCTAAACATTTTTTCCTCTGAAAAATTCTGAAATTTTTAGTGTCTGAAAATGAAAGTGAACCAAACTCAACAGGATTGATAGCAACTACTCCGACAAGTGCCTAGAGGCTATATCATGCGTCAAAACTACTTTGGATCATATAAATTTGACATGCAAGCTCAAGAACAAGGTCACCACAGCAGCAAAAATTTGCAATAAATAAAGCTATGAAACAAAAACTAATTGTACCATTGGAGGAGTCACATACCGAAGAACAATCCCGCAAAGCAGTTTTGCAAATGGAGCTTTGCACAAGGAGATCGAAAATGGCAGCAAGATGAGCTAGAACACGGGTTTGAGCAATGAGATAATTTTTTCTGGAAGAAGACGAAGTGGGTGGGTGCTGGAATAAGTGAGGGGGACCCACGTGGGACCCACAAGGCAGGGGGCGCGCCCTCCACCCTTGTGGCCCACTGGTGCAGCCCCCTAGTGCATTCTCAGTGCCAGAAATTCTAAAATATTCTATGAAAAATCATACTAAATTTTCAAGGCATTTGGAGAACTTTTATTTTCGGGACATTTTTTATTGCATGGATAACTCAGAAAACAGACAGATAATACTATTTTTGCTTTATTCAAACTAAATAACAGAAAGTAGAAAGTAGGTACAGAAGGTTGTGCCTTCTAAATTCATCCATCTCATGCTCATCAAAAGGAATCCGTTAACAAGGTTGATCAAGTCTTATTAACAAACTTCTTCCGAATGACATGGAACCGGAGAATTTTCGAATAACACTAGGTTACCTCAACGGGGATATGCATGTCCCCAACTATAAGAATATCAAATTTCTTTTTGGTAGTAGGAAGAGGGAATTCAAGACCTCCAAAAGTAATAGTTGAAATTTTTCCAATAGAATTAATACTATGAACTTGAGGTTGTTTCTTCGAAAAGTGTACCGTATGCTCATTACCATTAACATGAAAAGTGACATTGCCTTTGTTGCAATAAATAACATCCCTTGTAGTATTCATAAATGGTCTACCAAGGATAATCGATATACTTTCGTCCTCAGGAATATCAAGAATAATAAAGTCCATTTAGATAGTAATGTTTGCAACCACAACATGCACATCCTCACAAATACCGATGGGTATAGCAGTTGATTCATCAACCATTTGCAAAGGGATTTCAGTAGGTGTCAACTTATTCAGATCAAGTCTACAATATAAAGAGAAAGGCATAACACTAACACTGGCTCCAAGATCACATAAAGCAGTTTCAACATAGTTTCTTTTAATGGAGCATGGTATAGTTGGTATTCCTAGATCTCCAAGTTTCTTTGGTATTCCACCCTTAAAACCATAATTAGCAAACATGGTGGAAATTTCAGCTTCCAGTATCTTTCTTTTATTTGTAACAATATCTTTCATATACTTAGCATAAGGAGACATTTTCAGAATATCAGTCAAACGCATACGCAAAAAGACAGGTCTAAGCATTTCAACAAAGCGCTCAAAATCCTCATCATCCTTTTTCTTGGATGGCTTAGGAGGAAATGGCATGGGTTTCTAAACCCAAGGTTCTCTTTCTTTACCATGTTTCCTAGCAACAAAGTCTCTCTTATCATAACACTGATTCTTTGATTGTGGGTTATCAAGATCAACAACAAGTTCAATATCTACATCATTATCATTACTAGGTTGAGCATTAACATGAACATAATCATTAACATTATCACTAGGTTCATGTTCATCACCAGATTGTGTCTCAACATCAGAAATAGAAATATAATTTGGATTCTCAGGTGTATCTATAACAGGTTCACTAGAAGCATGTAAAGTCCTATCAGTTTTCTTTTTCTTTTTATTACTAGGACTAGGTGCATCAGTATTAATTCTCTGAGAATCTTGTTCAACTCTCTTAGGATGGCCCTCAGGATACAAATGTTCCTGGGTCATTTTACCACCTCTAGTCATAACCCTAACAACATTATCATTTTCCTTACTATTCAACTCATTGAGCAAATCATCCTATGCCTTAAGCACTTGTTCTACTTGAGTTTTAACCATGGAAGCATGCTTACTAATAATTTTAAGATCAC
Organism: Aegilops speltoides; assembly: GCA_021437245.1. Classification (NCBI taxonomy): domain Eukaryota; kingdom Viridiplantae; phylum Streptophyta; class Magnoliopsida; order Poales; family Poaceae; genus Aegilops; species Aegilops speltoides. The sequence goes on from CM038143.1 coordinate 499,966,145, forward strand.
TAACAGTTCTACTCATATAATCACCCAAGCAGTCAAGCATGTAGGCACTACGTTTTAATTGTCTACTAACATAAGCATTGAAATTTTCTTGTTTAACAATAAAATTATCAAACTCATCCGAGCATTGACTAGCAGACTTATTATGAGGAATATCACCTTCATCAAATCTATAGAGAGAATTTACCTCTACTACATATGTCGGGTTATCAAGACCATGTATTTCTTCAATAGGCGGTAAATTCTTAACATCTTCAGCTTTAATACCTTTTTCTTTCATAGATTTCTTTGCCTCTTGCATATCTTCAGGACTGAGAAATATAATACCTCTTTTCTTCGGAGTTGGCTTAGGAGTTGGTTCAGGAAGTGTCCAATCATTATCATTACTCAAATATTATTCAATAGCAATTCAGCCTGCTCAACAGTTTGTTCCCTGAAAACACAACCAACACAACTATCTAGGTGGTCCCTAGAAGCACCAGTTAGTCCATTACAAAGGATATCAAGTATTTTATTTTTCTTGAGAGGATGATTAGGCAAAGCATTAAGTAACTAGATAAGCCTCCCCAAGCTTATGGGAGACTCTCTTCTTCAATTTGCACAAAGTTAAATATTTCCTGTAAGGCAACTTGTTTCTTATGAGCAAGGAAATATTTTGCAGAGAAGTAGTAAATCATATCTGGGGACTACGCACACAACTAGGAGCAAGAGAATTAAACCATATCTTAGCATCACACTTTAATGAGAAATGAAACAAATTAAGAATATAGTAATAGCTAATTTTTTCCTCATGAGCAAATAGGGTGGCTATATCATTCAATTTAGTAAGATGTGCCACAACAGTTTCAGATTCATAACCATGGAAACGATCAGATTCAATGAAAGTAATTAACTCAGGATCGACAGAGAATTCATAATCCTTATTAGTAACACAGATAGGTGAAGTAGCAAACTTATGATCATATTGCATTCTAGCATTCAAAGATTTCTCTTTCCACTTGCATAATAATTTCTTAAGATCATATCTATCCTTACAAGCAAGAAAGTCCCTAGCTACCTCTCCATCCATAACATAACCCTCAGGCATAAAAGGAAGTTCATATCTAGGAGAGCTAGGTCTAACGGGTGTTTCAAAGTTTTCAGTTTCAATAATTTCATCAGTTTCAGAAATATCATCATCTTCAGCATAATCAATAGTTCTAACTCTAGCAAGATGTTCATCAAGTAATTCACCCAGTGGCACAGTTTTATCAATCAAAGTAGTAGCATAATAAGCATCATTCATAGTATAAGTAGCATCATCAATAACATGCGACATATCAGAATCAATAGCAGTTGTAGGTGTCGCAAGCTTACTCAAAACAAAAGGTGAATCAAGTGCAGAGCTAGATGGCAGTTCCTTACCTCCCCTCGTAGTAAAGGAAAAAAACTTAGTTCTAGTATCTTTCAAATTCCTCATAGTGATCAACAAATATAAATCTTAAGTGACTCAGAGAATAGAGCTATGCTCCCCGACAACAGTGCCAGAAAAAGGTCTTGATAACCCACAAGTATAAGGGATCACAACAGTTTTTGAGGGTAGAGTATTCAACCCAAATTTATTAAATCGACACAAGGGCAGCCAAAGAATGTTCTTAAGTATTAGCAGCTGAGTTGTCAATTCAACCACACCTGAAAGACTTAATATCTACAGCAAAGTATTTAGTAGCAAAGAAGTATGGAAGTAACGGTAATGGTGGCAAAAGTAACATTAGCAGTTTTGTAGTGGCAACGGAAAAGTAACTAATCAAAGATCAATATGTGAAAAGCTCGTAGGCAATGGATCAATGATGGATAATTATGTCGGATGACATTCATCATGCAACAGTTATAGCCTAGGGTGACACAGAACTAGTTCAAATTCATCAATATAATGTAGGCATCTATTCCGTATATAGTCATACGTGCTTATGGAAAAGAACTTGCATGACATGTTTTGTCCTACCCTCCCATGGCGGCGGGGTCCTAGTGGAAACTAAGGGATATTAAGGCCTCCTTTTAATAGAGAACCGGACCAAAGCATTAGCACTTAGTGAATACATGAACTCCTCAAACTACGGTAGTGTCCCGACTATTGTCACTCCGGGGTTGCCGGATCATAACACGTAGTAGGTGACTACAACTTGCAAGATCGAATCAAGAACACAAATATATGCACGGAAACATAAAGGGTTCAGATCTGAATTCATGGCACTCGGGCCCTAGTGACAAACATTAAGCATAGCAAAGTCATAGCAACATCAATATCAGAACATAGTGGGTACTAGGGATCAAACCCTAACAAAAATAACTCGATTACATGATAAATCTCATCCAAACCATCACCGTCCAGCAAGCCTATGATGGAATTACTCACGCACGGTGGTGAGCATCATGAAATTGGTGATGGAGGATGGTTGATGATGATGACAGCGATGGATTCCCCTCTCTGGAGCCCCGAACAGACTCCAGATCTGCCCTCCCGATGAAGAACAGGAGGCGGCGGCGGCTCCGTATCGTAAAACGCAATTAATCCTTCTCCCTGATTTTTTCCTCCCCGAACGTGAATATATGGAGTTGGAGTTGAGGCCCGTGGAGGTCCAGGGGACCCACAAGGCAGATGCACGCCTAGGGGGTGGGCGCGCCCTCCACCCATGTGGACAGTCGATGGGCCCCCCTTTGTCGATTCTTTCGCCAATATTTTTTATTTATTCCAAAAATATTCTCCATGAAGTTTCAGGTCATTTCGAGAACTTTTATTTCTGCACAAAAATATTACCATGGCAATTTTGCTGAAAACAGCGTCAGTCAGGGTTAGTTCCATTCAAATCATGCAAATTAGAGTCCAAAACAAGGGTAAAAGAGTTCGGAAAAGTAGATACGATGGAGACGTATCAAGCGCTACCGCCCGGTGAACTCGCACGCTACCGCGTCCCACTCACGCCGCTGCTAACCAGCACCCCTCCCCTACTCCGCAGAACCAATCCCTGTTGCCATTTTTCGGGTTCTTTACGTGCTTCAACAACCCATCTGCTTTCGTGTAGGGGGCGAAGTCTTGTGGGGTGGTCGCCATGGACGCGTGCAACAGGACCAAGTGATGGATGCTGCGGTCAACGATGGCCAGAGCTGTGGCTAGCAAGCCCCGGGTTGGAGATGTGGTGACCACGTGCTAGAGTTGGCCGATGTCGGGTTACAACCACGGTGGAATTTTGCTGCAACTACGATGGGCATTTTTGGCTAGAACTGTGATGAGGGTTGCAACAGACGCAATGAGGAGTTGAAACCCCTTTGGCAAATGTTATAACCATGGACGGCGAATGCTAGAACCATGGATGACTGCCGGCGATGAGGAATGCTATAATCATGGACAATGGAAGCTACAACCGGCGACAACAAATGTTACAATCATTTGACAAGAAGCTGCAACCGCAAAGAACATCTTTTTGTTGGAACCGCGGGAAGGTTTGCAACTAACGCAGTGAGGAGTTACAAGCCTTTTTGACAATATATTACAACCATGGACAACAAATGGTACAATCTTGGACGACGAATGCTGCAACCAACAATAGTAGATGCTACAATCGTTGGCAAGAAGCTACAACCCAAGGACGACCGGCGACTATGATGCTACAACCCCGGGACGACGAGCTGCAGCCTACAGTTAGCGTTCCTACACCCAACGGCGACAACACCCGCTATTTTTGGCTAGAAACGTCACTCATGGGGAAGATGTCACGGTGTCCGCACCTTATTGCTGGAACCGTCACTATGGCGAGCTGCAACGGTGTCACGCGGATGATGCAACTGGGGGTCATGGCGGAGCCACCATGAGCACCCCGACCTTGCTGCGATGACATCGACCTTTGTGCCGCAACGGGGCGTAGGCAGTCGGGTTGCAACAAGGCTGGACTTCATGACCCACGAAGACGACGACTTGTGCGGCGGAGGGGAGAGCATGTCGCCGGGAGCAGTTGACTTTTTTTGGAGACGGAATATGCGAGGTTGGGAGGGAGACGCACGCGAATAGGAGAAATAGAAAAACCGAAAGAAAAAACCCTGAAGAAGCGAGCGAACTTCTGAAACCCGAGCGAAACCTGACGGAACGAGCGTGTTTTCAAAGGAATCAAAACCCAAGCAAAATGTGTCGGGCCAATAATGTGACTTTGATTGTGTGTGAATTGATTGTTGTTGTGTGCTTTTGTTTAGTTGAGTTTTCTTTTGCTTCGTTCTTTTTGGGCCCCGGTGTTACATTATTTTTCCCCTATAAATAGTTGCTCATCAACCGGATTTGAAGAAGCAACAAGGATTTTAAATATTTGGAAACTCAGCTGAACAGAATGGAATTCTCAGCCGACGGCAGTGAAATGGGGAAAATCTGATCTTGAGGCTGATAATCAATTTTGCTTTAGTGGGCACTCCTCACAACCGTACGGATAACTCAAGTCTACATAAGTAAAAATCCTCACAACAGTAATGATCAAGTCAGCAGCAAGACAAGTTAGGTACAAGCTCAATGGTATATTTTCAGTCAAAGGTATGGGTCATATACAAAATTTTGGCTCAGTAATGCACGATGCTTGAAATATGTTATCATCTGAAATAAAGTCAGAATGTGATATGCTCAAGGAAGACAGTCAAACAAATTTTCTCATGCAAATAATCAGCCATAGAATATTATGGGCGTGTGTGTAGATTTCAGTCTGCATATTAGTATGAAGCTTTGGATGTAAGAAACTCAGTCTTCTTCCACACATTATTAGAAGAAAGTATGATGCAAGGCTCCTCGATTTTCCTCAGCGTGATATGTGAACAGTTTCCGATCCAAGATACCCGGTCTTTCTCAGCAAGATACCTCGGTAAAAGCTTCTGACAGACGGAAATGAATTTTTCTCAATAAGCAAACCCGAGGTGACGCTTCCCAAGTAAAGAACTCAGTCTTCTCCAGCACAATAATTAGACCAAGTTCCGTGTGTCAGCTATAGAGCCTTCTTCTGCACGATACCCAGACAAAAGATTTGAGCAACAGTTAACAAGTCTTCCCAGCAAGCTACTCGGATGGCTTCTCTCGTAAGCCACTCACCGTCGGTACAACACCATGTACCGTCCTCAGTGGGTATATGACAAGTTGCCAATGTATGGCAGTACCGCTCAAGAATCAGACTCGCAACATTTTTGTCGAAAGCACAAATCACTCAGGGCATGTGTCTTCTTCAAGAATTAAGTGTTTGGTTGCATATGATTCTTATATATGGTGAGCATGCATCCCCAGTCATATCAGTCATTCATACGAGAGGCGGCAAGGATCCAACAGATATACCTAAGGAAGGTACGAATCCAACAACCTCATAAGTCATGCAAATGAAGCAGAGATACACATCTTATGTAATACAAGGATTGGCCAGATCTGGATATGACATCACAGAATCAACAGTCTTGACAGTGGCCACCAAGGCCAATATTCCCGCACCGACAAGGAAATCTCATGATCTCTTGTCACCCTCTTGGATGGTTGGCCTCAACAATGAGCTCCGTACAACCACAAGCCCCGACCATATGACATATATGTGCGGACCCAGGTCCGAAAACAAGCACAAGGAATCCATGATCATACGGAGAATCAAGGACAGTTGTGGCCAAGGTATTTCAGTAAGGTATCCTAACAAAGAATATCATGACCGTTAAAGGGTGAGACTGACAACAAAGGTATGATGATTTTTGCACGACCATCAGGGTTCGGATACCCAAATCAGTTGGAGGCCGTAATTCCATATGGATTCACAAAGACATACTCTCAGAGGCCTGATACGTCTCCAACGTATCTATAATTTTTGATTGTTCCATGCTATTATATTACCCGTTTTGGATGTTTATGGGCTTTACTTTACACATTTATATCATTTTTGGGACTAACCTACTAACCGGAGGCCCAGCCCGTATTGCTGTTTTTTTTGCCTATTTCAGTGTTTCGAAGAAAAGGAATATCAAACAGAGTCCAAACAGAATGAAACCTTCGGGAGTGTGATTTTTGGAACGAACGTGATCTAGAGGACTTGGAGTGCAAGTCAAGAAGCAATCGAGGCGGCCATGAGGGTGGAGGGCGCGCCCCCTATCTCGTGGGCCCCTCGGGCGGCCATCAACCTACTTCTTCCTCCTATATATACCCACGTACCCCAAGAACATCAGAAGCGACCACGAAAAACTATTTCCACCGCCGTAACCTTCTGTATCCGCGAGATGCCATCTTGGAGTCTTCGTCGGTGCTCCGCCGGAGGGGGAATCGACCACGGAGGGCTTCTACATCAACACAATAGCCCTTCCGATGAGTTGTGAGTAGTTTACCACAGACCTTCGGGTCCATAGTTATTAGCTGGATGGCTTCTTCTCTCTTTTTGGATCTCAATACCATGTTCTCCTCGATCTTCTTGGAGATCTATTCGATGTAACTCTTTTTGCGGTGTGTTTGTCGAGATCCGATGATTATGGGTTTATGATCAAGTTTATCTATGAGAAATATTTTAATCTCCTCTGAATTCTTTTATGTGTGATTAAGTTATCTTTACAAGTCTCTTCGAATTATCAGTTGGGTTTGGCCTGCTAGATTGATCTTTCTTGCAATGGGAGAGTGCTTAGCTTTGGGTTCAATCTAGCGGTGTCCTTTCCCAGTGACAGTAGGGGCAGCAAGGCACGTATTATATTGTTGCCATCGAGGATAAAAAGATGGGGTTTATATCATATTGCATGAGTTTATGCCTCTACATCATGTCATCTTTCTTAATGCGTTAGTCTGTTCTTTATGAACTTAATACTCTAGATGCATGCCGGATAGCGGTCGATGTGTCGAGTAATAGTAGTAGATGCAGGCAGGAGTCGGTCTACTTGTCACGAACGTGATGCCTATATACATGATCATGCCTAGATAATATCATAATTATTCGCTTTTCTATCAATTGCTCGACAGTAATTTGTTCACCCACCGTAATACTTATGCTCTCGAGAGAAGCCACTAGTGAAACCTATGGCCCCCAGGTCTATCTTTTATCATATAAGCTTTCCATCTACTTTTATCTGCATCTTTACTTTTCCAATCTATATCATAAAATACCAAAACTATATTTATCTTATCATATTATCTCTATCAGATCTCACTTTCGCAAGTGGCCATGAAGGGATTGACAACCCCTTTATTGCGTTGGTTGCGAGTTCTTTGTTTGTTTGTGTAGGTGCGTGGGAATTTTGAGGAGCCTCCTACTGGACTGATACCTTGGTACTCAAAAACTGAGGGAAATACTTACTCTACTATTGCTGCATCACCCTTTCCTCTTCAAGGAAAACCAACGCAAGCTCAAGACGTAGCAAGGCCTACTCTGTTTTACAAGGATTTCATATCCTCCTGACCCGCTTGAAATGGTTAGTGTGGAAAAATTCAAATGGGTATACCGACAAATGAGAAAATCAAAAGCCGAACAATCAGCTCAGACCCGGTATACTCACCGAAGGAACCAAGTTCATGGTTAGTCTGTCAGGAAAAGTATTTGTCCGTCAGCCCCCTGCCGGGCCAGTTTCAAGATGTCAATATTTGAGGTATGACACATCTATAAATCCATATTCCGTTATATCGCTCCCGACAGAAGGCAGTCAAATCTTTCTCATGCTCGAGCCAAGCAAATAAATCAAGATAAATCAGTGCCACCTGTGAGCAGTCAGATCCCATCAGGAGAATGGCCATGATTCTCAGCATTTATTGAACCCAGAAGGCCTGCATTTATTTGAAGCAACCCCATGGCAGAAGTAAAAAGGTTTTCATGATCAAAAGAAAATTTATGCTCAGATCCAGTGGATATCACCGCAGATATGAGAAAATTTATGTCAGTAAAAAAGGATTTGGTATGTGAGCAAAAATCTGTTAGAATTTGGGAAACGTGAAGCAAACTACCCCAGAGCAAGGTAAGTTGATCATCTGAAATTCTTGGGGAACAATAAATAAAGGATAAAGGATACCCGAGTTGGAAACGGTGTCCTCAAGTCATACTTGTTCCCTGAGCAATTGAATCTCGAGGATGAGATTTCTTTAAGGGGGTAAGAGTTGTAACAGCCTGGATTTTGGCCCTCTTCTTTTTCTTTTGATTTATTTGGTTTTTGCTCTGTTTTTCTTTTTGGAGTGGTTTTGTGACCTTGCCACCTGGGAAATTATCCTCATCCCCCCTCCCAAGTGGCTCATCATTCTCAAAACCTTGCCAAGATCAGGTCACTTCACTCCTTGACCAAACCCTAAAATTCTTTTCTAGGGAAAATTCCTTTTTCATTAAAGGAATAACCCTGTCCGCCCTAGGTTGTGAAGCAACCTATATTTATGTCCATCCAAAAATTCCCAATTAATTCTCATAATTCCTTTGGGTCATATATTGCTTAAATATGCCCAAACATTTACTTGGCCAGTTCAAAAATAATTCCCCAATATTCCATTTTCTATTCTGCCCTGAATGGCACTTTGTGAAGGAAGTGTCATTTATATTTTCCTAGTGGCTCCCAAGCTTTTTGGGCATGCTTATATGTTCAAATCATTGCCTCATGCACAAGTTCAAATTTATTTGCCTAGCTAATCTTCCTTAGTGATTTTTCAAAGTTTTTGTCAGATAGAAGACTTTGTGAAGGAAGGACTAGCTAGGAGTATCCAAATGAGTTTAACTTTTGCACACTCCTTCATGTGCTCATATTTCCATCATCTATGTGAGCACAAGACCAAATCTTTGATTCTGGCAATATTTTCAGGTTGTGAAGCAAGTATATTTTATATTGCTTCAAAAAATCTGATAAATTACCAGATCATGCTCCTGCCCATAAAACATCTCTCCACCCAATTTGGCATCATTTCATGGAGCCATTTGATCACCAAAATTATTCCAAGTTTCTGGACAAAAATGATGTTCGTGAAGCAAGTGCCATTTTGGCTTGTCCATTTGGTATGAGCTTTTTACAGAATCTTTATATGTCTATATAATGAGGATTTGGCAAGTTGCATCCCATTCCATTACTCCAAGTGAGTACATCATCCAAATCAAGTTTCTGGACCAAAAATGCAGTTGCAAAGCAACCCTACTATTTATTGGTCCATTTCTTCTCTAAACCTCCAGGACTGTAGTCCTTCCTAAGCTAATCATCCCAGACAAGACCATTTGACCCAATCAGTTTCCTGTTGATCAACAGTGCTCGGCCAAGTTTACTGCAGTAAACTTTAGAGGTTGCTTACCATTTAACCAGAGCATATTTCACCGAGCTATCACCTCAGTTACAACCCACCCTGGAAGGACTAGCTCACAGACATAGTTTACCATCCTCTACAGCCCTCCCTGTGCCATGTCGTGTGGTGACCGCATAGCTGGCATGCACATTTGCACGCTCTGTGCACAGTGGTCGCGTCTAGTGGCTGTTTGTGCTTCGGCACCGCTCCCCCTCGTCGTCTTAGAGCTCGTGACTGTGTCCATTGTCTTCCTCTCGTCGTTGCCGTTCCCCTGGACCCCTCTTCCCCTCTGTCTGCTTGCTCACCGACGCAAACCGCCGCGCGCCCACAGGCGAACAGTGGCGGTTTGGCTCAGAGCTCGCCGTCTTCTTCCTCCCTGCGCTCCCTTGGCCGTCTCTGCCCCCGTGAGCTCTCCCCTGTGCATCCTCCGTCATCTACCTTCGAGCTCGAGCGCATGCACACACGTCTGCGGCTCCGGACACGCGTCCGCGGCGGTGCCAGCTCGACCTCCTCCCCCGCTGGCTATTTAAGGCCTCCCCCGAGCCCTCCGAGATCACCCACAGCCTCACCCCTCCTCTCTAAGCCTCCCCGACCTCTCCTCTAACCTGCAGGAGCTCTCCTCTCCGCGGTTGGCCGCCATGGCCGCCGTCTCTGTCAACTTTGATTCCGGCAAGCCGGAGCTCTTCTCCTCCTTCTACCACCACCACTAGACCACCCAGACCACGGCGCACCTCCCCAACCCATCAGTTCAGCGTCGGAGTACTCGTGGTCGCGTGTCCCCAAAGTTGGCTGCCGCCGTTGCTCTCTGCCTCCATGGGGCGCCGCCGTTCCGCTCATCCTCGGCGTTTGTTCTACGGCAGGATGGATGTGCGGCGTCATCACGATCCCGTAGGTGGTCCGAGCTCCACCTGGGGCAGCCCGAGTCGCCGGCGAGTGCCGATGCATGTCCAGCCATCGCCTCACGTCGTGGCCGCCCAGTCCTTCCCCAGAGCCAGCAGATGGGCCAGCTACGTGCGGCTCTCCGCGCCCATCTCGCCGGTGGCCTCAGCTCAGCCGGGGGCTGCCGGAGCCGCCGTGGGCGTCGCCGGCGCTGAGCCCCTCCCCATCTCCTCCTCTGTTCCGTGTGGCGAACAGGCGAGGAAGAAGATGACCGAGGCCAGGCGGGCGCTCCCTCTCTCTCCTCGACCCCACATGTCAGTGTCTCAGGCGTTAACCCATCCTCGCCATGTTGGATAAGTGGAGACGTACTCCCTGGAAGTACGCTTTCCCTTAACGAAGGCGTATTAAGCTCTTCTTCGGGCCAAAATGCGTTTTCCCTTCTGGCAAATGTATTTTCAGAAAAGGCGTCTTTTGTTTTTCCTGTTAAGGGTCTGTTTGTGATGATTTTATTACAAATAAGTCCCTGGCAGAAAAAGTATCACAACTTTTCACCCGTAACTCCAAATCAAGTTATTCCAAAGCCCACGTCTTTGTTTCGTCAAGCCCGTTCTGTTGGTCATAGTTTCACCATGTGTTAACATTTTGAAAATGACTATTTTGCCCTTGCACGTAAACAGCCCCCTCCGAGAGATAACTGTTTCCGGCAAATCTTTCCGCGATCGTTCCGCACTTCTCTCCGGTGTACCCTTCATCCCCAGGCAAGCCACAACCACCATTTGCATGATAGCCATGCAGTATCATTGGTTTTCAACTTGAATCTTTAATAATTGTATGTTTGTTTAGCTACTGCTATCGTTATTTCGGTTATGCTTGTGGATCGGTGATTACCTTCATGCTATGTTCTCTTGCACTCTGTTATCATGTTCTACCTGCTAGTGTTACTTTCATATTGGCCATGCTTGGTAGTAGTACATGCTGGGTTGGTCATGCTCTTCGGTGCATGACTGTCGTCGGTTACCCAGTACCGGTGATATGCATTGTTCCTTGTGGTTAGTTGGTTAAGTGCTTACTCGGTTATGTCATTGATGTGTTCTTGCATGGTACTTATTGTTGATGCTAATGGTCATGTTATGCTATGAGTAGTGTTGTACTTGTAATATTCATGCTCGTCATTATGCCATGCTCAGTTGGATATGATTCATTGTCGATAGGGTTGATAGTTATGTTGTGCCCCATGCTTATATCATGCTCATGCATTGTAATCGCATCATGTTAATTTTATCATGGCTCAGCATATTGCATTCAAGTTTAACCGGATTAAATTGAACTTGAACAACTGTTGGCTGAGTCATGGTGCCACCATATCGAGCTAACTAGTGCAACCACATTTGCCTTTATGGGAAGGACCTAACTGGGTCTATTGTCATGCCTCTTGCTGGTGCCTCCAAAGAGGGAAGGTTATGGGCGCACGCTACCCTGATCAGGTAGGCGGACATGAACCTTGTGTGACCGTTGTTGTTGTATGGATCCTTGTCCCCGTTTGGGACTGTTTATGTTTTGCCACGATGGTGGCCGTAGGGTGTCTTTGGTAGACACGGGGCCACCCAGGACTTAGCCCAAAGGGGAGTTTGTCGGAGTGGCCGGGAGAGTGTCATGGCAGTAGGACGGTTTTGTCGAAACGCGGTTGGTCCACCCGAATTGGAGTGCAAGGCCATGGGTTCTGTGGTGTGGGCACAGTGCGCTACCTCTGCAGAGTGTATATTAAATCTGTCGATAGTCGTGCCCATGTATAAAGGCCCAGTTCGTAGTTGGTCACACTATGGGTCAACAATATTAATAATAACTTGATTAATAACAACCCTGGTTCGATGATGAGATAAGTTGGTTATGTGATCCGTGATTGATCATTGTTTGGTTACGAGGTAACCGTTGAGCCAAGAGTGGTTCCATTTGTGATCCGTGAATGATTACCGTGGTATCGAGGATATCGAGTTATTGGATATTCACGATCTTGTGCGAGAATCGTGGGTAAAGGTCAAGCTCCTTGTGGTAATTTAATGATTACTATGGTATTGTTTATACCAAGCTTGAGATCCTGAGATGATCGTGTGATGTCCGAGGTTGGTAAGTGATGCATGTGATGGTTACGAGGTAACCCAAGCAGAATAGGTGGTGCATATAGTGTCATCATGTTGCATGCTAGTATCGTCAGATTTATATGTTCATGCCATACTCATAATGTTCTAGCTGTATCATGTTCATGTTGTTCATGCCATGTTTTTATGATGATCTCATGATAATCCCTGCTTAACCTGTAATTGCCATGCTGTTGTTTGTCTTGAATGCTTCTGGTTATTGTGAGCTTGCAAGTACATTCAATGTACTTACCTGGCGTGTTATGCCAGTTTGCAGGTCATGCCGGATTTGATTGCTTGTTTGCCATGGATTCCTTGTTTGCGAGCTAGGATAAGTGTTCCAGTCAGAGTCCCTGCGGAGTGGAGTTCATCACCGCCGCTATTGTTCCGCTGCTAGAAGTTATTCCGCTGCTTCGAGTTGTTCTGATGCTTGCATAGAGCAACAGTGGCACGCGTAGTGTCGCCGTGCCGATGTAATTCCCGTTATATCAGAACCCCTTGTACCCAAATAGATTGTAAGAAAGAGCTGGTTTGTTCTATGCTAAGCAGTGTCGTATTCCAAAAGACTTCATCTCGATCTCTGGGCTGGAATACGGGGCGTTCCCGTTTTCTCTGAGCTGGGGTGCCACAACGAAAGCGCTTCCATGACACGTCATTTATCGTCATGGAAGTGGACACTTCCATGATGATAATTTGAGTATGTCATGGAACACTTCTACGACAGCACATGTATGGCTATCTTGATTCTGTCATAAAATCGTCATGGATGTACATGCATGACAGAAAACGTGACCTACTATGACAAACACGTATCATCACAGAAGTGTTTTTTTGTAGTGTTACCTTCTGAGTCTTATGCAACATGACACCGCGATACCCTTCTGTAGTATTTGAGTTCTTATTGACTAAAGCAAGTTTGAAGCCTTTGCACTTCCGTTCATCTTTTATTTTCTAGCCTCTACGGTGCCGTGCATTGCCCACTCTCACAGTGAGACTTGGCGCACACTTCGCAGGTACATCCAAACCCATGGGAGGCATAAAAATACCCTGTTTGAACAAAATAGCCACCATACCTACCTACATGGCATTTTCATAGCCATTGCGAGCATATCGCCATGCCATATTACATTACATGATTAGAGCCATGTTTTCATTTGCCTTGCATGATTATAGTATGGCTAGCTCGATATTTTCATAGCTTGTCCATTTTTTTATATCTATGCTACGCTAGATCATTGCGCATGCTAGTACACTGCCGGAGGAATTCATCATAGTGTTTCTCTCATGTTTCAGTTTTGACTTATGATTAAATTTCGTTGAAGTGAGTCATTGTAAGTTGTTGCTCCTACCAAAAGAAGAGAGACATAATATGCACCACAGAGAGGTGCCACAAAAAAGAGAAAAAAAGATAAAAGGAAAAAAGGAAAGGAAGAGAGAAGGATCAACACCATTATTCTTTTAGTATACCTTGTGCTTCAAAGTAGCACCACATCATGCATTGTCAAGTAGAAGTTTCATGAGCTTCATGTATCATACTACTGGGGAACCTATAGTATAGAACTTTGCTTGTATACTCCAATGACGAGCATCCTCAAAAGCTCGAGGTCTTGATAAGAAAGCAAGTTGGACGCACCCCCATTTAGTCCTTTGGAGAGCTTTCACATATTCATAGCTCTATGTGCATCCTAGTTGCATGGTGATCCCTACTCCTTGCTTGACATCGATCATAAGGCCTTCTCCATAGCCTAGTGGATAGTTGCGTTGATGCAAAACTTTCTTTGTTTTTGACTTCTCAAAACCCCAACCATTTTCTGTTTTTCCCTTAGGTGCGAGGCATAGGCTTGCGCTCAGTGTTGCATATGTAGTTGAGTGGTTGAATAAAGCAGACAGACGATCTTGCTATTGTACCTGGTAAGCCTCGGGTTGGTGAGCGACCGCTAATGCTTGATTTCTTTTGTCTATGATAGTTATTGTTGTGTTCCTAAGATAATATTGACCATCTCTCTAAACCTTTGGTAATGGGAATTTGGGATCTACAAAAATATTTTCCTATATATTGACCTCCATGGCAATGGAACTAAGAGGATAACTTTTATTACTCCCTTGCTGGTTAATTTTTGCATGCTTGCACGTTGAACATGGACATTTTTGGGATTTGGTTCAATGTATGCTTTAGAGTTGGTAGGATGAGCTTTTGGTAGTCAACCTTCTTACTCGATGTCGTGGAATTGTCACGGCAGATGTCCTAGTGTGAGGACTTAGTCGTGGAGCCATCGCAGCTAGGTTAGCTTAAAGGGGTTAAACGGGACAAAGGACACAGAGAGTTTATATTGGTTCACCCCCTTGCGGTGAAGGTAAAGGCCTAATCCAGTTTGAGGTGGTATTGCTTATCTCTCGATTACTAGGGAGTGAATACGCTTGACATAGCTTTCGATCTCTTGTTTCTTGCCCTGAACTATCGTCGGGTCATCCCTTTATATACACAGGTTGATGCCCAGTGACTCACAGAGTCCTGAGCCGGCTCATAGACAACGTGTCCGGCTCGGTGACTAAGTATACTTGCCTTACAATATAAGTCATACACATATGGCGGTTTACCCCTATGGGCCTTAAGTCGCCCTTGGGCTTTAGGCCCTTGCTTCAGGAACCGCCATCTTCGACATCCTCATGGGCTTTGTATTGATGAACCGTCGTAGGTATAACCCGGCCCCTCCTGGGTGGGTCATACCCAATAGTCATATCCCCAACATTAGGCCCCAGATTGATTTGAACTTGTTCATGTCAATCTTCAACACTTAGAAAAAATTTTCCTTCTTTATTCTTGCGAGATCTCATAACCCGCCATGACGTCATCTCCTGCGATTGTGGTAACCCACCATGACGTCACCTGTCATTAATATTACACAATACCCAATATATCTTAACATATCCTTATCTTTAGTAACCATCCCAAAATTTGAGGCGTTCGAGCAGCTGGATAATCATTCTTTGGCCTCCTTGTGTGCCCACCTGTTACCCTTCTCCTTATAAATAGGGTCAATCAGCCCTCCTTTCATTTTCCCCTCTTTTCCTTCTCGTCTTCCACCTCTCTCCGCGACGCATCTGCACGCCTAAGCACTGCCGCCACCGCGAAGCTCATCGTCTTCCTCAACCTCGGTCGCAGCATTGACCTAAACGGGACCAAAAAAACGGTGGCGCCTCTTCATTGCTCATCGGATCCAGTAAGCACCTCATCTTCTCCACCATAGATCTCCATTAGGGTTTCTACAGTTCTTACGAGTTCATCACAGTTCTTCGTCATGCTTCTGTTAATCCTTACTTTGATTGAAAAATGACCTTTAAAATATGCAGAACCTATTTCTATCCTTCGTCTTAATCACTGAACATACCTTTTAGATGCAGCAATCTCACCCATGTGCTAGTTCCTATGCTGCTGCAATATTTAGGTTCTGATTTATTTTCTTTTTTCACACAGCGCTAGATCCAAATCACCTGCTCCAGTCTGTAAAACCTGTTTATTCAACACTTAGCAGATTTCACTCTTGATAAATATCAATCTAGTCATGGCGGCTTACATCACCGGTTATCACTAGCTTAGGCCCCTTTTAAGCCGCTACTCTGAATATATATTATAGCGTTTTACTTCCGGCTTAATGAATCAACTTAAACCGGCAAAATTGCTCTTTCTTTTAGGCTTCTTTCTTCACAATGCCGCCGAAGATAGCCACTTCATGTAATTGGGTTCCCTCCATTGTCACTGAGAACACGCTCAAAGACTTTGTCAAAACCGGCTATTTACCAGCAAAAAATGTCATGCATTATCGCGCCCCCAATCCAGAAGAAGAAAGACCTCAACCAAAGGATGATGAGGTCATTGTTTTTACGAATCACATGAATCGGGGCGTCTCACCGCCCGGTTCTAAATTTTTCCGAGATGTTCTGCACTTCTTTCAGCTTCATCCTCAAGACATCGGACCCAATTCCATGTCAAACATCTGCAACTTTCAAGTTTTCTGCGAAGTATACCTTCAAGAGGAGCCCAGTGTTGAATTGTTTAAGGAACATTTTTGTTTGAACCGCCAAAACGAGTTTACGAACGGACCCAGCTTGGAACTTGGTGGAATCTCAATTCAATGAAGAAGAGATGCTATCTTCTCCTATGCTTGCTTGCCGAGTCACCCCAAAGATTGGAACTAGACATGGTTTTATTGCAAAGATACCTCTCCGGCTGACGAGAATCCACTGCCAGGCTATCGTGCCCAGCGTCTTGACCCAAAACATCGCCTTCCTGAGAAGCTTACCCCTGTTGAACGTGCAAAACTTGCCCCCACCATTGCAAAGGTCAAGGCTCTGCTAGGAAATGGATTAACTGGCATTGGCTTGGTTCGGTGCTGGCTTTCTTGGCGAATCATACCCTTGAGTCGTTGATCCGGCTTAATGTGTACTTACACGGGTGGTATAAAGGATCCACTATGCCACAGCTCCGTGCGTTTAACTGATGAGACAATCAACGAAATGACAAAGACCCTTCTGAATGAAGATCCAGAAGACTGCAGCAAAGTGGGTATGAACCCTTTCTGCAAACTTAACCCGCCACCAGATGTGAGTCTTTAAATTACTTACTTTTACCTTCATCACTCCAACATTCTATTAACTCCACTTTGATGACTTTCACAGGCTAAATCTGATTTTTGGAAAAAAAAAATATGACCATGAAGCTACCAAAAAGGCCAGGGCTGCCAAGAAAACCGCCAAGAAGAATAAGAATAAATCAAGTACTTCCGAGCTATTTGAACTTGACGACAGCTCTGAGTCAGAGGTAGCTCTTGATTCCCTTGGCTCCTTTTTCAACTATCTTATTGACATTGATTATCATCAGGATGACACGGGGGCCAGTCAAGCAGTCGAGGAAGAGGTAACTATCATTTCCTCCGACTCCGAGCCTTTGCCAAGACAGAAAATTCGAAGAGTAACCTGGAAAGTAAGCTTTTCACACCCCTTAGCTCACCTAGATCCTCACTTTCTTTTGATCCAACAGGAGCACCAGAGCTGGTGACAGACTCAGACCAGCGGAGGTGAAGAATTATCTTCCGATTTACCAAATACTCCAGGAAGCGTCGAAACAAGGTCATCCCAAATTTAAACTCTTTTTATCCTCTATCGGGTCTCATTCGCTAGCCACTTAATTTTTTGATTCAAATTATCAGGAGACTTCTCGCTCCTCTTTCAGCGACTCATCACAGTCCCAGCTGCCGGCTTTCAAAACTGCTCCTGGGTAATAACAATTACTTATTATTTGCTTCCTCCTCAGGTTCTTATCTTTGTGCTGACCTCTCATAACTCATGCAGTGGAAAAGCAAAAACTAGCAAGAAGGCAAAGGAGACTAAGCCGGCTGAAGACCCCAAAGTCCATGAACCGGAGCAACAAATTCCAGCGTCTGACACCTCTGTACCACAACCAGAAGAACCTGTTCATGACGTTCCACCAGAAATTCCTGACCCTTCCATTGACCAGACAAACAACAATCCTTTGAATACTGAATCATCAAGCCCAATTAAACCGGCTAAAACACATGCCGATGATGTGATTATTACTAGCACCGACTTCAGAGAGCCGGGAAGACCTACTATCGTGGCCAAACACTCCGCCAAAGAAGGATATGTTGAGAAACGAAAAGTGAGATTTGACGTTGCCAACTACTCTCAACTGAGCATTAGTTAAGTATTCTATGGTTATCTCAATCAAGTGCACACCAGCCGCGACCTTGAAGTTGACATGGTGAAGCAGATGCATCAAAAATATGAGGTATGAACTCCTTTATTGAGTTATGCATATCCTGTTAGCCCCCAAGTCTATTGTGTATGATAGGATTGAATATTCTGTAGACTTAGAATAACCATGAGTATAAATAATACCCTTGATAGAATCTTTCAAAATCCGGCTTACACCATCCGAGTTAAAGCAGATCTTTAATGATTAACACTACATCCGTAGCCCCTAAGGGCCGGTTTAATCAGCATGAATGAGTTGGTCCTGTTCATCATTGTTTATAAACCAAAGCTTACTTGTGTAGCCCCCATGAGCCGGCTGTGATCGTTTGCAACACAAACGGGTCATTATAAAGTAGTAAGAAGACACAAGCAATATGCATTAGCCCCCAAGTGCCAAGTACTCTTGCTTGCAAAGTGCTTGGGACTTATTCACATAAGCCTTTGTATGAATAATTCTTTCGGCAGGCATTAGCCCCTAAGTGCAAGTGTTGTTGCTTGCAAAAGGCTTGGGACTTCATTTTTGTAACCCAAATATGAACATGATTTTGAACCGGTGTATGTACAGGACATCACTGCTCAACTTCAGTCGCAATTGACTGACGTGAAAACCCAGCTTAAGCACCAAGAATCTGAGACCCGGAAAGCAGACTCAAAATTCCAATTTAGCTTGGCTAAAACGGAAAAACTAAAGACCAGTTTTGAGGCTGAAAGAAACGCCTGGGCTGAAGAGAAAACTGCCTTGACACAACAGGCTGAAAAGGCGGAGGCAGCTCTTCAGGAGGTGACCACTGAGCTTACCGATTTAAAACACCATGTATCCCAGATGGTTTCTGCAATCTTTGGTAAGTCGCCTTGCTAGTATCAAATTTGAATCTCTTCCTTGATGGTATAAACCGCCTCTAACCATTCTATAATTATTATTCAGGTCCCAAGAGCAACAGTCTTAGTCAAGAAATGCTTGTGAAGCTCAAGGCTGTTTATACACTTATTGAACAGCTATATACTGGAACTCAGAGCGCACTGGCCACAATTTCTCCGACTAATCAAGCACCTACTCTTTTGAGTGATGTCTTTAAAAAGCTTTATGTTCTGCATGCTAGGATTAACGAGATGAAGCGATCATCTGCAAGAGCCAGTGCCATGACAGCTTTAAGCCGGGCCAAGGCATGGCTAGCAGAGCTAGACCCGGCCGATAGAGCTACTGGGTATCCAAGCTTAAAAGAAGATGGCACTCCCTTTGAGAAGAAAGACTTTGCTGCCTGTGTGAAGGAGATACGTCCCCTGGCCAGCCGATTGCAAATGAAACAGATCTTTCAAGATACCAACCAGCTTATGACATGGAGAACCAGAAAATGCCCACACCGGCTTATAAAGTGATGGATCTAATTCCCCCAATCCATAAGCATACTTTCACTTCTGAAGCTGAACCATCCGAACTCATAGATGATGAAGCTGAATTCCAAGCCTTGTGTGGCATCGATTGGTCATCACCAAATTTCCAGACAGCGGAGGAGGACGAAGAACCGGAGAAGGGTGATCCAGAAGCCTCAACTCGTCAAGGCCAAGGAGAGTGATTCGCCGGGCGGTTCAGAATATGTGATCCTTTGAAAACACTTGATATCTTTGGCTCACTGGGTCATGTAGTAGGCTAGTGGAACTTTGCTCTGTCGTGCCATCGTGCACGTTTGTGTTTTGCCCAACAATGTTTGATCCGCTGCTTGAAAACTATCATCTTACCCTTATGATGACATTGATTTATGTAGATGAATTTTAGGATTATCCTGCACAGAAGTAAATAACAAGAGCCCTGGCGGTTTACCGCAGAGCGGGTCATAATATCCCATATAAAACCACTGGTGATTAAAACAGTTTGTAAGTAGGGCCGAATATCATACCTGTGATATGTGATTAAACTTCCAGCTTACCATATCAATGTAGTAAGGGTGATAACCCAAAACTTAGCAGACAATAATTCAAAGTATTTAATATCATCATATACTGGCGACTTATCGTCCAAAGTCAGGCCGGGTTATCAGAAACCGCGGATACACTCAAATACGAGCCGTCAGAATTGAGGCTACATGGCCTGAATCACTTTAAACCATATGTCAATATGGTACCAAGATGAACCCAAAAAAGTTCAAAAAACCAATCAAAGCGAGAAAACGAGGCTTTCATAGGCCGCCAAGCCTAAAGCTTTAAGGCTTTCATGGTCTACCAAGCCGCTGAGTTAACCTTTTACACTTTGTGAAACCGGCCTCACATGACCACCGTTTTAACCTTGACAAGTTCAAGGTCTATGTAAGATTGATTGTCAAGAGTACGGCTTGTCATTTCGGGATTACCCGGGCGGAGTGGCAGTTTCTACAAAGCAGGAGAACCCGAAAGGTTTTGGTGAATACACTCGGTGTTCCAAACCAGCTCACAAGGGTAGTAACGCTATGTTCTCTTTGGTGAATACACCTATGTTTGAACAGGAAGCCCCCAAGTGCTTTAGGGCGTATAAGCCGGACCAAGAGGGATATTCACAGCTATGCTCAATGAGCAGGAAGCCCCCAAATGGCTTGTGGCATTGAGCCGATCAAGAGGGATATTCACAGCTATGTTCTCTTTGGTGAATACACCTATGTTTGAACAGAAAGCCCCCAAGTGACCATTGAAATTGTGGCATTGAGCCGATCAAGAGGGATATTCACAGCTATGTTCTCTTTGGTGAATACACCTATGTTTGAACAGGAAGCCCCCAAGTGACTATTGAAATTGTGGCATTGAGCCGATCAAGAGTGAACAATCAAGGTTTAAGTGTGGGGAGGTGATGGCTCTATATTTTATGCATTTTAGAGCTCATTTGTTGCATGTTCTCTTCATATATTATGTCCCATTGAACCAAATAGTTGTCCATTATGCATGATTACCGGTATTTACACTTTTCCTTGTGAGCATTGCACATATAGTATTTTATTTTGTTTTTATTAATTTTCTTTCTTTTCTTGTGTCTAGAGGTATTTTGGAGAAACCTAGGACCCATCATGATGAAAGGACCAAGGATGGGTTCAATACGGAGTCACCCAGGGGCCAGACTTAGCCATCCCGGAGGTCGAAAAAAGTGATTTACCCCCAAATTGCTCCAAATCAATATCTAAGACCAGGAATGGATCGACGCCATTCATATGAATCCAACGAGCCCAAGAACATCAAATTTCGAGTTCATATAAAGAAATTGGGGACATTTTACTAGAGAAGGTCAGAATAAAAGACAATGCTTCATGCCAATGTGGCCGCTCGTTTCGCTGGTCATATGATGTGAACACACATCCGAAAGTTGCCTCTCCAGACGGGATTCTTAACCGATTTTGTCCCCATTCGATCCCACGAGATCCTTGGCTCGTAAAGAAGAAATTGGAAGAGGATAAAGCTCATCCAGAGCCCTTGGATGCAGCCCATCAAGGGAGGAGGCTAGGGAGACATTTTATATATCATCTACAACCCTAGCCGTCGTCTACACCACGCCATTCACCAAGAACACATCCATCTCCATCTCCATTGCTGCTCCATCAGCACCATAGAGGAAAGGACAAGATCAAGGGAAGAAGAGAGGGCTCCACCATTGCGAGCACCGGCCTTGGGGCCGGTGCCATATCCACCGCGGCGGCACCTCCATCGGCACCGCCCCCGTCATCACCACCGGCGCCGCCATGCCTTCTCCCTTCACCGACTCTAGGTTGGCTTGTAACTTGACTCTCTCCTTTATGTTTGAGTAGATGTATTTCTTGTCAAGGATACAAATGAACTACTTTATGATTAGAATCATTACGATTCCTAAGTGATCCAATATGCTCTTGTTCATGTTCAAGTTAGTATTCTCGCGAGTGTTGAGAGGAGGCCTCACTCGCACTTTTGCCGTGATTGGTCATGGAGGAACTACTGTCGTTGTACGGGTTAGGATGATGAGGGAATTTGAGGTGATACTAAAACCTCACTTCCTTAATTGCCTGTTTGTGATAACCGGCATGGGGAAGCAAACGATTGGTGGCGTATGTGGCATGAAGTCTACTTTAGAGTAGAACATGTTCTGTACTGGGGAGCGGCCACTTATGCATATAAAGGATGGATAGACGATACGAAAGAGAGCGTTTGCTCTGCACTACTTGCACGGGTCATATTTGTGGTGATGACTCCAGAGTCCTAGAGAACACTTTGCTACTCAAGCACCTTCATCACTAGCACAATATATTTTTATTACTGTTTACCTTCTTATTCGTAATTTAGTTAAACACCATTTTTATCTAGTTTCCCTAGCAAGTTATAGAGTATACTATTTCCAAACTCCGGTTTGGGTGTGTACGTAGCCGCGTGAAGTGACAACGTAGTTGTGGGGTCTGTGATGCCTTCTAATCAGCTCCTTGTGGGTTCAACACTTACTTATCATGAAAGTGCTACAACAGTCCTGTGCACTTGCAGGTCATCAGATGTTTACTTTCATACATGCTCTACATTTTTTGTATACAACTAAAAGAATCTTTCACATTTTAAATACATATATAACATTTTAACACATTTTTTTAAAATACACACTGGAAATTTTTCTAAATAATAAAACATTTTTTCTGAATTATGCACTTTCTATACTGTACAAACGTTTTCTGAAAATGTCACGGACACATTTTTGAAACAAGTTAACATTTTTTAAATGTAACAAACATTTTCAACGTATGAATCATTTTTTAATTACACATACGTTCTTTTACAACGTATAACATTTTTTAAGTGTCACATGCATTATTCTAAAACATTTTTCGTGCACATGATTAAGATTTTTCGTACACAAGAATAAAATTTCATGTAAAATATTTTATGTAATATAGAATATTATATCTATATATATATATATATAATATTTTGAAATAAAAATAAAAAAGTAAATAAAAAAGGAAAAACCAAAATGTGAATAAAAAAGGAAGAAAAGATTAAACGACGTAAACATGATGATGAGCCATGGTAGGACTCGCCAATCCCTATTCGGCGCTTCAAGCACCGGTTCAGGGCATTTTCGTACGGGGCGCACACCCCATGTACGCTAGGCTCGTAGTGGGGTGGCCCATATACGTTTGGTCTTTTTTCTTTGTTTTTTCATCTTTTTTTCTCTTTCTTTTCCGGTTTCCATTTTTGTTTTTTTCTTTTATTTTTTCTGAACAATTTTCAAATCCGTGGATTTTCCCCCAAATTCATGAACTTCTAAAAAATCTGTGAATGTTTTAGGCCCAGGTATAATTCATTTGTTATTAATTTCTGCATGATCCATGGCCCACATCTGGCTACCAGTAACATAAGAGAGCAACTAGTTGACGAGAGCTCCTTCGGGAGCCTGGCAACGATCAACATCATTTGACGCTCTCAGCCGCCCGCCACATGTCACGCTCTGGACGCTCCCTCCGGATTTTTTTTTTTATTTTCACACGCGTTTTCAACTTTTTAAATGTTTTTTTCGGGTTTTCTCGGTGTTTTGGTTTTTCACCGGTCTTCCTTAGCAACGTCTTTTTTTTCCTTTTTGCAGAAGTCACGGTTTTGCTTTCATGAGAGTCACGGCCGTGCCTCTCGGATATAAAAAAAACGTGTTTTCTGTTTTTTCCTTTCGCGAGAGGCAATTTTTTGCTTCTGCGAGAGGGGACGGTTGTGCTTTCGCAAGAGACACGGCCATGCCTCTCAGAAATGGAAAAAAGAACGTGTTTTCTGTTTTTTTTTCTTCCACGAGAGGTATGGTTGTGCTTTCTCGAGAGGCACGGACCGTGCCTCTCGGGAACTGAAAAAAGAAACGCATTTTCTGTTTTTTTCTTCCGCGAGAAGCACGGCCGCGCCTCTCTAAAACGGGAAAAAATACGTGTTATTTATTTATTTTTCTTTCGCGAGAGGCACGGTTTTACTTTCGCGAGAGGCTCCTCGGAAACAAAAAACGAGTTTTTTCTTCTTTTTTTCCTTCCATGCGAGGCACGGCTTTCCTTTTGCGAGAGACACGGTTATGATTTCGCGAGAGGCAAGGGTGTGCCTCTTTTGAAAAGGGAAAAAACCCGTGCTCCCGGTTCGGATTTTTCATCTGATTTTTTCATGAAAAAAAGTTTGTCAAAACCTATCAACATGGGATCTAATTTTGAAGATCTCGACGCGAGGAATCCAGCAGTGAACGGTTCAAGATTTGGACCCACGGTTTAAGAGATAAAACATTTTAAATAAACGGATCTATGAAAAAAGAGAAAACCCTCATGTTGCGATAAGTGGCGCACATTCAGCGCCACTTGTAGCAGAGTGATCTTTGCAATAAGTACTCCTCAATTAGTGATTTCGGTAACATGAAGCCTAAGGCACGAAATATCTTTTTTTAGGGAGGCACGAAATATCTTATTTGATGCTCTTTGCGTCAACTGCCGGCGCTTCGCACAGACGAGCAAGCGAGCAGCGACGCGATGGGCCAGCCCAGTTTGCGTACAACCGCAACTAGCCAGCCTGTGTTTCTTTACTGTTTTTTCTGTTTTCTTTTGATTTTTCTCTTTCTGTTTCTTTTTCTTCCTTTTCATTTCTTTTGTTTTTTCCGTTTTCTATTTCTTTTTCCTTTTTCCTTTTCCTTTTCAAGGTCACTTTATCTTTTTAAAACTAAGTTCATGTTCGAAAATTATTCTCAAATTTAGATAAATGTTTTAGCCTTTAAAAATGTTCGAAATTTTTAAAATGGTCATATTTCAAAATTTCAATTTTTCGTGATTTTCAAAAAATGTTCTTGTTTTTCATAAAATGTTGCGAATGCTTTTGTTCAGAATTGTCACAACTTTTCAAAAAATGTTTGGGTGCTAAAAAAATATTAGTGATTTCAAAAAATGTTCATGCTTTCAAACTTTTGTTGAAATTTTATTGAATGGTTCCTTTAAAAATTTGTTCACATTTTAAAAAAAATGTGCATGCTTAATAAGTCTATAGGAATCTCAAAAAAAAGTATCGTTTTCAAAATCTGTTCACAATTCAAAAAATGTCATTTATAAAATTTGTTCAGTATTTCAATAAATGTTCGGTTTGATTTTAATCTCATTTTTGTCGTGCACGAAAGGAAACAAATCAACGAGCACGTTGGTGGACCAACCCAGTCGTGCGTCAACCCTGTGCTTCGAGCTGCTGTATGACGCAAAATGCGTCACATAGGAGGTCCCGTAAGGCAGTACCGGACCAGCTCGGAAGTCAGTCACGAAATGGACCGTGAAAGGACAGATTTTGGACTACAACACTGCCAACCCATTTATTTATTGTCATATTCCTAAAAAAACTATTTTCATACTGCTCAATTTTTTTTTATTGTCACCTCCCTCAAGAAAAGATTATTTATTGTCACTGTTGCAGTTACTATCTTCTAGTGCACGCCTCGCCTCCTTCCTCACCGGCTAAATCCAACTCCGGACAGATCGGCCACTCAACTGCAGTCCATTAAGAGAAACCAGATCGACGGTGCTCTTCCACTACCCGATGTCTACCTCTTCCTCATCTGCCGTTGCCAAGCAGATCAAAGCTTGTACCAAATTTTGAAACAATCAAATTGTCTACAGGATTTTCGACGAAACCGCAAATTGCCTTCTCGAGTGCATTAGCTCGATTAGGACACAACATCCTGCCTGATGCGGCAGCACCAATCCCCACTGTGCAAAATAATCCATGTAAACAACGAGTCATTTTACAACCAAAAGATTGAACACTCTGGTGCGCCGCATAACAGTTTACTCAGGATGCATTGCTACAGCCATGCAGTTCAGATCACGCAACAGATTTTAACAAATGTACGGGCTAACTTATTAATTTGTCCATTCTTTTCATACTTAAGGCTTAGAATCAAACACCAGACAACAATCAGGATCAACAAGAGCACAAACTGTTATACTAAAATTTGGCACTTTCTTTACTCGGGTAGACTATATGTCCATAGTTCACAGCAAACAAGACTGATTCCTACAATTTTGGTGGGTCGAACACAGCACGTTTCTGGTTGCTACAATTTTCCACTTACATATGAAATCATTCAAAAACTCACCACTCATATACAGTCTCGCTTTTACATATGAATAGCCCAATGTGTCCCTACAAATTGCACATCTGCATAATGCCATACCTTCACGTCCACCCCAGGAGCTTTCAGGTCGTCCTGCTTAATCAGCTGCTCAGATCCTTGCAGCGAATGCATTTGTCGCCGCCTCCGCCGCACAGATCTCCCCGTCCGCACTCACTTTCCTCATGGGCGCCAGCTGTTCCATAACCAGTGCGACCACTGGGTAGTGTAGAGGCTCCATCGGAGCTGTCAGTCACCTCTTTCAGCATGGTTGTACTGCGTAATGAAATCGGCAAAATGTAAGATCCATATCAGGGTGCACTATCAAAATCACTCGGAACACATAAAAATTGATCATATTCGAGCAATCTAATTGGCTGCATCAAAAACTCCATCTTCAGTGCCTACCTTCTTGTTTCGTACAGAAGTTTGTCCGCCGAGGCCACTGCTCTCCCTGGAAGGATCCACGCGCCTGAGGTAGGAGATAATTTGTATAGTGCACCCCCTCCATGCTTTAACTCGGTTGCTGTCACAATCCACAGAAAGCAAGTTTCCCGATCCACGGACCAGCATGGACATTGACGCCCCGAGTCACGGCTCTGCTTCACTGGTTTCATCCTTCGAGCCATATTGGAGTACCCTTGGTTCGTTTGGGCTTTCAGTTCATTAATCTGTTTAAACCTGCATCCTTTCACAGAAATGGCCTGGTGTTCCATTGTCTTCTCTTTCCTTGCAAACTAAAATATCAGATTTTTTTTAAGATAAGATGTTACATAAGAAACACAATACTGTAACACAAGAAGGAGAATACAGTCAATACACCATCACATAATTCTCACATAACACCATCACATAATTTCTGTAGATACTATTAAAAAATAACCTACAATATATTAATCCAAAAGGCAAAAACATGCTAAGGGAGGAAAGAGAGTCTTGAACATTTGGAGGTGTGGTACCTTTTCTTTTTCTTGCAAACATTAATTGCCTCTCTTGATTTGGGTGATACAGATGAACTTGCAACCTGTTTCCTTTCCAAGAAGTCATCATCTGCAAGTTTTTGAACATATACTATGAAGTACTTCGGAGAAGTATTGATCTGTATATTTACTCTGAAGAACACCATTAGAGTAGCAGAGATGTAATTACCAGGTACTGCCCTGTTATAAAAAGACGAAAATCATATGTTGAAAAAAGAGTCAAAACATGCTAGACCATGAAGTAGTTTCTTTACGTGGGGAATTCATTATGGAAGGCGCAAGGAAGCAGGGGCAGGTTAGGCTGTGGCTAGACAAAGGCAGTTCTAGAAGGATGCATCTGTTTTGGTAGTCTCCAGATTCTATTCAGGTAGTATTTGAGTCAGATTCCTATTAGAGTCCGAAGTATGTCAAAGTAGTACTAGTCCATGTCCTATACAAAGGACCTACCCGTGTAAGCTTAGACGCAAGCAATAATCAACAAAGTTTAGTTTCCCTAATCTCTGTCCTCTATCTCTAATCCCTGCTACCTTCTTCTACTGCGGCGGCGATGGCGCCGCACCGTCGACAACCCGTCGGCCCCCAAGCACCTCCAGGCCACGAAATAGCCCTTATATCCAAAGGCCGTTCCAGTTTCACTTGTACCAATCCTAAATAAGCCTCTTGTGGTTTTGTCGCACAACTTCGACTTATAATTATTTACAGTCCACCTACTACCTAGGGCTAGTTACACTTCATGATCTTGTTTTCCATCCCGACCTGCATCACTGGACTTTTAGATTGGATTTTCTGGTGGTAGCACTTAATACTCACATAATGCAAATTACCTAATCCTCACTCTGTATCAGTTAAGTAACTATGCTGTAGCATTCTTCAAGGTAAAACAAGCATTCAAATTCGCACTCTGATTGTATTTTCTTAACTATGTTGTAGCATTTGTTTCCAAGGTAACACAACCATTCAAATAAGCACTCTGATTATATTTTCTTACCTATGCAGTAAGACTTGTTTTCAAGGTAACACAAGCATTGAAATTCGCACATGTTTATTCAGTACTGTCACGAAGTGGCTGCAGTGTTCATGCTTAGAAAATGCTATCACAACCAAATTGCTTAACCCTTTCAGTATCAAAGTTCCTGATATAATCATATATTCTTGTAGCAGACCCAGTTCTTACTAAGAAGTCATGCTACCTCCATGTACAGCTTGTGTGGTAGGTACCACAGATCCTTCAGACTACCATGATTAAATTCAAGAATTGTACAACTACATACTGCCATACCTTTGGGTCCAGCCAGGGGGTTCAGGATTCATCTCGCCAATCGACTACTTGGATGCCCATGGTGAACCTCCTCCCTCCGCAGCCGCTGCCCCCTGCGCCTCACAGATCTGCCCTTCAGCGTTCAGCTCCTGCATCGGCGACAACGTTTGCTCGGCAACTGGTTTGGTCATCGGACAATCTAATGACGCCATCAGGACGTCGCTGTGATTAACAGCCTCCAACACGGTCAATCTTCTAGTGCAGAAGAAAGAAACGGGAAATCGATAATGGCTCAGAAGCAAAACTCAAATGCGACCAGAGACAACTGCCCCACGCGCTGCCCTGGAGCGCCTCGACGTACATGCCCGCCCTGTCCCTGACGGGGTCTAGCTCGGCCACCGTCATCAGCGCCTGTTGGCAGCTGAGTACCGCCCACTCCTGCAGCTACCATAATATTGCCTAAAAAATATACGTATATTTATACCATAATATTGCCTAAAGAAAAACAAAACTGAGACGAGGAGGGGAAATAATTTCAAAGCACATTACTAACATGACCCAACATGCAAAATAACCATCAATAATACTCTGTAGACATATTTTTAAGCCATACCAACACAGCTGGATATCATAATGCATCTTTAGACAAATTCACAGGCAATTTTTTTTTTCGGCCACATAGATCATCAATACCGAATCAGGCACGAGACACATCAAGTAGAAGCAAAATATACATATATGTAAGCATCAGCAGTACAGAAATTCAGAGAATGAAATAGGAGAGATGATTCTTGTGATGGATTACAATGTGACATAATGATTAATGGAGTTACTCCTGTTTCAGCTTCCTCAACAAGGTTGCAAATGGCATCACACATTGCCTGAAAGACATTAATCAAGCACATCTCAGATGATACACCAAATATCGTTCTTTGTTAAAGATGCATAAACAACGGGATTGCCCTTACCAAAATTCAACATAGTAAGCTTGATGCAAATTACTGTATCATGAATAGGATATTTAAGACCAGAACACAAAAGAGTTGCTGTTACATGCATATGCAAAAAACTAGGCTCTAAAATTTATAGAGATGCTATTCTCTTGCTAAGCTCCTAAATTTTCTCCCGGAACAGAGATACTATTCTCTTGCTAAGCTCTTAAATTTATACACAGTTTTGATAGAAACATGTGATACGTCCCTTGCTTATTGCTGATACTGCAACTGCAGTTTATATGAGTCTACTTTTGTGCTTCCATACACCTGTTATGAAGCATTCATCTTGACAAAAAATACAAAGGATGACATATGACTCTTCTACTAGTTCTAGAACTTGTTCCTTTCTAAACCAAGCATCAATCAAAAAGTCATGTCAAATTTGAACAAAAACACAAATCAAACATCATACAGAGGGAGAGAGGTCAGAGGGGAGGGAAGGACTGCGAGCAGGTCACCTAAGGTAGATCACGAGCGCCAAAATCCTACATGAGGTAGCATGGTGCAGAACAAACTATCGGGAAATTCGTGGATGCCATAATACTTAGAAATGATGCCTGAAATGGAAAGGTTGCCTATTTTTTTTTCATCTAAAGCACTTTTAAATCTAAAACAATGGAATATAGATAGCAGGGAGGTGAGAATGTATTCTTAAATTCATAAACCAGGAACATTAACTGGGCTTACACACGATGCCTACACTTGAAAACCCAATGATTATTTTCTGCAGAAAAATCACACAATGAAATGGTATCAATGCATCATATGGGGAAATTGCAAATCATAGGGTGGAAGTGGAGAAACCAATCACATACCTTGGCATTGACAAACTTGGCTATCCCAAAAGTTGTAAGCATAGAGCTCTTCTATCTGAACCAAAACCCAATCAACAACACAAGAGTCTAGAGTCCGCAATGTGTGCACCGCCTAGAACTCAGGCCTCACTGCTTCATCCCTCCGCCGCTAGCCTAATGACCGTCCCTACTCCACCCCCGCCGTGAAGTCCCTGTTGCCCTGGTCTCTCACGCCGGCGACATGCGTCTAATCCGGGCAAGGGGGCAAGCAATGGGGAGGCGAGGAGGAAAACAAGAGGTACAAGAGGAGCCGGGATAGGAGGTGGACATGGACGATGGACGATGGCGGACGAGGGGTGGAGGGACAAATGTGGTGGTTGAGATGGGAGGCTAGGTTTCAAATGGGGTTTGCATGCAGCAGCGGAGACGCCCACGACGAGCCGCACGACGCCAATAGGGAGAAAGAACGAGCCCACCAGTCATAATACTAAAAACTAACAGTGCGGTGAAAACTGGCAGAACAATCTAATGGCCGTGACGAACCAGTTGACCAAAAGCAGCTCTATCGAATGGCCAACCAAGCTTCAATCTAGGGGAGCACCGGGAGGCCGAGTTGGCGAGCCTCATTATAGGTTAGAATGTTGATGACATGGTTTGTCATCTTCATCACTCTCTATATGGCTCTAAGCAAACCCCTTGTGCCTAGTTTGAGCGCTTCGCCTCAGTGGTGGTTGCGGCTGGTTTTTGGCAAGTGCTCATGATCTAGCACTTTTGGTCAACCATTCAACTTGTGGTCGAAAACTTCTACATGTCGATCATCACTAGCGACGACTCTTAAGTACATTGCCTTTGCGAAGGCTCGTCATAGTGAATTTCTTATGAATGATCTTAGTCCTCTTCGCTACTTCCTTGAGATTGAGGATTCTTCTACCTCTAATGGCTTCTTTATTTCCTGCACTTTCGATCCACCATTCAACTTGTGGTCGAACACTTCTACATGTCGATCATCACTGGCGATGAAGTACATTGCGTTTGTGAAGGCTCATATGAGTGAATTTGTTATGTGTGATCTTCATCCTCTTCGCTACTTCCTTGAGATTGAGGTTTTTCTACCTCTAATGGCTTCTTTATTTCCTGCACTTTCGGTCCACCATTCAACTTGTGGTCGAACACTTCTACATGTCGATCATCACTGGCGACGACTCAAGTACATTGCCTTTATGAAGGCTCGTCATAGTTAATTTCTTATGTATGATCTTGGTCCTCTTCACTACTTCCTTGAGCTTGAGGTTTCTTCTACCTCCAAAGGGTTCTTTATTTCCTACACTTTCGGTCCACCATTCAACTTGCGGTCGAACACTTCTACATGTCGATCATTACTGGCGATGACTCTAATTACATTGCCTTTGTGAAGGCTTGTCATAGTGAATTTCTTATTTCTTCGTCATAGTTCTTTGTCCTCTTCGCTACTTCCTTGAGATCTTCTTCTGCTCTTACTGATGAGCGCACTATTGAGACTCCTATGAAGTCAATATCCACCTTTGTGTCCACCTCCGCTCCATGTCAGTCTGGATGGGCATCCATTGCCTTGCCGTGGGTTGCTATGGGCCCTGTCTCAATCCCACATCCCGTGTTCCCTTGTTGTGCGACACCATAACCGCACGCTCGAGCAGCACCAATGGTGAGCAGGAGCTCGACAACGACGCAGCACTGGATTATGCACGGACGAGCCGACGACAGCGCCACCTAAAGCCGGGCCAAGGGCACCTGAGAGGAGAACCTGGGGTGCTTAATCAAGTGCGTGTCCCACAACCCGCAAACAAGAGAAGAACATCAATCCGGATCGGCAGGGTACGGAGAGTGCACGGGCACGTGGGATGCTAGATCAAGTCCCTCTGCTGCCACCTCACCAGTCTCTTCCTCTGTTGCCTTGTCTACAATTATTATTTTTAGCAGTGGCACCATCGCCTTGGGTCACTTGTGATCTCTCATCCTTAGTTTGACGTGGTCTTCTTGGATTCGTATCCGACGATGTCTCTAAACCGTCAAGGTAGTCGGCTTGGTAAACAGGTCCAATTACCTTATACTCATAGCAAGACAGTGTCTCGGCCACCTTTCTACCTTGTTCACTCTGATGTCGTTGGCCCATCTCCTTTTGCCTCCATAAGAGGTCATCACTTGGATATATACTTTATTTCTTCTCGTAGTGAGGTCTTATCTATAAGGGTTTTGCTGTCATGGTTCATACTTAATTCTATACGCCTATTCGTGTGTTCCCTGATGACTCTGGTGGAGAGTATATCTCCCAAGCTGTTGCGTGGAATCCTTGCTGAGCAGGGTACTCTTGCATTCGGTTCTCTTATCCATGTGCACACGCTCAGAATGGCGTGGCCGAGCGCAACCATCGTCACCTTCTTGAGACGGCTTGCCCGTTGATGGTCACTGCCTCTCTTCCCTCGCACTTTTGGGCCGAGCCTGTCTCCACTTCCATCTATCTCATCAACCATCAGCAAGTGCTCTGCAGGGTGGCACTACTTTCGAGAATCTATTCGATAGTTTCCCGATTATTCGGCGCGTCAATTGTTTGGTTGTGTTTGCTATGTCCTTGCCCCACGTGGACGGACTAAACTAACTACTCAGTCTGTTGCGTGTGTCTTCTTAGGATACAACGATGAGCATAAGGGATACCGCTATTGGGATCATGTAGGTCGTCTGATGCCTATTTCCCAGGATATAACTTCTGATGAGTCTCGTCCCTACCAGCCTCGTCCATCTTCCTCGACGTTTTCAGTGGAGTCTTTCCATAATTTCCCCGACACTCCTATCACTCCTATTGGGCCCAAATCCATTCATTGTACTGCTCCTGCTTCCCCGATTATTGCAGATCCAATGCCATCATCTCCTATGATTTCCTTACCTCGCTTATCACGAGATTCTACAACATCATTACCGGTGGCTTCCTTGTTGTCTCCATCACCTTACTTTATCCCGATGATTCCAGCACGTATTCTTCCATCTTTTCCTCACTTTTATACACATCATCCGCGTGTTGTGGATGTGTGTACTGATGTGCCATCTTATCTTAAGGTTATTCATCCCGAATGGTTGCATGTGATGGCATCGAAGATTGATGCTCTTGCCCGCATCGGCACGTGAAATCTCATTTCCCTCCTCGTGCTCGTCTCATCACTTGTAAGTGGGTCTACAAGGTTATGAATGGTGATTCCCTTGAGCGTTACAAAGCTTGTCTAGTGGTGAGAACATGGTCATGACTACGATGAGACATTTGCTCCTATATGGCCCACATGACCACTCTTCGCACATTTCTCAATGTGGCTTCTACTCGTCGATTGTTTGTCTCTCTTGATGTCAAGAATGCCTACACGTAGCCACCACCTGGGTTCTCTTCCTGATGGCGCGGTTTGTCGACTTCATCACTCTCTATATGGCCCTAAGAGAACCCCTCGTGTCTGGTTTGAGTGCTTCCCCTCTTGTGATTGTGGCTGGTTTTTGTCTAGTGCTCATGATCGTGCACTTTCGGCCCACCATTCAACTTGTGGTCGAACACAAATACATGTCGATCATCACCGGCGGCGACTCAAGTACATTGCCTTTATGAAGGCTCGTCATAGTTAAATTCTTATGTATGATCTTGGTCCTCTTCACTACTTCCTTGAGCTTGAGGTTTCTTCTACCTCCAAAGGGTTCTTTATTTCCTGCACTTTCGGTCCACCATTCAACTTGCGGTCGAACACTTCTACATGTCGATCATTACTGGCGATGACTCTAATTACATTGCCTTTGTGAAGGCTTGTCATAGTGAATTTCTTATTTCTTCGTCATAGTTCTTTGTCCTCTTCGCTACTTCCTTGAGATCTTCTTCTGCTCTTACTGATGAGCGCACTATAGAGACTCCTATGAAGTCAATATCCACCTTTGTGTCCACCTCCGCTCCATGTCAGTCTGGATGGGCATCCATTGCCTTGCTGTGGGTTGCTATGGGCCCTGTCTCAATCCCACATCCCGTGTTCCCTTGTTGTGCGACACCATAACCGCACGCTCGAGCAGCACCATTGGTGAGCAGGAGCTCGGACAGTCGACGCGTACCTGGATTATGCACGGGACGAGCCGACGACAGGCGCTACCTAAAGCCGGGGCCAAGGGCACATAGTAGGAGAACCTGGGGTGCTTAATCAAGTGCGTGTCCCACAACCCGCAAACAAGAGAAGAACATCAATCCGGATCGGCAGGGTACGGAGAGTGCACGGGCACGTGGGATGCTAGATCAAGTCCCTCTGCTGCCACCGTCACCAGTCTCTTCCTCTGTTGCCTTGTCTACAATTATTATTTTTAGCAGTGGCACCATCGCCTTGGGTCACTTGTGATCTCTCATCCTTAGTTTGACGTGGTCTTCTTGGATTCGTATCCGACGATGTCTCTAAACCGTCAAGGTAGTCGGCTTGGTAAACAGGTCCAATTACCTTATACTCATAGCAAGACAGTGTCTCGGCCACCTTTCTACCTTGTTCACTCTGATGTCGTTGGCCGCTCAGAATGGCGTGGCCGAGCGCAACCATCGTCACCTTCTTGAGACGGCTTGCCCGTTGATGGTCACTGCCTCTCTTCCCTCGCACTTTTGGGCCGAGCCTGTCTCCACTTCCAACTATATCATCAACCATCAGCAAGTGCTCTGCAGGGTGGCACTACTTTCGAGAATCTATTCGACAGTTTCCCGATTATTCGGCGCGTCAATTGTTTGGTTGTGTTTGCTATGTCCTTGCCCCACGTGAACGGACTAAACTAACTACTCAGTCTGTTGCGTGTGTCTTCTTAGGATACAACGATGAGCATAAGGGATATCGCTATTGGGATCATGTAGGTCGTCTGATGCCTATTTCCCAGGATATAACTTCTGATGAGTCTCGTCCCTACCAGCCTCGTCCATCTTCCTCGACGTTTTCAGTGGAGTCTTTCCATAATTTCCCCGACACTCCTATCACTCCTATTGGGCCCAAATCCATTCATCGTACTGCTCCTGCTTCCCCGATTATTGCAGATCCAATGCCATCATCTCCTATGATTTCCTTACCTCGCTTATCACGAGATTCTACAACATCATTACCGGTGGCTTCCTTGTTGTCTCCATCACCTTACTTTATCCCGATGATTCCAGCACGTATTCTTCCATCTTTTCCTCACTTTTATACACATCATCTGCGTGTTGTGGATGTGTCTACTGATGTGCCATCTTATCTTAAGGTTATTCATCCCGAATGGTTGCATGTGATGGCATCGAAGATTGATGCTCTTGCCCGCATCGGCACGTGAAATCTCATTTCCTCCTCGTGCTCGTCTCATCACTTGTAAGTGGGTCTACAAGGTTATGAATGGTGATTCCCTTGAGCGTTACAAAGCTTGTCTAGTGGTGAGAACATGGTCATGACTACGATGAGACATTTGCTCCTATATGGCCCACATGACCACTCTTCGCACACTTCTCAATGTGGCTTCTACTCGTCGATTGTTTGTCTCTCTTGATGTCAAGAATGCCTACACGTAGCCACCACCTGGGTTCTCTTCATGATGGCGCGGTTTGTCGACTTCATCACTCTCTATATGGCCCTAAGAGAACCCCTCGTGTCTGGTTTGAGTGCTTCCCCTCAATTGTGATTGTGGCTGGTTTTTGTCTAGTGCTCATGATCGTGCACTTTCGGTCCACCATTCAACTTGTGGTCGAATACTTCTACATGTCGATCATTACTGGCGACGACTCAAGTACATTGCCTTTATGAAGGCTCGTCATAGTTAATTTCTTATGTATGATCTTGGTCCTCTTCACTACTTCCTTGAGCTTGAGGTTTCTTCTACCTCTAATGGCTTCTTCATTTCCTGCACTTTTGGTCCACCATTCAACTTGCGGTCGAACACTTCTACATGTCGATCATTACTGGCGATGACTCTAATTACATTGCCTCTGTGAAGGCTTGTCATAGTGAATTTCTTATTTCTTCGTCATAGTTCTTTGTCCTCTTCGCTACTTCCTTGAGATCTTCTTCTGCTCTTACTGATGAGCGCACTATTGAGACTCCTATGAAGTCAACATCCACCTTTGTGTCCACCTCCGCTCCATGTCAGTCTGGATGGGCATCCATTGCCTTGCTATGGGTTGCTATGGGCCCTATCTCAATCCCACATCCCGTGTTCCCTTGTTTTGCGACACCATAACCGCACGCTCGAGCAGCACCAATGGTGAGCAGGAGTTCGGACAGTCGACGCGTACCTGGATTATGCACGGGACGAGCCGACAACAGGCGCTACCTAAAGCCGGGGCCAAGGGCACACAGTAGGAGAACCTGGGGTGCTTAATCAAGTGTGTGTCCCACAACCCGCAAACAAGAGAAGAACATCAATCCGGATCGGCAGGGTACGGAGAGTGCACAGGCACGTGGGATGCTGGATCAAGTCCCTCTGCTGCCACCATCACCAGTCTCTTCCTCTGTTGCCTTGTCTACCAATTATTATTTTTAGCAGTGGCACCATCGCCTTGGGTCACTTGTGATCTCTCATCCTTAGTTTGACGTGGTCTTCTTGGATTCGTATCCGACGATGTCTCTAAACCGTCAAGCTTGTCGGCTTGGTAAACAGGACCAATTACCTTATACTCCTAGCAAGACAGTGTCTCGGCTACCTTTCTACCTTGTTCACTCTGATGTCAGTGGTCCATCTCCCTTTGCCTCCATAGGAGGTCATCACTTGGATATATACTTTATTTCTTCTCGTAGTGAGGTCTTACCTATAAGGGTTTTGCTGTCATGGTTCAGACTTAATTCTATACGCCTATTTGCGTGTTCTCTGATGACTCTGGTGGAGAGTATATCTCCCAAGCTGTTGCATGGAATCCTTGCTGAGCAGGGTACTCTTGCATTCGGTTCTCCTATCCATGTGCACATGCTCAGAATGGCGTGGCCGGGCGCAACCATCGTCACCTTCTTGAGACGGCTTGCCCGTTGATGGTCACTGGCTCTCTTCCCTCGCACTTTTGGGCTGAGTCTGTCTCCACTTCATCTATCTCATCAACCATCAGCAAGTGCTCTGATGATGAGTCTTATCAACCATCAGCAGGTGCTCTGCCTCTCTTCCCTATTTCTCAGGATATAACTTCTGATGAGTCTCGTCCCTACCAGCCTCGTCCATCTTCCTCGACGTTTTCAGTGGAGTCTTTCCATAATTTCCTCGACACTCCTATCACTCCTGTTGGGCCCAAATCCATTCATCGTACTGCTCCTGCTTCCCCGATTATTGCAGATCCAATGCCATCATCTCCTATGACTTCCTTACCTCGCTTATCACGAGATTCTACAACATCATTACCGGTGGCTTCCTTGTTGTCTCCATCACCTTACTTTATCCCGATGATTCCAGCACGTATTCTTCCATCTTTTCCTCACTTTTATACACATCATCCGCGTGTTGTGGATGTGTCTACTGATGTGCCATCTTATCTTAAGGTTATTCATCCCGAATGGTTGCATGTGATGGCATCGAAGCTTGATGCTCTTCCCGCATGGGCACGTGAAATCTCATTTCCCTCCTCGTGCTCGTCTCATCACTTGTAAGTGGGTCTACAAGGTTATGAATGGTGATTCCCTTGAGCGTTACAAAGCTTGTCTAGTGGTGAGAACATGGTCATGACTACGATGAGACATTAGCTCCTATATGGCCCACATGACCACTCTTCGCACACTTCTCAATGTGGCTTCTATTCATTGATGGTTTGTCTCTCTTGATGTCAAGAATGCCTACACGTAGCCACCGCTTGGGTTCTCTTCCTGATGGCGCGGTTTGTCGACTTCATCACTCTCTATATGGCCCTAAGAAAACCCCTCGTGCCTGGTTTGAGTGCTTCCCCTCAATTGTGATTGTGGCTGGTTTTTGGCTAGTGCTCAGGATTGTGCACTTTCGGTCCACCATTCCACTTGTGGTCGAACACTTCTACATGTCGATTATCACTGGCGACGACTCAAGTACATTGCCTTTATGAAGGCTCGTCATAGTTAATTTCTTATGTATGATCTTGGTCCTCTTCACTACTTCCTTGAGCTTGAGGTTTCTTCTACCTCTAATGGCTTCTTTATTTCCTGCACTTTCGGTCCACCATTCAACTTGTGGTCGAACACTTCTACATGTCGATCATTACTGGCCATGACTCTAATTACATTGCCTTTGTGAAGGCTTGTCATAGTGACTTTCTTATTTCTTCGTCATACTTGTTTGTCCTCTTCGCTACTTCCTTGAGATCTTCTGCTCTTACTGATGAGCGCACTATTGAGACTCCTATGAAGTCAACATCCACCTTTGTGTCCACCTCCGCTCCATGTCAGTCTGGATGGGCAGCCATTGCCTTGCTGCGAGTTGCTATGGGCCCTGTCTCAATCCCACATCCCGTGTTCCCTTGTTGTGCGACACCATAACCGCACGCTCGAACAGCACCAATGGTGAGCAGGAGCTCGGACAGTCGACGCGTACCTGGATTATGCACGGGACGAGCCGACAACAGGCGCTACCTAAAGCCGGGGCCAAGGGCACACAATAGGAGAACCTGGGGTGCTTAATCAAGTGCGTGTCCCACAACCCGCAAATAAGAGAAGAACATCAATCCGGATCGGCAGGGTACGGAGAGTGCACAGGCACGTGGGATGCTGGATCAAGTCCCTCTGCTGCCACCGTCACCAGTCTCTTCCTCTGTTGCCTTGTCTACCAATTATTATTTTTAGCAGTGGCACTATCGCTTTGGGTCACTTGTGATCTCTCATCCTTAGTTTGATGTGGTCTTCTTGGATTCGTATCCGACGATGTCTCTAAACCGTCAAAGGTTGTCGGCTTGGTAAACAGGTCCAATTACCTTATACTCATAGCAAGACAGTGTCTCAGCCACCTTTCTACCTTGTTCACTCTGATGTCGGTGGTCCATCTCCCTTTGCCTCCATAGGAGGTCATCAGTTGGATATATACTTTATTTCTTCTCGTAGTGAGGTCTTATCTATAAGGGTTTTGCTGTCATGGTTCAGACTTAATTCTATACGCCTATTCGTGTGTTCTGTGGTGACTCTGGTGGAGAGTATATCTCCCAAGCTGTTGCGTGGAATCCTTGCTGAGCAGGGTACTCTTGCATTCGGTTCTCTTATCCATGTGCACATGCTCAGAATGGCGTGGCCGAGCGCAACCATCATCACCTTCTTGAGACGGCTTGTCCGTTGATGGTCACTACCTCTCTTCCCTCGCACTTTTGGGCCGAGTCTGTCTCCACTTCCGTCTATCTCATCAACCATCAGCAAGTGCTCTGCAGGGTGCCACTACTTTCGAGCATCTATTCGACCGTTTGCCGATTATTCGGCGCTTCAATTGTTTGGTTGTGTTTGCTATATCATTGCCCCACGTGAACGCACTAAACTGACTGCTCAGTCCGTTGCGTGTCTTCCTAGGATACAACGATGAGCATAAGGGATACCGCTATAGGGATCATGTAGGTCGTCTGATGCCTATTTCTCAGGATATAACTTCTGATGAGTCTCTTCCCTACCAGCCTCGTCCATCTTCCTCGACGTTTTCAGTGGAGTCTTTCCATAATTTCCCCAACACTCCTATCACTCCTGTTGGGCCCAAAATCCATTCATCGTACTGCTCCTGCTTCTCCGATTATTGCAGAACCAATGCCATCATCTCCTATGATTTCCTTACTTCGCTTATCACGAGATTCAACAACATCATTACCGGTGGCTTCCTTGTTGTCTCCATCACCTTACTTTATCCCGATGATTCCAGCACATATTCTTCCATCGTTTCCTCACTTTTATACACATCATCCGCGTGTTGTGGATGTGTCTACTGATGTGCCATCTTATCGTAAGGTTATTCATCCCGAATGGTTGCATGTGATGGCATCGAAGGTTGATGCTCTTGCCCGCATCGGCACGTGAAATCTCATTTCCCTCCTCGTGCTCGTCTCATCACTTGTAAGTTGGTCTACAAGGTTATGAATGGTGATTCCCTTGAGCGTTACAAAGCTTGTCTAGTGGTGAGAACATGGTCATGACTATGATGAGACATTTGCTCCTATATGGCCCACATGACCACTCTTTGCACACTTCTCAATGTGGCTTCTATTCGTCGATGGTTTGTCTCTCTTGATGTCAAGAATGCCTACACGTAGCCACCGCCTGGGTTCTCTTCCTGATGGCGCGGTTTGTCGACTTCATCACTCTCTATATGGCCCTAAGAAAACCCCTCGTGCCTGGTTTGAGTGCTTCCCCTCAATTGTGATTGTGGCTGGTTTTTGGCTAGTGCTCATGATTGTGCACTTTCGGTCCACCATTCCACTTGTGGTCGAACACTTCTACATGTCGATTATCACCGGCGATGACTCAAGTACATTGCCTTTATGAAGACTCGTCATAGTTAATTTCTTATGTATGATCTTGGTCCTCTTCACTACTTCCTTGAGCTTGAGGTTTCTTCTACCTCTAATGGCTTCCTTATTTCCTGCACTTTCGGTCCACCATTCAACTTGTGGTCGAACACTTCTACATGTCGATCATTACTGGCGATGACTCTAATTACATTGCCTTTGTGAAGGCTTGTCATAGTGAATTTCTTATTTCTTCGTCATAGTTCTTTGTCCTCTTCGCTACTTCCTTGAGATCTTCTTCTGCTCTTACTGATGAGCACACTATTGAGACTCCTATGAAGTCAACATCCACCTTTGTGTCCACCTCTGCTCCATGTCAGTCTGGATGGGCATCCATTGCCTTGCCGCGGGTTGCTATGGGCCCTGTCTCAATCCCACATCCCGTGTTCCCTTGTTGTGCGACAGCATAACCGCACGCTCGAGAAGCACCAATGGTGAGCAGGAGCTCGGACAGTCGACGCGTACCTGGATTATGCACGGGACGAGCCGACGACAGGCGCTACCTAAAGCCGGGGCCAAGGGCACAGAATAGGAGAACCTGGGGTGCTTAATCAAGTGTGGGTCCCACAACCCGCAAACAAGAGAAGAACATCAATCCGGATCGGCAGGGTACGGAGAGTGCACAGGCACGTGGGATGCTGGATCAAGTCCCTCTGCTGCCACCGTCACCAATCTCTTCCTCCGTTGGCTTGTCTACCACTTATTATTTTTAGCAGTGGCACCATCGCTTTGGGTCACTTGTGATCTCTCATCCTTAGTTTGACGTGGTCTTCTTGGATTCGTATCCGACGATGTCTCTAAACTGTCAAAGGTTGTCGGCTTGGTAAACAGGTCCAATTACCTTATACTCATAGCAAGATAGTGTCTCAGCCACCTTTCTACCTTGTTCACTCTGATGTCGGTGGTCCATCTCCCTTTGCCTCCATAGGAGGTCATCACTTGGATATATACTTTATTTCTTCTCGTAGTGAGGTCTTATCTATAAGGGTTTTGCTGTCATGGTTCATACTTAATTCTATACGCCTATTCGTGTGTTCTGTGGTGACTCTGGTGGAGAGTATATCTCCCAAGCTGTTGCGTGGAATCCTTGCTGAGCAGGGTACTCTTGCATTCAGTTCTCTTATCCATGTGCACATGCTCAGAATGGCGTGGCCGAG
The DNA here is from genome assembly GCA_021437245.1 of Aegilops speltoides. Classification (NCBI taxonomy): domain Eukaryota; kingdom Viridiplantae; phylum Streptophyta; class Magnoliopsida; order Poales; family Poaceae; genus Aegilops; species Aegilops speltoides. The sequence continues at coordinate 500,007,910 of CM038143.1, forward strand.
CGCAACCATCATCACCTTCTTGAGACGGCTTGTCCGTTGATGGTCACTACCTCTCTTCCCTCGCACTTTTGGGCTGTCTGTCTCCACTTCCCTCTATCTCATCAACCATCAGCAAGTGCTCTGCAGGGTGGCACTACATTCGAGCATCTATTCGACCGTTTGCCAATTATTCGGCGCTTCAATTGTTTGGTTGTATTTGCTATATCATTGCCCCACGTGAACGCACTAAACTGACTGCTCAGTCCATTGCGTGTGTCTTCTTAGGATACAACGATGAGCATCAGGAATACCGCTATAGAGATCATGTAGGTCGTCTGATGCCTATTTCTCAGGATATAACTTCTGATGAGTCTCGTCCCTACCAGCCTCGTCCATCTTCCTCGACGTTTTCAGTGGAGTCTTTCCATAATTTCCCCGACACTCCTATCACTCCTGTTGGGCCCAAAATCCATTCATCGTACTGCTCCTGCTTCTCCGATTATTGCAGATCCAATGCCTTCATCTCCTATGATTTCCTTACCTCGCTTATCACGAGATTCTACAACATCATTACCGGTGGCTTCCTTGTTGTCTCCATCATGTTACTTTATCCCGATGATTCCAGCACGTATTCTTCCATCGTTTCCTCACTTTTATACACATCATCCGCGTGTTGTGGATGTGTCTACTGATGTGCCATCTTATCGTAAGGTTATTCATCCCGAATGGTTGCATGTGATGGCATCGAAGGTTGATGCTCTTGCCCGCATCGGCACGTGAAATCTCATTTCCCTCCTCGTGCTCGTCTCATCACTTGTAAGTGGGTCTACAAGGTTATGACCGGTGATTCTCTTGAGCGTTATAAAGCTTGTCTAGTGGTGAGAACATGGTCATGACTACGATGAAACATTTGCTCCAATATGGCCCACATGCCCACTCTTCGCACACTTCTCAATGTGGCTTCTATTCGTCGATGGTTTGTCTCTCTTGATGTCAAGAATGCCTACACGTAGCCACCGCCTGGGTTCTCTTCCTGATGGCGCGGTTTGTCGACTTCATCACTCTCTATATGGCCCTAAGAAAACCCCTCGTGCCTGGTTTGAGTGCTTCCCCTCTATTGTGATTGTGGCTGGTTTTTGGCTACTGCTCATGATCGTGCACTTTCGGTCCACCATTCAACTTGTGGTCGAACACTTCTACATGTCGATCATCACTGCCGACGATTCAAGTACATTGCCTTTATGGAGGCTCGTCATAGTTAATTTCTTATGTATGATCTTGGTCCTCTTCACTACTTCCTTGAGCTTGAGGTTTCTTCTACCTCTAATGGCTTCTTTAGTTCCTGCACTTTCGGTCCACCATTCAACTTGTGGTCAAACACTTCTACATGTCGATCATTATTGGCGATGACTCTAATTACATTGCCTTTGTGAAGGCTTGTCATAGTGAATTTCTTATTTCTTCGTCATAGTTCTTTGTCCTCTTCGCTACTTCCTTGAGATCTTCTTCTGCTCTTACTGATGAGCGCACTATTGAGACTCCTATGAAGTCAACATCCACCTTTGTGTCCACCTTCGCTCCATGTCAGTCTGGATGGGCATCCATTGCCTTGCTGCGGGTTGCTATGGGCCCTGTCTCAATCCCACATCCCGTGTTCCCTTGTTGTGCGACACCATAACCGCACGCTCGAGCAGCACCAATGGTGAGCAGGAGCTCGGACAGTCGACGCGTACCTGGATTACGCACGGGACGAGCCGACAACAGGCGCTACCTAAAGCCGGGGCCAAGGGCACACAGTAGGAGAACCTGGGGTGCTTAATCAAGTGCGTGTCCCACAACCCGCAAACAAGAGAAGAACATCAATCCGGATCGGTAGGGTACGGAGAGTGCACAGGCACGTGGGATGCTGGATCAAGTCCCTCTGCTGCCACCGTCACCAGTCTCTTCCTCTGTTGCCTTGTCTACCAATTATTATTTTTACCAGTGGCACCATCGCTTTGGGTCACTTGTGATCTCTCATCCTTAGTTTGACGTGGTCTTCTTGGATTCGTATCCGACGATGTCTATAAACCGTCAAAGGTTGTCGGCTTGGTAAACAGGTCCAATTACCATATACTCATAGCAAGACAGTGTCTCAGCCACCTTTCTACCTTGTTCACTCTGATGTCGGTGGTCCATCTCCCTTTGCCTCCATAGGAGGTCATCACTTGGATATATACTTTATTTCTTCCATTGGTCTCTATAAGTTAGATAGTACTTACATAGCTATATGTTACGTTATCGTCAGACCTTACAGTTGCAATGATTATCAGACTGACTCACTATGATACATAATTCTCACTTGTATACTACTACATTAATCTTCAGACACTTAGACGATCACATTCATGTAATTCAATCATGTCTATCTTCACTAGTCTTCAAGTATTCACTTATACTGTCCTTATCATACTCTAGTCAGTGACAATAACTTCAACTCATTATGTCCATACACCTGTCACTGACTATCACTACTAGCTACGACTGAAGCTGCTGTAAGGCACTATACTAGGATTAGCACTACATAGATCTGCATGTAATACTGCTCATCACTTTAGTACATCTCAATAGACTATACGAGCTATCGCACTGTCAATTCAGACATCATGCGACGCAATTCATATGAATGCACGTACCTGATAATATCAAGCATGACGTCAACATTCAGTATCATCAGCATACATCATGCTACATCACATAGCCAATCACTCATCAGTGACAGTACTGCATGATATCTATACTTAAGTCCTAATCGATATCAATCATCCGAGTTACCAATCGTACACTTACAGCTATATACATTCGTATCAGCTCAAGTCAGATGCAATGCATATTACATTCTAGAACCAACAGATTGCAGCATATTCAAATGCAATCATATACTCAGCTGCACTTATCGACATGATGCAGCTAATGTCCTCATCATGATATTTGCTCACTTAGACCATCATTGATCACAGTCCTAGTAGACTGCATCAAGACTGATTGCTCCATGTATATCTGCTAGATAATCTCTCATCAGCTACATCACTCATAGAATGATATCAGAATTCAGCTACAACTTGATACTCCATCTAAGCATTAGTCAATCACGCACGATGCATTAGTCAATAACTATATCAGCCATCAACGATCACTGCAATAATATCACACACATCACGCAACTTGCAATCAATATGATCAGTACATATTAAGCAATGTCACTATACAATGCTACTCTACATCTGGACATTCGACTCATCACATGATGATCAACATTAGCAATAACGTAAATGGCTGAATAGCATGCTATGATTCACGTAATATCAAGATAGTACTGAACGATACTAAGTACTAATCGTGCTACACTATACTGAATATCAAACTACAAGATTTAGCATACAGTACTATGTAAATCTAGCAATCAAAGCAGAAATTCACTTGCATAATAGGTGTCACTATCTATATCGTACAATCAGCAATTATTCAATGCCTAGTCGAGTCTCGAACAAGTGACTCATACTAGTCAGTACGTCATATGCATCAATGTTCTGATCATCGATACTACAATACTAGCATGACATATCACTGATCTAACTCATGTACTTCATAAATCTACGAACGAATCAAATTCATCAATGAACATACATCTAAGTCAAGAATGAACTGCCTATACCTACAACGCTCATCATGCTATGCATACTGATTCAATGCTGAAATTCTATATGATATATCAGTATCCGTGAACATACATAATATGTCACTAATCGTACATACTGTACAATATAGATGTAAATACTATAGTAACTGAGTAACTTGCATCAATGTATAATCACAGAAATACAATGTCAAACTAGATACATGACATACAGATTATAAGAATCTAGTGATCAACTACATGTCTATATGATCATCAATGAGAATCTATGATAGACTGTCATACACTCTGACAATGCACTAGGCAATGCATATGAACAGTCACATCACACATATTGCAATCTATCATGTCTCAATAGATACTTCGACATACTCAATCATTACATAGTGATACATAAGCCATGCTACCGTCATGCAGTCATGGACTCATCCGAGCTAACATCTTGACGCATCAGGATATGCGTGCGAGACATTGCTTACAACAACGCATGTCAAATACAGTGGTTGATGCTAACTGGACAGGCAGATGAGTCACAGATGCCAAATCAGTGCACAGTCAGGCTACTATACGCTTTAATGATATCAATGATCTTGACTGTCTATACTATTAATGTTACATTGCTAGTCAAGTTACCTGATCATTGGCTGTAATTGCTATGATCCACTGACTTCGAATGTCTCTTGCATTGTAACTCTATGATTGACTGAATGATTAGACTATGCATTTATGACTAGTCGTACTGCTAATCATCATCATCGAACCTATTCATCTTCACAAGTACTAGTTCTAGCATGGCAATCGAGTGCCAAGCTACATGTGCTATGTCTATCGCCAGTTACCTCTTAGTGTAAATTTCACATACTCCTTGCATGCCTTCACTGGCTCACTGTGATCGATTGCTCATCCTAATTCTATCCACGTGTGATCATTGATCATCTTCTCTTGCTTATTCTAGTGATGCATTTCGCATTACTTATTGGACTTGCTAATCAAGCTGACATATCCATTACAGCTACAGCATCAGATCTATTGCTTAGCTCTATCATCCGTATACTGCTGACACTCTGTCAGATCTTGAATGTATATCTTGTTGACATGTCTGTGATTGCATCATGCCATGTATCTGAATGACCGAGCTAGATCCTCTACCGTTATCAGTTCTCAGCAGCAAGTGCTCATTTGAGTCATGCCTCATATACATACTGCTCATCTCATCTAGGTTGTTGATACAGTTAGTCTGCTGAGCTGACTCTGATAGGCACATAGCTCCATCGTCATGCACCTTCTGCATACGATCAGACTACCTCCTGCCCCAGTAGTCTGGTCATAGTCATCAGTCATTACCTAGGTCGAACTATCGGATGTCACTCGATCTAGCTTCAGCTCTCCTGTCACTATCTGACTTACTCCATACTCATCTGTCTTGATTCAGCTTACTTCATTTCGCGCTGTGCATCGCACTACTGACTCTGCTCATCTTGTGACTCTCTTGAGTAGTTTTCATTCATAGTTCATTCATTAGCTATCTTACGTTCCTTAACTGCATTTGACGCATGCATCGTCCTGTGGACTCCATATAGTCTTATTCGTCCTATGAGTTCCTTACTCTTGTGCTCCACTTATTCTCTATCATCATTCTTCCAACTTTGGTCTACATTTCAGCTATGATTCTCTCTCACTTGCTCAGATCGCTTCATGTCGAACTCTTCCTACTTTTCAGCCCTTTCAGTTCATCATAGTTGTCCTTTGCTTTCTAGCACAGTGTTGAAACCTCATCGCCATAGGTTGCATGCTGCGGTATAATTGAGATCTTTCCGTTCACTTCGTTATCCTCACTCTTTTCAAATTGCTGCCAATCTCTCCAGTGCAACCCTTTATCGGGCACTTCGTTTGCAGGGTTCTCCTGCTCATCATCACTGTCCTCGCACTCCTGAAGCTGCATACTGTGCTCATAAAATCGTATCCAGGCATTAGTTTCACCAAACTCAGATGGGCCACCCTGGATGTTCATGCCTTATCCCTTTCTCTCATCTGCCGATCTGGCTCGTTAGCTGATCCTGTGGTGCTCTCGACCAACTGTATTGTAAGTCACATGCACTCGATGGGCTATCGTCGAGCTATTTCTAAGCTCTTATTTCGCCATTATCTTCATTGACTTCACGCTCTTAATTTAGGGCTCCTTACTTGGTTCTAACTCTACTTTGCTCGTCTTTCTCATAACTTGGTCATCAATAGCTTCTTCTATTTCTTTCTAGGGTCATCCATTCGACTCTTCTGCTGGGCCCTCACTTATTGCTCTTTTCTGTATCTGCCACATTGTCTCTCTTACCTTATCACTTCACTTTCTCTTGTGCCTTCATTCATTATCTTCATCCACTTTCTTCTGACCTTATCTTTCTTATTCGATCGCGTTGTGTTTCTATCTGGTCTACTATAACTCCGAATGGCGCTTCTGTGTCACTCTTGTCTTCGGTTCTATCTTGGTCCACCAGTCCTCGCCATTCTCTAGTTGCCCTCCCAAATCTACTTCTATGTCTTATTGATCATCGGTCCTGTCCATCCCTTTACGTGCCTCATCCGTTAGTTCCAGCTGTTAGCGTCAGTAACTACTCATTGGTCCTATCCTAGTCAATCCGTTTCAGTGCTTCCCTTTCTCACTGTCGCGAGTTCCATCGATATCGGCCTGTCAAATCATTCCTTCGCCCCATTATTATGGGTTTCCTATATTTTGTCCTTGCTCTGTCACTTCTTTCTCATGTGAAAATTCATCCTTGTCCGGTCACTTGGGCTCCATTGTTCTCTATGCTTCCATTCCACCGTCTTCCTTTACCGCTTTGCTCACCTATGCTCCATCACGTTATCTCCATTGGCCGTTCCTCTAGCTCCATGCGGATTCTTGTCATCTTACAGGCCAATCATGCTATGGCTACACAGTATACATGCCTCTTCCACTTCTACTTATCACAAGTTTATCGCGTTGCCTTCCTCGTACTCTATCAGCTTCTGATGCGTCTCTTGTGTGTTTCTTCCCTACTTGCTCCACTTGTGCTTATCGATGCCTATTTCTCGGGATATAACTTCTGAGGAGTCTCGTCCCTACCAGCCTCGTCCATCTTCGTCGACGTTTCAGTGGAGTCTTTCCACAATTTCCCGACAGTCCTATCACTCATGTTGAGCCCTTAAAAATTCGTCGTATTGCTCCTGCTTCTCCGATTATTACAGATCCAACGCCATCATCTCCTATGATTCCCTCACCTCACTTATCACAGGATTCTACAACATCATCACCGGTGGCTTCCTTGTCTCCATCACCTTAGTTTATCCCCCTGATTCCAGCTCGTATTCTTCCATCTTTTCCTCACTTTTATACACATCGTTCGCGTGTTGTGGATGTGTCTACTGATGTGCCATCTTCCCCGTCTCGGCCTACTTATGGCTTGCTTCCTCGTCTGCTTCCACCCGTCGAGCGCCTTGGTCTTCCAAGCGCTGGCGCTATTGTTCTTGAGCCGACTTCTTATCGTGATGTTGTTCATACCAAGAGGCACATTGCGATGGCAGAGGAGATTCCTGCTCTTGGGCGCATCGTCAAGTGGGATATTGTTTCTCTTCCTCATGTTCGACCCATCACTTGGTGGGTCTACAATGTTACGACTCGCTCTGATGGTTCTCTTAAGCGTTACAAAGCTCGTCTTGTGGCTCGTAGCTTTCAGCAGGAGCATGGTCCTGATTACGAGTCCTAATTACTATGAGACTTTTTGCTCGAGCAAACCATATGACCACTGCTCGCACACTTCTTGTGGCCTCTGTTGCCCATGGCTCTGTCACAGCTTGATGTTAAGAATGCCTTTCTTAATGTTGAAGTACATGAGGAGGATTACATGCAACCACCACCTGGGTATTCTGCTCCTGACGACATGCTTCGTCATCTTCATCGCTCTCTCTATGGCTTTAAGCAAGCCCCTCAAGCCTAGTTTGAGTGTTTTGCCTCTAGGGTGGTTACCGCTGGTTTTCAGCGAGTGCTCCTGATCCTACGTTGTTTGTCCACCTTCTGCTCTTGGTAGGAGTCTTCTTCTATATGTTGATGATATGATCACCCTGTATATTGCCTTTGTGACGGCACCTCTTAGTAAGGAGTTTCATATGTCTGACCTTAGCCCTCTTTGCTACTTTCTTGGGTTTCACGTCTCTTCTTGCTCAAAATTAATAATGCAGGATCTTCTTGCTCTTGTTGCTTTTACTGATGAGCGCACTGTTGAGACTCCCATGGAGCTCAATGTTCACCTCGGTGCTACTGATGGTGACCCTTTGTCTGATCTAACGCTTTATCGTCATCTTGTTGGGAGTCTTATCTATCTGGCTGCCACTCGCCCAGAAGAAGAAACAGAATGCAGTGCCCCCGTTCTAGTGCACCTCCTACAACATCATCGCTCCAGTGTCCTACTCTACCCTCCATATATGCTATGCGGCATTGCCGTCGTTGCCAGGATTGTGGAAAACTCGCTAGAGCTGATGCCTCTCACACGATGTTGCGAGAGCCTTCAGCTTCTCAAGTGGCATGAACAACCTAAGGGGACCATGCCGCCAAGGCTGCATTCCCTCTCTCGGATCGTGAAGTGTTTGGGAGTGAGACTAGGAGAAATACGAAAAAGGAGCCGATGACTAGCGTATTAGGGGAATGAGGCCTAAATAGAAGTGCTGAGATGAGTTATAGGCCCGCTGCCAAAATGGTTGGTGTATTCTTCTCCGAAGTGGGTCACACCTTTGATGCAAAACAAGACCGAGCGCGATATAGTCATATATCAAACCAAATGATAATCTTGTCTTTTTGGCAAACTCTAACCCCTGCTTGCAAATAATAATTTGACCCAAACACTAAAAATAGCTTTGACCCAGACACCTGGATATACTTTATTTCTCGTAGTGAGGTCTTATCTATAAGCATTTTGTTGTCATGGTTCATACTCAGTTCTCTACGCCTATTCGTGTGTTCTTTGATGACTATACTGGAGTTGTTGCTCATCCTTGATGAGCAGGATACTCTTGCATTCGGTTCTCTTATCCAGATGCACATGCTTAGAAAGGCGTGGCTGGCGTAAGCATCGTCACCTTCTTGAGACGGCTCGTCCGTTGATGGTCATTACCCCTCTTCCTTGCACTTTTGGGCCGAGGCTGTCTCCACTTCCATCTATCTCATCAACCTTCAGCAATCCACTGATCTGAAGGGTGGTGCTACTTTCGAGCATCTATTCGATCGTTTCCTGATTATTCGATGCTTCAATTATTTGGTTGTGTTTTGCTATGTCCTTCTTGCCCCACGTGCATGCACCAAACTGACTGCTCGGTCCCTTGCATGTGTCTTCTTAGGATACAACGATGAGCATAAGGGATATCGCTATTGGGATCATGTTGGTCTTCGGATACCTATTTCTCGAGGATGACTTTTGATGAGTCTCGTCCCTACTACCCGCGTCCATCTTCCTCGACCATTTCAGTGGAGTATATCTCTTTCCACAATTTTCCCGACACTCCTACCAGTCCTATTGAGCCGTTATGCATTTGATGTACTGCTCCTGCTTCCCTGATTATTATAGAACCAACGCCATCATATCCTGTGATTTCCTCACCTCGCTTATCACGTGATTCTACACCTTGTGGCTTCCTTGCCTCCATCACCTGAGTTTATTCCGATCATTCCTGCTCCTATTCTTTTATCTTTTCCTAACTTATGTCTTATATACACGTCACTTGCGTGTTGTGGATGCATCTACTGATGTGCCATCTTCCTCCTCTCAGCCTAGTTATGGCTTGCGTCCTCGTCCTCTTTGGCCTGTTGACCACCGTGGTCTTCCAAGTGTTGGCGTTGTTGTTCTTGAGCCGACTTCTTATAGTGATGGCATATTGCGATAGCAGAGGAGACTGCTGCTCTTGAGCGCATCGGCACGTGGGGTATTGTTTTTGCTCCTCCTCGTGTTCGTCCCATCACTTGGTGGGTCTACAAGGTTAAGACTCACTCTGATGGTTCTCTTGAGCCTTACAAAGCTCGTCTTGTGGCGTGGCTTTCAGAAAGAGCATGGTCCGGATTACGATGAGACTTTTTCTCTCGTAAACCGTCTGACCATTGTCGCACACTTCTTATTGTGGCCTCTGTTCGCCACTGGTCTATGTCTCGGCTTGATGTTAAGAATGCCTCCACTAGTTTGTGTCTTGGCTTGTTATTAAGAAAGCCTTTCTTAATGGTGAGCTGCATGAGGAGGTTTACATGCAGCAACCACCTGGATATTCTGCTCCTGACGACATGCTTTGTCATCTTCATCCCTCTCCCTATAGCTTTAAGCAAGCCCTCGCGCCTGGTTTGAGCATTTTGCCTCTATGGTGGCTGTCGCTGGTTTTCAACAAGTGCTCATGATCCTACGTTGTTTGTCCACCTTTCTGCTCTTGGTAGGACTCTTCTTCTATATGTTGATGACATGATCATCACCGGGTGAAGACCGTGAGTATATTACCTTTGTGAAGGCACGTCTTAGTTAGCAATTTCTTATGTCTTATCTTGGCCCTCCTTGCTAAATTCTTGGGATTGACGTCCCTTCTTGCTCAAAAATAATCCATGATCTTCTTACTCGTGCTACTTTTACTGATGAGCGCACTCTTGAGACTCCCATGGAGCTTAATGCTCACCTCCCTGCTACTGATGTTGACCCATTTTCTGATCCAACGCTTTATACATTTTGTTGGAAGTCTTGTCGTTATGCCTGTCACTCGCCCGGAAGAAGAAACAGACTGTAGTGCCCCCGTTCGAGTGCACCTCCTCCCGCGGCGTCGTCGCTCCAATTTCCTACTCTACCCTCCAATATATGCTCAGCGCATTGTCGTCGTGGCTAGGATGGTGGCAAACTCACTAGCGCCGATGCTTTTCGCACGATGTTGCTAGAGCCTTCATCCTCTCAAGTGGCATGAACGACCGAAGGGGACAATGCCACCATGGTTGTTGGCATTCCCTCTATAGAATCGTGAAGTGTTTGGGAGTGAGACTAAGAGAAATACGGGAAAGGAGACGATGATTAGCGTATTCAGGGAATGGGTAATTACATGAAGTGCTTATAATGCATGAAATGGACATGGACCATGTCACTCTATTAACAAACCAAGCAAGAAAGTAAGGAATGGATTTGTAATTGGAGTAAATGGCCTGAGGTTAAGCCTTTAAAGCTTCTAGGAGACTGTAAACAGTATTTGTGTTAATGTTGCATACCTCCTCAACATGAAGAGGTTTGGATCATGAACTGCATCTATTTTCTCAGTTGGCTGGTACACCTGAAAAATAAGGCAATGACTGATAATGCATACAAAGGTCAACCGGATTATTGTGAAGTATGTGCATCATCTTAATGAAAACTGGATTCATAAAGAGAGCGGAACTTTGAAGAAGTTTAATGAAATCACGAACCATGATAAGATAATTTGTACTTTCCTTGCGAGATAGCCAAAACCACATATTTTACAGATGGATATCCATGGTTACAATTTATATTTAATTCATTTTTATTGCACGGACTACAAAAGAAGTGGGGTTTGTAGCACCATCATGGGGTAGTACCACCCAGGCAAGGACTAGCGCACTGCCTTCCTAATTCCTGCCAACATACTGCCATCAGCAGTCCCATTGCATTCGTTTATAAGGGTGTACCATATTTCAGCCATTGCAACCTACTAAACTAAAGACATGCATCATGGTACAAGTTGACTTCCATGATAATACAATCTACTGTTTCCGACCCAAGATTTCAATAGTAAAAATCTACTCTAGAGGAATTACAACTTCCATGGCACAACAGAGATAACAAGTACCTTCCATATCTTGTTATTGTTGACCTGAAATAGCTAAGTCCAGCATCACTTTGAGATAGCTCAACCTAAGAAAAGGAAAAATTGAAAAATTCAAGATCAAGTTGGCAGAACATAAAAAACCCTTTCAGAAAAATAAAAAAACCTAACAGTATTTACAGTGAATTCACCTTTGATTTTAAAGTTGTCAATCAAATCAGAAAACATACTGCTTTTTGGCAATCATATAACGTGAAACAGCACCTGATAAACAAAGGTTATTGCAGGACATGTTTAGACACATAAAAGCGGCTGCAAGCACAAAATTTGGTGCAAACAACCTCATTGTGTGTAGCTTGGTGAAAAGCAACTCAATGTTATCAGAACTTGCAGTTCTGGCAAAGGAATGTCAGCGTCTCATAATATAAATTGTCAGACATCTGCAAGTAAAAAGGAAGTTCAAGATGATCAATACTCCCGTGCAATGTAGTAGTAAATAAATAGGAAAACATTAAAAAAAAGGTGCCTGACCTGGTTGCTGTAAATGCGGGATGTGTGCAACTTTCTCAACAACATATATGTGGAATGTTTCGATCTACAAGTACGAAAGTAAAACCAGTTATCAGTACTTTTTTATGTGAGAAGTCAATGTGTTAAATGAAGGTTCAGAGATTCCTGACACATACAGTTCCAGACATATCAAGCAATCTGAAATGCACAACCTATAGATAGCAGCAATCATTTTTTTTCTCAGTAAAAAAAACCATTAGACAACAACTGTAATGAGTGTTGACATCGGATTTTGGCAAGGTACAAAAGGCAAGTAAGATGGCCTCAAGTGAAAGAGTTTTCAGCATGCAAAGTTTCAGGTCGACGACTGGAATAACTTTGATGTTTAATTTATCGCCATTCGACTTTATATCGGTGGCCGAAGTTGCACTCCGAGTGACAAAGTTCAAACATTCCGAGTGGTTTTCGGCCAATCTTGCCTTCAAGACGACCTCGGATGAAGGAGTATTCTAAAGGAATTGTCTTCGTCTCGTAGAGGCGATCGATTTTGATATATAAATCATCTCAATCCGAGTTCATATGCAAAAGTTAGAGGCAATACACTGCAGGCCGAAGCTGAGTGGAAATCTGGCGCAAAGTACCAGGCGCCATGTCTGGTGGGTCGCGCGAGCAATTAGGCCCTTAGGAAGTCCTTGAATCGAAAAATCTTCAACACGAAAAATTTTCGTCTCGTCGAGCCGATCGATTTTCATATATAATTCGTCTCAATCCGAGGTCGTATGTAACCTGGAGAGGCAAATCAAGATCAGGCTATGTTTTTGGTCGAGTGAAAGCTTACCATCCGAGTGAAAACTCACCGGTCGAGTGAAAACCTACCGATCGAGTCACCGGTCGAGTGAAAATCTACCGATCGAGTCACGGTCGGTGAAAATCTACCGATCGAGTCACGGTCGGTGAAAATCTACCGATCGGTCCAAGGTCGAGTGGAAACCTACCGATCGAGTCACCGGTCGAGTGAAAATTTACCGATCGAGTCAAGGTCGAGTGAAAACCTACCGATCGAGTAAAGGTCGAGTGGAAACCTACCGATCGAGTAAAGGTCGAGTGAAAACCTACCGATCGAGTAAAGGTCGAGTGAAAACCTACCGATTGATTGTCTTCCGAGTGAAAATATAGTCATCCGAGTGAAAGACTCTAAAATCCGAGTGGATGAGCTCAAATCCGAGTGAAACTGAACATGTGCCCAGAAGTTTATCAAGATGATCTCGGATGAAAAAGTGTTCAATACAGAAGTTGTGCGTATCGTCAAGACGGTAAACTTTGCTTTTGGAGTCATCATCATCAGAGATAGTATATGGCCTGCAGATTCACTACAAGACTCGGATAATTCAGTCTACCGCAAGACCGAGTCCGACTGGAAGGTAAAGATGACCTCGAAAAGTATTCAAGATGGCCTTATTTGAAAAAGTGATCAACATGAAAGTTGTTCGTATCGTCGAGGCGCACAAGTTTGATATTTGGGCCTTCTTGATCGGAGGTCATATGGAGGCTGGGCGGCCTGTACAAGAAGGAAGACAGAAGTTGGGCCAGATTCAGACTGGATCCGAGTTGGAATAGAACTAGGACTCTAGGACGCGAATTGATGTAATTTTTCTTGTAAGGAAAGCCTAGATGAATCCTTTACTTGTACGGGAAGTCCAGCCGCCTCTTATATATGTTGGGGGTGACGGCCGATTGAACAACACACAATCGAACAAATCAATATACTACTTTTTCCTGTCTACTTTTTATCTCTCCACGTTTTTCTCTCGTTCTTCGCTGTTCTTCGTGTTTGAGAGCTGCGAATCCCGAGGCTCTAGGGGCGGCGCGATCGACCTAGGGCAGCCCATAGCCGCCACAATCCCGACGGGTCCCTCCCGGTCTTGCTGGGGTTTGGTCTGCAAAGCACCCGCCGATCGTCTTGCGTCGCGCATTGTCGGTCGGGTCTCCTTCGACGTGAGCTGCGGTGCATCACCCCGGCGTCGAGGGTACACGTGGCGTGTTCGTGTGTCAACACACTTTTGGCGACTCATTGGGAGCGAAGATCAATCATCATCATCCACCATGCCCGATCTTCCCAAGCCATCGAGGTAGACGCCGATAACATCATTAAGCCCGATCTTGATGAGATATCGGCCGATCATCGCCAAGTCTATGAGGAGTACAAGAAGGCGCGCGAGGAGAAGGACTTGCAGGAGTTCCTTGCAAAGTTCAAGAAGGATCGCCAAGGCAACATCACTCCGATTGAAGAAATCAAGTTCCCTCCTCTTGAAGCCGAGCAGGTTAAACCCTCTGTAAGTACTGCCTTTTCTCCTGAGCAGTGGGCTGAGATTGAAAGTCGTATTGCTGATGGTAACAATCTAGTCTATCAAACTTTCATTGAAAATACTAATGCTCAGAAGAATACATCCCAATCGACTAGTGGTAATGATGGTATAACTGCTAGTGTGCAAAACCCTAATCTGGCTTTACCTATCTCATCGGCGCCTCCCATGCCGATGACTTATTATCCTACCCAAACAAATCAGATTGTGGCTGCACCCATTAATCCTATTATGAGCATGCCAGGTTCGGTGGCAACGCCGAACCAAACTCTACCTACAGCTGCAACCACTCGACCACTAGCAAATTATGGGTCGACATACATGCCACAATTCCTACCTACAGCTAGTAACCCTACTCCTCCTATGCCACTGCCACAAGCTTCATCGTCCACTATGGATGATGGTTTAGCTAATCTTAGAGAGGAGATGGCTAAGATGCTTCGAGAGAATTTTGGAGTTGAGTTACCTCGGAATCGGATTTATCAAAAACCGTACCCCGAGTACTTTGATGCTATCCAGTGCCCTCCAGGATATAAAATTCCAGATTTTGTTAAGTTCAATGGAGAGGGCACAAAAACCACATGGGAGCATGTTAGTCAATACTTAGCACAACTAGGTGAGGCAGGCTCATTGAATGAATTGAAAGTGCGTTTATTTCCTTTATCATTAACTGGTACTGCATTTTCATGGTTTTCTTCTTTACCACATGGTTCCATTCGAGTTTGGTCGCAGCTAGAGCAGAAATTTCATGATCACTTTTACAGCGGCGACAATGAACTCAAGTTGTCACATCTAACATCGGTTAAACAGAAGCATGATGAATCGGTCTCCGATTCGTCAAAAGATTGAGAGAAACGAAAAACCGGTGTTTTAGTTTGGTGATAACCGAGAGAGACTTAGCAGACCTAGTGTTGAGTGGTTTGAGAACTCCCATTAGAGAAAAGCTAGAAGGCTATGAGTTCTTAAATATTAACCAAGTCTTACAAAGGGCTTTGGCTCGGAAAGCGAAGCAAAGATCTCAAAAAGTGCATAGGTACAAAGCCGATCGTCCAAAGATGAATATGGTGGAATATGACAGTGATCACTCGGACGATGAGGGTGATGTTTTTGCTACTGAATTTGTTTGGCCATCTAAAGCCAAACCCTTTACTTGCAATGATCTGAAACCGATTCATAAGAATCGTGATGAAGAGATGAAATTTACTTTTAACATTGCTAAATGTGATAGAATATTTGATGCTTTGCTGCAGGCTAAGATTATTAGAATATCTCATACTTTACCGCCGTTTGAAGAGCTAAAACGGCGTGCTTATTGCAAGTATCATAACTCTTTTTCTCATGCTACTAACGATTGCAATGTTTTTCGACGACAGATACAATCGGCCATTAATGACGGACGATTGAACTTTTCTGAGATGCAAGTTGATAAACAGCCCTTTCCAATGAACACCATGGATTTAGAAGGGAAGAAGCTACTCATTCGGCCGGAGGTAGCCGAATCTGCTAATAAAGCTAATGTCATTGTTGGTGAACCCAGGAAAGACAAGGAGGGCAACAAGGTCTTGGG
The DNA here is from genome assembly GCA_021437245.1 of Aegilops speltoides. Taxonomy (NCBI): domain Eukaryota; kingdom Viridiplantae; phylum Streptophyta; class Magnoliopsida; order Poales; family Poaceae; genus Aegilops; species Aegilops speltoides. The sequence goes on from CM038143.1 coordinate 500,023,826, forward strand.
GAGACAGATTGTGCTTGATAAGCAACCCGATGGCAAGGAAGTGATCAAAATCACCATCAAGAATCCTACACTCGGGGGGCAACCGCAAGTGCAAGAAAATACTCGTGTTAAATTTGTCAAGCCCAAGAGTCCAGAAGTTGGCAAGTGGAAGAAGAATGAAGTTAAAGTGCAGCGCAAGCGGATCAAACCAACTTTTGATATGTTGTTGTCCAAGTATGCTAACCGATCGGCGGTTCTAGTTTCAATCGACCGACTCATCCAAACGACCAAGGTCACCATCGGTTGATATGTTCGATCGGTATACAAAACCGAGTGGACCAAGGGCTGATTTTCAGAAGAGCAGAGGCAATCTGTGTGGGATCGACTTGGTTACTCATATAATGGCCGACTCAACATTGGTGACTATCAGTCGGCTGGTCAAAGTATGCGACCGGATGGAAATTATCCGAGTGTAAGAATGCACCCGGGTGGAAGCTATCCGAGTGAAAAAATGTGGATGGGTAGATTCCATCCGACTGAGTTCCATCCGAGTGGATACCATCCGAGTGACATCAATCCGAGTGGATTCCATCCAAGTAAAAAGGTGCGCCCGAGCGGAAATTTCATGCATCTGGAAAATCGAAAGGAATGGCGTGTTAAGTCACCAAGTGTTGCAGCAGTTGAGTCGGGCAAAGGCAAGGAGAAAATGGATGTCGACTCACTTATCTTGGGCACGGAACATTCCCCATACAAGAGCCGATTGTGCATAACCACTCGACCGAGCCGATACTTTCTATCGCGCCAAAGCACTCGACTAATGACCATGAAGCAAGCACCAGCCGGTAAAATGAGAGATCCTAAATACACTCAGCCAAAGTGGTGTCCTCGGGGCTAACAAAGACACATAAGAGGAAATTACAGAGGTTAAGGAGTCAAGAGATGGCGAGCAGCGGGAGGCCGAGAAGCAAAGGGATAAGTTGTTCAATGACACTCGGCCCATGGTTCCAAGCAAAACAAGTGTGGAGGCCTAAACAAATACAAGATACATCAGCTTCTACATCTATCACGAAGTGCCTACACCACCCAAGGAGGACGATGTGACGGCTATTACATCGTCTGCGACACTTTTACTTCTCCTTCACTCGACCAGATTTGAATCGGTCGATCCACTTGAAGAAGAGGCTGATATGTTGGACTATGAGTCTACACGGTTCATGAAGGTATGGATATCAATATGGTGTATTACTTACCTGCTGAGTTTCGTCTTTGTAGATGAGGAAGGGAGGTGGCTCAGCTGGATTTTGGCCCTAAAACGCAATATTCGAGAAGCCAAAAGAGCCGAGAACACATTTGAAACCGTTGTATCTCGGAGGTCATATCAATGGATCGCCACTTAGTCGAATGCTTGTTGATGGTGGTCTGTGGTAAATCTTATGCCATATTAGGTCTTCAAGAAATTTGGTTTGCACGATGAAGAATTGATCAAGACCAATATGGTGCTCAACGGGTTTGAAGGAAAGAAAAGCTGAAGCCAAAGGTGTAATGTATGTGGAGCTTACGATCGGAAGCAAAACTTTGGCCATCGCGTTCTTTGTTCTTTGAGGTGCAAGGTAACTACAATGTTATACTAGGTCGTGATTGGGTTCATGCAAACCGGTGCGTGCCATCCACTATGCACCAGTTTTTGATTGATGGGTTGATGATGAAGTGGAAGTCATTCATGCGGATAACTCGGCTGTGTTGCTTTGGCGATGCATCGGTGGATTAGCAACATCCCAATGCTACTTGCTTGACGGGGCGTGATTTGTCGAGTTTGATTTTCTCGGTCACGACTAAGAATGGTTTTGTGCCCGTGTCTTTAAAGCCGATGAATGCAATCGGCTCCAAGGTATGATAGGTTTGAATGGATTCTAATTCAGTGGTTACAAAAGCGTCTTGCAAAATATCGGTCCAGCGAGAGCGATATGTATGAGTCTATTGAGGAGTTGGATGACATGGATAAACTTGGACAAGGTTTTACATCGGCCGATCCGTTAGAAGAGGTAGATATCGGAGATGGATCATCGATCGACCGACATTTATAAACAAAAATTTGAAAGCCGATTGTAAAGCTAAATTAATCGAGCTATTGAAAGAATATGTTTGTTGCTTTGCATGGGAATATCATGAGATGCGGGGTTGAGCCGAGAGCTAGTGGAGCATCGGTTACCTATAAAGGCGGTTTTAGACCTTATAAGCGATCGGCGTAAAGTTTAATCCGAAAACATATGACCGGATCAAGGAAGAGATCGGTCGATTGCTTGAAGCTAAATTCATTCGACCTTGCGGTATGCCGAGTGGATTTCTAACATTGTCGATGGAGAAGAAGGGATCCGGCAAGTTGAGGGTGTGCATTGACTTCAGAGATGTGAATAGGGCTACACCCAAAGATGAGTATCCCATGCCAATAGCCGATATGCTTATTAATGATGCTTACGGACATAAGGTTATTAGCTTTCTAGATGGTAATGCGGATACAATCAAATTTTATGGCGAAGAGGACATATACAAAACAACTTTCCGATGTCCTGGTTTCCTTGGTTTATTCGAGTGGGCGGTGATGACATTCGGATTGAAAATCTTTGGGGCCACATATCAAAGGGCTATGAATTTGATTTTCATGATTTACTCGGTGTCATACTTGAAGTTTATATTGATGATATTGTTGTCAAATCGGATGCTTTTGAATCTCACTTGGCGATTTGCGTTTAGCTTTTGAAAGAATGAAAAGTATGGACTGAAGATGAATCCTTTGAAGTGTGCATTAGCGTGTCGGTGGCAAATTTTGGGTTTCATTATTCATGAAGATGGCATCAAATCGATCCCAAAAGATAGAGGCCATCTGAAAGTGGAGGCTCCGACATGCAAGAGAGATATGCAAAAGTTCCTTGGCAAGGTCAATTATTTGAGAAGGTTCATAGCTAATCTGTCAGGGAAAGTTGATGCATTTACTCCTATCCTTCGGTTAAAGAATGATGTTGATTTCACTTGGGGGGCAAAACAGCAAGAAGCCTTTGATATGATCAAGAATTATTTGTGCACTCCTCCGGTGATGAAAGCACCCAAGCATAGAGAACCTTTTAAACTTTATATCGCAGCAGAGGATGGTGTTATTGGTGCTGTTTTAACTCAAGATACCGAAGGAAAAGAGCATGCCATTACATATTTGAGCAGACGTTTATTGGACGCCGAGACAAGGTATACATTTATTGAAAAACTGTGTCTATGCTTATATTACGCTTGCACAAAATTGAGACATTACCTAGTGCCGAGTGCTTGTGTAGTAGCTTGTCAAACCGATGTCATTAAGTACATGTTGCATAGGCCAATTCTTAGTGGTAGAATTGGCAAGTGGGCTTATGCTTTGATTGAGTATGATTTGGCTTATGAATCTCTAAAATCCATGAAAGGCCAAATTGTTGCTAATTTCATTGTTGAACATCGGATTGATGACAAGCATGACGTTGATATGAACCTTGTTTCATTAGTGCCATGGAGATTATACTTTGATGGTTCAGTTTGTAGCAATGGCCAAGGTGTTGGTATTGTTTATATATCTCCTCATGGTGCTGTTTTTGAAGCCTCATGCCGCTTAGAATATTTTTGCACAAACAATCAAGCCGAATATGAAGCATTGTTATTCGGTCTAGAGATGTTACTTGCTATAGGTGTTACACATATTGAGGCTTACGGTGATTCGTTACTAGTGGTGCAAGCAAATATCCGAGTCTTTCGGTGTTTTGACGAATCACTTAATGTTTATCTTGATAAATGTCGGATATGATTTCTACTTTGGATTGTTTTAGCATTGCACATATATCTAGACATGACAACTGGAAAGCAAATGAGTTGGCACAACAAGCATCTGGATATCATGTTGATCATGGCATGTTTCATATCTCTCAAAGACCGATGTCTTGTCTTGCCAATATGGGAGAGGCCGAACCTGAACCCACTGATTCGGTCATTAACAAAAAATCTAGTGCAGATGACAATTCCATTGGAGGAAGCCCATTGTTGCTTACTTGCATAATCCGAGTGAAAGGGTGGGACAGGGCTGTTCGTGAATGGTTTTAAATATACTATAAGGGATGATGACCTTTATCGCGAGCAGTTGATGATGTTCTTTTAAAATGCTTGGATGAGGACCAAGCAAGAGTTGCTATGGGAGAGGTACATGAGGGCATTTGTGGTACTCACCGATCGGCTCCTAAGATGAAATGGTTATTCTGACGTCTTTGGGTTTTATTGGCCGACCATGATTAATGATTGCTTCAGATATTATAAAGGGTGCGAAGCTTGTCAAAAGTTTGGTGATATTCAATTGGCTCCTGCTGCTATGTTGCATCCTATTATCAAGCCGTGGCCTTCGGAGGATGGGGTTTAGATTTTATTGGGCAAATTCATCCATCTTCCTCAAAGGGCATCGATTCGTGTTGGTGGCAACTGATTATTTCACTAAATGGTGCAAGCGGTACCTCTCAAGAACATGAAACATACGGAGGTAATTCAATTCATAAGCGAGCACATTATTCATAGATTCGGTATTCCTCAAACATTAACTACAGATCAAGGTTCATCTTTTATGTCACACCAAGTCAGAGAGTTTGCCGAATCTTATAATATAAAGTTGCTCAATTCCTCTCCGTATTATGCCCAAGCTAATGGACAAGCTGAGTCTAGCAATAAAATTCTAATCAAGCTCATCAAGAAGAAGATTGAGGATAATCCGAGGAGATGGCATGAGTTGTTGTCGAAGCTTTATGGGCACACAGAATTTCAAGACATGGTGCTCTGAAGGTGACTCCATATGAGCTAGTATATGGTCGGGAGGCTGTTTTACCGGTGGAGGTAAATTTGAATGCTTTGAGAATAGCCAAACAAAATGATTTATCGGCGGTAGAATTTTATAACTTAATGATGGACAATATTGATGAGGTTGCCGATAAGCGTTTGGTTGCTTTGGAGTCCATAGAGAGATAAGTTGAGGGTAGCAAGAGCTTACAATAAGAAAGTCAAGTTGAAAAATTTTCAAGTTGGTGATCTCGTTTGGAAAGTGATTCGCCGATTGGTTCAAGAGATAGAAAATTAGGAAGTGGTCTCCAAGTTGGGAAGGTCCTTTTAGGATTACAAGAGTTGTTCGGAAATTCATATTTGGTGGAATCAATACAAGGGCATTGTTACCCGAGCTCTCAACGGAAAATATTTGAAGAAGTACCACCCGAGTGTGTGGCGGGAAGCTGACTAGGCAATGGCGATATCGATTATCGCCCTTAGCACAAACATGGCCGATACGTAATTATCGCCTACGAGGAAAATAAATGGCCGATGGAGTGTTGACATCGTCCTTAGAACAAATACCGTGCATATTATTTTTTGGCGTGCAAGCTTTGCTTAAAAAAGCAGGGGGCATGTGTTGACATCGGATTTTGGCAAGGTACAAAAGGCAAGTAAGATGGCCTCAAGTGAAAGAGTTTTCAGCATGCAAAGTTTCAGGTCGACGACTGGAATAACTTTGATGTTTAATTTATCGCCATTCGACTTTATATCGGTGGCGAAGTTGCACTCGAAAGTGACAAAGTTCAAACATTCCGAGTGGTTTTCGCCAATCTTGCCTTCAAGACGACCTCGGATGAAGGAGTATTCTAAAGGAATTGTCTTCGTCTCGTCGAGGCGATCGATTTTGATATATAAATCATCTCAATCCGAGTTCATATGCAAAAGTTAGAGGCAATACACTGCAGGCCGAAGCCGAGTGGAAATCTGGCGCAAAGTACCAGCGCCATGTCTGGTGGGTCGCGCGAGCAATTAGGCCCTTAGGAAGTCCTTGAATCGAAAAATCTTCAACACGAAAAATTTTCGTCTCGTCGAGCCGATCGATTTTCATATATAATTCGTCTCAATCCGAGGTCGTATGTAACCTGGAGAGGCAAATCAAGATCAGGCTATGTTTTTGGTCGAGTGAAAGCTTACCATCCGAGTGAAAACTCACGGTCGAGTGAAAACCTACCGATCGAGTCACGGTCGAGTGAAAATCTACCGATCGAGTCACCGGTCGAGTGAAAATCTACCGATCGAGTCACGGTCGGTGAAAATCTACCGATCGGTCCAAGGTCGAGTGGAAACCTACCGATCGAGTCACCGGTCGAGTGAAAATTTACCGATCGAGTCAAGGTCGAGTGAAAACCTACCGATCGAGTAAAGGTCGAGTGGAAACCTACCGATCGAGTAAAGGTCGAGTGAAAACCTACCGATCGAGTAAAGGTCGAGTGAAAACCTACCGATTGATTGTCTTCCGAGTGAAAATATAGTCATCCGAGTGAAAGACTCTAAAATCCGAGTGGATGAGCTCAAATCCGAGTGAAACTGAACATGTGCCCAGAAGTTTATCAAGATGATCTCGGATGAAAAAGTGTTCAATACAGAAGTTGTGCGTATCGTCAAGACGGTAAACTTTGCTTTTGGAGTCATCATCATCAGAGATAGTATATGGCCTGCAGATTCACTACAAGACTCGGATAATTCAGTCTACCGCAAGACCGAGTCCATTGGAAGGTAAAGATGACCTCGAAAAGTATTCAAGATGGCCTTATTTGAAAAAGTGATCAACATGAAAGTTGTTCGTATCGTCGAGGCGCACAAGTTTGATATTTGGGCCTTCTTGATCGGAGGTCATATGGAGGCTGGGCGGCCTGTACAAGAAGGAAGACGAAGTTGGGCCAGATTCAGATGGATCCGAGTTGGAATAGAACTAGGACTCTAGGACGCGAATTGATGTAATTTTTCTTGTAAGGAAAGCCTAGATGAATCCTTTACTTGTGCGGAAGTCCAGCCGCCTCTTATATATGTTGGGGGTGACGGCCGATTGAACAACACACAATCGAACAAATCAATATACTACTTTTTCTGTCTACTTTTATCTCTCCACCGTTTTCTCTCTCGTTCTTCGCTGTTCTTCGTGTTTGAGAGCTGCGAATCCCGAGGCTCTAGGGGCGGCGAATCGACCTAGGGCAGCCCATAGCGCCACAATCCTCGACGGGTCCCTCCCGGTCTTGTGAGGTTTCGGTTCTGCAAAAGCACCCGCCGACTGTCTTGCGTATCGCGCTGTCGGTCGGGTCTCCTTCGACGTGAGCTGCGGTGCATCACCCCCGGCGTCGAGGGTACACGTGACGTGTTCGTGTGTCAACAATGAGCTCTTGAAAATAAGTAAAATAAAACTGCCTCGTGTATATATGACAATCACTATTGAAGGAACATCAAACACCAGACTAGCACACAACTACAAGTGGCACACAAATTAAGAGATCACCCAGAATTAAGAATCACCTATCAGCACACAACTACAAGTGGCACACAAATTAAGAGATCACTGCAATTAAGAATCACCTATCTCCCGAATCAACTAGATTTAAAACTTAATGTTCCTCTCGTCGGCTCTACTACCAATACGAATAATAGTAAATAGCATGATTAATAACATTAATAAAGGGAGAAGTTTGAAAGACTAGCTTGGTAAAACAAAATGCCATCCATTTTGTGACAAGAAACTTATTCTACAGGATCACCCTGCACAGAAAAGCAGAGTCTGTTTTGCAATGTGGGGAGCATGTCGGTCTCAATTGGAACTGGATTTCCAACATACAACTTCCTTGCCCAGCCTGAGACTAGCCACAATGCATAGTAACATACACTAGTAACATACACAAATCCCTAGACTATGTTACTACCTTCATAGTGGGTAGTAACATAAGTGTGGTAACATCCAAAGCCTCATTTATTAGGTTATAGACTCATATTGCATTGGGACATGTGATGTTACGAGAACTCAGCTAAATTCTCAGAATTATCTCTCTCTCGTTAACTCATTCTTGCATGCAGAATTCTTTGAGTTGATTCGATATTCTTCTTGAAGTTACTCCCACTGTGGCTAGTCTGAAGCTGCTACACTACACTTGAAGAACCGCCACCGGTTGACCAAGAAGCAGGATTTAAGTTGGATCGGGTGGTCCAGATTGCATACCTATTGGTTCAGATGCGTTCAGGCGGCGCCGGCGGCTTTGGGGCTTGTCGCTAAAGCTGGCTCCGGTGATACTTGCTCCTCGGGAAGGCGTCCAAGAAATTTGCCTTGAGTCGGCGGTTCCGTTTCTATCCTGGGAGACGCCCTTGGTGTTCTCTGGCGTCGGCTGCGCTCTGTCGAAGCTGTGGCGGCGCCGGGGAGTACTCGAGCTCGAATTCGGGAGGCTCGGCTTGACTTGGCGGTTCCATTGCTCTCCTCGGAGACGGCGGTGGTGGTCTCTGGCGTCGACTGGAGCTGTGGCGGCGGCGGCGGTGGCACCGCAAGAAATTGGAGCTCGGATTCGAGTGGTTTCGAGGGCTGCGGACTCGGGTCGAGGTGCGGTGGAGCGCCTCCATTCATGCAGGGATCGAGAGGCGGCGCGGGGCTACACGGCGAGGCGGTGCTCGGGCCGGACTCCGCCATGGAGGTGGACACCGGCTCGGGGTTGGGGATGACACGCCGGTCCGGGCGTCAGAGAGAGAGAGGGGGTATGGTTCAATGACGGGTGGGATCAAGGGCTGGCGTCACTGCTGACGTGCGCGCTTGGGGACGGGCTCGGTCTTGCTGGCCAGGGCCTGCTGGGTTGCAGCTGCGCGCGCAGCGCTCTTCACACCAGGCTCAAACCTAGCGAGCAGCCCAGTACATTCAGCCCACTGACGGCCCACGACCCCACCCTTATCACCTCATCTTCTTTCCCTGTGCAGAGTGTTTGCTGCCGTTGCTGGCTCGCTGCTGCGTTTCTCGGAGCGACAGAAATGGCGTTCACCCTGGTGGGAGCCTTCAAGGGCCTGTCCCTCGCTTCCTCCTCCTCCTTCCTCCGCGGCGACCGCGCCGCGCTCCCCGGCGGCGCCACCGGCGGCGTGGGCGTGGCGACGCTGCCGGCGCGCGGGCTGACCATCCAGATGGCGCACAAGAAGGGGGCCGGGAGCACCAAGAACGGCAGGGACTCCAAGGGCCAGCGCCTCGGGGTCAAGATTTACGGCGACCAGCTCGCCAAGCCCGGCGCCATCATCATCCGCCAGCGCGGCACCAAGGTCCCCCTCTCTGCTCCTGTCTGTAGCCTGTACGGCCCGTTCATTTTCCCCTCCCGCTTGCTCTCGGCTCCTGTCAGTGAGTAAGGTGCTTCTGACTGATGCACAATTGGGAATTGCCGTGAAATGCTAGTGTACATAACTAAAAACTAAATACTGTGCGTGTACTAGTACTTCGGGATACGAAATTGATTTTCAGTGCTAGGGGATTTGTGGAGATTGGATTGTGGTGAAGCAAGACTGTGTATACTACAGGTCAGGGAATGACAGCGATTAGATTAGGTATGCTTGTCATCGGCGTTGCGGCGCTCAACTGTTCCTGCTGGCTCTGGCATTGTCCACATTTTCAGTTTTTTCTGTCAGACAAAAGTACAAGCCTACTTGTTCAGAGTATAATGTTTGGTCCTGTTTTAGCTGTATACTACTGCAAGCTCCATTCATTCATTTGAAAAGGAACTGGCACCTGTGATCTGTAGTCACTAGTCAGCTAATCATTTTGCAGGTAGCAGCTTAGAAGCTGCTATATTCTGATATTCATGTTATCTTGGTTGAATGCTTACTTCATACTCCCTCCGTTCCTAAATATAAGTCTTTGTAGAGATTTCACTATGGACCACATACGGATGTATATAGATGCATTTTAGAGTATAGATTCACTCATTTTGCTCCGTATGTGGTTCATAGTGAAATCTCTCCAAAGACTTACATTTAGGAACGGAGGGAGTACATGTGAATGGCATGACTATGTTGTGATAAATTGGCAATGACCATGTTGTGAGTGGCATGACTATTCATTCGTTTAGATAAAAACATGGCGATGACCATGTTGTAAAGAGCATCTTAGAGGAAGTGTGACTTTAATTGCTACTCCCTCCGATCGGAAAAAAGTGTCCCAGCTTTAAGAGCGTAAAGCTGGACACTTTTTTCCGATCGGAGGGAGTACATCACTCTTTACATGGCCACATGCAGTACAAGCTTGCAAGTATGGTGGCCTCTAGTTACGCTCTTTCAGAAGCCGTGGGTGCCGATATCCACCAAGTCTAAATTCTGAAAGGGCAGACAATAGTACTTTCGGAGCGCATAGTACTTCTGTAATAAATTGGCTTTATGCATCATCGATGCAGAGCCGGGGTGATAAAGCTTCCACTTTCTAGAAAAAATAATTGCACTCTTCAGAAGCAATGGGCACTGATATCTACCAAGTCTAAATTCTGCAAGGGCAGAAAAGAAGGGAGTACTTTCTGTGTACATAGTAATTTTATCTGTTCCGAGTGATCATTCAGCATGCAAATGCAATTTCCTTCCCAACTTTTGTGCTATTTACCTGAACTGTGAGTTTAACATGACTTTCGGTCTTTTGACACCATGCACTATTCATAAAGTAGGTTCATATTGGTGTACGAAAAGTGCACATTGTATAAGCCGCAACCAAACGTGTCTCCATGTTTTGCGTTTTCTTATTTACATGTATGCTGAACATTTCAGGTTTATCCTGGAAATAATGTTGGAATGGGCAAGGATCACACCCTCTTTTCCTTGATTGATGGACTTGTCAAGTTTGAGAAATATGGACCGGACAGGAAAAAGGTCAGAGTCACTAGTTACTGGATCTAGTTGGGTTTCAGCGGAATACCCGACATATGAATATGCTGTTATTTTCTTTTACAGGTAAGCGTCTACCCATATGAGAAACAGCCTGAGAACCCAAACAGTTACAGAGCAAGGAAGAGAGAGAACTTCCGCTTGCAGCGCGAACGCTTGAAGGCCAGAGCAGAGAGAACTTATGAACCAGAATTGGTGTTGGCAGCTGCAGATGCAAGTGTTGAGGTCAATGCAGACTGCTGATAGGTTTACTGTAATGTATTTCTCTTTTTTACAAAATCCATGCTTGACAAATCTTTCTCGAATGTAAATCATCAACTGCAAGATGAATGCAAGTTCAGCGCTCCAGCTTCATTTTAATTTTTAGCTGTGTCCTGTCTATATTGTGTTTTCGGGATATTACACTTCCGGGAACAGGTAGGCCAACTTCCCACAAACTCCACGTAATATTGTGATGGTGCCAATGAATCCAAACAATCATTACTGGGGTGTGTTATCTGGTTCAGGTCGTATTAGGAGCGACTTTCCAGAGGTTCCCTTTGCAGAAAAGTTTCTTTTGGTGTGTAGGGATCTAAACGGTTTTAGTCTAGTTGGTGCATGCAAGACAACCAGATTCCCTGCATTTATGTCTATTATGGCTACCTTGAGAAACATAAATTTCTGATAAAGTAAATTGATTTGTCAATATTTAGAGATGGTAACATTGCATTTGGTGAAAACAAAAAGGCAAAAATAGTAGTAGCAGACACTAGTTCTGCTAAGTATTAGAGAGAAAACAAGGAAGTTTAGGTTTTGTTTTATGGAACCTTATGGATTAGGTGCTAATTATCTATCCAACAAAGAAATATAGTAAGGGTGCATTTCTTTAGTATTTTGGCCTCTCTTTTGTGTCTCATAGGGCAGCAAATACGCCACACACCTAATTATTAGAGATAAAACAAGGAAGTTTAGGTTTTGTTTTATGGAACCTTATGGATTAGGTGCTGATTATCTGCCCAACAAGAAATATAGAAAAGGGCATTTCTATAGTGTTTTGGCCCCTCTTTTGTGTCTCATGGTTTAGTCTATCAGCCATGCTCAAGCAAAGCATGGAGGGCATGATAGAGCTCAGGTGGGCTTTTTGTCAAGTAAAATTGGCCTACCAAAGGGTAGATGGGACCCTTTTGTTGCCTTCTCGACTCTAAGGCCACAAGTCTTCATCAAAGAAACAACACAAAGAAAAGGAAAGGGCAATGGAATCAAGAAGCATGATCCTTGTTTACTCTCTCTTCTCTGTGCCATCCTATAACCCAGGAGCTAGCAGCAATGGTGAACGATGGTGCCAAGACAAGCATTATTGAGAGCCCACCATGTTTTTCGACAAGCTTTGTGCAAGTTGGATGATGGAGAGGGACACAAAGTATGTCAATTACTGGATCTTTTTGCTCTTTCAGTGTCCCCATATGCTTCTCGCGTGTGGAATCTTGAAAAGGAATCAGTATTGGCATTGCATGGTACCAATAAGTCTAAAATCATGTGTCGTGGTCTCTTTTGACACCCAAAGATTACCATGCTGACAGGGCCTATTAACACAGTATTGGGAGCCATCTAACACATTTTAAGTCACAGTCTGTTTTCCCAGTTACGTATGCCGACGGTGATGATGCAACTTGCAGGATAAAATACTGCTTCATTACCCCTCACCCTTGGTAACAAAGTTCATTAAAGTAATGCAACATTATGATCTGTCACCATACATTGGGTCAATAACCTTAGGAGACCAATAATTAGATGTGTTAAGCATGTGCAATGTCTGAAATGGCTGTACTGCAGATTCACCAAGCACTTGGTGCCATCTCTTTATTCTCGTCACATTTCTAGGACCTCTCAAATGTTCCTTTCATGATGGTTGATTTCTAAAATGCATATCCATCAGTGATTTTGCGTTATCTACTTTGTTGAGTAGAATTTTACTGGAGATCTAACATATTATTCTTATATATTTTCTCACAAATTTTAGAATTGACCTGTAAACCAAACTCATGAAAATGGCCGTTTGGTCATGGTGTAGAAGACAGTGTTAACCTGTTAGATGCAGCTTTATTGAATTAATTTTAGTCATTTCTTGCTGACAGCGATACATAGTGGGCATAAAAACTAAAACCCATACATATTTTTTGCAAGAAGCCAATTTGCATAATTCCATTTGTTTGCTGTATAGAGCTGCTTAACACTGGATTTTTAGTGTAAAACTACAAATAAGGAATGAGATGAAGAATTCCTTGATGTGCCCCTGTCTATTTTCTTGTAACTACCTAAAGTCCCCCTAGATAATGTATACTAACAAAGTGTAGATACGAGCTTGCAGCCTTGCACCAATAGCTAAAGCACTTGAAGAATCATCTGTTAGGTGCAGATCCTGCGTCCGAAGCTCGTGAGATCTCAAGGATCTTCTAATTGGGGAATGGAACTTCTCTGCATTGTTGAAAGAGCCTTGTTCATCTAAAGAGAGCGGGCAAAGCTAATAACCAAGAAAGCACTTCCAACCTTCACCCCATGAATGGACTTCAAGAGAGAACTTTGTGTTCCAGGGTAGGAGAGCACCAATGGAATCATCCAGCCATCACCCATGCAGCCATGCTTACCTCAAGTTCTTCCTTTTCACACAGACTCCACACTGCACACCACATAATAGTAAAGCTAAGATGGATCCACCAACTGCTAATAATAATCTTTTGTCAAGCATTGTGCTCCTTTTATCTGCTCAATTATGAGCCTAAAGCGCATTTTGCTGGTGTGGAGGCCATAATTCCAGAACCATTCCTGTCTTGTAATGCATGCCATATTGCCATGACAGGCAAATTGCAGGGACAAAGAAACACCTTTGTGATGCCTACTTGGTGGCTTGCCCAATGCCCAAGAGTCAAGACTGATCAGTTACACACTGGCACACTTGCACTCAATTAACAGGCACCTCACCAGTCTTGTTAAAGAGAGAAGCTGGGTCCTTGGGAAGGAGATAATGGGCACTACTGCTCTGCACTAGTGTTTGTTGGACTGGACTGAAGTGAGCCTAACCCCATCTTTCCTTAGCCATCAAGTCTTCGGTTATTTGACACAAGCAGTACTTGCAACTTGCAGACTGTTTTGGTATAAGACGACAAGTTTGTGTTGGATGTTCCGTGTTCGAACGATGCAACGGTCATAGATAGAAGACATCCTTTCTATGAAATTAGGAGAGTATACGGTTCTTAATCCTCACCTCCTCAGTTTACCTTTGATTTGATATAGAAACACAAGATCTCAGGATCTAACTTGAACCCCCGTGCTGCATTAGTTTACTAGAGGAAAACATGGAACACGGTTACTGAAAGGCTACTATATGGTTCAGATGGTCCTGGTTCAAACATATTCTGGTAGAAACTTTTTAGCGTGGTAGACTGTTGTGTATTAATCTTGGCTTCTTGTTTAACCGATCTTTTGTTTCTTTAGGCCACCAGTTAATTGAAAGTCATTGCCCTTTTATCACATGATGATCCCTTTCGGGCAGAGTTTATTACGCAACTTGGTACTATTTCTGCGACTCGGTACGGGATCGTCTGCTTTCATAGCAAATTCACTAAAGTTTCTAATTACCAACTTGCTGGGTTTGAGTTCCAGACTGGAAGTACAGTTGAGCACTTGGTCATGGCAACTTGACCTCCTGACACAAGGACCTCTTCTAGAGGATCCAAACCAACAACTTCATGTGCACTTGCACCAACTGTACCACAGGGTCTAGTTTCTAGAATGCATACCACATGAGCAGAAAGTTTCAGCAACTCTTGCCACTATTTGTTCTGAAGGTGAATCATCCATCCTCTACCATGAGTCCATAACTGCCAGAGAGGTCATACTTGCCAACTATTGGTCCATGACATAGCTGTGGCCTGTGAAGCTTATCCATGTCCATTTAATTGATTAATTCTACATGTTTTGTCACAGCTTGTTACTGTAGATCATCTGCAGTGAGCTAGAGCTAGAATCCATGGAGTTTTGGAGGCATCCAAGTTGTATAAATCCAGGTCACCAAAAGTCCAAGGATCAGGATCATGAGAGAGCAGAGGGGCCCAAAGCAGAGCAAGGGAGGGAAAGGAAAAGAGAGGGAAGAGAAGGCAGACAGCCACCATATATCTTTTCTGACAAGGAAATGCCCCCACCCACAACACACCAATTTCATTCATTTGTTTATGAAATCCCAAAGTGCAAAAGCATCATGCATCTCTACCACCAGTAGGATAGAGATCTGTGTCCCTGCATGGTTGGTTGGCCCCCTCCTCTGCCTTTCCATGCCCAGCCTCCCTCTCAAGCCACATATAAAACCCTCCACCACCCTGCCTCCCCCTCAGGCCTCCACACAAGCTTCTTGAGCCCCCTCAGGCTTCTTATACATACATTCACCATTGCAGGAGCTTGACTGCTGTCCAAAGAAATGGACCCCATCAGCATAGAGAAGATCAGGGCCATGAGGAAGTACAGGAGGAACAGGAAGCAGCAGCAGCTGCTGCTCCCTGCCCTCGCACCTTACCTGGTGGCCACCTGTGGCGTCCTCTGCCTGCTGCTCACCAGCCCTGCCTGGTTCCCCGGGGTGTGCTCGCTCCTCGTCTCCTTCCTCCTCACCACCCTCCCTGACCTGGCCACCGCCTTCCTGCTCAGCCCCAAGTGCCTCTTCGTCGTCGGCAACCTCATCGTCGCCTTCCTCATCGCCCAGTCTAGGCTAGCTCCGAAGAGCCAGCCCGCTTCCGTTGTGGATGTGGACGACGTTCACGAGGAGCACGTGAAGAGGAACGTCGCGCCGACTATCGCAAAGGCTGCGACGATGACCACGGTGATGTTCTCTGATCACAGTGCTTCGGTTGAAGCAGTTTGGGAGGGGGAGAAGGAGAAGGAGGAGGAGGGGGAGGAGCAGGGAGAGGAGGAGCTGGAGAAGAGGGTGGAGGACTTCATTGCTAGGGTGAAGAGGCAGAGGAAGCTCGAAGGCAAGAGCTTCTTCGACACCGATCGATAGGTGACCATGCATGATCTGATTTGCCTTGGAGCTGGAAGATGCAACATGCAAGAGAAGATTACGTCCGAATTAAGGATATGTAATGCTTTGTGCTACCATGCTTGCTTAATTATGTCTTGTTATTAATTAGGGTCAGAGGTAAGAGGAAGAAGAAGAGGAGGAAGAAGAACCGGTTCCAGTGTCTCCTCTTCTCACGTTGTAGCTGGTTAATTCTGGGTTGTAAGAATGCCCCGGGGATTAGGCGGAGAGGAGGAGAGACAAGGAATGTGTGTGTGATCTTTGAAGAAGTTGAGAGAAAAAGAAGTGATGCTTGCTGTCTTTCAGTTATCTTGCTTTGTGGCCTAGCTGGTGGCATGATGCCATGATTATTCTAGTGCTTAGAGAATCTGATGGTCACAAAGCTGCCGGGATGACACGGGACGCAAAAGCTCAGTGGCATGTATGAAGTGATCAAGTGTAAACTAGAGGTTGACACATGCATGAATGTACTTTCAGCTCAGCTGCTGAATCGTCCGGTGACCGTTGAGAACACCGTACCCTTTCCGCGTAAATAATCTGGAAAAAAATAGTGATGGAAATAATAGTTCTATCTCCTAGAATTAATCCTACCATAAAAAATTGAAGCACATGAAACGAGAACAGGCAGTAGCCCAACGGTTGGCATCGCAGTGTTATGGCCAACAACCAGCGCTCGACTCCTGTGTGGAGTCGGTATCTGGAATTCTCGCTAAGGATGCATAAACAAATATTGATCACACCGATGTATTTTTTTCTCGGCTGCTGCACACACACGGTCTCCCCGATTTTCTCGGCTGCTGCACACACACGGTCTCCCCGATTTTCTCGGCTGCTGCACACGCACAATCAGCAGTTTTAAAAACGCACAATCAGCAGTTTAAAAATAGGCAAAGAAAATGGCCTATCAACAAGGCTATCGAACCCACACCCTTCCATACTAAACGTTACCACATCAACAAGCTAGTCTAGCTCCCTTTCTTGATTTCACAAAACTTACATACTAACTGAATCTTCTTGAGACGACATTGCACAAAAAAAATACAACAAACATTAACTGGAAAATCCAAAACAGCAGCCTCACTTGTCCAGTTTTTAGGACTGTGCGCCCCAGTTCCATCATTTTTTTTTCACACCGGTTCACATGGTTTAGAAAACTGATCGTTCCATTCCCTCCTTTCAGATGCAAATTACCACATTGTTTCCGCATAAGTTATCAACTATGTGGGTTGTATATTAACATGCTATTTACATAGAAATTACTAAGGGTTATTTTTTAACAACTTTTTTCTACCTTGGTCAAATTTAAGGCAGTATTGTACATAAGTTATCAGGTATGTGTTCGTATATTACTGTGCTATTTTCACACAAGTTACCAAGAGTATGTTTTTTTAATATTTTCCCCTTTGGTCAAAGTCACCATGGTGTTTGTAAGTAAATTATCGGGTATGCGGTTCATTTATTCCCGTGTTATTTTCACATAAATTACCGGGGGTATATTTTGTTTTTCAATAACCTTTTCCCCCCTTGGTCGAAGTTACCACTGTGTTTATACGTACATTATGGGGTATGCGGTTCAAACATTACGGTGTTATTTTCACATAAGTTTTTAGGGGTATGTTTTTCAAGAACTTTTCCAAATTTACCGCGGTATTTGTACCTAAGTTATCAGGATGTGGTTCGTATATTACCATGCTATTTTCAAAAAACTACCTAGAATATAATTTCAACAACTTCTTTCCCACAAAGTTATCGTGGTGTTTGTATGTATGTTAACGGGTATGTGGTTCATAAGTATGCTTTTCAACTTCTTCCTCTCCTTGGACAGAGTTACCGCGGTGCGTATATTACCATGTTGTTTTTCTATAAGTTATCCAAGGTATGTTTTTCAACAACTTTTTTCAACAAAAAAATTACTGTTGTATGTTTCAACAAAAAACTTCCTCGGGTCAAAAATTACCGCAGTGTTCTGAATTTAAGTTATCATGCCTATGGTGTGTATATTACCATGCTATTTACATGTAAGTTATATGGGTATGTTTTTCAACAACATTGCTCCACCACTTGTCAAAGTTACCATGTTATTTAAGATCATGCCTGCATTACGTAAATTATCATGTTCTTTATACTGAAGTTACGGGAGGCAAAAAAAAAGGTTTCCCAATCTTCTGTCCATGCACTAGACACTGAAGTTTCATGTCTATGGTGTGCTAAACTACCATGCTATTTAGGCAGGAGTTATCGGAGTTATCGGTGTAGTTTTTCCCCGAGTTGAAGTTAATAGGGCACGGGGTATGTAACTTACCAACCATGCGGTGCGTAAATTACCATGTTATTTTCGCGGAAATTACCAAGGTGTGTTCCAGCAAATTTTATCTCCCGGTCAAAAGTTACTAGGCCCAGGTAACTTAGCAGCCCTCTGACCATCGTGTAAGAAAACTTCTTGCAATAATAATTACAATAACTAGGGTGGAATGAGTTATCTATGGATCGATTCCATAAGTTTTGGGTCTTCCAAGATGTTGTTTTTTGATTCACCAGTTCCACAAATGTACAACTAGCTACATGGATTGATGAATCTTAGCACAAGCATGATGTAGCTGACCTGGTTAGTGCAATCAGAATTTCCCATTGACCAGGCTAGGTCCTGGTTCGATGCACCATGTCAGCATCATGAAGGACATGCCGGATGCGACCACACCCTAAATTCAGATAAAATCAATCAAAGACGATCAGTGGTAAGCCATGTTTTGCATACTGTAGCAAGCAATTCAGAAGCATGATGGTTGATTGGTTTCTTACGGAGTAGAGGAAAGTGAGGATCTGGAACTTGCTGGAGATGGTCCAGCCAGCTAGGTTGTACTGCACGCCGAGGCCTACGACGGTAACCTGGAGGAAGCTAGAGGACACACTTATGTAGAATTGAGCACCATGGCGCCGTCGAGCAAGGCGACCGTGCTAGCGAGCTTGGTGGCGCCGATGGCTGTCCTGAGGTTGAGAGACACGGAGCAGGTGACTACGACGAGCATGAAGGAACGTTGGGGGATGGTCGTCCGGTGGCTTGAGAAGCCCATGTTCATGCGGCTCCCCGCTATTTGATAACATAAAGAGAAATGTGGTTTATCAAGTCGAAACAATACAAGTTATCGGTCGAAACAATACAAGTTATTGTGCTGACACATCATAAATTATCATGCTAAAATGAAGTTACCATGCAAATAAATAGAATGAGTTAAACATGCTGACAAAGTGTGAGTCAAACATGGTGACACTTTAGTTATCAAGCTTGCATATTAAGTTATCAGGCTCAAATTGCATAATTTATCGGGTTGAAAGTAAAAACAAAAAATTGTTGAAAGAAGATCGAATTGAAAATGTTGTCATGGTATAATTTGTCAGCCTAAAACAATATGAATTATCAGTTAGAATTGTTCAAGTTACCATGTTGAAAAAATATAATGAGTTAAATAGGCTAACAAAGTGGTTTTTATCATGTTGACACACTAAAATTTATTCGGGACGACATACTATAAATTATCAGGTTCAACCTGCATAAGTCATCAAGTTGAAGTAAAACATGAGTGTTGAAACCTGTTAGAGTTAAACATTTTGATACATCACAAGTTATCAGGCTGACATATTATAACTTATCAGGCTCAAGTTGCATAAGCTATCTTGTTAAAGTAAAAAAAAGTAAGTATTCAAAGCGGTTCGAGTTAGAATGCTGGCACGATATAACTTATCAAGCTAAATCAATATGAGTTATCAGGTAGAAACAATTGAAGTTATTATGCTGAAAAATAAGTGAGTTAAGCAGGTTAGCTAAGTGAGTGTTATCATGCTGACACGCTATGAGTGACCAAGATGACATAGTGGAAGTAATAAAGCCCCAGATGCATAAGGTTCATACTTTAGCCTTCCTCTAAACAAAATACTCCTCATGCCAACTGGTCCGAAGGCCAATAACGTAAGGAAATGTAAGTACCTGAATGGTCAGCCCAAGATCGATGACGCCATCTTTGTGCCGCTCTCGGAAGGTCTCGAGGCCCTTTCATGATATGTAGCTGAACCAGTGCACATCGACATCGATCTCAAAGTAGTTTGAGCCCTACATCATAATAAGTATACATATGCACATGTTTCAATCTGGGGCGCATCAAGAATATCTGAATTTGAGCACGTTGATGGAGACGTGGGAAGCATGAATGGTTAGTATAGCTTGTAGAATTTGTGCTGAGGTCTAGAGAACACTGGCTTTTGGTTGTATGACTGCACAAGCCTCCCCTCGGCTGCACTAAGCTGAAGGTCTTGGGGTTCACAATGTCGGCCAGAATTTTCAGCCTCTCTTGTAGGGCACGTTCCTGTCCACCGGGAACCTCCTTGACCTTCTCCATTTCCTCATTCATAACACTATGCATAACCAATTACTCATCAGAAACTTGTCCGAGGTGCTGAAAATGTTTAGTTGATGAAATGCAATCAATTTGGCTCACCTTGATGTTGTCCCTGAGCTAAGGAGAAATCGCCTTATCAAAGCTATTGGTTATCTTGAAATACAGGACCGGGATTATGCCTTCATCGTCATTCTGGCCGAACATGGTAGTAGGATAGGCAAGCAACTATACATATTAGCTAACTTGGTAAGTTTCAGATCTAACAAATCAATACTGCTTGGAAGTAGTTAAAGAAACACGAGTGAATTACTGAATGTTCACAATGTTGGCAACTGCCACAAGTAAACAGAATCCATACAGAACTAGATGAGCAGTGTGGAGGGATGTTAGATGAAACAGAGTTTTCAGATGGCCGAGGGGACCGACTAACCATCCACTGAATTTGTTTGGCAGAGCCTTGCCGGCACGGTGACCGCCACCAGCGTCCATTCTATCCATGGGCGAGTCCACAACGGACACCAGACAGCGTCCTCGACGGCTGACTAGTCGCCGGAGGTAGAGGGGGGCGACGCAAATTGGCCTGATCTAGGGAGGTGGAGGGGGAGTGTTGGCGGCTCCACGGGCCAGTCCATGACGGACACCGGACAGTGTCCTCATCCTCTGGCTAGTCGCCGACACGTGGTTGGCTCGCGGCGGCGCGTAGGAGGTAGAAGGGCCAGCGCAAATTGACCTAGTCTGGGGAGGTGGAGGGGGAGTGTTGGAGGCGCGGGGAGGCGGAGGTGGTGCATGGGTAGGAGCCTCCGTCGTTGGTGGCGCGATGGTGGGGGAGCGACCATGGTGGCGCGCGAGCTCGCCGACGGCTGTAATGGGGATCGAAGCGAGGTCAGAGGAGAGAGGGTAGGACTATTGGTTTTCTCCTCAAGGTGGGGTCTGATCTGTTCAAGTGTTTTTTTTCTGCGTACTGGTTCGACCGCGTGATCGTGATCCGACGTCTCCCAGCTCGTGTGGCAGTTTTGCAAAAAAGATTTCGATTGCCACATACATATTTTGTTTTTTAAACCCTCCTCGCTCCCGATTCCTCCTCCGCCCCTGCTCCTACTCTCTCAACGAGAATTGCAAGAGAAAAGCATTGGGCTTGCACGAGAGCCGACCACCCGTCTCGTGCCATCGTTACCGCAAGGGCCCTTCCTCACTAGCTGCGGCTTCAGGAAAACAAAGCAAGGCTCAGCGACCCCTCGAACATGTCGGAACAGACTAACTACCAAGACCAATCAGCAAGCCAGCTCGGCCCGAAGCCGCCATCGTTGCCACACAAGAAGCCGCGCAAATCAAACACATCGCTAGACGGGCACCTGCCAGACCGCAATGGTGCAAGCATCCAACCCATGGAGCGCGCAAACAAGATCCAAAGTTCTTCCAGGCGACGCCCCCAAAGAGGGAATTAGCGACGGTGCCGACGCTGTCGCCTGACCCAACCAGGCCTTAGGCTTTGGCCCGAAGAACTGGATCCAAGGGTCTGCAACATGGTTGGACTCCACGACGGCACTGAGGGAGTCCTGGATTCAGGGGTCCTCAGATGTCCGGCCTAGGAGTATGGGCCGGGCTACATGGGCCGTACAGGATCAAGCTGAAGATCATTTATCGTGTTCGTACGGGACTTCTCAACACATGGACGGCAAGAATAGAGTCAGGAGGTTTCCTTCCCTGATAAACCGACCTTGTACAAACCCTAGACCCCCTCCGGTGTGTATATAAACTGGAGGGGTTAGACTGTAGAGGGCAACTTTCATCATCATCGGAATCTTCATAGGCTAGACATCTAGGGTTGGCCATTACGATCTCGAGGTAGATCAACTCTTGTAATCTTCATACTCATCGAATATAATCAAGCAGGAGTAGGGTTTTACCTCCATTAAGAGGGCCTAAACCTGGGTAAACATTGTGTCCCCTGACTCCCTGTCACCATCGATCTCTTGATGCACAGCTTGGGCCCCCTACCCGAGATCTGCCAGTTTTGACACCGACATTGGTGCTTTCATTGAGAGCTTTGTTGTGCTGTCTGCAAAAAGCGATCCATGGCTCGCCTAGTCATCAACGACAATATCACTTCCGGGGGGGTGCCTGGCTTCAGGGCAGATGAGGGAGTCCTGGATTAGGGGATCCTCGGACAGCCGGACTATATACATGGGCCGAACTGTTGGACTATGAAGATACAAGATTGAAGACTTCGTCCCGTGTCCGGATGGGACTCTCCTTTGCGTGGAAGGCAAGCTTGGCAATTCGGATATGTAGATCTCCTTCTTTGTAACCGCCTTTGTGTAACCCTAGCCCCCTCCAGTGTCTATATAAACCGGAGGGTTTAGTCCGTAGGACAATATACAATCATAATCATAGGCTAGCTTCTAGGGTTTAGCCTCTACGATCTCGTGGTAGATCAACTCTTGTAATACTCATATCATCAAGATCAATCAAGCAGGAAGTAGGGTATTACCTCCATCGAGAGGGCCCGAACCTAGGTAAACATCGTGTCTCCCGCCTCTTGTTACCATTAGCCTTAGACGCACAGTTCAGGACCCCCTACCCGAGATCCGCCGGTTTTGACACCGACATTGGTGCTTTCATTGAGAGTTCCACTGTGCCGTCACGATAAGGCTTATGGCTCGTCTTGTTGTCAAGGACGACATCACCTCTGGGGGAGCCCCGGCTGTAGGCCAGACTCTCTGGCTGGGCGGCTTCGTCATGACCGCCCGTTCAGCCGCCGCACCGACGATGACTTCTCAGATCATCAAAAACCGCCTCCACGTCAGCCCGGAATTCACCGAGCAGATGGGTCCAATGGAGCTCTCCTCCCTGAACGAGCTCTTGGATCGCATCGCCGCCTTGGGAGTCGCTACGGACTATGATCAGATCGGGCTTAAACCCGACCAAAGGGAGATTAACTCTCCACCGGTCACCCGTCAGAAATAGCGGTGGTGGAGAAGCAACGCGATGATTCTTCCTCTATTTTGAGGACGAACTATGTCCGGATTCCCGAGCTCTCCGAGCCGGATACCCGTCTACATGAGGACATGGCCCAGGCTCCGAACCTAGAATCGGGCAGCGGGCCAGAAAAATTGGGCATCATCCCGGAGTCTGAGCTGCCAAGCCCGCGAGCTCCTCTGCCCCTGGGTCTCAGATCGGGTCAGGGTTTGGACTTAATTCTACCCACCCACCCAGACACAAGTGATCTTTCCCACATTAGACAAGAGCCCCAAGAGACAGTACATCACTCCTGGGCCAGATTCCTCCTTGTAATGAGCAAGGTCAAGGACTGTCATGGGGAAGACGCAATTTCATTCTTTTGCAAAAACTGCATGGACAAGGGAATCCGCAATGCCATAAGTCGCCGTGACATAGCACACTTTGCTGACTTGGCGGCCATAGTACAGAAGTACTGTGCGATGGAAAGCACTTGGAAAACCCAAACAAAATTCTGGGATCCTCCGGCTCTCACTAAACCCCTTGTTCGAACTAAAAAGGTGCACTTTCGCAAGTCACCCAAAACAATCACAAAGAAACCAAAGCCCTCTATAGGGCATGGAACCGTATTGGAGGGATGGCTCAATGGGACATGCAAAATTCACAGCACACCGGATATCATACCAACACACAACCTTAGAGCATGTTGGATACTCCGGCAGGTGGCCAAGAGCAGCGAGGATCTCCTCATCAACAATACCGCAGAGCACCATCCCGCAGAGAATAACAATACAATAATGATAGTCTTCTAGACTTTCGCCGCAAACAATAGGCGTAAGCGAGCACTCTACAGCCTCGCTGAAGTCTGCCATGTTGTAGCAATAAATCCATGGAACGACACGGCCATAACCTTCAATGCCAGTGACGAACCTCAATTCCGAACAGTCCGAGCACCAGCCGCTTTGGTCCTTAGTCCAATTGTGGATGGCTTCCGGCTTACTAAAGTACTCATGGACGGTGGCAGCGGGTTAAACCTCATCTACGAGGAAACTCTCAACAAAATGGAGATCGACAAGAGCCACATTGAGCAAAGCAGCACGACCTTCAGAGGAATCATCCCTAGTCGGAAGGCACGATGTGCGGGAAAAATCACACTGGATGTGGTATTCGGCACGCTGGAAAATTATAGGTCCGAAGAAATCACATTTCAAGTGGCCCCGTTCAGTAGTGGATACCACGCCCTTTTAGGGCGGGACACATTCACGAGCTTCCAAGCTGTACCCCATTACGGGTACATGAAGCTCAAGATGCCTGGACCTAATGGAATCATCACTCTAGCTAGTGATCCGGACATAGCACTCCACGCCGAAAATAAAACCGCCGCACTAGCCCTGGAGGCATTATCCGAAGCTCTCGCGGCCGAAGAATTAACTGCGCTACGCTCCACAGTGGACAGGGACGGCGTGATACTCGACAAACGACCCAAGTCCACCTCCTTCAAACCAGCAGACGAAATAGTCAAATTCCAGGTCCACCCAACGGACCCTACAAAAACAACATCCATTGGGGCACAGCTGAACCCCACAATAGACGCCGCACTGCGAGAATTCTTGCTCGAGAATTGGGACATCTTCGCCTGGCATCCTTCAGACATGCTAGGTATCCCACGCAGGTTGGCCGAGCATAGCCTAAACATACTAAAGGGATACAAGCCGGTCAAGCAGACTCTTCGGCGCATTTTTAGAACCTAAGAATCAAGCCATGGGAGAAGAGCTAGCCAAGCTAATCGAGGCCGGATTCATCAGAGAGATAAAACATCCGGACTGGCTAGCAAACCTGGTGATGGTACCAAAGAAGGACAAATCTTGGCGCCTATGTGTCGATTTCAAGGACCTAAACAAGGCTTGCCCTAAGGATCCCTTCCCCCTCCCCCACATCGATCAAATCATCGACGCTACCGCAGGACACGACTCATTGTGTTTCCTCGACGCATACTCCGGATACCATCAAATCAAGATGGCAGAGTCCGATCAAGCCGCAACGGCATTCATCACTCCATACGGCCCCTTCTGTTTTAACACCATGCCTTTCGGGCTCAAAAATGCCGGTGCAACCTATCAATGCATGATTCAGACATGCCTGGAAACACAAATCGGCAAAATAGTGGAGGCATACGTAGACGACGTGGTCATCAAAACCAGACACGTCGAATCCTTAATAGACGACTTGAGGCTTACGTTCAATAATCTCCGAACATATGACATCAAACTCAATCCGGAAAAATGCGTCTTCGGCGTACCTACCGGAAAACTCTTGGGCTTCATTGTTTCTAATCGAGTAATTGAAGCAAATCCAGCTAAAATCCGAGCTCTGTCACAGTTGCTTACCCCAACAGACCTCAAGCAAATCCAGAAATTAACTGGATGCGTGGCTGCCCTAAGCCGCTTTATCTCCCGATTAGGAGAAAAGGCACTACCTCTCTATCGCCTTCTTCGACGCACCGAACACTTCGAGTGGACGGCTGCGTCTACAGCCGGACTAGAAGAAATAAAGGCCCTCTTGGCCAGCAATCCAATCCTGGCCGCGCCAAATATCGGCGAACCCATGTTGTTATATATAGCTGCAACACACCAGGTTGTAAGCGCAGTACTCGTCGTCGAATAAGAGACGGACGGACATAAGTTCCCGCTTCAAAAGCCGGTATACTACGTATCCATTGTCCTCACTCCATGCAAATCACGGTACCCACATTATCAAAAGATAGCATACGCGGTCTTCATGGCATCCCGAAAACTACGACACTACTTTCAAGAGTGTTCAATCACGGTGGCCTCTGAAGTACCACTCAATGATATAATAAATAACCGCGATGCCACGGGCCGGATTGCTAAATGGGCTATCGAGATCCTCCCGTTTGACATAACATACAAACCACGGCGTGCCATTAAGGCATAAATCTTGGCTGACTTCGCGAATGAATGACGAACTCCCTAAAGAGTATGGCACGTACTCCAATTGGATCATGAACTTTGACGGCTCTAAGATGCTGGCTGGCCTGGGGGCAGGCGTTGTCCTAACATCCCCCACCGAAGATACAGTCCAATACGTACTCCAAATACTATACACAGATTCCAACAATGCAGCCAAATATGAGGCTATGTTGCATGGTCTCCGAATGGTAGTCTCCATGGGCATTCAAGGCCTAGAAGTGCGTGGGGATTCGAACCTCGCAATATCTCAAATAAATGGAGACTTTGACGCCAAGGACCCAAAAATGGCGGCCTACCGCAACGTCGTCCTCAAAATGTCAGCTCGGTTCGAGGGGCTCGAATTCCACCATGTGGTCCGAGAAAACAATCAAGCGGCGGATATCCTCGCCCGCATCGGCGCTAAGCGCGACCCCGTCCCACCCAATATCTTCTTGGAAAGGCTGTTCAAGCCATCCGTGGTGTGGGAAGGGGAGACCGGCAATACCAGTCCGGATCCGAACACAACCCCAGATCTCGAACACTCTGACGTAATCGGCGGCTCCGCCACCGAAATAATACCTTCGGCCCACGTGATCATGGCTGTCATTGCCCCGTGGACAGTACCCTTCTTAACCTACCTAAATAAGCAAGAACTCCCCGAGGACCAAAATGAGGCACGTTGCATTGTGCGGTGTTCTAAAGCCTACAAGGTCCATGAGGGAGAACTTTATAAGAAAAGCGCGACTGGAGTGCTCCAAAGGTGCATCTTCGAAGAGGAAGGACAACAGCTTTTGGCAGAAATTCATGCTGGACTCGGTGGTCACCATGCCGCAGCTCGGGCCCTTGTAAGCAAGGCCTTCCATACAGGTTTCTACTGGCCGACAGCCCGAGCAGACGCACAGGACCTCGTCCAACATTGTGTCGGTTGCCAGCTTTTTGCAAATCAAAGCCATATGCCACCTACTGCTCTCCAAACAATCCCCATAACTTGGCCCTTCGCGGTCTGGGAGCTCGATATGGTTGGACCCCTTAAAGGAGGAAGCCATAAGAAAAAATACTTGTTGGTCATGGTAGATAAATTCACCAAATGGATAGAAGCCAAACCAGTTAAAACGAACGAATCTGGACCAGTGATAGACTTTATATCCGGGGTTGTACACCGTTATGGTGTCCCCCACAACATCATCACTGATAACGGCTCCAACTTCATAGCCGACGAGGTGAAAACTTGGTGCGGCAAAATGGGCATTAAGCTCGATTATGCCTCTGTCTATCACCCCCAAACAAACGGTCAAGTCGAATGAGCAAATGTTCTTATTATGAGCGGCATCAAACCCAGACTAGTGCGATCCTTGAAGGAATCAGATATGCACTGGGTCAAGGAGCTCGACTCCGTACTATGGGGGCTGCGGACCACGCCAAATTGCACCACCAGATACACACCATTTTTTATGGTGTACGGTGCAGAGGCAGTACTACCCTGCGATATCATTCATGACTCACCTCGAGTGCACATGTACGAAGAGAAAGAAGCCGAGCTAGATTGGCAGGACAGTTTAGATGCCCTGGAGGAGGAACGTGACATCGCAAAGGGCCGTTCCGCATTCTATCAGCAGCAGGCTCGAAGGTATCAAAGCAGAGAAGTACGGGCCAAAACTTACAACGTTGGCGAACTCGTTCTACACCTACAGGAGAAGAAAAAGGACAAGCTCAAGCCCAAGTGGGAGGGTCCGTTCATCATTGATAAAGTTCTCACCGGAGGAGCATACCGTCTGTGTGATGCATCAGATAACCGACTCAAGCCGAACCCATGGAACGCGGCCAGACTCCGGAGATTCTACGCCTAGTGCCGAACTCTGTGTTCCTCTCCCTACCTTCGCCTTTTTTTAAGTTATGTCTTCCTTCTTTTGTTCTTTCCTTTTTATATATAGCCTTAAAAGCTTTAAGTGCGCTCCGATCGCACACTCCGGCCGCGCTATGCGTGCTCAGTATACCTGGGGGCTTCTTATACAGAAGCTTAATATAATTATATTTTGGGATTTATGCCCACCACATATGCGTCACTTCTCCATATGTGCCTTTTTTCGCCATTATATGCATCGATATGACTTAAGTTTTGGCCAAGCTGGGTTGCCTGGCTCTTGTGTTTATGCCCTACGTTCCCGTTAATTCGGCTAGGGCATAAGGGGAGCACCTCTGCAGTTGTTACTGCCGGGTCAGTCGGATGTGTACCTTAGACTGGGTGAAGCCGAAAGCTAGCGTTCTTAAGGGAATATTTGATCGGTGAACAAAAGATGTTTCTTACTTATTTCAATACATGCCCCCAGATGTTTATATCCAGCGTTGCTTTTCGCAGTTCGGACATGCACATTAATGCATGCGTACCCAGGGAAAGGAACCTGTCAGTGTCAAAACCGGCGGATCTCGGGTAGGGGGTCCCGAACTGTGCGTCTAGGCGGATGGTAACAGGAGACAAGGGACACGATGTTTTACCCAGGTTCGGGCCCTCTCGATGGAGGTAAAACCCTACTCCTGCTTGATTGATATTGATGATATGGGTAGTACAAGAGTGGATCTACCACGAGATCAAGGAGGCTAAACCCTAGAAGCTAGCCTATGGTATGATTGTTGTAATGGTTGTTCGTCCTACGGACTAAAGACCCTCCAGTTTATATAGACACCGGAGAGGGCTAGGGTTACACAGAGTCGGTTACAATGGTAGGAGATCTACATATCCGTATCGCCAAGCTTGCCTTCCACGCCAAGGAAAGTCCCATCCGGACACGGGACGGAGTCTTCAATCTTGTATCTTCGTAGTCTTGGAGTCCAGCGGACGATGATAGTCCAGCTGTCCGGACACCCCCTAGTCCAGGACTCCCTCAGTAGCCCCTGAACCTGGCTTCAATGACGATAGTTTCCGTCCGCCCATATATAAGGGGATAAGGATCCACCCTTTTTACCTATGCCTTCTTCCTCCTTAGCTTATCCATCTCTGCGCATTCTTGAGCTCCAGCGCCCAAGTCCGCGCATCTCGTCTCGACCTTCTCCGACCATGTCCGGAGTGGGAGGCAAATGGCTGGCCTCCTCCGTGACGGAGGAGCACATCACAAAACTGCGCAGCGCCGGATATCTTTCCGGCGACATCGCAGACCGGCTGCCGACAAGGGCAGCTCATCCCCACCCCAGGCCCCATGAGAGGTCGTATTCCTTCCCACTTCCTCCGTGGATTGGGCTTCCCGTTGCATCCCTTTGTTCGGGGCTCATGTACTATTACGGCCTGGATTTCCACGATGGAGCCAAACTTCATCCTCAACATCTCGGCGTTTATCGTGGGTGTGCGAAACCTTCCTCTGCATCCAGCCCCACTTCGGCTTGTGGCTCAAGACCTTCAACGTCAAGCCGAAGGTGGTGAAGGGCACTCAAGCGGAGTGTGGAGGCGCCATGTTGGGCAAGATGCCCAACGTCATCTGGTTCGAAGGGGCCTTTGTGGAGTCCATAAAGGGATGGCAATTGGGGTGGTTCTACATCACCGAGCCGCGAGAACCTAAGTGGGCGGCAGCCCCCGAGTTCAGATCTGGTATCCCTATGCAGCTCACCTCCTGGAAAGAGAAGGGCTTGCTATGGGGTAGTTCGGAGGAGCTGACGGGACTCCAAGCCTATATCCAGAAGCTGGTGAACAAGAAGCTCAGGCTTGTCAGCGTGGTCCAAGTCATGCTCATCCGCCGGATTATCCCTTGCCAACAACGGGCATTTAAATTGTGGGAGTTCAATCCGGCACAGCACTAGGCATTGAGCGGGCTCTTGACCTGACGTCTGAAGGAGCACGGAGGTGCTATTCAAGGCGCGAAGCTCCGCATCCGCCATGAAGATCGCGGATTTCGCTCGCGGCGTCCGGTGACGAGGCAAGTGATTCTACCCCTTTACGGGACACTTGTTTTTAACAGTTTGACCCTACGCGGGTTTCAATCTCCCTTTTCCTTTGACAGGACTGGATGAAGAAGGCCAAGCAGATCATCTGCCCGGATCCCATGCCAGAAAACCCAGTAGACGCCCGTCTAGCGGGGCTGCTGGTTCATGTGGTGCCGGAGAAGAAGACCAAGAAGGAGGCCATGGGTACTCGAAAGAGTTCCCGTTTTCAGGTGTCCAACGACTCCGGGGCGGACTCCTCCCCTGAAGGCGAGGAGGAGGAATAAGACTCTCTCCCAGAGGAAGGAGAGAGGAAGAGGAAGGCCTCCCCAATAGGGGAGGCCGAAGGGTCCAAGAGGGGAAGGATTATTCCCCCGGATAGCTCCGCCAACGCCAACGTTGGCGACGAAGAGTGGCCCTCAAGGGCCAGGCCTCCGGCAAGATCATAAGTATCCGGATTCCTGAATGATTTATAATTTCTGTTTTGTGTCACATAGTGTCCTAATGCCGCACTCTGCCTGCAGTCTGGCCGATGATGATCTCCCCGCTTCGTCGAGCGGGTTGTTGGCTCCGTCGGATGTAGATTCCATCCCGACTGCCTCCACCCCTCGCGCCGCCGAGAACGCCGAGTGGGATCCGGGAAGGATCCATCGGGAGGAGGCTCGGGCGCCGCAAGGCAACCTCCGGACTTTCGCGCCGGACTCCACGCGGAACCCGCAGTGGTTCCGAGTCCGCAGTGGCCCTTCGAAGAAGGGCAAGACCGTGACGCCGGCAGCCCCGTCCAACCGAGGCGCGGACAACTTGCTGGGCGCTCAAAGGCGCTTCCATCGAGGAAGAACACCGCACTATTATGAGTGCGGTGATTGAAAAGTTCGGCTTCGCCAAGAGCGGGCTGACCGAAGCTTCGATAGCCTTCTAACGAGCTTTGAGGTAAGAAGTTAAAATATGCAATGTAATACCGCATAGACGGTAGCCCTCGATGCTCGGTTCGGTGTTCGGAAAGAAAAGTCGGTTTGAGGATCTAAAAGATATCTGTGAGGTTGCTAAAAATTATGTCAATATGGGTTTGCGGCTGCGCTGCCGACCTCTGCCGACCGATCATGGAGGTCGGTGCTTTGAAGTAGGACCTCGAGCGGTCCGAGCAAGAGCTCGGCCGTGCCAAGAAGCAGCTCGAGGATAAAGAAGGTGAGTAACACCACTTTGAATAGTTACCTTACAGAAAAGGATTTAGGTTGCAAATAAAAATAACAAGGATAACGTGGGTACTGCAGGGGCCACGAACGAGGTGGCAACCCTGAAGGAGGCTGTGTCCACGACCGAATGCAATGCGGCCGCGGAACGGGCAGAGCGAGAGAAGCAGGAGGCGCGGGTGGCGGAGGTGCGGCAAGAGCTCCAGGCTCTCATGGAAAAGCATGAGAGTTTGGAGCGCGACTCAAAGACTCGAGAGTCCAAGCTTGCCTCGGCTCTCGAAAGTGCCAAAGCCGCCAAGGCCGAGGCCCATAAGGCCCTTCAGGAAGTTGAGGGTGTGAAGAAAATAGCAGCGGGTAAGGCATTTTTCATGCAAAGCAAGCATGTTAACGTAAACTACCTGATACTTACCCGAATTTGGAGCTCTCCAGGGGCGTTTGCAGATCTGCCTCGCAGTGTGTCCGATGCCGCCGCATTCTACCAAGCCAAGGAGGGGAGCTCAACGGAGAAGGTCTTCTGGTCTAAGTATGCTGAGGCCGGCCATCCGGTGCCCCCTAGCGACCAGCTGAAGCAGCTAGTCGAGCTCCACAAGGTAGCCGAGCAGGCCATGAAGGGCCTCATAGTCCGGCTGTGGCCTGGAGAGGCCATGCACAGGAGCTACTTGCCTCGTCTGGCGGCTGGTGGATCGTGCCCTGGGTGGAGGTCATCAAGCGCTCGCTTTGTATTGAAGGTGCTCGTCGGGCCCTTGCCAGCGCAAAAGGTGCTTAGGGCAGGCAGGATGCGGAGAGGCTTATCAGCGACGCGCGCCGCCCGGTAAGGAGTATCGTCGACCGAGATGTACTATAAGACTGTCTTGAAGGGTGCCCGCAAGATTGCGGATGAGTGCCCCGAGATGTAATTATTGAGTAAAACTTCGCTATGTGTTATCCTGCGCGCTGAAAACTTTGTTCATATCGCTAAGCAACGCTTGTTTGATTTAAAATATTACCTTACATGCGGCCGTTTATAAAATCGAGAGATGGCAAGTCGTCGGCTTCAGCCCCATGCCACTAGTGCTGGGGTGTTGGGATAAACTTGAGCACTCTTGTTGCCATTTTGGGTCCATCTAGGAGGCACTCAACACAACGAACAAGGCAACCGGACTTATAATGCTTGAACACTCTCACTTAGCCATAGAATTCTATAATTTTAAATTTCGTGAAGCCCTAGGATTCGGAAGACCGAGTTCGAGGCGCTATCACGCCTTGGCGGACATTATCCGGTTCTTCGCTCAAGCGGCATAAGTCTTTAGGGACTCGAAAGGACCTCTCGAACAACGACCGATCTCTCGCCTTATCATGCCGGTCAGTTTAGCTTTCTCCTCGAGGCGCTCGCCCGGCTCAACCGGGCGCAATCGCAATGGTTCTCCAGTGCTACCTTAGCCGATTTAAGCGGAATATAAGGTACCAAAACATGGGAGCCGGGCAAACCCAACTATTGACCCAAGACATGATTCGGAGCCGATTCATATAATGCTATAAGTTCGGGGTGCCGCACTTGTGAAAGTGTTCGGACTTATCACACCATAATGCCGGGAACATAAGCCCCTGGTGTATTCGGCCGTACCAAAATATACGGGTGCAAGATGTCATTAATGAACATATATGTAAAGTAATGCAATTATAGGCAAAAAGAGATGCATTATTTATTTAAGGAATTCTGCTATGAGTGCGGAATGATACAAGTAGTGCGATAAGCAAGGGATTGGACTAATTAAACATGTCCCCCTCCAGGGGTGGGCTGCTGACTGGTGCATATAATCAAATTTAATGCTCGTAATGGAGGCGGCACGAGTGTTAAATGCAGCCCTTTGTCCCTCCCCTGGCTGTTGCATCGTGAGTTGGCGGGTTCGCTGCAGACGGGGCCTCGGTGAATGGAGTCCTGTGTATAAAAAGAAGGAAAATAAAATAAAAAAAAGCGACACACTTGGGAGCCCTGGTGTGGTCGAGCCGCACTCTGGGTCATTGCGGTCGTGCCCTCCCCTATGCCCATGGTATCTCCGGGCGTAATGATGTACGCGGAGGGCTAGTCTTGCAATCATGCGAGGGCTGGGGTTGGGGCGCATTTTCTGGCGATGCTCGGAGCGTGCGGTGGTTTTGATTGATGTTGCTCGGCGCGTTTGGCCGTGTCCGGTCGTTTAACGGCGGACTCGAAAATTGCCTTAGAAGGCTGCTCTGTACGGCCGCCGAAGAGCATTGTATGTTCCTTCGTTCGGAGGGCGTTCCGTATTTCCTTGACCGTGATGACTCCACGAGGGCTGGCATCTTGAGCTTGAGGTATGCGTGTCGCGGCACGCGTTGAACTTTGCGAATCGCGGTTCGTCCGAGCGAGCGTGATAGCCATCGCGGAGCGGGACTATGTCGAAGATTAACTCCTCGCTCGGAAATTATCCGGGGATCCGAAGACCACTTCGGTGTGGTGAGCACTGTACAATTGGCCTCAACACCGGTATGGCGCCTTTGAAGGTCGTCTTTGTAGGTTTAATCCTTGAGGGGTCTATTCCCATCTTGCGCACTGTATCCTAATAAAGCAGGTTCAGGCTACTGCCGCCGTCCATCAGGACTCTCGTGAGGTGAAATCCATCGATGATTGGGTCCAAAACCAATGCGGCGAATGCGCCATGGCCGATACTAGTCGGATGGTCTCTTCGATCGAAAGTGATCGGGCAACAGGACCATGGATTGAACTTCGGGGCGACTGGCTCCATCGCATATATGTCCCTTAGTGCACGCTTCTGCTCCCTCTTGGGTATATGGGTTGCGTATATCATGTTTACCGTCCGCACTTGTGGGGGAAAACCCTTCTGTCCTCTACTGTTCGGCAACCGGGTCTCTTCCTTGTCATCGCTGTGCAGCCCCTTGTCATTGTGTTCGGCAATTAACTTGCCTGCCTGCTTGAATACCCAACAATCTCTGTTGGTGTGGTTGGCTGGCTTTTCGGGGGTGCCATGTATCTGGCAAGAGCGGTCGAGTATTCGGTCCAAATTGGACGGACCCGGAGTGGTTCTTTTGAATGGCTTCTTCCGCTGACCGGGTTTAGAGCCTCGGAATCCGGCAATGACTATCGTATCCTCATTGTTGTCGCCGTTAACGCGGCGTTTATTTTTGCTTCGATGCGACCTGCCATTGTGGTCCTTAGTATCCGGACTGCCAGCATTTTTACTGAGGTTGTTGCTGCGAGCTAGCCGGCTATCCTCTCCCTTGCGAAGCGGGTCATTAATGATGTGAGGGCTGCCATGGATTTGGCTTTTCTGTCCTAGGTGCGGGCTAGCCACTCGTCGCGGATGTTATGTTTGAAGGCTGCGAGGGCCTCTGCATCCGGACGGATCAGCGATTTGATTTTTCTTTGTTAAGAACCGTGTCGAATTGCACGGCGATTAAATGCGGCTGCTGAATTATGTGGCTTAGGTCATCGGCGTCCGGTGGTCGCACATATGTGCCCTGAAAGTTGTCGCGGAATGCGGCTTCCAGGTCCTCCCAACACCCAATTGACTCTGCGGGCAGGCTGTTAAGCCAATGCCGAGCTGGTCCTTTAAGCTTGAGCAGGATATATTTGATGGCGTGGAGATCGTCACCGCGGGCCATATGGATATGGAGGAGATAATCTTGATCCAAACTGCGGGTCATTGTGCCATCGTAGGATTCAATGTTCTGGGTTTAAACCCTTGAGGATTTGATGATCCATTACTTTGTCGATGAAGCATAGCGGTGTCTGGCGCCTCAGTATTGAGCAATATCTGGCGTAGCTCAAGGGGCGTTATGCTGCTGTGTTCGGCCCGGCCGGAGTTGTTGTATCCGGCGCGACGGTATTCATCATGGGTCGTGGGGCGCCCTCGTGATCCATAGATAGATCTGGATTGTCTTGATTTGTCCTCCAATATATCATGCAAGTCCGGCGCGTTCCCTCGTGGCTTCGTACTTTTTGAGCGATGCCGGGGTACGGTCTTGGTGGAGGGCTTGGATGCCTCTCTGTCGCGACCACGGGGTGGTCGGTCTGCCGTATTGTGCGCTGGTGATGAAGGTATATATGCTTCCTCCTCTAGTCGGGGGAGCAACTTGCGTTTTGGGTAGCTCTTGGAGGGGCGTTCGAGTTCATACTCTTCGGCCGCGAGGACCTCGGTCCATCTGTCGGCCAGCAGGTCTTGATCAGCTTGAAGCTGCTGCTGCTTTTTCTTTAGGCTATTTGTTGTGGCCATTAGCCTGCGTTTGAAACGCTCTTGTTCGACGGGATCCTCGGGCACGACGAATTCGTCGTCGTCGAGGCTTGCCTCGTCTCCGGAGGGAGGTATGTAATTATCATCCTCGACCTCTTCATCTGCCGCTCTCTCGTGAGGGCTTGCTTCTGCATCCTCCTGCGCTGAATCTTCTTTGGAGGGATTGTCTTCGGCACTTTCTGGGGTGTTATTATCTCCTGTGCCGGAATCTCCATTCTTACTGTGGCGGGAATTAGAGTGGCGCCGCTGACGTCGGCGCTTTGGCTGTTTCTTTAAGGAATCTGCCTCTGCTGCTTCTTCGCCATCCCCATCTTTTGGGGTGTCCACCATGTATATGTCATATGATGAGGTGGTCTTCCAGTGCCCTGTAGGTGCTGGTTCTTGGTCGTCTCTGGCATCGTCGTCCATACCGTCGATGTCTTCGGAGTCGTAGTCTAGCATGTCGGTTAGATCGTCGACAGTGGCTACAAAGTGGGTGGTGGGTGGGCTTTGAATTTCTTCATCGTCCGCATCCCAACCATCCTGGCCATAGTCCGGCCAGGGCTCTCCGGATAGCGAGAGATGCTTTAGCGAATTTAAGATGTCGCCAAAGGGTGAGTGCTGAAAGATGTCTGCGGCAGTGAACTCCATGATCGGCGCCCAATCAGATTCGATTGGCAGGGGTGCAGGAGGTTTGGAGTCCGGCAAGGAGTCCGGCACCTCGGAGTCACGAGCTTTATAAGGGACAAGGTCAGTGTTCGGCTCCATCGCCGTGGAAGTTGCGGCTCCCGAGGCGGTGTCCAGCCACCCGTCCTCGATCTGCGCGATCGGCTCCGAACTATGGGTCGGAGCGGATTCATGTTGACCTCGAGTCTTGTCCGTGGCGAGTTAGATCATGCCCATCGGGACAGTGCGGCACGCTCGGCTGTGGATCGGATCCATCGAAGATCAAGTCTCCGCGGATATCCGTCGTGAAGTTTAAGCTTCCAAATCTGACCTGACGGCCAGGGGCGTAGCTTTCGATCTGCTCCAGATGGCCAAGTGAATTGGCCCGCAGTGTGAAGCCGCCGAATATGAAGATCTGTCGGGGGAGAAAAATCTCACCCTGGACGGCGTTGTTGTTGATTGAAGAAGCCATCAAGCCTATCGGTGATGACACAGAGGAACTCTCAATGAAAGCACCAATGTCGGTGTCAAAACCGGCGGATCTCGGGTAGGGGTCCCGAACTATGCGTCTAGGCGGATGGTAACAGGAGACAAGGGACACGATGTTTTTACCCAGGTTCGGGCCCTCTCGATGGAGGTAAAACCCTACTCCTGCTTGATTGATATTGATGATATGGGTAGTACAAGAGTGGATCTACCACGAGATCAAGGAGGCTAAACCCTAGAAGCTAGCCTATGGTATGATTGTTGTAATGGTTGTTCGTCCTAACGGACTAAAGACCCTCGGTTTATATAGACACCGGAGAGGGCTAGGGTTACACAGAGTCGGTTACAATGGTAGGAGATCTACATATCCGTATCGCCAAGCTTGCCTTCCACGCCAAGGAAAGTCCCATCCGGACACGGGACAGAGTCTTCAATCTTGTATCTTCATAGTCTTGGAGTCCGGCTGACGATGATAGTCCGGCTGTCCGGACACCCCCTAGTCTAGGACTCCCTCAGAACCCTTAACAGAACTATTCTCCCTGGAAGATGTTTCTTACTATCCATGTAATATAACATAGCTAGTTGGGTACTTGTCTGTTCAAGCACTTATGACCCCTACATCTGGTTTCCACGCATACCCTAATTTTTATATAACTAAGCGGGTATTTGGATACACTCCGGACTGTCGGGTCCGAAGGTTGAAGCGAAAAGGTCTGCCCTGACAAATGATTTACAATCCAGCTAGAGACAAAAAATGTCATTTGAAGTACACAGTCACTTAGACTGACTAAATTCTTCTTGTATACCATCCAACAGGTATCTAGTCTACAATCCTGTTGGGAATACTTTGCGGCTAATGCTACCTGGTCATATACCAGACTCACGGGGATCTCTTTCCCATCTGACCCTACAGGTCCGACCTCGGCCATGTGGTTCGAGTCAGTCTTGGTGTATCATGTTTTCACCATTGCCCAGGCTTCCCTTGCACCTTGTCGGCAGGCTGATATCTTCATAATCGGAAGCGCCGCCATGCTCCCTTGAGCATCTCCAAAACCTCTCCCATGCCTATGGGCAGGGAGGCGGACGGCCACAAGTCCTGAGCAATACCCTGGATCACCTGCCGAATTTGTCCGTGCAGTTGTGAGAGTTCTTGCAGAAGATTGCCTGCAGATCCGGGCAGCTCCTCTTCGGGAAGACCCCTCAGCATACCTACGGACATAATCTGTTAGCCCGCTTCTTCACCGAACTTTATAAAGGTTCGTTCGAGCACTTACTAAAAATGCCGCGTCGAAGCCTCTTATTCTCCTTCACAGAGTCAGCAAGCTGGGCCCGAACATCTTTTAATTCAACGTCCAGCTGGGTCTTCGTGTCCTGGAGATCATTTTTCTCCCGTATAACCTTTGTAAGCACGCGCTCGCCAGCCTTTAGCTGTCGTTAAGCATGTTGCTCATCCTCCGATACGATCTCCGGATTACCTCTGGGATTGTCTGCAGAATCTACTATTAGATTTGCATGCATGCCGAATACTAACTGGTATATGTCAATACACTCTTTCCAATCAAGACAAGTATTACCAGCTGGGGCCTTCTTGGACTCCTCCATTTCGGCAACTGCAGCCCGCAGCTGGGCTTTGCACTCCTCCAGCTCTTTAGACAGCTAGGTATTCTTCTCTGTAAGAACCTATGCGTACAATGATCCTTAAATCAGTTGTGCCAACTATTTCAAGTCTCAGAGGCTACTGATATACATACTTATCAAATTTTCTTACCCATATATCCTTTACATACTGGTCCGTGGCTCTGGCGAGGCCATCTTGAGCAGCTCGGATGTACGCGTCCCCTGAGTTGAAGGTGTTGGATGCCTCTTCGGAGAAATTAGGGTCGCGTAGTGTGGCCCGTCGGCGCCTGTGATTTTTGGCGCTCTCCACTTCGGAGTTTGTAGCGGAGAATCTATCCGCATTCTCTGTAGGAGGACCGTCCGGCGTTGTCCCCGCGTTGATCTCCGCCCTTGAGTCCGACCTCGGAGTCCGGCTAGCGGAAGCGTGACCGGCAGGCTCTCCGGATATAGTCCGGCGAGCGCTTTTTCTGCCAGGGAACCATGGACATTGTTATATTTTAAGGATGATAATTGCGTAGCAGGTTTTTAATCGTACCTCTGCGATGGCGTCTCGGTCCTGACCGCCTTCCTTTTAAGCCTACCTAGCTTCGGTGCCCCTTGTTGACGAGTCACCGCGGGTTCGGCACGGCGCCCCGATGGCCTTCCCTGTAAATCACAATATTTGTGCGGTGGGTAAGGCGCAAAGAGGGGATCCTTCTTGGAAGTTGGAACTCCGATTTTACTTACCTGTGATGCAGGGAGTAGGCCAGGATAATCAGCTATGATGGCCACTGTCGGTGTCAAAACCGGCGGATCTCGGGTAGGGGGTCCCGAACTGTGCGTCTAGGCGGATGGTAAC
Source organism: Aegilops speltoides (assembly GCA_021437245.1). Classification (NCBI taxonomy): domain Eukaryota; kingdom Viridiplantae; phylum Streptophyta; class Magnoliopsida; order Poales; family Poaceae; genus Aegilops; species Aegilops speltoides. The sequence continues at coordinate 500,062,827 of CM038143.1, forward strand.
AGGAGACAAGGGACACAATGTTTTTACCCAGGTTCGGGCCCTCTCGATGGAGGTAAAACCCTACGTCCTGCTTGATTAATATTGATGATATGGGTAGTACAAGAGTAGATCTACCACGAGATCAAGGAGGCTAAACCCTAAAAGCTAGCCTATGGTATGATTGTTGTAATGTATGTTGTCCTACGGACTAAAGCCCTCCGGTTTATATAGACACCGGAGAGGGCTAGGGTTACACAGAGTCGGTTACAATGGTAGGAGATCTACGTATCCGTATTGCCAAGCTTGGCTTCCACGCCAAGGAAAGTACCTTCTGGACACGAGCCGGAGTCTTCAATCTTGCATCTTCGTAGTCTTGGAGTCCGGCGGATAATGATAGTCCGGCTGTCCGGACACCCCCTAGTCCAGGACTCCCTCAGTAGCCCCTGAACCAGTCTTCAATGATGATAAAGTCCGGCGTGCATAATGTTCACCGTTGCAAGGCAGGTTCCTCCCTTGAATAATCCAGAGAAGATCATGAACACCAGGATAGTGTCCGGCTCTGCAAAAATAATTTCCACATTCTACCGTAGAGAGAATAAAACATATACACTAGCTCAATCTGCTGACGTATTATGCGGTGTGACATCACACCGCTACCAAGCCTTTGTTTGAATCGTTTTTTATCATTCCACCTCAGCACGTTTAGCAAAGCGGTTTCCTTGGCATGTCTTGTTGAAGCAGAGATCGTGTCCCCTCTATTCCGGGATCCTCATCAATACGTGCATGGGTAACCCAACCGTTCCCGTCGCCACGCCTCCTCTATTGAAGGGGAATCCCAAACGGTCACGGAGACGGCCCTTGGTATTTCTTCCCCTTTATAAGAGGACCAAGGCATGTCCTTGTTCTTCAATCTCGCATCGAATCTTTCCTCCGCTCCTAGTTCCAACACCCAGAGCTTCAGATTCGAGCGCTTAGGAAGGAGGAGCTGCGCCAGGCCGGAGAGATCGCGGCTGGCAAGCCTTTTCTAATGCGTCGCCGGTTTATGGATTCAAAGTATGCTCAATTTGAGCGGCTGTGGAGTTCGGAAGATCCGTATATGGACTTGGCTGCGAGTGCGGCTGATGCCGTTAAGCACTTCCGGAGACAGGGGGATCACGAGACGGAAGAGTTATATTGGTCTCAATTCCACAGTCCGGATCGCCCACTTCCGTTGACGGACCGGTTGGCCGAATGGGCCGAGCTAAATAGATTGTCCGGACTAGCCATGACTGACATCGTGGCCCATGTCTGGCTAGAGAGGTCCAAGCCGACGAGCTACTTCGGCTTACTACAGCAATTCCTTGGGGCGGTGACGCACATAAAGGAGATGAAGCGGTCGGCTTGCATAGAGGGCGCGCGGATGGCTCTGGCCCGTGTGAAGGCGCATTGTCCGGAGATGGACGCCACCGCTGTTGCTGCCCAGGATTCGGATGAAAACCGGCTCCCTGCCGAGCACTATTTTGGTGAAGTTATGCGTGGCGCTCGTGTAATAGAGTCGCAGTGCTCGAAGAATGTAACGTTCAATTGAACGTACTAGTTTGTAAATCAATGATTATGGTATAACTGCTTTTTATACTTGTGCGTCCAAGTAGTAAAACTTCTCCTGTGCGGCGTTGCCAGTATACTTGTGTATAACTGAAAGATGCGATCTTGACTTCAGCCCTCGCACAAAGTGTTGGGGTGTTTGCAAAATAGCGTTTTCACACTTAATCCGGCGTCTCGATCTGTTATAAGGAGGTGGTAAGCGTAGCTAACGAGGCAATCAGACTATAATGCTTTATCACTTTCACTTAGCGGTGGAGCTCGAGGGTGGGGCTACGATATAGCCTGGTGGCCTCGCACGTCTCGAATTCGAAGTGCGTAAGTGCTCGACCGAAAGCGGTCCTTCGTCAAAGCGAAATTCTAAACATTCCGATAGTCGATCGAGTGGTTGACGATCTCTCTCTGTATCATATCATGATCGGTTTTCGGCTTTCTCTCTTGAGGTGCTCGCCCGGCGGCGGGGCACTGTCCTGATAGTTCTCCTGGTGCGCGTTAGCCGATGATCGGAGCGTAAGGCAGCAAAACACGGGGCAGGCAAACCCAACATTTGACCAAAGACATGATTGGAGCTGATGCATATAATGCCTAACTCGAGATGCCGAACACTCCCTAAGGTGTTCGGTCTTTATAATAATGGGCAGAACGATGCCCTAAGCCCCTAGTGTCCAGGTACGGGCATGGTCTTCTGACGCGGACGATGCCAAGGCGTCAGGCTCCGCTTTGGCTATAGGAAGAAACCAAGGGAGAATAACAACAAGAGACAGTAAGAAAGGTTTACGCAGGGTCTTAATCTGAAAAGAATCCTCACAACGGGTCCCTATTGCACGTCTGCGCCTGTGTCTCCGTTGTGCCGTTATCCTGGACGGGCATGCACATTGTTCATCTGTAGAAAGAGAGGAACGTTTAGTTTAAAAACAATTTGTGCGGAAAATATGTAAAATAAAAAATATAAATAATTAAAGCAGGGTTTGTATGAACCCGCGGTTGTTTGTGCGCGCAGCCCCCTGTGAAGGGGTATGCAGCTAGGGAGCCCCTAGCCTACTGACGCCGGATTCATCTATCCAAGTCCGGGGTCTTGAAGTGACCCTTGCACTGAAATGATGCCACGTGGACCGGGCATCTTAAGTGTAAGAGACGCGTAATGTGGTATAGCGTTGAAGCGGACAAAAGCCTTACGTCCCAATAGTGCTTGATATTCACTTTCAAATGGGACGATGTGAAAAATTAACTTTTCGCCGAGAATTGTTGGCGATCGAACACGACTTCTAGTAATATGGAGCTGTGCACTTGGCGTAAGGGCTGGCGTCACTCCTTTGAAGGAAGTGCGGCTGTGTCGGATTTTGGCGGGTTTATCCCCATCCTACGGACGGTTACGAGTACAAGCAGGTTTAAGTCATCGCCTCCGTCCATTAGGACACTAGTAAATTGTAATCCGTCTATTATGGGATTCAATATCGTGAGTCCGTCCGCATTTGAGCGCTTGGAATAGTCCGGTGGTCGAAAGTGATTGGTTTTGATGTCCAATCTTTATTGTCTGCTGGGTTGGACCGTGCGAAGCTCTTTTGGAAAGTGCCGCACTATTTTTCCGTGTTATCACATGAAGTGAGTTTACTGCTTTAACCCCTTGTGGGAAAGTCTTTTGTTTTCGGTGCTTTCTGCTGGTGGGGTTTATCCTCTTAAGCTTGACGCGTCGAGCCCCTTGTGTTCGGCATTTAGTCGGCGGACTGTTTAAAACCCAACAATCCTCGTGGGTGTGATTTGCGAGCCTCCGAAGTCTTGTGGATTTGACATATCCGACCCAAAATCTTCTTTAAGTTTGACAATTCATCACTTGTCATCCTTTAGGGGCTGTGTTTTATTATTTGGCATGAGCTTTTAAATCCGGCGTGATTGCCGTGCTCTTTGGGCTTTTCTCTTTATTACGGCGCTGCTCTTTTTCGCACCGTGATTTTCATTTCCATCTCTTATCTCGGATGTACTTGGGTCGCTGGTGCTGCATCTTGCTAACCAGCTGTCCTCGCCCGCACAGAAGCGGGTCATGAGGCTTGTTAGTGCGGACATTGTCCTCGGCTTTTCTTGACCGAGGTGCCTGGCGAGCCATTCGTCTTGGACATTGTGCTTGAAAGCTACTAAGGCTTCGGCGTCCGGACAGTCGACTATTTGATTCTTTTTGGTAAGGAACCTGTTCGAATTTCATGCTGACTCTCGGGCTGTTGAGTTATATGACTCAGATCATCGCATCCGGAGGCGGACATAAGTCCCTTGAAAATTTGCTCTAAACGCGTCTTGAGCTCTTCCCAACTTCCAACAGTATTTTTCGGGAGGCTTTTAAGCCAATGACGGCTGGCCCTTTGAGCTTGAGTGGTAAATATTTTATGGCACGGAGATCGTCTCCTCCGCCATGTGTATATGTAGTATATAATCTTCTATCCGAGACTCGTGGTTTGTTGTTCCATCGTAGGCCTCTATGTTGATGGGTTTAAATCCTGCTGGGAATTCATGGTCCAGCACCTCATCGGTGAAACATAGCGGGTGTGCGGTGCCCCTGTATTTGTGTGTGCCGTTATCATCGGACACTTGACGTGTTACCTTGCTTCTTGGGGCCTTCTCCTTTGGCCCATAAATGGACCTGCCTGGGCCATCTACCCTTCCGAGTTCCTTGGTGGATTTATGTGTGGCGCCGCTTTCATAATTTGGCCTGTCCTCTGGCCGTCTATCCAACCAGGCAGCCCCTTTATTTTTAGACGGTGGAGGCTCTATGGCCTCCTTGTCGAATTCCGGTAGCAGCTTGCGCTTCGGGTAGCTCTTTGATTGGTGGCCATTGCCGTACTTATCTACGGTGTGGAGCACTTTCCTCCATCTCATTCTGAGTGTGTCTTCCGCTGTTTTGAGCTTCCGTTTTTCCTTCTTCAGGCTTCTTGCAGTGCTGGCGAGTCTTTTCCGAAGGTTCTTACTCTCCGGCGACGTGTCCGGCAGTCCGGACTGTTCTTCGCCGGGCTTGGATTGGTTATCTGACTCGTCGTGTTCGGACGGTTGCTTATGTGCATGTTCGTCGTCCGATTGTGAGCCCTGCCGTATCGCGGGCTCGTTGGGAGCGTTGTTGTCGTCGAGGCGGGACTTAGCGCGGCGTTTACGCTGTCGTTTTGGTGGTTTATCGGCGGGGTTATCTTCTGCCGTGGCCCGTTGGTCCTCATTGTTGCTCCCCTTTGGGGTATCCACCATATATATGTCATGCGACAAGGTGGTCCTGTCGTGCTGTATAAGGTCTGTTTTTTGTTCGTCTCCGGCATCGTCGTCTATTCCGTTGATGTCTTCGGAGTCGTAGTCTAGCATGTCGGTTAGGTCGTCGACAGTGGCTACAAAGTGGGTGGTGGGTGGGCTCTGAATTTCTTCGTCGTCGAACTCCAACCGCCCCGCCATAGTCCGCCAGATTCTCTGATAGCGAGAGATGCTTGATGAATTCAGGATATCGCCAAAAGGCGAGTGTTGGAAAATGTCCATGGCGGTGAATTCCATAACCGCGCCCAATCCGGATAGATTGGCAGGGCGCGGGAGGTCGAGTCCGGAGAGAGTCGGCGCCTCGGAATCACTGGTTTCGAGGGACAAGATCGATGATTCGCTCCATTGCCATGTATGTTGAAGCCCCGGGGTGGCGTCTATCCATCCACCGCCCTCGATGTGGGCGATCGGCTCGGGCTAATGGCGAAGCGGATCCGGTGTGCGGCCACGAGCCTTGCTCGATTGGCGAGCTAGATCATGCCCGTCGCCACGGTCGCGGCGGCGCTCGGCTGTGGCTCGAGTCCGTCAAAGATCAGGTCTCCGCGGACATCGGCCGTGAAGTTTAAGCTTCGAATCGACTCGACGGCCAGGGCGTAGCTTCGATCTGCTCCAGATGGCCAAGAGAATTGCCCGCTTGATGCGGCCGCCGAATCTGAAGATCTGTCCGGGAGAGAAGTCTCGCCAGACAGCGTTGTTGGTTGAAGATGCCATCAAGCCTATCGGTGGCGACACGAGGAACTCCCAATGAAAGCACCAATGTCGATTGTCAAAACCGGCGGATCTCGGGTAGGGGTCCCGGCTGTGCGTCTAAGCGGATGGTAACGGAGACAAGGGACACAATGTTTTACCCAGTTGGGCCCTCTCGATGGAGGTAAAACCCCACGCCTGCTTGATTAATATTGATGATATGGGTGGTACAAGAGTAGATCTACCACGAGATCAAGGAGGCCAAACCCTAAAAGCTAGCCTATGGTATGATTGTTGTAATGTATGTTGTCCCTCGGACTAAAGCCCTCCGGTTTATATAGACAGGAGAGGGCTAGGAGTTACCAGTCGGTTACAATGGTAGGAGATCTACGTATCCGTATTGCCAAGCTTGCCTTCCACGCCAAGGAAAGTACCTTCCGGACACGAGCCAGAGTCTTCAATCTTGCATCTTCGTAGTCTTGGAGTCCGGCGGATAATGATAGTCCGGCTGTCCGGACACCCCCTAGTCCAGGACTCCCTCAGGGGTCCTCGGACAGCCGGAATATATACTTTGGCCGGACTGTTAGACTATGAAGATACAAGATTGAAGACTTCGTCCCGTGTCCGGATGGGACTCTCCTTTGCGTGGAAGGCAAGCTTGGCAATTTGGATATGTAGATCTCCTTCTTTGTAACCGCCTGTGTCCCCTAGCCCTCCTGTCTATATAAACCGGAGGGTTTAGTCCGTAGGACAATATACAATCATAATCATAGGCTGGCTTCTAGGGTTTAGCCTCTACGATCTCGTGGTAGATCAACTCTTGTAATACTCATATCATCAAGATCAATCAAGCAGGAAGTAGGGTATTACCTCCATCGAGAGGGCTTGAACTTGGGTAAACATCGTGTCCCCCGCCTCCTGTTACCATTAGCCTTAGATGCACAGTTCAGGACCACCTACCCGAGATCCGCCGGTTTTGACGCCGATAGCAGACCCTCCGGTTCAGCGGTTTTACCATAAGGGCCCGCGCGGCAATCGAGCCCACAACTCCTCTCATGGCTGTCGGACAACGTCCTCGTATTGGCCCCAAGTACTCTGAAAAATCAGATCCAGCAAATGTTTCGTCTTTAAACGAACTGCTAGACCGCACCGCCGCCTTGGGGTTCTCATCGGACTATGATCGGATCGGGCTCAAGCCCGACCAGAGGGAAATTAATCACCCACCGATCACCCACTTCATGGAGATCGTCGAGGAACCGGCCATTGGCGCCTCCCCCTCCCCCCCCCCCACATATTGAGGACCAAGTATGTCCGGGTCCCCAAATCCCCTGAGCCGGATACTTCCCCTTCGGAAGGGACTTCACTGCAGCCGGACTCCAGTTCAGATGTAGGATTGCAAGAGCCTTCGCGCTTAACCGGACCCAAACCGGTTACTTCAGAAGCCATACCGGCTCCAAACACGGATGTGGGACAAGATCTAAAATTTAATCCACCCATCCACCATAATCTATACTCTCCAAGCAACTCGGGTCCTCCAGATATATACGACCTGATGTATGTGCGGCAGCAGCCCCAAGAAACGGTCCACCACTTTTTGGCCAGATTCCTGCTTGTTCAAAACAAGATCAAGGATTGTTCGGACGACGACGTAGTTTCGGTCTTCCACCATAACTATACAAACGAAGGGATATTGAATGCCCTCGACCGTCGCCACATACTGAGCTTCACGGAATTATTGCATGTAGTACAAAAGTACTGTGCGATGGAAAGCATATGGAGGGCCCAGAAAACTCAGCTGGAGCTCGCCACCTTGACGCAGTGGCGGCCCGGGCTAAAAGAATATACCCCGAGGGGTCACCCGACCATCGGGCTATGGGCAAGAAGAATAAGCCCTTCACGGACATAGGTCCGTTCTTGACGAACTATTGGACAAACCCTACCCGATCCACACTACTCCACACACAGTCCCAACCCATAGTCTCCGGGCATGCTTGGTACTCCGACAGGTAGCAAAAAGTGGAGAGCCCATCTTCACCACAACTCCATAAGGATACTCACAGGAGAGGGATAACATTAACGTCCTAACAGTCTTCGAGACTTTCTCTCCTAACAACAGGCATAAACGGGTGCTCCGCGACCTCGCCGAAGTCCATCAAGTTACCGCACTGAGCCCATGGAACGACATGGCGATAACCTTTACGGTCGAAGACAAACCAAAGGCTTGGTTAGTCCGAGCACCTACCACCTTGGTACTAAACCCCATCGTTGATGGTTTCTGGCTTACTGAAGTGCTCATGGATGGTGGTAGTGGACTTAAACTCATCTATGAGGACACGCTCGACAAGATGCAGATGGATAGGTCACGCATCAAGCAAAGCAAAACCACCTTTCGAGGTATTATCCACAGTCGAGAGGCACACTGCGCAGGAAAAATCAAATTGGATGTGGTGTTCGGCACACCTGAGAACTATAGATCCGAAGAGTTGCTCTTCCACGTCATCCCCTTCAATAGTGGGTATCATGCTATCCTCGGCCGGGACACTTTCTCACGCTTTCAAGCTATACCCCATTATGGGTACATGAAGCTCAAAATGCCCAGCCCTAATGGAATCATCACAATCTCAAGCGACCCAAACAAAGCCCTCCATGCCGAAAATAAGAATGCATCCTTGGCCCTTGAGGCACTATCTGAAGCCCTAGCGGCAGAGGAATTAACCACCCTACGAGCGATGGTGGATAGGGACGACGTGATCCTTGATAAGAGATCCAAGTCCACCTCTTTCAAGCCAGTAGAGGAAATAGTAAAATTCCAAGAGCACCCGACAGACCCTAATAAAACAGCATCTATCGGAGCACAGCTTGATCCGATAGTAGACGCCGCCCTACCTGCATTCTTGCCTGAGAATTGGGATATTTTCGCCTGGCATCCTTCAAACATGCCCGGCATCCCATGAAGACTGGTCGAACACAGTCTCAATATAATCAAGGGATTCAAACCCGTGAAGTAGACACTACGGCGATTCTCCAAACCCAAGCGCTAGGCCATGGGAGAAGAGCTAGCCAAGTTACTAGAGGATGGGTTTATTAGGGAAATCAAACATCCGGATTGGTTAGCCAACCTGGTCATGGTACCTAAAAAGGACAAATCGTGGCGCCCGTGTGTCGACTTCAAAAACCTCAACAAGGCTTGCCCTAAAGACCCCTTCCCATTACCCCGCATCGACCAAATCATTGACGCAACCGCAGGACACGATTCTTTATGTTTCCTCGACGCCTATTCTGGATACCATCAAATTAAAATGAAGGAATCAGATCAGGCTGCAACCGCGTTCATCACCCCTTACGGTCCCTTCTGCTTGAATACTATGCCCTTCGGACTTGAAAACGCCGGGGCTACCTACCAGCGCATGATTCAAACATGCCTGGAAAAGCAAATAGGAAAAACAGTCGAAGCATACGTGGACGACGTGGTCATCAAGACAAAACATGTTGAGTCACTGGTGGATGACCTTCACCTCACCTTCGACAATCTCCGAACATACGACATCTGGCTTAATCCGGAAAAATGTGTCTTTGGAGTTCCAGCCAGAAAGTTGTTGGGTTTCATTGTTTCCCATAGAGGAATCGAGGAAAACCCAGCCAAAATCCGAGATCTGTCACAATTTGCCATACCAACAGACCTAAAACAGGTCTAGAAATTAGTCGGGTGCGTCGCGGCTTTAAGCCAATTTATCTCCAAATTAGGAGAAAAAGCATTGCCACTATACAAGCTACTACGCCTCACTGACAACTTCAAATGGACGGACGTAGCCACAGCCAGACTGGAAGAAATCAAGGCCCTTCTTGCAAGCAACCCAATCTTGGCCGCACCCGGTGTTGGAGAGCCTATGTTATTATACATTTCGGCAACTAACCAAGTAGTTAGTGCCGTCCTCGTCGTCAAGCAAGGAAAGGAGGGATATAAATTCCCCACCCAAAAACCAGTTTACTATGTATCGGATGTCCTTCACCTTGCAAATCCCGGTACTCGCACTATCATAAGATAGCCTACACAGTCTTCATGGCATCTCGCAAACTTCGGCACTACTTTCAAGAGTGTTCGGTCACAGTGGCATCCGAAGTGCCACTGAATGACATCATTAATAACTGGGATGCCACTGGCCGCATAGCCAAATGGGCCATCGAGCTATTACCATTCGAAATCATATACAAGCCACGTCAGGCTATTAAATCTCAGGTATTGGCCGACTTTATAGCCGAATGGACGGAAGCCGAACTCCCTAAAGAGTACAGCTCATACTCTTATTGGATCATGTACTTCTATGGCTCCAAAACGCTGGCCGGACTAGGGGCTGGTGTAATCCTCACATCCCCCACTGGGGACACAGTCTGCTACGTATTGCAAATTATGTATACAGACTCTAATAATGCAGCCGAATATGAGGCGCTACTACATGGTCTCCGCATGGATGTCTCCATGGGCATACACGCTTGGAGGTGCGCGGCGATTCGAACATTGCAATTTCCCAGGTCAATGGAGAGTTCGATGCAAAGGACCCAAAAATGATGGCATATCGAAACGCCATATTAAAAATGTCAGCTCAGTTCGACGGACTCGAGTTCCATCATGTCGCCCGAGAAAGTAATCAGGCAGCCGACATCCTTGCTTGTATGGGCACTAAACGTGACCCCGTGTCACCCAACACCTTCATGGAGCGGCTCTTTAAGCCATTTGTGATGTGGCAGGGTGAGAGTGACGAAGGCAATGCAAACCTGATCACACCCCCAACCGCCGAACACAATGCGGACAACGTCGGTGGTTCAGATATCGAGATAACACCCTCTGCTCATGAGATCATGGCGGTTATCCCTCCTTGGACCGAACCTTACCTTGCCTACCTTAATACGCAAGAGCTCCCCAATGATCAAAACGAGGCGCGATGGATAGTTCGGCGCTCCAAGGCCTTCAAAGTACATGAAGGTGAACTATATAAAAGAAGTACCATCAGAGTCCTTCAAAGGTGTATCTCCGAAGAGGAGGGAAGGCAGCTCTTGGCACAAATACATGCCGGTCTCGGCGGTCATCATACTGCAGCCCGCGCCCTTGTAAGCAACGCATTCCGGACAGGCTTTTTCTGGCCTACGGCTCGAGCTTACGCTCGAGACCTTGTCCAATGTTGCGTGGGCTGTCAACTTTTCGCCAATCAGAGCCACATGCCTCCCACCACATTAAGAACAATCCCCATTACTTGTCACTTTGCGGTCTGGGGGCTTGACATGGTCGGACCCCTTAAAGGGGGAAGCCACAAAAAGAATTACTTGCTGGTCATGGTGGATAAATTCACTAAATGGATAGAGGCCAAACTAGTAAAAACAGCTAAGGTTGGACCAGTGATTGACTTTATATCCGGTGTGGTCCACCGTTATGGTGTCCCGCACAGTATCATCACTGATAATGGTTCTAACTTCACAGTTGATGAGGTGAAAACTTGGTGCGCTAAGTTGGGCATTAAACTCGACTATGCATCTGTATACCACCATCAAACAAACAGCCAAGTTGAACGGGCCAACGGTCTAATCATGAGTGGTATCAAGCCCAGACTAGTGCGCTCTTTACGAAAATCAGATAAGCACTGGGTTGAGGAACTCGAATGCGTACTCTAGGGACTCCGGACCACGCCCAATCGAACGACCGGATACACACCTTTCTTTATGGTGTACGGTGCAGAAGCCGTACTACCCTGTGATATTATTCATGACTCACCTAGAGTGTGCATGTATGAAGAGAAAGAAACCGAACTAGATCGGCAGGACGACCTAGATGGACTTGAAGAGGAGCTTGATGTTGCCAAGGCCCGTTCCGCATTCTATCAACAACAGGCCAGGTGTTACCAAAGTAGAGAAGTGCGGGCTAAAACATACAACATCGGAGAACTTGTTCTACGCCTCCCGGAGCAGAAAAAGGATAAGCTCAAACGCAAATTGGAGGGGCCCTTCATAATTGATGAAGTCCTTACTGGAGGAGCCTATCGCCTTCGCAATACCAAAGATAATCGCCTTGAGCCAAACCAATGGAACGCCGCCCGGCTCCGAAGATTTTACGCAAAATTCGGCCTCCTTAGGTCTCAGTTTACACTAGGTGCTTTCTATTTTCTCTTCCCTTTTACCTTTTTTACCCTTCTCTCCTTAAAATTGTATGTTTGGATAAACCGCATTGTTGGGATTATGCATCTTCAAATGTATACACCCCACCATACACGTGGGCTTCTTTAAAAGAAGCATTTTATTGAAAAGCTTACAATCTTCTTTTGTCTGTACTATCTGTTGCTTCTGCCATTTTATGCACCTCTATGACTTAAGTTTTTACCAAGCTGGGTTGCCTCACTCCTGTGCTTATACCCTACGTTCTCGATTGTTCGAGTAGGGTGTAAAGGGAGTGATACGTCTCCAACGTACTTTTCCATGCACTTTTGCCCTTGTTTTGGACTCTAACTTGCATGATTTGAATGAAACTAACCTGGACTGATGATGTTTTCAGCAGAACTACCATAATGTTGTTTTATGTGTAGAAAAGAAAAGTTCTCGAAATGTCCTAAAAATCCACGGAGGCACTTTTTGGAAAATATAAAAAATATTGATGAAAGAATCAAGACCAGGGGGCCCTCACCCTGTCCACGAGGTTAGGGGGGCGCGCCCCTCCCCCTGGGCGCGCCCCCTGTGTCGTGGGCCCCCTGGACCTCCACCGACCTCAACTCCAACTCCATATATTCACGTTCGGGGAGAAAAAAATCAGAGAGAAAAAGTTTCATCGCGTTTTATGACACAGAGCCGCCTCCAAGCCCTAATCTCTCTCGGGAGGGCTGATCTGGAGTCCGTTCGGGGTTCCGGAGAGAAGGATTCGTCGCCGTCGTCATCATCAACCATCCTCCATCACCAATTTCATGATGCTCACCGCCGTGCATGAGTAATTCCATCGTAGGCTTGCTGGAAGGTGATGGGTTAGATGAGATTTACCATGTAATCAAGTTAGTTTCGTTAGGGTTTGATCCCTAGTATCCACTATGTTCTGAGATTGATGTTGCTATGACTTTGCTATGCTTAATGTTTGTCACTAGGGCCCGAGTGCCATGATTTCAGATCTGAACCTATTATGTTTTCATGAATATATGTGTGTTCTTGATCCTATCTTGCAAGTCTATTGTCACTTATTATGTGTTATGATCCGACAACCCCGAAGTGACAATAATCGGGATACTTCTCGGTGATGACCATAGTTTGAGGAGTTTATATATTCACTATGTGCTAATGCTTTGTTCCGGTTCTCTATTAAAAGGAGGCCTTAATATCCCTTAGTTTCCGCTAGGACACCGCTGCCACGGGAGGGTAGGACAAAAGATGTCGTGCAAGTTCTTTTCCATAAGCACGTATGACTATTTATGGAATACATGCCTACATTACATTGATGAACTGGAGCTAGTTCCGTGTCACCCTATGTTATAGCTATTACATGAGGAATCACATCCGGCATAATTATACATCACTGATCCATTGCCTACGAGCTTTTCACATCTTGTGTTCCGCTTATTTACTTTTCCGTTGCTACTATTACAATCACTACAAAACCCAAAAACATTACTTTTGCTACCGTTACCTTTATTATCATATTACTTTGTACTTTGCTGCAGATACTAAGTTATCCAGGTGTGGTTGAATTGACAACTCAACTGCTAATACTCAAGAATATTCTTTGGCTCCCCTTGTGTCGAACCAATAAATTTGGGTTGAATACTTTACCCTCGAAAGCTGTTGCGATCCCCTACACTTGTGGGTTATCAAGACTAATTTCTGGCGCCGTTGCCGGGGAGCATAGCTCTATTCTCTGAGTCACTTAGGATTTATATCTGTTGATCACTATGAAGAACTTGAAAGATGATAGAACTGCGATTTTCCCCTCAACTACGAGGGAGGTAAGGAAGCGCCATCTAGCTCGCACTAGATTCTCCTTACATTTTGAGTAAGCTTGCGACACCTAAACCTGCTATGCTATGAATTCGATATGTCGCATGTTATTGATGATGCCACTTCTGCTATGCATGATACTTATGATGAAACTACTTCTGTGCATGATACTACTTTGCCTTTAGGTGAATTTCTTGATGAACAACTTGCTTGAGTTAGGGGGAATGAAATTATAGAAGATGCTATTATTGATGATAGTGATGATGAAAGTTCTCCCAATGATTATGAATTGCCTGTTGTTCCTGAGGGTTATGTTATGAATGAAGAAGCTGCTAGAGCTATCTTTGCTTGCAATGATAGATATGATCTTAAGAAATTATTAGCTAAATGGAAGCAACAGTCTTTTAATGCTAGAATGAAACCTGGCCCTGCTTTTGCTACTTCACCTATCTATGTTACTGATAAGGATTATAAATTCTCTGTTGATCCTGAGATTATTACTTTAGTTGAATCTGATCCTTTTTATGGCCTTGAATCTAAAACTGTTGTGGCACATCTTACCAACTTGAATGATATAGCTACCATGTTTACTCATGATGATAAATCTCGCTATTTTTATATCCTTAAGATATTTCCGTTCTCGTTAAAGGGTGATGCGAAGACTTGGTATAATTCTCTTGCTCCTGGTTGTGTGCGTAGTCCCCAGGATATGATTTATTACTTCTTTGCTAAATATTTCCCTGCTCATAAGAAACAAGCTGCCTTGCGGGAAATATATAATTTTGTGCAAATCAAAGGAGAGAGTCTCCCACAAGCTTGGGGGAGGCTTCTCCAATTACTTAATGCTTTGCCTGATCATCCTCTCTTAAGAAAAATGAAATACTTGATATCTTTTATAATGGACTAACCGATGCTTCCAAGGACTACTTGGATAGTTGTGCTGGTTGTGTTTTCAGGGAAAGAACAGTCGACGAAGCTGAGTTACTATTGAATAATATGTTGACTAATGAAAATAATTGGACTCTTCTTGAGCCCATTCCTGAGGCAATTCCTGATCCAATTGAGCCAACTCTTGAGCCTATTCCCAAACTCACTCCAAAGAAGAGAGGTGTTTTATTTCTCAGTCCTGAAGATATGCAAGAGGCAAAGAAATCAATGAAAGAAAAAGGTATTAAAGCTGAAGATGTTAAGAATTTACCACCTATTGAAGAAATACATGGTTTACTATACCGCCTGTTGAAGAACCACATTGTCTTGATAACCCAACACAGGTAGTAAAGGTAAATTCTCTCTATAGATACGATAAAGTTGAACTCCCCTCTACTAAATTTCATAGCCCATGCTTAGATGAACTTGATGATTTTATGGCTAGACAAGAAAGTTTTAATGCTTATGTTGGTAGAGAGTTAAAGAATAACGCTTTCGAGATAGGACGTGTGAGCGATAATATGGCTAGAGTTAAAGATGAACTCAAACTCGTTAGCAAGTATGCTTCTATGGTTGCTACTCAAGCTGAGCAAGTACTTAAAGCTCAAAATGATTTGCTTGATGAATTAAATAATAAAAATGACTTTGCTGTTAGAGTGGCTACTAGAACTTGTAGAAAGACTCAGGAACCTTTGTATCCTGAAGGCCACCCTAAGATATCGAGCAAGATTCTCAGAGAAATAATTTATAGGCAACTAGTTCTTCCAAAAAGAAGAAAGAGAAAGACGATAGGACTTTGCATGCTTCTAGTGAACCTGTTGTAGACACACCTAAGAATCCCAATGATATTTCTATTTCTGATGCTGAAACACAATCAGGTGATGAACATGAACCTAGTGATAATGTTAATAATAATGTTCATGTTGATGCTCAACCTAGCAAAAACAATGAAGTAGAGATTGAACCTGCTGTTGATCTTGATAACCCACAATCAAAGAATCAACGTTATGATAAGAGAGATTTTGTTGCTAGGAAGCACGGTAGAGAAAGAGAACCATGGGTTCAGAAACCCTTGCCCTTTCCTCCTAAACCATCCAAGACAAAGGATGATGAGGATTTTGAGAGCTTTGCTGGAATGATTAGACCTATTTTCTTACGTATGCGCTTAACTGATATGCCCCAAGTAAATCCTTATGCTAAGTATATGAAGGATATCATTACAAATAAAAGAAAGATAACGGAAGCTAAAATTTCCACCATGCTTGCTAATTACACTTTTAAGGGTGGAATAACAAAGAAACTTGGAGATCCGGATGTACCAACTATACCATGCTCCATTAAAAGAAATTATGTTAGAACTGCTTTATGTGATCTTGGAGCCGGTGTTAGTGTTATGCCTCTCTCTTTATATCATAGACTTGAATTGAATAAGTTGACACCTACTGAAATATCTTTGCAAATGGCAGATAAATCAACTGCTATATTGCCGGTATTTGTGAGGATGTGCTGTTGTGGTTGCAAATGTCACTATCTTAATGAGACTTTGTTATCCTTGATATTCCGAGGGCGATAGTATGTCTATTATCCTTGGTAGACCTTTTCTTAATACTGCAAGGGCTGTTATTGATTGCAACAAAGGCAATGTCACTTTTCATGTTAATGGTAATGAGCATACGGTACACTTTCCGAGGAAACAATCTCAAGTTCATAGCATCAATTCTATTGGACAAGTTCCAACTATTATTATTGGAGGTTTTGAATTTCCTCTCTCTACTGTCAAGAAAAAGTATGATATTCTTATTGTTGGGGATTTTCATATCCCAGTTGAGGTAACTTAGTGTTATTCGAAATTTCTCTGGATCCGTGTTATTCGGAATGAGTTTGTTAACAAGACTTGATCAACCTTGTTAGTGGGTTCATTTTGATGATCACGAGATGGATGAAACTAGAAGGCACAACCTTCTGTATCCTCTTTTTACTTTCTGTTGTTTAGAATAAATAAAGCAAAAATAGAATTATCCATCTATTTTCTGAATTATCCATGCATTAAAAAATAGTCCAAAAATAAAAGTGCTCCAAATGCCCTGCAAATTTAGTATGATTTTTTCTGGAATATTTGAGGATTTTAGGCACTGAAATCACTGTAGGAGGGGCAAGCACCAAGCCACGAGAGTGGAGGGCGCCCCCCCTATAGGGCGCGCCCCCCTGTCTCGTGGGCCCCTGGTGGCCCCCCTCCACTTATGCCAGCACCCACACACTTCATCTTCTACCCAAAAAAAATCCCCATCTAGCTCAAGCACGAGTTCTAGCTCATTTTGCTATGATTTTCGATGGGAAAACTTTATTTTTGCCACTCTAATTTTTGCCAACTTTGCTTATGCCACTCTAAAATTTGACATCTCACATTTGCCACTCTTAGCTTTTGACAATACATCACAAATGCCATTCTGTGGCAAAAACGATAATTTTTCATTTCACTTTGCCACTCTTAGCTTTTGACATGTATCGCAATTGCCACTTTAAAACTTTTGCTTTTGCCATGGAATGGCAAAAGTGATATATTGTCAAAAGCTAAGAGTGGCAAAAGTGAAATGTCAAATTCTAGAGTGGCATAAGCAAAGTTGGCAAAAACTAGAGTGGCAAAAACAAAGTTTTCCCATTTTCGATCTCCTTGCTCAAAGCTCCATTCACGAAACTGCTTTGGGAGATTGTTGCTTGGTATGTGAGTCCTCCATTGGTCCAATTAGTTTTTGTTCTAGTGCTTTAATCATTGCAATTTTTTTCTACATAGGTGACCATGTTCTTGAGCTTGCATGTTAAATTTATGAGGTCCCAAGCAATTTTAATGCATGATATGGGCTCTAGGCACTTGTAGGAGTAGTTGCTATCAATCTTGTCTAGTTTTATTCACTTTTATTTTGAAGTTACTAAAATTTCAGAAATTTTTCAGAAAAAGAATTATGTCTAGGAGAATGTACCAAGGTGGTTCCTCGGTGAAGAAAGGGCCCAGGATTGCTATACGTGATCAAGATGTTGAATTGCCGAGGGACGCGGATGTACGAGCTTGTGAGTGGCCATCCGATAATTTTATGATCGAAGCAGGCTTTAAGGAGGAATTCGACGCGTTTGTGCGTAATGCCAAGCTGGAGGACTTCTTATAAGATAAGTGTCCTCAGTACTATCAATTGATTGATTCCTTTGTGCGGAGGTTTAAATATAATTGTACGCGTAATTCTCCTAGTGTCATATTTGATATTTATGATACATCTTATACCATGGACTTATAGGATTTTACAACTGCTTGCAAACTCCCGCAGTGGGGTAATATTAATGATCCTCACAAATCTGAATTTAGAGACTTCCTTGCTAGTATTACTATGGGAGAATCCAGGGACATAGCACAAGCTACCATAGGGAGCATTCATTTTCCTGCTATACATTATTCTGCTCTCTTCATTGGTAGATGCATTAACGGTAAAGATGAAGCATGTCACATGTGTGTCCTCGATCATGTGTCCTCCAGTGCTGTGTTAGGATATAAAGGTTATAACTTGGGGGCAATAGTTGCATGTAGGTTGCAGAATAATAGTAGAAAGGGAAATTTATTTGGAGGAATTTATGCGACCCGTGTGGCTAATTATCTTGGTATAGCCCCACGAGAGGGGGATATGATGATACCTCCTGCTTATTTAGATTATGACGCTATGGTCAATCATCAATTTCTTAGGAGGAACGAACAATTCCTCCATTATCGACTGATCTATGACAGATGCAACGTCGTCCATGTTACTCTTCCTGCTCCCCACCTTTTTGATTATCAGGCAAAAGGAAGATATGTTGTCACCAGGGAGGAAGCAGCTGAACACGAGGAGAGAGCGGAGGCAGCTCGCCAACATGCCGCAGCTCAGGAGGCGGTTGCTGCTGCATCTTAGTACGACCCCAGCTACAACTACTATCAACCGGGCAGTCCTTGCTATTAGACCAACTTAGGCCAAAAGCCTAAGCTTGGGGGAGTACATATTTCTCACCGACTTTACATTCATGTTCACACACTAGTCGTCGGTGCTCATACTCTTTCATTGTATTATCCATGTTAGTTTAATTTTCTTTTTCACTTTATTCTTGTGTGTTTGATAAACCTTAAGAAAAACCAAAAAAATTAGTTAGTTTAATTTCCGTGCTTGTAGTAGAAATTAAAATGAAAACCCAAAAAGATTTCTAGTTCTTCTTCTTACTTGTTGGGAGCTTTTCCGTGTAAATAGTTTTATTTTCTTTTCTTTCCTTTGGGGGTCGAGAGTAGAAGACCATATTGAAAATGTTTAGTGGCTCTCATATGCATAATTGTTTATTTAACTTAGAGCCCATATTACTTGTCTTCTCTCTTGAGTTGAATGCTTGCAGATTCCAGCTTAGTCCTACGCACGTGCACTCTTATTATTATACACATCGTTCGGTCGTGCAAGTGAAAGGCAATAATGACGATATATGATGGACTTATTGAGATGAGAAAAGCTGGTATGAACTCGACCTCTCTTGTTTTTGTAAATATGATGAGTTCATCGTTTCTGATTCAGCTTATTATGAGGTAAACATATTTGCAATGACATTTTGAGATTATAGTTGCTTGTGCCATGCTTGATTAGCTATGAGTTATAATGGTTTACCTTGCGTGCCAACATGCTATTAGAATGATTATGATGTGGTATGATGGGATGGTATCCTCCTTTGAATGTATTGAGTGACTCGACTTGGCACATGTTCACGCATGTAGTTGAAACAAATCAACATAGCCTTCATGATATTTATGTTCATGGTAGATTATATCCTACTCATGCTTGTACTCGGTGTAAATTAATTTTAATGCATGTTTATGACTGTTGTCGCTCTCTCAGTTGGTCGCTTCCCAGTCTTTTGCTAGCCTTCACCTGTACTAAGCGGGAATACTGCTTGTGCATCCAAACTCCTTAAACCCCAAAGGTGTTCCATATGAGTCCACCATACCTTCCTATATGCGGTATTTACCTGCCGTTCCAAGTAAATTTGTATGTGCCAAACTGCAAACCTTCAAATGAAATTATGTTTTGTATGCTCGAGCAGCTCATGTTTCAACTAGGGCTGCCTATATCTTCCATGCTAGGTGGGTTATTCTCAAGAGGAGTGGACTCCGCTCCTCATTCACAAGAAAGGGCCGGTAACCGGGATGCCCAGTCCCATGATCCAAAAAGATCAAAGCAAATCAAAATAATTAAACAAAACTCCCCCAGGGCTGTTGTTAGTTGGAGGCACTCATTCTCGAGCAAGCCATGGATTGATGCTTGTTGGTGGTTGGGGAGTATAAACCTTTACCATTTTGTTTGGGAACTGCCTATAATGCATGTAGTATGGAAGATACAGCCATCTCATAGTTGTTGCGTTGACAGCAAAAGTATGCCGCTCAAAATGTTATTCAATCTCTATTTTAAAATCAAGCTCTGGCACCTCTACAAATCCCTGCTTCCCTCTGCGAAGGGCCTATCTATTTACTTTTATGTTGAGTCATCATCCTTCTTATTAAAAAGCACCCGCTGGAGAGCACACTGTCATTTGCATTCATTACTATTTGTTTATATTGGGTATGACTTGACTGTATCTCTTTTACCATGAATTACAATGTTTAGTTAGTCCTTGATCTTTAAAGGTGCTCTGCATTTATGTTTTGCGGTCTCAGAAAGGGCTAGCGAGTTACCATTTTGTTATATCATGTTATGATTGTTTTGAGAAAGTGTTGTCATCCGAGTTCTATTATTATGGCTCGCTAGCTGATTATGCTATTGATACGAGTAATTGTGAGACCTAGGTGTTATTGTGAGTATGGTTAGTTCATAATATTTGTTGAAACCTGAATGATGGCTTTGCATGTTTGCAACAACAAGAGCAAACAGAGTTTGTAAAAGTTTTTCTTTATCACTTTCAGTTTATCAACTGAATTGCTTGAGGACAAGCAAAGGTTTAAGCCTGGGGGAGTTGATACGTCTCCAACGTATCTACTTTTCCAAACACTTTTGCCCTTGTTTTGGACTCTAACTTGCATGATTTGAATGAAACTAACCCGGACTGACGCTGTTTTCAGCAGAACTGCCATGATGTTGTTTTATGTGTAGAAAAAAAAAGTTCTCGGAATGTCATCCACGGAGGCACTTTTTGGAAAATATAAAAATACTGGCGAAAGAATCAAGACCAGGGGCCCACACCCTGTCCACAAGGGTGGGGGCGCACCCCCTCCCCTGGGCGCGCCCCCCTGTCTCGTGGGCCCCCTGGACCTCCACCAACCTCAACTCCAACTCCATATATTCACGTTTGAGGAGAAAAAATCAGAGAGAAAAAGTTTCATCGCGTTTTACGACATGGAGCCGCCGCCAAGCCGTAATCTCTCTCGGGAGGGCTAATCTGTAGTCCGTTCGGGGCTCCGGAGAGGGGGATTCGTCGCCGTTGTCATCATCAACCATCCTCCATCACCAATTTCATGATGCTCACCGCCGTGCGTGAGTAATTCCATCGTAGGCTTGCTGGACGGTGATGGGTTGGATGAGATTTACCATGTAATCAAGTTAGTTTCGTTAGGGTTTGATCCCTAGTATCCACTATGTTCTGAGATTGGTGTTGCTATGACTTTGCTATGCTTAATGCTTGTCACTAGGGCCTGAGTGCCATGATTTCAGATCTGAACCTATTATGTTTTCATGAATATATGTGTGTTCTTGATCATATCTTGCAAGTCTATAGTCACCTATTATGTGTTATGATCCGACAACCCCGAAGTGACAATAATCGGGATACTTCTCGGTGATGACCATAGTTTGAGGAGTTCATGTAGTCACTATGTGCTAATGCTTTGTTCCAGTTCTCTATTAAAAGGAGGCCTTAATATCCCTTAGTTTCCGCTAGGACCCCGCTGCCACGGGAGGGTAGGACAAAAGATGTCGTGCAAGTTCTTTTCCATAAGCACGTATGACTATTTACGGAATACACTCCTACATTACATTGATGAACTGGAGCTAGTTCTGTGTCACACTATGTTATAGCTATTACATGAGGAATCGCATCCGGCATAATTATCCATTACTGATCCATTGCCTACGAGCTTTTCACATCTTGTGTTCCGCTTATTTACTTTTTCGTTGCTACTGTTACAATCACTACAAAATCCAAAAACATTACTTTTGCTACCGTTACCTTTATTATCATATTACTTTGCTACTAAATACTTTGCTGCAGATACTAAGTTATCCAGGTGTGGTTGAATTGACAACTCAACTGCTAATACTCAAGAATATTCTTTGGCTCCCCTTGTGTCGAATCAATAAATTTGGGTTGAATACTTTACCCTCAAAAGCTGTTGCGATCCCCTACACTTGTGGGTTATCAGGGAGCACCTTTGCAATTGTTACAACTGGGTTATCCGGCCATGTACCTCAGACGGGTGAAGCCTAAAGCTGGCGTTCTTAAGGGAATAATTGGTCGGCACATATTCAACAGGATGTTTCCGAAAAAACGCATAAAAGTGGTTGTGTGTACTTCAGATACAAGCCCAGCCCAAGAAAAGGAACCCTTAATGGAACTATTTTTCCTGGAAGATGTTACTTATGCTAAATAGTAATATAACATAACTCTGTCGAACACATTTTGTCTATTTGAGCAATATGGCAGGAATGCGTAGTTTCCGAAAATACTAAATGTTTCCTAGTCAAACAAAGTATACAGAAACACTCCAACTTTTTGGTTTGGAGGTAGAAGCCGAAGGTCTGCGATGACAAAATTTTCGTACAATTCTGTAGGAGATAAGTTCGGTCATAAACTACATGGGTACATCGAATCAAACGCTCACTCTCTTTCTATGCCATCTAGTAGACTATCTAATTTACAATCTTGTTGCGAAAATCTCGCCGCTATCATTACTTGATTGTATACTAAGCTTACGGGAATTTCCTTCCCGTCGGGTCCCCGTGTTCCAACTCTGGCCATATGGTTCGGGTCAAGAACAGTATAGCGTGTCTTCACCATGGCCCATGCCTCTCGAGCACCTTCACAGCACGCAGATGTCTTCCACAGCTCGAAACAACGCTGGGCACCCTTGAATAGATCAACCAACCCCTCCATACTTTCTGGAGGGACGTCAAAAGGCCATAAGGCTTTGGCCATATTCTTCATAGCCTTTCGAGCAAGCTTGTGCAGCTTTGCCAGCTCCTTCAGAATGTTGCTCTGTAGGATAGGCATTTCCTCTTCGGGGCGGCCGGTCAACATACTTGTATCAATCGAACTATCATATTCCGCATTAAGATCCTATCAATAATCCGGACAGTTCGCAAGACATACCGAATATGCCGCCCTTCAGCTTCTGGTTTTCTTGTTGTGCCTCCAAGAGTTGAGCCTTCAAGATCTTTATCTCTTTGGCTTGTTTCTTCATTTCTTCTTCTAGCTTCTTATATTTGCAATAATACATTGGGGCACTCTTTAAAACCTCAAGCTCAGAGACAATGACATTTAGCTGTTTCCGCCTTGTCTCAAGCTCCTGGGTCAATGCACTGTTCTTCTCCTTGAGAACCTGCGGTCATCAGACGATCCTCAAATCAATTTTATCCACCCGTTTTAAGTCACGGGGGCTACTACTATCTATCCACTAAGTTCATAAAAATGTGTACCTGCACATCCTTTGAGAACAGGCGAGTAACCCCGGTGAGTCCGTCCCGGGCAGCTTGGATATATGCACCTACAGTGCTTAGGGAGTTAAACTCCGGCTCCGTTAAGGCAGGGGCGCGCAAGGCTTCTTTTAAGTGACGATGGTTCATCACACTCTCGGCTTCGGAGTTGGTCACGGACATCTCATCCGGCTCTTCGTGAGACGAACGAGTTTGTGCCGCATCAGCATGCGCCCCCGCCCGATCGGTATCTCCGGCGCCGGATAAGCCGCAGCTCAGCTGGCTGGGATCTTACCCACAGTTCACCGTATACCTGATACATCTCCATCGTATCTATAATTTTTTATTGTTCCATGCCAATATTATACAACTTTCATATACTTTTGGCAACTTTTTATACTATTTTTGGGACTAACATATTGATCTAGTGCCTAGTGCCAGTTCCTGTTTGTTGCATGTTTTTTGTTTCGCAGAAAACCCATATCAAACGGAGTCCAAATGGGATAAAAACTTATGGAGATTATTTTTGGAATATTTATGAATTTTGGGAAGAAGAATCAACGCGAAACGATGCTCGAGGGGCCACGAGGCAGGGGGTGCGCCCCTAACCCTCGCGGACACCCCGTAAGGCGGTTGTCACCCTTCTTTCGCCGCGAGAAAGCTAATATCCGGAAACAAATCATGTTCAAAGTTTCAATCCAATCGGAGTTACGGATCTCCAGGAATATAAGAAACGGGGAAAGGGCAGAATCAGGAGCGCAGAGAGAGATAAATCCAATCTCGGAGGGGCTCTCGCCCCTCCCACGCCATGGAGACCATGGACCAGAGGGGAAACCCTTCTCCTATCTAGGGAGAATGTCAAGGAAGAAGAAGAAGAAGGGGGGCTCTCTCCCCCTCTCTCCCGGTGGCGCCGGATCGCGCCGGGACCATCATCATCACCGTGATCTACACCAACACCTCTGTTATCTTCACCAACATATCCATCACTTTTCCCCATCTATCTAAAACGGTCCACTCTCCCACAACCCATTGTACCCTCTACTTGAACATTGTGCTTTATGCTTCATATTATTATCCAATGATGTGTTGTCATCCTATGATGTCTGAGTAGATTTTCGTTGTCCTATCGGTAATTGGTGAATTGCTATGATTGGTTTAATTTGCTGGTGGTTATGTTGTTGTCCTTTGGTGCCCATCATATGAGTATGCGTGTGGATCACACCATAGGGTTAGTTGTATGTTGATAGGACTATGTATTGGAGGGCAAGAGTGATAGAAGCTTCAACCTAGCATAGAAATTGATGCATACGGGATTGAAGGGGGACCAATATATCTTAATGCTATGGTTGGGTTTTACCTTAATGAATGTTAGTAGTTGCGGATGCTTGCTAATAGTTCCAATCATAAGTGCATACAATTCCAAGTCAGGGATGACATGCTAGCAGTGGCCTCTCCCACATAAAACTTGTTGTCGGTCTAGTAAAGTAGTCAATTGCTTAGGGACAATTTCACAACTCCTACCACCACTTTTCCACACTTGCTATACTAACATTATTGCGTCTTTATCTAAACAGCCCCTAGTTTTTATTTACATGCTCTTTATATTCTTGCAAACCTATCCAACAACACCTACAAAGCCCTTCTAGTTTCATACTTGTTCTAGGTAAAGTGAACGTTAAGCATGCGTAGAGTTGTATCGGTGGTCGATAGAACTCGAGGGAATATTTGTTCTACCTTTAGCTCCTCGTTGGGTTCGACACTCTTACTTATCGAAAGAGGCTACAATAATTGATCCCCTATACTTGTGGGTTATCAATACCCCTCCTGTGATGATAGAAGAAGGATTCGGATGACAGTCCGGCTTCACGACCGAATACTAAAAAGAGGAATATACCTTTTTGGTGGTGGAACAGGTTCAATGGTGCTGCCAACCTCCTTTCGCTTTTCCCGGCCCTTCCGCGAAGGTGCTGACCATTTCTTGGTCGCCCTCCCCTGAGTACGGCTCGCTGATACGTCTCCAACGTATCTATAATTTTTGATTGCTCCATGTTGTTATATTATCATTCTTGTATGTTTTACAATCATTTTATAGTAATTTTATATCATTTTTTGGTACTAACCTATTGACATAGTGCCAAGTGCCAGTTGTTGTTTTCTGCATGTTTTTTACATTGCAAGAAATCAATATCAGACGGAGTCCAAATGCCACGCCACTTTACGATGATTTTTTATGAACCAAAAGGAAGAAGTTGGGCCCTGGTTGCACCTGGGGGGAATCCCGAGGAGGGGACAACCCACCAGGGCGCGCCAGGAGGCCCAGGCACGCTTTGGTGGGTTGTGCCCACATCGGGTGCCCCCCGGACCGCCTCTTTGCTCTATAAATACCCCAATATTCCAGAAACCCTTGGGGAGTCGACGAAATATTCATCCAGCCGCCGCAGAGTCCAGAACCACCAGATCCAATCTAGACATCATCACGGACGGGTTCACCACTTCCATTGGTGCCTCTCTGATGATGTGTAAGTAGTTCTTTGTAGACCTACGGGTCCGTAGTTAGTAGCTAGATGGCTTCCTCTCTCTCTCTCTCTCTCTCTCTCTCTCTCTCTCTTGATTATCAGATCCATATGATGTAAGTCTTTTGGCGGTGTGTTTGTTGGGATCCGATGTACTTTGAGTTTATGATCAGATCTATGTTTTTATCCATGAAAGTTATTTGAGTCTTCTTTGATCTCTTATAAGCATGATTGCTTATAGCCTCATACTTCTTCTCCGATATTTGGGTTTTGTTTGGCCAACTTGATCTATTTATCTTGCAATGGGAAGAGGTGACCGGTAGTGAGTTTGATCTTACGGTGCTTGATCCCAGTGACAGAAAGGGAATCAACACGTATGTATCGTTGCTACTAAGGATAAAAAGATGAGATCTATATCTGCCACAATAGATAAACGGATCTTGTCTACATCATGCCATCGTTCTTATTGCATTACTCCGTTTTTCCATGAACTTAATACACTAGATGCATGCTAGATAGCGGTCGATGTGTGGAGTAATAGTAGTAGATGCAGGCAGGAGTCGGTCTACTAATCCTGGACGTGATGCCTATATAATGATCATTGCTTGGATATCGTCATCATTATTTGAAGTTCTATCAATTGCCCAACAGTAATTGTTTTCCCACCGTTTGCTATTTTACTCGAGAGAAGCCACTAGTGAAACCTACGACCCCCCGGGTCTCTTTTCTTCATATTTGCCTTTGCGATCCATTTTCTCTTGCATTTATTTTTAGATCTATTAAACCAAAAATACAAAAATACCTTGCTGCAATTTATTTGTTCCGCGATCTATTTATCCTATCTACAAATTTACCTCACGTCCTTTGCCTATCTTGAGGCGCCGTACCCCGAAAGGGATTGACAACCCCTTTAACACGTCGGGTTGTGAGGTGTTGTTATTTGTGTGCAGGGGTTGTTTACATTGTGTTGCTTGGTTCTCCTACTGGTTCGATAACCTTAGTTTCATATCTAAGGGAAATACCTACCGCCGATGTGCTGCATCATCCCTTCCTCTTTGGGGAAATACCGACGTAGCTTCAAACGACATCACTCACTGAATGGTCCAATGCGGAGGATGAAGAAATGAGCAAGAGTATCCCTCTTCCTTGAGGATACAATTTCTGAATACTTACCTTCACGAAGGGATAGAGGTCAGGGTAGTCAGCCATGATGTCCACCTCCGGGCCATCAAGGCTCGCCTGATAGTAGACTCTATCTTCGAACTCTACAAATATGTCTGGATCCTCATGGAATCCGGGGTCTTTGTTACAATCATGATCCTCTAGCTGGGGGGCGGGACAATTAATGTTCTCGACAATTTGCCTCCATGACTATTTAGAAAAACAATAGCAAGGGTATTCGGTCAATGAATCTCAATGAGTAAGAAAGCATTGAACGGTTAGAAAACTTACCCATTCAGTGGGAGTATACATGTAGTATGCCTCTCGGCAATTTAAACGAAGGAAGTCTTATTCTTCTCCTTTATAAAGGTCGGCCAGTGCTGCGGCTAACACGGCTTGACTATCCGGACCCTTTCGCTTGTAGCGGGATGCGTCGTCCGCCCTGTTATAGTTCCATAAGGGAGTTACTCGGGATTGAAGTGGCTGGATGCATCTCTGTATCGCAATGGCCATAACTTCCACTATGGAGAGCCCGGAATGGGTTAATATCTTGACCTTGTTTACCAATCTTATCACCTCCGCACTGTCTTCCTGGGCAGGGGACTTGGGGCACCAGCTATGTAGCTTCTGCAAGGGGGCGCTGGAAAATTCTGGCAGTCCGAGCCGAGCAGGGTCCAAAGAGGTACATCGTTGATATAGAACCATTCTGAAGACCATTTGGCAGACCCCTTTTTCGGAGTCCCGACTGGGTAGCCAGATCTGGCTATACGCCATACTTCGCCGCCGCCCAGTTCAAAAATAGACCCGCAGCCCTGATGGCGGGGGACGAGGCAGAAGAACTTTTTCCATAATTCAAAGTGAGCCTCGCAACCCAAAAACAGTTTACAAAGAGCGACGAAACTGGAGATATGTAAAATAGAACCTGGTGTGAGGTTGTGCAGCTGGATCCCGTAGTGTTCTAGTAGGCCCCTAAGGAAGGGGTGGATTTGGAATCACATGCCCCTTAAAAGGAATTAGGTGAAGCACACCCTCTCCCCTTGGCTGAGATTGGGAAAATTCTCCACCAATGCATCAACACCTATGGTGGTCAACCCCGCCCGTACGGAGACTAGATCCGAGGGAGGGAGATATCCTTGCGTTTGAAGCCGACTGAGATGGAGGTGGGATATGGAGCAACTTTGCTAGTCCCCTTTTTGAGGGCCATGAGGGCGCGAGGAGGAGCCTGCGGCAGTCGCCATGGTCTGATTTTCGGTGGTCTGCAACTGTTGCTTTTGGTGCAATGCGGGATGGCATTCTGAAGATCTTGCCTCGTTTTATAGGTGTGGCTTGTGCCTATCAGGAATATTAAAATACATGGATAACGGACCATTTGCATTCACTCGGATCCATGGAAATCGAGGCGACGGCGGGGAGGAATCATAAAGACTGCGCGCGGAAACCGATGCCAGACTATCATCAATCCGGAGTATAATAGGGAACCCGTCTTGCAAGGTGGAAGACTTGCGTCCGCATACTACCTTGACATTGAAGGCAAGTTCGGCGGCTACTGAGGGAGTCCTGGATTCAGGGGTCCTCGGATGTCCGGCCAAGGAGTATGCACCGGGCTGCATGGGCCATACAGGATCAAGCTGAAGATCATCTACCGTGTCCGGACGGGGCTTCTCAACACGTGGACGGCAAGAATAGAGTCCGTAGGTTTCCTTCCTTGATAAACCGACCTTGTACAAACCCTAGACCCCCTCCGGTGTGTACATAAACTGGAGGGGTTAGATTGTAGAGGTCAACTTTCATCATCATCGGAATCTTCATAGGCTAGACATCTAGGGTTAGCCATTACGATCTCGAGGTAGATCAACTCTTGTAATCTTCATACTCGTCTAATATAATCAAGCAGGAGTAAGGTTTTACCTCCATTAATAGGGCCTGAACCTGGGTAAACATTGTGTCCGCTGACTCCCTGTTACCATCGATCTCTTGACGCACAACTTGCCCCCCCCCCTACCCGAGATCTGCCGGTTTCACACCGACAGGCGCCTCAAAGGAGGTGAAACAACATCCATAGATGCCGACGCCATTGGTCGGCAAGAGCCCAACAAAGCTTTTGCCCACAGCATCACCCAAACCTACACCCCCACGGACAGCACCTCCGCTAGCCCGCTCACCTCCCACGGAGCCACCGTGCCATGACCAACTATGAGCCACCACAATCCTTGTCGCTGGGTCAGAAAAAACCAGCGAGCCAGATCTAGCAGACTCCCGAGCTAAGACGTTGAAGAAGAACCGAAGCTGACACAATGCACATCGCATTGGAGAGCCAGGAATGCAGGCTGCCGCCCAAATTCACCAAGCATGCCCTCCTCATTCCCGATTCCTCCTCCGCCCCTGCTCCTAGTCTCTCAACGAGAATTGCGAGAGAAAAGTGTTGGGCTTGCACCGAGCTTCCGCCAGGGCCGACCACTCGTCTCGTGCCATCGTTACTGCAAGGGCCCTTCCTCAGAAGCTGTGACTTCAGGAAAAAAGCGAGGCTTAGCGACCCCTCGAACACGTCGGAACAGACCAACTGTTGGGGAACATAGCATGCAATTTCAAAAAATTCCTATGATCACGCAAGATCTATCTAGGAGATGCACATCAACAAGAGGGGGAGAGTGTGCCTACGTAACCTCGTAGACCGAAAGCAGAAGCGTTATGTTAACGCGGTTGATGTAGTCGAACGTCTTCACGATCCAACCAATCTAGCACCGAACGTATGACACCTCCGAGTTCAGCACACGTTCAGCTCCATGATGTCCCTTGAACTCTTGATCCAGCAGAGGGTCAAGGGAGAGTTTCATCAGCACGACGGCATGATGACGGTGTTGATGATGTGATCCGTGCAGGGCTTCGCCTAAGCACTACGATGATACTATCGGAGGGGTAAACAGTGGAGGGGGGCACCGCACACGGCTAAGACAATGTTGTACCTTTGGGGTGCCCCTGCCCCCGTATATAAAGGAGGGACGAGGAGGCCGGCCACCAGGGGCGCGCCAAGGGAGGGGGTCCTACTAGGACTCCACTCCTAGTAGGATTCGCCCCCCCCCCCCATCTTTTTTTCCTTCTTACGGAGGTGGAAAGGGGGAAGGAGAGGGAGTAGGAGAAGGAAAGGGGGGTCGCGCCCCCTTTCTCTAGTCCAATTTGGCCTCCTCCCTTGTGGGGGGGCGCACCAGCCCCTTATGGGCTGGTTAGCCTCCCTCCCATGGCCCATATCTTCCACCGGGGAGTTCCGGTAACCCTGTCGGTACTCCGGTTTGTTCCCGATACACTCCAGAATCCTTCCGATGTCCGAATACCACCTTCCAATATATCAAAATTTACCTCTTGACCATTTCGAGACTCCTCGTCATGTACGTGATCTCATCCAGGACTCTGAACAAACTTCGGTCATCAAAAACACATAACTCATAATACAAATCATCATCGAAAGTTAAGCGTGCAGACCCTACGGGTTCGAGAACTATGTAGACATGACCGAGACACATCTCCGATCAATAACCAATAGCGGAACCTGGATGCTCATATTGGCTCCTACATATTCTACAAAGATCTTTATCGGTCAAACCGCACAACAACATACGTTGTACCCTTTGTCATCGGTATGTTACTTGCCCGAGATTCGATCATAGGTATCATCATACCTTGTTCAATCTCGTTACCGGCAAGTCTCTTTACTCATTCTGTCATGCTTCATCCCACAACTAACTCATTAATCACATTGCTTGCAAGGCTTATGTTGATGAGCATTACCGAGAGGGCCCAGAGATACCTCTCCGATACACACACTGACAAATCCTAATCTTGATCTATGCCAACCCAACAAACACCTTTAGAGACACCTGTAGAGCATCTTTGTAATCACCCAGTTATGTTGTGACGTTTGATAGCACACAAGGTGTTCCTCCGGTGTTCGGGAGTTGCATAATCTCATAGTCAGAGGAACATGTATAAGTCATGAAGAGAGCAATAGCAATAAAACTTATCGATCATTATGCTAAGCTAACGGATGGGTCTTATCCATCACATCGTTCTCTAATGATGTGATCCCGTTCATCAAATGACAACACATGTCTATGGTCAGGAAACATAACCATCTTTGATTAACGAGCTAGTCAAGTAGAGGCATACTAGGGACACTTTGTTTTGTCTATGTATTCACACATGTATCAAGTTTCCGGTTAATACAATTCTAGCATGAATAATAAACATTTATCATGATATAAGGAAATATAAATAACAACTTTATTATTGCCTCTAGGGCATATTTCCTTCAGTCTCCCACTTGCACTAGAGTCAATAATCTAGTTCACATCACCATGTGATTTAACACCAATAGTTCATGTCTGTATGTGATTAACACCCGTAGTTCACATCGCCATGTGATCAACAACCAAAGGGTTTACCAGAGTCAATAATCTAGTTCACATTGCTATGTGATTAACACCCAAAGAGTACTAAGGTGTGATGATGTTGTGCTTGTGAGAGAAGTTTAGTCAATGGCTCTGCTGAATTTAGAGCCGTATGTATTTTGCAAATATTCTATGTCTACAATGCTTTGCATGGAGCTACTCTAGATAATTGCTCCTACTCTTAATATGTATCCAGATTGAGACTTAGAGTCATTTGGGTCGGTGTAAAAGCTTGCATCGACGTAACTCTTTACGGGGAACTCTTTATCACTTCCATAACTGAGAAATATTTCCTTAGTCCTCTTAGGTAACTAAGGATAACTTTGACTGTTGTCAAGTGATTCACTCCTGGATTACTATTGTACCCCCTTGCCAAACTCATGATAAGGTACACAATAGGTCTGGTACACAGCATATCATACTTTATAGAACCTATGACTGAGGCATATGGAATGACTTTAATTCTCTTTCTATCTTCTGTCGTGGTCGGGCTTTGGGTCATACTCGACTTTAGACCTTGTAATACAGACAAGAACTCCTTCTTTGACTGATCCACTTTGAACTCTTTCAAAAACTTGTCAAGGTATGTACTCATTGAAAAATCTTATCAAGGTCTTGATCAATCTCTATAGATCTTGATGGCCAATATGTAAGCAGCTTCACTGAGGTCTTTCTTTAAAAATCTCCTTTCAAACTCTCCTTTATGCTTTCTAGAAAATTCTACATCATTTCCGATCAACAATATGT
This sequence comes from Aegilops speltoides, assembly GCA_021437245.1. Taxonomy (NCBI): domain Eukaryota; kingdom Viridiplantae; phylum Streptophyta; class Magnoliopsida; order Poales; family Poaceae; genus Aegilops; species Aegilops speltoides. The sequence continues at coordinate 500,094,777 of CM038143.1, forward strand.
CATTCACATATACTTATCAGAAAGGTTGTAGTGCTCCCACTCACTTTCTTGTAAATACAGGCTTCTCCAAAAGTTTGTATAAAACCATATGCTTTGATCACATTATCAAAGCGTATATTCCAACTCCGAGATGCTTGCACCAGTCCACAGATGGATCGCTGGAGCTTGCACACTTTGTTAGCACCTTTAGGATCGACAAAACCTTCTGGTTGCATCATATACAACTCTTCCTTAAGAAATATCCATTTAAGGAATGCAGTTTTGACATCCATTTGCCAGATTTCATAAAATATGGCAATTGCTAACATGATTCAGACGGATTTAAGCATCGCTACAATTGAGAAAATCTCATTGTAGTCAACACCTTGAACTTGTCGAAAACCTTTTGTGACAAGTTGAGCTTTGTAGATAGTAACACTACTATCAGCGTCCGTCCATTTATTTTCTATGGCTTGCGGATCATCGGGCAAGTCCACCAAAGTCCACACTTTGTTCTCATACATGGATCCCATCTCAGATTTCATGGCCTCAAGCCATTTCGCAGAATCTGGGCTCATCATCGCTTCCTCATAGTTCATAGGTTCATCATGGTCTAGTAACATGACTTCCAGAATAGGATTACCGTACCACTCTGGTGCGGACCGTACTCTGGTTGACGTACGAGGTTCCATAGTAACTTGATCTGAAGTTTCATGATCATCATCATTAGCTTCTTCACTAATTGGTGTAGGAATCAATGGAAATAATTTCTGTGATGAACTACTTTCCAATTCGGGAGAAGGTACAATTACCTCATCAAGCTCTACTTTCCTCCCACTCACTTCTTTCGAGAGAAACTCCTTCTCTAGAAAGGTTCCGTTCTTAGCAACAAAAATCTTGCCTTCGGACTTGTGGTAGAACGTGCACCCAATTGTTTCCTTGGGGTATCCTATGAAGACACATTTCTTCGATATGGGTTCGAGCTTATCGGGCTGAAGCCCTTTGACATAAGCATCACATCCCCAAACTTTAAGAAATGACAACTTCAGTTTGTTGCCAAACTACAGTTCATACGATGTCATCTCAACAGACTTTGATGGTGCCTTGTTTAAAGTGAATGCAGTTGTCTCTAATGCATAACCCCAAAACGATAGTGGTAAATCGGTAAGAGACATCATAGATCGCACCATATCCAATAAAGTACGGTTACGACATTCGGACACACCGTTACGTTGTCGTGTTCCAGGTGGCGTTAGATGTGAAACTATTCCACATTGTTTTAAATGAAGGCCAAACTCATAACTCAAATTTTCACCTCCACGATCAGATCGTAGAAACTTTACTTTCTTGTTACAATGATTCTCCACTTCACTCTGAAATTCTTTGAACTTTTCAAATGTTTCAGACTTGTGTTTCATTAAGTAGATATACCAATATCTGCTCAAATCATCTGTGAAGGTCAGAAAATAATGATACCTGCCACGAGCCTCAACACTCATCGGACCGCATACATCGGTATGTATTATTTCCAGTAAGTCATTAGCTCGTTCCATTGTTCCGGAGAACGGAGTTTTAGTCATCTTGCCCATAAGGCACAGTTCGCAAGTATCAAATGAGTCATAATCAAGTGATTCCAAAAGTCCATCTTTGTGGAGTTTCTTCATGCGCTTTACACCAATATGACCCAAACGGAAGTGCCACAAGTATGTTGCACTATCATTATCAACTTTGCATCTTTTGGCATCAATATTATGAATATGTGTATCACTATGATCGAGATTCAGTAAACCATCAACATTGGGTGTATGACCATAGAATGTTTTATTCATGTAAATAGAATAACAATTATTCTCTGTCTTAAATGAATAACCATATTTCAATAAACATAATCTAATCATATTCATGCTTTAACGCAAACACCAAATAACATTTATTTAGGTTCAACTCTAATCTCGAAAGTATAGGGGGTGTGCGATGATGAACATATCAATCTTGGAACCACTTCCAACATACATCGTCACTTCACCCTCAGCTAGTCTCTATTTATTCTGCAACTCATGTTTCGAGTTACTAATCTTAGCAACTGAACAAGTATCAAACACCCAGGGGTTACTACGAGCACTAGTAAGGTACACATCAATAACATGTATATCAAATATACCTTTGTTCACTTTGCTATCCTTCTTATCCACCAAATATTTGGGGTAACTCCGCTTCCAGTGACCATTTCCTTTGCAGTAGAAGCACTTAGTTTTAGGCTTAGGTACAGCTTTGGGCTTCTTCACAGGAGTGACAACTTGCTTGCCATTCTTCTTGAAGTTCTCTTTCTTTCCCTTTGCCCTTTTCTTGAAACTAGTGATCTTGTTTAATCATCAACACTTGATGCTTTTTCTTGATGTCTAACTTCGTTGATTTCAGCATCACGAAGACCTCGGGAATCGCTTTTGTGATCCCTTGCATATTATAGTTCATCACGAAGTTCCAGTAACTTGGTGATGGTGACTAGAGAACTTTGTCAATCACTATCTTATCTGGAAGATTAACTCCCACTTGATTCAAGTGATTGTAGTACCCAGACATTCTGAGCACATGCTCACTAGCTGAGCTATTCTCCTACATCCTTTTAGGAGAAGTACTTGTCAGAGGTCTCATACCTCTCGGCACGGGCATGAGTCTGAAATACCAATTTCAGCTCTTGGAACATCTCATATGCTCTGTGGCGTTTCAAAACGTTTTTTGAAGTCCCGGTTCTAAGACATAAAGCATGGTGCACTAAACTATCAAGTAGTCATCATATTGAGCTAGCCAAACATTCATAACCTCTGCATCTGCTCCTGCAATAGGTCTGTCACCCAGCGGTGCATCAAGGACATAATTCTTCTGTGCAGCAATGAGGATAAACCTCAGATCACGGACCCGGTCCGCATCATTGCTACTATCATCTTTCAACTTAGTTTTCTCTAGGAACATATCAAAAACATAGGGAAACTACAACGTAAGCTATTGATCTACAACATAATTTGCAAATACTACCAGGACTAAGTTAATGATAAATTAAAGTTCAATTAATCATATTACGAAAGAACTCCCACTTAGATAGACATCCCTCTAGTCATCTAAATGATCACGTGATTCATATCAACTAAACCATGTACGATCATCACGTGAGATGGAGTAGTTTTCAATGGTGAACATCTCTATGTTGATCATATCTACTATATGATTCACGTTCGACCTTTCGGTCTGAGTGTTCCAAGGCCATATCTGCATATGCTAGGCTCGTCAAGTTTAACCCGTGTATTCTGCAGGTGCAAAACTGGCTTGCACCTGTTGTATGTGAACGTAGAGCTTATCACACCCGATCATCACTTGGTGTCTCGGCACGACGAACTGTAGCAACGGTTCATACTCAGGGAGAACACTTATACCTTGAAATTTAGTGAGGGATCATCTTATAATGCTACCGCCGTACTAAGCAAAATAAGATGCATAAAGGATAAACATCACATGCAATCAAAATATGTGACATGATATGGCCATCATCATCTTGTGCCTTTGATCACCATCTCCAAAGCACCATCATGATCTCCATCGTCACTGGCTTGATACCTTGATCTCCATCGTAGCATCGTTGTCATCGCGCCAACTATTGCTTCTACGACTATCGCTACCGCTTAGTGATAAAGTAAAGCAATTACATGGTGACTGCATTTCATACAATAAAGCGACAACCATATGGCTCCTGCCAGTTGCCGATAACTCTGTTACAAAACATGATCATCTCATACAACAATTTATATCACATCATGTCTTGACCATATCACATCACAACAAGCCCTGCAAAAACAAGTTAGACGTCCTCTACTTTGTTGTTGCAAGTTTTACGTGGCTGCTACGGGCTTCTAGCAAGAACCGTTCTTACCCATGAATCAAAACCACAATGATTTTTCGTCGTGTGCTATTTTGACCTTCAACAAGGACCGGCCGTAGCCAAACTCGATTCAACTAAAGTTGGAGAAACAGACATCCGCCAGCCACCTGTGTGCAAAGCACGTCGGTACAACGAGTCTCAAGAACGCGGTCATGTAATGTCGGTCCGGCCCGCTTCATCAAACAATACCGCCGAATCAATGTAAGATGTTGGTGGTAAGCAGTATGACTATTATCGCCCACAACTCTTTGTGTTCTACTCGTGCATATCATCTACGCATAGACCTGGCTCTGATACCACTGTTGGGGAACGTAGCATGCGATTTCAAAAAATTCCTACGATCACGCAAGATCTATCTAGGAGATGCACAACAACGAGAGGGGGAGAGTGTGTCTACGTACCCTCGTAGACCGAAAGCGTAAACGTTATGTTAACGCGGTTGATGTAGTCGAACATCTTCACGATCCAACCAATCTAGCACCTAACGTACGACACCTCCGGGTTCAGCACACGTTCAGCTCGATGATGTCCCTCGAACTCTTGATCCAGAAGAGGGTTGAGGGAGAGTTTCGTCAGCACGACAGCGTGATGACGGTGTTGATGATGTGATCCGCGTAGGGCTTCGCCTAAGTACTACGATGATACTATCGGAGGAGTAAACGGTGGAGGGGGGCACCACACACGGCTAAGACAATGTTGTACCTTTGGGGTGCCCCCTGCCCCCGTATATAAAGGAGGGACGAGGAGGCCGGCCACCAGGGGCGCGCCAAGGGAGGGGGTCCTACTAGGACTCCACTCCTAGTAGGATTCGCCCCCCCCCCCAATCTTTTTTTCCTTCTTACGGAGGTGGAAAGGGGGAAGGAGAGGGAGTAGGAGAAGGAAAGGGGGGTCGCGCCCCTTTCTCTAGTCCAATTCGGCCTCCTCCCTTGTGGGGGCGCATCAGCCCCTTGTGGGCTGGTTAGCCTCCCTCCCATGGCCCATATGGCCCATATCTTCCACCGGGGGGTTCCGGTAACCCTGTCGGTACTCCGGTTTGTTCCCGATACACTACGGAATCCTTCCGGTGTCCGAATACCACCTTCCAATATATCAAAATTTACCTCTCGACCATTTCGAGACTCCTCGTCATGTACGTGATCTCATCCGGGACTCCGAACAAACTTCGGTCATCAAAAACACATAACTCATAATACAAATATCAAACGTTAAGCGTGCGGACCCTACGGGTCCGAGAACTATGTAGACATGACCGAGACACATCTCCGATCAATAACCAATAGCGGAACCTGGATGCTCATATTGGCTCCTACATATTCTACAAAGATCTTTATCGCCCAAACCGCACAACAAACATACGGTGTACCCTTTGTCATCGGTATGTTACTTGCCCGAGATTCGATCATCGGTATCATCATACCTTGTTCAATCTCGTTACCGACAAGTCTCTTTACTCATTCCGTAATGCTTCATCCCGCAACTAACTCATTAATCACATTGCTTGCAAGGCTTATATTGATGAGCATTAACGAGAGGGCCCAGAGATACCTCTCCGATACACAGAGTGACAAATCCTAATCTTGATCTATGTCAACCCAACAAACACCTTCAGAGACACCTGTAGAGCATCTTTGTAATCTCCCAGTTTCGTTGTGACGTTTGATAGCACACAATGTGTTCCTCCGGTGTTCTAGAGTTGCATAATCTCATAGTCAGAGGAACATGTATAAGTCATGAAGAGAGCAATAACAATAAAACTTATCGATCATTATGCTAAGCTAACGGATGGGTCTTATCCATCACATCATTCTCTAATGATGTGATCCCGTTCATCAAATGAAAACACATATCTTTGGTCCGGAAACATAACCATCTTTGATTAACGAGCTAGTCAAGGAGAGGCATACTAGGGACACTTTGTTTTGTCTATGTATTCACACATGTATCAAGTTTCCGATTAATACAACTCTAGCATGAATAATAAACATTTATCATGATATAAGGAAATATAAGTAACAACTTTATTATTGCCTCTAGGGCATATTTCCTTCACCGACTACCAAGACCAATCAGCAAGCCAGCTCTGCCCGAAGCCGCCATCGTTGCCAGACAAGAAGCCGCGCAAATCAAATACATCGCCAGACGGGCACCTGCTCGGCCGCAATGGTGCAAGCGTCCAGCCCATGGAACGCACAAACAGGATCCAAAGTTCTTCCAGGCGACGCCCCAAAGAGGGAATTAGCGATGATGCCGACGTTGTCGCCCGACCTAGCCAGGCCTTAGGCTTTTGCCCGAAGAACTAGATCCAAGGGTCTGCAAAATGGGTGGACTCCACGGCGGCGCCTCAAAGGAGGTGAAACAACGTCCATAGATGCCGACGCCATCGGTCGGCAAGATCCCAACAAGCTTTTGCCCAGAGCATCACCCAAACCCACACCCCCACGGACAGCACCTTCGCTAGCCCGCACACCTCCCACGGAGCCACCGTGCCATGACCAACTATGAGCCACCACAATCCTTGCCGTTGGTCAGAAAAAACCAGCGAGCCAGATCTAGCAGCCTCCCGAGCTAAGACGTCGAAGAAGAACCAAAGCCGACACAATGCACATCGCACTGGAGAGCCAGGAAGGCAGACTGCCGCCCAAATGCACCAAGCAGGCGAGCTGCCACCAGAAGTAGCGGTCACCACCAACGCAGACCCAACAGAGCTCCAGCCGAAGCCTCCAGCCGCCTGCTTCGTGCCGTGGGATGGAGGAAACGCGCAGCCGGAGCTCACGCCGCACAGATCGGGAAGGGCCCGAGCCTCCCCGTCACCGACAACACCAACGTGCGTGATGAATCCCGCCAGCGCAGCGCAGCCACTGTGAGCGGGCGCGCCATGCATCGCCGCCCACATAGCAAGCGCGTCCCGAAGAGTGCCGCCACCACCAGCCCGAGGCCGCCGCCTCGGCAGACGTGCTCTGCCGCGCAGGGACGACCGGATATCCCCATCCCCCTTCACCGCGGCAAGGCCTGGCGGTGGGGCTAGATTTTCCCCTGGGCCGCCAGAGCTAGGCGACACGGAGCCGGGTTACGACACCAGTTTTTTTTTACTGTTATAACTTATGACGCTCAAAAGTGACGTGACGCCGTGACGGCCCCAATTCCTACCAGCAAGAATTAAAAGTAGAGTTATGGTCTCATTGATAACAATAGTTATATTATCCTGCCAGCAAGGAGCGGAGGAAAACAAATGGCGCAGGTGTTGATCCAGGGGCTTTTCTCTCTTTTCCATTTCAAATGTTGTGTTTAATGATAAAAATAAGAAGATCACACGCAATGCTGAATGTGCAGGCATCATAATAGCGGCAAAAGACGAGCGCCTACCTGCATACCAACATATTTGCATATGCACGCAGCTTTCCTTGGGAACTATCAGATGGCACATTGGCACACAGGCAAACACGCAAAAGGCATCCAAAATAATTGTCGCAGCCTTGGTTCAAGTCGACACTTATTTTTGAAACGAAGGTACTTCCTCTGTAAACTAATATAAGATCTTTTAGATACATGATTTATCAATGAACCAAGCCACTTGCAAGTTGCAAATGCTGCCGGGGCCGCTTTTCCGCTGCTGATTCGGACAGGCGTCAGCGTGCGTGCGTGCGTGCATGCACCCGTGCAGCCATCCATCCATCGCCGTCTGCCCGCGACGAGAGACCAGACCACACTGTCGGTACTGCACACCATACTCTTTTCTTCTTCATTCAAAACTCCCTTTCTTTTCCCAGCTGAAACTCACAGGATATTATTGTTTTCTGGAACACCCACAGACCGCACGACGCCGACGTGACACGGAAAAGGGCAACTCCACGTACGCAGCGGTGCAGTTCAGTACAGAAAGGGAGCACCCCGAAAAAGAGACTGGATCATTTTCCAAAGTGAAGAGATCGGATTAGTTTACAGAGCAAAAGGGCATCGCGTGCATGCATGCCCACGTTGCCGCACGCAACTGTACGAACCACAGGAGGAGGATATATTACAAGTGGAGTCCAGTTTTCTAACCAGCAGAATGTTTTTCCGGTGCTGATAATGCATGCCCACTTTCTTTCTCCTTCTTGCATTTTCATGTTATTTTTCCCCTCTCCAGCAGATAAACGTGTGGATTGGCAACGCTCGTATATGTCGAGGTCCAACCAACACGAGGTCTAAAATACAACTCCATTTTGTCGGTACAAGAGCCAAAACATAACACATACTCCCTCCGTCCGCAAATACTTGTCATCAAAATGAATAAAAAGAGATGTATCTAGAACTAATATACGTCTAGATACATCCCCTTTTATTCATTTTGATGACAAGTATTTCCGGACGGAGGGAGTACTACAACCGTGGTGGACATTAGTCTCTGTGCCTCTCTGGAGGGAGTCTGGAGAAAACTGATAATCCATTTCGCAGCAAATGTCTACTTGCCGAATCTATTAGCCACCGCTGGTTCCATCAGTGTGTTCCAGACCTGCCAAATATGCAAGGGTGTTCAGTAATTGTGTGAATGGGCAAAAAAAAGACAAAGCTCAGACAGACCAAGGATACGGGCAGCATTGTGCTTACTTTGAGCTTGCCTTTTGATCCTCCGCATGCTAGCAGGAAGGGGCTATCGTTCGAAAACGATACCGAAAATATAGCTCCCTGGAGATCAGAAAGTTGGGTGAACAACATAGTAATCAGAGTAATTCCTCCTAAATACTCCCTCCGTCTGAAAATACTTGTCATCAAAATGGACAAAAAAGGATGTATCTAGAACTAAAATACTTCTAGATATATCCCCTTTTATTCATTTTGATGACAAGTATTTCCGGACGGAGGGAGTATAAAGAACGGTTTCACTTGAGTGTGCGTACAAGGTTTGGATTCAGTGAAGCGACGCATGAAGGCTGGTTGTTCGACAGATCCCAGAGCTTCACCTGCGTTCAGAGATATGTATGTTAGCAACCGGTTGGATTCAGTGTCGGAAGTGTTATTGGCTTCTTCGTAATGCAAAGTTCGCACCGTGTTATCAGTTGAACCTGTCGCAAGGAGCTGCAAGAGGAAACAGCACATCATCAGTAATTCGGTTTATGTGGCTGCATCTTTTTTTGACCACACCTGGTATAACAATTGTACTCCCTCTGTTCGGAATTACTCGTCCAAGAAATGAATGTATCTAGATGTATTTTAGTTGTAGATACATCCACTTTCGAGACAAGTAATTCCGAACGGAGGGAGTAACATACATTGGGGGTAGATGGGGTGAAGGATATTGAAGAAACAGCCTTGTCGTGTGCGTGCAGAGTAAACATGGGCTGGCCGCAATTTGAATGCGATGAAGCTGTCCGCGTATCAAACGCTTGAACCGTCCCATTTTCAAGACTAACCTGCAAGACCCAGTTGCCACATTACTATTATATCGAGTGAATCAGAATCATAAATTCATTCTGCGATTACGACTTGGCGAATAGCTGCAGAGAATCAAATATTTTGCGACATACAATTGAGAGATGGAACTGGTTTGAACTCTCGTCGAGTCTATACTCTATAGTCCATTAGTACTACATCCTACTCAAAACATGTTGCTTCATAATAAAAAGCATGGACTCTATTAATCTGGATTTCAATCATATTGTTTCCTAATGGAAACTTCATCCCTTCAAGTTTAGCCAAAGTCAGAAATTTCCAATAAGCGGGTTTCAGGATGTGTACAGAACAATGAAATCGCTTACCACAAACTTGTGTTCATTGTGTGGATCACAAGCTAAGCTTTCCACATCTGCTTCGACGGACCATTTATGACAACTTTGTCCATCACCTCTCATGTCAGTCTGTAAAATGTTACCAGCATAAGTTCAGTGGATGGAAGTACAAAATATACAAAAATAAATTAATAAGTACTCCCTCTTCAACAAGAATGTAAAATTAACACTGAACTGCATCTCAAAATATCTGCTGTAACGCAACAGAACAAGAATGCCAAAAAAATTGGCGCGTACAAGAATGCCAAATTAACATGTCATCTTCACCGTGCAAGAGAAGAGACTAAGGAGGCTCTCAAGACGAATCCCAAGAAATAAGAAATATGTTATATAGTTATTGGTTACTCATATATAACTGGGTGTTGTCCACGGCTCAATTACACAGCACAGATGAGATTAGTAATTGCTGACATGCTAGAAATCAGCATGATGCTTAGAATCTGACCAACAGCCAAAACACATCATGAGCAGCAGCAGAAATTTCAGGAATAAAAAATTACATAATGGCTCACAAAATCCATTACCATGGCAACTGATCTATCAAAAGATCCACTGAGAAGAACTTCAGGTGACCTCCAAGCAACTGACTGAACCTAAATGTTGTGGGAAGGGAAATTTAACTTAATACGCCACCATAAACTTTCGGAGTGATATATACAGAAGTCAAGAAGAAGAATGTAACATTACCTTGCCATCATGATGTTGCAGTGTGCGATCACATTTACCGGTATATAAATCCCAAACTTTTATAGTTTTGTCTGCACTTGCACTAGCTAGAGCGTTCCTGAAGTTCATAAGGAGTCATCAGCAGGGGTTCAATAAGTGAACAGACAGCAAGAGAGGCACCACTCAAGTTGAAACATAAACGCACCTCACCACCGCATTCCACGCAAGTCCGAGCACAGAACTTCTGTGGCTACCCTCCTTGTATTTTTTTCCCTACACATGACATGCGGAATGAATAATGTAGCTAGGATTTCAAGGAAACGAATGAACGCTCACCTGCGCAACAATGAAATATTAGTAGCATACCTTTTCCCCCTTAACATTTTCTTTGTTTTTTAAAAGTCCTCCTAGCACAATATGTGGTTTGACCTCATCAACCTGTGGAACAACAAAACATAAATTTCTCTGAAGAAAAACAACTCATGGTCGTATGAAGTAATAGTCTGGTATGTTTCTGAGAACATTACAATATCCAAGTTCCATATTTCAATTGCAGGATCCATGGTTCCAACAGCAACGAAATTCCCTGTAATGAGGAATAGAATAATTCTTCATTTATTTATTTAACAGACACAAAGCAGCACTCTTTGCTTCTTAAAACTCAAGTGATACCAATTTTACCTTCTTTCTTGGCATCCTTGAAGTTAAAATCCATCCAAGCCGTGCAGAGTGGAAAATCTGAGAGAGGGACCTCATGATGAACATACATATTAAGATCCCCGTCCTCCAATTCTTCCACTATACTAACCTGTCATAGATAATAAAGGTTTACATGTCACATGTTACATGCATATAACCGGGCATACATACTATATGAGCGTAATGTCCAGCACAGAGAGGGAAATACAGGGTTAAAATGTGAAATAAGCGCATTCGTATCCAGACACTCTCTTGTGCTGGACATTAACTAAATTTGAGAATGCAAATTTATTCAGTCCAACCACAATAATGCTCCACATAAAGGTTTCCCATTTGTATTCTTGATAGAAGAAGACTATCAAAATCAGAACAAAAGAACGGCAACGACATTTTTAGCAAATGCAGAGAAAAAGAGATGCTAACACGACACGTGCCTGAAGAGAATTGAACTCATCCTCGTTGTGTGCACAAACAATCAGCATATCAGTAGGTTTGATAGTCATGTCTTCAATCTCCTCCTCATCCTCATCACCATCATCATCCTAATAAAGCAGAGAAGGTGGCTCATTCACCTACAATGTAATGCTGATGCCACCACCAAGAACAAAAAAAATAACAATACTGTATCTTTTTCACGGCAAGAGAAAGCATACTGACATCGTTGTTCCTGATGAGATGAGGGTCCTCTTCGTTGTTCTCATAGTACAAATCCCCCCTCCCGGTACTGACAAGCTCAGGCTCTGACGCAAAATACAAGTTGCAGTCCAAGCATCAGCCACACGAGACAAGACCTGATCGAATTCGCTGCCAAGGGGGCAGGGCAGCAGGAGCACCTACCGTCGTCCTCGTCGTCGTAGTCCTCCATGTGCAGCTCCTCGAGCCCATCGGAGACACTGCCTCCCGGGCCGGTCTTCCCGAGCGCCTCGGCGGCGGCCTTGGCCTGGGCGACATCCTCACTGTCCTCCTCGTCGGGGCCGTCGACCTCCATCTCACCATCGTTGTCGTCGGCGGCGTCACTGTCATCATTTCTGCTAGCAAAATGGACGTCATGGCAGTGGGTCGACGCGACAGGGGCGAAACAGAGAGAGGGAAGCGCGCGGTTGCGAGGCGAGGCTCACTCTGTCGCGAGGGCGATGCTCCTCATGGCCTCGTCGATCTCCTCCTGCGTAGGAGGGTCCGCCTGGATGGGTGCGCTCCTGGCGGCGCCCCTGGGCACCCAGGACATGGACGAGATCATCTCCGGCGCGCCCGGCTTGGTGGCGCGAGCAAGCGGCGGTGGAGTGAGATGGGGGGACAGGGGTTTGCTTCTTTTTTCGCCAGGGAAAAAACGAGGGTTTTGTTGCTAGTCGGCTCGGGGGCGGCAGCTGGGCTTTTATTGCACTAGGCCGCGCGGGGCGGTGTGCTATGCCGTGTGACCCAGCCCACCTGGATGGGCCTGGTTTTGTTCTTGTCTCGTCTCTCTTTTGTCGAAATCACTAATTAAGGAGTACTTCTTTCAAAGATCACTCTCATGTCCTCAGGTTGCGACAAATGATGCATTGCATTTGCGTCACTTGTCTTAACATGGGAGTTTTTCTTTTTTTTTTGTACATCTGTTTATTCAAAACGTTTTATCTCTTAAATCGTGTGTCCAAATCTTGAATCATTGTCACCATTAGATTTCTCACGTTGAGATCTTCAAAATTAGATTCCATGTTGATAGGTTTTGACGGTTTTCTTTTCACAAAAAAAGGATAAAAAAACTAGACGGGAAAACCAAATAGGGAGCATTTTTTTCTCATTCCGAAAGAGGCACGGCTCGTGAAAGCACAACCGTGCCTCTTGCGGAAACAAAATTGTGCCTCTCATTAAAGGAAAAAAATTGAAAATGCGTTTTTTTAGTTTTCGAGAGGCACACAACCGTGCCTCCCACGGAAGCAAAACCACGCTTCTTTTTTTTGCAGGAAAAAAACGTGTTTTTTTCGTTCCTGAGAGGCATAGCCGTGCCTCTCGTGAAAGCACGACCGTGACTCTCACGGAAGCAAAACCACACTTCTTTTTTTGCAGAAAAAAAACATGTTTCTTTCCGTTTCTCGTGAAAGCACGACCGGCTCTTATGGAAGCAAAACCGTACCTTTTGCGAAAGAAAAAAAATTGAAAATACGTTTTTTTCCAAAAGGCATGGCTCTCAGCAAAACCATGCCTCTGACGGAAGAAAAAAAAAACACGTTTGTTTCCTGTTTTTGGGAGGCATGGTTGTGCCTCCCGCCGAAGTAAAAAAAATACGTGTTTTTTAGCAAAAAAAATAATTTTTTTTGTCCAAGAGCTAAGAAAGACCGGTGAAAAATCAAAAGATAAAAAAACTAATAAAAAACCATTTAAAAGCCAAAAACAAGTGCGAAAAATAAAATAAAAATCCAAAAGAAGCGCACACACGTGACGGCGGCTGCTCTCAGCCCACCCAAATAATCGTTGGGAGGCTTTCGAAGGAGCGCCCGCCAACGTGTTGCCCCCCTCTTTTGTTGGTCCTTCTCCTAGAGTTCTTCTCGGCCTGCCGTGTGCTAGGTGAGTGCGCTGCCATGCCAAGATTGGATCGAGTGTTTCTAAAAAATAAAAGATCGAGTAGGACACGCCCGAACCGAACAGGAACAGCCGTGCCAATCGCGTGCTCGGGAAGATCCTCGGCGGCGTGGGCAGCGCAGACGCAGTGTGGCTACTGGCTGGCGGGCGCAGGCGGCTCCGCCTCCAGGCTCCATGCATGCATATGTGCGCGGGCAACGTGGCGGCGCACCACGGGCGAGTGGAAAGAAGGATGCTGCTTCCGGGCGGCCAACCCGGGGACGGCACCGGACGGAGAGCGATTGATTGCCCACCGGACGGACCACCATTTCTCTCGTGCAGTGCATGGTTGCCGTCGGGATCATGGAGAAACTGCAGGGATCCAACTCCCAACTCCAAGTGCTGACTGCTGCCTCCACTGGCTCCTGTCCCCGAAGTGGCAGCATGCGTATTATTCCTGCAGTTAGTATCACTCGTTTGATTGTTTCGTCCCTGTATGTATGCATGTATGTAGTGCTGTACGTACCAACCTCAGATACAATTACGCATTCACGCGTGTACAGGACCATGGACTCGATCGGCCAGAAACCAGTCACATCCTGCGTATCTCCGGCCACCGAGATGATTTGGACAGATGGAATCCACCCCCGGGATTTAGTTACCACGCATCTGATCGATCGATTCAGCGAGAAAAATTAACCAGCGGCCAAAAGAGACCGGCAATCAGGCGTCGAGTTTTCACTTCGCCTTGTGTCATTTCGTGGGCTTGGCCGGACGCTGAAATGTGCATATGTGACACCCGAAAGTCAAGAAAAAAGATATGCTGTAGTACGTAGATGCCATGTTCGATACGGAGTTACTTCACGCGTTCAATCTTTTGTGTCCATTTTTGTACGATCCTGTGGCTTTATATACGTGATGAATTACATGAATGGCCCTGGTTGTGTGTCGCACCGAAATCGTACCCAAAAAATCGGTTATGTAGCGGCTTTGATTTGTTTGTCGTATGCTTGGAGCGGCACCACAAAGTCAGCAAGAAAGAAATGGGTCACCGAGGTTGAACGGCCGGGGGTTGGATGGATGCAAACCTCGATATGTGTGTGGAATCATTTCATTTTCTTTCTAGTTTTTCTTCTCCAGCCTCTAGGATAACAAGTGTAGCGATGGCTACGCTGATATTCACCTATCCATTTGGAACTGGCAAGGGATAAGTCAACTGAAAATTCAATTTGGTTCAGTCGTCCGATGCAAAACCAGCGATCAGGATTCCTTTTCAACCACCAACTCCCCGAGTTCTTTTTCTACTAACCATCCCTTGTACCATAGGCCGAATCGCCAGCCACCACCGTCCACGGCCGGCGGGGCTCCCGCCCCAGCTTCGTCGCTCTGTCCTTCCTTCAACCGTCATCCACCATCGTGTGGCGGCCACCCCCGACCATCCCTCTAACACCGGTAATGATAAAAAAAAAAATTAGGTCAACCGGCTCCACCCGCACATCCTTAAGATAGATAATGAGGTCATCCGCCTGCCACTGTAAGAGCATCTCTAGCAGAGCCCTTAAAATGGCAAACTGTAAAGTTGGGATACGGGTCGGAAAAAAATGCATTTTAAGAGTTTATTTTAGCTACGGCCGAATAGATACTGTAAAACAAACTGTAAAAGTGAGATAAAGAGCTCCTTCCTCTAGTCCGCCGCCACCGCTCTTCCCCAAGCCGCCACGCCCGCGCGCTTCGCCGCCTCGTCGTCGCGCCCATCATCACCACGCCGTGCCCGACCTCGCCCGCCACGCCCGTCGCCTCTCAGAGCCGCCTTGCTCTATTGAAAGCCCGAGCCGTGCCCCTTTGCCTGTCGCGTCGGGAGGATTCCGACGGCTAGGCTGAGGTCATGGGAGGCCACGGCGATGTCAAGCTCGTCCAATTCGAACCGGCAACAATCGATTGCGGCGTCTAGCGGCCTTTTCCAGTGTGCGGTGATGAATTTCGGCGAGTTTAGGGCGGATTCCGGCAAACTCCGCGGCGGCGTGTTTGCTCCGACGAGGTTTGACCGGTATACGGGGCCCCGTAGGTTCGGCCTTCCAACCTCCAAACATAAGGGTTTCGGGTGTGCATTTTCAGTGGCCCTTAAAAATTTTACGGGTTGGACCACTTTTCTGGACACTTGTTTCGACCATGTAAAACACAAAAATTATAAGGGTTTGACCACTTATATGGGGTCTGCTAGAGATGCTCTATGATAGACCCAGAGGGCTTCTTTGGCAATCTCCTTCCTTCCCTCAGGCGAGCTCCTTCCTTACCTTCGACCGTCCCTTCCCGCACGCGCGAAATTCAATTGACCCAGATTCTAAACTACTCACAAGTAGCTAAAGTGTACTCGTTTGGCACTCGTTGTAGATCTTTTTTTATTCCCAGGTTTGCTATTAAGCATTCGTATGAAAAATTTCAACGTGTTTCATTAAATTTTTGCAAAGCGTCGCCCCAAAGTCAAGAAAAGGCCCCAGCGCCGTCAAGGAGGCCACATCAGGATGAGATGGTGCCGATGACGACGTGGTGGGCCGTGATGTCGCAGGGGAAGGTGAGCAAAAGGCTTAACTGGTTCAAGGGGGCGGGTGCAGCGAACGGGGGTGCAAGGATAATTGTAAGCGTGAAGAACGTTGGGGTTATCGGGTTGGCCAAAGGCGGCAGAGGCACCGCAATGACTCGGGTAGAGCGGGGCAGTGTGGCTCGTGCAGCGGCGCTAACGATCATGGATGGTGGGAGCCGGCAGTTCAGTAAACCTCGGAGGGGGATCAACGGGTCGACACTGGAGGAGAAATAAGGAGACTGCAATCTGTTGGATACAGATCAGATGGTGGAAGATAGTTTGATTGAACAAAATAAAACTCAGGCGACTGTTAGGCAGTCGACACCTTTTTGTTCTTATATACGCTCTGCCTGTTCGTTTTCCATCAAAGTGTCTCCGGTCCATGTCCAAACAAAAAAGTGTCTCCGGTCAATGGATAGTGCAAATTCGATATTGCCGCCGCTCCACCAGCCACATGTCTGGATTGATCGAGTCGGTATCGTTGCATCTGTTCCACGCGCTGCAAGAATTGATCGATCAGTTGGACTACCACTGCACCTCCACGCGGTGCTAGATGCCATGGTCGTGTCAGGGAACAGCACGTGAACAGTGAGCGTTGGGGCGGCCTGGCCATGACATGACATGCCGTCGCGAAAGGTGAAAGTCGAAGTGCTATATCTGTCGTTGAAGGAGTATGGGCATGTTTGGTTCATAACTAACTTTGTCAGAACTAACCTTAGCAAAGTGTGGTGGCTGCCACAAAAAGTGTGGCTAATAAAATGATCACCACAAGTGTGGCAAGATTTGGCAAAAAATTAAGCATATGACATGTGGGCCATATAACTAGAAAAGTGTGGCAAGTCACAAGTGTGACAATAAACCAAACACATGTCTAAGGTGTTGTGGGATGACTAAGGTTAGGCGTGGCAACCTTAGGCTGGGAACCAAAAAAAGCCCCTATATGCTGACGGCCGGCCGTCTACTGTTCGGCCGTATGGTTGGTGCCCTGCCAGTTGGGGTGCCCGGCAACCCCCGTCGTTTGCCTCTCGCCGGTCGCCCGCAGATTGGTCGTCCTTCGCGCGCGTCTGCATGCCGTCGATCGTCGAACAATTTGTGCATGTCTGCCGCAGGTTGGAGTCGGTGGAATGGAGTATCTTCACAAGTTGACAGCCACCTGCCCAGGTTCAGAGTGGAATACATGGGTGCGCACGCATCTCGAAACGGAATCATACTACGGCATACGTATATAACGCTCTCAAGTCTCAGTGGATGCCTTTTTTATTATTATGGAAAAGTCTCAACGGATGTGCTTGGATATCTTTTCTATCAGTGAAAGAACCAATTCAACTTATTAGGCTGTCGGGCGAGGAATACAGGTCCAGGTTAGTAGTTAGTTAGGCCCAGATGAATGAAAGGGCTTTTATTCAGAACCAAACCAGTTTGTGTTAAGCCAGGTGCGCCATCCTGTTTGACTGGATGCTACCTCCAAACTCCAAGCAGGGTTGCAATGCATGGCATGTGGAAACTGCAGTGATCAACTATTGAGCCCCGAGTGGTGGCTGCGTCTGAGGTGGGTGCTGCGTCCACATGCTCTTGTCTCCGCAGTGGCAACCGAACTGAAATACTCATTCCACTTCTTACACTTGTTTCTCACGGCACTCACCCGAGGATCACATCTCGGAAACGGGAGGAAAAAAGATAGATGAACAGGGCCACTGGCTACGGTCTACCTCAGCAACTATGCATGCGCTGTGCATATATCCTGCCTGACTTTGATCGATCCGCTCCCGATCCTATTTAACCTGTCCTGATGCATCGCAGCACGTCACCGCCATGAAACAGAGTAAACGAAAGCATCTTTTTCCAACGCGTTGGACGGAGGTAAACCATATATAAGATGTTTTTAGCATTTTGCGGAATTAGATGTACGTAGACACATTTTGTTTAATTATTCACACATTTCAATCCGTATGTAGTTTACACTGTAATATCAAAAACATCTACTCCCTCCGTCTAGGTGTGTAAGTCATCTTAGACTGCGCACTGCGACCAAGGTGGAGTAGAAAACGAGAGAACTTAATGTTTTTTTGTTAATTAATAACATTGCATGCAATGAACTGACCACTGCATGTCGTGTTTGTTGTCTCAAGTCATTTAAAGTATTCATGGCTCACATCTCTTATTGGTTGATATGTCATGAAACAAGAAACGAGATGAGAGTTAATGTACCGCGCCTAAGTGTTTTGAGAATATTTGGTTTTCGTAAGATGACTTACACACCTAGACGGAGGGAGTAATATTTGTGAACAGAAGGGGTAGGAAACAAATTAAAGGCTCAAGGAGAGGCATGTCGCATGCATGCGTTAATTTGGACACACATGAAATCCCGACGTAGCACCCATCGCATGGGTCTATTTCTTCTTGGGTTATTTATGCTGTTGATCACCGCCGGCCGGTCTCATGCAGCAAGTTAATGAGATCAAGACAGATTGGCGATATATTAAACGTCGAGTTTTCTTACGTTTTTACTCCCTCTTTCTTTTTTTGAGAAAGACTACTTTTTTACTTTTTGATTGAGTAACTGGACGTGCAATTTTTGGATAGAAGAATTGGACACGCATGAGCATGCATGTCATCAGAAACCAAAAAAAGAAAGAGAGTGAACATAAAATATCTGTCCAAAACTGATCGGTGGAACCGGTTGTTGTGGGTTGGATGCCAAGTTTGATCGTGTCATGCTTGGAGCGACGCTGATTGGGCAGCAGACCGCACGTTACATTTCTAAGTATTTCTTTTTTTGCAGTAGAGAACAGCTGCACATTTATGCCGATGGCTACGCGGCTACACCGACGGACGTACGTTATCCGTTTGGAAACTACGATCCACGGGCATTTCATTCCAGATATTCTTTCTCATCAGGTTTCCTCCTGATCTTTTAGCGGCCCCTCGCGTTCTCACGGGCCGTGACAACTGTCCGGGGTCATACGTGTGCCGAATATCTGTGTCCGTCGGGGCTGTGGATGAGCTCGGATTTTGCGTGTCCCTGTCACGACGCTGTTTTTTTTTTGAATTAAAACGAAATTTTATTCATTATCAATAACCAATACATCGTTTGTGAGAAACGTTACAATTTCAGTAATAGGCTCCTCAAACCAATCCGAAGTCGGAAAAAACCTAGCTAATCTAGCAAGTTCATGTGCTACTTTATTTGCCTCTCTATTACAATGTTCGAATTTAGCCATGATAAAATCACAAGCATAGTGATAGCAGTCATCGAAGATTGCCGCCGCCGCTCCCGTTGACTGTCCTCCGTCCTGCATGGTCTCAATCACCTCCAGATTGTCAGAGTTGATGATTAGGCGATTACATCCAGCCCTTTGCGCTAAATTTAGGCCAAATTTGAGAGCTAAGGCCTCTGCCATGAGAACATCCGCGCAATAGTCTATCTTTCCATTCCCTCCTGCAATAAACCTACCTTTGTCGTCTCTCAATACTGCCCCCATCGTACCCTCCAACAGGTCGTGGTCAAAAGAGGCATCAACATTGAGTTTCACAAAGCCCCTAGAAGGACATTGCCAACCCCCCTTTTTCATGGACGCCTTTGAAGATGATGCGTTTACAAAATTATATGTAAGAGCTATGATCCCCATTGAGATTTGAGTCGCATTTTGAGTTAGTTCCTTGTGCACTAATTTCCTTCTTTCCCACCATAGATACCAAGCTGAGATAGCTATCATTTCTCGAACATTTTCGTACCCCATAATGCACAGATTTTGATCTGGAAGGAGTAATAGGTATTCCAATGTTGCCTCTCCAGCACGATCAATCTCACAAGCTCTCTCAATAATCAAATCCAACCCTAGCCTTTTCCAAACCTCCTTCGCTTTTCTACAAAGGAAAAGCAAGTGCTTCGTATCTTCTACACCCTGAGAGCAGGTAGGGCAAGAGGGTGAGACCTTCATGTGCCTATTAGTGAGTGTTGCCCGACATGGGAGAGTGCCATGTAGTGTCCGCCATACAAAATTTTTGACTTTAGCCGGACAAGATAACTTCCATATCTGACACCATATAGGGTTAGGTGTGCTTCGTCCCATCCCGTTGGAATATTTTAGTTTGCTCCCATACTGATAGTTCCACTCCACAGAGTAAGCAGACCGTACTGAAAACATACCATTTTTCGTATAACTCCAGGCAATAAAATCTGTCATATTATGTTGTGAAATTGGGATTGAAAGAATTCGTTGTGCATCAATGGTCCACATAGTTTGTCTAATCAGGTCCTCATCCCAATTGTTGGAGACCGGGTCAATCAAATCTACGACTTTTGATAACAAGTGGGTAACAATCTTCCTAGTGGCACAATTTGGGATCCAGGCATCTTCCCAAATGTTGATGTTATGTCCATCCCCCACTCGCCAAATATAACCTCGCTTGAGAGTAGTGATGCCTTCCATAATACTTTGCCATGTGAAGGAAGCACCATGCTTTGGCTTGGAGTTCAGCAAATCACCATTAGGATAGTACTTGGCCCTTAAAAGAGTAGCACACAGGGAGTCGGGATTATCAAGGAGACGCCATGCCTGTTTTGCAAGCAAAGCCAAGTTGAAACAGTGGATGTCACGGAATCCCATTCATCCTTGGTTTTTTGGTACACACATTTTCCACCAGGCCATCAATGCATCCTCTTCGGTTCTCCTCGTCTCCCACCGTAAATGCGCCATCGCGTCAATGATTCCTTTACAAATCTTTTAGGAATTTTAAAGACCGACATTGCATAGGTAGGTATGGCTTGGATTACCGCCTTTAATAGGATCTCCTTCCCCGTGAAAGTAATTTTTCCTTCCAACCACTAATTCTCTTAACAATACGTTCAATTAAAAAGCTAAAGTAGTCATTTTATCAACACCCACATTTCTTTGGTAAGCCCAAATATTTATCGGTGAGAGCCTCCGTCATTATATTTAGCGTTGTACACAATTGTTCTCGATCTCTACCTTTGTATTAGGGCTGAAGAAAATCTTGGATTTTTCAACGCTTACTACTGTCCCGACGCCGCACAATATAAATCTAGTGCTGATTTCAGTTTTACCGCATTATGTTGGTTGGCTTTCATTAATATCAATGAGCCGTCCGCAAAGAGAAGATTTGTGATGGCGGGCGTCTCTCTGACTTTAACTCTGATATGTCTCCATTCTCTTGACATGCGCAAGCAAGCAGTCAATCCTTCTGTGCACAGCAAAAAAAGGTATGGTGATAAAGGGTCCCCCTGTCTCAACCCTCTCGTAGGTTTAAATCTCTCACTTTCCTCTTCATTGATCCTTACTTTGTATTTTACGGTTGAGACGCATTGCATAATCAAGTTAACCCACTCACGACGAAAACCCAATTTCAATATTATCTCCTTCAAAAAGGTCCACTCAACTCTATCGTAGGCTTTGTGCATATCTAGTTTTATAGCACACAAGCCCTCTCTACCCTCTCTTTTGTTCTTGATTGTGTGAAAGCATTCGTAGGCCACTAAAATATTATCCGTTATCAACCTGCCCGGTACAAATGCACTCTGTGTTGGGCTAATAATTTCTGGTAAAAAACCCTTCAATCGAGAAGCCACCATTTTTGCAATTATTTTATATAGCACATTACATAAGCTGATCGGTCTAAATTGGGTTACCTTCTCTGGTGTTACCTTCTCTGTCACGACGCTGTTGTTATGTTCGTCGGTGCTTGTCTTTGGAGAGGGTTTTGCATGCCGGTTGATGTTGGCGCTGCGTACGTGTTCCTGCCGTGCTGCATGCCCAAAGGAAGGAAAGGCGGGAAGGGAAAATGCTGGTCCGGTTAGCTGGCCACTCGACCGGCCGGCCGTTTTGCAGTGGTTTTCTTCGTTTCCCTTTTTCTTCCCGTGGTGATGATCGGCGTCGAACACACATTCGAAACACTGCAAACGGCGCGTCACGTCGACAGGTTCCTAAAGAAGCAACTGCACCCGTCGAGCATCGGCAAGAGTATTCGTTTCGATCGAGAGTGCCGTGCCGTGTCGCCGATTGGCCTCCGCGTGCTCCAATAATTTGTCCCCGTCGGTCGGGTCGGGTGCATGTTAGGCTTACAGACAAGATATTCAGTCTGCCCATCCTGCTGGTTTATTGTTTCTTCCTCTCTTCTCTGACTTTTACTAGAAAAAGATGCGTCCCTGTACTGGTGTCTGGTCCGGTCTCATTCAGACGTCGTCGTCGTCCTATAATCAACGAGGAGACTCGCACCGTGTTCGGCGTCAACGAAACCATTTTATTTTCCATTCAATCAACGAAACTGCGCAATGCTGGCTGGTGTGCAGTGTACGTGCTGCATGCCCTACAAAAGCCAAGAAGTGGTCTCAAGAAAGCTCTGAGACTAGCCACGGCAGGAGTAACTTCAGCAGTAACATCGAGTCTAACTCAGAAAATTTGCTATGTGGCAATGAGTTAATGAGGAGAGAGATAGTTATAGTAACTTAGCTAGTTACTGTAATATCACATGTTCCAGTGCAATATGAGTTTTTTTTTTTTTTTTTGCGGTGAGCAATATGAGTTTATAACCTAATGAATGAAACTTTGCATGTTACCACACTTATGTTACTAACCACTATGAAGGTAGTAACATAGTCTAGGATATCTGTATGTTACTAGTGTATGTCACACGCCATCGTGGCTAGTCTGAACTGGAAATTTCGGTAGGCTATCAAGTCCAAGTTTTTCTTGAGACATTTATATCAAGTCCAAGTGGAGTAACTAGATGCCAATTAGGCTGTCGGGCGAGAGGAATGAACACGGGGTTGGTTGGTTTGTTTGTTGGTTGGTTAAGGCCCGGTTCACTGGGCCATCAAGTTTGACTGGAGCCTGGCCCACTCCCACTGCCACTGCCGCATTCACGAGCTTATCCATTCCCGTCCTCCATCCCATCATCATGAAAATAAAGAAAGAAAAATCTGGAGAAGCCACACTGCCGGCGCCCATTGGTGGAGACCCGGGAGCGAAAGGAACGGACGGGGACGGCCAGGAATCTCTAGATGCACCACCACTGCTACACCCACATAGCACCTACTCCTGCACAAGTTGCATGAAACATTCCCCAAAAAAGGAAAATAGTTGCATGAAGTTTTTACATTTTACCATATTTAGAAATGGTATTTTTCTAAACATCTCATGTATGGACTTGAAATGGCGAACCAAACCTTCGAAGAACCGAGCCGCCACAACATGTGTGTAGTTATTTTCCCTCTTGTGCTGCAGTGATCGCCGACCAGGTCAAGATGTTTTTTCCATGGCTATCTATTGCGATTGTAGTTCACGTGACTGATGTTTTTTTTTTTTGCCTACAAAAGGAAAAGATATTATGGGTGCAAGAACTGTGTAACCATTGTACTTGACAGGACTCCTGATAGATCAAGCACACAAGTCAAAGATGGCATGAAAAATGGCACACTATTCCTTTAATATATGATTGCGCTACCCTCGACATGAATGGCAGGCTATATCGGAAACAAGAACAAATGATTGCACTAACAATTAAATAGTTTATAGAAAATAATGACAGTTTAGATAATACTACGACCCAAGGTGGATATATAGCATCTTGGACCATTGATGCATTTCTAAGTAACAACAAACTAGTGTTTTGATACTTTATCTGATCCTGGATGTAAGTTTATAGGTCACGGCATATCATTTTACGAAAAAGGTATATACGCTATGAAAGTAATTTTTTGTAAACCATATAATGATACACGTTGATGTTTAAGATATAATTAGGGCATCTTTTGTTCGTTCTAAAGATGCAAAATTGATACATCAAGCTCATTCAAATGCTACTATGTTTTTCATTTGTTTGACCGTGTCACAGAAAAACAATAGATATTTTCAAGAGGTTTGAGTGCGTAACTAAATTTCCTTCAAAATGTTGTGTGAATGAATTCTTAAATCTAAGGATTTGAATCCTCTAAATTTTCTTTGAAAATATTTTGAATGAGAGAGGCCCTACAACTATTTTTAATTAAGATTTTTTTGGCAGGTAAATCAGATGTTTGTCTGGTAAAACTTTAGATGGAGTTACATTCGGTTTCGTTTGGATTCTGCGATATGAATCTCTACTATTAAATGAAAGTTGGTGGTCGTACACCCGATGTAGAGGCTGCAATAACTAAATCCAATCAAATCAAATCTTTTGCAGCCCCTTCAACGATAGATGCAATGTAATTGCATTAACACAGTCAAATCAAATCAAACCATTACAGCTGGTCAGACATGAGCAATCAAATAAAATCAAATCTTTTACATTAACTCAATCCAATCAAATCATTTTCGACATTAGAATATGATGGGTCTAAAGTATATGTTGCACACAATTAATGTTGAACCTACAGAATATGTATGCCTCCATTGTAACACACGGGCAATTAGCCAGTACCACCCGTGTCTCGAAATGCGTGTCAAAAAACGTGTTGCATTTTGAGACAGGGGAGTACAAAATAAAAAGTCATGTTGTATTTCTCTCGAAGCAATCCAAAACTTTCTTCTTTTTCCAGTGAGCAATCCAAAACTTTCTTTTTTTGCCAGTGAGCAATCCAAAACTTCGAAATACAAAAATCGTAGGCTGCAATTCAGATATAACCAGCTACTACATGTCAGGACCGTCATAGGCTGCAATATTCCAGATATAGCATAGTAGCTACTCCAGGTGTACAGGTCCAAGTGGATGTAACAAAATGCCTGAATGCAGTTGTTGTCTGACAGCTTTCCTCCCACTTTCCACCATTCCCCCATTTTACCCCGCCTGCCTCAGTCAGTCTCAGTCACCTCACTCAGTTGAGTTGTACCCCCACCAACCACAGCTTGAACTCCAAAAGAGGCCAGTAAAAATTACTACTCCACCAAAGCACTTCATGACTCAAGTTACCAGCCTAGATCCTAACCCTAACCCTGGACAAGATTAGCAGCTCCAACTCTCCAAAGCTGAGAAAAGCCAAAAGAGCCAAGAAATGACAGCGGAGGAGGAGGAGCAGGAAAAGACATTGCAGGGGAGGAAGAAAGTCCGGTAAATCCAGAAAGTGGGCGTGGTATCTATCTATCTATCTATCTTTCCCTAGATTTTCTTATTATTCCCCCCTATCTCCCTCCCTCTCTCTCCTCGGCGTCTTCTCTTCTCTCCCCATCGCCATCTGCGGTCCATTATTGGTCTCCTCCTCCTCGTTCTTGCCTGGTTTTGGGGGAAGGGGAGGGAGGCGGGGAGGGCGATTCGGCAGGAGGAAGACGAAGAAGAAGAGGAGGAAAGCTGTTGATTTTGGGCGACGGACGGCAAGTTGGTGTGGTTGTTTTGCGTGTGGGTGTGGAGATGGACCCCAAGTTCCCCCCTCCCCCACCGCTAAACAAAGCGGAGCCCACCTCCGCGGCGACGGCCACCACCACCACCTCCTCCCCCTCCTCCACGCCCGCCCAGCACCAGCACCAGCACCACCACCAGCAGCAGCTGGATCGCGAGCAGTACCACCACCCGCCGCCGCAGCAGGAGCAGCAGCAGCAGCCGCCGCAGCACCAGCAGCACCTGCAAATCCAGGTGCATCAGCAGCAGGAGGATGGGGGCGGAGGCGGGGGGAAGGAGCAGCAGCAGCAGCAGCAGGCGGTGGCGGCGGCGGCGGGGGACCGGAGGGTGCAGGCGCTGGGGCCCAAGCGGAGCTCCAACAAGGACCGCCACACCAAGGTGGACGGCCGGGGGCGCCGGATCCGGATGCCGGCGCTCTGCGCCGCCCGGATCTTCCAGCTCACGCGCGAGCTCGGCCACAAGTCGGACGGCGAGACCGTGCAGTGGCTGCTGCAGCAGGCCGAGCCGGCCATCGTCGCCGCCACCGGCACGGGCACCATCCCGGCGTCCGCGCTCTCCTCCGTCGCGCCCTCGCTCCCCTCGCCCACCTCCGCGCTCGCCGGCCGCCCGCACCACCACCACCACATGTGGGGGCCGCCGCCAGCCTCCGCGGGGTTCTCGCAGGCCGGCTTCATGAACTCCTCCGGCGCCGACGGTGGGGGCATCGGCGGCCTCATGCAGCGGATTGGCCTCCCCGCCGGGATCGAGCTGCCGGGCGGCGGCGCGGGGGGCATGGGCGGCCACATCGGGTTCGCGCCCATGTTCGCCGGCCACGCGGCCGCGGCCATACCGGGGCTGGAGCTCGGCCTGTCGCAGGAGGGCCACATCGGGGTGCTCAGCCAGTTCTACCACCAGGTCGGCAGCGCCGCCGGGGCCAGCGGGCAGCTGCAGCACCCGCACCCGCACCAGCACCACCACCACGAACAGCACCATCACCAGCAGCAGCAGCAGGAGGACGGGGAGGACGAGCGCGAGGACGGCGACTCCGAGGAGGAGTCCGGGCAGTAGCAGGCTGTTGTCCACTTGTTATCATCACATCTGTCTCTGTTAATTTCTGCAGAAGGAGAAACCAAGGAAGGAGAGAAAACTGTATGCACGCAGCTATGGCGACGCTTTGATTACTTTTAGGTTGTTGTTGTTCGTTCTTGGGGTTGTGATGAGTTTTTATGTCGATTTTTTTCACTTGTGGTGTCCAAAACTCAAAAGAGGCTTCTTGCTCTGGGGTTTTAGTGGAATGGATCAGGGTCATCCTCAGTTCCTACTCCTGCTGCTCCTTTGATCATCGCCAGAATTCCCTCCGGTTCAGGTAAAATCCATGATCCTTTTCCGCATTCCGCTTGTCTGATTATTTGAGCCGGGTGACTGATGAGCCTTTTGTTTTGTGTCCATATTGCAGGTGTATAATATTTGAGAGCTGGATGATTTCGATCGTCCGACCTTGAGTGAGTGCCTTATTTGTTGTTATTGCAAGGTGTGTAGATATTCAGGTAATTTTGCAGCTAGGGAGGTGTTCTTTTATAGGAGCAGTGATCTGCTCTTGAGCGATCAAGATGATGGCTGGCAATTTTATCCTCCCTTCACGGGCAATTTCTGCAACGAAAATATGATACAATAATGAACATTTAGATCCCTGATTCTATATGCTTATCTTCTTAGGCAATCATTTTATAGCATTATTCTTGTTTGCATCATCTGTGTCGGACCAATGATTTTTTTGATTTTTTTTCTCGCTAGCATAAAGTTGCACTACTTTCTCTTGCTTATAATGTACTCCCTCCGATCCATAGTAAATGTCGTATTTTTAGTTCAAATTTGAACTAAAACTATTACACTTATTATGGATCAGAGGGAGTAGTTTATTTGACTAGTACTCCCTCTGTAAAGAAATACACAAAGTTCCTTTGTAGCTCGTCCTACATGGAACCTCTTATCTTCAGCCCTTCAACATTGCTTTGAGATCCGTACTCTTCAACTAACTTGCAACAAGCAGATTTCTCTTTTTTGTTTCTCTCAAATGAAAGAACATATGGACTTCAAACTTTGCAGATCAAACAAACTTTACAACTTCAATGTGTGAAAAAACTTTCAGATTTTTTGGACCAACATAAATATACAAAATGTGAATTTTTTTGATTAAAAAAATAAATTTTAGCATTTTAAATGCATGAAAAAATCTGAAAAGTTTTTTCCCACGTAGTAATTAGAATGTTTTGTTGTCCTGCAAAGTGTGAAGTTTATAAGTTTGTTTCGTTTGAGAGAAACAAAAATGACAAATGTGCCTGCACGGATCTTGATGCCAAAATGAATGGCTAAGATAAGGGGTACCGTGTAGCTCCAGCTACACAAAACCACACTCAAAGAAATATATGAGTGTTTAGATCACTACTACTTTAGTAATCTAGGGAGTAGTAATCTAGTATATTTGCTAGCTAGATGGAACTGTCTATAAATAGGATGAGGCAGTAGAATGTTCAGTAGATGTAGTTGGGAGGTGAAATGTTTTTAGCATTTAGATCTGCATGAATACTAAATTTATTGCACAGAATTGTACAAAATGCCATGTCTTCGTTTGATTCAGAGGCAAAACTGAAAATCTTTGAACTTGGTCCATCATAGAATCTGTTACAGTGGTAGCAGTGAAAGTTGTCTAGAAATATTTCTGTTTAAATGTCAAAAATATCATTGGTTCACCAAAGGGCAGGCGAGCATGTCAGGCATTTGAGCTGTTCCACAATGATAAGGTGGATACACACACAATAGCATGGATTAACATTAATTCTGATTTGATAAACCTTTCATGAGATGTTCTGCAAGGAAATGGCTAAAACTTTACTGAAATTGATTAGACCTTTCTGTGCTCTCCTTTAGTCTGGAGTCTGGAGAAGTTTCAAACACCATATACCCTTGTTGTCTATTTTCTTGTCATGGTGAAGATCACTAGACACTATTATCAGCAGAAGTGGGGGTGTGATGGTTTTGTAGATGGATTTCGCTGTGTAGCATTAGGGGAAGCTGCATGCCATTTCCATGATTTTAGGTAGTTTATCTGCCAGCTCATCCAACACTAACAACATTTGTGCCCTTTTTCCTGGTGGGGCAGTAGAATGCACTCATCTAGCTGAACAATAAAAATACGCCAACGTGTCAAGGGATCATTAAACTAAGAAGTAAGAACCCCTTTACCAGTTGGATAGCAGCATGTTCTCATTGTGGTCATCAAGAGATAACAAAAGAAAAGGGAAAAAGAAAAAAGGGTGTCTCTTTCTGTGTGGGCAGCATGATCATGCTGGCAACTGCCTATTTCTTAACAGTTCAGTGCTTGTTTATCATGACCTGGACTGCCGCCTGCCTGCTCCCCAATGGAAAGGTCAGTCTGGCTCTGGGTAGGGGAAAACTAGTTTGGTTTTCATGCTGGCTTGGCTTCTTTTGTGTTTGTTAGCATGGATCTATCCATCCATTCATGTTTTACCTCTTCAGTCTGCATGGAGTGACTGGAGCCCATTCATGTTTTTTGCTTGTTAAGCGCATCCATGAGATCTTCCATAAATGTGAGACAGAGCATCTGATGATCTGAGTATGCATTCATGCTTGGCATGGCACCTGTCGGATCTTGGCTAGTTGCCATGAACCAAAGTGCATGAGGATGTCGTCAGGCCACATGGTGCGGGCTGCCAATGGTGGTAGAGTGGCAGCAAATATCAGCAGCGTCGCCCTACCACATGGTGCGGGCTGCCAATGGTGGTAGGCTGCCAATGTGCCTTCGCATCCTTCAAGAAACAGATTTCTGTTGGGTTGCAGTGCTCATCTGATAAGGGGAGTTATTTCCGGTGACCTCATGCATGCACGCTTTCCATCTACTCTACTACTCCCCGTAAGTCACATTTATTCTGTGTGTCTCGAGAGAGGAGTAGACGTCTGTCGTTCCCCTCCCGGCCGCTCCGTTGCGGTCTATGCCAGATTTGGATTCTGAACAAGTTTTGGAGGGGTATGATGTGTTCTTTCATTGTGCAATGCAAGTGTGCTTGCGCTTCCATTTCCTCACTTTCTGTTTGATTTGTACCGCCTCTGTCCGGAATTACCCGTCGCTCAAACAGATGTCACGTCCATTTGAGCGACAAATAATTCCGGACGGACGGAGTATTTGTTTACTGGCACGCGAGTCACGCGGCTCTTAAACAAGACCAGCAACAAGCACCATGATTGCTCGCACCACTCACCTTTGCTGCTGCTGAGATTATGGGATTACTAGTCAGTGTGGACAGTGTCATGCAAAAGCTCCTCTACTAAAACCAAAGTGTGCATCTACATCTACTTATCCTTGATGGAAAGCGGCACAGGTGGGGTGGGTGGCGGTCGGAGGCGCCAACATCTGTTCCTCCATGGGTGGCGGTTTTATTCCCCGCGGCGGGCGCCATCACATTCACATGGACGCTCAATTTGTGCCTGTCCACTCTTTTCCGAGGCTGCTGCTTTGTTTATCAGTCTCTTTTGACGCTTTTGCTGTGATCCAAGTCAGCGTTGTGATGTTTCTCTTCTGAAGAAGACAAGTGTGATGCTCGCCGGAATTTGAGCCTGGTAGTACATTTGGAAAGGCATGTTCCATGGTGGGCAGCGTGCTGGATTCATATATTCTCCTACGATTGGAAAAGTTACGTCGAACCGAATGTCTCACCGAACTGATAGGATTTGGGGCAGCCTTGTGATGCTCATGAAACTCCAGAGGAACAACTGTAGTTTCGCTTAACGCTTGTGCTAAATCACAGTCCAATTTGGTATGTCTGTGTGTAGTCGTTATTTGTTTGTTCGTGTGTAGCCTGGCTAGGGCTGTTTCTCCTCTTATTAGAGCATGGTTAATAGTATAGCCAGCTGCTGGCTATAAGCCAGTGTCATGTCATCTACATCCCATCTTATAGCCAACATGTATAATAGTAGATCAAAAGAGTGTACTACTTTTTTATTATGCTACCACCTTTCATTCACAATAAAATGCCTAGGAGCGCGTCTAGAGATCTGCTCTTCACGAAGAGCCCGCTTACCTTCTCTCTCCTCTTCTCTTTCCTTAAACTAAGCAGAAATATACTAGTTTATTCCTTATAGCCCGCTGACTCAGCTCTATTGTACTTGCTCTTAGATAGCCGGATTAAAAGGCACAAGTTGAGAGGGGCAGTAACCCAATGGTTGGGGTCGCGGTGGTGCACCCCACAACCAGAGTTCGACTCCTGGTATTCTCGCAAATAGGAACCCTATAAAGAATAAAAATGTCAATGATTTATTTTTTGTACAGAAAAGGATTCCTTTCTTTTCTGAAAAAAAACCCCGCAATTTACCTCCTAAAGACCCTCCTCGGACAAGGCCCGGCCAAATTCTCGGAGCAGTACGCCCGCCGCTCAAGCACCTTTTCTCACCGTCGTCGTCCACTAATCAAGGTCACCCGATATCACTAAGCTCCCTAGAATTGGAGGCCTCATAATTAATTGAAGTCTTCAATTAAAATTTGGTCACCCAATTTTAACGAAAAACAATTTCTCAAAACTCTCTCATGCAATTTTTTATACAATACACCATGCTTTCTAATTTTAAAGCTTCACAATTAATTGAGGCTTCAATTTAGAATTGGATCACCCGATTTTGACCGGGTCAACAATTTCTCAATGAGCTCTCCCATTTAATTATTTTAGTTCTCTATGTTCTCTAATTTCAAAGCTCTTTCACTCGATTGAGATATTCAATTTTTGATTTGGCTTACGATTTTGATTGGGCCAACGATTTTTCATATCAATCAGCTGCAACCAGCCTATAAAAACATATCAACCCCTAGCAGACTCCCATCACCCAGAAAAAAGTGCCACCATGTGATACTATAGCACGAATACAGTACGTGCAACCGCCGATGCAAAAAAAATTCCCATATAAATATGGGTTAATTAGCCGATAACACATAATCACACCGCGAAAGGCCCACCAAATAAACGCATTATAAATAAACATAAAACACACTTCATCATCTCCCCCATCGACCAAACTTAATATTCCATCAGTGTCAAAATATAAGGGGTATTAGTATTTTGGAAAGTCAAATTTCTTTAACTTTGACCAAGTTTAGATCCAAAAAATATCGACATCCACAATATTAAACAAAAATATATGAAAATTCATTTTATGATGAATCTAGTAACACTGATTTGATATTATGAATTTCGATATATTTCTCCACAAATTTGCCCAAACTTAAAGAAGTTTGACTTTTCGAAAATTAGAAAATACACCATATATTTTGAAATAGAGTGAGTAAAGAAATTTAAGAATCCCAACAACATCATGGCGTAGCAAAGCGCGTCCAACCCTTCTAGTCCTTTAGACCAACTCTGACCCAAAACTGTTTGCATGTGTCTGTTTGGGTCGAAATAAGCACAATCATGTCCCAACGCGTGGACGTAATCGGAGGAGCGCCCACTTTTTCTCCGGGGGCAACCCATTTCAGCCCAAATTTGGGACGGGTTTGTGATACGTCTCCAACATATCTGTAATTTTTATTGTTCCATGCTGGTATATTATCATTCATGAATGTTTTACAATCATTTTATATCTTTATATCATTTTTTGGGACTAACCTATTGACATGGTGCCCAATGCCAATTGCTGTTTTTTTGCTTGTTTTTACTTCATAGAATATTCATATCAAGCGGAGACCAAAAGTAGCAAAACTTTTCGGAGACTTTTTTGGACCAGAAGACACCTTGTGGACCAAGAAAGCACCTGGGGGAGGCCCGTGGGGACCACAACCCATCAGAGCACGCCAGGGGGGTTGTGGGGCCCACGGGGGGTCTCCTCCACTACCTCTCTGCCCTATAAATTCCCAAATATTCCAGAAACCCTAGGAGAGCAGATGAAACACAATTCCAGCCGCCGCAAGTTCCAGAACCACGAGATCCAATTTAACACCATCACGGAGGGGTTCAACATCCTCATTGGTGCCTGCCTGATGATGCGTGAGTAGTCCACCATAGATCTACGGGTCCGTAGGTAGTAGTTAGCTGACTTTCTCTCTCTTTATGATTCTCAATACAATGGTGAAAGAACATGCAGTGCCCCCTTGTTTGGTTTTGGTAATTGATGACAATCTATATGGACCAATGGTTGCCTTGAGTAGGAATTTCTTGAAGTCTATGTGATGGTTTCAAGGAGTTTATGTGTTGACCAAGGTGCTTTTAAAGGAATTATATAAAGATTGGTCATGATACATGGTTGATCAAGACTAAGTCAAGAGTGAATCAGATTGATCAACACACAAAGCGTAGAAGATGTGTCGAGAGGGATCAAGTGATCCCAAGGTATGGTAAGCATCGTGCATTACGCTTTGTGTACTAACCTATGGTCTATGTGGAGTTAGGTTTGTTTTCATGGGGTTGCGTCAAGAGGAAGATATCATAGAACCCATGGAGATGATGACATCAAGTGGTGATCGTCATCAAGTTTGCAGTGTGCAAGTTCAAGTGGAGCATCACGAAGAGATCATGCTTGAAGATTGCCATCCATTGTGGTGACAATGGACTTGTGAAGATGTGCCGAAGAGTGGCTCACCCATAGTGGAGTATGGGGAGAATCAACTAGTCTTCATCGAGCCAACACAGTCAAGAAAAGTGATCCATCTTGAGGAGGACAAGATCATCATCATCTAGCTCAAGTGGATTATGCGCAAGGCCAAGGTTTGCCCTTGATAGGTTTTCTATTTTACCGGTCTCATGCTGGTAGTTGGGAGATCGGGTTATAGGATCGATTGCCGTACTATCAAGGGGGGCTCTCAAGTGAGTAGCTTGATTGTATCGTTTGTAGAGAGCTCAAACCATTGCATCGTTGCATCGCCTGTCTTTGTTCTTGTTTGGTTTTTCTACTTGTAAGATTTGGAGCTTTTGGTCATCTTCATAACAAGCTCAAGTTCATAAAAAATGGAGTTCACATGCATCTTCTCTGATGTTTTTGATGTTGGAGGTTATGCTGGTTCTTCTCTGTTGGAGGTTTCACTCCTCTATATCTTGGGCGTACCTCCCCTGCCACTTCTTAATATAACTAGTTGTTGTTTGGATGCTTCTCCTCGTCATCTATCCAACAAGCTTGAGTTTGCTCAATCCGGAGCTCATTTATAGAAGTTGTAGCAGTTTAGGCTTTATTGCAACCTCTGTTTTCTCTGTTGTGTTCCTTAAAGCCTCAAGCCGTAGTACTGCTCTCTCTAGCGGTAGTACCGCTTGTAAGTGGCATTACTGCGGCCCTGTGCCACACATAGTACCACTGCTTCTGGGGATGCAATTTTTTGTGTCGAGTTTCACGATAGTAGAGCGGTAGTACCTCTTATAAGCAGTAGTACCTCTCTGAGCGGTAGTACCTCTTATAAGCGGTACTACCTCTCCGAGCGGTAGTACCTCTCCGAGCGGTAGTACCTCCTATAAGCGGTACTACCTCTCCTGGCGGTACTACCTCTCCTCTGAGCGGTACTACCTCTCTGGCAGAACTACAACTCATGTTTTCTGTCTCATTGGACTGTTTTGACCATGCTGAGCGGTAGTACCGCTTGTGCACAACCTAATTGCATAACAGTTGGATTCGGGGGTGCCTATAAAAGGGGGTCTTCTTCCCCAATGAAACTAATCCTTCTAGCTCGTGTTTGCCCCCCCCATTGTTGACCTTCTTCGAGCTTGCTATCTCTCGATCCCTCCAATGATTCTTGCTAGTTCCTGAGGTAAAAGAGAGAGGAGATCTAGATCTATGTTTCCACCAATCACTTTCTCCTCTATGTGAGGGGAACCCCTTGGATCTAGATCTTGGAGTTCTTCGTGTTTTCTTCTTTGTTCTTCCTCTCATTTTCCTCCCTAGCATTAGTTGCTTTGGTGGGATTTGGGAGAGAAGGACTTGGGCACCCATGTGCCCTTGCCATTGCATTTTGTGCATCGTTTTGAGTTATCCATGGTGATACGTGGAAATTACAAGTTGAGAAGCTTATTACTCTTGGGTGCTTGGTACCCTTAGAGATTGTCCCTCTTGGGTGCCTTGGTGCCCTAGACGGTTGGTGGTGTTTGGAGCTCAATCATTGTGGTGTAAAGCTACAAGCAAGCGGCGGGGTCTCCAATTAATTGGGTTGTGGAGATTGGCCCGGGCATTTTGACGGGTTCCAGTGACCGCGCCCAAGGGTTGCCAATGTGTACGGGTTCGGTGACCACCCCCAAGGGTTGCCATTTGTACGGGTTCGGTGACCGCCCTCAAGGGTCCCTTAGTGGAATCACGACATCTTGCATTTTGCGAGGTGTGAGGAGATTACAGTGGACCTAGTGGCTTCGTGTGGAGCATTGTGCCTCCACACCACTCCAAACAGAGATTAGCATAGGGTGTGAACTTTGGGATACATCGTCATCTCCGCGTGCCTCGGTTATCTCTTACCCGAGCCCTTTACTTATGCACTTTACTTTGTGATAGCCACATTGTTTCTTGTTATATATCTTGCTATGACTTAGTTGTTTATCTTGCTTAGCATAAGTTGTTGGTGCACATAGGTGAGCCTAGTTGTTGTAGGTTTTGTGCATGAAAAATTAACCACTAGGTTTATTCCGCATTTGTTCAAGCCTAAACCGTAATTACTTTAAAGTGCCAATTCACCCCCCTCTAGGCGACATCCTCAATCTATCAAATGGTCTCTTGGAGATCTATTTGATGTAATGTCTTTTTGCGGTGTGTTTGTTGGGATCCGATGAAGATCAAGTTTATTACCAGTTTCTATCCATGAATATTATTTGAGTCTTCTTTTGATCTCTTATATGCATGATTACTTATAGCCTCGTATTTCCTCTTTGAATCTTTGGTTTAGTTAGGAGAACTAGATCGATTTTTCTTGCCATGGGAAGAGGTGCTTTGCGATGGGTTCTATCTTATAGTGTCCTCACCCAGTGGCAGAAGGGATAGTGAGGGATGTATGTATCGTTGCTATCAAGAATAACAAGATAGGTTCTGTTCGTACATGAATAGATCTTGTCTACATCATGTCACCGTTCTTATTGCTTTACTCTGTTTCTCCATGAACTTAATACATTAGATGCATGCTGGATAGCGGTCAATGTGTGGAGTAATAGTAGTAGATGCAGAATCGTTTTGGTCTACTAATCTTGGACGTGATGCCTATAATGTGATCAATTTCCATAGTTGTTGAACCCAAGGTGCGGCTATTTTACGTGTTGGTCATCAACACTGCATTTTTTTGGCCGATTCTCGCCCGCTTTTTCTTGACTACTACTCATTGTTTTGGGGTCCCAGAGCCATTTCCATATAGTTGTTGAACCAACCATAATTTGAGGGTGGACGCTCATTGTTTTGGGGTCGCAAACCATTTCCATGGTTGTTGAAGTCATGCGCTTACACATCAACACTGCAGCTTTGGCCGATTCTCGCCCGCTTTTTGACTACTACTCATTGTTTTGGGGTCCCTGAGCTGATTTCCATAGTTGTTGAACCTCAAGGTGCGCTTACGTGTCGGCCATCAACACTGCAGTTTTGGCCGATTCGCCCGCTTTCTTTGACTACTACTCATTGTTTTGGGGTCCCAGAGCCATTTCCATAGTTGTTGTTGAACCCCAAGGTGCGTTCTTGGACTTACATTGTTTTGGGGTCGGTCATGAACACTGCAGCTTTGGCCGATTTGGCCTCGCCCGATTCTTGACTACTACTCATTGTATTGGGGTCCCAGAGCCATTTCCATAGTTGTTGAACCCCAAGCTGCGGTTACGTGTCGGTCATGAACACTCGCAGTTTTGGCCGATTCTGGCCCGATTCTTGACTACTACTCACTGTCTGGGGGTCCCAGAGCGATTTCCATAGTTGTTGAACCCCAAGGTGCCCTTACGTGTCGGTCATCAACACTCGCAGTTTTGGCCGATCCTCGCCCGCTTTTGGACTACTACTCTTTGTTTTGGGGTCCCAGAGCGATTTCCATAGTTGTTGAACCCCAAGGTTCAGTTACGTGTCGGTCATGAACACTGCAGGTTTTGACCGATTCTGGCCCGTTTTCTTGACTACTACTCATTGTTTTGGGGTCCCAGAGCCATTTCCATAGTTGTTGAACCCCAAGGTGCGCTTACGTGTCGGTCATCAACACTCACAGTTTTGGCCGATTCTGGCCCGTTTCTTGGACTACTACTCATTGTTTTGGGGTCCCAGAGCCATTTCCATAGTTGTTGAACCCCAAGGTGCGCTTACGTGTCGGTCATCAACACTCGCAGTTTTGGCCGATTCTGGCCTGCGTTTCTTGGACTACTATTCATTGTTTTGGGGTCCCAGAGCTATTTCCATAGTTGTTGAACCCCAAGGTGTGCTTACGTGTCGGTCATGAACACTCGCAGTTTTGGCCGATTCTGGCCCGATTCTTGGACTACTACTCATTGTATTGGGGTCCCAGAGCGATTTCCATAGTTGTTGAACCCCAAGGTGCGGTTACGTGTCGGTCATGAACAACACTCGCAGTTTTGGCCGATTCTGGCCCGATTCTTGGACTACTACTCACTGTTTGGGGTCCCAGAGCGATTTCCATAGTTGTTGAACCCCAAGGTGCGCTTACGTGTTGGCCATCAACACTGCAGCTTTTGGCCGATCTCGCCCGCTTTTTGACTACTACTCATTGTTTTGGGGTCCCAGAGCCATTTCCATAGTTGTTGAACCCCAAGGTGCGCTTACGTGTCGGTCATGAACACTCGCAGTTTTGGCCGATTCTGGCCCGTTTCTTGGACTACTACTCATTGTATTGGGGCCCCAGAGCCATTTCCATAGTTGTTGAACCCCAAGGTGCTTTTACGTCTCGGTCATGAACACTCGCTGTTTTGGCCGATTCTGGCCCGATTCTTTGACTACTACTCACTGTCTGGGGGTCCCAGAGCGATTTCCATAGTTGTTGAACCCCAAGGTGCCCTTACGTGTCGGTCATCAACACTCGCAGTTTTGGCCGATCCTGGCCCGTTTCTTGGACTACTACTCTTTGTTTTGGGGTCCCAGAGTGATTTCCATAGTTGTTGAATCCCAAGGTACAGTTACGTGTCGGTCATGAACACTCGCAGTTTTGACCGATTCTGGCCCGTTTCTTGGACTACTACTCATTGTTTTGGGGTCCCAGAGCCATTTCCATAGTTGTCGGACCCCAAGGTGCGCTTACGTGTCGATCATCAACACTCACAGTTTTGGCTGATTCTGGCCCGTTTCTTGGACTACTACTCATTGTTTTGGGGTCCTGAGCCATTTCCATAGTTGTTGAACCCCAAGGTGCGCTGGCGTGTCGGTCATCAACACTCGCAGTTTTGGCCGATTCTGGCCCGTTTCTTGGACTACTATTCATTGTTTTGGGGTCCCAGAGCTATTTCCATAGTTGTTGAACCCCAAGGTGTGCTTACGTGTCGGTCATGAACACTCGCAGTTTTGGCCGATTCTGGCCCGATTCTTGGACTACTACTCATTGTATTGGGGTCCCAGAGCCATTTCCATAGTTGTTGAACCCCAAGGTGCGGTTACGTGTCGGTCATGAACACTCGCAGTTTTGGCCGATTCTGGCCCGATTCTTGGACTACTACTCACTGTCTGGGGGTCCCAGAGCGATTTCCATAGTTGTTGAACCCCAAGGTGCCCTTACGTGTCGGTCATCAACACTGCAGCTTTTGGCCGATTCTCGCCCGCTTTTGACTACTACTCATTGTTTTGGGGTCCCAGAGCGATTTCCATAGTTGTTGAACCCCAAGGTGCGGTTACGTGTTGGTCATGAACACTCGCAGTTTTGACCGATTCTGGCCCGTTTCTTGGACTACTACTCATTGTTTTGGGGTCCCAGAGCCATTTCCATAGTTGTTGAACCCCAAGGTGCGCTTACGTGTCGATCATCAACACTCGCAGTTTTGGCCGATTCTGGCCCGTTTCTTGGACTACTACTCATTGTTTTGGGGTCCCAGAGCCATTTCCATAGTTGTTGAACCCCAAGGTGCGCTTACGTTGGCACGGTTTGGCCATCAACACTCGCAGTTTTGGCCGATTCTGGCCCGTTTCTTGGACTACTATTCATTGTTTTGGGGTCCCAGAGCTATTTCCATAGTTGTTGAACCCCAAGGTGTGCTTACGTGTCGGCCATGAACACTCGCAGTTTTGGCCGATTCTGGCCCGATTCTTGGACTACTACTCATTGTATTGGGGTCCCAGAGCGATTTCCATAGTTGTTGAACCCCAAGGTGCGCTTACGTGTCGGTCATGAACACTCGCAGTTTTGGCCGATTCTGGCCCGATTCTTGGACTACTACTCACTGTCTGGGGGTCCCAGAGCGATTTCCATAGTTGTTGAACCCCAAGGTGCGCTTACGTGTCGGTCATCAACACTGCAGTTTTTGGCCGATCTCGCCCGCTTTTGACTACTACTCATTGTTTTGGGGTCCCAGAGCCATTTCCATAGTTGTTGAACCCCAAGGTGCGCTTACGTGTCGGTCATCAACACTCGCAGTTTTGGCCGATTCTCGCCCGCTTTTGACTACTACTCATTGTTTTGGGGTCCCTGAGCCATTTCCATAGTTGTTGAACCCCAAGGTGCGCTTTACGTTCGGCCATCAACACTGCAGCTTTGGCCGATTCGCCCGCTTCTTTGACTACTACTCATTGTTTTGGGGTCCTGAGCCATTTCCATAGTTGTTGAACACTGCGCTTTTGGCCATCAACACTGCAGCTTTGGCCGATTTCGCCCGCTTTTGACTACTACTCATTGTATTGGGGTCCCAGAGCCATTTCCATAGTTGTTGAACCCCAAGGTGCGGTTACGTGTCGGCATGAACACTGCAGTTTTGGCCGATTCTGGCCCGATTCTTGGACTACTACTCATTGTTTTGGGGTCCCAGAGCGATTTCCATAGTTGTTGAACCCCAAGGTGCCCTTACGTGTTTGGCCATCAACACTGCAGCTTTGGCCGATTCTCGCCCGCTTCTTGACTACTACTCATTGTTTTGGGGTCCCAGAGTGATTTCCATAGTTGTTGAATCCCAAGGTACAGTTACGTGTCGGTCATGAACACTCGCAGTTTTGACCGATTCTGGCCCGTTTCTTGGACTACTACTCATTGTTTTGGGGTCCCAGAGCCATTTCCATAGTTGTTGAACCCCAAGGTGCGCTTACGTGTCGGTCATCAACACTGCAGCATTTTTTGGCCGATTCTCGCCCGCGATTTTTTGACTACTACTCATTGTTTTGGGGTCCCAGAGCCATTTCCATAGTTGTTGAACCCCAAGGTGCGCTGGCGTGTCGGTCATCAACACTCGCAGTTTTGGCCGATTCTGGCCCATTTCTTGGACTACTATTCATTGTTTTGGGGTCCCAGAGCTATTTCCGTAGTTGTTGAACCCCAAGGTGCGCTTACGTGTTGGTCATGAACACTCGCAATTTTGGCCGATTCTGGCCCGTTTCTTGGACTACTACTCATTGTATTGGGATCCCAGAGCCATTTCCATAGTTGTTGAACCCCAAGGTGCGGTTACGTGTCGGTCATGAACACTCACAGTTTTGGCCGATTCTGGCCCGATTCTTGGACTACTACTCATTGTTTTGGGGTCCCAGAGCCATTTCCATAGTTGTTGAACCCAAGGTGCGCTTACGTGTCGGCCATCAACACTGCAGCTTTTGGCCGATTCTCGCCCGCTTTTTGACTACTACTCATTGTTTTGGGGTCCCAGAGCCATTTCCATAGTTGTTGAACCCCAAGGTGCGCTTTACGTGTTTGGTCATGAACACTGCAATTTTGGCCGATTCTCCCCCGATTCTTGACTACTACTCATTGTATTGGGGTCCCAGAGCTATTTCCATAGTTGTTGAACCCCAAGGTGCGGTTACGTGTCGGTCATGAACACTGCAGCTTTTGGCCGATTCTCGCCCGATTCTTGACTACTACTCATTGTTTGGGGTCCCAGAGCGATTTCCATAGTTGTTGAACCCCAAGGTGCGCTTACGTGTTTGGCCATCAACACTGCAGCTTTTGGCCGATTCTCGCCCGCTTTTTGACTACTACTCATTGTTTTGGGGTCCCAGAGCCATTTCCATAGTTGTTGAACCCCAAGGTGCGCTTACGTGTCGGTCATGAACACTGCAGCTTTTGGCCGATTCTCGCCTGCTTTTTGACTACTACTCATTGTTTTGGGGTCCCTGAGCCATTTCCATAGTTGTTGAACCCCAAGGTGCGCTTTTACGTGTCGGTCATCAACACTGCAGCTTTGGCCGATTCTCGCCCGACTTCTTTGACTACTACTCATTGCTTTGGGGTCCCAGAGCATTTCCATAGTTGTTGAACCCCAAGGTGCCCTTACGTGTTGGCCATCAACACTCGCAGTTTTGGCCGATTCTGGCCCGTTTCTTTGACTACTACTCATTGTTTTGGGGTCCCAGAGCGATTTCCATAGTTGTTGAACCCCAAGGTGCGCTTACGTGTCGGTCATGAACACTCGCAGTTTTGGCCGATTCTGGCCCGTTTCTTGGACTACTACTCATTGTTTTGGGGTCCCAGAGCCATTTCCATAGTTGTTGAACCCCAAGGTGCGCTTACGTGTCGGTCATCAACACTCGCAGTTTTGGCCGATTCTGGCCCGTTTCTTTGACTACTACTCATTGTTTTGGGGTCCCAGAGCGATTTCCATAGTTGTTGAACCCCAAGGTGCGCTTTACGTGTCGGCATCATCAACACTGCAGTTTTGGCCGATTCTCGCCCGCTTTTTGACTACTACTCATTGTTTTGGGGTCCCTGAGCTATTTCCATAGTTGTTGAACCCCAAGGTGTGCTTACGTGTCGGCCATGAACACTGCAGTTTTGGCCGATTCTGGCCCGATTCTTGGACTACTACTCATTGTATTGGGGTCCCAGAGCGATTTCCATAGTTGTTGAACCCAAGGTGCGGTTACGTGTCGGTCATGAACACTCGCAGTTT
This sequence comes from Aegilops speltoides, assembly GCA_021437245.1. Lineage (NCBI taxonomy): Eukaryota > Viridiplantae > Streptophyta > Magnoliopsida > Poales > Poaceae > Aegilops > Aegilops speltoides. The sequence goes on from CM038143.1 coordinate 500,136,267, forward strand.
TGGCCGATTCTGGCCCGATTCTTTGACTACTACTCACTGTCTGGGGGTCCCAGAGCGATTTCCATAGTTGTTGAACCCCAAGGTGCCCTTACGTGTCGGTCATCAACACTCGCAGTTTTGGCCGATCCTGGCCCGTTTCTTGGACTACTACTCTTTGTTTTGGGGTCCCAGAGCGATTTCCATAGTTGTTGAACCCCAAGGTGCGCTTACGTGTCGGTCATGAACACTCGCAGTTTTGGCCGATTCTGGCCCGTTTCTTGGACTACTACTCATTGTTTTGGGGTCCCAGAGCCATTTCCATAGTTGTCGGACCCCAAGGTGCGCTTACGTGTCGATCATCAACACTCATAGTTTTGGCTGATTCTGGCCCGTTTCTTGGACTACTACTCATTGTTTTGGGGTCCCAGAGCCATTTCCATAGTTGTTGAACCCGAGGTGCGCTTACGTGTTTGGCCATCAACACTGCAGCTTTGGCCGATTCTCGCCCGCTTTTTGACTACTATTCATTGTTTTGGGGTCCCAGAGCTATTTCCATAGTTGTTGAACCCCAAGGTGTGCTTACGTGTCGGCCATGAACACTCGCAGTTTTGGCCGATTCTGGCCCGATTCTTGACTACTACTCATTGTATTGGGGTCCCAGAGAGCATATTTCCATAGTTGTTGAACCCCAAGGTGCGCTTTACGTGTCGGTCATGAACACTGCAGCTTTTGGCCGATTCTGGCCCGATTCTTGGACTACTACTCATTGTTTTGGGGTCCCAGAGCGATTTCCATAGTTGTTGAACCCCAAGGTGCCCTTACGTGTCGGTCATCAACACTCGCAGTTTTGGCCGATCCTGGCCCGTTTCTTGGACTACTACTCATTGTTTTGGGGTCCCAGAGCCATTTCCATAGTTGTTGAACCCCAAGGTGCGCTTACGTGTCGGTCATGAACACTCGCAGTTTTGGCCGATTCTGGCCCGTTTCTTGGACTACTACTCATTGTTTTGGGGTCCTGAGAGCCATTTCCATAGTTGTTGAACCCAAGGTGCGCGCTTACGTGTCGGTCATCAACACTGCAGTTTTGGCCGATTCTCGCCCGCTGCAGCTTTTTTGACTACTACTCATTGTATTGGGGTCCCAGAGCCATTTCCATAGTTGTTGAACCCCAAGGTGCGCTTACGTGTCGGTCATGAACACTCGCAGTTTTGGCCGATTCTGGCCCGATTCTTGGACTACTACTCACTGTATTGGGGTCCCAGAGCGATTTCCATAGTTGTTGAACCCCAAGGTGCGCTTACGTGACGGCCATCAACACTGCAGTTTTGGCCGATTCTCGCCCGCTTTTGACTACTACTCATTGTTTTGGGGTCCCAGAGCGATTTCCATAGTTGTTGAACCCCAAGGTGCGCTTACGTGTCGGTCATGAACACACTGCAGTTTTGGCCGATTCTCGCCCGCCTTCTTTGACTACTACTCATTGTTTTGGGGTCCCAGAGCCATTTCCATAGTTGTTGAACCCCAAGGTGCGCTTACGTGTCGGCCATCAACACTCTGCAGTTTTGGCCGATTCTCGCCCGCTTTTTGACTACTACTCATTGTTTTGGGGTCCCAGAGCCATTTCCATAGTTGTTGAACCCCAAGGTGCGCTTTACGTGTTTGGCCATCAACACTGCAGTTTTGGCCGATTCTCGCCCGCTTTTTGACTACTATTCATTGTTTTGGGGTCCCAGAGCTATTTCCATAGTTGTTGAACCCCAAGGTGCGCTTACGTGTTGGTCATGAACACTGCGCATTTTGGCCGATTCTCGCCCGCTTTCTTGGACTACTACTCATTGTATTGGGGTCCCAGAGCCATTTCCATAGTTGTTGAACCCCAAGGTGCGGTTACGTCTCGGTCATGAACACTGCAGCTTTGGCCGATTCTCGCCCGATTCTTGACTACTACTCATTGTTTGGGGTCCCAGAGCGATTTCCATAGTTGTTGAACCCAAGGTGCCCTTACGTGTTGGCCATCAACACTGCAGTTTTGGCCGATTCTCGCCCGCTTTTGACTACTACTCATTGTTTTGGGGTCCCAGAGCGATTTCCATAGTTGTTGAACCCCAAGGTGCGCTTACGTGTCGGTCATGAACACTGCAGCTTTGGCCGATTCTCGCCCGCTTTTTGACTACTACTCATTGTTTTGGGGTCCCTGAGCCATTTCCATAGTTGTTGAACCCCAAGGTGCGCTTTTACGTGTCGGTCATCAACACTGCAGTTTTGGCCGATTCTCGCCCGCTTTTTGACTACTACTCATTGTTTTGGGGTCCCTGAGCCATTTCCATAGTTGTTGAACCCCAAGGTGCGCTTACGTGTTTGGCCATCAACACTGCAGCTTTTGGCCGATTCTCGCCCGTTTCTTGACTACTATTCATTGTTTTGGGGTCCCAGAGCTATTTCCATAGTTGTTGAACCCCAAGGTGTGCTTACGTGTCGGTCATGAACACTCGCAGTTTTGGCCGATTCTGGCCCGATTCTTGGACTACTACTCATTGTTTTGGGGTCCCAGAGCGATTTCCATAGTTGTTGAACCCCAAGGTACAGTTACGTGTCGGTCATGAACACTCGCAGTTTTGGCCGATTCTGGCCCGATTCTTGGACTACTACTCATTGTATTGGGGTCCCAGAGCGATTTCCATAGTTGTTGAACCCCAAGGTGCGCTTACGTGTCGGTCATCAACACTCACAGTTTTGGCTGATTCTGGCCCGTTTCTTGGACTACTACTCATTGTTTTGGGGTCCCAGAGCCATTTCCATAGTTGTTGAACCCCAAGGTGCGCTTACGTGTCGGTCATCAACACTGCAGCTTTGGCCGATTCTCGCCCGCTTTTTGACTACTACTCATTGTTTTGGGGTCCTGAGCCATTTCCATAGTTGTTGAACCCCAAGGTGCGCTTACGTGTCGGTCATCAACACTCGCAGTTTTGGCCGATTCTGGCCCGTTTCTTGGACTACTACTCATTGTATTGGGGTCCCAGAGCCATTTCCATAGTTGTTGAACCCCAAGGTGCGGTTACGTCTCGGTCATGAACACTGCAGCTTTTGGCCGATTCTCGCCCGATTTTTGACTACTACTCATTGTTTGGGGTCCCAGAGCGATTTCCATAGTTGTTGAACCCCAAGGTGCCCTTACGTGTCGGTCATCAACACTCGCAGTTTTGGCCGATTCTGGCCCGTTTCTTGGACTACTACTCATTGTTTTGGGGTCCCAGAGCGATTTCCATAGTTGTTGAACCCCAAGGTATGCTTACGTGTCGGTCATGAACACTGCAGCTTTGGCCGATTCTCGCCTGCTTTTGACTACTACTCATTGTTTTGGGGTCCCAGAGCCATTTCCATAGTTGTTGAACCCCAAGGTGCGCTTACGTGTTGTCGGCCATCAACACTCAGCTTTGGCCGATTCTCGCCCGCTTTTGACTACTACTCATTGTTTTGGGGTCCCAGAGCCATTTCCATAGTTGTTGAACCCCAAGGTGCGCTTACGTGTCGGTCATCAACACTCGCAGTTTTGGCCGATTCTGGCCCGTTTCTTGGACTACTACTCATTGTTTTGGGGTCCCAGAGCCATTTCCATAGTTGTTGAACCCCAAGGTGCGCTTACGTGTCGGTCATGAACACTCGCAGTTTTGGCCGATTCTGGCCCGATTCTTGGACTACTACTCATTGTATTGGGGTCCCAGAGCGATTTCCATAGTTGTTGAACCCCAAGGTGCAGTTACGTGTCGGTCATGAACACTGCAGCTTTGGCCGATTCTCGCCCGATTTTGACTACTACTCATTGTTTTGGGGTCCCAGAGCGATTTCCATAGTTGTTGAACCCCAAGGTGCGCTTACGTGTCGGGCCATCAACACTGCAGTTTTGGCCGATTCTCGCCCGCTTTTTGACTACTACTCATTGTTTTGGGGTCCCAGAGCCATTTCCATAGTTGTTGAACCCCAAGGTGCGCTTTACGTGTTTGGCCATCAACACTGCAGTTTTGGCCGATTCTCGCCCGCTTTTTGACTACTACTCATTGTTTTGGGGTCCTGAGCCATTTCCATAGTTGTTGAACCCCAAGGTGCGCTTACGTGTTGGCCATCAACACTGCAGCTTTGGCCGATTCTCGCCCGCTTTCTTGACTACTACTCATTGTTTTGGGGTCCCTGAGCTATTTCCATAGTTGTTGAACCCCAAGGTGTGCTTACGTGTCGGCCATGAACACTGCAGCTTTTGGCCGATTCTCGCCCGATTTTTGACTACTACTCATTGTATTGGGGTCCCAGAGCGATTTCCATAGTTGTTGAACCCCAAGGTGCGTTACGTGTCGGTCATGAACACTGCAGCTTTGGCCGATTCTCGCCCGATTCTTGACTACTACTCATTGTTTGGGGTCCCAGAGCGATTTCCATAGTTGTTGAACCCCAAGGTGCGCTTACGTGTTGGCCATCAACACTGCAGTTTTGGCCGATTCTCGCCCGCTTTTTGACTACTACTCATTGTTTTGGGGTCCCAGAGCCATTTCCATAGTTGTTGAACCCCAAGGCTTGCGCATGAACACTTTACGTCTCGTTGACTACTCATCAACACTGCAGTTTTGGCCGATTCTCGCCCGCTTTTTGACTACTACTCATTGTTTTGGGGTCCCAGAGCCATTTCCATAGTTGTTGAACCCCAAGGTGCGCTTACGTGTTGGCCATGAACACTGCAGCTTTTGGCCGATTCTCGCCCGCTTTTGACTACTACTCATTGTATTGGGGTCCCAGAGCCATTTCCATAGTTGTTGAACCCCAAGGTGCGCTTACGTGTCGGCCATGAACACTGCAGCTTTGGCCGATTCTCGCCCGATTTTGACTACTACTCATTGTTTTGGGGTCCCTGAGCCATTTCCATAGTTGTTGAACTACTACTCATCAACACTGCAGCTTTGGGGTACTACTCATTGTTTTGGGGTCCCAGAGATTTCCATAGTTGTTGAACCCAAGGTGCGCTTACGTGTTGGCCATCAACACTGCAGTTTTGGCCGATTCTCGCCCGCTTTTTTGACTACTACTCATTGTTTTGGGGTCCCAGAGCGATTTCCATAGTTGTTGAACCCCAAGGTGCGCTTACGTGTCGGCCATGAACACTGCAGTTTTGGCCGATCTCGCCCGCTTTTTGACTACTACTCATTGTTTTGGGGTCCCTGAGCCATTTCCATAGTTGTTGAACCTCAAGGTGCGCTTTACGTGTCGGTCATCATCAACACTGCAGCTTTGGCCGATTCTCGCCCGCTTCTTGACTACTACTCATTGTTTTGGGGTCCTGAGCCATTTCCATAGTTGTTGAACCCCAAGGTGCGCTTACGTGTCGGTCATCAACACTCGCAGTTTTGGCCGATTCTGGCCCGTTTCTTGGACTACTACTCATTGTTTTGGGGTCCCAGAGCCATTTCCATAGTTGTTGAACCCCAAGGTGTGCTTACGTGTCGGTCATGAACACTCGCAGTTTTGGCCGATTCTGGCCCGATTCTTGGACTACTACTCATTGTATTGGGGTCCCAGAGCGATTTCCATAGTTGTTGAACCCAAGGTGCGCTTACGTGTCGGTCATGAACACTCGCAGTTTTGGCCGATTCTGGCCCGATTCTTGGACTACTACTCATTGTTTTGGGGTCCCAGAGCGATTTCCATAGTTGTTGAACCCCAAGGTGCGCTTACGTGTCGGTCATCAACACTCGCAGCTTTGGCCGATTCTGGCCCGTTTCTTGGACTACTACTCATTGTTTTGGGGTCCCAGAGCCATTTCCATAGTTGTTGAACCCCAAGGTGCGCTTACGTGTCGGTCATCAACACTCGCAGTTTTGGCCGATTCTGGCCCGTTTCTTGGACTACTACTCATTGTTTTGGGGTCCCAGAGCCATTTCCATAGTTGTTGAACCCCAAGGTGCGCTTACGTGTTTTACGTGTTGGTCATCAACACTGCAGCTTTTGGCCGATTCGATTCGCCCGCTTTTTGACTACTACTCATTGTTTTGGGGTCCCAGAGCTATTTCCATAGTTGTTGAACCCAAGGTGCGCTTACGTGTTTGGCCATGAACACTGCAGCTATTTTTTGGCTGATTCTGGCCCGTTTCTTGGACTACTACTCATTGTTTTGGGGTCCCAGAGCCATTTCCATAGTTGTTGAACCCCAAGGTGCGTTTACGTGTCGGTCATGAATACTCGCAGTTTTGACCGATTCTGGCCCGTTTCTTGGACTACTACTCATTGCTTTGGGGTCCCAGAGCCATTTCCATAGTTGTTGAACCCCAAGGTGCGGTTACGTCTCGGTCATGAACACTGCAGCTTTGGCCGATTCTCGCCTGCGCTTTTTGACTACTACTCATTGTTTTGGGGTCCCAGAGCCATTTCCATAGTTGTTGAACCCCAAAGGCGCTTTACGTGTCGGTCATCAACACTGCAGCTTTGGCCGATTCTCGCCCGCTTTTTGACTACTACTCATTGTTTTGGGGTCCCAGAGCCATTTCCATAGTTGTTGAACCCCAAGGTGCCCTTACGTGTCGGTCATCAACACTCGCAGTTTTGGCCGATTCTGGCCCGTTTCTTGGACTACTACTCATTGTTTTGGGGTCCCAGAGCCATTTCCATAGTTGTTGAACCCCAAGGTGCGCTTACGTGTCGGTCATGAACACTCGCAGTTTTGGCCGATTCTGGCCCGATTCTTTGACTACTACTCATTGTTTTGGGGTCCCAGAGCGATTTCCATAGTTGTTGAACCCCAAGGTGCGCTTACGTGTCGGTCATCAACACTCGCAGTTTTGGCCGATTCTGGCCCGTTTCTTGGACTACTACTCATTGTTTTGGGGTCCCAGAGCGATTTCCATAGTTGTTGAACCCCAAGGTGCGCTTACGTGTCGGTCATCAACACTCGCAGTTTTGGCCGATTCTGGCCCGTTTCTTGGACTACTACTCATTGTTTTGGGGTCCCAGAGCATTTCCATAGTTGTTCCATAGTTGTTGAACACCAGCTTTTTTGGCCGATTCTCGGCTTTTTGACTACTACTCATTGTTTTGGGGTCCCAGAGCCATTTCATAGTTGTTGAACCCTAAGGTGCGCTTACGTGTCGGTCATCAACACTGCAGTTTTGGCCGATTCTCGCCCGCTTTTTGACTACTACTCATTGTTTTGGGGTCCCAGAGCCATTTCCATAGTTGTTGAACCCAAGGTGCGCTTACGTGGTTTGGCCATCAACACTGCAGTTTTGGCCGATTTCGCCCGCTTTTGACTACTACTCATTGTTTTGGGGTCCCAGAGCCATTTCCATAGTTGTTGAACCAAGGTGCAAGGTGCGCTTACGTGTCGGCCATGAACACTGCAGCTTTTGGCCGATTCTCGCCCGATTCTTTGACTACTACTCATTGTTTTGGGGTCCCAGAGCGATTTCCATAGTTGTTGAACCCCAAGTGTGACTTACGTTTGGGGTCGGCCATGAACACGTGTTTGGCCATCAACACTGCAGTTTTGGCCGATTCTCGCCCGATTCTTGACTACTACTCATTGTTTTGGGGTCCCAGAGCGATTTCCATAGTTGTTGAACCCAAGGTGCTTACGTGTCGGTCATGAACACTGCAGCTTTGGCCGATTCTCGCCCGCTTTTTGACTACTACTCATTGTTTTGGGGTCCCAGAGCCATTTCCATAGTTGTTGAACCCCAAGGTGCGCTTTACGTGTCGGTCATCAACACTGCAGTTTTGGCCGATTCTCGCCCGCTTTTTGACTACTACTCATTGTTTTGGGGTCCCAGAGCCATTTCCATAGTTGTTGAACCCCAAGGTGCGCTGGCGTGTCGGTCATCAACACTCGCAGTTTTGGCCGATTCTGGCCCGTTTCTTGGACTACTATTCATTGTTTTGGGGTCCCAGAGCTATTTCCATAGTTGTTGAACCCCAAGGTGTGCTTACGTGTCGGTCATGAACACTGCAGCTTTTGGCTGATTCTGGCCCGATTCTTGGACTACTACTCATTGTTTTGGGGTCCCAGAGCCATTTCCATAGTTGTTGAACCCCAAGGTGCGCTTACGTGTCGGTCATGAACACTCGCAGTTTTGGCCGATTCTGGCCCGTTTCTTGGACTACTACTCATTGTTTTGGGGTCCCAGAGCGATTTCCATAGTTGTTGAACCCCAAGGTGCGCTTACGTGTCGGTCATCAACACTCGCAGTTTTGGCCGATTCTGGCCCGTTTCTTGGACTACTACTCATTGTTTTGGGGTCCCAGAGCCATTTCCATAGTTGTTGAACCCCAAGGTGCGCTTTACGTGTCGGCCATCAACACTGCAGTTTTGGCCGATTCTCGCCCGCTTTTGACTACTACTCATTGTTTTGGGGTCCCAGAGCCATTTCCATAGTTGTTGAACCCCAAGGTGTGCTTGCGTGTCGGTCATCAACACTCGCAGTTTTGGCCGATTCTGGCCCGTTTCTTGGACTACTATTCATTGTTTTGGGGTCCCAGAGCCATTTCCATAGTTGTTGAACCCCAAGGTGCGCTTACGTGTCGGCCATCAACACTCGCAGTTTTGGCCGATTCTGGCCCGTTTCTTGGACTACTACTCATTGTTTTGGGGTCCCAGAGCCATTTCCATAGTTGTTGAACCCCAAGGTGTGCTTACGTGTCGGTCATGAACACTCGCAGTTTTGGCCGATTCTGGCCCGTTTCTTGGACTACTACTCATTGTTTTGGGGTCCCAGAGCCATTTCCATAGTTGTTGGACCCCAAGGTGCGCTTACGTGTCGGTCATCAACACTCGCAGTTTTGGCCGATTCTGGCCCGATTTTTGACTACTACTCATTGTTTTGGGGTCCCAGAGCCATTTCCATAGTTGTTGAACCCCAAGGTGCGCTTTACGTGTCGGCCATCAACACTGCAGTTTTGGCCGATTCTCGCCCGCTTTTTGACTACTACTCATTGTTTTGGGGTCCCAGAGCCATTTCCATAGTTGTTGAACCCCAAGGTGCTTACGTGTTACGTGTCGGCCATCAACACTGCAGCCATTTTTTGGCCGATTCTCGCCCCAGCTTTTTTGACTACTACTCATTGTTTTGGGGTCCCTGAGCCATTTCCATAGTTGTTGAACCCCAAGGTGCGCTTACGTGTACGGTGGCCATCAACACTGCAGTTTTGGCCGATTCTCGCCCGCTTTTTTGACTACTACTCATTGTTTTGGGGTCCCAGAGCTATTTCCATAGTTGTTGAACCCCAAAGGTGCTTTACGTGTCGGCCATGAACACTCAGCTTTGGCCGATTCTCGCCCGATTCTTTGACTACTACTCATTGTTTTGGGGTCCCAGAGCGATTTCCATAGTTGTTGAACCCCAAGGTGCGCGCTTACGTGTCGGCCATCAACACTGCAGCTTTGGCCGATTCTCGCCCGCTTTTGACTACTACTCATTGTTTTGGGGTCCCAGAGCCATTTCCATAGTTGTTGAACCCCAAGGTGCGCTTACGTGTGGGTCATCAACACTGCAGCTTTGGCCGATTCTCGCCCGCTTTTTGACTACTACTCATTGTTTTGGGGTCCTGAGCCATTTCCATAGTTGTTGAACCCAAGGTGCGCTTACGTGTTTGGCCATGAACACTGCAGCTTTGGCCGATTCTCGCCCGCTTTTGACTACTACTCATTGTTTTGGGGTCCCAGAGCCATTTCCATAGTTGTTGAACCCCAAGGTGCGCTTACGTGTTTGGCCATCAACACTGCAGCTTTGGCCGATTCTCGCCCGCTTTTTGACTACTACTCATTGTTTTGGGGTCCCAGAGCCATTTCCATAGTTGTTGAACCCAAGGTGCGCTTACGTGTCGGCATGAACACTGCAGCTTTTGGCCGATTCTGCCCATCTTTGAACATTGTTTGGGGTCCCAGAGCCATTTCCAGCTTACGTGTCGGCCATGAACACTTTGGCCGATTTCGCCCGCTTTGGCCGATTCTCGCCCGATTTTTGACTACTACTCATTGTTTTGGGGTCCCAGAGCCATTTCCATAGTTGTTGAACCCCAAGGTGCGCTGGCGTGTTGGTCATCAACACTCGCAGTTTTGGCCGATTCTGGCCCGTTTCTTGGACTACTATTCATTGTTTTGGGGTCCCAGAGCCATTTCCATAGTTGTTGAACCCCAAGGTGTGCTTACGTGTCGGTCATGAACACTGCAGCTTTGGCCGATTCTCGCCCTTTTTGACTACTACTCATTGTATTGGGGGTCCCAGAGCCATTTCCATAGTTGTTGAACCCAAGGTGCGTTACGTGTTCGGCCATGAACACTCAGCAGTTTTGGCCGATTCTCGCCCGATTTCTTGACTACTACTCATTGTTTGGGGTCCCAGAGCGATTTCCATAGTTGTTGAACCCCAAGGTGCGCTTACGTGTTTGGCCATCAACACTCGCAGTTTTGGCCGATTCTGGCCCGTTTCTTGGACTACTACTCATTGTTTTGGGGTCCCAGAGCGATTTCCATAGTTGTTGAACCCCAAGGTGCGCTTACGTGTCGGTCATGAACACTCGCAGTTTTGGCCGATTCTGGCCCGTTTCTTGGACTACTACTCATTGTTTTGGGGTCCCAGAGCCATTTCCATAGTTGTTGAACCCCAAGGTGCGCTGGCGTGTCGGTCATCAACACTCGCAGTTTTGGCCGATTCTGGCCCGTTTCTTGGACTACTATTCATTGTTTTGGGGTCCCAGAGCTATTTCCATAGTTGTTGAACCCCAAGGTGCGCGCATAGTTGTTACGTGTCGGTCATCAACACTCGCAGTTTTGGCCGATTCTGGCCCGTTTCTTGGACTACTATTCATTGTTTTGGGGTCCCAGAGCTATTTCCATAGTTGTTGAACCCCAAGGTGTGCTTACGTGTCGGTCATGAACACTCGCAGTTTTGGCCGATTCTGGCCCGATTCTTGGACTACTACTCATTGTATTGGGGTCCAGAGCGATTTCCATAGTTGTTGAACCCCAAGGTGCGGTTACGTGTCGGTCATGAACACTCGCAGTTTTGGCCGATTCTGGCCCGATTCTTGGACTACTACTCACTGTCTGGGGGTCCCAGAGCGATTTCCATAGTTGTTGAACCCCAAGGTGCCCTTACGTGTCGGTCATCAACACTCGCAGTTTTGGCCGATTCTCGCCCGCTTTTTGACTACTACTCATTGTTTTGGGGTCCCAGAGCGATTTCCATAGTTGTTGAACCCAAAGTGCGCTTACGTGTCGGTCATGAACACTGCAGCTTTGGCCGATTCTCGCCCTGCTTTTGACTACTACTCATTGTTTTGGGGTCCCAGAGCCATTTCCATAGTTGTTGAACCCCAAGGTGCGCTTACGTGTCGGTCATCAACACTCGCAGTTTTGGCCGATTCTCGCCCGCTTTTGACTACTACTCATTGTTTTGGGGTCCCAGAGCCATTTCCATAGTTGTTGAACCCCAAGGTGCGCTTACGTGTTTGGCCATCAACACTGCAGTTTTGGCCGATTCTCGCCCGCTTTTTGACTACTACTCATTGTTTTGGGGTCCCTGAGCTATTTCCATAGTTGTTGAACCCCAAGGTGTGCTTACGTGTTTGGCCATGAACACTGCAGCTTTGGCCGATTCTCGCCCGATTCTTGACTACTACTCATTGTATTGGGGTCCCAGAGCGATTTCCATAGTTGTTGAACCCCAAGGTGCGCTTACGTTTTGTCGGCCATGAACACTGCAGTTTTGGCCGTTTTTCTCGCCCGATTCTTGACTACTACTCATTGTTTTGGGGTCCCAGAGCCATTTCCATAGTTGTTGAACCCCAAGGTGCGCTTACGTGTCGGCCATCAACACTCGCAGTTTTGGCTGATTCTGGCCCGTTTCTTGGACTACTACTCATTGTTTTGGGGTCCCAGAGCCATTTCCATAGTTGTTGAACCCCAAGTTGCGCTTACGTGTCGGTCATGAACACTCGTAGTTTTGGCCGATTCTGGCCCGTTTCTTGGACTACTACTCATTGTATTGGGGTCCCAGAGCCATTTCCATAGATGTTGAACCCCAAGGTGCGGTTACGTGTTGGCCATCAACACTGCAGCTTTGGCCGATTCTCGCCCGCTTTTTGACTACTACTCATTGTTTTGGGGTCCCAGAGCCATTTCCATAGTTGTTGAACCCCAAGGTGCGGTTACGTCTCGGTCATGAACACTCGCAGTTTTGGCCGATTCTGGCCCGATTCTTTGACTACTACTCACTGTCTGGGGGTCCCAGAGCGATTTCCATAGTTGTTGAACCCCAAGGTGCCCTTACGTGTGTGGCCATCAACACTGCAGTTTTGGCCGATTCTCGCCCGCTTTTTTGACTACTACTCATTGTTTTGGGGTCCCAGAGCGATTTCCATAGTTGTTGAACCCCCAAGGTGCGCTTACGTGTCGGTCATGAACACTGCAGCTTTGGCCGATTCTCGCCCGCTTTTTGACTACTACTCATTGTTTTGGGGTCCCAGAGCCATTTCCATAGTTGTTGAACCCCAAGGTGCGCTTACATCAACACTGTTTCATCATCAACACTGCAGTTTTGGCCGATTCTCGCCCGCTTTTTTGACTACTACTCATTGTTTTGGGGTCCCAGAGCCATTTCCATAGTTGTTGAACCCCAAGGTGCGCTGGCGTGTCGGTCATCAACACTCGCAGTTTTGGCCGATTCTGGCCCGTTTCTTGGACTACTATTCATTGTTTTGGGGTCCCAGAGCTATTTCCGTAGTTGTTGAACCCCAAGGTGCGCTTACGTGTTGGTCATGAACACTGCAGCTTTTGGCCGATTCTGGCCCGTTTCTTGGACTACTACTCATTGTATTGGGGTCCCAGAGCCATTTCCATAGTTGTTGAACCCCAAGGTGCGGTTACGTCTCGGTCATGAACACTCGCTGTTTTGGCCGATTCTGGCCCGATTCTTTGACTACTACTCACTGTCTTGGGGTCCCAGAGCGATTTCCATAGTTGTTGAACCCCAAGGTGCCCTTACGTGTCGGTCATCAACACTCGCAGTTTTGGCCGATCCTGGCCCGTTTCTTGGACTACTACTCTTTGTTTTGGGGTCCCAGAGTGATTTCCATAGTTGTTGAACCCCAAGGTGCGCTTACGTGTCGGTCATGAACACTGCAGCTTTGGCCGATTCTCGCCCGCTTTTTGACTACTACTCATTGTTTTGGGGTCCCAGAGCCATTTCCATAGTTGTTGAACCCCAAGGTGCTTTACGTGTCGGTCATCAACACTCAGTTTTGGCCGATTCTCGCCTGCTTTTTGACTACTACTCATTGTTTTGGGGTCCCTGAGCCATTTCCATAGTTGTTGAACCCCAAGGTGCGCTTTTACGTGTGGCCATCAACACTGCTTTTGGCCGATTCTCGCCCGCTTTTGACTACTACTCATTGTTTTGGGGTCCCAGAGCTATTTCCATAGTTGTTGAACCCCAAGGTGTGCTTACGTGTTTGGCCATGAACACTGCAGCTTTGGCCGATTCTCGCCCGATTTTTGACTACTACTCATTGTTTTGGGGTCCCAGAGCGATTTCCATAGTTGTTGAACCCCAAGGTGCGCTTACGTGTCGGTCATGAACACTCGCAGTTTTGGCCGATTCTGGCCCGATTCTTGGACTACTACTCATTGTTTTGGGGTCCCAGAGCGATTTCCATAGTTGTTGAACCCCAAGGTGCGCTTTACGTGTTGGCCATCAACACTGCAGTTTTGGCCGATTCTCGCCCGCTTCTTGACTACTACTCATTGTTTTGGGGTCCCAGAGCCATTTCCATAGTTGTTGAACCCCAAGGTGCGCTTACAGTGGCCGATTCTCGTGCTTTTTGACTACATGAGCCATTTCCATAGTTGTTGAAACACTGCAGCTGCAGCTTTGGCCGATTCTCGCCCGCTTTTTGACTACTACTCATTGTTTTGGGGTCCCAGAGCCATTTCCATAGTTGTTGAACCCCAAGGTGCGCTTACGTGTTGGTCATCAACACTCGCAGTTTTGGCCGATTCTGGCCCGTTTCTTGGACTACTACTCATTGTTTTGGGGTCCCAGAGCCATTTCCATAGTTGTTGAACCCCAAGGTGCGCTTACGTGTCGGTCATGAACACTCGCAGTTTTGGCCGATTCTGGCCCGATTCTTTGACTACTACTCACTGTCTGGGGGTCCCAGAGCGATTTCCATAGTTGTTGAACCCCAAGGTGCCCTTACGTGTCGGTCATCAACACTCGCAGTTTTGGCCGATTCTCGCCCGCTTTTTGACTACTACTCATTGTTTTGGGGTCCCAGAGCGATTTCCATAGTTGTTGAACCCCAAGGTGCGCTTACGTGTCGGCCATGAACACTGCAGTTTTGGCCGATTCTCGCCTAGTTGTTCTTTGACTACTACTCATTGTTTTGGGGTCCCAGAGCAATTTCCATAGTTGTTGAACCCCAAGGTGCGCTTACGTGTCGGTCATCAACACTGCAGCTTTGGCCGATTCTCGCCCGCTTTTGACTACTACTCATTGTTTTGGGGTCCCAGAGCCATTTCCATAGTTGTTGAACCCCAAGGTGCGCTGGCGTGTCGGTCATCAACACTCGCAGTTTTGGCCGATTCTGGCCCGTTTCTTGGACTACTATTCATTGTTTTGGGGTCCCAGAGCTATTTCCATAGTTGTTGAACCCCAAGGTGTGCTTACGTGTCGGTCATGAACACTCGCAGTTTTGGCCGATTCTGGCCCGATTCTTGGACTACTACTCATTGTATTGGGGTCCCAGAGCGATTTCCATAGTTGTTGAACCCCAAGGCGTGTTACGTGTCGGTCATGAACACTGCAGCTTTTGGCCGATTCTCGCCCGATTCTTGACTACTACTCATTGTTTGGGGTCCCAGAGCGATTTCCATAGTTGTTGAACCCCAAGGTGCGCTTACGTGTCTGGCCATCAACACTGCAGCTTTTGGCCGATTCTCGCCCGCTTTTTGACTACTACTCATTGTTTTGGGGTCCCAGAGCCATTTCCATAGTTGTTGAACCCCAAGGTGCGCTTAAGGTGCAGTTTTGGCTTACGTGTCGGTCATCAACACTGCAGCTTTGGCCGATTCTCGCCCGATTTCTTGACTACTACTCATTGTTTTGGGGTCCCAGAGCCATTTCCATAGTTGTTGAACCCCAAGGTGCGCTTACGTGTTGGCCATCAACACTGCAGCTTTGGCCGATTCTCGCCCGCTTTTTGACTACTACTCATTGTTTTGGGGTCCCTGAGCCATTTCCATAGTTGTTGAACCCCAAGGTGCGCTTTACGTTTGGCCATGAACACTGCAGCTTTTGGCCGATTCTCGCCCGCTTTTGACTACTACTCATTGTATTGGGGTCCCAGAGCCATTTCCATAGTTGTTGAACCCCAAGGTGCGTTACGTGTCGGTCATGAACACTGCAGCTTTGGCCGATTCTCGCCCGATTCTTTGACTACTACTCATTGTTTTGGGGTCCCAGAGCGATTTCCATAGTTGTTGAACCCCAAGGTGCGCTTACGTGTCGGCCATCAACACTGCAGCTTTTGGCCGATTCTCGCCCGCTTTTTGACTACTACTCATTGTTTTGGGGTCCCAGAGCGATTTCCATAGTTGTTGAACCCCAAGGTGCGCTTACGTGTCGGTCATGAACACTCGCAGTTTTGGCCGATTCTCGCCCGCTTTTTGACTACTACTCATTGTTTTGGGGTCCCTGAGCCATTTCCATAGTTGTTGAACCCCAAGGTGCGCTTACGTTGTCGATCATCAACACTGCAGTTTTGGCCGATTCTCGCCCTGCTTTTTGACTACTACTCATTGTTTTGGGGTCCCAGAGCCATTTCCATAGTTGTTGAACCCCAAGGTGCGCTGGCGTGTCGGTCATCAACACTCGCAGTTTTGGCCGATTCTGGCCCGTTTCTTGGACTACTATTCATTGTTTTGGGGTCCCAGAGCTATTTCCATAGTTGTTGAACCCCAAGGTGTGCTTATGTGTCGGTCATGAACACTCGCAGTTTTGGCCGATTCTGGCCCGATTCTTGGACTACTACTCACTGTCTGGGGGTCCCAGAGTGATTTCCATAGTTGTTGAACCCGAGGTGCCCTTACGTGTCGGTCATCAACACTCGCAGTTTTGGCCGATCCTAACCCGTTTCTTGGACTACTACTCTTTGTTTTGGGGTCCCAGAGCGATTTCCATAGTTGTTGAACCCCAAGGTGCGCTTACGTGTCGGCCATCAACACTCACAGTTTTGGCTGATTCTGGCCCGTTTCTTGGACTACTACTCATTGTTTTGGGGTCCCAGAGCCATTTCCATAGTTGTTGAACCCCAAGGTGCGCTTACGTGTCGGTCATGAACACTCGCAGTTTTGGCCGATTCTGGCCCGTTTCTTGGACTACTACTCATTGTTTTGGGGTCCCAGAGCCATTTCCATAGTTGTTGAACCCCAAGGTGCGCTTACGTGTTTTTGGTCATCAACACTGCAGCTTTTGGCCGATTCTCGCCCGCTTTTTGACTACTACTCATTGTTTTGGGGTCCCAGAGCCATTTCCATAGTTGTTGAACCCCAAGGTGCGCTTACGTGTCGGCCATGAACACTGCAGCTTTGGCCGATTCTCGCCCGCTTTTGACTACTACTCATTGTTTTGGGGTCCCAGAGCCATTTCCATAGTTGTTGAACCCCAAGGTGCGCTTACGCGGTCGGCCATGAACACTGCAGCTTTTGGCCGATTCTCGCCCATTTTTGACTACTACTCATTGTTTTGGGGTCCCAGAGCGATTTCCATAGTTGTTGAACCCCAAGGTGCGCTTACGTGTCGGCCATCAACACTGCAGCTTTTGGCCGATTCTCGCCCGCTTTTGACTACTACTCATTGTTTTGGGGTCCCAGAGCAATTTCCATAGTTGTTGAACCCCAAGGTGCGCTTACGTGTCGGTCATGAACACTGCAGCTTTTGGCTGATTCTGGCCCGTTTCTTGGACTACTACTCATTGTTTTGGGGTCCCAGAGCCATTTCCATAGTTGTTGAACCCCAAGGTGCGCTGGCGTGTCGGTCATCAACACTCGCAGTTTTGGCCGATTCTGGCCCATTTCTTGGACTACTATTCATTGTTTTGGGGTCCCAGAGCTATTTCCGTAGTTGTTGAACCCCAAGGTGCGCTTACGTGTTTGGCCATCAACACTGCAGTTTTGGCCGATTCTGGCCCATTTCTTGGACTACTATTCATTGTTTTGGGGTCCCAGAGCTATTTCCGTAGTTGTTGAACCCCAAGGTGCGCTTACGTGTTGGTCATGAACACTCGCAATTTTGGCCGATTCTGGCCTGTTTCTTGGACTACTACTCATTGTATTGGGATCCCAGAGCCATTTCCATAGTTGTTGAACCCCAAGGTGCGGTTACGTGTCGGTCATGAACACTGCAGCTTTGGCCGATTCTCGCCCGATTCTTGGACTACTACTCATTGTTTTGGGGTCCCAGAGCGATTTCCATAGTTGTTGAAGCCCAAGGTGCCCTTACGTGTCGGTCATCAACACTCGCAGTTTTGGCCGATTCTCGCCCGCTTTTTGACTACTACTCATTGTTTTGGGGTCCCAGAGCCATTTCCATAGTTGTTGAACCCCAAGGTGCGCTTACGTGTTGGCCATGAACACTGCAGTTTTGGCCGATTCTGGCCCGTTTCTTTGACTACTACTCATTGTTTTGGGGTCCCAGAGCCATTTCCATAGTTGTTGAACCCCAAGGTGCGCTTACGTGTCGGTCATCAACACTCGCAGTTTTGGCCGATTCTGGCCCGTTTCTTGGACTACTACTCATTGTTTTGGGGTCCCAGAGCCATTTCCATAGTTGTTGAACCCCAAGGTGCGCTTACGTGTCGGTCATCAACACTCGCAGTTTTGGCCGATTCTGGCCCGTTTCTTTGACTACTATTCATTGTTTTGGGGTCCCAGAGCTATTTCCATAGTTGTTGAACCCCAAGGTGTGCTTACGTGTCGGTCATGAACACTCGCAGTTTTGGCCGATTCTGGCCCGATTCTTGGACTACTACTCATTGTTTTGGGGTCCCAGAGCCATTTCCATAGTTGTTGAACCCCAAGGTGTGCTTACGTGTCGGTCATGAACACTCGCAGTTTTGGCCGATTCTGGCCCGATTCTTGGACTACTACTCATTGTTTTGGGGTCCCAGAGCGATTTCCATAGTTGTTGAACCCCAAGGTGCGCTTACGTGTTGGCCATCAACACTGCAGCTTTGGCCGATTCTCGCCCGCTTTTTGACTACTACTCATTGTTTTGGGGTCCCAGAGCCATTTCCATAGTTGTTGAACCCCAAGGTGCGCTTACGTGTCGGACATCAACACTCGCAGTTTTGGCCGATTCTGGCCCGTTTCTTGGACTACTACTCATTGTTTTGGGGTCCCAGAGCCATTTCCATAGTTGTTGAACCCCAAGGTGCGCTTTTACGCCCGTTTGGTCATCAACACTGCAGCTTTGGCCGATTCTCGCCCGCCTTTTTGACTACTACTCATTGTTTTGGGGTCCCAGAGCCATTTCCATAGTTGTTGAACCCCAAGGTGCGCTTACGTGTCGGCCATGAACACTGCAGTTTTGGCCGATTCTCGCCCGATTTTTGACTACTACTCATTGTTTGGGGTCCCAGAGCGATTTCCATAGTTGTTGAACCCCAAGGTGCGCTTACGTGTTTGGTCATCAACACTGCAGTTTTGGCCGATTCTCGCCCGCTTTTTGACTACTACTCATTGTTTTGGGGTCCCAGAGCGATTTCCATAGTTGTTGAACCCCAAGGTGCGCTTACGTGTCGGTCATGAACACTGCAGCTTTGGCCGATTCTCGCCCGCTTTTGACTACTACTCATTGTTTTGGGGTCCCAGAGCCATTTCCATAGTTGTTGACCCCAAGGTGCGCTTACGTGTCGGCCATCAACACTGCAGTTTTGGCCGATTCTCGCCCGCTTTTGACTACTACTCATTGTTTTGGGGTCCCAGAGCCATTTCCATAGTTGTTGAACCCCAAGGTGCGCTTACGTGTTGGCCATCAACACTGCAGTTTTGGCCGATTCTCGCCCGCTTTTTGACTACTACTCATTGTTTTGGGGTGAGCCATTTCCATAGTTGTTGAACCCCAAGCTTACGTGTTGGCCATGAACACTGCAGCTTTTGGCCGATTCTCGCCCGATTCTTGACTACTACTCATTGTTTTGGGGTCCCAGAGCGATTTCCATAGTTGTTGAACCCCAAGTGCGCTTACGCGGTCGGTCATGAACACTGCAGCTTTTGGCCGATTCTCGCCCGATTTTGACTACTACTCATTGTTTTGGGGTCCCAGAGCCATTTCCATAGTTGTTGAACCCCAAGGTGCGCTTACGTGTCGGCCATCAACACTGCAGTTTTGGCCGATTCTCGCCCGCTTTTGACTACTACTCATTGTTTTGGGGTCCCAGAGCGATTTCCATAGTTGTTGAACCCCAAGGTGCGCTTACGTGTTGGCCATCAACACTGCAGCTTTGGCCGATTCTCGCCCGCTTTTTGACTACTACTCATGAACATTTCCATAGTTGTTGAACCCAAGGTATGCTTACGGTCGGTCATGAACACTGCAGCTTTGGCCGATTCTCGCCTGCTTTTTGACTACTACTCATTGCTTTGGGGTCCCAGAGCCATTTCCATAGTTGTTGAACCCCAAGGTGCGCTTACGTGTCGGTCATCAACACTCGCAGCTTTGGCCGATTCTGGCCCGTTTCTTGGACTACTATTCATTGTTTTGGGGTCCCAGAGCGATTTCCATAGTTGTTGAACCCCAAGGTGCGCTTACGTGTTGGCCATCAACACTGCAGCTTTGGCCGATTCTCGCCCGCTTTTGACTACTACTCATTGTTTTGGGGTCCCTGAGCTATTTCCATAGTTGTTGAACCCCAAGGTGTGCTTACGTGTCGGTCATGAACACTGCAGCTTTGGCCGATTCTGGCCCGTTTCTTGGACTACTATTCATTGTTTTGGGGTCCGAGAGCGATTTCCATAGTTGTTGAACCGCAAGGTGCGCTTACGTGTCGGTCATGAACACTCGCAGTTTTGGCCGATTCTCGCCCCTGCTTTTGACTACTACTCATTGTTTTGGGGTCCCAGAGCGATTTCCATAGTTGTTGAACCCCCAAGGTGCGCTTACGTGTTGGCCATCAACACTGCAGCTTTGGCCGATTCTCGCCCGCTTTTGACTACTACTCATTGTTTTGGGGTCCCAGAGCCATTTCCATAGTTGTTGAACCCCAAGGTGCGCTTACGTGTTGGCCATGAACAACACTTTGGCCGATTCTCGCCCGATTCTTGCAGTCCCAGAGCCATTTCCATTTGGCCGATTCTCGCCCGCTTTTTGACTACTACTCATTGTTTTGGGGTCCCAGAGCCATTTCCATAGTTGTTGAACCCCAAGGTGCGCTTACGTGTCGGTCATCAACACTCGCAGTTTTGGCTGATTCTCGCCCGCTTTTTGACTACTACTCATTGTTTTGGGGTCCCTGAGCCATTTCCATAGTTGTTGAACCCCAAGGTGCGCTTACGTGTTGGCCATCAACACTGCAGCTTTGGCCGATTCTCGCCCGCTTCTTGACTACTACTCATTGTTTTGGGGTCCCAGAGCCATTTCCATAGTTGTTGAACCCCAAGGTGCGCTTTTACGTGTCGGCCATCAACACTGCAGTTTTGGCCGATCTCGCCCGATTCTTGACTACTACTCATTGTTGGGGTTTGGGGTCCCTGAGCCATTTCCATAGTTGTTGAACTACTCAAGGTGAGCATAGTTGTTACGTGTTTGGCCATCAACACTGCAGTTTTGGCCGATTCTCGCCCGCTTTTTGACTACTACTCATTGTTTTGGGGTCCCAGAGCCATTTCCATAGTTGTTGAACCCCAAGGTGCTTACGTGTTTGGTCATCAACACTGCAGTTTTGGCCGATTCTCGCCCGCTTTTTGACTACTACTCATTGTTTTGGGGTCCCTGAGCCATTTCCATAGTTGTTGAACCCCAAGGTGCGCATTTACGTTGTGTTTGGCGGTCATCAACACTGCAGTTTTGGCCGATTCTCGCCCGCTTTTGACTACTACTCATTGTTTTGGGGTCCCTGAGCCATTTCCATAGTTGTTGAACCCCAAGGTGCGCTTACGTGTTGGCCATCAACACTGCAGCTTTGGCCGATTCTCGCCCGCTTTTTGACTACTACTCATTGTTTTGGGGTCCCAGAGCCATTTCCATAGTTGTTGAACCCCAAGGTGCGCTTTACGTGTCGGCCATGAACACTGCAGCTTTGGCCGATTCTCGCCCGCTCATTCTTGACTACTACTCATTGTATTGGGGTCCCAGAGCCATTTCCATAGTTGTTGAACCCCAAGGTGTTACGTGTCGGTCATGAACACTGCAGTTTTGGCCGATTCTCGCCCGATTCTTTGACTACTACTCATTGTTTGGGGTCCCAGAGCGATTTCCATAGTTGTTGAACCCCAAGGTGCGCTTACGTGTCGGCCATCAACACTGCAGTTTTGGCCGATTCTCGCCCGCTTTTTGACTACTACTCATTGTTTTGGGGTCCCAGAGCGATTTCCATAGTTGTTGAACCCCAAGGTGCGCTTACGTGTTTGGCCATGAACACTGCAGCTTTGGCCGATTCTCGCCCGCTTTTTGACTACTACTCATTGTTTTGGGGTCCCAGAGCCATTTCCATAGTTGTTGAACCCCAAGGTGCGCTTTACGTGTCGGTCATCAACACTGCAGCTTTTGGCCGATTCTCGCCCGCTTTTTGACTACTACTCATTGTTTTGGGGTCCCAGAGCCATTTCCATAGTTGTTGAACCCCAAGGTGCGCTTACGTGTTGGCCATCAACACACTGCAGCTTTTGGCCGATTCTCGCCCGCTTTTTGACTACTACTCATTGTTTTGGGGTCCCAGAGCTATTTCCATAGTTGTTGAACCCAAGGTGCGCTTACGTGTGGTCATGAACACTGCAGCTTTTGGCCGATTCTCGCCCGATTTTTGACTACTACTCATTGTATTGGGGTCCCAGAGCCATTTCCATAGTTGTTGAACCCCAAGGTGCGCTTTACGTGTCGGTCATGAACACTGCAGCTTTGGCCGATTCTCGCCCGATTCTTGACTACTACTCATTGTTTTGGGGTCCCAGAGCGATTTCCATAGTTGTTGAACCCCAAGGTGCGCTTACGTGTTGGCCATCAACACTGCAGCTTTGGCCGATTCTCGCCGCCTGCTTCTTGACTACTACTCATTGTTTTGGGGTCCCAGAGCCATTTCCATAGTTGTTGAACCCCAAGGTGCGCTTACGTGTTGGCCATGAACACTGCAGCTTTTGGCCGATTCTGGCCCGTTTCTTGGACTACTACTCATTGTATTGGGGTCCCAGAGCCATTTCCATAGTTGTTGAACCCCAAGGTGCGGTTACGTGTCGGGCCATGAACACTGCAGCTTTGGCCGATTCTCGCCCGATTTTGACTACTACTCATTGTTGGGGTCCCAGAGCGATTTCCATAGTTGTTGAACCCCAAGGTGCCCTTACGTGTTTGGCCATCAACACTGCAGTTTTGGCCGATCTCGCCCGCTTTTTGACTACTACTCATTGTTTTGGGGTCCCAGAGTGATTTCCATAGTTGTTGAACCCCAAGGTGCGCTTATTGTGTCGGTCATGAACACTGCAGCATTTTGGCCGATTCTCGCCCGCTTCTTGACTACTACTCATTGTTTTGGGGTCCCAGAGCCATTTCCATAGTTGTTGAACCCCAAGGTGCGCTTTACGTGTCATCATCAACACTGCAGTTTTGGCCGATTCTCGCCCGCTTCTTGACTACTACTCATTGTTTTGGGGTCCCAGAGCCATTTCCATAGTTGTTGAACCCCAAGGTGCGCTGGCGTGTCGGTCATCAACACTCGCAGTTTTGGCCGATTCTGGCCCGTTTCTAAGACTACTATTCATTGTTTTGGGGTCCCAGAGCTATTTCCATAGTTGTTGAACCCCAAGGTGTGCTTACGTGTTGGTCATGAACACTCGCAGTTTTGGCCGATTCTGGCCCGATTCTTGGACTACTACTCATTGTATTGGGGTCCCAGAGCCATTTCCATAGTTGTTGAACCCCAAGGTGCGCTTACGTGTCGGTCATGAACACTCAGCTTTTGGCCGATTCTCGCCCGATTCTTGACTACTACTCATTGTTTGGGGTCCCAGAGCGATTTCCATAGTTGTTGAACCCCAAGGTGCCCTTACGTGCAGCTTTGGCCATCAACACTGCAGCCATTTTTTGGCCGATCTCGCCGCTTCTTGACTACTACTCATTGCTTTGGGGTCCCAGAGCCATTTCCATAGTTGTTGAACCCCAAGGTGCGCTTACGTGTCGGTCATGAACACTCGCAGTTTTGGCCGATTCTGGCCCGTTTCTTGGACTACTACTCATTGTTTTGGGGTCCCAGAGCCATTTCCATAGTTGTTGAACCCCAAGGTGCAAGCCATCAACACTGCTTTTTGACTACTTACGTTTTGGGGTGGCCATCAACACTCAGCTTTACGTTTTGGCCATCAACACTGATTTGCCCGATTCTCGCCCGCTTTTGACTACTACTCATTGTTTTGGGGTCCCTGAGCCATTTCCATAGTTGTTGAACCCCAAGGTGCGCTTACGGTTTGGCCATCAACACTGCAATTTTGGCCGATTCTCGCCCGCTTTTGACTACTACTCATTGTATTGGGGTCCCAGAGCCATTTCCATAGTTGTTGAACCCCAAGGTGCGGTTACGTGTCGGCCATGAACACTGCAGCTTTTGGCCGATTTCGCCCGATTCTTGACTACTACTCATTGTCTGGGGTCCCAGAGCGATTTCCATAGTTGTTGAACCCCAAGGTGCGCTTACGTGTTTGGCCATCAACACTGCAGCTTTGGCCGATTCTCGCCCGCTTTTTGACTACTACTCATTGTTTTGGGGTCCCAGAGCGATTTCCATAGTTGTTGAACCCCAAGGTGCGCTTACGTGTGTTGGCCATGAACACTGCAGCTTTGGCCGATTCTCGCCCGCTTTTTGACTACTACTCATTGTTTTGGGGTCCCAGAGCCATTTCCATAGTTGTTGAACCCCAAGGTGCTTTACGTGTTGGCCATCAACACTGCAGTTTTGGCCGATTCTCGCCCGCTTTTTTGACTACTACTCATTGTTTTGGGGTCCCAGAGCCATTTCCATAGTTGTTGAACCCCAAGGTGCGCTTACGTGTGTTGGCCATCAACACTGCAGCTTTTGGCCGATTCTCGCCCTTTCTTGACTACTACTCATTGTTTTGGGGTCCCAGAGCTATTTCCATAGTTGTTGAACCCCAAGGTGCGCTGCAGTTTTACGTGTCTGTCATGAACACTCGCAGTTTTGGCCGATTCTGGCCCGTTTCTTGGACTACTACTCATTGTTTTGGGGTCCCAGAGCCATTTCCATAGTTGTTGAACCCCAAGGTGCGGTTACGTGTCGGTCATGAACACTCGCAGTTTTGGCCGATTCTGGCCCGATTCTTGACTACTACTCAGTTTGGGGGTCCCAGAGCGATTTCCATAGTTGTTGAACCCCAAGGTGCGCTTACGTGTTGGCCATCAACACTGCAGCTTTTGGCCGATTCTCGCCCGCTTTTGACTACTACTCATTGTTTTGGGGTCCCAGAGCCATTTCCATAGTTGTTGAACCCCAAGGTGCGCTTACGTGTTTGGCCATGAACACTGCAGCTTTGGCCGATTCTCGCCCGCTTTTGACTACTACTCATTGTATTGGGGTCCCAGAGCCATTTCCATAGTTGTTGAACCCCAAGGTGCGCGTTACGTGTCGGCCATGAACACTGCAGTTTTGGCCGATTCTCGCCCGATTCTTTGACTACTACTCATTGTTTGGGGTCCCAGAGCGATTTCCATAGTTGTTGAACCCAAGGTGCCTTACGTGTCGGCCATCAACACTGCAGCTTTGGCCGATCTCGCCCGCTTTTTGACTACTACTCATTGTTTTGGGGTCCCAGAGTGATTTCCATAGTTGTTGAACCCCAAGGTGCGCTTACGTGTCGGCCATGAACACTGCAGTTTTGGCCGATTCTCGCCTGCTTTTTGACTACTACTCATTGTTTTGGGGTCCCTGAGCCATTTCCATAGTTGTTGAACCCCAAGGTGCGCTTTACGTGTCGATCATCAACACTCAGCAGTTTTGGCCGATTCTCGCCCGCTTTTTTGACTACTACTCATTGTTTTGGGGTCCCTGAGCCATTTCCATAGTTGTTGAACCCTCAAGGTGCGCATAGTTGTTACGTGTTTGGCCATCAACACTGCAGCTTTTGGCCGATTCTCGCCCGCTTTTTGACTACTACTCATTGTTTTGGGGTCCTGAGCTATTTCCATAGTTGTTGAACCCCAAGGTGTGCTTACGTGTCGGTCATGAACACTGCAGCTTTTGGCCGATTCTGGCCCGATTCTTGGACTACTACTCACTGTATTGGGGTCCCAGAGCGATTTCCATAGTTGTTGAACCCCAAGGTGCAGTTACGTGTCGGTCATGAACACTCGCAGTTTTGGCCGATTCTGGCCCGTTTCTTGGACTACTACTCATTGTTTTGGGGTCCCAGAGCCATTTCCATAGTTGTTGAACCCCAAGGTGCGCTTACGTGTTGGCCATCAACACTGCAGCTTTGGCCGATTCTCGCCCGCTTTTTGACTACTACTCTTTGTTTTGGGGTCCCAGAGCCATTTCCATAGTTGTTGAACCCCAACAGCAGCTTTTGGCCGCGCTTTTTGACTACTACTCATTGTTTTGGGGTCCCGAGCCATTTCCATGAAACACATCAACAGCTTTTGGCCGATTCTCGCCCGCTTTTGACTACTACTCATTGTATTGGGGTCCCAGAGCCATTTCCATAGTTGTTGAACCCCAAGGTGCGTTACGTGTTTGGCCATGAACACTGCAGCTTTGGCCGATTCTCGCCCTTCTTTGACTACTACTCATTGTTTGGGGTCCCAGAGCGATTTCCATAGTTGTTGAACCCCAAGGTGCGCCTTACGTGTCGGCCATCAACACTGCAGCCATTTTTTGGCCGATCTCGCCCGCTTTTTGACTACTACTCATTGTTTTGGGGTCCCAGAGCGATTTCCATAGTTGTTGAACCCAAGGTATAGCTTACGTGTTTGGCCATGAACACTGCAGCTTTTGGCCGATTCTCGCCTGCTTCTTGACTACTACTCATTGTTTTGGGGTCCTGAGCCATTTCCATAGTTGTTGAACCCCAAGGTGCGCTTACGTGTTGGTCATCAACACTCAGCAGCTTTGGCCGATTTCGCCCGCTTTTGACTACTACTCATTGTTTTGGGGTCCCAGAGCCATTTCCATAGTTGTTGAACCCCAAGGTGCGCTTACGTGTTTGGCCATCAACACTGCAGCTTTGGCCGATTCTCGCCTGCTTTTTGACTACTATTCATTGTTTTGGGGTCCCAGAGCTATTTCCATAGTTGTTGAACCCCAAGGTGCGCTTACGTGTTGGTCATGAACACTCGCAGTTTTGGCCGATTCTGGCCCGTTTCTTGGACTACTACTCATTGTATTGGGGTCCCAGAGCCATTTCCATAGTTGTTGAACCCCAAGGTGCGGTTACGTGTCGGTCATGAACACTCGCAGTTTTGGCCGATTCTGGCCCGATTCTTGGACTACTACTCATTGTTTTGGGGTCCCAGAGCGATTTCCATAGTTGTTGAACCCCAAGGTGCGCTTACGTGTCGGTCATCAACACTCGCAGTTTTGGCCGATCCTGGCCCGTTTCTTGGACTACTACTCATTGTTTTGGGGTCCCAGAGCCATTTCCATAGTTGTTGAACCCCAAGTTGCGCTTACGTGTCGGTCATGAACACTCGCAGTTTTGGCCGATTCTCGCCCGCTTTTGACTACTACTCATTGTTTTGGGGTCCCAGAGCCATTTCCATAGTTGTTGAACCCCAAGGTGCGCTTTCGTGTCGGTCATCAACACTGCAGCTTTGGCCGATTCTCGCCCGATTTTTGACTACTACTCATTGTTTGGGGTCCCAGAGCCATTTCCATAGTTGTTGAACCCCAAGGTGCGCCTTACGTGTCGGCCATCAACACTGCAGTTTTGGCCGATTCTCGCCCGCTTTTTGACTACTACTCATTGTTTTGGGGTCCCAGAGCGATTTCCATAGTTGTTGAACCCCAAGGTGCGCTTACGTGTCGGTCATGAACACTGCAGTTTTGGCCGATTCTCGCCCGCTTTTGACTACTACTCATTGTTTTGGGG